>JAWMAG010000016.1:0-1290168 GCA_037013455.1 Ceratitis rosa | reverse complement strand
GGGACTATTGCCGTAGGGAGTAGAGTTTTTTCACGGGTGTCGGAAAAATGAGATGACACCCTTTGAGAATTTAAGGCGCTGGAGTCTTGCGCTAGTGAATTTTTTGCAGCTTGCTTGGATGTTGTAGGCGGCTCTTCATGTAATCTATTTTGAGTCGCTATTTGGGTCATAGTCCTTTGGGGTCTTGAGTTTGCCCACGGTGTCTGTGACTGGGGTTGAAAATGTAAGAGGGAGTGATGTCTTCTTTGACGCAACTGAACTTGCTCTGACAATCACTCTTGAGGTGAGAGCATGAAAGACAATTTTCACAATATTTGTTGTCTTTCACAAACTTAAGGCGCTCGGAAACGGGCAGCGCTCTGAATTTCACGCAGACTTTCATCGGGTGGTTTGAGTTGCAAAATTTGCATGATACTCGCTGACTGAGGTCAGTGTGAAAGTTATGGGCCTTACTTTTATTTAAAAAGGTCGAATTCTGGTTAATCGCTCTGGTAGTGAAATTTGTAGAGGCGTTCGCGTCTTACCTGGGTGGTAAGTATTGAGTCTTTCTACTACTTCATATCGGGATGTTAAAAATGCAGTCATATCTGCCCACAATGGCAGTTCTAGTCGAGAACTTAGCGATTGTTCCCATGGAGCAAGGGTTTCGCTAGGTAGTTTTGATGAACAGAGATACACAAGGATGGGGTCCCAGACGGAGGTCGGGATTTTTTGTGCTGCCAAGTTGGACAAGCAGTTGTTTATTGTGGTTTGCATTTTTTGAATTTGCTCACCATATTCGGAATAAATTGTTTGGAGTTTGAAAAGGGTTTTCTATTGGTTATCCACCAATATTCGTTGGTTTTCATACCGCGATTTTAGTGCGTCCCAAGCTAGCTGAAAGTTTTCATCTGTGAGAGGGTATTGCTTGACAAATTGCCCTGCTTGGCTCCTTGTTTTTTTTTGTCGCAGATGATAGAACTTCTGGGCAGGGGTTAACTTAGTTTTAGTCAGGCGAATTAGGGGGGCTTAATAAAATTAAGAGTTAAAATTTAATTTTAATAATAAAAATTTTTTTTTTTAATAAATTCAGTATAAATTTTTTGGAGCTTAACTGAATTGGAAACGGCTGGATTAAATTTGTTTTAGGCAAATTTATTTCGTATATACTACTATTGGTGTTATTTTATTTGTGCTACTGTAATTCAATAGTTTGTGTGCCACTGTATTGTGTTAGCGCGTACAATAACAGTGCTTTATTTGCAAAGCGATAGCGAAATATCAACAATTATTTATTTTGCAAATTATGTGTCATCGAATGACTTCAAAGTGGCAAACAAATTATAAAGGCGAGACGAGAGGGGACGCAAATATGTGTGCGTGTGTTACAGCCCGACTGCAAGTGTCTATTAGGGCGACTCGCAAAAATTATGATTAAAATCCGAGAAGAAATATGTACACGGGAAATGCTTTTGCAATAATTTTTTAAATCTACGCTTTTTTGAGAGAAACTAAGCATTAGCGTTATCGTTTGTTTATTTTTCTGTATCTGTTGCCTTAGCGTGTCTAAGTGCAATACTATTTCTATAGGCTGAGTGCGAATGTGTGCGGCATTCGGGAATATGTTTGCATGTACATATATTGCTCCGCTACTGCAAACAGCTTATATGATTTTCGTTAATATAGTTTAGTTTATACATGAGTGGCACGTTAATTTCCTGAGCGCGAGAGAGTCTTATAAATAATTGTTACCTGGGGTACCACCTGATTTTTCTTGTTACCGTACTGGCTGTATTTGTGGTTGGTTAGCCGCACATTTTATTACCGCCGTTATTGTCCTTGCTGACCTCGCTGTTGTTGTTGCTGGAGTAAATGACAACGCTGGTAATTCGCAACGGTGTTGTTCCCATCGGGAATGTGGGTGACTGACCTGCCGCAGCTGCACTCCTTTTTTGCTGCTAGCAAACGAATTTATTTCAACGAGCTGAGTTGGAAAAGTTTCTTATTTTTTTATTTTATTTATTTTTTTTTTTATAATTTTTTTTTTTTGAATTTTACGCTTCACGAAAGCCAATTCATCGTTTTTTTTCCTTGGGTACTCGCAAGTAATATGAACTTATAAAATTGCTAGGTTTGTAGGTAAATCGAAATTTTATGGCTTCCACTTATACCTTATATCTTCACAAATTCCAATTTTTTTTGTAAATTTTTTATTTTTTTTTGAAATGGAACCGCTCGTAACTTTGTTTTCGATACATTCACTTTTCACTCCCTTTGAATAAATTTTCGCAATTTTTAATAAGTATGTATGTATGCCTAGCTTTATTGCGCGCGTACATAAGTATTTAAATATATGGTTTTTTTCAATCTTTTTCACTATTTTATTTATTTATTTCTATTATTCGTTCACTATTTTACTCGTTTTTGTATTTTTCTTCGTTTATTTTCCATTTTTAACGTTTATTTTCACTTTTTCACTCGCTTGAACTATTTTCACCGATGTTATTAATTTCGCGAACTCTTTTTTTGATTTAGATAACTTTCGCATCGTCTTTTGTAATGGCTGTGCTGGCCATCGGAATCATAGGGATGCCAATTCGCTTGAACGGCAACGAAGGATCATGTTCAATTTCATGTAAACTTTTATCCTAAGATATACTCCGTTTTAATGGAAATAAAAGAAACTCGCTAATTGTGATATAAATGAAATACAATTTTCTTTAATGTTTAGTTTAGTTTCATTCAGGACAAAAATTCAAAGTGCGCATGTACGTGAGGTAGGTTTATACAAATGTGTATATATAATGCCAATGTATAAATTGTTGAAAATTGGAGATTATTTAAAATGATTTATGAGAGCCGTAGTGCCATCGTCGGCGGATCAACCGCGAATGTTATGTTGGCGAAGTCGGGTCACCCCGTCGCTCACAATAATAAATTAGATAAATGACAAATGGCAGTCGAATTGCCAACTTTGCATTTACATATTTACGATCTTAAAGATTTTACAAAATGAGATTTCTTTTTTACTTAAAACCAAAATTCGATGAGGTTGGCGCTCATGTTCTCAACACACAGTATTCTTAAGTGAAACACTTTGTAAGTTGTCAATCTTCGACCGGATTTCAGAAAGAAATTCTGAGCCTGACCAGCACCGGCTTTGCCTTTCACAGTATTCCCAAGTGAAATTCTTTTGTTAGTTGAAAGCCTTCGGCCGAATTTAAAAAATAACCCTGGTCCAGACTAATACCGGCCTAGCGGCGCACATTGGCCCGGACAGGCTTCGCATTGCACAGCATGTTAGGTGAAACACGTTTGTATGTTAGCGGGCTTTCGGCCGGATTTAATAAAGATATCCCTGAGCAGGACCAACACAGGCTTCACCTTACACAGTACTACTGAGTGAACCACCTTTATAAGTTAAGGGCCTTCGGCCGAATTAAAATAAATAACACTTGAACGGGCTAAATCCGCCTTCGCCTTGCCCAGTATTCTTAAAAGGTACATCTCTGTAAGTTAGCGGCCTTTGGCCGGATTAAAAAAATAACCCTGGGCCCGACCAATACCGGCTTCTCCTTGCACAGACTTTTTAAGCTGACCAATTTTGTAAGTTGCACGCCTTCGGCCAAATTTAAATAATAAGCTTTGACCGTACCAAAACCGGCTTCGCATTTCACAGTATTCTTAAAAATAATCCAGCCGGATTTAAAAAAAATTTCCTGGGTCTGACCAACACTTGCTACGCCTTGCACAGTATATTATGTAAAACACGTTTGTAAGATAGCGGGCTTTCGGTCGGATTTAAAAAAAATAACCCTGGGCCTGACCAACACCGTCTTCGGCTTGCATAAACTTCTTGGGAGGAACACTTTTGTAAGATGGCGGCGTTCGACCGGACTTACAAAAATATCCCTATGCCGGACTAACACCAGCTTTGCCTTGCACAGTATTCTTAAGTGAAACATGCTTATAAGTTACAGGCCTTCGGTGGGACATTAAAAGTAACCTGGCTGTTTTAAAATAATTACCCTCGGCCTGACCAACACCGGCTTCGCCTTGCATAGTATTCTCAGGTGAAAGCCTTTGTATGTTAGCGACCTTCGGACGATTTAAAAAAAAATACCCTGAGCCTGACCAATACCGGCTTTGCCTTTCACATTGTTTTTAAGTAAAATAGCTTTGTTAGTTGGCTGCCGAATTTAAAAAAAATAACCCTATGCCGGATCAACACCGGCTTCGCCATGCACAGTATTCTTAAGTGTAACACCTTTGCAAACTGGAGGCCTTCGGTCAGATTTAAATAAATAACCCTGGGCCGAACCAACACCGGTTTCGCCAGTCACAGTATTCTTAAGTGAAACACCTTTGTAATTTCGCGGCCGAATTTTAAAAAAATTACTCTGGGACGGACTAACACCGTCTTCGTGTTGTACAGATCTCTAAGGCAGAAAACTTTAGTAAGTTGCAGGCCTTCGGAAGGATTTAAAAAATAACCCTGGGCCGGAACAACACCGGCTTCGCCTTGCGCACTATTCTTAAGTGAAACACCTTTATGAGTTGGCGGCTTTCGGACGGATTCAAAAAATAACCCTATGTCGGACCAACACCGGCTTCGCTATTTACCATATTTTTAACTGAAACACGTTTGTCAGTTAGCGGCTTTCGACCGGATTTATAAAAGTAACCCTGGGCCGAATTAACCTGGTCCAGACTAACACCGGCGTCACCTTGCACACTAAGGGGAACTCGTTTTTAAGTTGAAGGCCTTCGGCCGGACTTAAAAAAACCCCTGATCCGGACAAACACCGGCTTCGCTTTGTACCGTATTCTTCGTTTAAACACGTTAATATGTTAGCGGCCTTCGGCATGATTATTCAAAATAACCCTGGGCCGGAACAACACAAGCTTCGCCTTGCACAGTTTTCTTAAGTGCAACTCTTTTTTTAGTTGCAGGCCTTCGGCCTAATTTAAAAAATAACCCTGGTCCAGACAAATACCGGCCTCGCGGTGCACATTGGGCCGGACCAACACAGGCTTCTCCTTGCACAGTAACTTAGGTGAAACACGTTTGTAAGTTAGCGGGCTTTCGGCCAGATTGAATAAAACTATCTCTGGGCCGGACCAACACAGGCTTCACCTTGCACAGTACTATTATGTGAACCACCTTTATTAGTTAACTGCCTTCGGCCGAATTTATAAAAATAACACTGGGCCGGACTAACACCGGCTTCGCTTTGCACAGTATCCTGATGTGAAAAACATTTGTAAGTTAGCGACCTTCGGCAGGATTTATAAAAATAACACTGGGCCGTACCAACACCGTCTTCGCGTCGTACAGGCCTCTTAGGCGGAACACTTTTGCAAGTTGCAGGCATTCAGACGGGCTTAAAAAATAGACCTGGGCCGGACCAATAATGGCTTCGCCTTGCACAATATTCTTCAGGGAATCACCTTCGTAAGTTAGCGGGCCTTCGGCCGGACTTAAAAAAATCCTGGTTCGGACCACCACCGGCTTCACCTTGTACCGTATTCTTAATTGAAACACGTTTATAAGTTAGCGGCTTTCAACCGGACTTAAAAACTTTGTGAGTTGGCGGCCGCGTTTAAAAAAATACACTACCTTTATAAGTCAGCGGACTTCGGCCGGATTCAATTAAAATATCCCTGGGCCGGACCAACACAGGCTTCACCTTACACAGTATCATTAGGTGAATTACCTTTATAAGTTAGCGGCGTTCGACCGAATTCAAAACAAAAAAACATTGGGCCGGACCAACACCGGCTTCGCCTCACAGAGTATCATTAGGTGAAACACCTTTGTAAGTTAGCGGTATTGCACAGTATTATGAAATGAACCACCTTTATAAGATACGGGCTTCGGCGAAATTTACAAAAACAGCATTGGGTGGACTAACACCGGCTTCTCCTTGCACAGTATTCTGAAGTGGAAGCCCTTTGTAAGTTAGCGGACTTCGGCTGGATTTATAAAAATAACACTGGGTTGGACCAACACCGTCTGCGCGTCGTACAGACCTCTAGTCTGGAACACTTTTGTAAGTTGCAGGCCTTCGGACGGATTTAAAAAATAACCCTGGGCCGGACAAACAGCGTCTTCGTCTTGCACTAATCTTATGTGAAACATCTCTAAAAGTTGGCGGCCTTCGCCCGGATTCAAAAAAATAACCTTATTCGTAACTGTAACACTTTTGAAATTTAGCGGCCTTCGGCCGGTTTTGAAATAACTAGTCTGGGCCTGACCAACACCGGCTTCACCTTGCACAGTATTATTAAGTGAACCACCTTTATAAGTTAGCGGCCTTCGACGGAATTTATAAAAATAACACTGGTCCAGACTAACCTTTGTAAGTAAGCGGACTTCGGCCGGCTTTATAAAAATAACACTGGGCCGGACTAACACCGTCTTCGCGTTGTGCAGACCTCTAAGACGAAACACTTTTTTAAGTTGCAGGCCTTCGGATGGATTTAAAAAATTACCCTGGGTCGTACCAACTCCGGCTTCGCCTTGCATAATATTCTTAAGGGAATCACCTCCGTAAATTGGCAGCCTTAACAAAATAACCCTGGGCCAGTCCAGCAGTATTCTTATGTGAAACATCTTTGTAAGTTACCGGCCTTCGGCAGGATTTAAAAAAAAACCCTGGTCCAGACCAACACCGCATTCGCTTTGCACAGTATTATTAAGTGAACCACCTTTATAAGTTAGCGGTTTTCGGCGGAATTTATAAAAATAACACTGGGCCAGACTAACCTTGGTAAGTTAGCGGACTTCGGCCGGATTTAATTAAAATAACCCTGGGCCGGACCAACACAGGCTTCACCTTGCACAGTATTATTAAGTGAACCACCTTTATAAGTTAGCGGCCTTCGGCGGAATTTATAAAAATAACCCTGGGCCAGACTAACCTTTGTAAGTTAGCGGACTTCGGCCGGATTTAATTAAAATAACCCTGGGCAGGACCAACACGGCCTTCGCTTTGCATAGACTTATTAAGCGGAACAATCTTGTAAATTGCAGGCCTTCGGCAGAATTTGAATAATAACCCTGGGCCGTACCAAAACCGGCTTCGTCTTGTACAGTATTCTTAAGTGGAACTTCTTTGTAAGTTGGCGGCCTTCGGCGGGACTAATAAAAACAACCCTGGGCCGGAAAAACACAGCCTTCGTCTTGCACAGTATTCTTAAGTTGGCAAGGTGGCAGCCTTCGGCCGGATTCAAAAAAATAATCCTCGGCCAAAACAACAACGGCTTCGCCTTGCACACTATTCTTGAGTGAAAACCCTTTGTAAGCTGGCGGCCTTCGGCCGGATTTATCAAAATAACACTGGGCAGGACCAACACCTTCGGCCGGATTTAATTAAAATAACCCTGGGCCGGACCAACACAGGCTTCACCTTACACAGTATCATTAGGTGAATTACCTTTATAAGTTAGCGGCGTTCGACCGAATTCAAAACAAAAAAACATTGGGCCGGACCAACACCGGCTTCGCCTCACAGAGTATCATTAGGTGAAACACCTTTGTAAGTTAGCGGTATTCAGGCGAATTTAAAAAAATGATCCTGGTCCAGATTAATACCGGCTCCGCAGTGCACATTATTAAAAAAATAACTCTGGCCCAGACTAATACCGGTTCCGCCGTGCACATTATTCTTAAGTGGAACCACTTTGTAAGTTGGCGGCCGAATTTAAAAAAATTACCCTGGGCCGGAGCAACACCGGCATAGCCTTGCACACTATTCTTAAGTGAAACATCCTTGTAATATAGCGGCCTTCGGACGGATTTAAACAAATAAGTCTGGGTCGAACATTATTATTTATAAAACTAACCCTGGGCCGGAACAACACAGGCTTCGCCTTGCACATTATTTTAAGTGAAACACTTCCGGTTTCGCCATGCGCCGTATTCTTAATTGAAAAACGTTTGGAAGTAAGCGGGATTTCGGCCGGTTTAAAAAAAATAACCCTGGTCCGAACCAACATCGGCTTCGGCTTGCACAGTATTCGTAAGAGAAATACCTTTGTAAGATAGCGGCTTTTGTCCAGAATTATAAAAATAATACTGGGCCGGACTAAAACCGGCTTCGCCTTGTACACTTTTCTTAAGTGAAAGAACTTTGTATGTTAGCGGCCTTCGGACGGATTTAAAAAAAAAAAACCCTGGGCCGGACAAATACAGGCTTCGCCTTGCGCTGAATTCTTAAGGGGAACACGGTAACGACAGCCTTACTCTTAGTATTTATATGACTGTATCTATGCGTATGCGTGTGCCTACTACACTGGCACGTCGATGTAATGTTGCCTACCTTTAAGGGCCCTGTGGCTCGATAAAGCAGTGCTAGGTTTCTAAAACTGCAAATTTTGTGGAAGTTGGTGAGAGCAGATATTACTACGAGGGAATATTTATAAAATAACATTTCTCTGGTCGGCTAGATGAACGGCTTGAAGAAAACGTTACTCAAACCAGAAGTTCGAGAAAACTTCACAGTGTCAGCCGTGTATGAAAAATAAAAGGTGTTTAATAAAAGAAAAAAAAGTGTCGCGATCGCTAAACAAAAAAAAATCAAGGAATAAACAAAATTGAGGATATCGAGGTAAGTTTAAACAATAAATAGCTCTAGCATAGTAAATAATATTAAAATAAGCATTAAATAATAGGATAATTAACAGCATCGTTCTTTTGTTTAGGTCGCCAGCAAAGTAATGCAAAAGGACCTCTTTGGTAATAAGCGATAACGTGGAAGAGGTTTTAAACAACACACTTCGATCAGCACAGAAAAGTAGGCCATTGGAAAGAGGCCAATGCCCGAATATACCTAAGCGCTCAACTTTGGAGGCAACCATCGCTTCTGTAAAAGCGAAACAACAATCAGCACAGAAAAGTAGGCCATTGGAAAGAGGCCGATGCCCGAATGTACCTAAGCGCTCAACTTTGGAAACAACCATCGCTGCTGTAAAAGCGCAACAACAATAAACACAGAATTACCCGGAGTACCAGCAATTGTGGATAACATTAGTTTTGTTTGATCTGAGTCCGATTGCGTTTCAAATAGTTTTTTCGCAAACCAAGTTTCATAAATATTCAGATGAAAAAAAAAATTAAATGTTTTTATAATTTACTTTATTTATTTTACTTTAGTACTTTGCATTTTTTATTCCTTTTTCTTTTTCTTTCGCTAAGCAAATTTATCTATAATCCAGGTTAGGGAAACTTACCTGTTACCATTGCTTATGTAGATATATGTATATATATATATATATATGTAAATACGCGTATGTAGGGAACATATGTATGCATACTCTTGTTTTCAGCCTTCCAGGGTCATCGCGAATTGTTGGTACCATCAACGCGGGACAACAAGGTGAGTGAAAATACTCAGTGCTACAAATACACGTTTATATATACATACAGTCGAAATATAGTTTATACATACATATATGCGTAATTATGTACGTACAGTCATAAATATATATTCATGCGCGAGAACGGGCATTAGGGTAGAAGAGGTGAAACAAAGATTAGGATCAATGAAAGCTTTTAATTAATATTCTTTTATTTATTATTGTAAAAACCAACTGTAAATTTACCTAAACTTGTATTTTCGTTGGTAGGCAATAAACTGAAATATGAAGTGAAATTTTATATTTGAGTGATTTTGAAAGAGTTTAATATGGAGGGTTAATTACTCCCTATTTTGGTTAGAGGCGTTACATTGTGGCGCAAGAGGAGACGTGAAAGGGTACCCGCTAGACCGACGAGATCAATGGACATATAGACATACAGACATAATTGGTCAGGACTAGGGGGTGCCGCAATAGTATCAGGAGTCAGCGCAGCACCTATGGCTGCGTTCGTCAAACACGCAGGAGGGGTGGGATGACTCCACTTGACCGGACAGGCCTTTCTTTCCTCCCTATCTTAATTTCATACTTCCTTTATCCCCTCCTATCCAATCTCTTCTTTTGTATGTCTGAACCCAGGCATGAAATTTTTGTTCATATTGGGGTAGGTAAGGCTAGTGAGAGGAACCCCCTCATCCGGCGAGCTAACGCGGCCTAATACCACCATGCCTGGTAATCACTAGAACCTCTACCGACCGACAGCCCCCACTCATAACAACACCTTTGTAAGTTAGGGGCCTTCGGCCGGATTTATAATAAAAACACTGGGCCAAACAAACACCGGCTTCGCCTTGCACAGTATTCTTAAGTTAAACATCAATGTAAGTTAGCTGCCTTAGGACGGATTTACAAAATTAACGCTGAACCGGACTAAAACCGTCTGCGCCTTGTACAGACTTCTTAGACGGAACACTTTTGTAAGTTGCAGGCCTTCGGACGGATTTAAAAAAATAACCCTGCGCCAAACAAACACCGGCTTCGCCTTGCACAGTATTCTTAAGTTAAACACCGTTGTAAGTTAGCGGCCTTAGGACGGATTTACAAAATTAACGCTGAACCGGACTAACACCGTTTTCGCCTTGCACAGACTTCTTAGGCGGAACACTTTTGTAAGTTGCAGGCCTTCGGCCGGAATTAAAAAAATAACCCTGGACCGGTCCAACACAGGCTTCGCCTTGTACAGTATTCTTAAGTGAAGTACTTTGTTAGTTGGCTGCCTTCTTCCGGACTTAAAAAGTTATCCTGGGCCGAAACAACACCGGCTTCGCCCTGCACAGTATTTTTAAGTGAAATAACTTTGTAAGTTAGCGGACTTAAAAAAATAACCATGGGCCGGAATAATACCGGCTTCGCCTTGCACAGTAATCTGAAGAGGAAAACCTTTGTAAGTTATCGGCCTTAAGCCGGATTTATAATAATAACCCTGGGCCGGACTAACACCGTCTTCGCGTTGCACAGAATTCTTAAGTGAATCACCTTGGTAAGTTGGCACCCTTCTGACGGATTCAAAAAAAAAAACCTTGGACGCACCAACATGGGCTTTGTAAGCTGGTGGCCTTCGGCCGGATTTATAAACATAACCATATGCCGGACCAACATAGGCTTCGCTATTTACCGTATTTTTAATTGAAACACGTTTGAAAGTTAGCGGCCTTTGACCGGATTTATAAAAATAACTCTGAGTCGGAACAGCACGGGCTTCACCTAGCACATTATTCTAAGTGAAACACTTCCGGTTTCGCCTTGCGCCGTATTCTTAATTGAATCACGTTTGGAAGCAAGCGGGCCTTCGGCCGGATTTAAAAAAATAACCCTGGTCCGAACCAACACCGGCTTCGGCTTCCACGGTATTCGTAAGAGAAAGACCTTTGTAAGATAGCGGCTTTCGTCCAAAATTATAAAAATAACACTGGGCTGGACAAGCACCGGCTTAGCCATGCACACTATTCTTAAGTGCAACACCCTTGTAAGTTAGAGGCCTACGGTCAGATTTATAAAAACAACACTGAGCCGGACTACTACCGGCTTCGCTTTGCATAATGTTCTGAAGGGGCACACCTTTGTAGGTTAAAGGCATTCGGCCGGGCTTATAAAACTAACCCTGGGCCGGACTATCACCGGCTTCACCTTGCATACTATTCCTAAGTGAAACACGTTTGTAAGTTCAAGGCATTTGGCCGAATTTATAAAAATTACACTGGGCCGGACAAACACCGGCCTAGCCTTGTAAATTATTCTTAAATGAAACACCCTTGCAAGTTAGCGGCCTTCAGCCGGATTTATAAAAATAACACTGGGCCGGACTAACACCGGCCTCAGCTTGCATACTATTCCTAAGTGAAACGCGTTTGTAAGTTGAAGGCCTTTGGCCGAATTTATAAAAACAACATTTGGCTGGACAAACACCGGCTTAGCCTTGCACACTGTTCTTAAATGAAACACCCTTGTAAGGTTAGCGGCACAGGGCCGGATTTAAAAAAATAACCCTGGGCTGGACAAGCAGCGTCTTGGCCTTGCACACCATTCCTAAGTGAAACACTCTTGTGAGTTAGAGGCCTGCGGCCGGATTTATAAAAATAACATTGGGCCCGACTAACACCGGCCTCGTCTTGCACAGTATTCTTAAGGGAATCACCTTTGTAAGTTGGCAGCCTTCGGCCGGGTTAAAAAAAATAATCCTAGGCCGAAACAACACCGGCTTCGCCTTGCACACTTTTCTTAAGTGAAACACCTTTGTAAGTTGGCGGCCTACGGCAGGATTAATAAGAATAACCCTGGGCCGGAACAGCACAGCTTTCGCCTTGTTCAGTATTATTAAGTGAACCACCTTTATAAGTTAGCGGCCTTCGGCCGAATTTATTAAAAATAACCCTGGGCCGGACCAAAACCGTCTTCGCGTTGTACAGACCTCTTAGGCGGAACACTTTTGTAAGTTGTAGGTCTTCGGACGAATTTAAAAAATAACCCTGGGCCGGACCAACACCGGCTTCGCTATTTACCGTATTCTTAATTGAAACACGTTTGTAAGTTAGCGGCCTTCGACCGGAATTATCAAAATAACCCTGGGCCGGACCAACACCTGCTTCACCTTGCACACTATTGTTAAGTGGAACACGTTTTTAAGTTGAAGTCCTTCGGCTGGATTTAAAAAAAAACCCTGGTCCGGATCAACACCGGCTTCGCCTTGTACCGTATTCTTAATTGAAACACGTTTGTAAATTAGCGGCCTTCGGACGAATTTAGAAAACCTTGCACAGTATTATAAAGTGAATCATTTTTTTAGGTTAGCGGCCTGCGGCCGAATTTATAAAAATAACACTGGGCCAAACTAACACCGTCTTCTCCTTGCACAATATTCTGAAGTGCAACACCTTTGTAGGTTTAGAGCCTTCGGCCAGATTTATAAAAATAACTCTGGACTGGACTAACACCGGCTTCGCCTTGCACAATATTCTAAGGTTACACACCTTTGTAGGTTAAACGCCTTCGGTCGGATTTTTAAAAATAACACTGGGCCGGAGAAACACCGGCTCCGCCTTGCAAAATATTTTTAAGTGAAACAGCTTTGTAAGTTGGCGGCTGAATTTAAAGAAATTACTTTGGGCCGGACCAAAACCGTTTTCGCCTTGCATAGTATTGTTAAGAGAACCACCTTTGTAAGTTGGCAGCCTTTGGCGGGATTTAAAAAAGTAATCCTGGGCCGGACACACACCGACTTCACCTTGTACAGACTTCTTAGGCGGAATACTTTTGTAAATTGCACGCCTTCTCTTTAAAAAATAAGATAAAATAAAAATAAAAAACAAACAAAAAGCTATTGTGGAATAGAAAATGATCCCCTCAACATCAAAATATACGCGACTCTGGCAACTATCAGCTGATTGCGCAAAACAAATTATTATGTATGTATATATAATTGGCGCAAAACAAATATTTATGTATATATAACATGCGCTTTGTAACCGGTTAAGGGACTTTTCGGCCGAGCTACTCCTCGAATTGTGGTGCAGGTTGAACCTTACGGAGGAGCAAAGTTTCCTGGATTACTGGGAAGGAAGAACTCAGGAATTGAGAGGTAGCCGAAAAAACTCTCGTGTATACAAAGAAATGGCATTTGTTGGCAAAGTTGTAAGCATGCAAAAAAGCATTTTCCTTTCAACAGCGTCTGTCCGTGCAGCAATAATCTGCACTGGCAAATCATAATATTGTATAAATAGCAAAATAAAATGGATGCGGTCTCTTGAATTCATGATTTTAATACTTGTGACAAATTTTGCAAACTGCAAATGTAAACACAAATCAGCTGTTTGAGTTAACTCACTTTCGGTAGAAGGCTTCGCCTTGCACAGTATTCTAACGTGGATCACCTTTGTAGGTTAGCAGTGTTCGGCCGAATTTATAAAAATTGCCCTGGGCCGGACAAACACCGGCTTAGCCTTGTAAATTATTCTTAAATGAAACACCCTTGCAAGTTAGCGGCCTTCAGCCGGATTTATAGAAATAACACTGGGCCGGACTAACACTGGCTTCGCCTCGAACAATATTCTAACGTGGCACACCTTAGTAGGTTAAAGGCCTTCAGCCGGATTTATAGAAATAACACTTGGCCTGGACAAACACCTGCTTCGCCTTGCACACTATTCCTAAATAAAACACCCTAGTAAGTTAGCGGCCTTCGGCCGGATTTATAAAAATAACACTGGGCCGGACTAACACCGGCTTCACCTTGCATACTATTCCTAAGTGAAACGCGTTTGTAAGTTGAAGACCTTTGGCCGAATTTATAAAAACAACATTGGGCCGGACAAACACCCGCTTAGCCTTGCACACTGTTCTTAAATGAAACACCCTTGTAAGTTAGCGGCATTGGGCCGGATTTAAAAAAACAACCCTGGGCTGGACAAGCACCGTCTTGGCCTTGCACACCATTCCTAAGTGAAACACTCTTGTGAGTTAGAGGCCTGCGGCCGGTTTTATAAAAATAACATTGGGCCCGACTAACACCGGCCTCGTCTTGCACAGTATTCTTAAGGGAATCGCCTTGCACAGTAGTCTTAAGTGCAGTACTTTGTAATTTGGCAGCCTTCTTCCGGATTTAAAAAAATATTCTGGGTCGAAACAGCACCGGCATCGCCTTGCCCAGTATTATTAAGTGGACACCTTTGTAAGTTAGCGGCCTTCGACCAGATTTATAAAAATAACCCTGGGCCGGACCAACACCGGTTTCACCTTGCACACTATTCTTCAATGGAACACGTTTGTAAGTTGAAAATTTCGGCCGGATTTAAAAAAAAACCTGGGCCTGACCACCACCGGTTTCACCTTGCACAGTATTCTTCAATGGAACACGTTTGTAAGTTGAAAATTTCGGCCGGATTTAAAAAAAAACCTGGGCCTGACCACCACCGGCTTCACCTTGCACAGTATTCTTTGTAAGTTAGCGGCCTTCGACCAGATTTATAAAAAAAAATCTGGGCCGGACCAACACCGGTTTCACCTTGCACACTATTCTTCAATGGAACACGTTTGTAAGTTGAAAATTTCGGCCGGATTTAAAAAAAAACCTGGGCCTGAGCACCACCTGCTTCACCTTGCACACTATTCTTAAGTGGAACACGTTCCAGATCCAGATCAACACCGGCTTCGCCTTGTACCGTATTCTTAATTGAAACACGTTTGTAAATTAGCGGCCTTCGGACGAATTTAGAAAACCTTGCACAGTATTATAAAGTGAACCATTTTTTTAGGTTAGCGACCTGCGGCCGAATTTTTAAAAATAACACTGGGCCAAACTAACACCGACTTCTCCTTGCACAATATTCTAAAGTGCAACACCTTTGTAGGTTTAAAGCCTTCGGCCAGATTTATAAAAATAACTCTGGACTGGACTAACACCGGCTTCGCCTTGCACAATATTCTAAGGTTACACACCTTTATAGGTTAAAGGCCTTCGGTCGGATTTTTAAAAATAACACTGGGCCGGAGAAACACCGGCTCCGCCTTGCAAAATATTTTTAAGTGAAACAGCTTTGTAAGTTACTTTGGGCCGGACCAACACCGTCTTCGCCTTGCACAGTATTCTTAAGTGAAACAGCTTTGTAAGTTGGCGGCCGAATTTAAAGAAATTACTCTGGGCCTGACCAACACCGACTTCGCCTTGCACAGTATTTTTAAGTGAAACAGCTTTGTAAGTTGGCGTCCTTCGGCCGAATTTATAAAAATAACCTTGGGCCGGAACAACAGAGGCTTATAGCCTATTTCTACCGGACGTTAAATGCATTTTATCTTAAATGCATTTAAACATCGCATTTAAATGCTAAATTCCAATGTGTCTGTTGTTGTATAAAAGTGTTTTAACTCGCTTTTCAAAGTAATTTAACAGAAAATGTTATGTTAACAGTCGATGCTGTCACTACTAATGTAAACATTGCGGACGTTTCGGTATATTTCTTGCCAGAGTCGTGTATTTTCGGATTTAATGAGGGGCCAGACTTTTATTTTGCATGCTGAAATTTTTTCTGCAAAAGTTACTTTTTTGCATTAATATTGACATAAAAACATATATTAAGTAATCAACGAAGATAATGCTTCTCCTCTTTAAAAAATAAAATAAAATAAAAATAAAAAATCCCCTCAACATAAAAATATTCGCGACTCTGGCAACTATCAGCTGATTGCGCAAAACAAATAATTATGTAGTATGTATACATAATTGGCGCAAAACAAATAATTATGTATATATAATTGGCGCTTTGTAACCGGTTAAGGGATTTTTCGGCCGAGCTACTCCTCGAATTGTGGTTTTCTAGAAAAACACACTTAATTACTTAAAAAAATAAACTAAACTGAAAATAGAAACAAAACGACGCAAGTGGAACCTAACTGAGGAGCAAAGTTTCCTGGATTGCTGGGAAGGAAGAGCTCAGGAATTGAGAGGTAGCCGAAAAACTCTCATGTACGTGTATACAAAGAAATGGCATTTGTTGGCAAAGTTGTAAGCATGCAAAAAAGCATTTTCCTTTCAACAGCGTCTGTCCGTGCAGCAATAATCTGCACTGGCAAATCATAATATTGTATAAATAGCAAAATAAAATGGATGCGGTCTCTTGAATTCATGATTTTAATACTTGTGACAAATTTTGCAAACTGCAAATGTAAACACAAATCAGCTGTTTGAGTTAACTCACTTTCGGTGGAAACGTTTGACATTTCATTCACTTAGATGAATGGAAGTGCATGGTGGAAATAGGCTATAATACCGGCTTCGCCTTGCACAGTATTCTAACGTGGATCACCTTTGTAGGTTAGCGGTGTTCGGCCGAATTTATAACAATAACACGAGCCGGACCAACACCGGCTTCGCCTTGCATAGTATTCTTAAGTTAAACACCGTTGTAAGTTAGCGGCCTTTGGACGAAGTTATAAAAATAACGCTGGGCCGGACTAACACCGGCTTCGCCTTGCACACTATTCTTAAGTGAAACATCCTCGTTATATAGCGGCCTTCGGACGGATTTAAACAACTAAGCCTGGGCAGAACATTTTTATTTATATAACTAACCCTGGGTCGGAACAACACAGGCTTCGCCTTACACAGCATTTTTTAGTGAAAGACCTTTCTAAGTTAGCGGCCGTCGGACGAATTTCAAAAATTACCCTGGGCCGCACCAACACCGGCTTCGGCTTGCACAGTATTCGTAGGTGAAACTCTTTTGTAAGTTGCCGG
The DNA here is from genome assembly GCA_037013455.1 of Ceratitis rosa. Lineage (NCBI taxonomy): Eukaryota > Metazoa > Arthropoda > Insecta > Diptera > Tephritidae > Ceratitis > Ceratitis rosa. The sequence continues at coordinate 1,273,043 of JAWMAG010000016.1, read as the reverse complement.
CCTTCGCCCGCATTTACAAACATAACTCTGGTCCAGACTAATACCGACTTCGCCGTCCACCATATTCTTAAGTGAAACAGCTTTTTCAGTTGGCGGCCGAATTTATAAAAAATGCCCAGGGCCGGACCAACACCTGCTTCGGCTTCTGATTCTTAAGTGAATCACCTTCTTAAACTGGCAGCTTTCGGCCGGATTAAAAAAATAATCCTCGGCCGAAACAACACCGGCTTCACCTTGCACCGTATTCTTAAGTGGAACTCGTTCGTAAGTTGGCGGCCTTCGGCAGGATTAATAAGATTAACCCTGGGCCGGAACAACACAGCTTTCGCCTTGCACAGTATTATTAAGTGAAGTACTTTGTAAATTGTCAGCCTTCTTCCGGATTTAAAAAAAATTATCCTGGGGCTATCTATCGGCTGAATTTATAAAAATAACACGGGCCGGACTAACACCGGCTTCACCTTGCACAGTATTCTTAAGTTAAACACCGTTGTAAGTTAGCGGCCTTCGTGCGAATTTATAAAAATAACACGGGCCGGACTAACACCGGCTTCGCCTTGCACAGTATTCTTAAGTTAAACACCGCTGTAAGTTAGCGGCCTTCGAACGAATTTAACAAACTTTACACAGTATTATTAAGTATTATTAAGTGAACCACATTGTAGGTTAGAGTCTTTCGGCCGGATTTATAAAAATAACACTGGGCTGGACTAACACCGGCTTCGCCTTGCACAATATTCTAAAGTGGCACACCTTTGTAGGTTAAAGGCCTTCTGCCGGATTTATAAAAACAAACACTGCGTCTCCGCCTTGCACTGTATTTTCAAGTGGAAAACTTTTGTAAGTTAGCGGCCGTCGGACGAACTGAAAAAAATTACCCTGAACCTGACCAACACCGGCTTCGCCTCTCACAGTAGTTTTAAGTGAAACAGCTTTGTAAGTTGGCGGCCGAATTTAAAGAAATTACCCTGGGCCGGACCAACATCGTCTTCGCATTGCACACTAATATTAAGTGAACCATCTTTTTTAATTAGCGGATGAAAAAAAAACCGTGGGCCGGACTAACACCGGCTTCACCTCGCACAGTATTCTTAAGTTAAACACCGCTGTAAGTTAGCGGCCTTCGAACGAATTTAACAAACTTTACACAGTATTATTAAGTATTATTAAGTGAACCACATTGTAGGTTAGAGTCTTTCGGCCGGATTTATAAAAATAACACTGGGCCGGACTAACACCGTCTTCGCCTTGTACAGACTTCTTAGGCGAAATACTTTTGTAAGTTGCACGCCTGCGGACGGATTTATAAAAATAACCCTGGGCCGGACTAACACCGGCTTCAACTCGCACAATATTCCTAAGTGAGACACATTTGTAAGTTGGCAGCCTTCGGCAGAGTTAAAAAAAAAAATCCTCGGCCGAAACAACACTGGCTTCGCCTCGCACCGTATTCTTAAGTTATACGTGTTTGTTATTTAGCGGGTCTTTGGCCGGATTCAAAAAAAATAATAACCCTGGGCCGGACCAACACTGACTTTGCCTCGCACAGTATGATTAAGTGAACACCCTTCGGAAGAATTTAAAAAACCTTGCACAATATTCTAAAGTGGTACACCTTTGTATGTTAAAGGCATTCGGCCGGATTTATTAAAATAACACTGGGCCGGAGAAACACCGTCTCCGCCTTGCATAGAATTTTTAAGTGGAAAACTTTTGTAAGTTAGCGGCAGACGGACGAATTTAAAAAAAATACCCTGGGCCTACCAACAGCGGCTTGGCCTTGCACAGTATTTTTAAGTGAAACAGCTTTGTAAGTTGGTGGCCTTCGACCGAATTTAAAACAAAACACCCTGGGCCGGACTAACACTGTTTACGCCTCGCACCGTATTCTTAAGTTATAAGTGTTTGTTATTTAGCAGGTCTTTGGCCGGATTTAAAAAAATAACCCTGAGCCACGTGACACGTGTTTGTAAGTTAGCGGCCTTCGGACGACTTTAAAAAAACCTTGCAAGGTATTATTAAGTGAACCACGTAAGTTAGCGGCCTGCGGCCGAATTAATAAAAATAATACTGGGCCGGACTAACACCGGCTTCGCCTTGCACAATATTCTAAAGTGGCACACCGTTGTAGGTTAAAGGCCTTCGGCCGGCTTTATAAAAATAACACTGGGCCGGAGAAACACCGGCTCCGCCTTGCACAGTATTTTTACGTGGAAAGCTTTTATAAGTTAGCGGCCGTCGGATGAATTTAAAAAAATTACCCTGGGCCGTACCAACACCGGCTTCGCCTTGCACAGTATTTTGAATTCAAACTGCTTTGTAAGTTGGCGGCTTTCGTCCGAATTTAAAACAAAAACCCTTGTCCGGACCAACACCGTCTTCGCCTTGTACAAACTTCTTAGGCGGAATACTTTTGTAAGTTGCACGCCTTCGGACGGACTTAAAAAATAACCCTGGGCCGGACTAACACCGGTTTCGCCTTGCACAATATTCTAAAGTGACACACCTTTGTAGCTTAAAGGCCTTCGGCCGGATTTAAAACAAAAAACCCTGGGCCGGACTGACACTGGCTTCGCCTCGCACCGTATTCTAAAGTTAAAAGTGTTTATTATTTAGCGGGGCTTTGGCTGGATTTTAAAAATAACCCTGGGCCGCACCAACTCTCCCTTCGCCTCGCACCGTATTCTTAAGGTATACGTGTTTGTTATTTAGCGGGCCTTCGGACAGATTTAAAAAAAAACCCTTGTCCGTACCAACACTGGCTTCGCCTTGCACAGTATGATTAAGTGAACAGCCTTTGTAAGTTAGCGGCCTTCGGAAGAATTTAAAAAACCCTGCACAGTATTATTAAGTGATCCACTTTTGTAAGTTAGCGGCCTGCGACCGAATTTATAAAAATAACACTGGGCTGGACTAGCACCGGCGTCGCCTTGCACAATATTCTAAAGTGGCACACCTTTGTATGTTAAAGGCCTTCGGGCCGATTTATTAAAATAACACTGGGCCGGAGAAACACCGTCTCCGCCTTGCATAGTATTTTTAAGTGGAAAACTTTTGTAAGTTAGCGGCAGTCAGACGAATTTATAAAAATTACCCTGAGCCTGACCAACACCGGCTTCGCCTTGCACAGTATTTTTAAGTGAAACAGCTTTAAAAGTTGGCGTCCGAATTTAAAGAAATTACCCTGGGCCGGACCAACACCATTTTGACCGTCTTCACCGTCTTGCACAGTAATATTAAGTGAACCAACTTTTTAAAATAGCGGATTTAAAAAAATAAACGTGGGCCGAACTAATAACGGCATCGCCTTGCACAGTATTCTAAAGTGGACCACCTTTGTAGGTTAGCGGCCTTCGTCCCACTTTATAAAAATAACCCTGGGCCACTGGCTTCGCCTCGCACCGTATTCTTAAGTGATACGTGTTTGTAAGTTAGCGAGTCTTCGGCCGAATTTCAAAAAGAAACCCTTGTCCGTACCAAAACCGGCTTCGCCTTGCACAGTATCATTAGGTGAACAACCTTTGTGAATTAGCGGCCTTCGCACGAATTTAAAAAATATTTCACAGTATTATTAAGTGAACCACTTTTGTAAGTTAGCGGCCGATTTTATAAAAATAACACTGGGCCGGACTAAAACCGGTCTCGTCTTGCACAATATTCTAAAGTGGCACACCTTTGTAGGTTAAAGGCCTTCGGCCGGATTTAGAAAAATAACACTGGGCTGGACTAACACTGGATTCGCTTTGCACAATATTCTAAAGTGGCACACCTTTGTAGGTTAAAGACCTTCGGCCGGATATATAAAAATAACACTGGGCCGGATAAACACCGGCTCCGCCTTGCACAGTATTTTTACGTGAAAAGCTTCTGTTAGTTAGCGGCCGTCGGATGAATTTAAAAAAATTACCCTGGGCCTGACAAACACCGTCTTCGCCTTGCACAATATTTTTAAGTGAAACAGCTTTGTAAGTTGGTGGCCAAATTTAAAGAAATTACCCTCGGCCGGACCAACACCGTCTTCGCATTGCTCAGTAATATTAAGTGAACCACCTTTTTAAGTTAGCGGATTTAAAAAAATAACCGTGGACGGACTAATACCGGCTTCGCCTTGCCCAGTATTCTGGAGTGGAAAACCTTTGTAAGTGAGCAGGCCGGACTAACACCGGCTTCGCCTTGCACAGTATTCTGAAGTGGAAAACTTTTGACAGTTAGCGGCCTTAGGCCGGATTTAAAAAAATAACCCTGGGCCGGACTAACACCGTCTTCTCGATGTACGGACCTCTTAAAAAAAATAATCCTCGGCCGAAACAACACCGGCTTCACCTTGCCCACTATTCTTAGGTGAAACACCTTTGCAAGTTAGAGGCCTTCGGACGGATTCAAAAAATATCCCTTGGCCGGAACAACACAGGCTTTGTAAGTTGTGCGGCCTTCGGCCGAATTTATAAACGTTACCTCATAAAAAAAATAATCCTCGGCCGAAATAACACCGGCTTCGCCTTGCTCACTATTCTTAAGTGAAACTCTTTTGTAAGTTAGAGGCCTTCTGACGGATTCAAAAAATATCCCTTGTCCGGACCAATACAGGCTTTGTAAGTTGTGCGGCCTTCGGCCGAATTTATAAACATAACCCTATGCCGGACCAACACTGGCTTTGCCTCGCACCTAATTTTTAGCTATCGTTTTTGTTATTTAGCGGGTTTTTGGCCGGATTAAAAAAATAACACTGGGCAGGACCAATACCGGCTTCGCCTCGCACCGTATTCTTCAGTGATACGTGTTTGTAACTTAGCGGGTTTACGGCCGGATTAAAAAAAACCCTTGTCCGTACCAACACCGTGTTCGCCTTGCCCATGTATTCCGAAGTAGAAAACTTTTGTAAGTTAGCGGTCTTAGGCCGGATTTATAAAAATAACACTGGGCTGGTTGAACACAGGCTCCGCCTTGCACAGTATTTTTAAGTCAAACTGCTTTGTATGTTGGCGGCCTTCGTCCGAATTTTAAACAAAAACCCTGGGTCGGACCAACACCGTCTTCGCCTTGTACAAACTTCTTAGGCGGAATACTTTTGTAAGTTGCACGCCTTCGGACGGACTTAAAAAATAACCCTGGGCCGGACTAACACCGGTTTCACCTTGCACAATATTCTAAAGGGGCACACCTTTGTAAGTTAAAGGCCTTCGGCCGGATTAAAAACAACAAACCCTGGGCCGGACTAACACTGGCTTCGCCTCGCACCGTATTCTAAAGTTAAAAGTGTTTATTATTTAGCGGGGCTTTGGCTGGATTTTAAAAATAACCCTGGGCCGCACCAACTCTCCCTTCGCCTCGTACCGTATTCTTAAGTTATACGTGTTTGTTATTTAGCTGGTCTTTGGCCGGATTTACAAAAAAACCCTTGTCCGTACCAACACCAGCTTCGCCGTGCTCAATATTCTAAAGTGGCGCACCTTTGTAGGTTAAAGGTTTTCAGCTGGATTTATAAAAATAATACTGGGCTGGACAAACACCGGCTTCGCCTTGCACACTATTCTTAAATGAAACACCCTTGTAAGTTAGCGGTCTTCCGTCGGATTTGTTTAAACAACCCTGGACCGAACTAGCACCGGCTTCACCTTGCATACTATTCCCAAGTGAAACACGTTTTTAAGTTGGCGGCCTTTGGCCGAATTTATAAAAATAACACTGGGCCGGACAAACACCGCTTTAGTCTTGCACACTGTTTTGAAATGAAACACCCTTGCAAGTTAGCGACATTCAGTCGGACTTACAAAACTAACCCTGGGCTTGACAAGCACCGGCTTAGCCTTGCGCAATATTCTTAAGCGAAGCGCCCTTGTAAGTTAACGGCCTTCGGCCGGATTTATAAAAATAACCATGGGCCGGACTAACACCGGCTTCACCTTGCTTACTATTTTTAAGCGGAACTCGTTCGTAAGTTGGCCGGACCAACACAGGCTTCGCCCTGCGCTGTATTCTTTACTGAAATACCTTTGCAAGTTGGAGGCCTTCGGACATATTTAAAAAAAAATCCAGGGTCCGACCAACACTGGCCTCACCTTGCACACTATTCTTAAATGGAACACGTTTGTAAGACGAAGACCTTCGGCTGGATTTAAAAAAAAAACCCTGGTCCGGATCACCACCGGCTTTGCCTTGTACCGTATTCTTGAGTTAAACGTGTTTTTTTTATTAAGCGGGTCTTTGGCCGGATTTGAAATAATAACCCTGGGCCAGAACAACGCCGGCTTCGCCTTGCACAGTATCATTAGGTGAACAACCTGTGTAAGTTAGTGGCCTTCGGACGAATTTAGAAAACCTTGGACAGTATTATTAAGTGATCCACCCTTGTAAATTAGCGGCCTTCGACCGGTTTTATAAAAATAACACTGGCTTCGCCTCGAACAATATTCTTAAGTGGCACACCTTTGTAGTTTAAAGGCCTTCAGCCGGACTTATAGAAATAACAATGGGCCGGACAAACACCGGCTTCGCCTTGCACACTATTCTTAAATGAAACACCCTAGTAAGTTAGCGGCTTTCGGCCGGATTTATAAAAATAACCCTGCGCCGGACTAACAACGTCTTCGGCTTGTACAGACATCTTAGTCAAAATACTTTTGTAAGTTGCAGGCCTTCGGACGGATTTAAAATGTAATCAGCGGCCGAAACAACACCGGCTTCCCCTTGCCCACTATTCTTAAGTGAAACACCTTTGTCAGGTAGAGGTCTTCAGCGGAATTTATAAAAATAACCCTGGCCGGAACAACAGAGGCTTAGCCTTGCACAGTATCTTAAGTGAAAAACATTTGTAAGTTGGCGGCCTTTGACCGAATTTAAAACAAAAACCCTGGGCCGGACTAACACTGGCTTCGCCACTCACCGTATTATTGAGTTATGCGTGTTTGTTATTAAGCGGGTCTTTGGCCGGATTTGAAAAAATAATCCTGGGCCAGACTAACACCGGCTTCGCCTTGCACAGTATCATTAGGTGAACAACCTGTGTAAGTTAGTGGCCTTCGGACGAATTTAGAAAACCTTGCACAGTATTATTAAGTAAACCATTTTTTTAAGTTAGCGGCCTCCAGCCGAATTAATAAAAATAACACTGGGCCTGACCAACCCCGACTTCGCCTTGCACAGTATTTTTAAGTGAAACAGCTTTGTAAGTTGGCGGCCTTCGGCCTTTTCAAAGTGAGTTAACTCACTTTCGGTAATTTAACAGAAAATGTTATGTTAACAGTCGATGCTGTCACTACTAATGTAAACATTGCGGACGTTTCGGTATATTTCTTGCCAGAGTCGTGTATTTTCGGATTTAATGAGGGGCCAGACTTTTATTTTGCATGCTGAAATTTTTTCTGCAAAAGTTACTTTTTTGCATTAATATTGACATAAAAACATATATTAAGTAATCAACAAAGATAATGCTTCTCCTCTTTAAAAAATAAGATAAAATAAAAATAAAAAACAAACAAAAAGCTATTGTGGAATAGAAAATGATCCCCTCAACATCAAAATATACGCGACTCTGGCAACTATCAGCTGATTGCGCAAAACAAATTATTATGTATGTATATATAACTGGCGCAAAAGAAATATTAATGTATATATAATGTGCGCTTTGTAACCGGTTAAGGAATTTTTCGGCCGAGCTACTCCTCGAATTGTGGTTTTCTAGAAAAACACACTTAATTACTTAAAAAAATAAACTAAACTGAAAATGGAAACAAAACGACGCAAGTGGAACCTTACGGAGGTGCAAAGTTTCCTGGATTTCTGGGAAGGAAGAGCTCAGGAATTGAGAGGTAGCCGAAAAAACTCTCATGTATACAAAGAAATGGCATTGTTGGCAAAGTTGTAAGCATGCAAAAAAGCATTTTCCTTTCAGCAGCGTCTGTCCGTGCAGCAATAATCTGCACTGGCAAATCATAATATTGTATAAATAGCAAAATAAAATGGATGCGGTCTCTTGAATTCATGATTTTAATACTTGTGACAAATTTTGCAAACTGCAAATGTAAACAAAAATCAGCTGTTTCAGTTAACTCACCTTCGGTGAAAACGTTTGACATTTCATTCACTTAACAGCGGCCTTAAATGCATTGAAGTGCTTGGTGGAAATAGGCTATAATACCGGCTTCGCCTTGTACAGTATTCTAAAGTTAAACACCATTGTAGGTTAGCGGCGTTCGGCCGAATTTATAAAAATAACACGGGCCGGACCAACACCGGCTTCGCATTGCACAGTATTCTTAAGTTAAACACCATTGTAAGTTAGCGGCCTTTGGACGAAGTTATAAGAATAACGCTGGGCCGGACTAACACCGTCTTCACCTTATTTAGACTTCTTAGGCGGAACACTTTTGTAAGTTGCACGCCTTCGGATGGATTTCAAAAGTATCCCTGGGCCGAACCAACACTGGCATCGCTTTGCACAATATTCTTAAGTGAAGTACTTTGTAAGTTGTCAGCCTTCTTCCGGATTTAAAACAATTATCCTGGGGCTACCTATCGGCCGAATTTATGAAAATAATACGGGACGGACTAACACCGGCTTCGCCTGGCACAGTATTCTTAAGTTAAACACCGTTGTAAGTTAGCGGCCTTCGCACGAATTTAACAAACCTTACATAGTATTATTAACTGAACCACATTTGTAAGTTAGCGACCTGCGACCGAATTTATAAAAATAACACTGAGCCGGACTAACACCGGTTTCGCCTTGCACAGTATTCTTAAGTGAAGTACTTTGTTAGTTGGCAGTCTTCTTCCTGATTTAAAAAAATTATCCTGGGGCGAAACAACAACGGCATCGTCTTGCTTAGTATTATTAAGTGGAACACCTTTGCAAGTTAGCGGCCTTCGTACGAATTTATAAAAACAACGCTGGGCCGGACTAACACCGTCTTCGCCTTATACAGACTTCTTAGGCGAAACACTTTTGTAAGTTGCACGCCTTCGATCGAATTTAAAACAAAAAACCCTGGGCCGGACCAACACTGGCTTCGAATCGCACTGTATTTTTAAGTTATACGTGTTTGTTATTTAGCGGGTCGTCGGACGGATTTAAAAAAAACCCTTGTCCGTACCAACACCGGCTTCGCCTTGCACAGTATGATTAAGTGAACACTTTTTGTAAGATAGCGGCCTTCGGAAGAATTTAAAAAAACCTTGCACAGTATTATTAAGTGATCCACTTTTGTAAGTTAGCTGCCTGCAGCCGAATTTATAAAAATAATACTGGGCTGGACTAACACCGGCGTCGCCTTGCACAATATTCTAAAGTGGCACACCTTTTTTTGTTGAAGGCCTTCGGCCGGATTTATTAAAATAACACTGGGCCGGAGAAACACCGTCTCCACCTTGCATAGTATTTTTAAGTGGAAAACTTTTGTTAGTTAGCGGCAGTCGGACGAATTTAAAAAAATTATCCTGAGCCTGACCAACACCGGCTTCGCCTTGCACAGTAGTTTTAAGTGAAACAGCTCTGTAAGTTGGCGGCTGAATTTAAAGAAATTACCCTGGGCCGGACCAACACCGTCTTCACCGTCTTGCACAGTAATATTAGGTGAACCAACTTTTTAAATTAGCGGATTTAAAAAAAATAACCGTGGGCCGAACTAATACCGGCTTCGCCTTGCACAGTAATCTGAAGTGGAGCACTTTTGTAGGTTAGCGGTTTTCGTCCGAATTTAAAAAAAAAAACACGCGCTGGACTAACACCGTCTTCGCCTTGCACAGTAATCTTAAACTTAACACCGTTGTAAGTTAGCGGCCTTCGGCCGGATTTATTAAAATAACACTGGGCCGGAGAAACACCGTCTTCGCCTTGTACAGACTTCTTAGGCGGAATACTTTTGTAAGTTGCACGCCTTCGAACGGATTTAAAAAATAACCCTGGGTCGTACCAACACCGGCTTCGCCTTGCATAGTATTCTTTAGTGAAGTTCTTTGTTGTTAAAAAAATTATCCTGGGGCGAAACAGCACCGGCATCGCCTTGCCCAGTATTATTAAGTGGAACACCTTTGTAAGTTAGCGGCCTTCGAGCGGATTTATAAAAATAACCCTGGGCCGGACTAACACCGGTTTCACCTTGCACACTATTCTTAAGTGGAGCACGTTTGTAAGTTGAAGGCCGAATTTAAAAAAAAACCTGGGCCTGACCAACACCAGCTTCGCCTCGTACCGTACTCTTAAGTGATACGTGTTTGTAAGTTAGGGGATCTTCTGCCGAATTGAAAGAAAAACCCTTGTCCGTACCAACACTGGATTCGGCTCGCACCGTACTCTTAAGTGATACGTGTTTGTAAGTTAGCGGGTCTTCGGCCGAATTAAAAGAAAAACCCTTGTCCGTACCAACACCGGCTTCGCCTTGCACAGTATTATTAGGTGAACCATCATTATAAGTTAGCGGCCTTCGGCTGAATTTATAAAAATAACTCTGGGCCGGACTAAAACCGGCTTCGCCTTGCACAATATTCTAAAGTGGCACACCTTTGTTGGTTAAAGGCCTTCGGCCGGATTTATAAAAATAACACTGGGCCGGAGAAACACCGTCTCCGCCTTGCACCATATTTTCAAGTGGAAAACTCTTGTAAGTTAGCGGCCGTCGGACGAACTGAAAAAAATTTCCCTGGGCCGGACTAACACCGGCTTCGCCTTGCACAGTATTCTTAAGTTAAACACCGTTGTAAGTTAGCGGCCTTCGGACGAATTCATAAAAATAACGCTGGGCCGGACTAACACCGTCTTGGCCTTGTACAGACTTCTTTGGCGGAATACTTTTGTAAGTTTCTGGCCTTCGGACTGATTTAAAAAATAACCCTGGGCCGGACCAACACCTGTTTCGCCTTGCACAGTATTCTAAGGTGAATCGCCTTCGTAAGTTGGCAGCTTTCAACGGATTTATAAAAAAAAATAATCGGCCGAAACAACACCGGCTTCGCCTTGCCCACTTTTCTTAAGTCAAACACCTTTGTAAGTTAGAGGCCTTCGGCCGAATTTAAAAAAATTACCCTGGGCCGGAACAACAGAGACTTAGCCTTGCACAGTATCTTAAGTTAAAAACCTTTGTAAGTTGGCGGCCTGTGACCAAATTTAAAACAAAAACCCTGGGCCGGACCAACACAGGCCTCGCCTTGCACAGTATTTTGAAATGAAGTACTTTGTTAGTTGGCAGCATTCTTTCGGATTTAAAAAAAATATCCTGGGCCGAAACGACACCGGCTTCGCCTTTCCCAGTATTCTGAAATGGAAAATCTTTGTAAGTTAGCGGTCTTATGCCGGATTTAAAAAAATTATCCTGGGCGGAAGCACCACCGGCTTCGCCTTGCACAGTATCATTAGGTGAACAACCTTTGTAAGTTAGCGGCCTTCGGACGAATTTAAAAACCTTGCACAGTATTATTAAGTGAACCACTTTTGTAAGTTAGCGGCGTTCGGACGAATTTAAAACCCCTTGCACAGTATTATTAAGTGAACCACTTTTGTATAATAAGTTAGAGGCCTACGGCCGAATTTATAAAAATAAAATTGTGCCGGACTAACACCGGTTTCGCCTTGCACAATATTATAAAGGCCGGATTTATAAAATTTACACTGGGCTGGTCTAGCACCGGCTTCGCCTTACACAGTATTCTGAAGTGGAAAACCTTTGAAAGTTAGCGGCCTAAGGCCGGATTTATAAAAATAACCCTGGGCCGGAGCAACAGAGACTTAGCCTTGCACAGTATCTTAAGTTAAAAACCTTTGTTAGTTGGCGACCTTTGACCGAATTTAAAACAAAAATCGTGGGCCGGACCAACACAGGCTTCGCCTTGCAAAGTATTTTGAAGTGAAGTACTTTGTTAGCTGGCAGCCTTCTTCCGGATTTAAAAAAACTATCGTGGGCCGAAACAACACCGGCTTCGCCTTGCCCAGTATTCTGAAATGGAAAATCTTTGTAAGTTAGCGAGTCTTCGGCCGAATTTCAAAAAAAAAAAACCCTTGTCCGTACCAACACCGGCTTCGCCTTGCACAGCATCATTAGGTGAACAACCTTTGTGAGTTAGCGGCCTTCGGACGAATTTAAAAAACATTGCACAGTATTATTAAGTGAACTACTTTTGTAAGTTAGCGGCCTGCGGCCGAATTAATATAAATAACACTGGGCCGGACTAAAACGGGTTTCGCCTTGCACAATATTCTAAATTGGCACACCTTTATAGGTTAAAGGCCTTCGGCCGGATTTATAAAAATAACACTGGGCTGGACTAACACCGGATTCGCCTTGCACAATATTCTAAAGTGGAACACCTTTGTAGGTTAAAGGCCTTCGGCCGGATATATAAAAATAACACTGGGCCGGATAAACACCGGCTCCGCCTAGCACAGTATTTTTACGTGAAAAACTTCTGTTAGTTAGCGTTTGTAAATTGAAGGCCTTCGGCCTTGTAATTTAGCAGGTTGTATAAATATCAGCTACTTGCTGTATTTATTTATTGTTTTATATATCTTCCGTTTAATTGAAATACTTTGTTTTTTTTCTTTGTATAGTTTTCACAAATTTATTTTATTTAATATTGAACTTTAAATTTCACAGGGGTTTTTTATTATTTATGTATAATTTATTTATAACACAGCCGTCGAGATGTAGCGAGCGAAAATATTCTAACTAATAATTACTAATACATACATATTTATACATTTTTGTTTTGCTTTCCCCTTTCTGTAGTAACGGAAGCAGGGTTGCTGGTAAGTATTTTAATTATTAGTACATTCATGGTGAGTAAATAATTCAGTATTTCATTTTTGGTTAATTAGGAATTTTATATATATGTTTTTTTCTAAAATTTAAAATTCAATGAGGTCCTCGCTCATGTCTTCAACATGCCGGCGGGCCTGCGGCGACGTGACCTGAACCAGGTCTTCGAGCTGTTGTAGTGCCTTCTTGGCCTCGCTGACCAGGCCAGTGAGTCGACGTTGGAGGGCCGAGGTGGAATGCCTTCGGGAGTTTGGTTCGTCAATCTTTCGATGTCCTGCTCTTTTTTGAGCTCGTCCACTGGCAACAGGTTTACCTGGTGGTGGTTTGGGGGCTCTCTTCGAGCTGCTGGGCGTGGCTCGGGTTGATATCGTGCGTGCGGAGCTGTGCAGCAGAGTATGGTGTGCCAGTCCGCAGCAGTGACAGCTGTCCCGAGAGTTACAGCTCCCCGACGCGTGCGATGTCGCCAAACAATTGATACAATACTTGTGCACCTTCGCCGACTCGTATCGCTCGTCTGGAGTCATTGCCAGGAACGCACGACAGTGGCACAATGAGTGGGTGCGGCAGCACAGCCGACACTTGCCGAAGTTCTGTGATCTGAAAAGACATCGTTCGAAAAGCAATTTTAGTATGAGATGATTGTGAGTGGAGTTTAGCTTTTCGAGAGAGAGAGAGAGAGAGGGAGAGAGAGAGAGGGGGATGTGTAAGCTAAGCGGGTGGCAGAAGGCAGAGTTTGGTTATGTTGCGGGTGACCGTTCCGCCTTGAATGCGGATGTCTACCACGCGAACGTTTTGGTCGGGTCCGGGATGCAGTTTGGTTATGCGACCTAGTCGCCATTCGTTTGGGGGTAGGAGGTCGTCTTTGATGACGACGAGATCACCTTCCTTCATATTTCGCTGGGATCCTTTCCACTTGTAGCGTTTTTGAAGATGGTGGAGATATTCAGTTTTCCAGCGCTAGCTGAACTGATGATGGAGTACTCTTAATTTTTGCCACATATGAATAAGTGAGAGATTTTCTGTGTTTGGCTCAGGGATCGAGAGTAAGGGCGCGCCTCGTAAGAAGTGGCCTGGGGTTAATACCTTCAAGTCTTCGGGATCTTGAGACATAGGAGAGAGTGGTCTGGAGTTGAGTACCGCTTCGATGCGTATTAGGAGAGTGGTAAATTCTTCGAAGGTGAACTTTTGATTTCCAGCGACTTTAGTGAAGTGAGTTTTGAAGCTCTTCACTGCCGCTTCCCAAAGTCCTCCCATATGTGGAGCGTAAGGCGGTATAAATTGCCATGTAAGTCCGTGAATGGCATATTCCGTTGTGGTTTTGTCAGAAACTTCTTCAAGGAAGGCGGATAGCTCTCTTTGGAGGCTTCGCTGTGCTCCTACGAAGGTTTTGCCGTCGTCGGACATTATCTTGTGGGGAATGCCTCTTCGTCCTACAAATCGTGCGAATGCTGCCTTAAATGCTTCTGTTGTTAGGTCGGAGCATACTTCCAGATGAATGGCCTTTGTCGAGAAACATACGAATACACACACGTATGCTTTGGAATGGGATGCTCGGCGGAGAGTCGAGGTTTTGACGAGGAATGGGCCGGCAAAATCAACACCGGTAGTATGGAATGGGAGTGTATATGTGGACCGTTCAGGGGGTAACGCTGCCATCAATTGCGTGCTCATCTTCTGCTTGTATATCGTGCATGTCTTACACCGAAAAATGCAAGATTTTGCCTTCTGGCGGATTCGGGGAATATGGTATTCCTGTTGGACCACGCGAATCATCAGCTGCTTTTCCGCGTGCAGTAGAGTTGAGTGGAGGAATTCGAGGAGGAGGGAGCAATATCGCGAATTATCGGGGATGATAATCGGATGGCGCTCATCGTAGCTGAGGGCGGCATGAGTGAGACGCCCATTTGCACGCAGCAGTCCGGATTTATCCAAAAAGGGGTTAAGAGTACGGAGGGGATCTCTTTTTTCCATCGGACATTTCGACTCCAGTGCTGTAATGGTTTTTTCGAAGTACTTTCGCTGGGTGACAGCTATGAGACGAGTTTTTGCGAACTTTATGTCGCTTTGAGTAAGAGTGGTAGAGGGCGGCTTTGGCAGTTTTCTAGCCTTTTGAGCGAAACGAAATATGTACGCTGTTACTCTGAGAGCGGTGGAAAATGAGGAGAAACGGTCTAGAAAATCCGGAGATTCTAAAGCGTGGAATGCTTCAATTTGTCGTTGTTCGGGAGGGGACGAATGAGTTGATGAACTTTTCGGCCAAAGAGGGGATGGCCTAGTTAACCACTCGGGACCTTTCCACCAGAGTGAACAGTTGACGAGCTCTTGGGGTTTAGCTCAACGCGTACCTAGATCAGCTGGGTTGTCAGCGCTGGAGACATGTCGCCACGTAGCATTATTCACGAGTTCGAGGATCTGAGATGTCCTGTTCGCTACGTATGTTTTCCACGTCCATGGGGGTTTTTCCAGCCATGCTAATACAATGGAGGAGTCTGTCCACAAAATTAGTTCATGAGATGGCAGATTTAAGGAGGATCGGATCTGCTTTACTAATTTTGCGAGTAAAACTGCGCCGCAATGTTCCAGCCTAGGGAGAGAAACGGTTTGTAAGGGGGCTACTTTACTCTTGGCTGCGAGTAAGTGGGATGTAGCAGATTCACCTTGCTGGACTCGTAAATATACGCAAGCGCAGAATGCCTTCTCGGAAGCATCTGAGAATCCGTGTAGCTGAATGGAACTGTTTGGGCTGAATTGCACCCATCGAGGTATCCTTATTTCTTCGATTGCGGCGAGATTTTTCCTGAATATGTTCCATTTGTGGAGTGAGATCGGCTTCACGGTTTCATCCCAGTCTGTTCCTTCCATCCATAGTTGTTGAAGAAGAGTTTTCGCTGCTATCATTATGGGCGATAGCCATCCTGCCGGGTCGAAAAGTTTCGCGACAGATGAGAGGATCTGTCGTTTCGTGGCAGTGTCTGAGGATAAGATGGGTCAACTGAGTACGAGAATGTATCAGTGAGAGCATTCCATTTTATTCCGAGGGTTTTTGTAGAACTTGCCTCTTGGAATTGGAGAAATTCTTCATCTAAAAGATCAAACGGGGGGATGTCTTTCAGCAGTGACTTGTGGTTTGCTGTGATCTTTTTTAACGGGAATCCGGCTGACTTGAGTACTTCGATAACTTGATGTATCGATTCGCCAGCTGAGTCGAGATTATGTCCGCCTGAGAGGATGTCATCTACGTATGTCTCTCCTTTTAATATTTTTGAGACATGGGGGTATGTCTTCATGGAGTCCTCGGCTAATTGGTGGAGTGTCATCATTGCCAAGTATGGAGCGCAGTTGACACCGAATGTCACCGTTTTTAGTTTAAAGTCTTCTATCGGACTATGGGGGGTTCTGCGGAATAGAACGCGTTGGAAGTCTTGATCTTCCTTATGGACGTATATTTGGCGGTACATTTTTTCGATGTCGCCGTTAAATACATACTTATATAATCTCCATTTTAAAATAATGAGCATTAAGTCATTTTGGAGAACGGGGCCAGTATGTAATACGTCATTGAGTGAGAGGCCGGAATGCGAGGTTTTTGAGGCATTGAAAACTACACGGACTTTAGTAGTTTTGCTTCCAGGTTTAATCACCGCGTGATGGGGTAGGTAAAAGGAGAGATATTTACCATCGCGTATGATTTCTCGTGAATGGGTGGGTTCCATGTGGTCTAGCGTTAGGTATTCCTCTAAGACTTCTGAATAAGTGTTCCGAAGCTCATCTTTCTTTTCGTTGGTTCGTTCCACGCTGAGGTATTGCTGCTGTGCTGCGGGTCTTTAGTGCCCGAATGCAATGGAGTCCGGGAAAGCTGACTTGAATGGCAGCTTTACTACATATCGGCCGTCTTCTCGTCGATGAGTGGTTTTTTTGTAGAGCGCTTCACAGTATTCATCATCGTCTGTGTATGTGGGGGCCGGTGGTACCTCTTCTTGTTCCCAGAATTTCCTGAGTAAATCTCCTAGTGATTCTGAAGGGGTTTCAATCACCTGAGTAGAGAATGAGGAGATTTCTTCCACAACTGGTCCACTTAATATCCACCCAAATATTGTGTTTTGGGCTATTAAGCTGCCGCCTACATTAATTTTAAGGCCTGGGGTGAGTATTTTCGGAATTATATCGCTACCAATGACCATGTCCATTCTAGCTGGTGTAAAGCAGTTGGGGTCTGCTAAGGGTTGCGTGAGATATTCTGTTAGATCTAATTCTTTTATTTTGAAGGATGGGAGAGTGTGCGTCAATTGAGGCAGTATTATCGCTTGAGCCGCGATTTTTACTGTTTGATTAGCTGAGCATATTGTAATAGAGCATATTCTATTCGAGTTTTGGACTGTGTTACCGCCCATGCCAAGAATTTGGTAGTTGGCTTTTGTGGTGGGGAGACCAAGTAACTTTTGTATACGGGATGTTACAAAAGTTTTTTGAGAGCCTTGGTCAATGAGAGCTCTGATGGGAGTTAACTCTCCTTTGTGGAGAATGGGAATATTTGCTGTGGGAAGCAATGTCCTCTCTTTGTTACTCGAATAGTGAGATAGAGTTTTTGTTCTACTGCTCTCATTTGCCTTTGAGTTTTTTGATGCCTGCTTAGAGGTGCAGGGCTGTTCTTCCTCGACTGTCACGTGAGAAGTAGTGAGTGAGTTCCTTTGAGGTTTTGGGGGGTAAGGCGTGGGGTTGCTCGCAGTATAATGGAGGAGAGAGTGGTGATGTCTTTGACAATACACGCACGTAAAGTTGCTTTTGCAATCTTTCTCCAAATGCGAGTATGCCAGGCAATTTTTGCAGTAGTTGTTATCTTTAATAAACTTGTTCCAGTCTGAGACGGACAGTTCTCGAAATTTGACGCACGTTGTCATCGAGTGGTTTGATTGGCATAGTTCACATGAAACTTGCCTTTTGTTTTGAGTATGGAACGATTGAGTTTTGTTCCGATAATTGAATGTTGGGGGAGGGACCGCTGGTGTCCGTTGGGGGTAGCTGGGCTGATTCATCTTCGGCTTATTGGGTCTGTAGGTGCTGAGTCGCTCCACGACCTCGTACCGAGCTGTCAGAAATTGGTCCATTTCTGACCATCGAGGTAACTCTTTCCTTGAGTTGAGTGATTGCTCCCAGAGAGCTAGTGTCTCGTCCGGCAGTTTTGACGAGCAGAGGTAGACAAGCATTGGGTCCCAGCTGTCTGTTGATACTCTATTTGCCTGTAGGGTTGAAAGACAATTATTTATTGTTGTCTGGATTTGTTGAATCTTCTCTCCGTTCTCTGTGTGGGCAGGTTGGATGTTGAACAACGTCTTTATTTGGCCATCCACTACGATTCTTCTATTTTCGTAGCGTGCCTTGAGTGCATCCCATGCCAATGAGAAATTGTGGCCACTGAGAGGGTAATTTTTTATGAGGAGTGCAGCTTTACCTCTTGTTTTCTGCCTCAAGTGGTATAGTTTCTGCACTTCGGATAATTGGGGGTGGTTGATGTACACTGCTGTGAACATGTCCCTAAATGAGGGCCAATCTT
Source organism: Ceratitis rosa (assembly GCA_037013455.1). NCBI lineage: Eukaryota > Metazoa > Arthropoda > Insecta > Diptera > Tephritidae > Ceratitis > Ceratitis rosa. The sequence goes on along the minus strand of JAWMAG010000016.1, from coordinate 1,254,746 downwards.
CGTATCCTCCATAGAAGATTTCTGTATCACATGCAGGTACCTTGAGAAAGCTGAGTGAGTCAGATTGTGTTGGGGGGGGGGCATCTTGGTGATGGGGGTAATTGACCGGGAGGAATCCATACTTTGTTGGATTTGGCCAAGTAACTCACTTATCCTGATTTTCGTGAGCATTGCGTTGTCATTTGTTGTCTCGTAGGCCTCTGCACATGCTGAGCGTGTCCTTTCATCATCCACGTTGCTCATCTGTAGGTTTTGGTTGGCTGCCTCCACTAGTTCCATGTGCCTTTCCAGATGGTCCTTGAAAATTTTGAGGGCTGCTTCGGAATGAGTTTCTTCACTGGTGTCCCACCATTTTCCGCAGAATTTTTCCATCCTGGAGAGCTCATATAGAAAATTTTTGTGTAGTTGGGAGAATTCCTCATCTTCTGCCTGGGATTTCGAGCGAGTTCGGGGTCCTGTAAGGGGGTGGAGTGATTGGGGCTTCTCCATTTTATCCTCCATTGTGAGATATTTTATTTAATTTTAATATAAAATATTTATTTATATTTATATATATATATATATTTAAGTATATATATATTATTTATAATAAATTTATTTAGGGGGTAGCTTTTATGTTTGTATAGTACTGTCTCAGCGCGTCTGAGCACAGCAATGTATAAATGTATACTGGGTTTTTGTTATACCCCGTTTGTATGCTGGGTGCTTTGCTTAGCTTACACGAGTATGTACGTATGTATACTTATGTACATACGTGCCTTTGTCCGTTTGCTATTGTAAATAGCGAAGAAGGGGAAATTGCCGGAATTGAAAAAAACACTTTATGTATATATGTGTATGTATACACATGTACCACAGTTGAGTAGCGGTGACTTGCTATGCGGTGGTGACTATGGGCAGTGTAATGTGCTTACACTGGTCCGGTTATGGGCCCGTGGGAATGGGTTTCGGTCCAGTTGGGGTGTATATACTGAGAGTATGTATATACTTGGGAGGATATATGAGAGGGGCAACTTGTCCAACTCTGGTCCTTTTCGAAGGTGTTTTTGGACCAGTTGGCGTATATAAAAAGGGGAGTTTATATACGTAAGGGGATATATAATAATAAGCGGTTTTTTTTGTATTAAATATATTATTTTTATGGGGAAAGCGCGAGTTTGCGCTGTTATATTCGGTAAATGAAAAGTAGGGGATTTCCCGGGTTTCGGCACCATGTATAAATATCAGCTACTTGCTGTATTTATTTATTGTTTTATATATCTTCCGTTTAATTGAAATACTTTGTTTTTTTTCTTTGTATAGTTTTCACAAATTTATTTTATTTAATATTGAACTTTAAATTTCACAGGGGTTTTTTATTATTTATGTACAATTTATTTATAACACAGCCGTCGAGATTTAGCGAGCGAAAATATTCTAACTAATAATTACTAATACATACATATTTATACATTTTTGTTTTGCTTTCCCCTTTCTGTAGTAACGGAAGCAGGGTTGCTGGTAAGTATTTTAATTATTAGTACATTCATGGTGAGTAAATAATTCAGTATTTCATTTTTGGTTAATTAGGAATTTTATATATATGTTTTTTTCTAAAATTTAAAATTCAATGAGGTCCTCGCTCATGTCTTCAACACAGGTCTTTGGCCGGATTAAAAAAAAAATAATACTGGGCCGGACTAACACCGGCTTCGCCTTGCACAATATTCTAAAGTGGCACACCGTTGTAGGTTAAAGGCCTTCGGCCGGATTTATAAAAATAACACTGGGCTAGATTAACACCGGCTTCGCCTAGCATAGTATTCTAAAGTGGCACGCCTTTATACGTTAACAGCCTTCGGCCGGATTTATAAAAATAACACTGGGCCGGAGAAACACCGGCTCCGACTTGCACAGTATTTTTACGTGAAAAGCTTTTGTAAGTTAGCGGCCGTCGGACGAACTGAAAAAAATTACCCTGGGCTTGACCAACACCGGCTTCGCCTTCCACAGTATTTTTAAGTAAAACAGCTTTGTAAGTTGGCGGCCGTAGGACGAATTTAAAGAAATTACCCCTGGCCGGACCAACATCGTCTTCGCATTGCACAGTCATATTAAGTGAACCGCCTTTTTAAGTAAGCGGGTTTAAAAAAATAACCGTGGGCCGGTTTAATACCGGCTTCGCCTTGCACAGTATTCTAAAGTGGAACACCTTTGTAAGTTAGAGGCCTTCGGCCGAATTTATAAAAATAACCCTGGGCCGGACCAGCACCGTCTTCGCGTTATACTGACCTCTAAGGCGGAACACTTTTGTATTATAAAAATAACGCTAGGCCGAATTAAACCCGTCTTCGGCTTGTAGAGACTTCTTAGGCGGAATACTTTGGAGAGTTGCAGGCTTTCGGACGGATTTAAAAAATAACCCTGCGCCGGACCAACACTGGCCTCGCCTCGCACCGTATTCTTGAGTTATTTGTGTTTGTTATTTAGCGGGTTTTTGGCCGGATTTAAAAAAATTACCCTGGGCCTGACAAACACCGGCTTCGCCTTGCACAATATTTTTAAGTGAAACAGCTTTGTTAGTTGGCGGCCAAATTTAAAGAAATTACCCTGGGCCGGACCAACACCGTCTTCGCATTGCTCAGTAATATTAAGTGAACCACCATTTTAAGTTGACGGATATAAAAAAATAACCGTGAGCCGGACTAATACCGGCTTCGCCTTGCCCAGTATTCTGCAGTGGAAAACCTTTGTAAGTTAGCGGTCTTAGGCCGGATTTATAAAAATAACACTGGGCCGGACTAACACCGGCTTCGCCTTGCACAGTTTTCTGTAGTGGAAAACCTTTGTAAGTTAGCGGCCTTAGGCCGGATTTATAAAAATAACCCTGGGCCGGATTAACACAGGCTTTGTAAGTTGGCGGCCTTCGGCCGAATTTATAAACATAACCCTATGCCGGACCAACACCGGCTTCGCCTCGCACCGTATTTTTAGCTATACGGGTTTGTTATTTAGCGGGTTTTTGGCCGGATTCAAAAAATAACAATGGGCCGGACCAACACTGGCTTCGGCTCGCACCGTATTCTTAAGTGATACGTGTTTGTAAGTAAGCGGGTCTTCGGCCGGATTAAAAAAAAACAAAAACCCTTGTCCGTACCAACACCGCCTTCGCCTTGCACAGTATCATAAGGTGAACAACCTTTGTAAGTTAGCGGCCTTCGGACGAATTTAAAAAACCTTGCACAGTATTATTAAGTGAAAAACTTTTGTAAGTTAGCTGCCTGCAGCCGAATTTATAAAAATAACACTGGGCTGGACTAACACCGGCGTCGCCTTGCACAATATTCTAAAGTGGCACACCTTTTTTTGTTGAAGGCCTTCGGCCGGATTTATTAAAATAACACTGGGCCGGAAAAACACCGACTCCACCTTGCATAGTATTTTTAAGTGGAAAACTTTTGTAAGTCAGCGGCAGTCGGACGAATTTAAAAAAATTATCCTGAGCCTAACCAACACCGGCTTCGCCTTGCACAGTAGTTTTAAGTGAAACAGCTCTGTAAGTTGGCGGCCGAATTTAAAGAAATTACCCTGGGCCGGACCAACACCGTCTTCACCGTCTTGCAAAGTAATATTAGGTGAACCAACTTTTTAAATTAGCGGATTTAAAAAAATAACCGTGGGCCGAACTAATAGCGGCTTTGACTTGCACAGTATTCTAAAGTGGAACGCTTTTGTAGGTTAGCGGCCTTCGTCCCAATTTATAAAAATAACACTGACCGGACTAACACCGGCTTCGCCTTGCACAGAATTCTTAAGTTAAACACCGTTGTAAGTTAGCGGCCTTCGGACGAATTCAAAACAATAACGCTGGGCCGGACCAACACCTGTTTCGCCTTGCACAGTATTCTAAGGTGAATCGCCTTCGAAAGTTGGCAGCTTTCGAGGGATTTATAAAAACAATTATGGGCCGAAACAACACCGGCTTCGCCTTGCCCACTTTTCTTAAGTGAAACACCTTTGTAAGTTTGAGGCCTTCGGCCGAATTTAAAAAAATTACCCTGGACCGGAGCAACAGAGACTTAGCCTTGCACAGTATCTTAAGTTAAAAACCTTTGTAAGTTGGCGACCTTTGACCGAATTTAAAACAAAAATCCTGGGCCGGACCAACACAGGCTTCGCCTTGCAAAGTATTTTGAAGTGAAGTACTTTGTTAGTTGGCAGCCTTCTTCCGGATTTAAAAAAAATATCGTGGGCCGAAACAAGACCGGCTTCGCCTTGCCCAGTATTCTGAAATGGAAAATCTTTGTAAGTTAGCGAGTCTTCGGCCGAATTTCAAAAAAAAACCCTTGTCCGTACCAACACCGGCTTTGCCTTGCACAGCATCATTAGGTAAACAACCTTTGTGATTTAGCGGCCTTCGGACGAATTTAAAAAACCTTGCACAGTATTATTAAGTGAACAACTTTTGTAAGTTAGCGGCCTGCGGCCGAATTAATATAAATAACACTGGGCGGGACTAAAACCGGTTTCGCCTTGCACAATATTCTAAATTGGCTTACCTTTATAGGTTAAAGGCCTTCGGCCGGATTTATAAAAATAACACTAGGCTGGACTAACACCGGATTCGCCTTGCACAATATTCTAAAGTGGAACACCTTTGTAGGTTAAAGACCTTCGGCCGGATATATAAAAATAACACTGGGCCGGATAAACACCGGCTTCGACTTGCACAATATTCTAAAGTGGAAAACCTTTGTAAGTTAGCGGCCGTCGGATGAATGTAAAAGTTACCCTGGGCCTGACCAACAGCGGCTTGGCTTTGCACAGTATTTTTAAGTGAAACAGCTTTGTAAGTTGGTGGCCTTCGACCGAATTTAAAACAAAAAACCCTAGGCCGGACTAACACTGTTTACGCCTCGCACCGTATTCTTAAGTTATAAGTGTTTGTTATTTAGCAGGTCTTTGGCCGGATTTAAAAAAATAACCCTGAGCCACGTGACACATGTTTGTAAGTTAGCGGCCTTCGGACGACTTTAAAAAAACCTTGCAAAGTATTATTAAGTGAACCACGTAAGTTAGCGGCCTGCGGCCGAATTAATAAAAATAATACTGGGCCGGACTAACACCGGCTTCGCCTTGTACAATATTCTAAAGTGGCACACCGTTGTAGGTTAAAGGCCTTCGGCCGGCTTTATAAAAATAACACTGGGCCGGAGAAACACCGGCTCCTCCTTGCACAGTATTTTTACGTGGAAAGCTTTTGTAAGTTAGCGGCCGTCGGATGAATTTAAAAAAATTACCCTGGGCCTGACCAACACCGGCTTCGCCTTGCACAGTATTTTTAAGTGAAACAGCTTTGTAAGTTGGCGGCCGTCGGACGAATTTAAAGGAATTACCCTTGGCCGGACCAACACCGTCTTCGCATTGCACAGTAATATTAAGTGAACCACCTTTTTAAGTAAATAGCCCTGGGCCGGACTAGTACCGGCTTCGCCTTGCACAGCTTTCTAAAGTGGAACCCCTTTGTAAGTTAGAGGCCTTCGGCCGAATTTATAAAAATAACCCTGGGTCGGACCAGCACCGTCTTCGCGTTGTACTGACGTTTTAGGCGGAACACTTTTGTAAGTTGCAGCTTTCGGCCGGATTAAAAAAAATAATCCTCTGCCGAAACAACACCGACTTCGCCTTGCCCACTATTCTTAAGTGAACCACTTTTTTAAGTAAGCGGATTTAAAAAAGTAACCGTGGGTCGCACTAATACCGGCTTCGCCTAGCATAGTTCTCTAAATTGCACATCTTTGTAGGTTAAAGGCCTTTGGCCGGATTTACAAAAATAACACTTGGCTGGACGAACACCGGCTTCGCCTTGAACAATATTCTAAAGTGGCACACATTTGTAGGTTAAAGGTCTTTGGAAGAATTTATAAAATAACGCTAGGCCGAACTAAACCCGTCTTCGGGTTGTAGAGACTTCTTAGGCGGAATACTCTTGTAAGTTGCAGGCCTTCGGACGGATTTATAAACATAACCCTATGCCGGGCCACCACCGGCTTCGCCTCGCCTCGTATTTTTAAGTGATACGTGTTTGTAACTTAGCGGGTTTACGGCCAGATTAAAAAAAACCTTTGTCCGTACCAAGACCGTCTTCGCCTTGTACAGACTTCTTAGGCGGAATACTTTTGTAGGTTGCACGCTTTCGGACGGATTTAAAAAATAACCCTGGGCCGCACCAACACTCCCTTCGCCTCGCACCGTATTCTTAAGTGATACGTGTTTGTAAGTTACCGGCCTGCAGCCGAATTTATAAAAATAACACTGGGCTGGACTAACACCGGTTTCGCCTTGCACAATATTCTAAAGTGGCACACCTTTGTAAGTTAGCGGCCGTCGGACGAATGTAAAAATTACCCTTGGCCTGACCAACAGCGGCTTGGCCTTGCACAGTATTTTTAAGTGAAACAGCTTTGTAAGTTGGCGGCCTTCGGCCGAATTTATAAAAATAACCCTGGGCCGGACCAGCACCGTTTTCGCGTTGTACTGACCTCTTAGGCGGAAGAGTTTTGAAAGTTGAAGGCTTTCAGACGCGTTTAAAAAATAACCCTTGGCCGGACATACACCGGCTTGGCCTTGCACAGTATTCTTAAGTGAATCGCCTTCGTAATTTGGCAGCTTTCGGCCGGATTAAAAAAAATAATCCTCGGCCGAAACTTCGCCTTGCCCACTATTCTTAAGTGAACCACTTTTTTAAGTAAGCGGATTTAAAAAAATAACCGTGGGTCGCACTAATACCGGCTTCGCCTTGCATAGTTCTCTAAATTGCACACCTTTGTAGGTTAAAGGCATTTGACCGGATTTACAAAAATAACACTTGGCTGGACGAACACCGGCTTCGCCTTGAACAATATTCTAAAGTGGCACACATTTGTAGATTAAAGGTCTTTGGAAGAATTTATAAAATAACGCTAGGCCGAACTAAACCCGTCTTCGGGTTGTAGAGACTTCTTAGGCGGAATACTCTTGTAAGTTGCAGGCCTTTGGCCGAATTTTAAACAAAAACCCTGGGCCGGACCAACACTGGCTTCGCCTCGCACCGTATTCTTGAGTTATACGTGTTTGTTATTTAGCGGGTCTTTGGCCGGATTTACAAAATAACCCTGGGCCGGACCAACACTGGCTTCGGCTCGCACCGTATTCTTAAGTGATACGTGTTTGTAAGTAAGCGGGTCTTCGGCCGGATTAAAAAAAAACAAAAACCCTTGTCCGTACCAACACCGCCTTCGCCTTCATTAGGTGAACAACCTTTGTAAGTGAGCGGTCTTCGGACGAATTTAAGAAACCTTGCACAGTATTATTAAGTGAACCACTTTTGTAAGTTAGCGGCCTGCGGCCGAATTAATAAAAATAATACTGGGCCGGACTAACACCGGCTTCGCCTTGCACAATATTCTAAAGTGGCACACCGTTGTAGGTTAAAGGCCTTCGGCCGGATTTATAAAAATAACACTGGGCTAGATTAACACCGGCTTCGCCTAGCATAGTATTCTAAAGTGGCACGCCTTTATACGTTAACAGCCTTCGGCCGGATTTATAAAAATAACACTGGGCCGGAGAAACACCGGCTCCGACTTGCACAGTATTTTTACGTGAAAAGCTTTTGTAAGTTAGCGGCCGTCGGACGAACTGAAAAAAATTACCCTGGGCTTGACCAACACCGGCTTCGCCTTCCACAGTATTTTTAAGTAAAACAGCTTTGTAAGTTGGCGGCCGTAGGACGAATTTAAAGAAATTACCCCTGGCCGGACCAACATCGTCTTCGCATTGCACAGTAATATTAAGTGAACCGCCTTTTTAAGTAAGCGGGTTTAAAAAAATAACCGTGGGCCGGTTTAATACCGGCTTCGCCTTGCACAGTATTCTAAAGTGGAACACCTTTGTAAGTTAGAGGCCTTCGGCCGAGTTTATAAAAATAACCCTGGGACGGACCAGCACCGTCTTCGCGTTATACTGACCTCTAAGGCGGAACACTTTTGTAATATAAAAATAACGCTAGGCCGAATTAAACCCGTCTGCGGCTTGTAGAGACTTCTTAGGCGGAATACTTTGGAGAGTTGCAGGCTTTAGGACGGATTTAAAAAATAACCCTGCGCCGGACCAACACTGGCCTCGCCTCGCACCGTATTCTTGAGTTATTTGTGTTTGTTATTTAGCGGGTTTTTGGCCGGATTTAAAAAAATTACCCTGGGCCTGACAAACACCGGCTTCGCCTTGCACAATATTTTTAAGTGAAACAGCTTTGTTAGTTGGCGGCCAAATTTAAAGAAATTACCCTGGGCCGGACCAACACCGTCTTCGCATTGCTCAGTAATATTAAGTGAACCACCTTTTTAAGTTGACGGATTTAAAAAAATAACCGTGAGCCGGACTAATACCGGCTTCGCCTTGCCCATGTATTCCGAAGTGGAAAACCTTTGTAAGTTAGCGGTCTTAGGCCGGATTTATAAAAATAACACTGGGCTGGTTAAACACCGGCTTCGCCTTGCACAATATTCTTAAGTAAAGTACTTTGTAATTTGGCAGCCTTCTTCCGGATTTAAAAAAATTATCCTTGGGCGAAACAGCACCGACATCGCCTTGCCCAGTATTATTGAGTGGAACACCTCTGTAAGTTAGCGGCCGTCGGACGAATTTAAAAAAATTACCCTGGGCCTGACCAACACCGGCTTCGCCTTGCACAGTATTTTTAAGTTAAACAGTTTTGTAAGTTGGCGGCCGTCGGACGAATTTAAAGAAATTACCCTTGGCTGGACCAACACCGTCTTCGCATTGCACAGTAATATTAAGTGAACCGCCTTTTTAAGTAAGCGGATTTAAAAAAAAAAAACCATGGGCCGGACTTATACCGGCTTCGACTTGCACAGCATTCTAAAGTTGAACACCTTTGTAAATTAGAGGCCTTCTGCCGAATTTATAAAAATAACCCTGGGCCGGACCAGCACCGTCTTCGCGTTGTACTGACCATTTAGGCGGAACACTTTTGTAAGTTGCAGGCTTTCGGACAGATTTAAAAAATAACCCTGGGCCGGACCAACACTGACTTCGCCTTGCACAGTATTCTTAAGTGAATCACCTTCGTAAGTTGGCAGTTTTCGGCCGGATTAAAAAAAATAATCATCGGCCGAAACAACACCTGCTTCGCCTTGCCCACTATTTTAAAGTGAAAAACCTTTGTAAGTTAGAGGCCCTCTGCCGAATTTATAAAAATAACCCTGGGCCGGAACAACAGAGGCTTGGCCTTGCACAGTATCTTAAGAGAAAAACCTTTGTAAGTTGGCGGCCTTTGACCGAATTTAAAACAAAAACAATGGGCCGGACCAACACTGGCTTCGGCTCGCACTGTATTCTTAAGTGATACGTGTTTGTAAGTTAGCGGGTCTTCGGCCGGAATTAAAAAAAAAAACCCTTGTCCGTACCAACACCGCCTTCGCCTTGCACAGTATCATAAGGTGAACAACCTTTGTAAGTTAGCGGCCTTCGGACGAATTTAAAAAACCTTGCACAGTATTATTAAGTGAAAAACTTTTGTAAGTTAGCTGCCTGCAGCCGAATTTATAAAAATAACACTGGGCTGGACTAACACCGGCGTCGCCTTGCACAATATTCTAAAGTGGCACACCTTTTTTTGTTGAAGGCCTTCGGCCGGATTTATTAAAATAACACTGGGCCGGAAAAACACCGTCTCCACCTTGCATAGTATTTTTAAGTGGAAAACTTTTGTAAGTCAGCGGCAGTCGGACGAATTTAAAAAAATTATCCTGAGCCTAACCAACACCGGCTTCGCCTTGCACAGTAGTTTTAAGTGAAACAGCTCTGTAAGTTGGCGGCCGAATTTAAAGAAATTACCCTGCGCCGGACCAACACCGTCTTCACCGTCTTGCAAAGTAATATTAGGTGAACCAACTTTTTAAATTAGCGGATTTAAAAAAATAACCGTGGGCCGAACTAATAGCGGCTTTGACTTGCACAGTATTCTAAAGTGGAACGCTTTTGTAGGTTAGCGGCCTTCGTCCCAATTTATAAAAATAACACTGACCGGACTAACACCGGCTTCGCCTTGCACAGAATTCTTAAGTTAAACACCGTTGTAAGTTAGCGGCCTTCGGACGAATTCAAAACAATAACGCTGGGCCGGACCAGCACCGTTTTCGCGTTGTACTGACCTCTTAGGCGGAAGAGTTTTGAAAGTTGAAGGCTTTCAGACGCGTTTAAAAAATAACCCTTGGCCGGACATACACCGGCTTGGCTTTGCACAGTATTCTTAAGTGAATCGCCTTCGTAATTTGGCAGCTTTCGGCCGGATTAAAAAAAATAATCCTCGGCCGAAACTTCGCCTTGCCCACTATTCTTAAGTGAACCACTTTTTTAAGTAAGCGGATTTAAAAAAATAACCGTGGGTCGCACTAATACCGGCTTCGCCTTGCATAGTTCTCTAAATTGCACACCTTTGTAGGTTAAAGGCATTTGACCGGATTTACAAAAATAACACTTGGCTGGACGAACACCGGCTTCGCCTTGAACAATATTCTAAAGTGGCACACATTTGTAGATTAAAGGTCTTTGGAAGAATTTATAAAATAACGCTAGGCCGAACTAAACCCGTCTTCGGGTTGTAGAGACTTCTTAGGCGGAATATTCTTGTAAGTTGCAGGCCTTTGGCCGAATTTTAAACAAAAACCCTGGGCCGGACCAACACTGGCTTCGCCTCGCACCGTATTCTTGAGTTATACGTGTTTGTTATTTAGCGGGTCTTTGGCCGGATTTACAAAATAACCCTGGGCCGGACCAACACTGGCTTCGGCTCGCACCGTATTCTTAAGTGATACGTGTTTGTAAGTAAGCGGGTCTTCGGCCGGATTAAAAAAAAACAAAAACCCTTGTCCGTACCAACACCGCCTTCGCCTTGCACAGTATCATTAGGTGAACAACCTTTGTAAGTTAGCGGTCTTCGGACGAATTTAAGAAACCTTGCACAGTATTATTAAGTGAACCACTTTTGTAAGTTAGCGGCCTGCGGCCGAATTAATAAAAATAATACTGGGCCGGACTAACACCGGCTTCGCCTTGCACAATATTCTAAAGTGGCACACCGTTGTAGGTTAAAGGCCTTCGGCCGGATTTATAAAAATAACACTGGGCTAGATTAACACCGGCTTCGCCTAGCATAGTATTCTAAAGTGGCACGCCTTTATACGTTAACAGCCTTCGGCCGGATTTATAAAAATAACACTGGGCCGGAGAAACACCGGCTCCGACTTGCACAGTATTTTTACGTGAAAAGCTTTTGTAAGTTAGCGGCCGTCGGACGAACTGAAAAAAATTACCCTGGGCTTGACCAACACCGGCTTCGCCTTCCACAGTATTTTTAAGTAAAACAGCTTTGTAAGTTGGCGGCCGTAGGACGAATTTAAAGAAATTACCCCTGGCCGGACCAACATCGTCTTCGCATTGCACAGTAATATTAAGTGAACCGCCTTTTTAAGTAAGCGGGTTTAAAAAAATAACCGTGGGCCGGTTTAATACCGGCTTCGCCTTGCACAGTATTCTAAAGTGGAACACCTTTGTAGGTTAGAGGCCTTCGGCCGAATTTATAAAAATAACCCTGGGACGGACCAGCACCGTCTTCGCGTTATACTGACCTCTAAGGCGGAACACTTTTGTAATATAAAAATAACGCTAGGCCGAATTAAACCCGTCTGCGGCTTGTAGAGACTTCTTAGGCGGAATACTTTGGAGAGTTGCAGGCTTTAGGACGGATTTAAAAAATAACCCTGCGCCGGACCAACACTGGCCTCGCCTCGCACCGTATTCTTGAGTTATTTGTGTTTGTTATTTAGCGGGTTTTTGGCCGGATTTAAAAAAATTACCCTGGGCCTGACAAACACCGGCTTCGCCTTGCACAATATTTTTAAGTGAAACAGCTTTGTTAGTTGGCGGCCAAATTTAAAGAAATTACCCTGGGCCGGACCAACACCGTCTTCGCATTGCTCAGTAATATTAAGTGAACCACCTTTTTAAGTTGACGGATTTAAAAAAATAACCGTGAGCCGGACTAATACCGGCTTCGCCTTGCCCATGTATTCCGAAGTGGAAAACCTTTGTAAGTTAGCGGTCTTAGGCCGGATTTATAAAAATAACACTGGGCTGGTTAAACACCGGCTTCGCCTTGCACAATATTCTTAAGTAAAGTACTTTGTAATTTGGCAGCCTTCTTCCGGATTTAAAAAAATTATCCTTGGGCGAAACAGCACCGACATCGCCTTGCCCAGTATTATTGAGTGGAACACCTCTGTAAGTTAGCGGCCGTCGGACGAATTTAAAAAAATTACCCTGGGCCTGACCAACACCGGCTTCGCCTTGCACAGTATTTTTAAGTTAAACAGTTTTGTAAGTTGGCGGCCGTCGGACGAATTTAAAGAAATTACCCTTGGCTGGACCAACACCGTCTTCGCATTGCACAGTAATATTAAGTGAACCGCCTTTTTAAGTAAGCGGATTTAAAAAAAAAAACCATGGGCCGGACTTATACCGGCTTCGACTTGCACAGCATTCTAAAGTTGAACACCTTTGTAAATTAGAGGCCTTCTGCCGAATTTATAAAAATAACCCTGGGCCGGACCAGCACCGTCTTCGCGTTGTACTGACCATTTAGGCGGAACACTTTTGTAAGTTGCAGGCTTTCGGACAGATTTAAAAAATAACCCTGGGCCGGACCAACACTGACTTCGCCTTGCACAGTATTCTTAAGTGAATCACCTTCGTAAGTTGGCAGTTTTCGGCCGGATTAAAAAAAATAATCATCGGCCGAAACAACACCTGCTTCGCCTTGCCCACTATTTTAAAGTGAAAAACCTTTGTAAGTTAGAGGCCCTCTGCCGAATTTATAAAAATAACCCTGGGCCGGAACAACAGAGGCTTGGCCTTGCACAGTATCTTAAGAGAAAAACCTTTGTAAGTTGGCGGCCTTTGACCGAATTTAAAACAAAAACAATGGGCCGGACCAACACTGGCTTCGGCTCGCACTGTATTCTTAAGTGATACGTGTTTGTAAGTTAGCGGGTCTTCGGCCGGAATTAAAAAAAAAAACCCTTGTCCGTACCAACACCGCCTTCGCCTTGCACAGTATCATAAGGTGAACAACCTTTGTAAGTTAGCGGCCTTCGGACGAATTTAAAAAACCTTGCACAGTATTATTAAGTGAAAAACTTTTGTAAGTTAGCTGCCTGCAGCCGAATTTATAAAAATAACACTGGGCTGGACTAACACCGGCGTCGCCTTGCACAATATTCTAAAGTGGCACACCTTTTTTTGTTGAAGGCCTTCGGCCGGATTTATTAAAATAACACTGGGCCGGAAAAACACCGTCTCCACCTTGCGTAGTATTTTTAAGTGGAAAACTTTTGTAAGTCAGCGGCAGTCGGACGAATTTAAAAAAATTATCCTGAGCCTAACCAACACCGGCTTCGCCTTGCACAGTAGTTTTAAGTGAAACAGCTCTGTAAGTTGGCGGCCGAATTTAAAGAAATTACCCTGCGCCGGACCAACACCGTCTTCACCGTCTTGCAAAGTAATATTAGGTGAACCAACTTTTTAAATTAGCGGATTTAAAAAAATAACCGTGGGCCGAACTAATAGCGGCTTTGACTTGCACAGTATTCTAAAGTGGAACGCTTTTGTAGGTTAGTGGCCTTCGTCCCAATTTATAAAAATAACACTGACCGGACTAACACCGGCTTCGCCTTGCACAGAATTCTTAAGTTAAACACCGTTGTAAGTTAGCGGCCTTCGGACGAATTCAAAACAATAACGCTGGGCCGGACCAGCACCGTTTTCGCGTTGTACTGACCTCTTAGGCGGAAGAGTTTTGAAAGTTGAAGGCTTTCAGACGCGTTTAAAAAATAACCCTTGGCCGGACATACACCGGCTTGGCTTTGCACAGTATTCTTAAGTGAATCGCCTTCGTAATTTGGCAGCTTTCGGCCGGATTAAAAAAAATAATCCTCGGCCGAAACTTCGCCTTGCCCACTATTCTTAAGTGAACCACTTTTTTAAGTAAGCGGATTTAAAAAAATAACCGTGGGTCGCACTAATACCGGCTTCGCCTTGCATAGTTCTCTAAATTGCACACCTTTGTAGGTTAAAGGCATTTGACCGGATTTACAAAAATAACACTTGGCTGGACGAACACCGGCTTCGCCTTGAACAATATTCTAAAGTGGCACACATTTGTAGATTAAAGGTCTTTGGAAGAATTTATAAAATAACGCTAGGCCGAACTAAACCCGTCTTCGGGTTGTAGAGACTTCTTAGGCGGAATATTCTTGTAAGTTGCAGGCCTTTGGCCGAATTTTAAACAAAAACCCTGGGCCGGACCAACACTGGCTTCGCCTCGCACCGTATTCTTGAGTTATACGTGTTTGTTATTTAGCGGGTCTTTGGCCGGATTTACAAAATAACCCTGGGCCGGACCAACACTGGCTTCGGCTCGCACCGTATTCTTAAGTGATACGTGTTTGTAAGTAAGCGGGTCTTCGGCCGGATTAAAAAAAAACAAAAACCCTTGTCCGTACCAACACCGCCTTCGCCTTGCACAGTATCATTAGGTGAACAACCTTTGTAAGTTAGCGGTCTTCGGACGAATTTAAGAAACCTTGCACAGTATTATTAAGTGAACCACTTTTGTAAGTTAGCGGCCTGCGGCCGAATTAATAAAAATAATACTGGGCCGGACTAACACCGGCTTCGCCTTGCACAATATTCTAAAGTGGCACACCGTTGTAGGTTAAAGGCCTTCGGCCGGATTTATAAAAATAACACTGGGCTAGATTAACACCGGCTTCGCCTAGCATAGTATTCTAAAGTGGCACGCCTTTATACGTTAACAGCCTTCGGCCGGATTTATAAAAATAACACTGGGCCGGAGAAACACCGGCTCCGACTTGCACAGTATTTTTACGTGAAAAGCTTTTGTAAGTTAGCGGCCGTCGGACGAACTGAAAAAAATTACCCTGGGCTTGACCAACACCGGCTTCGCCTTCCACAGTATTTTTAAGTAAAACAGCTTTGTAAGTTGGCGGCCGTAGGACGAATTTAAAGAAATTACCCCTGGCCGGACCAACATCGTCTTCGCATTGCACAGTAATATTAAGTGAACCGCCTTTTTAAGTAAGCGGGTTTAAAAAAATAACCGTGGGCCGGTTTAATACCGGCTTCGCCTTGCACAGTATTCTAAAGTGGAACACCTTTGTAGGTTAGAGGCCTTCGGCCGAATTTATAAAAATAACCCTGGGACGGACCAGCACCGTCTTCGCGTTATACTGACCTCTAAGGCGGAACACTTTTGTAATATAAAAATAACGCTAGGCCGAATTAAACCCGTCTGCGGCTTGTAGAGACTTCTTAGGCGGAATACTTTGGAGAGTTGCAGGCTTTAGGACGGATTTAAAAAATAACCCTGCGCCGGACCAACACTGGCCTCGCCTCGCACCGTATTCTTGAGTTATTTGTGTTTGTTATTTAGCGGGTTTTTGGCCGGATTTAAAAAAATTACCCTGGGCCTGACAAACACCGGCTTCGCCTTGCACAATATTTTTAAGTGAAACAGCTTTGTTAGTTGGCGGCCAAATTTAAAGAAATTACCCTGGGCCGGACCAACACCGTCTTCGCATTGCTCAGTAATATTAAGTGAACCACCTTTTTAAGTTGACGGATTTAAAAAAATAACCGTGAGCCGGACTAATACCGGCTTCGCCTTGCCCATGTATTCCGAAGTGGAAAACCTTTGTAAGTTAGCGGTCTTAGGCCGGATTTATAAAAATAACACTGGGCTGGTTAAACACCGGCTTCGCCTTGCACAATATTCTTAAGTAAAGTACTTTGTAATTTGGCAGCCTTCTTCCGGATTTAAAAAAATTATCCTTGGGCGAAACAGCACCGACATCGCCTTGCCCAGTATTATTGAGTGGAACACCTCTGTAAGTTAGCGGCCGTCGGACGAATTTAAAAAAATTACCCTGGGCCTGACCAACACCGGCTTCGCCTTGCACAGTATTTTTAAGTTAAACAGTTTTGTAAGTTGGCGGCCGTCGGACGAATTTAAAGAAATTACCCTTGGCTGGACCAACACCGTCTTCGCATTGCACAGTAATATTAAGTGAACCGCCTTTTTAAGTAAGCGGATTTAAAAAAAAAAAACCATGGGCCGGACTTATACCGGCTTCGACTTGCACAGCATTCTAAAGTTGAACACCTTTGTAAATTAGAGGCCTTCTGCCGAATTTATAAAAATAACCCTGGGCCGGACCAGCACCGTCTTCGCGTTGTACTGACCATTTAGGCGGAACACTTTTGTAAGTTGCAGGCTTTCGGACAGATTTAAAAAATAACCCTGGGCCGGACCAACACTGACTTCGCCTTGCACAGTATTCTTAAGTGAATCACCTTCGTAAGTTGGCAGTTTTCGGCCGGATTAAAAAAAATAATCATCGGCCGAAACAACACCTGCTTCGCCTTGCCCACTATTTTAAAGTGAAAAACCTTTGTAAGTTAGAGGCCCTCTGCCGAATTTATAAAAATAACCCTGGGCCGGAACAACAGAGGCTTGGCCTTGCACAGTATCTTAAGAGAAAAACCTTTGTAAGTTGGCGGCCTTTGACCGAATTTAAAACAAAAACAATGGGCCGGACCAACACTGGCTTCGGCTCGCACTGTATTCTTAAGTGATACGTGTTTGTAAGTTAGCGGGTCTTCGGCCGGAATTAAAAAAAAAAACCCTTGTCCGTACCAACACCGCCTTCGCCTTGCACAGTATCATAAGGTGAACAACCTTTGTAAGTTAGCGGCCTTCGGACGAATTTAAAAAACCTTGCACAGTATTATTAAGTGAAAAACTTTTGTAAGTTAGCTGCCTGCAGCCGAATTTATAAAAATAACACTGGGCTGGACTAACACCGGCGTCGCCTTGCACAATATTCTAAAGTGGCACACCTTTTTTTGTTGAAGGCCTTCGGCCGGATTTATTAAAATAACACTGGGCCGGAAAAACACCGTCTCCACCTTGCATAGTATTTTTAAGTGGAAAACTTTTGTAAGTCAGCGGCAGCCGGACGAATTTAAAAAAATTATCCTGAGCCTAACCAACACCGGCTTCGCCTTGCACAGTAGTTTTAAGTGAAACAGCTCTGTAAGTTGGCGGCCGAATTTAAAGAAATTACCCTGCGCCGGACCAACACCGTCTTCACCGTCTTGCAAAGTAATATTAGGTGAACCAACTTTTTAAATTAGCGGATTTAAAAAAATAACCGTGGGCCGAACTAATAGCGGCTTTGACTTGCACAGTATTCTAAAGTGGAACGCTTTTGTAGGTTAGCGGCCTTCGTCCCAATTTATAAAAATAACACTGACCGGACTAACACCGGCTTCGCCTTGCACAGAATTCTTAAGTTAAACACCGTTGTAAGTTAGCGGCCTTCGGACGAATTCAAAACAATAACGCTGGGCCGGACCAACACCTGTTTCGCCTTGCACAGTATTCTAAGGTGAATCGCCTTCGAAAGTTGGCAGCTTTCGAGGGATTTATAAAAACAATTATGGGCCGAAACAACACCGGCTTCGCCTTGCCCACTTTTCTTAAGTGAAACACCTTTGTAAGTTTGAGGCCTTCGGCCGAATTTAAAAAAATTACCCTGGGCCGGAGCAACAGAGACTTAGCCTTGCACAGTATCTTAAGTTAAAAACCTTTGTAAGTTGGCGACCTTTGACCGAATTTAAAACAAAAATCCTGGGCCGGACCAACACAGGCTTCGCCTTGCAAAGTATTTTGAAGTGAAGTACTTTGTTAGTTGGCAGCCTTCTTCCGGATTTAAAAAAAATATCGTGGGCCGAAACAAGACCGGCTTCGCCTTGCCCAGTATTCTGAAATGGAAAATCTTTGTAAGTTAGCGAGTCTTGGGCCGAATTTCAAAAAAAAACCCTTGTCCGTACCAACACCGGCTTTGCCTTGCACAGCATCATTAGGTAAACAACCTTTGTGATTTAGCGGCCTTCGGACGAATTTAAAAAACCTTGCACAGTATTATTAAGTGAACAACTTTTGTAAGTTAGCGGCCTGCGGCCGAATTAATATAAATAACACTGGGCGGGACTAAAACCGGTTTCGCATTGCACAATATTCTAAATTGGCACACCTTTATAGGTTAAAGGCCTTCGGCCGGATTTATAAAAATAACACTAGGCTGGACTAACACCGGATTCGCCTTGCACAATATTCTAAAGTGGAACACCTTTGTAGGTTAAAGACCTTCGGCCGGATATATAAAAATAACACTGGGCCGGATAAACACCGGCTTCGACTTGCACAATATTCTAAAGTGGAAAACCTTTGTAAGTTAGCGGCCGTCGGATGAATGTAAAAGTTACCCTGGGCCTGACCAACAGCGGCTTGGCCTTGCACAGTATTTTTAAGTGAAACAGCTTTGTAAGTTGGTGGCCTTCGACCGAATTTAAAACAAAAAACCCTGGGCCGGACTAACACTGTTTACGCCTCGCACCGTATTCTTAAGTTATAAGTGTTTGTTATTTAGCAGGTCTTTGGCCGGATTTAAAAAAATAACCCTGAGCCACGTGACACGTGTTTGTAAGTTAGCGGCCTTCGGACGACTTTAAAAAAACCTTGCAAAGTATTATTAAGTGAGCCACGTAAGTTAGCGGCCTGCGGCCGAATTAATAAAAATAATACTGGGCCGGACTAACACCGGCTTCGCCTTGCACAATATTCTAAAGTGGCACACCGTTGTAGGTTAAAGGCCTTCGGCCGGCTTTATAAAAATAACACTGGGCCGGAGAAACACCGGCTCCTCCTTGCACAGTATTTTTACGTGGAAAGCTTTTGTAAGTTAGCGGCCGTCGGATGAATTTAAAAAAATTACCCTGGGCCTGACCAACACCGGCTTAGCCTTGCACAATATTCTAAAGTGGCACACCTTTGTAAGTTAGCGGCCGTCGGACGAATGTAAAAATTACCCTTGGCCTGACCAACAGCGGTTTGGCCTTGCACAGTATTTTTAAGTGAAACAGCTTTGTAAGTTGGCGGCCTTCGGCCGAATTTATAAAAATAACCCTGGGCCGGACCAGCACCGTTTTCGCGTTGTACTGACCTCTTAGGCGGAAGAGTTTTGAAAGTTGAAGGCTTTCAGACGCGTTTAAAAAATAACCCTTGGCCGGACATACACCGGCTTGGCCTTGCACAGTATTCTTAAGTGAATCGCCTTCGTAATTTGGCAGCTTTCGGCCGGATTAAAAAAAATAATCCTCGGCCGAAACTTCGCCTTGCCCACTATTCTTAAGTGAACCACTTTTTTAAGTAAGCGGATTTAAAAAAATAACCGTGGGTCGCACTAATACCGGCTTCGCCTTGCATAGTTCTCTAAATTGCACACCTTTGTAGGTTAAAGGCATTTGACCGGATTTACAAAAATAACACTTGGCTGGACGAACACCGGCTTCGCCTTGAACAATATTCTAAAGTGGCACACATTTGTAGATTAAAGGTCTTTGGAAGAATTTATAAAATAACGCTAGGCCGAACTAAACCCGTCTTCGGGTTGTAGAGACTTCTTAGGCGGAATACTCTTGTAAGTTGCAGGCCTTTGGCCGAATTTTAAACAAAAACCCTGGGCCGGACCAACACTGGCTTCGCCTCGCACCGTATTCTTGAGTTATACGTGTTTGTTATTTAGCGGGTCTTTGGCCGGATTTACAAAATAACCCTGGGCCGGACCAACACTGGCTTCGGCTCGCACCGTATTCTTAAGTGATACGTGTTTGTAAGTAAGCGGGTCTTCGGCCGGATTAAAAAAAAACAAAAACCCTTGTCCGTACCAACACCGCCTTCGCCTTGCACAGTATCATTAGGTGAACAACCTTTGTAAGTTAGCGGTCTTCGGACGAATTTAAGAAACCTTGCACAGTATTATTAAGTGAACCACTTTTGTAAGTTAGCGGCCTGCGGCCGAATTAATAAAAATAATACTGGGCCGGACTAACACCGGCTTCGCCTTGCACAATATTCTAAAGTGGCACACCGTTGTAGGTTAAAGGCCTTCGGCCGGATTTATAAAAATAACACTGGGCTAGATTAACACCGGCTTCGCCTAGCATAGTATTCTAAAGTGGCACGCCTTTATACGTTAACAGCCTTCGGCCGGATTTATAAAAATAACACTGGGCCGGAGAAACACCGGCTCCGACTTGCACAGTATTTTTACGTGAAAAGCTTTTGTAAGTTAGCGGCCGTCGGACGAACTGAAAAAAATTACCCTGGGCTTGACCAACACCGGCTTCGCCTTCCACAGTATTTTTAAGTAAAACAGCTTTGTAAGTTGGCGGCCGTAGGACGAATTTAAAGAAATTACCCCTGGCCGGACCAACATCGTCTTCGCATTGCACAGTAATATTAAGTGAACCGCCTTTTTAAGTAAGCGGGTTTAAAAAAATAACCGTGGGCCGGTTTAATACCGGCTTCGCCTTGCACAGTATTCTAAAGTGGAACACCTTTGTAGGTTAGAGGCCTTCGGCCGAATTTATAAAAATAACCCTGGGACGGACCAGCACCGTCTTCGCGTTATACTGACCTCTAAGGCGGAACACTTTTGTAATATAAAAATAACGCTAGGCCGAATTAAACCCGTCTGCGGCTTGTAGAGACTTCTTAGGCGGAATACTTTGGAGAGTTGCAGGCTTTAGGACGGATTTAAAAAATAACCCTGCGCCGGACCAACACTGGCCTCGCCTCGCACCGTATTCTTGAGTTATTTGTGTTTGTTATTTAGCGGGTTTTTGGCCGGATTTAAAAAAATTACCCTGGGCCTGACAAACACCGGCTTCGCCTTGCACAATATTTTTAAGTGAAACAGCTTTGTTAGTTGGCGGCCAAATTTAAAGAAATTACCCTGGGCCGGACCAACACCGTCTTCGCATTGCTCAGTAATATTAAGTGAACCACCTTTTTAAGTTGACGGATTTAAAAAAATAACCGTGAGCCGGACTAATACCGGCTTCGCCTTGCCCATGTATTCCGAAGTGGAAAACCTTTGTAAGTTAGCGGTCTTAGGCCGGATTTATAAAAATAACACTGGGCTGGTTAAACACCGGCTTCGCCTTGCACAATATTCTTAAGTAAAGTACTTTGTAATTTGGCAGCCTTCTTCCGGATTTAAAAAAATTATCCTTGGGCGAAACAGCACCGACATCGCCTTGCCCAGTATTATTGAGTGGAACACCTCTGTAAGTTAGCGGCCGTCGGACGAATTTAAAAAAATTACCCTGGGCCTGACCAACACCGGCTTCGCCTTGCACAGTATTTTTAAGTTAAACAGTTTTGTAAGTTGGCGGCCGTCGGACGAATTTAAAGAAATTACCCTTGGCTGGACCAACACCGTCTTCGCATTGCACAGTAATATTAAGTGAACCGCCTTTTTAAGTAAGCGGATTTAAAAAAAAAAAACCATGGGCCGGACTTATACCGGCTTCGACTTGCACAGCATTCTAAAGTTGAACACCTTTGTAAATTAGAGGCCTTCTGCCGAATTTATAAAAATAACCCTGGGCCGGACCAGCACCGTCTTCGCGTTGTACTGACCATTTAGGCGGAACACTTTTGTAAGTTGCAGGCTTTCGGACAGATTTAAAAAATAACCCTGGGCCGGACCAACACTGACTTCGCCTTGCACAGTATTCTTAAGTGAATCACCTTCGTAAGTTGGCAGTTTTCGGCCGGATTAAAAAAAATAATCATCGGCCGAAACAACACCTGCTTCGCCTTGCCCACTATTTTAAAGTGAAAAACCTTTGTAAGTTAGAGGCCCTCTGCCGAATTTATAAAAATAACCCTGGGCCGGAACAACAGAGGCTTGGCCTTGCACAGTATCTTAAGAGAAAAACCTTTGTAAGTTGGCGGCCTTTGACCGAATTTAAAACAAAAACAATGGGCCGGACCAACACTGGCTTCGGCTCGCACTGTATTCTTAAGTGATACGTGTTTGTAAGTTAGCGGGTCTTCGGCCGGAATTAAAAAAAAAAACCCTTGTCCGTACCAACACCGCCTTCGCCTTGCACAGTATCATAAGGTGAACAACCTTTGTAAGTTAGCGGCCTTCGGACGAATTTAAAAAACCTTGCACAGTATTATTAAGTGAAAAACTTTTGTAAGTTAGCTGCCTGCAGCCGAATTTATAAAAATAACACTGGGCTGGACTAACACCGGCGTCGCCTTGCACAATATTCTAAAGTGGCACACCTTTTTTTGTTGAAGGCCTTCGGCCGGATTTATTAAAATAACACTGGGCCGGAAAAACACCGTCTCCACCTTGCATAGTATTTTTAAGTGGAAAACTTTTGTAAGTCAGCGGCAGCCGGACGAATTTAAAAAAATTATCCTGAGCCTAACCAACACCGGCTTCGCCTTGCACAGTAGTTTTAAGTGAAACAGCTCTGTAAGTTGGCGGCCGAATTTAAAGAAATTACCCTGCGCCGGACCAACACCGTCTTCACCGTCTTGCAAAGTAATATTAGGTGAACCAACTTTTTAAATTAGCGGATTTAAAAAAATAACCGTGGGCCGAACTAATAGCGGCTTTGACTTGCACAGTATTCTAAAGTGGAACGCTTTTGTAGGTTAGCGGCCTTCGTCCCAATTTATAAAAATAACACTGACCGGACTAACACCGGCTTCGCCTTGCACAGAATTCTTAAGTTAAACACCGTTGTAAGTTAGCGGCCTTCGGACGAATTCAAAACAATAACGCTGGGCCGGACCAACACCTGTTTCGCCTTGCACAGTATTCTAAGGTGAATCGCCTTCGAAAGTTGGCAGCTTTCGAGGGATTTATAAAAACAATTATGGGCCGAAACAACACCGGCTTCGCCTTGCCCACTTTTCTTAAGTGAAACACCTTTGTAAGTTTGAGGCCTTCGGCCGAATTTAAAAAAATTACCCTGGGCCGGAGCAACAGAGACTTAGCCTTGCACAGTATCTTAAGTTAAAAACCTTTGTAAGTTGGCGACCTTTGACCGAATTTAAAACAAAAATCCTGGGCCGGACCAACACAGGCTTCGCCTTGCAAAGTATTTTGAAGTGAAGTACTTTGTTAGTTGGCAGCCTTCTTCCGGATTTAAAAAAAATATCGTGGGCCGAAACAAGACCGGCTTCGCCTTGCCCAGTATTCTGAAATGGAAAATCTTTGTAAGTTAGCGAGTCTTCGGCCGAATTTCAAAAAAAAACCCTTGTCCGTACCAACACCGGCTTTGCCTTGCACAGCATCATTAGGTAAACAACCTTTGTGATTTAGCGGCCTTCGGACGAATTTAAAAAACCTTGCACAGTATTATTAAGTGAACAACTTTTGTAAGTTAGCGGCCTGCGGCCGAATTAATATAAATAACACTGGGCGGGACTAAAACCGGTTTCGCATTGCACAATATTCTAAATTGGCACACCTTTATAGGTTAAAGGCCTTCGGCCGGATTTATAAAAATAACACTAGGCTGGACTAACACCGGATTCGCCTTGCACAATATTCTAAAGTGGAACACCTTTGTAGGTTAAAGACCTTCGGCCGGATATATAAAAATAACACTGGGCCGGATAAACACCGGCTTCGACTTGCACAATATTCTAAAGTGGAAAACCTTTGTAAGTTAGCGGCCGTCGGATGAATGTAAAAGTTACCCTGGGCCTGACCAACAGCGGCTTGGCCTTGCACAGTATTTTTAAGTGAAACAGCTTTGTAAGTTGGTGGCCTTCGACCGAATTTAAAACAAAAAACCCTGGGCCGGACTAACACTGTTTACGCCTCGCACCGTATTCTTAAGTTATAAGTGTTTGTTATTTAGCAGGTCTTTGGCCGGATTTAAAAAAATAACCCTGAGCCACGTGACACGTGTTTGTAAGTTAGCGGCCTTCGGACGACTTTAAAAAAACCTTGCAAAGTATTATTAAGTGAGCCACGTAAGTTAGCGGCCTGCGGCCGAATTAATAAAAATAATACTGGGCCGGACTAACACCGGCTTCGCCTTGCACAATATTCTAAAGTGGCACACCGTTGTAGGTTAAAGGCCTTCGGCCGGCTTTATAAAAATAACACTGGGCCGGAGAAACACCGGCTCCTCCTTGCACAGTATTTTTACGTGGAAAGCTTTTGTAAGTTAGCGGCCGTCGGATGAATTTAAAAAAATTACCCTGGGCCTGACCAACACCGGCTTAGCCTTGCACAATATTCTAAAGTGGCACACCTTTGTAAGTTAGCGGCCGTCGGACGAATGTAAAAATTACCCTTGGCCTGACCAACAGCGGTTTGGCCTTGCACAGTATTTTTAAGTGAAACAGCTTTGTAAGTTGGCGGCCTTCGGCCGAATTTATAAAAATAACCCTGGGCCGGACCAGCACCGTTTTCGCGTTGTACTGACCTCTTAGGCGGAAGAGTTTTGAAAGTTGAAGGCTTTCAGACGCGTTTAAAAAATAACCCTTGGCCGGACATACACCGGCTTGGCCTTGCACAGTATTCTTAAGTGAATCGCCTTCGTAATTTGGCAGCTTTCGGCCGGATTAAAAAAAATAATCCTCGGCCGAAACTTCGCCTTGCCCACTATTCTTAAGTGAACCACTTTTTTAAGTAAGCGGATTTAAAAAAATAACCGTGGGTCGCACTAATACCGGCTTCGCCTTGCATAGTTCTCTAAATTGCACACCTTTGTAGGTTAAAGGCATTTGACCGGATTTACAAAAATAACACTTGGCTGGACGAACACCGGCTTCGCCTTGAACAATATTCTAAAGTGGCACACATTTGTAGATTAAAGGTCTTTGGAAGAATTTATAAAATAACGCTAGGCCGAACTAAACCCGTCTTCGGGTTGTAGAGACTTCTTAGGCGGAATACTCTTGTAAGTTGCAGGCCTTTGGCCGAATTTTAAACAAAAACCCTGGGCCGGACCAACACTGGCTTCGCCTCGCACCGTATTCTTGAGTTATACGTGTTTGTTATTTAGCGGGTCTTTGGCCGGATTTACAAAATAACCCTGGGCCGGACCAACACTGGCTTCGGCTCGCACCGTATTCTTAAGTGATACGTGTTTGTAAGTAAGCGGGTCTTCGGCCGGATTAAAAAAAAACAAAAACCCTTGTCCGTACCAACACCGCCTTCGCCTTGCACAGTATCATTAGGTGAACAACCTTTGTAAGTTAGCGGTCTTCGGACGAATTTAAGAAACCTTGCACAGTATTATTAAGTGAACCACTTTTGTAAGTTAGCGGCCTGCGGCCGAATTAATAAAAATAATACTGGGCCGGACTAACACCGGCTTCGCCTTGCACAATATTCTAAAGTGGCACACCGTTGTAGGTTAAAGGCCTTCGGCCGGATTTATAAAAATAACACTGGGCTAGATTAACACCGGCTTCGCCTAGCATAGTATTCTAAAGTGGCACGCCTTTATACGTTAACAGCCTTCGGCCGGATTTATAAAAATAACACTGGGCCGGAGAAACACCGGCTCCGACTTGCACAGTATTTTTACGTGAAAAGCTTTTGTAAGTTAGCGGCCGTCGGACGAACTGAAAAAAATTACCCTGGGCTTGACCAACACCGGCTTCGCCTTCCACAGTATTTTTAAGTAAAACAGCTTTGTAAGTTGGCGGCCGTAGGACGAATTTAAAGAAATTACCCCTGGCCGGACCAACATCGTCTTCGCATTGCACAGTAATATTAAGTGAACCGCCTTTTTAAGTAAGCGGGTTTAAAAAAATAACCGTGGGCCGGTTTAATACCGGCTTCGCCTTGCACAGTATTCTAAAGTGGAACACCTTTGTAAGTTAGAGGCCTTCGGCCGAATTTATAAAAATAACCCTGGGACGGACCAGCACCGTCTTCGCGTTATACTGACCTCTAAGGCGGAACACTTTTGTAATATAAAAATAACGCTAGGCCGAATTAAACCCGTCTGCGGCTTGTAGAGACTTCTTAGGCGGAATACTTTGGAGAGTTGCAGGCTTTAGGACGGATTTAAAAAATAACCCTGCGCCGGACCAACACTGGCCTCGCCTCGCACCGTATTCTTGAGTTATTTGTGTTTGTTATTTAGCGGGTTTTTGGCCGGATTTAAAAAAATTACCCTGGGCCTGACAAACACCGGCTTCGCCTTGCACAATATTTTTAAGTGAAACAGCTTTGTTAGTTGGCGGCCAAATTTAAAGAAATTACCCTGGGCCGGACCAACACCGTCTTCGCATTGCTCAGTAATATTAAGTGAACCACCTTTTTAAGTTGACGGATTTAAAAAAATAACCGTGAGCCGGACTAATACCGGCCTCGCCTTGCCCAGTATTCTGCAGTGGAAAACCTTTGTAAGTTAGCGGTCTTAGGCCGGATTTATAAAAATAACACTGGGCCGGACTAACACCGGCTTCGCCTTGCACAGTTTTCTGAAGTGGAAAACCTTTGTAAGTTAGCGGCCTTAGGCCGGATTTATAAAAATAACCCTGGGCCGGATTAACACAGGCTTTGTAAGTTGGCGGCCTTCGGCCGAATTTATAAACATAACCCTATGCCGGACCAACACCGGCTTCGCCTCGCACCGTATTTTTAGCTATACGGGTTTGTTATTTAGCGGGTTTTTGGCCGGATTCAAAAAATAACACTGGGCAGGACCACCACCAGCTTCGCCTCGCACCGTATTTTTAAGTGATACGTGTTTGTAACTTAGAGGGGTTTACGGCCGGATTAAAAAAAAAACCCTTGTCCGTACCAAGACCGTCTTCGCCTTGCCCATGTATTCCGAAGTGGAAAACCTTTGTAAGTTAGCGGTCTTAGGCCGGATTTATAAAAATAACACTGGGCTGGTTAAACACCGGCTTCGCCTTGCACAATATTCTTAAGTAAAGTACTTTGTAATTTGGCAGCCTTCTTCCGGATTTAAAAAAATTATCCTTGGGCGAAACAGCACCGACATCGCCTTGCCCAGTATTATTGAGTGGAACACCTCTGTAAGTTAGCGGCCGTCGGACGAATTTAAAAAAATTACCCTGGGCCTGACCAACACCGGCTTCGCCTTGCACAGTATTTTTAAGTTAAACAGTTTTGTAAGTTGGCGGCCGTCGGACGAATTTAAAGAAATTACCCTTGGCTGGACCAACACCGTCTTCGCATTGCACAGTAATATTAAGTGAACCGCCTTTTTAAGTAAGCGGATTTAAAAAAAAAACCATGGGCCGGACTTATACCGGCTTTGACTTGCACAGCATTCTAAAGTTGAACACCTTTGTAAATTAGAGGCCTTCTACCGAAATTATAAAAATAACCCTGGGCCGGACCAGCACCGTCTTCGCGTTGTACTGACCTTTTAGGCGGAACACTTTTGTAAGTTGCAGGCTTTCGGACAGATTTAAAAAATAACCCAGGGCCGGACCAACACTGACTTCGCCTTGCACAGTATTCTTAAGTGAATCACCTTCGTAAGTTGGCAGTTTTCGGCCGGATTAAAAAAAATAATCATCGGCCGAAACAACACCTGCTTCGCCTTGCCCACTATTTTAAAGTGAAAAACCTTTGTAAGTTAGAGGCCCTCTGCCGAATTTATAAAAATAACCCTGGGCCGGAACAACAGAGGCTTGGCCTTGCACAGTATCTTAAGAGAAAAACCTTTGTAAGTTGGCGGCCTTTGACCGAATTTAAAACAAAAACAATGGGCCGGACCAACACTGGCTTCGGCTCGCACTGTATTCTTAAGTGATACGTGTTTGTAAGTTAGCGGGTCTTCGGCCGGAATTAAAAAAAAAAACCCTTGTCCGTACCAACACCGCCTTCGCCTTGCACAGTATCATAAGGTGAACAACCTTTGTAAGTTAGCGGCCTTCGGACGAATTTAAAAAACCTTGCACAGTATTATTAAGTGAAAAACTTTTGTAAGTTAGCTGCCTGCAGCCGAATTTATAAAAATAACACTGGGCTGGACTAACACCGGCGTCGCCTTGCACAATATTCTAAAGTGGCACACCTTTTTTTGTTGAAGGCCTTCGGCCGGATTTATT
The DNA here is from genome assembly GCA_037013455.1 of Ceratitis rosa. NCBI lineage: Eukaryota > Metazoa > Arthropoda > Insecta > Diptera > Tephritidae > Ceratitis > Ceratitis rosa. The sequence goes on along the minus strand of JAWMAG010000016.1, from coordinate 1,226,632 downwards.
AAAATAACACTGGGCCGGAAAAACACCGTCTCCACCTTGCATAGTATTTTTAAGTGGAAAACTTTTGTAAGTCAGCGGCAGTCGGACGAATTTAAAAAAATTATCCTGAGCCTAACCAACACCGGCTTCGCCTTGCACAGTAGTTTTAAGTGAAACAGCTCTGTAAGTTGGCGGCCGAATTTAAAGAAATTACCCTGGGCCGGACCAACACCGTCTTCACCGTCTTGCAAAGTAATATTAGGTGAACCAACTTTTTAAATTAGCGGATTTAAAAAAATAACCGTGGGCCGAACTAATAGCAGCTTTGACTTGCACAGTATTCTAAAGTGGAACGCTTTTGTAGGTTAGCGGCCTTCGTCCCAATTTATAAAAATAACACTGACCGGACTAACACCGGCTTCGCCTTGCACAGAATTCTTAAGTTAAACACCGTTGTAAGTTAGCGGCCTTCGGACGAATTCAAAACAATAACGCTGGGCCGGACCAACACCTGTTTCGCCTTGCACAGTATTCTAAGGTGAATCGCCTTCGAAAGTTGGCAGCTTTCGAGGGATTTATAAAAACAATTATGGGCCGAAACAACACCGGCTTCGCCTTGCCCACTTTTCTTAAGTGAAACACCTTTGTAAGTTTGAGGCCTTCGGCCGAATTTAAAAAAATTACCCTGGGCCGGAGCAACAGAGACTTAGCCTTGCACAGTATCTTAAGTTAAAAACCTTTGTAAGTTGGCGACCTTTGACCGAATTTAAAACAAAAATCCTGGGCCGGACCAACACAGGCTTCGCCTTGCAAAGTATTTTGAAGTGAAGTACTTTGTTAGTTGGCAGCCTTCTTCCGGATTTAAAAAAAATATCGTGGGCCGAAACAAGACCGGCTTCGCCTTGCCCAGTATTCTGAAATGGAAAATCTTTGTAAGTTAGCGAGTCTTCGGCCGAATTTCAAAAAAAACCCTTGTCCGTACCAACACCGGCTTTGCCTTGCACAGCATCATTAGGTAAACAACCTTTGTGATTTAGCGGCCTTCGGACGAATTTAAAAAACCTTGCACAGTATTATTAAGTGAACAACTTTTGTAAGTTAGCGGCCGTCGGATGAATTAATATAAATAACACTGGGCGGGACTAAAACCGGTTTCGCATTGCACAATATTCTAAATTGGCACACCTTTATAGGTTAAAGGCCTTCGGCCGGATTTATAAAAATAACACTAGGCTGGACTAACACCGGATTCGCCTTGCACAATATTCTAAAGTGGAACACCTTTGTAGGTTAAAGACCTTCGGCCGGATATATAAAAATAACACTGGGCCGGATAAACACCGGCTTCGACTTGCACAATATTCTAAAGTGGAAAACCTTTGTAAGTTAGCGGCCGTCGGATGAATGTAAAAGTTACCCTGGGCCTGACCAACAGCGGCTTGGCCTTGCACAGTATTTTTAAGTGAAACAGCTTTGTAAGTTGGTGGCCTTCGACCGAATTTAAAACAAAAAACCCTGGGCCGGACTAACACTGTTTACGCCTCGCACCGTATTCTTAAGTTATAAGTGTTTGTTATTTAGCAGGTCTTTGGCCGGATTTAAAAAAATAACCCTGAGCCACGTGACACGTGTTTGTAAGTTAGCGGCCTTCGGACGACTTTAAAAAAACCTTGCAAAGTATTATTAAGTGAACCACGTAAGTTAGCGGCCTGCGGCCGAATTAATAAAAATAAAACTGGGCCGGACTAACACCGGCTTCGCCTTGCACAATATTCTAAAGTGGCACACCGTTGTAGGTTAAAGGCCTTCGGCCGGCTTTATAAAAATAACACTGGGCCGGAGAAACACCGGCTCCTCCTTGCACAGTATTTTTACGTGGAAAGCTTTTGTAAGTTAGCGGCCGTCGGATGAATTTAAAAAAATTACCCTGGGCCTGACCAACACCGGCTTCGCCTTGCACAGTATTTTTAAGTGAAACAGCTTTGTAAGTTGGCGGCCGTCGGACGAATTTAAAGGAATTACCCTTGGCCGGACCAACACCGTCTTCGCATTGCACAATAATATTAAGTGAACCACCTTTTTAAGTAAATAACCCTGGGCCGGACCAGTACCGGCTTCGCCTTGCACAGCTTTCTAAAGTGGAACCCCTTTGTAAGTTAGAGGCCTTCGGCCGAATTTATAAAAATAACCCTGGGCCGGACCAGCACCGTCTTCGCGTTGTACTGACGTCTTAGGCGGAACACTTTTGTAAGTTGCAGCTTTCGGCCGGATTAAAAAAAATAATCCTCTGCCGAAACAACACCGACTTCGCCTTGCCCACTATTCTTAAGTGAACCACTTTTTTAAGTAAGCGGATTTAAAAAAGTAACCGTGGGTCGCACTAATACCGGCTTCGCCTTGCATAGTTCTCTAAATTGCACACCTTTGTAGGTTAAAGGCATTTGACCGGATTTACAAAAATAACACTTGGCTGGACGAACACCGGCTTCGCCTTGAACAATATTCTAAAGTGGCACACATTTGTAGGTTAAAGGTCTTTGGAAGAATTTATAAAATAACGCTAGGCCGAACTAAACCCATCTTCGGGTTGTAGAGACTTCTTAGGCGGAATACTCTTGTAAGTTGCAGGCCTTTGGCCGAATTTTAAACAAAAACCCTGGGCCGGACCAACACTGGCTTCGCCTCGCACCGTATTCTTGAGTTATACGTGTTTGTTATTTAGCGGGTCTTCGGACGAATTTAAGAAACCTTGCACAGTATTATTAAGTGAACCACTTTTGTAAGTTAGCGGCCTGCGGCCGAATTAATAAAAATAATACTGGGCCGGACTAACACCGGCTTCGCCTTGCACAATATTCTAAAGTGGCACACCGTTGTAGGTTAAAGGCCTTCGGCCGGATTTATAAAAATAACACTGGGCTAGATTAACACCGGCTTCGCCTAGCATAGTATTCTAAAGTGGCACGCCTTTATACGTTAACAGCCTTCGGCCGGATTTATAAAAATAACACTGGGCCGGAGAAACACCGGCTCCGACTTGCACAGTATTTTTACGTGAAAAGCTTTTGTAAGTTAGCGGCCGTCGGACGAACTGAAAAAAATTACCCTGGGCTTGACCAACACCGGCTTCGCCTTCCACAGTATTTTTAAGTAAAACAGCTTTGTAAGTTGGCGGCCGTAGGACGAATTTAAAGAAATTACCCCTGGCCGGACCAACATCGTCTTCGCATTGCACAGTCATATTAAGTGAACCGCCTTTTTAAGTAAGCGGGTTTAAAAAAATAACCGTGGGCCGGTTTAATACCGGCTTCGCCTTGCACAGTATTCTAAAGTGGAACACCTTTGTAAGTTAGAGGCCTTCGGCCGAATTTATAAAAATAACCCTGGGCCGGACCAGCACCGTCTTCGCGTTATACTGACCTCTAAGGCGGAACACTTTTGTAATATAAAAATAACGCTAGGCCGAATTAAACCCGTCTGCGGCTTGTAGAGACTTCTTAGGCGGAATACTTTGGAGAGTTGCAGGCTTTAGGACGGATTTAAAAAATAACCCTGCGCCGGACCAACACTGGCCTCGCCTCGCACCGTATTCTTGAGTTATTTGTGTTTGTTATTTAGCGGGTTTTTGGCCGGATTTAAAAAAATTACCCTGGGCCTGACAAACACCGGCTTCGCCTTGCACAATATTTTTAAGTGAAACAGCTTTGTTAGTTGGCGGCCAAATTTAAAGAAATTACCCTGGGCCGGACCAACACCGTCTTCGCATTGCTCAGTAATATTAAGTGAACCACCTTTTTAAGTTGACGGATTTAAAAAAATAACCGTGAGCCGGACTAATACCGGCTTCGCCTTGCCCAGTATTCTGCAGTGGAAAACCTTTGTAAGTTAGCGGTCTTAGGCCGGATTTATAAAAATAACACTGGGCCGGACTAACACCGGCTTCGCCTTGCACAGTTTTCTGTAGTGGAAAACCTTTGTAAGTTAGCGGCCTTAGGCCGGATTTATAAAAATAACCCTGGGCCGGATTAACACAGGCTTTGTAAGTTGGCGGCCTTCGGCCGAATTTATAAACATAACCCTATGCCGGACCAACACCGGCTTCGCCTCGCACCGTATTTTTAGCTATACGGGTTTGTTATTTAGCGGGTTTTTGGCCGGATTCAAAAAATAACACTGGGCAGGACCACCACCAGCTTCGCCTCGCACCGTATTTTTAAGTGATACGTGTTTGTAACTTAGAGGGGTTTACGGCCGGATTAAAAAAAAAAACCCTTGTCTGTACCAAGACCGTCTTCGCCTTGCCCATGTATTCCGAAGTGGAAAACCTTTGTAAGTTAGCGGTCTTAGGCCGGATTTATAAAAATAACACTGGGCTGGTTAAACACCGGCTTCGCCTTGCACAATATTCTTAAGTAAAGTACTTTGTAATTTGGCAGCCTTCTTCCGGATTTAAAAAAATTATCCTTGGGCGAAACAGCACCAACATCGCCTTGCCCAGTATTATTGAGTGGAACACCTCTGTAAGTTAGCGGCCGTCGGACGAATTTAAAAAAATTACCCTGGGCCTGACCAACACCGGCTTCGCCTTGCACAGTATTTTTAAGTTAAACAGTTTTGTAAGTTGGCGGCCGTCGGACGAATTTAAAGAAATTACCCTTGGCTGGACCAACACCGTCTTCGCATTGCACAGTAATATTAAGTGAACCGCCTTTTTAAGTAAGCGGATTTAAAAAAAAAAACCATGGGCCGGACTTATACCGGCTTCGACTTGCACAGCATTCTAAAGTTGAACACCTTTGTAAATTAGAGGCCTTCTGCCGAATTTATAAAAATAACCCTGGGCCGGACCAGCACCGTCTTCGCGTTGTACTGACCTTTTAGGCGGAACACTTTTGTAAGTTGCAGGCTTTCGGACAGATTTAAAAAATAACCCTGGGCCGGACCAACACTGACTTCGCCTTGCACAGTATTCTTAAGTGAATCACCTTCGTAAGTTGGCAGTTTTCGGCCGGATTAAAAAAAATAATCATCGGCCGAAACAACACCTGCTTCGCCTTGCCCACTATTTTAAAGTGAAAAACCTTTGTAAGTTAGAGGCCCTCTGCCGAATTTATAAAAATAACCCTGGGCCGGAACAACAGAGGCTTGGCCTTGCACAGTATCTTAAGAGAAAAACCTTTGTAAGTTGGCGGCCTTTGACCGAATTTAAAACAAAAACAATGGGCCGGACCAACACTGGCTTCGGCTCGCACTGTATTCTTAAGTGATACGTGTTTGTAAGTTAGCGGGTCTTCGGCCGGAATTAAAAAAAAAACCCTTGTCCGTACCAACACCGCCTTTGCCTTGCACAGTATCATAAGGTGAACAACCTTTGTAAGTTAGCGGCCCTCGGACGAATTTAAAAAACCTTGCACAGTATTATTAAGTGAAAAACTTTTGTAAGTTAGCTGCCTGCAGCCGAATTTATAAAAATAACACTGGGCTGGACTAACACCGGCGTCGCCTTGCACAATATTCTAAAGTGGCACACCTTTTTTTGTTGAAGGCCTTCGGCCGGATTTATTAAAATAACACTGGGCCGGAAAAACACCGTCTCCACCTTGCATAGTATTTTTAAGTGGAAAACTTTTGTAAGTCAGCGGCAGTCGGACGAATTTAAAAAAATTATCCTGAGCCTAACCAACACCGGCTTCGCCTTGCACAGTAGTTTTAAGTGAAACAGCTCTGTAAGTTGGCGGCCGAATTTAAAGAAATTACCCTGGGCCGGACCAACACCGTCTTCACCGTCTTGCAAAGTAATATTAGGTGAACCAACTTTTTAAATTAGCGGATTTAAAAAAATAACCGTGGGCCGAACTAATAGCGGCTTTGACTTGCACAGTATTCTAAAGTGGAACGCTTTTGTAGGTTAGCGGCCTTCGTCCCAATTTATAAAAATAACACTGACCGGACTAACACCGGCTTCGCCTTGCACAGAATTCTTAAGTTAAACACCGTTGTAAGTTAGCGGCCTTCGGACGAATTCAAAACAATAACGCTGGGCCGGACCAACACCTGTTTCGCCTTGCACAGTATTCTAAGGTGAATCGCCTTCGAAAGTTGGCAGCTTTCGAGGGATTTATAAAAACAATTATGGGCCGAAACAACACCGGCTTCGCCTTGCCCACTTTTCTTAAGTGAAACACCTTTGTAAGTTTGAGGCCTTCGGCCGAATTTAAAAAAATTACCCTGGGCCGGAGCAACAGAGACTTAGCCTTGCACAGTATCTTAAGTTAAAAACCTTTGTAAGTTGGCGACCTTTGACCGAATTTAAAACAAAAATCCTGGGCCGGACCAACACAGGCTTCGCCTTGCAAAGTATTTTGCAGTGAAGTACTTTGTTAGTTGGCAGCCTTCTTCCGGATTTAAAAAAAATATCGTGGGCCGAAACAAGACCGGCTTCGCCTTGCCCAGTATTCTGAAATGGAAAATCTTTGTAAGTTAGCGAGTCTTCGGCCGAATTTCAAAAAAAAACCCTTGTCCGTACCAACACCGGCTTTGCCTTGCACAGCATCATTAGGTAAACAACCTTTGTGATTTAGCGGCCTTCGGACGAATTTAAAAAACCTTGCACAGTATTATTAAGTGAACAACTTTTGTAAGTTAGCGGCCTGCGGCCGAATTAATATAAATAACACTAGGCTGGACTAACACCGGATTCGCCTTGCACAATATTCTAAAGTGGAACACCTTTGTAGGTTAAAGACCTTCGGCCGGATATATAAAAATAACACTGGGCCGGATAAACACCGGCTTCGACTTGCACAATATTCTAAAGTGGAAAACCTTTGTAAGTTAGCGGCCGTCGGATGAATGTAAAAGTTACCCTGGGCCTGACCAACAGCGGCTTGGCCTTGCACAGTATTTTTAAGTGAAACAGCTTTGTAAGTTGGTGGCCTTCGACCGAATTTAAAACAAAAAACCCTGGGCCGGACTAACACTGTTTACGCCTCGCACCGTATTCTTAAGTTATAAGTGTTTGTTATTTAGCAGGTCTTTGGCCGGATTTAAAAAAATAACCCTGAGCCACGTGACACGTGTTTGTAAGTTAGCGGCCTTCGGACGACTTTAAAAAAACCTTGCAAAGTATTATTAAGTGAACCCCGTAAGTTAGCGGCCTGCGGCCGAATTAATAAAAATAATACTGGGCCGGACTAACACCGGCTTCGCCTTGCACAATATTCTAAAGTAGCACACCGTTGTAGGTTAAAGGCCTTCGGCCGGCTTTATAAAAATAACACTGGGCCGGAGAAACACCGGCTCCTCCTTGCACAGTATTTTTACGTGGAAAGCTTTTGTAAGTTAGCGGCCGTCGGATGAATTTAAAAAAATTACCCTGGGCCTGACCAACACCGGCTTCGCCTTGCACAGTATTTTTAAGTGAAACAGCTTTGTAAGTTGGCGGCCGTCGGACGAATTTAAAGGAATTACCCTTGGCCGGACCAACACCGTCTTCGCATTGCACAGTAATATTAAGTGAACCACCTTTTTAAGTAAATAACCCTGGGCCGGACTAGTACCGGCTTCGCCTTGCACAGCTTTCTAAAGTGGAACCCCTTTGTAAGTTAGAGGCCTTCGGCCGAATTTATAAAAATAACCCTGGGCCGGACCAGCACCGTCTTCGCGTTGTACTGACGTCTTAGGCGGAACACTTTTGTAAGTTGCAGCTTTCGGCCGGATTAAAAAAAATAATCCTCTGCCGAAACAACACCGACTTCGCCTTGCCCACTATTCTTAAGTGAACCACTTTTTTAAGTAAGCGGATTTAAAAAAGTAACCGTGGGTCGCACTAATACCGGCTTCGCCTTGCATAGTTCTCTAAATTGCACATCTTTGTAGGTTAAAGGCCTTTGACCGGATTTACAAAAATAACACTTGGCTGGACGAACACCGGCTTCGCCTTGAACAATATTCTAAAGTGGCACACATTTGTGGGTTAAAGGTCTTTGGAAGAATTTATAAAATAACGCTAGGCCGAACTAAACCCATCTTCGAGTTGTAGAGACTTCTTAGGCGGAATACTCTTGTAAGTTGCAGGCCTTCGGACGGATTTGAATAATAACCCTTGGCCGGACCAACACTGGCTTAGCCTTGCACAGTATTCTTAAGTGAATTACCTTCGTAAGCTGGCAGCTTTCGGCCGGATTAAAAAAAATAATCATCGGCCGAAACAACACCTGCTTCGCCTTGCCCACTATTTTGATGTGAAAATTCTTTGTAAGTTGGCGGCCTTTGACCGAATTTAAAACAAAAATCCTGGGCCGGACCAACACTGGCTTCGCCTCGCACCGTATTCTTGAGTTATACGTGTTTGTTATTTAGCGGGTCTTTGGCCGGATTTGAAAAATAACCCTGGGCCGGACCAACACCGCCTTCGCCTTGCACAGTATCATTAGGTGAACAAGCTTTGTAAGTTAGCGGTCTTCGGACGAATTTAAGAAACCTTGCACAGTATTATTAAGTGAACCACTTTTGTAAGTTAGCGGCCTGCGGCCGAATTAATAAAAATAATACTGGGCCGGACTAACACCGGCTTCGCCTTGCACAATATTCTAAAGTGGCACACCGTTGTAGGTTAAAGGCCTTCGGCCGGATTTATCAAAATAACACTGGGCTGGTTAAACACCGGCTTCGCCTTGCACAATATTCTTAAGTAAAGTACTTTGTAATTTGGCAGCCTTCTTCCGGATTTAAAAAAATTATCCTTGGGCGAAACAGCACCAACATCGCCTTGCCCAGTATTATTGAGTGGAACACCTCTGTAAGTTAGCGGCCGTCGGACGAATTTAAAAAAATTACCCTGGGCCTAACCAACATCGTCTTCGCATTGCACAGTCATATTAAGTGAACCGCCTTTTTAAGTAAGCGGGTTTAAAAAAATAACCCTGGGCCGGTTTAATACCGGCTTCGCCTTGCACAGTATTCTAAAGTGGAACAGCTTTGTAAGTTGGCGGCCTTCGGACGGATTTATCAAAATAACCGTGGGCCGGAGAAACACCGGCTCCGACTTGCACAGTATTTTTACGTGAAAAGCTTTTGTAAGTTAGCGGCCGTCGGACGAACTGAAAAAAATTACCCTGGGCTTGACCAACACCGGCTTCGCCTTCCACAGTATTTTTAAGTAAAACAGCTTTGTAAGTTGGCGGCCGTAGGACGAATTTAAAGAAATTACCCCTGGCCGGACCAACATCGTCTTCGCATTGCACAGTCATATTAAGTGAACCGCCTTTTTAAGTAAGCGGGTTTAAAAAAATAACCGTGGGCCGGTTTAATACCGGCTTCGCCTTGCACAGTATTCTAAAGTGGAACACCTTTGTAAGTTAGAGGCCTTCGGCCGAATTTATAAAAATAACCCTGGGCCGGACCAGCACCGTCTTCGCGTTATACTGACCTCTAAGGCGGAACACTTTTGTAATATAAAAATAACGCTAGGCCGAATTAAACCCGTCTGCGGCTTGTAGAGACTTCTTAGGCGGAATACTTTGGAGAGTTGCAGGCTTTAGGACGGATTTAAAAAATAACCCTGCGCCGGACCAACACTGGCCTCGCCTCGCACCGTATTCTTGAGTTATTTGTGTTTGTTATTTAGCGGGTTTTTGGCCGGATTTAAAAAAATTACCCTGGGCCTGACAAACACCGGCTTCGCCTTGCACAATATTTTTAAGTGAAACAGCTTTGTTAGTTGGCGGCCAAATTTAAAGAAATTACCCTGGGCCGGACCAACACCGTCTTCGCATTGCTCAGTAATATTAAGTGAACCACCTTTTTAAGTTGACGGATTTAAAAAAATAACCGTGAGCCGGACTAATACCGGCTTCGCCTTGCCCAGTATTCTGCAGTGGAAAACCTTTGTAAGTTAGCGGTCTTAGGCCGGATTTATAAAAATAACACTGGGCCGGACTAACACCGGCTTCGCCTTGCACAGTTTTCTGAAGTGGAAAACCTTTGTAAGTTAGCGGCCTTAGGCCGGATTTATAAAAATAACCCTGGGCCGGATTAACACAGGCTTTGTAAGTTGGCGGCCTTCGGCCGAATTTATAAACATAACCCTATGCCGGACCAACACCGGCTTCGCCTCGCACCGTATTTTTAGCTATACGGGTTTGTTATTTAGCGGGTTTTTGGCCGGATTCAAAAAATAACACTGGGCAGGACCACCACCAGCTTCGCCTCGCACCGTATTTTTAAGTGATACGTGTTTGTAACTTAGAGGGGTTTACGGCCGGATTAAAAAAAAAACCCTTGTCTGTACCAAGACCGTCTTCGCCTTGCCCATGTATTCCGAAGTGGAAAACCTTTGTAAGTTAGCGGTCTTAGGGATTTATAAAAATAACACTGGGCTGGTTAAACACCGGCTTCGCCTTGCACAATATTCTTAAGTAAAGTACTTTGTAATTTGGCAGCCTTCTTCCGGATTTAAAAAAATTATCCTTGGGCGAAACAGCACCAACATCGCCTTGCCCAGTATTATTGAGTGGAACACCTCTGTAAGTTAGCGGCCGTCGGACGAATTTAAAAAAATTACCCTGGGCCTGACCAACACCGGCTTCGCCTTGCACAGTATTTTTAAGTTAAACAGTTTTGTAAGTTGGCGGCCGTCGGACGAATTTAAAGAAATTACCCTTGGCTGGACCAACACCGTCTTCGCATTGCACAGTAATATTAAGTGAACCGCCTTTTTAAGTAAGCGGATTTAAAAAAAAAAACCATGGGCCGGACTTATACCGGCTTCGACTTGCACAGCATTCTAAAGTTGAACACCTTTGTAAATTAGAGGCCTTCTGCCGAATTTATAAAAATAACCCTGGGCCGGACCAGCACCGTCTTCGCGTTGTACTGACCTTTTAGGCGGAACACTTTTGTAAGTTGCAGGCTTTCGGACAGATTTAAAAAATAACCCTGGGCCGGACCAACACTGACTTCGCCTTGCACAGTATTCTTAAGTGAATCACCTTCGTAAGTTGGCAGTTTTCGGCCGGATTAAAAAAAATAATCATCGGCCGAAACAACACCTGCTTCGCCTTGCCCACTATTTTAAAGTGAAAAACCTTTGTAAGTTAGAGGCCCTCTGCCGAATTTATAAAAATAACCCTGGGCCGGAACAACAGAGGCTTGGCCTTGCACAGTATCTTAAGAGAAAAACCTTTGTAAGTTGGCGGCCTTTGACCGAATTTAAAACAAAAACAATGAGCCGGACCAACACTGGCTTCGGCTCGCACTGTATTCTTAAGTGATACGTGTTTGTAAGTTAGCGGGTCTTCGGCCGGAATTAAAAAAAAAACCCTTGTCCGTACCAACACCGCCTTTGCCTTGCACAGTATCATAAGGTGAACAACCTTTGTAAGTTAGCGGCCTTCGGACGAATTTAAAAAACCTTGCACAGTATTATTAAGTGAAAAACTTTTGTAAGTTAGCTGCCTGCAGCCGAATTTATAAAAATAACACTGGGCTGGACTAACACCGGCGTCGCCTTGCACAATATTCTAAAGTGGCACACCTTTTTTTGTTGAAGGCCTTCGGCCGGATTTATTAAAATAACACTGGGCCGGAAAAACACCGTCTCCACCTTGCATAGTATTTTTAAGTGGAAAACTTTTGTAAGTCAGCGGCAGTCGGACGAATTTAAAAAAATTATCCTGAGCCTAACCAACACCGGCTTCGCCTTGCACAGTAGTTTTAAGTGAAACAGCTCTGTAAGTTGGCGGCCGAATTTAAAGAAATTACCCTGGGCCGGACCAACACCGTCTTCACCGTCTTGCAAAGTAATATTAGGTGAACCAACTTTTTAAATTAGCGGATTTAAAAAAATAACCGTGGGCCGAACTAATAGCGGCTTTGACTTGCACAGTATTCTAAAGTGGAACGCTTTTGTAGGTTAGCGGCCTTCGTCCCAATTTATAAAAATAACACTGACCGGACTAACACCGGCTTCGCCTTGCACAGAATTCTTAAGTTAAACACCGTTGTAAGTTAGCGGCCTTCGGACGAATTCAAAACAATAACGCTGGGCCGGACCAACACCTGTTTCGCCTTGCACAGTATTCTAAGGTGAATCGCCTTCGAAAGTTGGCAGCTTTCGAGGGATATATAAAAACAATTATGGGCCGAAACAACACCGGCTTCGCCTTGCCCACTTTTCTTAAGTGAAACACCTTTGTAAGTTTGAGGCCTTCGGCCGAATTTAAAAAAATTACCCTGGGCCGGAGCAACAGAGACTTAGCCTTGCACAGTATCTTAAGTTAAAAACCTTTGTAAGTTGGCGACCTTTGACCGAATTTAAAACAAAAACCCTGGGCCGGACCAACACAGGCTTCGCCTTGCAAAGTATTTTGAAGTGAAGTACTTTGTTAGTTGGCAGCCTTCTTCCGGATTTAAAAAAAATATCGTGGGCCGAAACAAGACCGGCTTCGCCTTGCCCAGTATTCTGAAATGGAAAATCTTTGTAAGTTAGCGAGTCTTCGGCCGAATTTAAAAAAAAAACCCTTGTCCGTACCAACACCGGCTTTGCCTTGCACAGCATCATTAGGTAAACAACCTTTGTGATTTAGCGGCCTTCGGACGAATTTAAAAAACCTTGCACAGTATTATTAAGTGAACAACTTTTGTAAGTTAGCGGCCTGCGGCCGAATTAATATAAATAACACTGGGCGGGACTAAAACCGGTTTCGCCTTGCACAATATTCTAAATTGGCACACCTTTATGGGTTAAAGGCCTTCGGCCGGATTTATAAAAATAACACTAGGCTGGACTAACACCGGATTCGCCTTGCACAATATTCTAAAGTGGAACACCTTTGTAGGTTAAAGACCTTCGGCCGGATATATAAAAATAACACTGGGCCGGATAAACACCGGCTTCGACTTGCACAATATTCTAAAGTGGAAAACCTTTGTAAGTTAGCGGCCGTCGGATGAATGTAAAAGTTACCCTGGGCCTGACCAACAGCGGCTTGGCCTTGCACAGTATTTTTAAGTGAAACAGCTTTGTAAGTTGGTGGCCTTCGACCGAATTTAAAACAAAAAACCCTGGGCCGGACTAACACTGTTTACGCCTCGCACCGTATTCTTAAGTTATAAGTGTTTGTTATTTAGCAGGTCTTTGGCCGGATTTAAAAAAATAACCCTGAGCCACGTGACACGTGTTTGTAAGTTAGCGGCCTTCGGACGACTTTAAAAAAACTTTGCAAAGTATTATTAAGTGAACCCCGTAAGTTAGCGGCCTGCGGCCGAATTAATAAAAATAATACTGGGCCGGACTAACACCGGCTTCGCCTTGCACAATATTCTAAAGTGGCACACCGTTGTAGGTTAAAGGCCTTCGGCCGGCTTTATAAAAATAACACTGGGCCGGAGAAACACCGGCTCCTCCTTGCACAGTATTTTTACGTGGAAAGCTTTTGTAAGTTAGCGGCCGTCGGATGAATTTAAAAAAATTACCCTGGGCCTGACCAACACCGGCTTCGCCTTGCACAGTATTTTTAAGTGAAACAGCTTTGTAAGTTGGCGGCCGTCGGACGAATTTAAAGGAATTACCCTTGGCCGGACCAACACCGTCTTCGCATTGCACAGTAATATTAAGTGAACCACCTTTTTAAGTAAATAACCCTGGGCCGGACTAGTACCGGCTTCGCCTTGCACAGCTTTCTAAAGTGGAACCCCTTTGTAAGTTAGAGGCCTTCGGCCGAATTTATAAAAATAACCCTGGGCCGGACCAGCACCGTCTTCGCGTTGTACTGACCTTTTAGGCGGAACACTTTTGTAAGTTGCAGGCTTTCGGACAGATTTAAAAAATAACCCTGGGCCGGACCAACACTGACTTCGCCTTGCACAGTAATATTAAGTGAACCACCTTTTTAAGTAAATAACCCTGGGCCGGACTAGTACCGGCTTCGCCTTGCACAGCTTTCTAAAGTGGAACCCCTTTGTAAATTAGAGGCCTTCTGCCGAATTTATAAAAATAACCCTGGGCCGGACCAGCACCGTCTTCGCGTTGTACTGACCTTTTAGGCGGAACACTTTTGTAAGTTGCAGGCTTTCGGACAGATTTAAAAAATAACCCTGGGCCGGACCAACACTGACTTCGCCTTGCACAGTATTCTTAAGTGAATCACCTTCGTAAGTTGGCAGTTTTCGGCCGGATTAAAAAAAATAATCATCGGCCGAAACAACACCTGCTTCGCCTTGCCCACTATTTTAAAGTGAAAAACCTTTGTAAGTTAGAGGCCCTCTGCCGAATTTATAAAAATAACCCTGGGCCGGAACAACAGAGGCTTGGCCTTTGTAAGTTGGCGGCCTTTGACCGAATTTAAAACAAAAACAATGGGCCGGACCAACACTGGCTTCGGCTCGCACTGTATTCTTAAGTGATACGTGTTTGTAAGTTAGCGGGTCTTCGGCCGGAATTAAAAAAAAAACCCTTGTCCGTACCAACACCGCCTTTGCCTTGCACAGTATCATAAGGTGAACAACCTTTGTAAGTTAGCGGCCTTCGGACGAATTTAAAAAACCTTGCACAGTATTATTAAGTGAAAAACTTTTGTAAGTTAGCTGCCTGCAGCCGAATTTATAAAAATAACACTGGGCTGGACTAACACCGGCGTCGCCTTGCACAATATTCTAAAGTGGCACACCTTTTTTTGTTGAAGGCCTTCGGCCGGATTTATTAAAATAACACTGGGCCGGAAAAACACCGTCTCCACCTTGCATAGTATTTTTAAGTGGAAAACTTTTGTAAGTCAGCGGCAGTCGGACGAATTTAAAAAAATTATCCTGAGCCTAACCAACACCGGCTTCGCCTTGCACAGTAGTTTTAAGTGAAACAGCTCTGTAAGTTGGCGGCCGAATTTAAAGAAATTACCCTGGGCCGGACCAACACCGTCTTCACCGTCTTGCAAAGTAATATTAGGTGAACCAACTTTTTAAATTAGCGGATTTAAAAAAATAACCGTGGGCCGAACTAATAGCGGCTTTGACTTGCACAGTATTCTAAAGTGGAACGCTTTTGTAGGTTAGCGGCCTTCGTCCCAATTTATAAAAATAACACTGACCGGACTAACACCGGCTTCGCCTTGCACAGAATTCTTAAGTTAAACACCGTTGTAAGTTAGCGGCCTTCGGACGAATTCAAAACAATAACGCTGGGCCGGACCAACACCTGTTTCGCCTTGCACAGTATTCTAAGGTGAATCGCCTTCGAAAGTTGGCAGCTTTCGAGGGATTTATAAAAACAATTATGGGCCGAAACAACACCGGCTTCGCCTTGCCCACTTTTCTTAAGTGAAACACCTTTGTAAGTTTGAGGCCTTCGGCCGAATTTAAAAAAATTACCCTGGGCCGGAGCAACAGAGACTTAGCCTTGCACAGTATCTTAAGTTAAAAACCTTTGTAAGTTGGCGACCTTTGACCGAATTTAAAACAAAAACCCTGGGCCGGACCAACACAGGCTTCGCCTTGCAAAGTATTTTGAAGTGAAGTACTTTGTTAGTTGGCAGCCTTCTTCCGGATTTAAAAAAAATATCGTGGGCCGAAACAAGACCGGCTTCGCCTTGCCCAGTATTCTGAAATGGAAAATCTTTGTAAGTTAGCGAGTCTTCGGCCGAATTTCAAAAAAAAACCCTTGTCCGTACCAACACCGGCTTTGCCTTGCACAGCATCATTAGGTAAACAACCTTTGTGATTTAGCGGCCTTCGGACGAATTTAAAAAACCTTGCACAGTATTATTAAGTGAACAACTTTTGTAAGTTAGCGGCCTGCGGCCGAATTAATATAAATAACACTGGGCGGGACTAAAACCGGTTTCGCCTTGCACAATATTCTAAATTGGCACACCTTTATGGGTTAAAGGCCTTCGGCCGGATTTATAAAAATAACACTAGGCTGGACTAACACCGGATTCGCCTTGCACAATATTCTAAAGTGGAACACCTTTGTAGGTTAAAGACCTTCGGCCGGATATATAAAAATAACACTGGGCCGGATAAACACCGGCTTCGACTTGCACAATATTCTAAAGTGGAAAACCTTTGTAAGTTAGCGGCCGTCGGATGAATGTAAAAGTTACCCTGGGCCTGACCAACAGCGGCTTGGCCTTGCACAGTATTTTTAAGTGAAACAGCTTTGTAAGTTGGTGGCCTTCGACCGAATTTAAAACAAAAAACCCTGGGCCGGACTAACACTGTTTACGCCTCGCACCGTATTCTTAAGTTATAAGTGTTTGTTATTTAGCAGGTCTTTGGCCGGATTTAAAAAAATAACCCTGAGCCACGTGACACGTGTTTGTAAGTTAGCGGCCTTCGGACGACTTTAAAAAAACTTTGCAAAGTATTATTAAGTGAACCCCGTAAGTTAGCGGCCTGCGGCCGAATTAATAAAAATAATACTGGGCCGGACTAACACCGGCTTCGCCTTGCACAATATTCTAAAGTGGCACACCGTTGTAGGTTAAAGGCCTTCGGCCGGCTTTATAAAAATAACACTGGGCCGGAGAAACACCGGCTCCTCCTTGCACAGTATTTTTACGTGGAAAGCTTTTGTAAGTTAGCGGCCGTCGGATGAATTTAAAAAAATTACCCTGGGCCTGACCAACACCGGCTTCGCCTTGCACAGTATTTTTAAGTGAAACAGCTTTGTAAGTTGGCGGCCGTCGGACGAATTTAAAGGAATTACCCTTGGCCGGACCAACACCGTCTTCGCATTGCACAGTAATATTAAGTGAACCACCTTTTTAAGTAAATAACCCTGGGCCGGACTAGTACCGGCTTCGCCTTGCACAGCTTTCTAAAGTGGAACCCCTTTGTAAGTTAGAGGCCTTCGGCCGAATTTATAAAAATAACCCTGGGCCGGACCAGCACCGTCTTCGCGTTGTACTGACCTTTTAGGCGGAACACTTTTGTAAGTTGCAGGCTTTCGGACAGATTTAAAAAATAACCCTGGGCCGGACCAACACTGACTTCGCCTTGCACAGTAATATTAAGTGAACCACCTTTTTAAGTAAATAACCCTGGGCCGGACTAGTACCGGCTTCGCCTTGCACAGCTTTCTAAAGTGGAACCCCTTTGTAAATTAGAGGCCTTCTGCCGAATTTATAAAAATAACCCTGGGCCGGACCAGCACCGTCTTCGCGTTGTACTGACCTTTTAGGCGGAACACTTTTGTAAGTTGCAGGCTTTCGGACAGATTTAAAAAATAACCCTGGGCCGGACCAACACTGACTTCGCCTTGCACAGTATTCTTAAGTGAATCACCTTCGTAAGTTGGCAGTTTTCGGCCGGATTAAAAAAAATAATCATCGGCCGAAACAACACCTGCTTCGCCTTGCCCACTATTTTAAAGTGAAAAACCTTTGTAAGTTAGAGGCCCTCTGCCGAATTTATAAAAATAACCCTGGGCCGGAACAACAGAGGCTTGGCCTTTGTAAGTTGGCGGCCTTTGACCGAATTTAAAACAAAAACAATGGGCCGGACCAGCACCGTCTTCGCGTTGTACTGACGTCTTAGGCGGAACACTTTTGTAAGTTGCAGCTTTCGGCCGGATTAAAAAAAATAATCCTCTGCCGAAACAACACCGACTTCGCCTTGCCCACTATTCTTAAGTGAACCACTTTTTTAAGTAAGCGGATTTAAAAAAGTAACCGTGGGTCGCACTAATACCGGCTTCGCCTTGCATAGTTCTCTAAATTGCACATCTTTGTAGGTTAAAGGCCTTTGGCCGGATTTACAAAAATAACACTTGGCTGGACTAACACCGGCTTCGCCTTGAACAATATTCTAAACTGGCACACATTTGTGGGTTAAAGGTCTTTGGAAGAATTTATAAAATAACGCTAGGCCGAACTAAACCCATCTTCGAGTTGTAGAGACTTCTTAGGCGGAATACTCTTGTAAGTTGCAGGCCTTCGGACGGATTTGAATAATAACCCTTGGCCGGACCAACACTGGCTTAGCCTTGCACAGTATTCTTAAGTGAATTACCTTCGTAAGCTGGCAGCTTTCGGCCGGATTAAAAAAAATAATCATCGGCCGAAACAACACCTGCTTCGCCTTGCCCACTATTTTGATGTGAAAATTCTTTATAAGTTGGCGGCCTTTGACCGAATTTAAAACAAAAATCCTGGGCCGGACCAACACTGGCTTCGCCTCGCACCGTATTCTTGAGTTATACGTGTTTGTTATTTAGCGGGTCTTTGGTCGGATTTGAAAAATAACCCTGGGCCGGACCAACACCGCCTTCGCCTTGCACAGTATCATTAGGTGAACAAGCTTTGTAAGTTAGCGGTCTTCGGACGAATTTAAGAAACCTTGTACAGTATTATTAAGTGAACCACTTTTGTAAGTTAGCGGTCTTCGGACGAATTTAAGAAACCTTGCACAGTATTATTAAGTGAACCACTTTTGTAAGTTAGCGGCCTGCGGCCGAATTAATAAAAATAATACTGGGCCGGACTAACACCGGCTTCGCCTTGCACAATATTCTAAAGTGGCACACCGTTGTAGGTTAAAGGCCTTCGGCCGGATTTATCAAAATAACAATGGGCTGGTTAAACACCGGCTTCGCCTTGCACAATATTCTTAAGTAAAGTACTTTGTAATTTGGCAGCCTTCTTCCGGATTTAAAAAAATTATCCTTGGGCGAAACAGCACCAACATCGCCTTGCCCAGTATTATTGAGTGGAACACCTCTGTAAGTTAGCGGCCGTCGGACGAATTTAAAAAAATTACCCTGGGCCTAACCAACATCGTCTTCGCATTGCACAGTCATATTAAGTGAACCGCCTTTTTAAGTAAGCGGGTTTAAAAAAATAACCGTGGGCCGGTTTAATACCGGCTTCGCCTTGCACAGTATTCTAAAGTGGAACAGCTTTGTAAGTTGGCGGCCTTCGGCCGAATTTATAAAAATAACCCTGGGCCGGACCAGCACCGTTTTCGCGTTGTACTGACCTCTTAGGCGGAAGAGTTTTGAAAGTTGAAGGCTTTCGGACGCGTTTAAAAAATAACCCTTGGCCGGACATACACCGGCTTGGCCTTGCACAGTATTCTTAAGTGAATCGCCTTCGTAATTTGGCAGCTTTCGTCCGGATTAAAAAAAAATAATCCTCGGCCGAGACTTCGCCTTGCCCACTATTCTTAAGTGAACCACTTTTTTAAGTAAGCGGATTTAAAAAAATAACCGTGGGTCGCACTAATACCGGCTTCGCCTTGCACAGTTCTCTAAATTGCACACCTTTGTAGGTTAAAGGCCTTTGACCGGATTTACAAAAATAACACTTGGCTGGACGAACACCGGCTTCGCCTTGAACAATATTCTAAAGTGGCACACATTTGTAGATTAAAGGTCTTTGGAAGAATTTATAAAATAACGCTAGGCCGAACTAAACCCATCTTCGGGTTGTAGAGACTTCTTTGGCGGAATACTCTTGTAAGTTGCAGGCCTTTGGCCGAATTTTAAACAAAAACCCTGGGCCGGACCAACACTGGCTTCGCCTCGCACCGTATTCTTGAGTTATACGTGTTTGTTATTTAGCGGGTCTTCGGACGAATTTAAGAAACCTTGCACAGTATTATTAAGTGAACCACTTTTGTAAGTTAGCGGCCTGCGGCCGAATTAATAAAAATAATACTGGGCCGGACTAACACCGGCTTCGCCTTGCACAATATTCTAAAGTGGCACACCGTTGTAGGTTAAAGGCCTTCGGCCGGATTTATAAAAATAACACTGGGCTAGATTAACACCGGCTTCGCCTAGCATAGTATTCTAAAGTGGCACGCCTTTATACGTTAACAGCCTTCGGCCGGATTTATAAAAATAACACTGGGCCGGAGAAACACCGGCTCCGACTTGCACAGTATTTTTACGTGAAAAGCTTTTGTAAGTTAGCGGCCGTCGGACGAACTGAAAAAAATTACCCTGGGCTTGACCAACACCGGCTTCGCCTTCCACAGTATTTTTAAGTAAAACAGCTTTGTAAGTTGGCGGCCGTAGGACGAATTTAAAGAAATTACCCCTGGCCGGACCAACATCGTCTTCGCATTGCACAGTCATATTAAGTGAACCGCCTTTTTAAGTAAGCGGGTTTAAAAAAATAACCGTGGGCCGGTTTAATACCGGCTTCGCCTTGCACAGTATTCTAAAGTGGAACACCTTTGTAAGTTAGAGGCCTTCGGCCGAATTTATAAAAATAACCCTGGGCCGGACCAGCACCGTCTTCGCGTTATACTGACCTCTAAGGCGGAACACTTTTGTAATATAAAAATAACGCTAGGCCGAATTAAACCCGTCTGCGGCTTGTAGAGACTTCTTAGGCGGAATACTTTGGAGAGTTGCAGGCTTTAGGACGGATTTAAAAAATAACCCTGCGCCGGACCAACACTGGCCTCGCCTCGCACCGTATTCTTGAGTTATTTGTGTTTGTTATTTAGCGGGTTTTTGGCCGGATTTAAAAAAATTACCCTGGGCCTGACAAACACCGGCTTCGCCTTGCACAATATTTTTAAGTGAAACAGCTTTGTTAGTTGGCGGCCAAATTTAAAGAAATTACCCTGGGCCGGACCAACACCGTCTTCGCATTGCTCAGTAATATTAAGTGAACCACCTTTTTAAGTTGACGGATTTAAAAAAATAACCGTGAGCCGGACTAATACCGGCTTCGCCTTGCCCAGTATTCTGCAGTGGAAAACCTTTGTAAGTTAGCGGTCTTAGGCCGGATTTATAAAAATAACACTGGGCCGGACTAACACCGGCTTCGCCTTGCACAGTTTTCTGAAGTGGAAAACCTTTGTAAGTTAGCGGCCTTAGGCCGGATTTATAAAAATAACCCTGGGCCGGATTAACACAGGCTTTGTAAGTTGGCGGCCTTCGGCCGAATTTATAAACATAACCCTATGCCGGACCAACACCGGCTTCGCCTCGCACCGTATTTTTAGCTATACGGGTTTGTTATTTAGCGGGTTTTTGGCCGGATTCAAAAAATAACACTGGGCAGGACCACCACCAGCTTCGCCTCGCACCGTATTTTTAAGTGATACGTGTTTGTAACTTAGAGGGGTTTACGGCCGGATTAAAAAAAAAAACCCTTGTCTGTACCAAGACCGTCTTCGCCTTGCCCATGTATTCCGAAGTGGAAAACCTTTGTAAGTTAGCGGTCTTAGGCCGGATTTATAAAAATAACACTGGGCTGGTTAAACACCGTCTTCGCCTTGCACAATATTCTTAAGTAAAGTACTTTGTAATTTGGCAGCCTTCTTCCGGATTAAAAAAAATAATCATCGGCCGAAACAACACCTGCTTCGCCTTGCCCACTATTTTAAAGTGAAAAACCTTTGTAAGTTAGAGGCCCTCTGCCGAATTTATAAAAATAACCCTGGGCCGGAACAACAGAGGCTTGGCCTTGCACAGTATCTTAAGAGAAAAACCTTTGTAAGTTGGCGGCCTTTGACCGAATTTAAAACAAAACCAATGGGCCGGACCAACACTGGCTTCGGCTCGCACTGTATTCTTAAGTGATACGTGTTTGTAAGTTAGCGGGTCTTCGGCCGGAATTAAAAAAAAAACCCTTGTCAGTACCAACACCGCCTTTGCCTTGCACAGTATCATAAGGTGAACAACCTTTGTAAGTTAGCGGCCTTCGGACGAATTTAAAAAACCTTGCACAGTATTATTAAGTGAAAAACTTTTGTAAGTTAGCTGCCTGCAGCCGAATTTATAAAAATAACACTGGGCTGGACTAACACCGGCGTCGCCTTGCACAATATTCTAAAGTGGCACACCTTTTTTTGTTGAAGGCCTTCGGCCGGATTTATTAAAATAACACTGGGCCGGAAAAACACCGTCTCCACCTTGCATAGTATTTTTAAGTGGAAAACTTTTGTAAGTCAGCGTCAGTCGGACGAATTTAAAAAAATTATCCTGAGCCTAACCAACACCGGCTTCGCCTTGCACAGTAGTTTTAAGTGAAACAGCTCTGTAAGTTGGCGGCCGAATTTAAAGAAATTACCCTGGGCCGGACCAACACCGTCTTCACCGTCTTGCAAAGTAATATTAGGTGAACCAACTTTTTAAATTAGCGGATTTAAAAAAATAACCGTGGGCCGAACTAATAGCGGCTTTGACTTGCACAGTATTCTAAAGTGGAACGCTTTTGTAGGTTAGCGGCCTTCGTCCCAATTTATAAAAATAACACTGACCGGACTAACACCGGCTTCGCCTTGCACAGAATTCTTAAGTTAAACACCGTTGTAAGTTAGCGGCCTTCGGACGAATTCAAAACAATAACGCTGGGCCGGACCAACACCTGTTTCGCCTTGCACAGTATTCTAAGGTGAATCGCCTTCGAAAGTTGGCAGCTTTCGAGGGATTTATAAAAACAATTATGGGCCGAAACAACACCGGCTTCGCCTTGCCCACTTTTCTTAAGTGAAACACCTTTGTAAGTTTGAGGCCTTCGGCCGAATTTAAAAAAATTACCCTGGGCCGGAGCAACAGAGACTTAGCCTTGCACAGTATCTTAAGTTAAAAACCTTTGTAAGTTGGCGACCTTTGACCGAATTTAAAACAAAAATCCTGGGCCGGACCAACACAGGCTTCGCCTTGCAAAGTATTTTGAAGTGAAGTACTTTGTTAGTTGGCAGCCTTCTTCCGGATTTAAAAAAAATATCGTGGGCCGAAACAAGACCGGCTTCGCCTTGCCCAGTATTCTGAAATGGAAAATCTTTGTAAGTTAGCGAGTCTTCGGCCGAATTTCAAAAAAAAACCCTTGTCCGTACCAACACCGGCTTTGCCTTGCACAGCATCATTAGGTAAACAACCTTTGTGATTTAGCGGCCTTCGGACGAATTTAAAAAACCTTGCACAGTATTATTAAGTGAACAACTTTTGTAAGTTAGCGGCCTGCGGCCGAATTAATATAAATAACACTGGGCGGGACTAAAACCGGTTTCGCCTTGCACAATATTCTAAATTGGCACACCTTTATAGGTTAAAGGCCTTCGGCCGGATTTATAAAAATAACACTAGGCTGGACTAACACCGGATTCGCCTTGCACAATATTCTAAAGTGGAACACCTTTGTAGGTTAAAGACCTTCGGCCGGATATATAAAAATAACACTGGGCCGGATAAACACCGGCTTCGACTTGCACAATATTCTAAAGTGGAAAACCTTTGTAAGTTAGCGGCCGTCGGATGAATGTAAAAGTTACCCTGGGCCTGACCAACAGCGGCTTGGCCTTGCACAGTATTTTTAAGTGAAACAGCTTTGTAAGTTGGTGGCCTTCGACCGAATTTAAAACAAAAAACCCTGGGCCGGACTAACACTGTTTACGCCTCGCACCGTATTCTTAAGTTATAAGTGTTTGTTATTTAGCAGGTCTTTGGCCGGATTTAAAAAAATAACCCTGAGCCACGTGACACGTGTTTGTAAGTTAGCGGCCTTCGGACGACTTTAAAAAAACCTTGCAAAGTATTATTAAGTGAACCCCGTAAGTTAGCGGCCTGCGGCCGAATTAATAAAAATAATACTGGGCCGGACTAACACCGGCTTCGCCTTGCACAATATTCTAAAGTGGCACACCGTTGTAGGTTAAAGGCCTTCGGCCGGCTTTATAAAAATAACACTGGGCCGGAGAAACACCGGCTCCTCCTTGCACAGTATTTTTACGTGGAAAGCTTTTGTAAGTTAGCGGCCGTCGGATGAATTTAAAAAAATTACCCTGGGCCTGACCAACACCGGCTTCGTCTTGCACAGTATTTTTAAGTGAAACAGCTTTGTAAGTTGGCGGCCGTCGGACGAATTTAAAGGAATTACCCTTGGCCGGACCAACACCGTCTTCGCATTGCACAGTAATATTAAGTGAACCACCTTTTTAAGTAAATAACCCTGGGCCGGACTAGTACCGGCTTCGCCTTGCACAGCTTTCTAAAGTGGAACCCCTTTGTAAGTTAGAGGCCTTCGGCCGAATTTATAAAAATAACCCTGGGCCGGACCAGCACCGTCTTCGCGTTGTACTGACGTCTTAGGCGGAACACTTTTGTAAGTTGCAGCTTTCGGCCGGATTAAAAAAAATAATCCTCTGCCGAAACAACACCGACTTCGCCTTGCCCACTATTCTTAAGTGAACCACTTTTTTAAGTAAGCGGATTTAAAAAAGTAACCGTGGGTCGCACTAATACCGGCTTCGCCTTGCATAGTTCTCTAAATTGCACATCTTTGTAGGTTAAAGGCCTTTGGCCGGATTTACAAAAATAACACTTGGCTGGACGAACACCGGCTTCGCCTTGAACAATATTCTAAACTGGCACACATTTGTAGGTTAAAGGTCTTTGGAAGAATTTATAAAATAACGCTAGGCCGAACTAAACCCATCTTCGAGTTGTAGAGACTTCTTAGGCGGAATACTCTTGTAAGTTGCAGGCCTTCGGACGGATTTGAATAATAACCCTTGGCCGGACCAACACTGGCTTAGCCTTGCACAGTATTCTTAAGTGAATTACCTTCGTAAGCTGGCAGCTTTCGGCCGGATTAAAAAAAATAATCATCGGCCGAAACAACACCTGCTTCGCCTTGCCCACTATTTTGATGTGAAAATTCTTTGTAAGTTGGCGGCCTTTGACCGAATTTAAAACAAAAATCCTGGGCCGGACCAACACTGGCTTCGCCTCGCACCGTATTCTTGAGTTATACGTGTTTGTTATTTAGCGGGTCTTTGGCCGGATTTGAAAAATAACCCTGGGCCGGACCAACACCGCCTTCGCCTTGCACAGTATCATTAGGTGAACAAGCTTTGTAAGTTAGCGGTCTTCGGACGAATTTAAGAAACCTTGCACAGTATTATTAAGTGAACCACTTTTGTAAGTTAGCGGCCTGCGGCCGAATTAATAAAAATAATACTGGGCCGGACTAACACCGGCTTCGCCTTGCACAATATTCTAAAGTGGCACACCGTTGTAGGTTAAAGGCCTTCGGCCGGATTTATCAAAATAACACTGGGCTAGATTAACACCGGCTTCGCCTAGCATAATATTCTAAAGTGGCACACCTTGATACGTTAACAACCTTCGGCCGGATTTATAAAAATAATACTGGGCCGGAGAAACACCGGCTCCGCCTTGCACAGTATTTTTACGTGAAAAGCTTTTGTAAGTTAGCGGCCGTCGGACGAAATGAAAAAAATTACCCTGGGCTTGACCAACACCGGCTTCGCCTTCCACAGTATTTTTAAGTGAAACGGCTTTGTAAGTTGGCGGCCGTCGGACGAATTTAAAGAAATTACCCCTGGCCGGACCAACACCGTCTTCGCATTGCACAGTAATATTAAGTGAACCGCCTTTTTAAGTAAGCGGGTTTAAAAAAATAACCGTGGGCCAGACTAATACCGGCTTCGCCTTGCACAATATTCTAAAGTGGAACACCTTTGTAAGTTAGAGGCCCTCGGACGAATTAGTAAAAATAACGCTGAGCCGAACCAACACCATCTTCGGCTTGTAGAGACTTCATAGGCATCTTGCTTTTGTAAGTTGCAGGCCTTCTTACGGATTTGAAAAACAACCCTGGGTCGGACCAACACTAGCTTCGCCTCGCACCGTATTCTTAAGTGATACGTGTTTGTGAGTTAGGGGATCTTCGGCCGGATTAAAAAAAAAACCTTGTCCGTACCATCACCGGCTTCGCCTTGCACATTATCATTAGGTGAACAACCTTTGTAAGTTAGCGGCCCTCGGACGAATCTAAAAAACCTTGCACAGTATTGTTAAGTGAACCTTTTTTGTAAGTTAGAGGCCTGCGGCCGAATTTATAAAAATAATACTGGGCCGGACTAACACCGACTTCGCCTTGCCCAGTGTTCTGAAGTGAAGTTCTTTGTTGGTTGGCAGCCTTCTTCCGGATTTATAAAAATAACACAAGGCCGGACTAACACCGGCTTCGCCTTGCACAGTAATCTGAAGTGGAAAAGCTTTGTAAGTTAGCGGTCTTAGGCCGGATTTATAAAAATAACACTGGGCCAAACTAACACCGACTTCTCCTTGCACAGTAATCTGAAGTGGAAAACCTTTGTAAGTTAGCGGCCTTAGGCCGGATATATAAAAATAATACTGGGCCGGACACCGGCTTCGCCTGGCACAGTATTCTTAAGTGAATCACCTTCGTAAGTTGGCAGCTTTCGGCCGGATTTAAAAAAATTAACCTTGGCTAAAACAACACCTGCTTCGCCTTGCACAGTATTCTTAAGTGAATCACCTTCGTAAGTTAGCAGCTTTCGACCGGATAAATAATCATCGGCCGAAATAACACCTGCTTCGCCTTGCCCGCTATTCTTAAGTGAGACACTTTTGTAAGTTAGAGGCCCTCGGCCGAATTTATAATAATAACCCTGGGCCGGGCTAACAATGGTTTCACCTTGCACACTATTCTTAAGTGGAACACGTTTGTAAGTTGAAGGCCTTCGGCTGGATTTAAAAAAAGAAACGCTGGTCCGGACCAACACCGGCTTCGCCTTGTACCGTATTCTTAATTGAAACACGCTAACTTAGTGGCCTTCGACCGAGCCAGACTAACACCGATTTCACCTTGCAATGAAACACGTTTGTAAGTTGGCGGCCTTCGGCCGAATTTATGATAATAACCCTGGGCCGGAACAACAGAGGCTTATAGCCTATTTCCACCGGACGTTAAATGCATTTTAGCTGAAATGCATTTAAACATCGCATTTAAATGCTAAATTCCCATGTGTTTGTTGTTGTATAAAAGTGTGTTGACTCACTTTTCAAAGTGAGTTAACTCACTTTCGGTAATTTAACAGAAAATGTTATGTTAACAGTCGATGCTGTCACTACTAATGTAAACATTGCGGACGTTTCGGTATATTTCTTGCCAGAGTCGTGTATTTTCGGATTTAATGAGGGGCCAGACTTTTATTTTGCATGCTGAAATTTTTTCTGCAAAAGTTACTTTTTTGCATTAATATTGACATAAAAACATATATTAAGTAATCAACGAAGATAATGCTTCTCCTCTTTAAAAAATAAAATAAAATAAAAATAAAAAATCCCCTCAACATAAAAATATTCGCGACTCTGGCAACTATCAGCTGATTGCGCAAAACAAATAATTATGTAGTATGTATATATAATTGGCGCAAAACAAATAATTATGTATATATAATTGGCGCTTTGTAACCGGTTAATGGACTTTTCGGCCGAGCTACTCCTCGAATTGTGGTTTTCTAGAAAAACACACTTAATTGCTTAAAAAAATAAACTAAACTGAAAATAGAAACAAAACGACGCAAGTGGAACCTTACTGAGGAGCAAAGTATCCTGGATTGTTGGGAAGGAAGAACTCAGGAATTGAGAGGTAGCCGAAAAAACTCTCATGTATACAAAGAAATGACATTGTTGGCAAAGTTGTAAGCATGCAAAAAAGCATTTTCCTTTCAGCAGCGTCTGTCCGTGCAGCAATAATCTGCACTTGCTAATCATAATATTGTATAAATAACAAAATAAACTGGATGCGGTCTCTTGAATTCATGATTTTAATACTTGTGACAAATTTTGCAAACTGCAAATGTAAACACAAATCAGCTGTTTGAGTTAACTCACTTTCGGTGGAAACGTTTGACATTTCATTCACTTAACAGAGGCCTGAAATGCATTTAAGTGCTTGATGGAAATAGGCTATTAGCCTTGCACAGTATTCTAACGTGGATCACCTTTGTAGGTTAGCGGCCTTAGGCCGGATATATAAAAATAACACTGGGCCGGACCAACACCGGCTTCGCCTTGCACAGTATTCTTAAGTGGAAAACCTTCGTAAGTTGGCGGCCTTCGACGAATTTAAAAAAAACAAACCCTGGGCCGAAACAACACCGGCTTCGCCTTGCCCATTACTCTTAAGTGAAACACCTTTGTAAGTTAGAAGCCTTCGGACAGATTCAAAAAATATCCCTTGGCCGGACCAACACAGGCTTCGCCTTGTACCGTATTCTTAATTGAAACACGTTAAGTTAGTGGCCTTCGACCGAGCCGGACTAACACCGGCTTCGCCTTGAACAATATTCTAAAGTGGCACACCTTCGTAGGTTACAGGCCTTCGGCCGGATTTATAAAAATAACACTGGGCCGGAATAACACCGGCTCCGCCTTGCACAGAATTTTTACGGGAAAAACTTTTGTAAGTTAGCGGCCTTCGGACGAATTTATAAAAATAACGCTGGGGCGAACTAACACCGTCTTCGGCTTGTAGAGACTTCTTAGGCGGAATACTTTTGTAAGTTGCAGGCTTTCGGACGGATTTAAAAAATAACCCTTGGCAGTACCAACACCTGCTTCGCCTTGCACAGTATTCTTAAGTGAAGCACCTTCGTAAGTTGGCAGCTTTCGACCGGATTAATAAAAACAATCATCGGCCGAAACAACACCGGCTTCCCCGTGCCCACTATTCATAAGTGTAACACCTTTGTAAGTTAGAGGCCCTCGGCCGAATTATTAAAAATCACACTTGGCCGGACTAACAATGGCTTCACCTTGCACACTATTCTTAAGTGGAACACGTTTGTTAGTTGAAAGCCTTCGGCCGGATTAAAAAAAAAAAAAAACCTGGGCCTGACCACACCGTCTCCGCCTTGCACAGTATTTTTACGTGAAAACTTTTGTAAGTTAGCGGCCATCGCACGAATTTAAAAAAATTACCCTGTGCCTAACCAACACTGGCTTCGCCTTGCAGATTATTCTTAAGTGGAACTCTTTTTTTTTTGTAATATGCCGGCTGTTCACGCGAGGGTCTCTTCTGAAGCCTTTTAAAATAAAAACCCCTCTCGTTTCGAAGTTTATATACAATTGTTTATTTCAGTTAAATAATTTTAAGTGCTGAATTAAACTCGTTTTTTGCAGGCCGTGGATGGTGCTGGTTCGTCCTGTGGTTCCTTATAAAATTTCTGCTGTTGCGATTTCTCCGGAACTACGACAGGTTCTCTTGGTATGAGAAACCGTGACCCGATGTGGCTGTCCGTTTCCTGGAAAGCAAAAGTCGGAAGTATACTGCGGCGGAAACTGCTTTTTCTCAATTTTCTGTTTATTAATATTTTGATGATGCAGACATGAGCGTGTGTCATGCTGGCGATAGGAGCCTATTCTACGGGACTTGTAGAACCTGTTTGAAAAGCGTCCTTGGAAAAGCTCTGATCTAGGAGTGATCAGAGTATGCAATGAGCAAATCTTCTCATGAGGTGAGCAGTGCGATTGCATGTTATTTCTGCTGACCGAATGGGAATTATGATCTGGGGTGATCTTCACAGCCTGTTGTGTACTTTGACTCGGGGAGTTCAAAGTTGTGTTTCTCTGTGTGTCTTGACTCGGGGTGGTCAAGTGTGCCTGTTTTTGTTTATTTTGACGCCGGGAGGTCAAGAGCACATTTCTTTTATTTAGTCGGTCATACCCATGAGTTGGGCTTATGTGCAAAAGAGAGTTGTGCCTTTGGTGGCAAGTCAAGCATGTGTTTTGTGATGTACGCCGTTTAAGGGTATGGTGCAACGCAAGACAATTTACACAAATGTTATTATCTATATATGTATAAATTGACAACAAGTTTTCATGTGTTTTTATAACTCAAATATCACCGAACCGATCGCCTTGAAATTTTCAGAAGACAAGCATGAAGCATGTCTGCTGATATCTGCTTTGAGTGCGTTTAAAAATCATGCATGTATGAATGTTGCAGCTAGCGTGAGTGTATCTGAAGAAAGAGATGAAGCAAACGACACAAAAAAAACGAGCGACATGCAATGACAAACAAGTCTGCTGATGAATGCGTTCATTCGTATATTGAGCGGTAAACACGTGGTTTTCTCTTTCATTCAATTTTGTGCGTTTGGAAATCAAATTGTATATTTAATTTGGAAATCGTATTCCATGTAAGTATTTTGCATCATATATTTATAGTGTTTTTGAAATAAATTTTTTTTAGATTCGTAATAAACCGGATTTGCTACACACGTGCCTTATTGAATTCTACGGTATGTATTGTTGTTAGTGCGGTGTTTTTTTCTTCGCATTTCATTTTGATTTATTGCGGATTTTATTTTAATTTGCGTTTTGTTTCTCCATTGAGAAGTGCCAATTTGATTTAAAATGTATATTTCTTTATAGTCGAATAGAAGATTGCAAAGTGAGGAACAGCGTGCACAAATTAATGCCGATAACAGAGATCGATATGCACGAAATCGAAATTCACCTAATCGATCTCTTGATAGCCAGCCACCTCGAAATCGGCCAATGCGAGCGGGAGTTCGTGTTTTGCAGCAAACGCTCCTTGCTGCTTTTAATTACGATAGCGCGATTGATTACAGTGCATATGTCTGTATTGGTGGAATGACGGTGAGATGTGCACATTGTGATGCAGCCAAATTTCCAAATGAAACAGATGGCATATGCTGTGCTAACGGCAAAGTGAAATTGTCAAAATTTGAATCTCCACCCGATCCACTACTTTCGCTGATTTTTGGAATGTCATCAACGTCGACACATTTTTTATCTCATATTCAAGAATACAATGCATCATTTCAAATGACTTCTTTTGGTGCGACAAAAATTTGTAGAGACAATTTTATGCCGACGTTCAAGGTAATTAGTTCATGTGGAATATCTCATGAAAATTGCAATCAGAGCAACAATTTCTTCGAGGTTTTCAAAAATGTAGATCCAAAATCGAATTACATACCTCACATATTACAGATTCAGGGTCAGATTTACCATCGCGCTGGCTCGTTTTACCATATCCTGATACCGATCATCAATTCTTACAAATCTATTTCATTGGAGATGAAAATCGTGAATTGGATCGGCGATGTACAATTGCTTCGAGGTCAAGGCGACAAATTGTTTCTGAGCTTCAAACATTTTTTCATCAACACAATGAATTAGTTCGATTATTCAAAATCGCCCTCGATCGTATGCCATCGGATAACCACAAAATCATCATTAAAGCCGATAGAACACCCTTCGGAGAGCATGCAAGACGGTTTAATGCACCGACAATCGATGAAGTGGCTATTGTAATTGTTGGGGACCAGTTTCGATCTTGCGACATTGTGCTACATTGAAGAAATGAGCAATTACAGCATGTTTCAGAGCTTCACCACAGCTATGATGCATAACAATATCCATTATTGTACTGTAAAGGTGATGACGCCTATAATATCAATATACCAATGATAGATCCACAAACCGGTAAAATATAAAATAAATTCAATATGCATTCATTTTAACACAAGAAGACATTTTAATTTTTTGATAATGCATTCATTACAGGTCGTAACATACAAAAGAAAGTTAGTGCGATGAACTATTTTTCGTACAGATTCATGATTCGCCCACAAGAAGACAATTTCATTTTGAGATGTGGCAAACTTTTCTATCAATACGCTGTTGACATGTACGCAAAAATCGAAACAGAACGTCTTAGTTACCTTCGATTCAATCAAGCAAATTTACGATCGGAAGAATATATACACTTGCGAGATGCAATTGTGAATGATGGTAATGCAAATGATATCGGACGTTTAACAATGTTACCATCCACATATGTCGGCAGTCTGCGTCACATGAATACACGCAAGATGCAATGTGGTCGACCAGACTTATTTATAACATTTACATGCAATCCACAGTGGGCGGACGTAAATGATTTACTTGTTGGTCAAAAACCAATTGATCGGCACGATATAACTGCGCGTGTATTTCGACAGAAATAAAAGGCATTGATGGATTTGATTGTCAAATTTAAAATATTTGGAGACGTGCGTTGCTGGATGTATTCGATTGAATGGCAGAAACGAGGGCTACCGCACGCACACATATTGATATGGTTGACTCAAAAAGTTACACCAAATGAGATTGATCGCATTATATCAGCCGAAATTCCAGATCAAAACAGCGATCCATAATTATTTGAAGCTGTTACGAAAAACATAATTCACGGCCCATGCGGTGAACTAAAATTAAATTCGCTATACATGATCGATGGAAAATGCTCAAAGCGGTATCCAAGAGCATTGATCTCCGAAACAATAACAGGCAATGACGGATACCCATCGTATCGACGTCGGTCACCAGACGATTTTGGCCATACAACAACAATTAGAGTTCGAAATCAAGACACTGTCATTGATAATCGTTGGATAGTGCCATATTCACCGCCATTATCAAAAATATTTGAAGCTCTTATTAACGCTGAATATTGTTATTCAGTGAAGTCGATCAAATATACCATATATGCAAATATGTCAACAAAGGAAGCGACATGGCTGTTTTTGGAGTAGTTGGTGACAATAGATATGATGGAATTTCCCAATATAAAATAGGACGTTACATAAGCACTAATGAAGCTCTATGGAGAATTTATACATTTCCAATGCGTGAGCGATATCCTGCTGTGGTTCATTTGGCTGTTCATTTGGAAAATGGGCAACGTGTTTGTTTTACTGATACAAATGTGGGGCAGAGAGCGGCACAACCACCAGCAACAACATTATTTGCATTCTTCCAGTTGTGTGAAAGTGATGAATTTGCCAGAACATTGCTGTTTTCGAACGTACCACACTATTTCATTTGGACTGCAAAAAAATGGCATCGACGTAAAAGAGGAGCACCAGTTGATGGTCATCCAGGCGTTTTATTTGAAGATACTATGAGAAGGCTGTATACAGTTCATCCAAACAACGCAGAGTGCTATTATTTGCGATTGTTGTTGGTAAACGTTGTAGGACCACGCTCATTTCAACATTTGAGAAGAGTTAATGGTCATTTATGTCGGACATATCGCGAAGCATGTGAACACTTACATTTGTTGGAAAATGATGCACATTGGGATTTGCACTTAACGAGGCATCGATTTCTTCTTCTCCACATCAAATACCATACGTATGTTATATGTCATAATATAATCGACATGCTTTCCGTCGAATCCACTTGATTTGTGGAATAAATATAAAGATTTTATGGCCGAAGACTTTTTAAATCGAATGCGTCATCACACCAGAAATCACAATTTGCTGATCTCATCAAACATCAAACATTTGTGAATTCGAATTTACCCAAATTGAACGACCAACAAAAACATGTTTACGATACCGTTATGCAAGCAGTACAAAATGATGCTGGTGGATTATATTTTTTGGATGCGCCTGGAGGTACGGGTAAAACATTTGTGGTATCATTGATTTTGGCAGCCATTCGGTCACAACAAAAAATTGCATTGGCACTTGCTTCGTCTAGAATTGCTGCTACTTTATTGGATGGTGGACGAACAGCACACTCAGCATTAAAATTGCCGTTAACTGTGCAGGTTTGTTTGTATTCATTGATTGATCGATTTAAAATACATTAGTGCTAATTACTATAATATTATTTTTGAACGTACAGGTGATTGACAATCGCACTTGCAACATATCAAGAAAATCTGCAATGGCAAAAGTTTTGCAGCAAGCAGCAATTATTCTATTGGATGAATGTACAATGACCCATAAAAAATCCCTGGAAGCATTAAACCCTGCAATGCAAGATCTACGTTGCAATCAACAAATTTTTGGTGGTGCACTAATATTTTTGTCAGGTGTTTTCCGCCAAACATTGCCCGTGATTACACGAGCAACATTAGCGGATGAGGTCAATGCGTGCTTGAAGTCATCTTTCCTGTGGCGATATGTCCAAAAATTGACATTGAACATAAACATGCGTGTTCAATTGCACAATGATCAATCTGCAGAACGGTTTTCGAAGCAATTGTTAGAAATCGGAAGTGGCAAAGTTTCAAATACAAATGGCTTGATCACTTTGCCAAACAATTTTTGTACAATTCTACAATCCAAAGGCAAATTAATTGAACGCGTTTCCAAATGTTATTCAAATTCACAGAAAACACGAGCAATATTGTCACCAAAAAATGTACACGTCAATGAAATCAATTTTCATATTCAAGAAAAATTTGCCAGGCGCACTGACTTCATATAAATCTTTTGATACCGCAATGAATGAAGATGATGCAGTGAATTATCAAGTTGAATTTTTAAATTCTCTAGAACAGCTTGGTATGCCACCGCATCGTTTGAATTTAAAAATCGGCTCATCAATAATTTTACTACACAATATTGACTGGCAAATGGAAAGGAGAAATTGTGCTCATACCGCGTATTCCGATGATACCAACAGACATGCCATTTGAATTCAAGCGAGTGCAAATTCCCAGTGCGTCTATCATTTGCCTGGTCCATCAATAAGGCACAAGGACAAACGCTTCAAGTATGCGGATTGAATTTGGAAGAACCGTGTTTTTCTCACGGGCAGCTATACGTGGCCTGTTCAAGAGTTGGCATTCCAAACTCTTTATTTGTGTACGCTCCAAATGGACAGACGAAAAATATAGTTTATCGAAATGTTTTGGATTGAAAATAAAAATTTTGAAATAAAATAAATGACTTTCATATAAAAAATTCTAGGATTTCTCATTGCATTTTATGACTGCATGCGGCGAAGCGCAAAGAGGTCCGCTAGGAATTTTTGCATTTGTTGCCATGTTGGGCACTGCTTTCGGGATGCGAGATTGCTCCCATGGCATTAGAGAATTTTCTGGTAATGCGGATGAGCATATATTCACCAGGATTAGGTCCTAGCTATCAGTGGGTGTGCCGGGAGTTTCGAGCACTGATAAAGAATTTGTGATTGTGGAATACAAATCAATTAACTCTTCACTGGTTTCTTTTCGAACTTTGGGTATGTTCACATCGGGAGTGGAGAGCATCCCAAGCCAATTAGAAATTGTCGTTAGTTAAAGAGAATCGTTTAACTATATCTCCTGCTTGGCCTCTTGTCTTATACCGGAGATGGTATAACTTTTGAGCTGAAGATAGCAGCGGGTGGTTTATATATACGGCAGTGAACATGTCTCGAAAAGACGGCCACTCATCGTATCCACCATAAAACGTTTCAGTGTTACAGGGCGGAAGTTGGATATACTTCCGGTTGTTCAACTATTTTGGTCCTGGGTTCTATTTGAGAACTAGACATTGGTTGATTCACTGTACTAATTAATTTTTTCATAAGTATCAGCTAAATTGACACTTTCCTTCCGCCATCGCAAGGAAATTCGCGGGGAGGTCTTCTTTGTCTTTTTGGAATAAGACATCATATGCATCTTGAACACGTTTATAGCAATCGTCAAGAGGATGAGGAGAAGCATCATTAGTGTCGGGTTGTGCCTTAAGCTGAGTTGGAGATTTTGGGTTTAGATTTTTCGGCATTAGGCAGTTTAATGTAATTTTAAATTTATTAAAATATTTTTAATCAAAATTTCTTGTTTTTAAACAAGTTAACATTTAGCCTCGGGGAACTTGTGTTACGTGAAATTGGGTGTAGTCGAGAAGTACTTGAAAATATAGTGACCCAGAAGAGTTTACTGCTGGGCTGGGATGCAGTCTATGTGTATGTATGTTTATTTGTGTTTATTCTTCAAGAGAAGAGCGAAGTAGATCAATTGATCTTTTAATGCAATGTGCGATTGTGTGTTCGCTGTTATGCTGAAGCTGTGCTTAAGAAAGCACAAAAGAAAATAGAAAAGAAAGCCAAAGAGGGAGTTTATGCTGTTCTTTAAATGAAAATCATACGAGAAACTGTCACAGGAGAGTGTTTTGGTTTTTGTTATGCTTTGGATACAAGCTGAATTTATTAGTTGGGAACACTAAATAATTCTCTTGGATATGTAAAAATTTATGTGCATATTCTTAATTTGCAAACCCTCAAATTCAAAATTGAGGTCAACAACCTTCAAGATCGCGTTACTAAAATTCTTGCTATTGGAAAAAGCAAGTTTATTTTGTAGGTTTGCAAATTTTTGTTTTTATTGGGCTGTATATTTTTTGGATTAAAAAAAAACATATAAATTTATGAACTATTTGTAGAAAAGTTCTTTACACTATTTATTTGCATACGCCTCTTTATTAAATTCCACCGGTGAGATTCCTTTAAATCCTTTGATTTTAGATATGAGCCGATGGGTCTTCTTTGGATAATAGCTGGCCACTTTCCTTCTGCTGGTATTTTCAGATCTTGAGCCAATGTTATGATTATGTTATGATTAATGTTGATTGCATTGTTATTTTTGATTTTGTATTTTACATTGATGTTAATTTTGCTTTTCTTGTTTTGGTTTTAATTTATTAAAAGTGCATCTTTGAAGATGTTGCTGCATTAGTTGTTGTTGGGTTTGTGCATTTTTTTTTTATCGAATGTTGGTAAATAACTTTGTTTTTTCTGTTGTTTTTCTTAAGTCTTGATTGCGTTTATTTAAGCTTATGCTTCTTCTTCTTTATTGGCGTTGGCACCGCTTACGCGATTATAGCCGAGCCAATTATAGCACCCCATTCATCTCTTCTTCTCGCTGTTTGACGCCAGTTGGAAATGCCAAGTGCACCCAGATCACTTTCCACTTGATCTTTCCAACGGAGTGGAGGTCTCCCTCTTCCTCTGCTTCCTCCAGCGGGTACTACATAAAATACTTTCAAAGCTGGAGTGCTTTCATCCAATCGGACGACATGGCCTAGCCAGCGTCGCCGCTGTCTCTTTATTCGCTGAACTATGCCAATATCATCGTATAGCTCATACAGCTCAGCGTTCCATCGTCTGCGGTACTCGCCGTTGCTAATGCGCAAGGACCATAAATCGTTCGCAGAACTTTTCTCTCGACGATTCCTAGAGCCGACTCATCAGATGTTGACATCGTCCACGCTTCTGCGCCATATATTAGAACCGGTATGATGAATGACTTGTAGAGTTTGGTTTTCGTTCGTCGAGAGAGGACTTTACTTTTCAATTGCCTACTCTGCCCAAAGTAGCACCTGTTGGCAAGAGGGATTCTGCGTTGGATTTCAGGGCTGAAATTGTTGTTGGTATTAATGCTGGTTCCTAGATAGATCGCGAATGTGATGACTGTTTGTTTGATGACAGGAGATATTTCGTCTTGCCATTATTCATTACAAGACCCATTCTGAAACCTCGTTTGGTATCGAATGGAGCTTTTAGTGTTGCTTTACGTCAGTTTACTTAGCCGTATGAGTTTTTCGGGGATTCCAAATTCAGACATAGCGGCGTAAAGGCAGCTCCTATTCGTGCAGTCGAAGGCGATTTTAAAATTGACGAAAAGGTGGTGGGTGTCGATTCTCTTTTCACGGATCTTTTCCAAGATTTGGCACATGGTGAATATCTGGTCAATGGTTGACTTACCAGGTCTAAAGCCACACTGATAAGGTCCAATCAGTCTGTTGACGGTGAGCTTTAGTCTTTCACATAATACGCTTGATAGAATCTTATATGCGATATTAAGAAGGCTTATTCCACGGTTATTGGCGCAGGTGATCCAACCTTTTTTATGGATCGGGTAGAGCACACTCTAAATCCAATCGTCGGGCATGCTTTCATCCGACCATATTTTGAAAAGAAGCTGATGCATGCTTCAGTTCTTCGCCACGGTAATTGAATAACTCGGCTGGTAATCCATCGGCC
The DNA here is from genome assembly GCA_037013455.1 of Ceratitis rosa. Taxonomy (NCBI): domain Eukaryota; kingdom Metazoa; phylum Arthropoda; class Insecta; order Diptera; family Tephritidae; genus Ceratitis; species Ceratitis rosa. The sequence continues at coordinate 1,189,077 of JAWMAG010000016.1, read as the reverse complement.
CCTGCCGCTTTGTTGTAACGGAACAACTTTTCCATCGTGTCCTGTACACTGCCATTCAGCAGTCTGGAGAAATGCTCCCTCCATAAATCGAGTATACTCTGGGCATCTGTCACTAGCTCACCTCCCTGGGTCCTACAAGAGTTTGCTCCGGTCTTGAAGCCTTCTGTAAATCGCCGTATCTTTTCGTAGAATTTTCGAGCGTTACCCTTGTCGGCCAGCTTCTCAAGCTCCTCGTACTAGCGCATCTCGGCCTCTTTCTTTTTTAGTCTGCAGACGCGCATTGCTTCCCTCTTCAGTTCACGGTATCTATCCCACCCCGCACGTGTTGTGGTCGATCGCAAGGTTGCGAGGTAGGCAGTATGTTTTCTCTCCACTGCGACACGGCAGTCCTCATCGTACCAGCTGTTTTTGCGACCTCTCCGAAATCCAATGGTTTCGTTTGCAGCTGTACGCAGGGATTTTGCAATGCCGTTCCACAGATCCCTTATACCGGGTTGCTGATGAGTACTCTCAGAGAGCAGGTGTGCAAGTCGAGTAGAAAACCGCTCGGCAGTCTGTTGTGATTGCAGCTTTTCAACGTCGAACCTTCCTTGTGGTTGTTGATGGGCGTTCTTCGATACACAGAGGCGCGTGCATATCTTCGCTGCGACAAGATAGTGATCCGAGTCAATGTTGGGACCTCGGAACGTACGCACATCTAAACACTGGATACATGTCTTCCGTCTATCACAACATGATCGATCTGGTTGGAAGTTTTCCGATCTGGAGATAGCCAAGTAACTTGGTGAATTTTTTTGTGCTGGAATCTAGTGCTACAGACAACCATATTTCGGGCCCCGGCGAAGTCTATCAGCCTCAGCCCATTTGGAGATGTTTCGTCGTGGAGACTGAGTTTTCCGACAGTCGTACCAAAGATACCTTCTTTGCCCACCCTAGCGTTGAAGTCGCCAAGCACAATTTTGACGTCGTGGTGGGGGCAGCGCTCATAGGTGCGTTCGAGGTGCTCGTAAAAGGCATCTTTGGTCAAGTCATCCATCGCTTCCGTTGGGGCGTGGGCGCAAATTAGAGTGGTGTTGAAAAATTTTGTCTTGATGCGAATTGTGGCTAGACGTTCATCCACCGGAGTGAATGCCAGTACTCGGCGACGGAGTCTCTCTCCCACCACGAATCCGACACCAAATTTGCGCTCTTTTGTATGACCGCTGTAGTAAATTTCACAAGGACCCACCTTCTTCCGTCCTTGTCCCGTCCAACGCAATTCTTAGACGGCAGTGATGTCAGCCTTTAACTTTATGAGGACATCAACCAGCTGGGCAGTGGCACCTTCCCAATTAAGGGACCTGACATTCCAGGTGCATGCCCTAAAATCGTAATCCTTAAAAAATTTGCGGGGGTCGTCATCAAAAGGGGGGTCTCTCATCCGAGACTTACATTGGTTTCTCATTGGTGAGTTCCAAACCCTACGCACAGCCGCATGGGACTCGCCTTCTCATTTTAGCTCGCCTCCAAACGGATGCTCGTTGGCTACTCAGGGGATACGTGGTCTAAGACCGGACGTCGTAAGCTGCTTGAGCCATATGCAAGAATCGTTTCTGGCCACTCCCAGGTGAATGGCAGTCAAAAACTTTCCTCACTTGCGTAAACTTCTGCACATGGCCCCACCCCCCATGTGGGGGGCTAGTAGCTTATATTTCGTTTGCATTGCACAAATACCCCTTTTCTAAATAGTTTTAATGTTATGCACTTGGTTTTGTTTTTGTTGTATGAGTTCGAAAGTCCACTCTAAATTTTAACTAATTTTAATATTTTTAAATGTTTATGTTGTTATTATTTTCTTTTTTCCACAATATTTTTAGTATTTAGTGGCTGTTGCACATAGATGCCTTTCTGCTAGGCTCGAAAGACCATGTTCACGCGAGGGTCTCTTCTTGCCGATATGTTGAGATGAAATCTCTTCGATTGTTCGCCAAGCACGGTTTTTTTAGCTGAATGAGCTGGAGAGAGACGCATTAGGGTGCGCACACAATACTAGGGCGGTGTCCTGTTAAGCGCACGCTTTAACACCGGCCTTCGGTACAATTAAAAAAAATAAACCTGGTCAAGAATAATACCGGCTTTGCCTGGCACAGTATTCTTAAGTGAAACAACTTTGTTAGTTGACCGGAATTAAAAAATCACCAAGGGCCGGACTAACACCGGCTTCGCCTTGCGCAGTATTCTTAAAAGGAACATCGTTGTTAGTTGGCTGCCTTCGGCCGGATTTATAAAAATAACCCTGGGCCTTGCACAGTATCTTAAGTAAAACACCTTCGGTAGTTGGCAGCCCTCGGGCGGATTTAAAAAAAAAACCCTGGCATTGACTAACGCCGTCTTCGCCTTGCACCGTATTCTTATGTGAAAAACCTCTGTAAGTTAGCGGCCTACGGACGGATTGAAAAAACCCCGTGCCGGACCAACACCGTCTTCGCCTTGCACAGTATTCTTAAATGAAACCCTTTGTAAGTTAGCGGCCCTCGACCGAAATTAAAAACCACTAAGGGCCTGACCAACACCGGCTTCGCCTTGCACAGTACTTTTAAAGGGAACATCGTTACAAATTGGCGGCCTTCGGCCGGATTTATAAAAATAACCCTGGACCTGGACCAAAACAGGCTTCGCCTTGCGCAGTATACATAATGGAACGCTTTAGTAAGTAGCCGGCCTTGGGCCGGACTTAAAAAAATAGCCCTGGTCCAGACTAATACCGGTCTCGCCGTGCACACTTTTCTTGAGTGAAACAGCTTTAAAAGTTTGCGGCCGAATTTGAAAAAATTACCCTGGGCCGGACCAACCGTCTTCGCCGTGCACAGAATTATTAAGTGAATCACCTTTATAATTTAGCGGTCTTCGCACGGATTAAAAAAAATAACACCCGGCCAGACCAAACCGTCTTCGCCTTGCACAATATTAATAGGTGAAACACCTTTGTATATTAGCGGCCTTCGGACAAATTTAAAAAAATTACCCTGGGTCTGACCAGGCCCGGCTTCGCCTTACACAGTATTCTTAAGTGGAAATCTCTTCTAACTTGCCGGCCCTCGGCCGAATTTATATAAGTAACCCTGGTCCAGACTAATGCCGGCTTCGCCTTACAACGTATTTTAATGTGAAAAACCTTTATAATTTAGCGGCCTACGAACGGATTTAAAAAACCCTGGGCTGGACCAAAGCCGTCTTTGCCTTGCATAGTATTCTTAAGTGAAACACTTTTGTTAGTTAACGGCCCTCGACCGAAACTAAAAAGTAACCCTGGTCCAGACTAATACCGGGCCCGCCGTGCACATTATTCCCAAGTGAAACAGCTTTGTAAGTTGGCGGCCGAATTTAAAAAAAATGCCCTGGACCTGACCAACCGGCTTCGCCTTGCACAGTATTCTTAAATGAAAAACCTTTGTAAGCTAGCCGCCTTCGGACGAGTTTAAAAAAATTGCCCTGGACCTGACCAACACCGGCTTCGCCTGGCACAGTATTCTTAAGAGGAACACGTTTGTAAGTTGGCGGCCTTCGCCCGGATTTAAAAAATATTCCAATGCCGAAATAGCACCGGCTTCGCCTTGTACAGTATTCTTAAGTGAAACATGTTTGTAAGTAAGCGGCCTTCGGCCGGATATATAAAATTAACGCTGGGCCGTACTAACACCGTTTTCGCATTGTACAGACTTCTTAGGCCAGATTTAATAAAATTGCCCTGGATCGGCTTCGCCTTGTACACTATTCTTATATGAAAATTCTTTGTAAGTTGGCGGCCTTCGGACAAAGTTAGAAATATTACCCTGGGTCTGATTAACACCGACTTCACCTTACACAGTATTCTTTGCAAGTTATCGGGTCTTCGGCTGGACTTAAAAAAAACCCTGATCCGGACCAAGACCGGCTTCGCCTTGCACCGCATTCTTATTTGAAACATGTTTGGAAGTTAGCGGGTCTTCGGTGGCTTTTACTAAAAGAACCCTGGTCCGAACCAACACCGGCCTCGCCTTGCAGAGTATTGTTAAGTGAAAAACCTTTGTAAAATAGCGGCTTTCGTCCAGAATTATAAAAATAACACTGGGCCGGCTTAGCCTTGCACACTATTCTTAAGTGAAAAACCTTTGTAAGTTAGAGGCCTTCGGTCAGTTTTATAAAAACACCACTGGGTTGGACTGACACCGGCTTCGCTTTGCATAATGTTCTAAAGTGGCACACCTTTGTAGGTTAAAGGCGTTCGGCAGGGCTTATAAAAATAACACTGGGCCGGACAAACACCGGCTTCGTCTTGCACAGTATTCTTAAGTGAAACACTTTTGTAAGTTGGCAACCTTCGGCCGGGTTAAAAAAAATAATCCTCGGACGAAACAACACCGCCTTCGCCTTGCACACTATTCTTAAGTGAAACACCTTTGTAAATTGGCGGCCTTCAGCAGGGTTAATAAGAATAACCTTGCGCCGGAACAACACAGCTTTCACCTTGCACAGTACTATTAAGTGAACCACCTTCATAAGTTAACGGCCTTCGGCCGAATTTATAAAAATAACCCTGGGCCGGACTAAAACCGTCTCCGCGTTGTACAGACAGGAACACTTTTGTAAGTTGTAGGCCTTTGGACGGATTTAAAAAATAACCCTGGGCCGGACCAACACCGGTTTCGCTATTTACCGTATTCTTAATTGAAACACGTTTGTAAGTTAGCGGCCCTCGACCGGATTTATAAAAATAACCGTGGGCCGGAGCTTCACCGCCTTCACCTGGCACACTATTCTTAAGTGGAACACGTTTGTTAGTTGAAGGCCTTCGGCTGGATTAAAAAAAAAACCTGGTCCGGATCAACACCGGCTTCGCCTTGTACCGTATTCTTAGTTGAAACACGTTTGTAAATAAGCGGCCTTCTGCCGTATTTATAACAAAAACCCTGGGCCGGACTAACACCGGCTTCACCTTGCATACTATTCCTAAGTTAAACACGTTTGCAAGTTCAAGGTCTTTGGCCGAATTTATAAAAATAACACTGGGCCGGACAAACACCGGCTTAGCCTTGTAAATTATTCTTAAATGAAACACCTTTGTAAGTTAGCGGCCTTCGGCCGTTTATATGAAAATAACACTGGGGCGGACTAACACTGGCTTCGCCTCGAACAATATTCTAAAGTGGCACACCTTTGTAGGTTAAAGGCCTTCAGCCGGATTTATAGAAATAACACTGGGCCAGACAATCACTGGCTTCGCCTTGCACAATATTCTTAAATGAAACACCCTCGTAAGTTAGCGGCCTTCGGCCGGATTTATAAAAATAACCCTGGGCCGGACTAACACCGGCTTCAGCTTGCATACTATTCCTAAGTGAAACGCGTTTGTTAGTTGAAGGCCTTTGGCCGAATTTATAACAACAACATTAACCCGGACAAACACCGGCTTAGCCTTGCACACTGTTCTTAAATGAAAAACCCTTGTAAGTTAGCGGCATTCGGCCGGATTTAAAAAATACCCCTGGGCTGGACAAGCACCGTCTTGGCACCATTTTTAAGTGAAACATTCTTTTGAGTTAGAGGCCTTCGGCCGCATTTAAAAAAATAACACTGGGCCGGACTAACACCAGCCTCGTCTTGCACAGTAGTCTTAAGGGAATCACCTTCGTAAGTTGGTAGCCTTCGGCCGGGTTAAAAAAAAATAATCCTCGGCCGAAACAACACCGGCTTCGCCTTGCACACTATTCTTAAGTGAAACACCTTTGTACGTTGGCGGCCTTCGGCAGGATTAGTAAGAATAACCCTGGGCCGGAAGAACACAGCCGTCGCCTTGCACAGTATTGTTATGTGAAACACCTTTACAAGCTAACGGTCTTCTGCCGAATTCATAAAAATAACCCGGGGCCGGACTAAAACCGTCTTCGCGTTGTACAGACCTCTTAAGTGGAACACTTTTGTAAGTTGTAGGTCTTCAGACGGATTTAAAAAATAACCCTGGGCCGGACCAACACCGGCTTCGCTATTTACCGTATACTTAAATGAAACACGTTTGTAAGTTAGCGTCCTTCGACCGGATTTATGAAAATAACCCTTTGCCGGACCACCACCTGCTTCACCTTGCATACTATTCTTAAGTGGAACACGTTTATAAGTTGAAGTCCTTCGGTTGGATTTAAAAAAAACCCTGGTGCGGATCAACACCGGCTTCGCCTTGTACCGTATTTTTAATTGAAACACGTTTGTTAATTAGCGGCCTTCCACCGGATTTATAAAAATAACCCAGCGCCGGACTAACACCGGCTTCACCTTGCACACTATTCTTAAGTGAAAATTTTTTGTAAGTTGGCGGCCTTCGACCGAATTTAAAACAAAAAAACCCTGGGCCGGACCAACACAGGCTTCGCCCTGCGCTGTATTCTTAACAGGAACACCTTTGTCAGTTGGTGGCCTTCGACCGGATTTAAAATAATAACCCTGGGCCGGACCAACAAAGGCTTCGCCTTGCACAGCATCTTAACTGAAATTCCTTTGTAAGTTGGGGGCCTTCGGCCGGATTTAAAAAAAAACAGGGCGTGACCAACACTGGCTTCACCTTGTACACTATTCTTAAGTGGAACACGTTTGTAAGTTGAAGGCCTTCTGCTGGATTTAAAAAAAAATAACCCTGGTCCGGATCAACACCGGCTTCGCCTTGGACCGTATTCTTAATTGAAACGCGTTTGTAAATTAGCAACCTTCGACCGGGCTTGTAAAAATAACCCTGGACCGGACTAACAAAGGCTTCGCCTTGCACAGTATCTTAACTGAAATACCTTCGTATAATGGCGCCCTTCGGCCGGATTAAAAAAAAAACCAGGGCCGGACCAACACCGGCTTCACCTTGCACACTATTCTTAAGTGGAACACGTTTGTAAGTTGAAGACCTTCGGGTGGATTTAAAAAGAAAACCCTGGTCCGGATCAACACCTGCTTCGCCTTGTACCGTATTCTTAATTGAAACACGTTTGTAAATTAGCGGCCTTCAGCCGGTTTTATAGAAATAACACTGGGCCGGCTTCGCCTTGCACACTATTCTTAAATGAAACACCCTAGTACGTTAGTGGTCTTCGGGGGGATTTATAAAAATAACCCTGGGCCGGACTAACACTGGCTTCGCCTCGAACAATATTCTAAACGTCTTCGACTTGTACAGGCATCTTAGGCGGAATACTTTTGTAAGTTGTAGGACTTCGGACGGATTTACAAAATAATCATCGGCCGAAACAACACCGGCTTCGCCTTGCCCACTATTCTTGAGTGAAACACCTTTGTAAGTTGGAGGCCTTCGGCGGAATTTATAAAAATAACCCTGGGCCGGAACAACAGAGGCTTAGCCTTGCACAGTATCTTAAGTGGAAAACATTTGTAAGTTGGCGGCCTTTGACCAAATTTAAAACAAAAACTTTGGGCCGGACCAAAACTGGCTTCGCCTCGCACCGTATTCTTGAGTTATACGTGTTTGTTATTAGGCGGGTCTTTGTCCGGATTTGAAAAAATAACCCTGGGCCAGACCAACACCGGCTTCGCCGTGCACAGTAGCATAAGGTGAACAACCTTTGTAAGTTAGCGGCCTTCGGACGAAATTAGAAAACCTTGCACAGTATTATTAAGTGAACCTTTTTTTAATTTAGCGGCCTGCGGCCGAATTTATCAAAATAACACTGGGCCGGACTAACACCGACTTCACCTTGCACAATATTCTAAAGTGCAACACCTTTGTAGATATAAGGCCTTCGGCCGGATTTATAATAATAACCCTGGGCCGGGCTAACAATGGTTTCACCTTGCACACTATTCTTAAGTGGAACTCGTTTGTAAGTTGAAGGCCTTCGGATGGATTTAAAAAAAGAAACGCTGGTCCGGACCAACACCGGCTTCGCCTTGTACCGTATTCTTAATTGAAACACGCTAACTTAGTGGCCTTCGACCGAGCCAGACTAACACCGATTTCACCTTGCAATGAAACACGTTTGTAAGTTGGCGGCCCTCGGCCGAATATATGATAATAACCCTGGGCCGGAACAACAGAGGCTTATAGCCTATTTCCACCGGACGTTAAATGCATTTTAGCTTAAATGTGACAGTAATCTAAAGTGGAACACCTTTGTAGGTTAGCGGCCTTCGGCCGAATATATAAAAATAACACGGGCCGGACAAACATCGGCTTCGCCTTGCACAGTATTCTTAAGTTAAACACCGTTGTAAGTTGGCGGCCTTTGGACGAAGTTATCAAAATAACGCTGGGCTGGACTAACGCCGTCTTCGCCTTATATAGACTTCTTAGGCGGAACACTTTTGTAAGTTGCACGCCTTCGGATGGATTTCAAAAATATTCCTGGGCCGGACCAACACAGGCATCGCCTTGCACAATATTCTTAAGTGAAGTACTTTGTAAATTGTCAGCCTTCTTCCGGATTTAAAAAAAATTATCCTGGGGCTATCTATCGGCTGAATTTATCAAAATAACACGGGCCGGACTAACACCGGCTTCGCCTTGCACAGTATTCTTAAGTTAAACACCGTTGTAAGTTAGCGGCCTTCGTGCGAATTTATAAAAATAACACGGGCCGGACTAACACCGTCTTCACCTTGTACAGACTTCTTAGGCTGAATACTTTTGTAAATTGCACGCCTTCGGACGGATTTAAAAAAAACCCCTGGGCCGGACCAACACAGGCTTCGCCTTGAGAGGAATTCTTAAGTGAAGTACTTTGTTAGTTAGCAGTTTTATTCCTGATTTAAAAAAATTCTCCTGGGCCTGACCAACACCGGCTTCGCCTTGCACAGTATTTTTAAGTGAAACAGCTTTGTAAGCTAGCAGCTTTCGGCCGGATTAAAAAAAATAATCATCGGCCGAAACAACACCGGCTTTGCTTTGGCCACTTTTCTTAAGTGAAACACCTTTGTAAGTTGGAGGCCTTCGGCTGAATTTATAAAAAAAAACCCTGGCCCAGAACAACAGAGGCTTAGCCTTGCATAGTTTCTTAAGTGAAAAACGTTTGTAAGTTGGCGGCTTTTGACCGAATTTAAAACAAAAACCCTGGGCCGGAACAACACCGTCTTCGCCTTGTACGGACTTCTTAGGCGGAATACTTTTGTAAGTTGCACCCCTTCGGACGGATTTAAAAAATAGCTCTTGGACGGACCACCGCAGGCTTCGCCTTGCACAGTATTCTTAAGTGAAGTGCTTTGTTAGTTGGCAGCCTTCTTCCGGATTTAAAAATATTATCCTGGGCCGAAACAACACCGGCTTCGCCTTGCCCAGTATTCTGAAGTGGAAAACTTTTTTAAGTTAGCGGTCTTTGGCCGGATTTAAAAAAAAATAACCCTGGGCCGAACCAACATTGGCTTCCCCCCGCACCGTACTCTTAAGTGATACGTGTTTGTAAGTTAGCGGGTCTTCGGCCGAATTAAAAGAAAAACCCTTGTCCGTACCCACACCGGCTTCGCCTTGCACAGTATTATTAGGTGAACAACCTTTGTAAGTTAGCGGCCTTCGGACGAATTAAACAAACCTTACACAGTATTATTAAGTGAACCACATTTGTAAGTTAGCGACCTGCGGCCGATAATTTATAATTTATAAAAATAACACTGGGCCGGACTAACACCGGTTTCGCCTTGCACAATATTCTTCAATGGAACACGTTTGTAAGTTGAAGATTTCGGCCGGATTTAAAAAACTAATTCTGGCCCTGACCAACACCGGCTTCGCCTTGCACAGTATTTTTAGGTGAAACAGCTTTGTAAGTTGGCGGCCGAATTTAAAGAAATTACCCTGTGCCGGACCAATACCGTCTTCACCGTCTTCACCGTCTTGCACAGTAGTATTAGGTGAACCAACTTTTTAAATTAGCGGATTTAAAAAAATAACCGTGGGCCGAACTAATAGCGGCTTCGCCTTGCACAGTATTCTAAAGTGGAACGCCTTTGTAGGTTAGCGGCCTTCGTACCAATTTATAAAAATAACACTGGCCGGACTAACACCGGCCTCGCCTTGCACAGTATTCTTAAGTTAAACACCGTTGTAAGTTAGCGGCCTTCGGACGAATTTATAAAAATAACGCTGGGCCGGACTAACACCGTCTTCGCCTTGTACAGACTTCTTTGGCGGAATACTTTTGTAAGTTTCTGGCCTTCGGACGGATTTATAGAACACTGTTTCGCCTTGCACAGTATTTTGAAGTAAAGTACTTTGTTAGTTGGCAGCCTTCTTCCGGACTTAAAAAAATTATCCTGGGACGAAACAACACCGGCTTCGCCTTGCACAGTATTCTGAATTGGAAAACCTTTGAAAGTTAGCGGCCTTAGGCCGGATTTATCAAAATAACCCTGAGCCGGACCAACACCGTCTTCGCGCTGTACGGACCTCTGAGGCGGAACACTTTTGTAAGTTGCAGGCTGTTGAGAACATGAGCACCAACCTCATCGATTTTTAGTTTTAAGTAAAAATGAAATCTAATTTTGTAAAATCTTTAAGATCGTAAATATGTAAATGCAACGCTGGCAATTCGAATGCCATTTGTCATTTATCTAAGTTCGAACTTTATTATTGCGACGAGGTGACCCGACTTCGCCAACATAAAAGACGCAAGTTTGAGGCTACAAATGGCACTTGTCGTAGCAACTACAGAAACGAAAGGCCTGCAGAGTGGAAAACAAAACAGAAATTGAATTGAAATACTCACTCTTATAAAATCAAAAACAGAAATTGTTAAATTTCTCTTTATTGAAATACCAACTCTTATAAAACCAAGAACGGAAATTGTGAAATTCCTATTTATTGAAATGTGAGAAAAATAGTTTATAAACCAAATTATACAAATACATGTACATATGCATATACAATACAAAGAAGTAAAAGTAAAAGAAAACAAGTGAATTTGTTATACAAAATTATCTACAAAGCAATTATTAGCAAATTTGCGCAAATAATTACTACTGGTGTAATATAAAAGCATAAAGTTGTTTTCATTTAATTGAACATGGTCCTTCGTTGCCGTTCAAGCGAATTGGCATCCCTATGATTCCGACGGCCATCACAGCCATTACAAACACGAAGCGAAAATAGATAAGTTATCTAAATCAGAGTTCGCGAAATTAATAGCGTCGTTTTTTGAAAACATGAAAATGTCTACTTTGACTATGAATTAATAAAATATTTCATTACTTTTCATTGACGACAACAATAAAAACAAATTTAGACTAATTTAAATACATAAATGATTATAGATTTCAAACAAATGCCAACTCGAAATTCATATTAACGCGATTAAACGTAAAACATACGTATATGCAATAAAAAATGGTGTTTTTTTCAAAAAGTGATGTGCGATAAATCAAACATATGCAATTTATATTTAATAAAATTACAACAAAATTACCTAACCATTTTTCAATTGCCAAATTCAACACAAATTCGAAGCAATTTTGCACGCCTTACATAAAACATTGTACTCGTGAACAAAAAATAATAAAAACAGTGAAAAAGTTTGAAGAAAAAAAAAAAATTCTGAATAGAAAAGTAAGAGTGTTGTGAAAAGAACTTTATAACGCAAATATACAGCAGAAACATACAAAAAACAAACGAAGCAAAAGAAATGGTTTTACATACATACATACATACCTAGATTACATAAAATAAACCATAAAAATAATTTTAGTACAAATATAATATTTTATTAAAGTGAATTGGAGTGTTCTAAAACAAACAAACATCAAATGAAGATTTGAAAATTTGCGCACAAGCTTATTAAAAAAAAAAAAATATACCAAATTATTTTAAAAAAATTATAGAAGCGCTAAAATGTTAATTCAAAACTAAAACCATTTAAGCAAAAGCCGCTCTCCCGTATAATTACCCTAAAACCTTGTTGTCATCAGAGTTAAAAAAAAAATTTTAAATATATAAAATATTACAAAAAAAAAAAATTATTAAAAAGAAGTTACAAAATTACAAAAAATATTTGCGTGCGAGTGAAAAAAGCCTGCTTATTAAATACCACTAATAAAAAAAAAGCGTTAAATATAATATATGTTTTTCTTTGTGGTGTCAAAAACAACGAAATCGAAAACAGTAATCTAAAATTAAAAATAATTCGTACCTAAAAGCAAAAAAGGAGTGCAGCAGGTCAGTCACCCACATTCCCCTTTGGAACAGCACCGTTGAGAATTACCAGCGTGGTCATTCATTCCAGCAACAACAAATACAGCACGTACAGTAACAAAGAAGGTGGTAATCCAGGTAACATTATTTATACACATAAGCCTCTCTCGCGCTCACATATACGTATATAAGAAAATAATATACTCTCCTTCTAACCCAGCAGTAAACACTTCTGGGTCCCGTGAAATACAAGTAGTCCTCAACTACACCCAATTTCATGGAACACTAGTACCCCAAGAAATTTTAATTAAAAGCAATTTAAATAAATTTAAATCCCGAATGCCGCGCACATTCGCACGCAGCCTATAAAAATAATATTGCACTTAGACGCGCTAAGGCAACACATCTCTGATTTTAATCGTAATTTTTGCGAAAAATAAAAAAAAAAATTTTAAATTATTAAAATTAAATTTCAATTCTCAATTTTATTAAGCTCCCCTAAATCGCCCAACTAAAACTAACTAAGTCCAGCCCTCCCCAATTCACTTAAGCTCTAACCAATTTAAATTGAATTTCTTGGAAAACACTTTTTTTTCATTTTAAAAAATAAATTTTAATTCTTAATTTTATTAAGCCCCCCTAATTCGCCCTCAATCAACTCAAATCAACTTTATCCTAACCATGGGAAAAGAAACAGCAGTCACTTTTGAGCAAAAGGTCTCAGACACCAGCCTTCAGGCTTTCATTTTTGAAAGCAACCGAATGGAATCCTTTTACTCCACACGGACAAATTCTCTTATATCTGACCAAACGGAGTCTCTACTGAAGGTAAAAACACAGCAACTTGACAGATTGTGGGAATCGCTCGTTGAATCCTTCAAAAAGGCCTCATTATCCGCACATTACGCGGAGTCAAGTACATCCATTGAGCAAAAATATAAAAAGTGCTCAGAAAGCTACGAAAATTGCATGTCCCAGATTAGATGCTATACAGCTTCTGCAACCGACTTCTCAGCTCCGTAATCTCACAAACACTTCAAACTCCTCTGAAGTATATCTCAAAGTACCACCATGTGACACCGAAGTCTTTCATGGTGGGTTCGAAGACTGGCCAGCCTTTAGAGACATGTTCACGGCAGTCTACGGTAATCACCCTAAGTTAACCCCTGCCCAGAAGCCAAGCAGGGCAATTTGTCAAGCAATACCCTCTCACAGATGAAAACTTTCAGCTAGCTTGGGACGCACTAAAATCGCGGTATGAAAACCAACGAATATTGGTGGACAACCAGTTGAAAACCCTTTTCAATCTCCAACCAATTTATTTCGAAAATGGTGAGCAAATTCAAAAAATGCAAACCACAATAAACAACTGCTTGTCCACCTTGGCAGCACAAAGAATCCCGACCTCCGACTGGGACCTCATCCTTGTGTATCTCTGTCCATCGAAACTACCTAGCGAAACCCTTGCTCTATGGGAACAATCTCTAAGTTCTCGAAAAGAACTGCCATTGTGGGCAGATATGAGTGCATTTTTAACATCCCGATACGGAGTAGTAGAAAGACTCAATACTTACCACCCAGGTAAGACGCGAACGCCTCTACAAATTTCACTACCAGAGCGATTAACCAGAATTCGACCTTTTTAAATAAAAGTAAGGCCCATAAATTTCACACTGACCTCAGTCAGCGAGTATCATGCAAATTATGCAACTCAAGCCATCCGATGAAAGTCTGCGTGAAATTCAGAGCGCTGCTCCAATAAAAAACACCGTAACTTTCGGAGTTAACTGCGCTCCGTATTTTGCAATTCGTACTCTCCACCAACTAGCTCACGATTGCAAAGAAAAACACCCTCTCGCCAAAAATATTATACTGCATGAAACCTATGTATATGATGCACTATCTGCGGTCACGATATGCAGTCCACTCTCCACTCAATGAGCCAAACTATCGGCAGGCTTTCCGTTAAGAAAAATAACTGCTAATCATCCGTAAATTCTCGAACTAGTCCCAGAGCCAGTTGTCCTAGATACTAAGTTTCTCAAATTCCAAAATACAAGCTCTACAAAAACCCTTTAATTCAAACACAAAGAGGCAAATACTATCGGCTGTAGCGAAACTGTTCGACCCGGCAGGATGGCTATCGCCCATTATGATACTTGCCAAAATGCTCCTCCAACAACTCTGGTTAGAAGGAACTGACTGGGACGAAACTGTCAAACCCACGGCCTTGCACAAATGGAACACATTTCGTGAAGACCTTCAAGCTATCAGCACCACCAACATCCCTCGTTGGGTGCGCTTTTCTCCTAATAAACGCTTACAGATACACGGTTTTTCGGACGCCTCCGAAAAGGCATTCTGTGCGTGCGTTTATATTAGAGTGCAACACGCAGATAACTCCTGCACAACTCACCTCTTCGTTGCAAAAACCAAAGTTGCTCCTTTGCAAACGATAAGCCTGCCTCGCCTCGAACTCAACGGCGCAGTGTTGCTATCAAAATTAATCGCCCATACCCGAAATTAATTGGATTTGCCACCCCACGAATTGATGCTCTGGTCAGATTCCTCGATAGTGTTAGCTTGGCTCGAAAAACCAGCACATACCTGGAAAACGTATGTAGCCAATAGAATCACCCAGATCATTCAAAACCTCAGCAATGCCACTTGGCGCCACGTGCCCAGCGGTGACAACCCAGCAGACCTAGGAGCTCGTGGTTGCAAACCGAAAGATCTGGCTGATTGTTCTTTATGGTGGAACGGGCCAAAGTGGCTTTCTAAACCACCCACTTTATGGCCCAAAGCAATCTCTTCCAATTCAGACCCTCCCGAGCAAAAACGGATAGAATCCCTTCATACACTAGAATGTACGGATATTCTTGAACGCTTTTCCTCATTTCCACGTGCGCTAAGGGTAGTTGCCTTTATGTATCGTTTTATACAGAATTCACAAAAATCCCCGCACAAAAACGAAACTTATCTTTATGACTCAACGCAGATGTTTTCCAATCGAAATTAAGGCGTTAGAATCATCAAATCCCCTTCCGAAAAAAAGTTCATTACTAACTTTAAACCCTATATTGGATAAGTGTGATATCATGCGAGCAAATGGTCGCCTAGCTCATGCCACGCTAAGCTATAATGAACGCCATCCCATAATCATCCCAGAAGTCTCCAAATACTGCTCATTGCTGCTGGACTTTCTCCATAAAACCTTACTCCACGCAGAAAAGCAGTTAATGATTCGCAATGTGCAGCAAGCGTATTACATCCCTCGCCTCAAGCAAAAGCTGAAAAAATGCATGTTCCAATGCAAAATCTGCACTGTGTACAAACATCGAGTGCGTTCACATATAATGGCTGCTTTGCCCCCCGAGCGGGCAAATTACTCCGTTCCATTTCACACAACTGGCATTGATTTCGCTGGGCCCTTCATGGTCAAGACGTCTCCTCTTCGACGAGCCGCTTATACGAAAGCCTTCGTATGTGTCTTTGTATGCTTCTCCACAAAGCCCATCTATTTAGAGGCATGCACAGACTTAACCACCGAGGCATTCAGGGCCGCATTCGCTTGATTTGTCGGTCGGCGTGGATTGCCTCACAAAATTATGTCTGATAATGGAAAAACATTTATTGGAGCACAACGTGCTATTGAACGAGATTTCGTTATCTTCCACAAAGAAGCAACTTCCGATGTTGCTGAAAGATATGCGACACAAGGTCTTTCTTGGCAATTCATACCACCGTATTCTCCTCACATGGGCGGCCTAAGGGAAGCTGCTGTAAAAAGCTTTAAATCCCATTTCACTAAAGTCGCGGAACACCATAAATTCTCCTTCGAGGAATTCACCACTCTTCTCATTCGGATCGAAGCAGTACTTAACTCGCGTCCGCTCTCCCCCATGTCCCAAGACGCAAATGACTTACTAGCTCTTACTCCTGGTCATTTCCTCCGCGGCGCCCCTTTGGTTTCTATACCGGAACCGAACGCCGAAAACATATCCCCAACCACAAAATGGCAAAAATTAAGGGTCCTCCACCATCATTTCAGTTCTCGTTGGAAAAGCGAGTATCTACAGGAATTGCAGAAGAGAAACAAGTGGAAACACCCTCAACCAAATCTTAAGCAAGGAGATTTAGTGGTCATCAAAGATGACCTCCTGCCACCAACTGACTGGCGTCTCGGTCGAATCACCAAACTCCATCTGGACGCTGACCAAAACGTACGAGTAGTGGACGTCCGCACACAGACTGGCGTAGTTACCCGAAATATAACGAAGCTATGCGTACTACCAGCATAATATTTCTAAAGGCCCCCGTAAACCTTTAGTCTGGTTTATTCCATACTCAAAGGACCCCATACACACATATAAAATCCAGCTACTCATTTTCACCTCTGCATTCAACCCAACTAATAACGTCTTTCGAAATTCTTTTCCACAGGTATGGAGTTCAGCAAATGTCGTTTGTGCGGTCGCTTTCACAGCTTACGGTATTGCCACGCGTTTAAGGCAATGACTCCGGAAGAACGCTACGATTCGGCAAAGATGCACCGATACTGCCTCAATTGTTTGGCCACCTCCCATAAGACCGAAATGTGTGATTGCCCTGACAGCTGCCACAGGTGTGGAAAAGCTCATCACACGCTCCTCCATCGTTCAGCCCTTCCAGCACCAGATCGTCGACGTAAGGAAGAGCTTCGTAAGAAACCAGGTCGCCGTGAAATTGTCTCCACTAGTCGGGCCATACAGAAGCCAACCAAGAGAATTCCAGACCGAAAGCCTGCTCAGCAGCGTATAACCGATTTATTCAGTCAGGCGGTCTTGACACTCGAGAAGCTGAAACAACTGCTCCATATCGCTCCGACTACGGCGGGCCGGCATGTTGAGATCATGAGCACCAACCTCATCGAATTTTAGTTTTTATTTATTTCGAAAATGGTGAGCAAATTCAAAAAATGCAAACCACAATGAACAACTGCTTGTCCACCTTGGCAGCACAAAGAATCCCGACCTCCGACTGGGACCTCATCCTTGTGTATCTCTGTCCATCGAAACTACCTAGCGAAACCCTTGCTCTATGGGAACAATCTCTAAGTTCTCGAAAAGAACTGCCATTGTGGGCAGATATGAGTGCATTTTTAACATCCCGATACGGAGTAGTAGAAAGACTCAATACTTACCACCCAGGTAAGACGCGAACGCCTCTACAAATTTCACTACCAGAGCGATTAACCAGAATTCGACCTTTTTAAATAAAAGTAAGGCCCATAAATTTCACACTGACCTCAGTCAGCGAGTATCATGCAAATTATGCAACTCAAGCCATCCGATGAAAGTCTGCGTGAAATTCAGAGCGCTGCTCCAATAAAAAACACCGTAACTTTCGGAGTTAACTGCGCTCCGTATTTTGCAATTCGTACTCTCCACCAACTAGCTCACGATTGCAAAGAAAAACACCCTCTCGCCAAAAATATTATACTGCATGAAACCTATGTATATGATGCACTATCTGCGGTCACGATATGCAGTCCACTCTCCACTCAATGAGCCAAACTATCGGCAGGCTTTCCGTTAAGAAAAATAACTGCTAATCATCCGTAAATTCTCGAACTAGTCCCAGAGCCAGTTGTCCTAGATACTAAGTTTCTCAAATTCCAAAATACAAGCTCTACAAAAACCCTTTAATTCAAACACAAAGAGGCAAATACTATCGGCTGTAGCGAAACTGTTCGACCCGGCAGGATGGCTATCGCCCATTATGATACTTGCCAAAATGCTTCTCCAACAACTCTGGTTAGAAGGAACTGACTGGGACGAAACTGTCAAACCCACGGCCTTGCACAAATGGAACACATTTCGTGAAGACCTTCAAGCTATCAGCACCATCAACATCCCTCGTTGGGTGCGCTTTTC
Source organism: Ceratitis rosa (assembly GCA_037013455.1). Taxonomy (NCBI): domain Eukaryota; kingdom Metazoa; phylum Arthropoda; class Insecta; order Diptera; family Tephritidae; genus Ceratitis; species Ceratitis rosa. Next base: position 1,171,035 of record JAWMAG010000016.1, on the reverse strand, counting down.
TCCTAATAAACGCTTACAGATACACGGTTTTTCGGACGCCTCCGAAAAGGCATTCTGTGCGTGCGTTTATATTAGAGTGCAACACGCAGATAACTCCTGCACAACTCACCTCTTCGTTGCAAAAACCAAAGTTGCTCCTTTGCAAACGATAAGCCTGCCTCGCCTCGAACTCAACGGCGCAGTGTTGCTATCAAAATTAATCGCCCATACCCGAAATTAATTGGATTTGCCACCCCACGAATTGATGCTCTGGTCAGATTCCTCGATAGTGTTAGCTTGGCTCGAAAAACCAGCACATACCTGGAAAACGTATGTAGCCAATAGAATCACCCAGATCATTCAAAACCTCAGCAATGCCACTTGGCGCCACGTGCCCAGCGGTGACAACCCAGCAGACCTAGGAGCTCGTGGTTGCAAACCGAAAGATCTGGCTGATTGTTCTTTATGGTGGAACGGGCCAAAGTGGCTTTCTAAACCACCCACTTTATGGCCCAAAGCAATCTCTTCCAATTCAGACCCTCCCGAGCAAAAACGGATAGAATCCCTTCATACACTAGAATGTACGGATATTCTTGAACGCTTTTCCTCATTTCCACGTGCGCTAAGAGTAGTTGCCTTTATGTATCGTTTTATACAAAATTCACAAAAATCCCCGCACAAAAACGAAACTTATCTTTATGACTCAACGCAGATGTTTTCCAATCGAAATTAAGGCGTTAGAATCATCAAATCCCCTTCCGAAAAAAAGTTCATTACTAACTTTAAACCCTATATTGGATAAGTGTGATATCATGCGAGCAAATGGTCGCCTAGCTCATGCCACGCTAAGCTATAATGAACGCCATCCCATAATCATCCCAGAAGTCTCCAAATACTGCTCATTGCTGCTGGACTTTCTCCATAAAACCTTACTCCACGCAGAAAAGCAGTTAATGATTCGCAATGTGCAGCAAGAGTATTACATCCCTCGCTTCAAGCAAAAGCTGAAAAAATGCATGTTCCAATGCAAAACCTGCACTGTGTACAAACATCGAGTGCGTTCACATATAATGGCTGCTTTGCCCCCCGAGCGGGCAACTTACTCCGTTCCATTTCACACAACTGGCATTGATTTCGCTGGGCCCTTCATGGTCAAGACGTCTCCTCTTCGACGAGCCGCTTATACGAAAGCCTTCGTATGTGTCTTTGTATGCTTCTCCACAAAGGCCATCTATTTAGAGGCATGCACAGACTTAACCACCGAGGCATTCAGGGCCGCATTCGCTTGATTTGTCGGTCGGCGTGGATTGCCTCACAAAATTATGTCTGATAATGGAAAAACATTTATTGGAGCACAACGTGCTATTCAACGAGATTTCGTTATCTTCCACAAAGAAGCAACTTCCGATGTTGCTGAAAGATATGCGACACAAGGTCTTTCTTGGCAATTCATACCACCGTATTCTCCTCACATGGGCGGCCTAAGGGAAGCTGCTGTAAAAAGCTTTAAATCCCATTTCACTAAAGTCGCGGAACACCATAAATTCTCCTTCGAGGAATTCACCACTCTTCTCATTCGGATCGAAGCAGTACTTAACTCGCGTCCGCTCTCCCCCATGTCCCAAGACGCAAATGACTTACTAGCTCTTACTCCTGGTCATTTCCTCCGCGGCGCCCCTTTGGTTTCTATACCGGAACCGAACGCCGAAAACATATCCCCAACCACAAAATGGCAAAAATTAAGGGTCCTCCACCATCATTTCAGTTCTCGTTGGAAAAGCGAGTATCTACAGGAATTGCAGAAGAGAAACAAGTGGAAACACCCTCAACCAAATCTTAAGCAAGGAGATTTAGTGGTCATCAAAGATGACCTCCTGCCACCAACTGACTGGCGTCTCGGTCGAATCACCAAACTCCATCTGGACGCTGACCAAAACGTACGAGTAGTGGACGTCCGCACACAGACTGGCGTAGTTACCCGAAATATAACGAAGCTATGCGTACTACCAGCATAATATTTCTAAAGGCCCCCGTAAACCTTTAGTCTGGTTTATTCCATACTCAAAGGACCCCATACACACATATAAAATCCAGCTACTCATTTTCACCTCTGCATTCAACCCAACTAATAACGTCTTTCGAAATTCTTTTCCACAGGTATGGAGTTCAGCAAATGTCGTTTGTGCGGTCGCTTTCACAGCTTACGGTATTGCCACGCGTTCAAGGCAATGACTCCGGAAGAACGCTACGATTCGGCAAAGATGCACCGATACTGCCTCAATTGTTTGGCCACCTCCCATAAGACCGAAATGTGTGATTGCCCTGACAGCTGCCACAGGTGTGGAAAAGCTCATCACACGCTCCTCCATCGTTCAGCCCTTCCAGCACCAGATCGTCGACGTAAGGAAGAGCTTCGTAAGAAACCAGGTCGCCGTGAAATTGTCTCCACTAGTCGGGCCATACAGAAGCCAACCAAGAGAATTCCAGACCGAAAGCCTGCTCAGCAGCGTGTAACCGATTTATTCAGTCAGGCGGTCTCGACACTCGAGAAGCTGAAACAACTGCTCCATATCGCTCCGACTACGGCGGGCCGGCATGTTGAGATCATGAGCACCAACCTCATCGAATTTTAGTTTTAAGTAAAAATGAAATCTAATTTTGTAAAATCTTTAAGATCGTAAATATGTAAATGCAACGCTGGCAATTCGAATGCCATTTGTCATTATCTAAGTTCGAACTTTATTATTGTAAGCGACGGGGTGACCCGACTTCGCCAACATAAAAGACGCAAGCTTGAGGCTACAAATGGCACTTGTCGTAGCAACTACAGAAAAGAAAGGCCTGCAGAGTGGAAAACAAAACAGAAATTGAATTGAAATACTAACTCTTATAAAACCAAAAACAGAAATTGTTAAATTCCTCTTTATTGAAATACTAACTTTTATAAAACCAAGAACGGAAATTGTGAAATTCCTATTTATTGAAATGTGAGAAAACTAGTTTATAAACCAAAATATACAAATACATATACATATACATACACATATACAATACAAAGAAGTAAAAGTAAAAGAAAACAAGTGAATTTGTTATACAAAATTATCTCCAAAGCAATTATTAGCAAATTTGTGCAATTAATTACTACTGGTGTAATAAGAACTCTGAAAAGAACGAACTAAATATATCTTGTTTAAAAAAGCATAAGGTTTTTTTTATTTTCGGCCTGGGCCGAAGCAACACCGGCTTCGCCTTGCCCACTATTCTTAAGTGAAACACCTTTGTAAGTTGGCGGCCTTTGACCGAATTTAAAACAAAAACCCTGGGCCGGACCAACACAGGCTTCACCTTGCACAATATTTTGAAGTGAAGTACTTTTTTAGTTGGCAGCCTTCTTCCGGATTTAAAAAAAATTATCCGGGCCGAAACAAAACCGGCTTCGCCTTGCCCAGTATTCTGAAATGGAAAATCTTTGTAAGTTAGCGGTCTTAGGCCGAATTTAAAAAAATTACCCTGGACCTGACAGACACCGGCTTCGCCTTGCACAATATTTTTAAGTGAAACAGCTTTGCAAGTTGGCGACCAAATTTAAAGAAATTACCCTGGGCCGGACCAACGCCGTCTTCGCATTGCTCGGTAATATTATGTGAACCACCTTTTTAAGTTAGCGGATTTAAAAAAATAACCCTGGGCCGGACTACTACCGGCTTCGCCTTGCCCAGTATTCTGAAGTGGAAACCCTTTGTAAGTTAGCGGTCTTAGGCCGGATTTATAAAAATATTCTCTTATATCTGACCAAACGGAGTCTCTACTGAAGGTAAAAACACAGCAACTTGACAGATTGTGGGAATCGCTCGTTGAATCCTACAAAAAGGCCTCATTCTCCGCACATTACGCGGAGTCAAGTACATCCATTGAGCAAAAATATAAAAAGTGCTCAGAAAGCTACGAAAATTGCATGTCCCAGATTAGATGCTATACAGCTTCTGCAACCGACTTCTCAGCTCCGTAATCTCACAAACACTTCAAACTCCTCTGAAGTATATCTCAAAGTACCACCATGTGACACCGAAGTCTTTCATGGTGGGTTCGAAGACTGGCCAGCCTTTAGAGACATGTTCACGGCAGTCTACGGTAATCACCCTAAGTTAACCCCTGCCCAGAAACTCTATCATCTGCGACAAAAAACCAGGAGCCAAGCAGGGCAATTTGTCAAGCAATACCCTCTCACAGATGAAAACTTTCAGCTAGCTTGGGACGCACTAAAATCGCGGTATGAAAACCAACGAATATTGGTGGACAACCAGTTGAAAACCCTTTTCAATCTCCAACCAATTTATTTCGAAAATGGTGAGCAAATTCAAAAAATGCAAACCACAATGAACAACTGCTTGTCCACCTTGGCAGCACAAAGAATCCCGATCTCCGACTGGGACCTCATCCTTGTGTATCTCTGTCCATCGAAACTACCTAGCGAAACCCTTGCTCTATGGGAACAATCTCTAAGTTCTCGAAAAGAACTGCCATTGTGGGCAGATATGAGTGCATTTTTAACATCCCGATACGAAGTAGTAGAAAGACTCAATACTTACCACCCAGGTAAGACGCGAACGCCTCTACAAACTTCACTACCAGAGCGATTAACCAGAATTCGACCTTTTTAAATAAAAGTAAGGCCCATAACTTTCACACTGACCTCAGTCAGCGAGTATCATGCAAATTATGCAACTCAAGCCATCCGATGAAAGTCTGCGTGAAATTCAGAGCGCTGCTCCAATAAAAGATTTCAAGTTAAACACCGTAACTTTCGGAGTTAACTGCGCCCCGTATTTTGCAATTCGTACTCTCCACCAACTAGCTCACGATTGCAAAGAAAAACACCCTCTCGCCAAAAATATTATACTGCATGAAACCTATGTATATGATGCACTATCTGCGGTCACGATATGCAGTCCACTCTCCACTCAATGAGCCAAACTATCGGCAGGCTTTCCGTTAAGAAAAATAACTGCTAATCATCCGTAAATTCTCGAACTAGTCCCAGAGCCAGTTGTCCTAGATACTAAGTTTCTCAAATTCCAAAATACAAGCTCTACAAAAACCCTTTAATTCAAACACAAAGAGGCAAATACTATCGGCTGTAGCGAAACTGTTCGACCCGGCAGGATGGCTATCGCCCATTATGATACTTGCCAAAATGCTCCTCCAACAACTCTGGTTAGAAGGAACTGACTGGGACGAAACTGTCAAACCCACGGCCTTGCACAAATGGAACACATTTCGTGAAGACCTTCAAGCTATCAGCACCATCAACATCCCTCGTTGGGTGCGCTTTTCTCCTAATAAACGCTTACAGATACACGGTTTTTCGGACGCCTCCGAAAAGGCAATCTGTGCGTGCGTTTATATTAGAGTGCAACACGCAGATAACTCCTGCACAACTCACCTCTTCGTTGCAAAAACCAAAGTTGCTCCTTTGCAAACGATAAGCCTGCCCCGCCTCGAACTCAACGGCGCAGTGTTGCTATCAAAATTAATCGCCCATACCCGAAATTAATTGGATTTGCCACCCCACGAATTGATGCTCTGGTCAGATTCCTCGATAGTGTTAGCTTGGCTCGAAAAACCAGCACATACCTGGAAAACGTATGTAGCCAATAGAATCACCCAGATCATTCAAAACCTCAGCAATGCCACTTGGCGCCACGTGCCCAGCGGTGACAACCCAGCAGACCTAGGAGCTCGTGGTTTCAAACCGAATGATCTGGCTGATTGTTCTTTATGGTGGAACGGGAAAAAGTGGCTTTCTAAACCACCCACTTTATGGCCCAAAGCAATCTCTTCCAATTCAGACCCTCCCGAGCAAAAACGGATAGAATCCCTTCATACACTAGAATGTACGGATATTCTTGAACGCTTTTCCTCATTTCCACGTGCGCTAAGAGTAGTTGCCTTTATGTATCGTTTTATACAGAATTCACAAAAATCCCCGCACAAAAACGAAACTTATCTTTATGACTCAACGCAGATGTTTTCCAATCGAAATTAAGGCGTTAGAATCATCAAATCCCCTTCCGAAAAAAAGTTCATTACTAACTTTAAACCCTATATTGGATAAGTGTGATATCATGCGAGCAAATGGTCGCCTAGCACACGCCACGCTAAGCTATAATGAACGCCATCCCATAATCATCCCAGAAGTCTCCAAATACTGCTCATTGCTGCTGGACTTTCTCCATAAAACCTTACTCCACGCAGAAAAGCAGTTAATGATTCGCAATGTGCAGCAAGAGTATTACATCCCTCGCCTCAAGCAAAAGCTGAAAAAATGCATGTTCCAATGCAAAACCTGCACTGTGTACAAACATCGAGTGCGTTCACATATAATGGCTGCTTTGCCCCCCGAGCGGGCAACTTACTCCGTTCCATTTCACACAACTGGCATTGATTTCGCTGGGCCCTTCATGGTCAAGACGTCTCCTCTTCGACGAGCCGCTTATACGAAAGCCTTCGTATGTGTCTTTGTATGCTTCTCCACAAAGGCCATCCATTTAGAGGCATGCACAGACTTAACCACCGAGGCATTCAGGGCCGCATTCGCTTGATTTGTCGGTCGGCGTGGATTGCCTCACAAAATTATGTCTGATAATGGAAAAACATTTATTGGAGCACAACGTGCTATTCAACGAGATTTCGTTATCTTCCTCAAAGAAGCAACTTCCGATGTTGCTGAAAGATATGCGACACAAGGTCTTTCTTGGCAATTCATACCACCGTATTCTCCTCACGTGGGCGGCCTAAGGGAAGCTGCTGTAAAAAGCTTTAAATCCCATTTCACTAAAGTCGCGGAACACCATAAATTCTCCTTCGAGGAATTCACCACTCTTCTCATTCGGATCGAAGCAGTACTTAACTCGCGTCCGCTCTCCCCCATGTCCCAAGACGCAAATGACTTACTAGCTCTTACTCCTGGTCATTTCCTCCGCGGCGCCCCTTTGGTTTCTATACCGGAACCGAACGCCGAAAACATATCCCCAACCACAAAATGGCAAAAATTAAAGGTCCTCCACCATCATTTCAGTTCTCGTTGGAAAAGCGAGTATCTACAGGAATTGCAGAAGAGAAACAAGTGGAAACACCCTCAACCAAATCTTAAGCAAGGAGATTTAGTGGTCATCAAAGATGACCTCCTGCCACCAACTGACTGGCGTCTCGGTCGAATCACCAAACTCCATCTGGACGCTGACCAAAACGTACGAGTAGTGGACGTCCGCACACAGACTGGCGTAGTTACCCGAAATATAACGAAGCTATGCGTACTACCAGCATAATATTTCTAAAGGCCCCCGTAAACCTTTAGTCTGGTTTATTCCATACTCAAAGGACCCCATACACACATATAAAATCCAGCTACTCATTTTCACCTCTGCATTCAACCCAACTAATAACGTCTTTCGAAATTCTTTTCCACAGGTATGGAGTTCAGCAAATGTCGTTTGTGCGGTCGCTTTCACCGCTTACGGTATTGCCACGCGTTCAAGGCAATGACTCCGGAAGAACGCTACGATTCGGCAAAGATGCACCGATACTGCCTCAATTGTTTGGCCACCTCCCATAAGACCGAAATGTGCGATTGCCCTGACAGCTGCCACAGGTGTGGAAAAGCTCATCACACGCTCCTCCATCGTTCAGCCCTTCCAGCACCAGATCGTCGACGTAAGGAAGAGCTTCGTAAGAAACCAGGTCGCCGTGAAATTGTCTCCACTAGTCGGGCCATACAGAAGCCAACCAAGAGAATTCCAGACCGAAAGCCTGCTCAGCAGCGTATAACCGATTTATTCAGTCAGGCGGTCTTGACACTCGAGAAGCTGAAACAACTGCTCCATATCGCTCCGACTACGGCGGGCCGGCATGTTGAGATCATGAGCACCAACCTCATCGAATTTTAGTTTTAAGTAAAAATGAAATCTAATTTTGTAAAATCTTTAAGATCGTAAATATGTAAATGCAACGCTGGCAATTCGAATGCCATTTGTCATTATCTAAGTTCGAACTTTATTATTGTAAGCGACGGGGTGACCCGACTTCGCCAACATAAAAGACGCAAGCTTGAAGCTACAAATGGCACTTGTCGTAGCAACTACAGAAAAGAAAGGCCTGCAGAGTGGAAAACAAAACAGAAATTGAATTGAAATACTAACTCTTATAAAACCAAAAACAGAAATTGTTAAATTCCTCTTTATTGAAATACTAACTTTTATAAAACCAAGAACGGAAATTGTGAAATTCCTATTTATTGAAATGTGAGAAAACTAGTTTATAAACCAAAATATACAAATACATATACATATACATACACATATACAATACAAAGAAGTAAAAGTAAAAGAAAACAAGTGAATTTGTTATACAAAATTATCTCCAAAGCAATTATTAGCAAATTTGTGCAATTAATTACTACTGGTGTAATAAGAACTCTGAAAAGAACGAACTAAATATATCTTGTTTAAAAAAGCATAAAGTTTTTTTCATTTTCGGCCTGGGCCGAAGCAACACCGGCTTCGCCTTGCCCACTATTCTTAAGTGAAACACCTTTGTAAGTTGGCGGCCTTTGACCGAATTTAAAACAAAAACCCTGGGCCGGACCAACACAGGCTTCACCTTGCACAATATTTTGAAGTGAAGTACTTTTTTAGTTGGCAGCCTTCTTCCGGATTTAAAAAAAATTATCCTGGGCCGAAACAAAACCGGCTTCGCCTTGCCCAGTATTCTGAAATGGAAAATCTTTGTAAGTTAGCGGTCTTAGGCCGAATTTAAAAAAATTACCCTGGACCTGACAGACACCGGCTTCGCCTTGCACAATATTTTTAAGTGAAACAGCTTTGCAAGTTGGCGACCAAATTTAAAGAAATTACCCTGGGCCGGACCAACGCCGTCTTCGCATTGCTCGGTAATATTATGTGAACCACCTTTTTAAGTTAGCGGATTTAAAAAAATAACCCTGGGCCGGACTACTACCGGCTTCGCCTTGCCCAGTATTCTGAAGTGGAAAACCTTTGTAAGTTAGCGGTCTTAGGCCGGATTTATAAAAATATTCTCTTATATCTGACCAAACGGAGTCTCTACTGAAGGTAAAAACACAGCAACTTGACAGATTGTGGGAATCGCTCGTTGAATCCTACAAAAAGGCCTCATTATCCGCACATTACGCGGAGTCAAGTACATCCATTGAGCAAAAATATAAAAAGTGCTCAGAAAGCTACGAAAATTGCATGTCCCAGATTAGATGCTATACAGCTTCTGCAACCGACTTCTCAGCTCCGTAATCCCACAAACACTTCAAACTCCTCTGAAGTATATCTCAAAGTACCACCATGTGACACCGAAGTCTTTCATGGTGGGTTCGAAGACTGGCCAGCCTTTAGAGACATGTTCACGGCAGTCTACGGTAATCACCCTAAGTTAACCCCTGCCCAGAAGCTCTATCATCTGCGACAAAAAACCAGGAGCCAAGCAGGGCAATTGGTCAAGCAATACCCTCTCACAGATGAAAACTTTCAGCTAGCTTGGGACGCACTAAAATCGCGGTATGAAAACCAACGAATATTGGTGGACAACCAGTTGAAAACCCTTTTCAATCTCCAACCAATTTATTTCGAAAATGGTGAGCAAATTCAAAAAATGCAAACCACAATAAACAACTGCTTGTCCACCTTGGCAGCACAAAGAATCCCGACCTCCGACTGGGACCTCATCCTTGTGTATCTCTGTTCATCGAAACTACCTTGCGAAACCCTTGCTCTATGGGAACAATCTCTAAGTTCTCGAAATGAACTGCCATTGTGGGCAGATATGAGTGCATTTTTAACATCCCGATACGAAGTAGTAGAAAGACTCAATACTTATCACCCAGGTAAGACGCGAACGCCTCTCCCAAATTTCACTACCAGAGCGATTAACCAGAATTCGACCTTTTTTAATAAAAGTAAGGCCCATAACTTTCACACTGACCTCAGTCAGCGAGTATCATGCAAATTATGCAACTCAAGCCATCCGATGAAAGTCTGCGTGAAATTCAGAGCGCTGCTCCAATAAAAGATTTCAAGTTAAACACCGTAACTTTCGGAGTTAACTGCGCCCCGTATTTTGCAATTCGTACTCTCCACCAACTAGCTCACGATTGCAAAGAAAAACACCCTCTCGCCAAAAATATTATACTGCATGAAACCTATGTATATGATGCACTATCTGCGGTCACGATATGCAGTCCACTCTCCACTCAATGAGCCAAACTATCGAAGCTCTTCAATCGGCAGGCTTTCCGTTAAGAAAAATAACTGCTAATCATCCGTAAATTCTCGAACTAGTCCCAGAGCCAGTTGTCCAAGATACTAAGTTTCTCAAGTTCCAAAATACAAGCTCTACAAAAACCCTTGGGATACGGTGGAACACACTTACCGACTCCTTCTCATATTCTTACGATCCTCCATCCGCCTTTAATTCAAACACAAAGAGGCAAATACTATCGGCTGTAGCGAAACTGTTCGACCCGGCAGGATGGCTATCGCCCATTCTGATACTTGCCAAAATGCTCCTCCAACAACTCTGGTTAGAAGGAACTGACTGGGACGAAACTGTCAAACCCACGGCCTTGCACAAATGGAACACATTTCGTGAAGACCTTCAAGCTATCAGCACCATCAACATCCCTCGTTGGGTGCGCTTTTCTCCTAATAAACGCTTACAGATACACGGTTTTTCGGACGCCTCCGAAAAGGCATTCTGTGCGTGCGTTTATATTAGAGTGCAACACGCAGATAACTCCTGCACAACTCACCTCTTCGTTTCAAAAACCAAAGTTGCTCCTTTGCAAACGATAAGCCTGCCCCGCCTCGAACTCAACGGCGCAGTGTTGCTATCAAAATTAATCGCCCATACCCGAAATTAATTGGATTTGCCACCCCACGAATTGATGCTCTGGTCAGATTCCTCGATAGTGTTAGCTTGGCTCGAAAAACCAGCACATACCTGGAAAACGTATGTAGCCAATAGAATCACCCAGATCATTCAAAACCTCAGCAATGCCACTTGGCGCCACGTGCCCAGCGGTGACAACCCAGCAGACCTAGGAGCTCGTGGTTTCAAACCGAAAGATCTGGCTGATTGTTCTTTATGGTGGAACGGGCCAAAGTGGCTTTCTAAACCACCCACTTTATGGCCCAAAGCAATCTCTTCCAATTCAGACCCTCCCGAGCAAAAACGGATAGAATCCCTTCATACACTAGAATGTACGGATATTCTTGAACGCTTTTCCTCATTTCCACGTGCGCTAAGAGTAGTTGCCTTTATGTATCGTTTTATACAGAATTCACAAAAATCCCCGCACAAAAACGAAACTTATCTTTATGACTCAACGCAGATGTTTTCCAATCGAAATTAAGGCGTTAGAATCATCAAATCCCCTTCCGAAAAAAAGTTCATTACTAACTTTAAACCCTATATTGGATAAGTGTGATATCATGCGAGCAAATGGTCGCCTAGCTCATGCCACGCTAAGCTATAATGAACGCCATCCCATAATCATCCCAGAAGTCTCCAAATACTGCTCATTGCTGCTGGACTTTCTCCATAAAACCTTACTCCACGCAGAAAAGCAGTTAATGATTCGCAATGTGCAGCAAGAGTATTACATCCCTCGCCTCAAGCAAAAGCTGAAAAAATGCATGTTCCAATGCAAAATCTGCACTGTGTACAAACATCGAGTGCGTTCACATATAATGGCTGCTTTGCCCCCCGAGCGGGCAACTTACTCCGTTCCATTTCACACAACTGGCATTGATTTCGCTGGGCCCTTCATGGTCAAGACGTCTCCTCTTCGACGAGCCGCTTATACGAAAGCCTTCGTATGTGTCTTTGTATGCTTCTCCACAAAGGCCATCCATTTAGAGGCATGCACAGACTTAACCACCGAGGCATTCAGGGCCGCATTCGCTTGATTTGTCGGTCGGCGTGGATTGCCTCACAAAATTATGTCTGATAATGGAAAAACATTTATTGGAGCACAACGTGCTATTCAACGAGATTTCGTTATCTTCCTCAAAGAAGCAACTTCCGATGTTGCTGAAAGATATTCGACACAAGGTCTTTCTTGGCAATTCATACCACCGTATTCTCCTCACGTGGGCGGCCTAAGGGAAGCTGCTGTAAAAAGCTTTAAATCCCATTTCACTAAAGTCGCGGAACACCATAAATTCTCCTTCGAGGAATTCACCACTCTTCTCATTCGGATCGAAGCAGTACTTAACTCGCGTCCGCTCTCCCCCATGTCCCAAGACGCAAATGACTTACTAGCTCTTACTCCTGGTCATTTCCTCCGCGGCGCCCCTTTGGTTTCTATACCGGAACCGAACGCCGAAAACATATCCCCAACCACAAAATGGCAAAAATTAAAGGTCCTCCACCATCATTTCAGTTCTCGTTGGAAAAGCGAGTATCTACAGGAATTGCAGAAGAGAAACAAGTGGAAACACCCTCAACCAAATCTTAAGCAAGGAGATTTAGTGGTCATCAAAGATGACCTCCTGCCACCAACTGACTGGCGTCTCGGTCGAATCACCAAACTCCATCTGGACGCTGACCAAAACGTACGAGTAGTGGACGTCCGCACACAGACTGGCGTAGTTACCCGAAATATAACGAAGCTATGCGTACTACCAGCATAATATTTCTAAAGGCCCCCGTAAACCTTTAGTCTGGTTTATTCCATACTCAAAGGACCCCATACACACATATAAAATCCAGCTACTCATTTTCACCTCTGCATTCAACCCAACTAATAACGTCTTTCGAAATTCTTTTCCACAGGTATGGAGTTCAGCAAATGTCGTTTGTGCGGTCGCTTTCACAGCTTACGGTATTGCCACGCGTTCAAGGCAATGACTCCGGAAGAACGCTACGATTCGGCAAAGATGCACCGATACTGCCTCAATTGTTTGGCCACCTCCCATAAGACCGAAATGTGCGATTGCCCTGACAGCTGCCACAGGTGTGGAAAAGCTCATCACACGCTCCTCCATCGTTCAGCCCCTCCAGCACCAGATCGTCGACGTAAGGAAGAGCTTCGTAAGAAACCAGGTCGCCGTGAAATTGCCTCCACTAGTCGGGCCATACAGAAGCCAACCAAGAGAATTCCAGACCGAAAGCCTGCTCAGCAGCGTATAACCGATTTATTCAGTCAGGCGGTCTTGACACTCGAGAAGCTGAAACAACTGCTCCATATCGCTCCGACTACGGCGGGCCGGCATGTTGAGAACATGAGCACCAACCTCATCGAATTTTAGTTTTAAGTAAAAATGAAATCTAATTTTGTAAAATCTTTAAGATCGTCAATATGTAAATGCAACGCTGGCAATTCGAATGCCATTTGTCATTTATCTAAATTCGAACTTTATTATTGTAAGCGACGGGGTGACCCGACTTCGCCAACATAAAAGACGCAAGTTTGAGGCTACAAATGGCACTTGTCGTAGCAACTACAGAAAAGAAAGGCCTGCAGAGTGGAAAACAAAACAGAAATTGAATTGAAATACTAACTCTTATAAAACCAAAAACAGAAATTGTTAAATTCCTCTTTATTGAAATACTAACTTTTATAACACCAAGAACGGAAATTGTGAAATTCCTATTTATTGAAATGTGAGAAAAATAGTTTATAAACCAAAATATACAAATACATATACATATACATACACATATACAATACAAAGAAGTAAAAGTAAAAGAAAACAAGTGAATTTGTTATACAAAATTATCTCCAAAGCAATTATTAGCAAATTTGTGCAATTAATTACTACTGGTGTAATAAGAACTCTGAAAAGAACGAACTAAATATATCTTGTTTAAAAAAGCATAAAGTTTTTTTCATTTTCGGCCTGGGCCGAAGCAACACCGGCTTCGCCTTGCCCAATATTCTTAAGTGAAACACCTTTGTAAGTTGGCGGCCTTTGACCGAATTTAAAACAAAAACCCTGGGCCGGACCAACACAGGCTTCACCTTGCACAATATTTTGAAGTGAAGTACTTTTTTAGTTGGCAGCCTTCTTCCGGATTTAAAAAAAATTATCCGGGCCGAAACAAAACCGGCTTCGCCTTGCCCAGTATTCTGAAATGGAAAATCTTTGTAAGTTAGCGGTCTTAGGCCGAATTTAAAAAAATTACCCTGGACCTGACAGACACCGGCTTCGCCTTGCACAATATTTTTAAGTGAAACAGCTTTGCAAGTTGGCGACCAAATTTAAAGAAATTACCCTGGGCCGGACCAACGCCGTCTTCGCATTGCTCGGTAATATTATGTGAACCACCTTTTTAAGTTAGCGGATTTAAAAAAATAACCCTGGGCCGGACTACTACCGGCTTCGCCTTGCCCAGTATTCTGAAGTGGAAAACCTTTGTAAGTTAGCGGTCTTAGGCCGGATTTATAAAAATATTCTCTTATATCTGACCAAACGGAGTCTCTACTGAAGGTAAAAACACAGCAACTTGACAGATTGTGCGAATCGCTCGTTGAATCCTACAAAAAGGCCTCATTATCCGCACATTACGCGGAGTCAAGTACATCCATTGAGCAAAAATATAAAAAGTGCTCAGAAAGCTACGAAAATTGCATGTCCCAGATTAGATGCTATACAGCTTCTGCAACCGACTTCTCAGCTCCGTAATCCCACAAACACTTCAAACTCCTCTGAAGTATATCTCAAAGTACCACCATGTGACACCGAAGTCTTTCATGGTGGGTTCGAAGACTGGCCAGCCTTTAGAGACATGTTCACGGCAGTCTACGGTAATCACCCTAAGTTAACCCCTGCCCAGAAGCTCTATCATCTGCGACAAAAAACCAGGAGCCAAGCAGGGCAATTGGTCAAGCAATACCCTCTCACAGATGAAAACTTTCAGCTAGCTTGGGACGCACTAAAATCGCGGTATGAAAACCAACGAATATTGGTGGACAACCAGTTGAAAACCCTTTTCAATCTCCAACCAATTTATTTCGAAAATGGTGAGCAAATTCAAAAAATGCAAACCACAATAAACAACTGCTTGTCCACCTTGGCAGCACAAAGAATCCCGACCTCCGACTGGGACCTCATCCTTGTGTATCTCTGTTCATCGAAACTACCTAGCGAAACCCTTGCTCTATGGGAACAATCTCTAAGTTCTCGAAATGAACTGCCATTGTGGGCAGATATGAGTGCATTTTTAACATCCCGATACGAAGTAGTAGAAAGACTCAATACTTATCACCCAGGTAAGACGCGAACGCCTCTCCCAAATTTCACTACCAGAGCGATTAACCAGAATTCGACCTTTTTAAATAAAAGTAAGGCCCATAACTTTCACACTGACCTCAGTCAGCGAGTATCATGCAAATTATGCAACTCAAGCCATCCGATGAAAGTCTGCGTGAAATTCAGAGCGCTGCTCCAATAAAAGATTTCAAGTTAAACACCGTAACTTTCGGAGTTAACTGCGCCCCGTATTTTGCAATTCGTACTCTCCACCAACTAGCTCACGATTGCAAAGAAAAACACCCTCTCGCCAAAAATATTATACTGCATGAAACCTATGTATATGATGCACTATCTGCGGTCACGATATGCAGTCCACTCTCCACTCAATGAGCCAAACTATCGAAGCTCTTCAATCGGCAGGCTTTCCGTTAAGAAAAATAACTGCTAATCATCCGTAAATTCTCGAACTAGTCCCAGAGCCAGTTGTCCAAGATACTAAGTTTCTCAAATTCCAAAATACAAGCTCTACAAAAACCCTTGGGATACGGTGGAACACACTTACCGACTCCTTCTCATATTCTTACGATCCTCCATCCGCCTTTAATTCAAACACAAAGAGGCAAATACTATCGGCTGTAGCGAAACTGTTCGACCCGGCAGGATGGCTATCGCCCATTCTGATACTTGCCAAAATGCTCCTCCAACAACTCTGGTTAGAAGGAACTGACTGGGACGAAACTGTCAAACCCACGGCCTTGCACAAATGGAACACATTTCGTGAAGACCTTCAAGCTATCAGCACCATCAACATCCCTCGTTGGGTGCGCTTTTCTCCTAATAAACGCTTACAGATACACGGTTTTTCGGACGCCTCCGAAAAGGCATTATGTGCGTGCGTTTATATTAGAGTGCAACACGCAGATAACTCCTGCACAACTCACCTCTTCGTTTCAAAAACCAAAGTTGCTCCTTTGCAAACGATAAGCCTGCCCCGCCTCGAACTCAACGGCGCAGTGTTGCTATCAAAATTAATCGCCCATACCCGAAATTAATTGGATTTGCCACCCCACGAATTGATGCTCTGGTCAGATTCCTCGATAGTGTTAGCTTGGCTCGAAAAACCAGCACATACCTGGAAAACGTATGTAGCCAATAGAATCACCCAGATCATTCAAAACCTCAGCAATGCCACTTGGCGCCACGTGCCCAGCGGTGACAACCCAGCAGACCTAGGAGCTCGTGGTTTCAAACCGAAAGATCTGGCTGATTGTTCTTTATGGTGGAACGGGCCAAAGTGGCTTTCTAAACCACCCACTTTATGGCCCAAAGCAATCTCTTCCAATTCAGACCCTCCCGAGCAAAAACGGATAGAATCCCTTCATACACTAGAATGTACGGATATTCTTGAACGCTTTTCCTCATTTCCACGTGCGCTAAGAGTAGTTGCCTTTATGTATCGTTTTATACAGAATTCACAAAAATCCCCGCACAAAAACGAAACTTATCTTTATGACTCAACGCAGATGTTTTCCAATCGAAATTAAGGCGTTAGAATCATCAAATCCCCTTCCGAAAAAAAGTTCATTACTAACTTTAAACCCTATATTGGATAAGTGTGATATCATGCGAGCAAATGGTCGCCTAGCTCATGCCACGCTAAGCTATAATGAACGCCATCCCATAATCATCCCAGAAGTCTCCAAATACTGCTCATTGCTGCTGGACTTTCTCCATAAAACCTTACTCCACGCAGAAAAGCAGTTAATGATTCGCAATGTGCAGCAAGAGTATTACATCCCTCGCCTCAAGCAAAAGCTGAAAAAATGCATGTTCCAATGCAAAATCTGCACTGTGTACAAACATCGAGTGCGTTCACATATAATGGCTGCTTTGCCCCCCGAGCGGGCAACTTACTCCGTTCCATTTCACACAACTGGCATTGATTTCGCTGGGCCCTTCATGGTCAAGACGTCTCCTCTTCGACGAGCCGCTTATACGAAAGCCTTCGTATGTGTCTTTGTATGCTTCTCCACAAAGGCCATCCATTTAGAGGCATGCACAGACTTAACCACCGAGGCATTCAGGGCCGCATTCGCTTGATTTGTCGGTCGGCGTGGATTGCCTCACAAAATTATGTCTGATAATGGAAAAACATTTATTGGAGAACAACGTGCTATTCAACGAGATTTCGTTATCTTCCTCAAAGAAGCAACTTCCGATGTTGCTGAAAGATATGCGACACAAGGTCTTTCTTGGCAATTCATACCACCGTATTCTCCTCACGTGGGCGGCCTAAGGGAAGCTGCTGTAAAAAGCTTTAAATCCCATTTCACTAAAGTCGCGGAACACCATAAATTCTCCTTCGAGGAATTCACCACTCTTCTCATTCGGATCGAAGCAGTACTTAACTCGCGTCCGCTCTCCCCCATGTCCCAAGACGCAAATGACTTACTAGCTCTTACTCCTGGTCATTTCCTCCGCGGCGCCCCTTTGGTTTCTATACCGGAACCGAACGCCGAAAACATATCCCCAACCACAAAATGGCAAAAATTAAAGGTCCTCCACCATCATTTCAGTTCTCGTTGGAAAAGCGAGTATCTACAGGAATTGCAGAAGAGAAACAAGTGGAAACACCCTCAACCAAATCTTAAGCAAGGAGATTTAGTGGTCATCAAAGATGACCTCCTGCCACCAACTGACTGGCGTCTCGGTCGAATCACCAAACTCCATCTGGACGCTGACCAAAACGTACGAGTAGTGGACGTCCGCACACAGACTGGCGTAGTTACCCGAAATATAACGAAGCTATGCGTACTACCAGCATAATATTTCTAAAGGCCCCCGTAAACCTTTAGTCTGGTTTATTCCATACTCAAAGGACCCCATACACACATATAAAATCCAGCTACTCATTTTCACCTCTGCATTCAACCCAACTAATAACGTCTTTCGAAATTCTTTTCCACAGGTATGGAGTTCAGCAAATGTCGTTTGTGCGGTCGCTTTCACAGCTTACGGTATTGCCACGCGTTCAAGGCAATGACTCCGGAAGAACGCTACGATTCGGCAAAGATGCACCGATACTGCCTCAATTGTTTGGCCACCTCCCATAAGACCGAAATGTGCGATTGCCCTGACAGCTGCCACAGGTGTGGAAAAGCTCATCACACGCTCCTCCATCGTTCAGCCCCTCCAGCACCAGATCGTCGACGTAAGGAAGAGCTTCGTAAGAAACCAGGTCGCCGTGAAATTGCCTCCACTAGTCGGGCCATACAGAAGCCAACCAAGAGAATTCCAGACCGAAAGCCTGCTCAGCAGCGTATAACCGATTTATTCAGTCAGGCGGTCTTGACACTCGAGAAGCTGAAACAACTGCTCCATATCGCTCCGACTACGGCGGGCCGGCATGTTGAGAACATGAGCACCAACCTCATCGAATTTTAGTTTTAAGTAAAAATGAAATCTAATTTTGTAAAATCTTTAAGATCGTAAATATGTAAATGCAACGCTGGCAATTCGAATGCCATTTGTCATTTATCTAAGTTCGAACTTTATTATTGTAAGCGACGGGGTGACCCGACTTCGCCAACATAAAAGACGCAAGTTTGAGGCTACAAATGGCACTTGTCGTAGCAACTACAGAAAAGATAGGCCTGCAGAGTGGAAAACAAAACAGAAATTGAATTGAAATACTAACTCTTATAAAACCAAAAACAGAAATTGTTAAATTCCTCTTTATTGAAATACTAACTTTTATAAAACCAAGAAAGGAAATTGTGAAATTCCTATTTATTGAAATGTGAGAAAAATAGTTTATAAACCAAAATATACAAATACATATACATATACATACACATATACAATACAAAGAAGTAAAAGTAAAGAAAACAAGTGAATTTGTTATACAAAATTATCTCCAAAGCAATTATTAGCAAATTTGTGCAATTAATTACTACTGGTGTAATAAGAACTCTGAAAAGAACGAACTAAATATATCTTGTTTAAAAAAGCATAAAGTTTTTTTCATTTTCGGCCTGGGCCGAAGCAACACCGGCTTCGCCTTGCCCACTATTCTTAAGTGAAACACCTTTGTAAGTTGGCGGCCTTTGACCGAATTTAAAACAAAAACCCTGGGCCGGACCAACACAGGCTTCACCTTGCACAATATTTTGAAGTGAAGTACTTTTTTAGTTAGCAGCCTTCTTCCGGATTTAAAAAAAATTATCCTGGGCCGAAACAAAACCGGCTTCGCCTTGCCCAGTATTCTGAAATGGAAAATCTTTGTAAGTTAGCGGTCTTAGGCCGAATTTAAAAAAATTACCCTGGACCTGACAGACACCGGCTTCGCCTTGCACAATATTTTTAAGTGAAACAGCTTTGCAAGTTGGCGACCAAATTTAAAGAAATTACCCTGGGCCGGACCAACGCCGTCTTCGCATTGCTCGGTAATATTATGTGAACCACCTTTTTAAGTTAGCGGATTTAAAAAAATAACCCTGGGCAGGACTACTACCGGCTTCGCCTTGCCCAGTATTCTGAAGTGGGAAACCTTTGTAAGTTAGCGGTCTTAGGCCGGATTTATAAAAATATTCTCTTATATCTGACCAAACGCAGTCTCTACTGAAGGTAAAAACACAGCAACTTGACAGATTGTGGGAATCGCTCGTTGAATCCTACAAAAAGGCCTCATTATCCGCACATTACGCGGAGTCAAGTACATCCATTGAGCAAAAATATAAAAAGTGCTCAGAAAGCTACGAAAATTGCATGTTCCAGATTAAATGCTATACAGCTTCTGCAACCGACTTCTCAGCTCCGTAATCCCACAAACACTTCAAACTCCTCTGAAGTATATCTCAAAGTACCACCATGTGACACCGAAGTCTTTCATGGTGGGTTCGAAGACTGGCCAGCCTTTAGAGACATGTTCACGGCAGTCTACGGTAATCACCCTAAGTTAACCCCTGCCCAGAAGCTCTATAATCTGCGACAAAAAACCAGGAGCCAAGCAGGGCAATTGGTCAAGCAATACCCTCTCACAGATGAAAACTTTCAGCTAGCTTGGGACGCACTAAAATCGCGGTATGAAAACCAACGAATATTGGTGGACAACCAGTTGAAAACCCTTTTCAATCTCCAACCAATTTATTTCGAAAATGGTGAGCAAATTCAAAAAATGCAAACCACAATAAACAACTGCTTGTCCACCTTGGCAGCACAAAGCATCCCGTCCTCCGACTGGGACCTCATCCTTGGGTATCTCTGTTCATCGAAACTACCTAGCGAAACCCTTGCTCTATGGGAACAATCTCTAAGTTCTCGAAAAGAACTGCCATTGTGGGCAGATATGAGTGCATCTTTAACATCCCGATACGAAGTAGTAAAAAAACTCAATACTTACCACCCAGGTAAGACGCGAACGCCTCTCCCAAATTTCACTACCAGAGCGATTAACCAGAATTCGACCTTTTTAAATAAAAGTAAGGCCCATAACTTTCACACTGACCTCAGTCAGCGAGTATCATGCAAATTATGCAACTCAAGCCATCCGATGAAAGTCTGCGTGAAATTCAGAGCGCTGCTCCAATAAAAGATTTCAAGTTAAACACCGTAACTTTCGGAGTTAACTGCGCTCCGTATTTTGCAATTCGTACTCTCTACCAACTAGTTCACGATTGCAAAGAAAAACACCCTCTCGCCAAAAATATTATACTGCATGAAACCTATGTATATGATGCACTATCTGCGGTCACGATATGCAGTCCACTCTCCACTCAATGAGCCAAACTATCGACGCTCTTCAATCGGCAGGCTTTCCGTTAAGAAAAATAACTGCTAATCATCCGTAAATGCTCGAACTAGTCCCAGAGCCAGTTGTCCTAGATACTAAGTTTCTCAAATTCCAAAATACAAGCTCTACAAAAACCCTTGGGATACGGTGGAACACACTTACCGACTCCTTCTCATATTCTTACGATCCTCCATCCGCCTTTAATTCAAACACAAAGAGGCAAATACTATCGGCTGTAGTGAAACTGTTCGACCCGGCAGGATGGCTATCGCCCATTCTGATACTTGCCAAAATGCTCCTCCAACAACTCTGGTTAGAAGGAACTGACTGGGACGAAACTGTCAAACCCACGGCCTTGCACAAATGGAACACATTTCGTGAAGACCTTCAAGCTATCAGCACCATCAACATCCCTCGTTGGGTGCGCTTTTCTCCTAATAAACGCTTACAGATACACGGTTTTTCGGACGCCTCCGAAAAGGCATTCTGTGCGTGCGTTTATATTAGAGTGCAACACGCAGATAACTCCTGCACAACTCACCTCTTCGTTGCAAAAACCAAAGTTGCTCCTTTGCAAACGATAAGCCTGCCCCGCCTCGAACTCAACGGCGCAGTGTTGCTATCAAAATTAGTCGCCCATACCCGAAATTAATTGGATTTGCCACCCCACGAATTGATGCTCTGGTCAGATTCCTCGATAGTGTTAGCTTGGCTCGAAAAACCAGCACATACCTGGAAAACGTATGTAGCCAATAGAATCACCCAGATCATTCAAAACCTCAGCAATGCCACTTGGCGCCACGTGCCCAGCGGTGACAACCCAGCAGACCTAGGAACTCGTGGTTGCAAACCGAAAGATCTGGCTGATTGTTCTTTATGGTGGAACGGGCCAAAGTGGCTTTCTAAACCACCCACTTTATGGCCCAAAGCAATCTCTTCCAATTCAGACCCTCCCGAGCAAAAACGGATAGAATCCCTTCATACACTAGAATGTACGGATGTTCTTGAACGCTTTTCCTCATTTCCACGTGCGCTAAGAGTAGTTGCCTTTATATATCGTTTTATACAGAATTCACAAAAATCCCCGATTCCCAACTCATTAGCTCTTACGCAAGAAGAAGTAAATCGCACAAAAACGAAACTTATCTTTATGACTCAACGCAGATGTTTTCCAATCGAAATTAAGGCGTTAGAATCATCAAATCCCATTCCGAAAAAAAGTTCATTACTAACTTTAAACCCTATATTGGATAAGTGTGGTATCATGTGAGCAAATGGTCGCCTAGCTCATGCCACGCTAAGCTATAATGAACGCCATCCCATAATCATCCCAGAAGTCTCCAAATACTGCTCATTGCTGCTGGACTTTCTCCATAAAACCTTACTCCACGCAGAGAGTATTACATCCCTCGCCTCAAGCAAAAGCTGAAAAAATGCATGTTCCAATGCAAAACCTGCACTGTGTACAAACATCGAGTGCGTTCACATATAATGGCTGCTTTGCCCCCCGAGCGGGCAACTTACTCCGTTCCATTTCACACAACTGGCATTGATTTCGCTGGGCCCTTCATGGTCAAGACGTCTCCTCTTCGACGAGCCGCTTATACGAAAGCCTTCGTATGTGTCTTTGTATGCTTCTCCACAAAGGCCATCCATTTAGAGGCATGCACAGACTTAACCACCGAGGCATTCAGGGCCGCATTCGCTTGATTTGTCGGTCGGCGTGGATTGCCTCACAAAATTATGTCTGATAATGGAAAAACATTTATTGGAGCACAACGTGCTATTCAACGAGATTTCGTTATCTTCCTCAAAGAAGCAACTTCCGATGTTGCTGAAAGATATGCGACACAAGGTCTTTCTTGGCAATTCATACCACCGTATTCTCCTCACGTGGGCGGCCTAAGGGAAGCTGCTGTAAAAAGCTTTAAATCCCATTTCACTAAAGTCGCGGAACACCATAAATTCTCCTTCGAGGAATTCACCACTCTTCTCATTCGGATCGAAGCAGTACTTAACTCGCGTCCGCTCTCCCCCATGTCCCAAGACGCAAATGACTTACTAGCTCTTACTCCTGGTCATTTCCTCCGCGGCGCCCCTTTGGTTTCTATACCGGAACCGAACGCCGAAAACATATCCCCAACCACAAAATGGCAAAAATTAAAAGTCCTCCACCATCATTTCAGTTCTCGTTGGAAAAGCGAGTATCTACAGGAATTGCAGAAGAGAAACAAGTGGAAACACCCTCAACCAAATCTTAAGCAAGGAGATTTAGTGGTCATCAAAGATGACCTCCTGCCACCAACTGACTGGCGTCTCGGTCGAATCACCAAACTCCATCTGGACGCTGACCAAAACGTACGAGTAGTGGACGTCCGCACACAGACTGGCGTAGTTACCCGAAATATAACGAAGCTATGCGTACTACCAGCATAATATTTCTAAAGGCCCCCGTAAACCTTTAGTCTGGTTTATTCCATACTCAAAGGACCCCATACACACATATAAAATCCAGCTACTCATTTTCACCTCTGCATTCAACCCAACTAATAACGTCTTTCGAAATTCTTTTCCACAGGTATGGAGTTCAGCAAATGTCGTTTGTGCGGTCGCTTTCACAGCTTACGGTATTGCCACGCGTTCAAGGCAATGACTCCGGAAGAACGCTACGATTCGGCAAAGATGCACCGATACTGCCTCAATTGTTTGGCCACCTCCCATAAGACCGAAATGTGCGATTGCCCTGACAGCTGCCACAGGTGTGGAAAAGCTCATCACACGCTCCTCCATCGTTCAGCCCCTCCAGCACCAGATCGTCGACGTAAGGAAGAGCTTCGTAAGAAACCAGGTCGCCGTGAAATTGCCTCCACTAGTCGGGCCATACAGAAGCCAACCAAGAGAATTCCAGACCGAAAGCCTGCTCAGCAGCGTATAACCGATTTATTCAGTCAGGCGGTCTTGACACTCGAGAAGCTGAAGCAACTGCTCCATATCGCTCCGACTACGGCGGGCCGGCATGTTGAGAACATGAGCACCAACCTCATCGAATTTTAGTTTTAAGTAAAAATGAAATCTAATTTTGTAAAATCTTTAAGATCGTAAATATGTAAATGCAACGCTGGCAATTCGAATGCCATTTGTCATTTATCTAAGTTCGAACTTTATTATTGTAAGCGACGGGGTGACCCGACTTCGCCAACATAAAAGACGCAAGTTTGAGGCTACAAATGGCACTTGTCGCAGCAACTACAGAAAAGAAAGGCCTGCAGAGTGGAAAACAAAACAGAAATTGAATTGAAATACTAACTCTTATAAAACCAAAAACAGAAATTGTTAAATTCCTCTTTATTGAAATACTAACTTTTATAAATCCAAGAAAGGAAATTGTGAAATTCCTATTTATTGAAATGTGAGAAAAATAGTTTATAAACCAAAATATACAAATACATATACATATACATACACATATACAATACAAAGAAGTAAAAGTAAAAGAAAACAAGTGAATTTGTTATACAAAATTATCTCCAAAGCAATTATTAGCAAATTTGTGCAATTAATTACTACTGGTGTAATAAGATCTCTGAAAAGAACGAACTAAATATATCTTGTTTAAAAAAGCATAAAGTTTTTTTCATTTTCGGCCTGGGCCGAAGCAACACCGGCTTCGCCTTGCCCACTATTCTTAAGTGAAACACCTTTGTAAGTTGGCGGCCTTTGACCGAATTTAAAACAAAAACCCTGGGCCGGACCAACACAGGCTTCACCTTGCACAATATTTTGAAGTGAAGTACTTTTTTAGTTGGCAGCCTTCTTCCGGATTTAAAAAAAATTATCCTGGGCCGAAACAAAACCGGCTTCGCCTTGCCCAGTATTCTGAAATGGAAAATCTTTGTAAGTTAGCGGTCTTAGGCCGAATTTAAAAAAATTACCCTGGACCTGACAGACACCGGCTTCGCCTTGCACAATATTTTTAAGTGAAACAGCTTTGCAAGTTGGCGACCAAATTTAAAGAAATTACCCTGGGCCGGACCAACGCCGTCTTCGCATTGCTCGGTAATATTATGTGAACCACCTTTTTAAGTTAGCGGATTTAAAAAAATAACCCTGGGCCGGACTACTACCGGCTTCGCCTTGCCCAGTATTCTGAAGTGGGAAACCTTTGTAAGTTAGCGGTCTTAGGCCGGATTTATAAAAATATTCTCTTATATCTGACCAAACGGAGTCTCTACTGAAGGTAAAAACACAGCAACTTAACAGATTGTGGGAATCGCTCGTTGAATCCTACAAAAAGGCCTCATTATCCGCACATTACGCGGAGTCAAGTACATCCATTGAGCAAAAATATAAAAAGTGCTCAGAAAGCTACGAAAATTGCATGTTCCAGATTAAATGCTATACAGCTTCTGCAACCGACTTCTCAGCTCCGTAATCCCACAAACACTTCAAACTCCTCTGAAGTATATCTCAAAGTACCACCATGTGACACCGAAGTCTTTCATGGTGGGTTCGAAGACTGGCCAGCCTTTAGAGACATGTTCACGGCAGTCTACGGTAATCACCCTAAGTAATCACCCACAGATGAAAACTTTCAGCTAGCTTGGGACGCACTAAAATCGCGGTATGAAAACCAACGAATATTGGTGGACAACCAGTTGAAAACCCTTTTCAATCTCCAACCAATTTATTTCGAAAATGGTGAGCAAATTCAAAAAATGCAAACCACAATAAACAACTGCTTGTCCACCTTGGCAGCACAAAGAATCCCGACCTCCGACTGGGACCTCATCCTTGTGTATCTCTGTTCATCGAAACTACCTAGCGAAACCCTTGCTCTATGGGAACAATCTCTAAGTTCTCGAAAAGAACTGCCATTGTGGGCAGATATGAGTGCATTTTTAACATCCCGATACGAAGTAGTAGAAAGACTCAATACTTACCACCCAGGTAAGACGCGAACGCCTCTCCCAAATTTCACTACCAGAGCGATTAACCAGAATTCGACCTTTTTAAATAAAAGTAAGGCCCATAACTTTCACACTGACCTCAGTCAGCGAGTATCATGCAAATTATGCAACTCAAGCCATCCGATGAAAGTCTGCGTGAAATTCAGAGCGCTGCTCCAATAAAAGATTTCAAGTTAAACACCGTAACTTTCAGAGTTAACTGCGCTCCGTATTTTGCAATTCGTACTCTCCACCAACTAGTTCACGATTGCAAAGAAAAACACCCTCTCGCCAAAAATATTATACTGCATGCAACCTATGTATATGATGCACTATCTGCGGTCACGATATGCAGTCCACTCTCCACTCAATGAGCCAAACTATCGACGCTCTTCAATCGGCAGGCTTTCCGTTAAGAAAAATAACTGCTAATCATCCGTAAATTCTCGAACTAGTCCCAGAGCCAGCTGTCCTAGATACTAAGTTTCTCAAATTCCAAAATACAAGCTCTACAAAAACCCGTGGGATACGGTGGAACACACTTACCGACTCCTTCTCATATTCTTACGATCCTCTATCCGCCTTTAATTCAAACACAAAGAGGCAAATACTATCGGCTGTAGCGAAACTGTTCGACCCGGCAGGATGGCTATCGCCCATTATGATACTTGCCAAAATGCTCCTCCAACAACTCTGGTTAGAAGGAACTGACTGGGACGAAACTGTCAAACCCACGGCCTTGCACAAATGGAACACATTTCGTGAAGACCTTCAAGCTATCAGCACCATCAACATCCCTCGTTGGGTGCGCTTTTCTCCTAATAAACGCTTACAGATACACGGTTTTTCGGACGCCTCCGAAAAGGCATTCTGTGCGTGCGTTTATATTAGAGTGCAACACGCAGATAACTCCTGCACAACTCACCTCTTCGTTGCAAAAACCAAAGTTGCTCCTTTGCAAACGATAAGCCTGCCCCGCCTCGAACTCAACGGCGCAGTGTAGCTATCAAAATTAATCGCCCATACCCGAAATTAATTGGATTTGCACCCCACGAATTGATGCTCTGGTCAGATTCCTCGATAGTGTTAGCTTGGCTCGAAAAACCAGCACATACCTGGAAAACGTATGTAGCCAATAGAATCACCCAGATCATTCAAAACCTCAGCAATGCCACTTGGCGCCACGTGCCCAGCGGTGACAACCCAGCAGACCTAGGAGCTCGTGGTTGCAAACCGAAAGATCTGGCTGATTGTTCTTTATGGTGGAACGGGCCAAAGTGGCTTTCTAAACCACCCACTTTATGGCCCAAAGCAATCTCTTCCAATTCAGACCCTCCCGAGCAAAAACGGATAGAATCCCTTCATACACTAGAATGTACGGATATTCTTGAACGCTTTTCCTCATTTCCACGTGCGCTAAGAGTAGTTGCCTTTATGTATCGTTTTATACAGAATTCACAAAAATCCCCGATTCCCAACTCATTAGCTCTTACGCAAGAAGAAGTAAATCGCACAAAAACGAAACTTATCTTTATGACTCAACGCAGATGTTTTCCAATCGAAATTAAGGCGTTAGAATCATCAAATCCCATTCCGAAGAAAAGTTCATTACTAACTTTAAACCCTATATTGGATAAGTGTGGTATCATGTGAGCAAATGGTCGCCTAGCTCATGCCACGCTAAGCTATAATGAACGCCATCCCATAATCATCCCAGAAGTCTCCAAATACTGCTCATTGCTGCTGGACTTTCTCCATAAAACCTTACTCCACGCAGAAAAGCAGTTAATGATTCGCAATGTGCAGCAAGAGTATTACATCCCTCGCCTCAAGCAAAAGCTGAAAAAATGCATGTTCCAATGCAAAACCTGCACTGTGTACAAACATCGAGTGCGTTCACATATAATGGCTGCTTTGCCCCCCGAGCGGGCAACTTGCTCCGTTCCATTTCACACAACTGGCATTGATTTCGCTGGGCCCTTCATGGTCAAGACGTCTCTTCTTCGACGTGCCGCTTATACGAAAGCCTTCGTATGTGTCTTTGTATGCTTCTCCACAAAGTCCATCCATTTAGAGGCATGCACAGACTTAACCACCGAGGCATTCAGGGCCGCATTCGCTTGATTTGTCGGTCGGCGTGGATTGCCTCACAAAATTATGTCTGATAATGGAAAAACATTTATTGGAGCACAACGTGCTATTTAACGAGATTTCGTTATCTTCCTCAAAGAAGCAACTTCCGATGTTGCTGAAAGATATGCGACACAAGGTCTTTCTTGGCAATTCATACCACCGTATTCTCCTCACGTGGGCGGCCTAAGGGAAGCTGCTGTAAAAAGCTTTAAATCCCATTTCACTAAAGTCGCGGAACACCATAAATTCTCCTTCGAGGAATTCACCACTCTTCTCATTCGGATCGAAGCAGTACTTAACTCGCGTCCGCTCTCCCCCATGTCCCAAGACGCAAATGACTTACTAGCTCTTACTCCTGGTCATTTCCTCCGCGGCGCCCCTTTGGTTTCTATACCGGAACCGAACGCCGAAAACATATCCCCAACCACAAAATGGCAAAAATTAAAAGTCCTCCACCATCATTTCAGTTCTCGTTGGAAAAGCGAGTATCTACAGGAATTGCAGAAGAGAAACAAGTGGAAACACCCTCAACCAAATCTTAAGCAAGGAGATTTAGTGGTCATCAAAGATGACCTCCTGCCACCAACTGACTGGCGTCTCGGTCGAATCAAAAAACTCCATCTGGACGCTGACCAAAACGTACGAGTAGTGGACGTCCGCACACAGACTGGCGTAGTTACCCGAAATATAACGAAGCTATGCGTACTACCAGCATAATATTTCTAAAGGCCCCCGTAAACCTTTAGTCTGGTTTATTCCATACTCAAAGGACCCCATACACACTTATAAAATCCAGCTACTCATTTTCACCTCTGCATTCAACCCAACTAATAACGTCTTTCGAAATTCTTTTCCACAGGTATGGAGTTCAGCAAATGTCGTTTGTGCGGTCGCTTTCACAGCTTACGGTATTGCCACGCGTTCAAGGCAATGACTCCGGAAGAACGCTACGATTCGGCAAAGATGCACCGATACTGCCTCAATTGTTTGGCCACCTCCCATAAGACCGAAATGTGCGATTGCCCTGACAGCTGCCACAGGTGTGGAAAAGCTCATCACACGCTCCTCCATCGTTCAGCCCCTCCAGCACCAGATCGTCGACGTAAGGAAGAGCTTCGTAAGAAACCAGGTCGCCGTGAAATTGCCTCCACTAGTCGGGCCATACAGAAGCCAACCAAGAGAATTCCAGACCGAATGCCTGCTCAGCAGCGTATAACCGATTTATTCAGTCAGGCGGTCTTGACACTCGAGAAGCTGAAACAACTGCTCCATATCGCTCCGACTACGGCGGGCCGGCATGTTGAGAACATGAGCACCAACCTCATCGAATTTTAGTTTTAAGTAAAAATGAAATCTAATTTTGTAAAATCTTTAAGATCGTAAATATGTAAATGCAACGCTGGCAATTCGAATGCCATTTGTCATTTATCTAAATTCGAACTTTATTATTGTAAGCGACGGGGTGACCCGACTTCGCCAACATAAAAGACGCAAGTTTGAGGCTACAAATGGCACTTGTCGTAGCAACTACAGAAAAGAAAGGCCTGCAGAGTGGAAAACAAAACAGAAATTGAATTGAAATACTAACTCTTATAAAACCAAAAACAGAAATTGTTAAATTCCTCTTTATTGAAATACTAACTTTTATAAAACCAAGAACGGAAATTGTGAAATTCCTATTTATTGAAATGTGAGAAAAATAGTTTATAAACCAAAATATACAAATACATATACATATACATACACATATACAATACAAAGAAGTAAAAGTAAAAGAAAACAAGTGAATTTGTTATACAAAATTATCTCCAAAGCAATTATTAGCAAATTTGTGCAATTAATTACTACTGGTGTAATAAGAACTCTGAAAAGAACGAACTAAATATATCTTGTTTAAAAAAGCATAAAGTTTTTTCATTTTCGGCCTGGGCCGAAGCAACACCGGCTTCGCCTTGCCCACTATTCTTAAGTGAAACACCTTTGTAAGTTGGCGGCCTTTGACCGAATTTAAAACAAAAACCCTGGGCCGGACCAACACAGGCTTCACCTTGCACAATATTTTGAAGTGAAGTACTTTTTTAGTTGGCAGCCTTCTTCCGGATTTAAAAAAAATTATCCTGGGCCGAAACAAAACCGGCTTCGCCTTGCCCAGTATTCTGAAATGGAAAATCTTTGTAAGTTAGCGGTCTTAGGCCGAATTTAAAAAAATTACCCTGGACCTGACAGACACCGGCTTCGCCTTGCACAATATTTTTAAGTGAAACAGCTTTGCAAGTTGGCGACCAAATTTAAAGAAATTACCCTGGGCCGGACCAACGCCGTCTTCGCATTGCTCGGTAATATTATGTGAACCACCTTTTTAAGTTAGCGGATTTAAAAAAATAACCCTGGGCCGGACTACTACCGGCTTCGCCTTGCCCAGTATTCTGAAGTGGGAAACCTTTGTAAGTTAGCGGTCTTAGGCCGGATTTATAAAAATATTCTCTTATATCTGACCAAACGGAGTCTCTACTGAAGGTAAAAACACAGCAACTTAACAGATTGTGGGAATCGCTCGTTGAATCCTACAAAAAGGCCTCATTATCCGCACATTACGCGGAGTCAAGTACATCCATTGAGCAAAAATATAAAAAGTGCTCAGAAAGCTACGAAAATTGCATGTTCCAGATTAAATGCTATACAGCTTCTGCAACCGACTTCTCAGCTCCGTAATCCCACAAACACTTCAAACTCCTCTGAAGTATATCTCAAAGTACCACCATGTGACACCGAAGTCTTTCATGGTGGGTTCGAAGACTGGCCAGCCTTTAGAGACATGTTCACGGCAGTCTACGGTAATCACCCTAAGTAATCACCCACAGATGAAAACTTTCAGCTAGCTTGGGACGCACTAAAATCGCGGTATGAAAACCAACGAATATTGGTGGACAACCAGTTGAAAACCCTTTTCAATCTCCAACCAATTTATTTCGAAAATGGTGAGCAAATTCAAAAAATGCAAACCACAATAAACAACTGCTTGTCCACCTTGGCAGCACAAAGAATCCCGACCTCCGACTGGGACCTCATCCTTGTGTATCTCTGTCCATCGAAACTACCTAGCGAAACCCTTGCTCTATGGGAACAATCTCTAAGTTCTCGAAAAGAACTGCCATTGTGGGCAGATATGAGTGCATTTTTAACATCCCGATACGAAGTAGTAGAAAGACTCAATACTTATCACCCAGGTAAGACGCGAACGCCTCTCCCAAATTTCACTACCAGAGCGATTAACCAGAATTCGACCTTTTTAAATAAAAGTAAGGCCCATAACTTTCACACTGACCTCAGTCAGCGAGTATCATGCAAATTATGCAACTCAAGCCATCCGATGAAAGTCTGCGTGAAATTCAGAGCGCTGCTCCAATAAAAGATTTCAAGTTAAGCACCGTAACTTTCGGAGTTAACTGCGCTCCGTATTTTGCAATTCGTACTCTCCATCAACTAGCTCACGATTGCAAAGAAAAACACCCTCTCGCCAAAAATATTATACTGCATGAAACCTATGTATATGATGCACTATCTGCGGTCACGATATGCAGTCCACTCTCCACTCAATGAGCCAAACTATCGGCAGGCTTTCCGTTAAGAAAAATAACTGCTAATCATCCGTAAATTCTCGAACTAGTCCCAGAGCCAGTTGTCCTAGATACTAAATTTCTCAAATTCCAAAATACAAGCTCTACAAAAACCCTTGGGATACGGTGGAACACACTTACCGACTCCTTCTCATATTCTTACGATCCTCTATCCGCCTTTAATTCAAACACAAAGAGGCAAATACTATCGGCTGTAGCGAAACTGTTCGACCCGGCAGGATGGCTATCGCCCATTATGATACTTGCCAAAATGCTCCTCCAACAACTCTGGTTAGAAGGAACTGACTGGGACGAAACTGTCAAACCCACGGCCTTGCACAAATGGAACACATTTCGTGAAGACCTTCAAGCTATCAGCACCATCAACATCCCTCGTTGGGTGCGCTTTTCTCCTAATAAACGCTTACAGATACACGGTTTTTCGGACGCCTCCGAAAAGGCATTCTGTGCGTGCGTTTATATTAGAGTGCAACACGCAGATAACTCCTGCACAACTCACCTCTTCGTTGCAAAAACCAAAGTTGCTCCTTTGCAAACGATAAGCCTGCCCCGCCTCGAACTCAACGGCGCAGTGTTGCTATCAAAATTAATCGCCCATACCCGAAATTAATTGGATTTGCCACCCCACGAATTGATGCTCTGGTCAGATTCCTCGATAGTGTTAGCTTGGCTCGAAAAACCAGCACATACCTGGAAAACGTATGTAGCCAATAGAATCACCCAGATCATTCAAAACCTCAGCAATGCCACTTGGCGCCACGTGCCCAGCGGTGACAACCCAGCAGACCTAGGAGCTCGTGGTTGCAAACCGAAAGATCTGGCTGATTGTTCTTTATGGTGGAACGGGGCAAAGTGGCTTTCTAAACCACCCACTTTATGGCCCAAAGCAATCTCTTCCAATTCAGACCCTCCCGAGCAAAAACGGATAGAATCCCTTCATACACTAGAATGTACGGATATTCTTGAACGCTTTTCCTCATTTCCACGTGCGCTAAGAGTAGTTGCCTTTATGTATCGTTTTATACAGAATTCACAAAAATCCCCGATTCCCAACTCATTAGCTCTTACGCAAGAAGAAGTAAATCGCACAAAAACGAAACTTATCTTTATGACTCAACGCAGATGTTTTCCAATCGAAATTAAGGCGTTAGAATCATCAAATCCCATTCCGAAAAAAAGTTCATTACTAACTTTAAACCCTATATTGGATAAGTGTGGTATCATGCGAGCAAATGGTCGCCTAGCTCATGCCACGCTAAGCTATAATGAACGCCATCCCATAATCATCCCAGAAGTCTCCAAATACTGCTCATTGCTGCTGGACTTTCTCCATAAAACCTTACTCCACGCAGAAAAGCAGTTAATGATTCGCAATGTGCAGCAAGAGTATTACATCCCTCGCCTCAAGCAAAAGCTGAAAAAATGCATGTTCCAATGCAAAACCTGCACTGTGTACAAACATCGAGTGCGTTCACATATAATGGCTGCTTTGCCCCCCGAGCGGGCAACTTACTCCGTTCCATTTCACACAACTGGCATTGATTTCGCTGGGCCCTTCATGGTCAAGACGTCTCCTCTTCGACGAGCCGCTTATACGAAAGCCTTCGTATGTGTCTTTGTATGCTTCTCCACAAAGGCCATCCATTTAGAGGCATGCACAGACTTAACCACCGAGGCATTCAGGGCCGCATTCGCTTGATTTGTCGGTCGGCGTGGATTGCTTCACAAAATTATGTCTGATAATGGAAAAACATTTATTGGAGCACAACGTGCTATTCAACGAGATTTCGTTATCTTCCTCAAAGAAGCAACTTCCGATGTTGCTGAAAGATATGCGACACAAGGTCTTTCTTGGCAATTCATACCACCGTATTCTCCTCACATGGGCGGCCTAAGGGAAGCTGCTGTAAAAAGCTTTAAATCCCATTTCACTAAAGTCGCGGAACACCATAAATTCTCCTTCGAGGAATTCACCACTCTTCT
Source organism: Ceratitis rosa (assembly GCA_037013455.1). Taxonomy (NCBI): domain Eukaryota; kingdom Metazoa; phylum Arthropoda; class Insecta; order Diptera; family Tephritidae; genus Ceratitis; species Ceratitis rosa. Next base: position 1,137,281 of record JAWMAG010000016.1, on the reverse strand, counting down.
CATTCGGATCGAAGCAGTACTTAACTCGCGTCCGCTCTCCCCCATGTCCCAAGACGCAAATGACTTACTAGCTCTTACTCCTGGTCATTTCCTCCGCGGCGCCCCTTTGGTTTCTATACCGGAACCGAACGCCGAAAACATATCCCCAACCACAAAATGACAAAAATTAAAGGTCCTCCACCATCATTTCAGTTCTCGTTGGAAAAGCGAGTATCTACAGGAATTGCAGAAGAGAAACAAGCGGAAACACCCTCAACCAAATTTTAAGCAAGGAGATTTAGTGGTCATCAAAGATGACCTCCTGCCACCAACTGACTGGCGTTTCGGTCGAATCACCAAACTCCATCTGGACGCTGACCAAAACGTACGAGTAGTGGACGTCCGCACACAGACTGGCGTAGTTACCCGAAATATAACGAAGCTATGCGTACTACCAGCATAATATTTCTAAAGGCCCCCGTAAACCTTTAGTCTGGTTTATTCCATACTCAAAGACCCCATACACACATATAAAATCCAGCTACTCATTTTCACCTCTGCATTCAACCCAACTAATAACGTCTTTCGAAATTCTTTTCCACAGGTATGGAGTTCAGCAAATGTCGTTTGTGCGGTCGCTTTCACAGCTTACGGTATTGCCACGCGTTCAAGGCAATGACTCCGGAAGAACGCTACGATTCGGCAAAGATGCACCGATACTGCCTCAATTGTTTGGCCACCTCCCATAAGACCGAAATGTGCGATTGCCCTGACAGCTGCCACAGGTATGGAAAAGCTCATCACACGCTCCTCCATCGTTCAGCCCCTCCAGCACCAGATCGTCGACGTAAGGAAGAGCTTCGTAAGAAACCAGGTCGCCGTGAAATTGCCTCCACTAGTCGGGCCATACAGAAGCCAACCAAGAGAATTCCAGACCGAAAGCCTGCTCAGCAGCGTATAACCGATTTATTCAGTCAGGCGGTCTTGACACTCGAGAAGCTGAAACAACTGCTCCATATCGCTCCGACTACGGCGGGCCGGCATGTTGAGAACATGAGCACCAACCTCATCGAATTTTAGTTTTAAGTAAAAATGAAATCTAATTTTGTAAAATCTTTAAGATCGTAAATATGTAAATGCAACGCTGGCAATTCGAATGCCATTTGTCATTTATCTAAATTCGAACTTTATTATTGTAAGCGACGGGGTGACCCGACTTCGCCAACATAAAAGACGCAAGTTTGAGGCTACAAATGGCACTTGTCGTAGCAACTACAGAAAAGAAAGGCCTGCAGAGTGGAAAACAAAACAGAAATTGAATTGAAATACTAACTCTTATAAAACCAAAAACAGAAATTGTTAAATTCCTCTTTATTGAAATACTAACTTTTATAAAACCAAGAACGGAAATTGTGAAATTCCTATTTATTGAAATGTGAGAAAAATAGTTTATAAACCAAAATATACAAATACATATACATATACATATACATATACATACAATACAAAGAAGTAAAAGTAAAAGAAAACAAGTGAATTTGTTATACAAAATTATCTCCAAAGCAATTATTAGCAAATTTGTGCAATTAATTACTACTGGTGTAATAAGAACTCTGAAAAGAACGAACTAAATATATCTTGTTTAAAAAAGCATAAAGTTTTTTCATTTTCGGCCTGGGCCGAAGCAACACCGGCTTCGCCTTGCCCACTATTCTTAAGTGAAACACCTTTGTAAGTTGGCGGCCTTTGACCGAATTTAAAACAAAAACCCTGGGCCGGACCAACACAGGCTTCACCTTGCACAATATTTTGAAGTGAAGTACTTTTTTAGTTGGCAGCCTTCTTCCGGATTTAAAAAAAATTATCCTGGGCCGAAACAAAACCGGCTTCGCCTTGCCCAGTATTCTGAAATGGAAAATCTTTGTAAGTTAGCGGTCTTAGGCCGAATTTAAAAAAATTACCCTGGACCTGACAGACACCGGCTTCGCCTTGCACAATATTTTTAAGTGAAACAGCTTTGCAAGTTGGCGACCAAATTTAAAGAAATTACCCTGGGCCGGACCAACGCCGTCTTTGCATTGCTCGGTAATATTATGTGAACCACCTTTTTAAGTTAGCGGATTTAAAAAAATAACCCTGGGCCGGACTACTACCGGCTTCGCCTTGCCCAGTATTCTGAAGTGGAAAACCTTTGTAAGTTAGCGGTCTTAGGCCGGATTTATAAAAATATTCTCTTATATCTGACCAAACGGAGTCTCTACTGAAGGTAAAAACACAGCAACTTGACAGATTGTGGGAATCGCTCGTTGAATCCTACAAAAAGGCCTCATTATCCGCACATTACGCGGAGTCAAGTACATCCATTGAGCAAAAATATAAAAAGTGCTCAGAAAGCTACGAAAATTGCATGTCCCAGATTAGATGCTATACAGCTTCTGCAACCGACTTCTCAGCTCCGTAATCCCACAAACACTTCAAACTCCTCTGAAGTATATCTCAAAGTACCACCATGTGACACCGAAGTCTTTTATGGTGGGTTCGAAGACTGGCCAGCCTTTAGAGACATGTTCACGGCAGTCTACGGTAATCACCCTAAGTTAACCCCTGCCCAGAAGCTCTATCATCTGCGACAAAAAACCAGGAGCCAAGCAGGGCAATTTGTCAAGCAATACCCTCTCACAGATGAAAACTTTCAGCTAGCTTGGGACGCACTAAAATCGCGGTATGAAAACCAACGAATATTGGTGGACAACCAGTTGAAAACCCTTTTCAATCTCCAACCAATTTATTTCGAAAATGGTGAGCAAATTCAAAAAATGCAAACCACAATAAACAACTGCTTGTCCACCTTGGCAGCACAAAGAATCCCGACCTCCGACTGGGACCTCATCCTTGTGTATCTCTGTTCATCGAAACTACCTAGCGAAACCCTTGCTCTATGGGAACAATCTCTAAGTTCTCGAAAAGAACTGCCATTGTGGGCAGATATGAGTGCATTTTTAACATCCCGATACGAAGTAGTAGAAAGACTCAATACTTACCACCCAGGTAAGACGCGAACGCCTCTCCCAAATTTCACTACCAGAGCGATTAACCAGAATTCGACCTTTTTAAATAAAAGTAAGGCCCTTAACTTTCACACTGACCTCAGTCAGCGAGTATCATGCAAATTATGCAACTCAAGCCATCCGATGAAAGTCTGCGTGAAATTCAGAGCGCTGCTCCAATAAAAGATTTCAAGTTAAACACCGTAACTTTCGGAGTTAACTGCGCTCCGTATTTTGCAATTCGTACTCTCCACCAACTAGTTCACGATTGCAAAGAAAAACACCCTCTCGCCAAAAATATTATACTGCATGAAACCTATGTATATGATGCACTATCTGCGGTCACGATATGCAGTCCACTCTCCACTCAATGAGCCAAACTATCGGCAGGCTTTCCGTTAAGAAAAATAACTGCTAATCATTTGTAAATTCTCGAACTAGTCCCAGAGCCAGTTGTCCTAGATACTAAGTTTCTCAAATTCCAAAATACAAGCTCTACAAAAACCCTTAGGATACGGTGGAACACACTTACCGACTCCTTCTCATATTCTTACGATCCTCTATCCGCCTTTAATTCAAACACAAAGAGGCAAATACTATCGGCTGTAGCGAAACTGTTCGACCCGGCAGGATGGCTATCGCCCATTATGATACTTGCCAAAATGCTCCTCCAACAACTCTGGTTAGAAGGAACTGACTGGGACGAAACTGTCAAACCCACGGCCTTGCACAAATGGAACACATTTCGTGAAGACCTTCAAGCTATCAGCACCATCAACATCCCTCGTTGGGTGCGCTTTTCTCCTAATAAACGCTTACAGATACACGGTTTTTCGGACGCCTCCGAAAAGGCATTCTGTGCGTGCGTTTATATTAGAGTGCAACACGCAGATAACTCCTGCACAACTCACCTCTTCGTTGCAAAAACCAAAGTTGCTCCTTTGCAAACGATAAGCCTGCCCCGCCTCGAACTCAACGGCGCAGTGTTGCTATCAAAATTAATCGCCCATACCCGAAATTAATTGGATTTGCCACCCCACGAATTGATGCTCTGGTCAGATTCCTCGATAGTGTTAGCTTGGCTCGAAAAACCAGCACATACCTGGAAAACGTATGTAGCCAATAGAATCACCCAGATCATTCAAAACCTCAGCACTGCCACTTGGCGCCACGTGCCCAGCGGTGACAACCCAGCAGACCTAGGAGCTCGTGGTTGCAAGCCGAAAGATCTGGCTGATTGTTCTTTATGGTGGAACGGGCCAAAGTGGCTTTCTAAACCACCCACTTTATGGCCCAAAGCAATCTCTTCCAATTCAGACCCTCACGAGCAAAAACGGATAGAATCCGTTCATACACTAGAATGTACGGATATTCTTAAACGCTTTTCCTCATTTCCACGTGCGCTAAGAGTAGTTGCCTTTATGTATCGTTTTATACAGAATTCACAAAAATCCCCGATTCCCAACTCATTAGCTCTTACGCAAGAAGAAGTAAATCGCACAAAAACGAAACTTATCTTTATGACTCAACGCAAATGTTTTCCAATCGAAATTAAGGCGTTAGAATCATCAAATCCCATTCCGAAAAAAAGTTCATTACTAACTTTAAACCCTATATTGGATAAGTGTGGTATCATGAGAGCAAATGGTCGCCTAGCTCATGCCACGCTAAGCTATAATGAACGCCATCCCATAATCATCCCAGAAGTCTCCAAATACTGCTCATTGCTGCTGGACTTTCTCCATAAAACCTTACTCCACGCAGAAAAGCAGTTAATGATTCGCAATGTGCAGCAAGAGTATTACATCCCTCGCCTCAAGCAAAAGCTGAAAAAATGCATGTTCCAATGCAAAACCTGCACTGTGTACAAACATCGAGTGCGTTCACATATAATGGCTGCTTTGCCCCCCGAGCGGGCAACTTACTCCGTTCCATTTCACACAACTGGCATTGATTTCGCTGGGCCCTTCATGGTCAAGACGTCTCTTCTTCGACGTGCCGCTTATACGAAAGCCTTCGTATGTGTCTTTGTATGCTTCTCCACAAAGGCCATCCATTTAGAGGCATGCACAGACTTAACCACCGAGGCATTCAGGGCCGCATTCGCTTGATTTGTCGGTCGGCGTGGATTGCCTCACAAAATTATGTCTGATAATGGAAAAACATTTATTGGAGCACAACGTGCTATTCAACGAGATTTCGTTATCTTCCTCAAAGAAGCAACTTCCGATGTTGCTGAAAGAAATGCGACACAAGGTCTTTCTTGGCAATTCATACCACCGTATTCTCCTCACATGGGCGGCCTAAGGGAAGCTGCTGTAAAAAGCTTTAAATCCCATTTCACTAAAGTCGCGGAACACCATAAATTCTCCTTCGAGGAATTCACCACTCTTCTCATTCGGATCGAAGCAGTACTTAACTCGCGTCCGCTCTCCCCCATGTCCCAAGACGCAAATGACTTACTAGCTCTTACTCCTGGTCATTTCCTCCGCGGCGCCCCTTTGGTTTCTATACCGGAACCGAACGCCGAAAACATATCCCCAACCACAAAATGACAAAAATTAAAGGTCCTCCACCATCATTTCAGTTCTCGTTGGAAAAGCGAGTATCTACAGGAATTGCAGAAGAGAAACAAGTGGAAACACCCTCAACCAAATCTTAAGCAAGGAGATTTAGTGGTCATCAAAGATGACCTCCTGCCACCAACTGACTGGCGTCTCGGTCGAATCACCAAACTCCATCTGGACGCTGACCAAAACGTACGAGTAATGGACGTCCGCACACAGACTGGCGTAGTTACCCGAAATATAACGAAGCTATGCGTACTACCAGCATAATATTTCTAAAGGCCCCCGTAAACCTTTAGTCTGGTTTATTCCATACTCAAAGGACCCCACACACACATATAAAATACAGCTACTCATTTTCACCTCTGCATTCAACCCAACTAATAAGGTCTTTCGAAATTCTTTTTCACAGGTATGGAGTTCAGCAAATGTCGTTTGTGCGGTCGCTTTCACAGCTTACGGTATTGCCACGCGTTCAAGGCAATGACTCCGGAAGAACGCTACGATTCGGCAAAGATGCACCGATACTGCCTCAATTGTTTGGCCACCTCCCATAAGACCGAAATGTGCGATTGCCCTGACAGCTGCCACAGGTGTGGAAAAGCTCATCACACGCTCCTCCATCGTTCAGCCCTTCCAGCACCAGATCGTCGACGTAAGGAAGAGCTTCGTAAGAAACCAGGTCGCCGTGAAATTGCCTCCACTAGTCGGGCCATACAGAAGCCAACCAAGAGAATTCCAGACCGAAAGCCTGCTCAGCAGCGTATAACCGATTTATTCAGTCAGGCGGTCTTGACACTCGAGAAGCTGAAACAACTGCTCCATATCGCTCCGACTACGGCGGGCCGGCATGTTGAGAACATGAGCACCAACCTCATCGAATTTTAGTTTTAAGTAAAAATGAAATCTAATTTTGTAAAATCTTTAAGATCGTAAATATGTAAATGCAACGCTGGCAATTCGAATGCCATTTGTCATTTATCTAAGTTCGAACTTTATTATTGTAAGCGACGGGGTGACCCGACTTCGCCAACATAAAAGACGCAAGTTTGAGGCTACAAATGGCACTTGTCGTAGCAACTACAGAAAAGAAAGGCCTGCAGAGTGGAAAACAAAACAGAAATTGAATTGAAATACTAACTCTTATAAAACCAAAAACAGAAATTGTTAAATTCCTCTTTAATGAAATATTAACTTTTATAAAACCAAGAACGGAAATTGTGAAATTCCTATTTATTGAAATGTGAGAAAACTAGTTTATAAACCAAAATATACAAATACATATACATATACATACACATATACAATACAAAGAAGTAAAAGTAAAAGAAAACAAGTGAATTTGTTATACAAAATTATCTGCAAAGCAATTATTAGCAAATTTGTGCAATTAATTACTACTGGTGTAATAAGAACTCTGAAAAGAACGAACTAATTATATCTTGTTTAAAAAAGCATAAGGTTTTTTTCATTTTCGGCCTGGGCCGAAGGAACACCGGCTTCGCCTTGCCCACTATTCTTAAGTGAAACACCTTTGTAAGTTGGCGGCCTTTGACCGAATTTAAAACAAAAACCCTGGGCCGGACCAACACAGGCTTCACCTTGCACAATATTTTGAAGTGAAGTACTTTTTTAGTTGGCAGCCTTCTTCCGGATTTAAAAAAAATTATCCTGGGCCGAAACAAAACCGGCTTCGCCTTGCCCAGTATTCTGAAATGGAAAATCTTTGTAAGTTAGCGGTCTTAGGCCGAATTTAAAAAAATTACCCTGGACCTGACAGACACCGGCTTCGCCTTGCACAATATTTTTAAGTGAAACAGCTTTGCAAGTTGGCGACCAAATTTAAAGAAATTACCCTGGGCCGGACCAACGCCGTCTTCGCATTGCTCAGTAATATTATGTGAACCACCTTTTTAAGTTAGCGGATTTAAAAAAATAACCCTGGGCCGGACTACTACCGGCTTCGCCTTGCCCAGTATTCTGAAGTGGAAAACCTTTGTAAGTTAGCGGTCTTAGGCCGGATTTATAAAAATAACACTGGGCCGGACTAACACCGGCTTCGCCTTGCCTACTATTTTTAAGTGAAACACCTTTGTAAGTTAGAGGCCTTCGGACGGATTTAAAAAATATCCCTTGGCCGGACCAACACAGGCTTCGCCTCGTACCGTATTGTTAGCTATACGTGTTTGTTATTTAGCGGGTTTTTGGCCGAATTCAAAAAATAACACTGGGCAGGACCAAAACCGGCTTCGCCTCGCACCGTATTCTTAAGTGATACGTGTTTGTAAATTAGCGGGCTTACGGCCGGATTAAAAAAAAACCTTGTCCGTACCAACTCCGTCTTCGCTTTGCCCATGTATACCGAAGTGGAAAACCTTTCTAAGTTAGCGGTCTTAGGCCGGATTTATAAAAATAACACAATGCTGGACTAATACCGGCTTCGCCTTGCACAATATTTTAAAGTGACACACCTTTGTCGGTAAGAGGCCTTCGGCCTGATTTATAAAAATAACACTGGGCCGGAGAAACACTGGCTCCGCCTTGCACACTATTTTTACGTGAAAAGCTTTTGTAAGTTAGCGGCCGTCGGACGAATTTCAAAAAATTACCCTGGGCCTGACCAACACCGGCTTCACCTTGCACAATATTTTTAAGTGAAGTACTTTGTAATTTGGCAGCCTTCTTCCGGATTTAAAAAAATTATCCTGGGGCGAAACAGCACCGGCATCGCCTTGCCCAGTATTATTGAGTGGAACACCTTTGTAAGTTAGCGGCCTTCGTCCGAATTTATAAAAGTAACCCTGGGCCGGACTAAGACCGGTTTCACCTTGCACACAATCTTAAGTGGAAAACGTTTGTAAGTTGAAGGCTTTCGGCCGGATTTAAAAAAAAACCCTCACCTGACCAACACCGGCTTCACCATGCACAGTATTCTTAAGTGATTCGTGTTAGTAATTTCGCGGTTCTCTGACCGGATTTAAAAAAAAAAAACCCTGGGCCGGACCAACACTGGATTCGCCTCGCACCGTACTCTTAAGAGACACGTGTTTGTAAGTTAACGGGTCTTCGGCCGAATTTAAAAAAAATCCCTTGTCCGTACCAACAACGGCTTCGCCTTGCAGAATATCATTAGGTGAACAACCTTTGTAAGTTAGCGGCCTTCGGACGAATTTAAAAAACCGTGCACAGTATTTTTTTAAGTTAGCTGCCTGCGGCCGAATCTATAAAAATACCACTGGGCCGGACTAACACCGGCTTCGCCGTGCACAATATTCTAAAGTGGAAAACCTTTGTAAGTAAGCGGCCGTCGGCCGAAAGTAAAAATTACCCTGGGCCTGACCAACAGCGGCTTGGGCTTGCACAGTATTTTTAAGTGAAACAGCTTTGTAAGTTGGCGGCCGTCGGACGAATTTAAAGGAATTACCCTTGGCCGGACCAACACCGTCTTCGCATTGCACAGTAATATTAAGTGAACCACCTTTTTAAGTATGCGGATTTAAAAAATAACCCTGGGCCGGACTAGTACCGGCTTCGCCTTGCACAGCTTTCTAAAGTGGAACCCCTTTGTAAGTTAGAGGCCTTTGGCCGAATTTATAAAAATAACCCTGGGCCGGACCAGCACAGTCTTCGCGTTGTACTGACGTCTTAGGCGGAACACTTTTGTAAGTTGCAGGCTTTCGGACGGGTTTAAAAAATTGCCCTGGGCCGGACATACACCGGCTTGGCCTTGCACAGTATTCTTAAGTGAATCACCTTCGTAAGTTGGCAGCTTTCGGCCGGATTAAAAAAAATAATCATCGGCCGTAACAACACCTGCTTCGTCTTGCTCACTATTTTAAAGTGAAAAACCTTTGTAAGTTAGAGGCCCTCGGCCGAATTTATAAAAATAACACAGGGCCGGAACAACAGAGGCTCGGCCTTGCACAGTATCTTAAGTGAAAACCTTTGTAAGTTGGCGGCCTTTGACCGAATTTAAAACAAAAACCCTGGGCCGGACCAACACTTGCTTCGCCTCGCACCGTATTGTTGAGTTATACGTGTTTGTTAGTTAGCGGGTCTTTGGCCGGATTCAAAAAATATCCCTTGGCCGGACCAACACAGGCTTTGTAAGTTGGCTTTGGCTTTGCCTTGTACCGCATTCCTAATTGAAACACGCTAATTTAGTGGCCTTCGACCGAGCCAGACTAACACCGGCTTCACCTTGCATACTATTCCTAGCTGAAACACGTTTGTAAGTTGGCGAACAACCCTTGTAAGTTAGCGGCCTTCGGACGAATTTAAAAAACCTTGCACAGTATTATTAAGTGAACCACTTTTGTAAGTTAGAGAACTGAGGCCGAATTTAGTAAAAGAATACTGGGCCGGACTAACACCGGCTTCGCCTTGCACAATATTCTAAAGTGGAACACGTTTGTAAGTTGAAGGCCTTCGGCTGGACTTAAAAAAAACGTTGGTCTGGACCAACACCGGCTTCGCCTTGTACCGTAGTCTTAATTGAAACACGCTAATTGCTTACTATTCCAAAATGAAACACGTTTGTAAGTTGGCGACCTTCGGCCGAATTTATAAAAATAACCCTGGGTCAGAACAACAGAGGCTTAGCCTTGCACAATATCTTAAGTGAAAAACCTTTGCAAGTTGGCGGCCTTTGACCGAATTTAAAAAAAAAGCCCTGGGCCGAACCAACACTGGCTTCGCCTCGCACCGTACTCTTAAGTGACACGTGTTTGTAAGTTAACGGGTCTTCAGCCGAATTTAAAAAAAAACCCTTGTCCGTACCAACAACGGCTTCGCCTTGCAGAGTATCATTAGGTGAACAACCTTTGTAAGTTAGCGGCCTTCGGACGAATTTAAAAAACCTTGCACAGTATTATTAAGTGAACCACCTTTGTAAGTTAGCGGCCTGCGGCCGAATTTATATAAATAACACTGGCCCGGACTAACACCGGCTTCGCCGTGCACTATATTCTAAAGCGGAAAACCTTTGTAAGTTAGCAGCCGTCGGCCGAATGTAAAAATTACCCTGGGCCTGACCAACAGCGGCTTGGCCTTGCACAGTATTTTTAAGTGAAACAGCTTTGTAAGTTGGCGGCCTTCGACCAAATTTAAAACAAAAACCCTAGGCCGGACCAACACTTGCTTCGCCTCGCACCGTATTGTTGAGTTATACTTGTTTGTTAGTTAGCGGGTCTTTGGCCGGATTCAAAAAATACCCCTTGGCCGGACCAACACAGGCTTTGTAAGTGTGCGGCCTTCGGCCGGATTTATAAACACAACCATATGCCGGACTACACCGGCTTCACTATTTACCGTATTATTAATTGAAACCAGTTTGTAAGTTAGCGGCCTTCAACCGAATTTAGAAAAATAAACCTGGGCCGGACTAACAATGGCTTCAACTTGCACACTATCCTTAAGTAGAACACGTTTGTAAGTTGAAGGCCTTCGGCTGGCCTTAAAAAAAAACGCTGGTCTGGACCAACACCGGCTTTGCCTTGTACCGCATTCCTAATTAAAACACGCTAATTTAGTGGCCTTCGACCGAGCCAGACTAACACCGGCTTCACCTTGCATACTATTCCTAACTGATACACGTTTGTAAGTTGGCGAACAACCCTTGTAAGTTAGCGGCCTTCGGACGAATTTAAAAAACCTTGCACAGTATTATTAAGTGAACCACTTTTGGAAGTTAGAGGACTGAGGCCGAATTTAGTAAAAGAATTCTGGGCCGGACTAACACCGGCTTCGCCTTGCACAATATTCTAAAGTGGCACACCTTTGTATGGTAAAGGCCTTCATCGGACACTGGGCTGGACTAAAACCGGTTTCGCCTTGCACAATATTCTAAAGTGGCATACTTTTGTAGGTTAGCGGTCTTAAGCCGGTTTTATAAAAATAACACTGGGCCGGACTAACACCGGCTTCGCCTTGCACAGTAATCTGAAGTGGAAAACCTTTGTAAGTTAGCGGTCTTAGGCCGGATACATAAAAATAACACTGGGCCGGACTAACAACGGCTTCGCCTTGCACAGTAATCTGAAGTGGAAAACCTTTGTAAGTTAGCAATTTTAGGACGGATTTATAAAAATAACACTGGGCCGGACTAACACCAGTTTCGCCTTGCACAGTAATCTGAAGTGGAAAACCTTTGTAAGTTAGCAGTTTTAGGACGGATTTATAAAAATAACACTGGGCCGGACTAGCACCAGTTTCGCCTTGCACAGTAATCTTATGTGGGAAACCTTTGTAAGTTAGTGGTCTTAGGCCGGATACATAAAAATGGCACTGGGCCGGACCAACACCGGCTTCGCCTTGCACAGTTTTCTTAAGTGAGTTAACTCACTTTCGGTAATTTAACAGAAAATGTTATGTTAACAGTCGATGCTGTCACTACTAATGTAAACATTTCGGACGTTTCGGTATATTTCTTGCCAGAGTCGTGTATTTTCGGATTTAATGAGGGGCTAGACTTTTATTTTGCATGCTGAATTTTTTTCTGCAAAAGTTACTTTTTTGCATTAATATTAACATAAAAACATATATTAAGAAATTGGCGAAGATAATGCTTCTCCTTATTAAAAAATAAAATTAAAAAAGAATAAAAAACAAACAAAAAGCAATTGTGGAAAACGATCCCCTCAACATAAAAATATACGCGTCCCTGGCAACTATCATCTGATTGCGCAAAACAAATAATTATGTATGTATACCATATATAATTGGCGCAAAACAAATATTTACGTATGTATAATGTGCGCTTTGTAACCGGTTAAGGTATTTTTCGGCCGAGCTACTTCTCGAATTGTGGTTTTCCAGAAAAACACACTTAATTAGTTAAAAAAATAAACGGAACTGAAAATGAAAAAAAAACGACGCAAGTGGAACCTTACGGAGGAGCAAAGTTTCCTGGATTTCTGGGAAGGAAGAGCTCAGGAGTTGGGAGGTAGCCGAAAAAACTCTCATGTATACAAAGAAATGGCATTGTTGGCAAAGTTGTAAGCATGCAAAAAAGCATTTTCCTTTCAGCAGCGTCTGTCCGTGCAGCAATAATCTGCACTTGCAAATCATAATATTGTATAAATAGCACAATAAAATGGATGCGGTCTCTTGAATTCATGATTTTAATACTTGTGACAAATTTTGCAAACTGCAAATATAAACAAAAATCAGCTGTTTGAGTTAACTCACTTTCGGTGGAAACGTTTGACATTTCATTCACTTAGATGAATTGAAGTGTTTGGTGGAAATAGGCTATAATACCGGCTTCGCCTTGCACAGTATTCTAACGTGGATCACCTTTGTAGGTTAGCGGTGTTCGGCCGGATATATAAAAATAACACTGGGCCGGACCAACACCGGCTTCGCCTTGCACAGTATTCTTAAGTGGAAAACCTTCGTAAGTTGGCGGCCTTCGACGAATTTAAAAAAAACAAACCCTGGGCCGAAACAAAATCGGCTTCGCCTGGCGACCAAATTTAAAGAAATTACCCTGGGCCGGACCAACGCCGTCTTCGCATTGCTCGGTAATATTATGTGAACCACCTTTTTAAGTTAGCGGATTTAAAAAAATAACCCTGGGCCGGACTACTACCGGCTTCGCCTTGCCCAGTATTCTGAAGTGGAAAACCTTTGTAAGTTAGCGGTCTTAGGCCGGATTTATAAAAATAACACTGGGCCGGACTAACACCGGCTTCGCCTTGCCTACTATTTTTAAGTGAAACACCTTTGTAAGTTAGAGGCCTTCGGACGGATTTAAAAAATATCCCTTGGCCGGACCAACACAGGCTTCGCCTCGTACCGTATTGTTAGCTATACGTGTTTGTTATTTAGCGGGTTTTTGGCCGGATTCAAAAAATAACACTGGGCAGGACCAAAACAGGCTTCGCCTCGCACCGTATTCTTAAGTGATACGTGTTTGTAAATTAGCGGGCTTACGGCCGGATTAAAAAAAAACCTTGTCCGTACCAACTCCGTCTTCGCTTTGCCCATGTATTCCGAAGTGGAAAACCTTTGTAAGTTAGCGGTCTTAGGCCGGATTTATAAAAATAACACAATGCTGGACTAATACCGGCTTCGCCTTGCACAATATTTTAAAGTGACACACCTTTGTCGGTAAGAGGCCTTCGGCCTGATTTATAAAAATAACACTGGGCCGGAGAAACACCGGCTCCGCCTTGCACACTATTTTTACGTGAAAAGCTTTTGTAAGTTAGCGGCCGTCGGACGAATTTCAAAAAATTACCCTGGGCCTGACCAACACCGGCTTCACCTTGCACAATATTTTTAAGTGAAGTACTTTGTAATTTGGCAGCCTTCTTCTGGATTTAAAAAAATTATCCTGGGGCGAAACAGCACCGGCATCGCCTTGCCCAGTATTATTGAGTGGAACACCTTTGTAAGTTAGCGGCCTTCGTCCGAATTTATAAAAGTAACCCTGGGCCGGACTAAGACCGGTTTCACCTTGCACACAATCTTAAGTGGAAAACGTTTGTAAGTTGAAGGCTTTCGGCCGGATTTAAAAAAAAAACCCTCACCTGACCAACACCGGCTTCACCATGCACAGTATTCTTAAGTGATTCGTGTTAGTAATTTCGCGGTTCTCTGACCGGATTTAAAAAAAAAAAACCCTGGGCCGGACCAACACTGGATTCGCCTCGCACCGTACTCTTAAGAGGCACGTGTTTGTAAGTTAACGGGTCTTCGGCCGAATTTAAAAAAAAATCCCTTGTCCGTACCAACAACGGCTTCGCCTTGCAGAATATCATTAGGTGAACAACCTTTGTAAGTTAGCGGCCTTCGGACGAATTTAAAAAACCGTGCACAGTATTTTTTTAAGTTAGCGGCCTGCAGCCGAATCTATAAAAATACCACTGGGCCGGACTAACACCGGCTTCGCCGTGCACAATATTCTAAAGTGGAAAACCTTTGTAAGTAAGCGGCCGTCGGCCGAAAGTAAAAAATACCCTGGGCCTGACCAACAGCGGCTTGGGCTTGCACAGTATTTTTAAGTGAAACAGCTTTGTAAGTTGGCGGCTTTCGACCGAATTTAAAACAAAAAACCCTGGGCCGAACTAACACTGGCTTCGCCTCGCACCGTATTCTTAAGTTATAAGTGTTTGTTATCTAGCGGGTCTTTGGCCGGATTTAAAAAAATAACCCTGGGACGCACCAACACAGGCTTCGTCTTGCACAATATTCTAAAGTGGCACACCTTTGTAGGTTAAAGGCCTTCGGCCGGATTTATAAAAATAACACTGGGCTGGACTAACAGCGGCTTCGCCTTGCACAATATTCTAAAGTGGCACACCTTTGTAGGTTAAGGTCCTTCGGCCGGATTTATAAAAATAATACTGAGCTAGACTAACACCGGCTTCGCCGTGCACAATATTCTAAAGTGGAAAACCTTTGTAAGTTAGAGACCGTCGGTCGAAAGTAAAAAAATTACCCTGGGCCTGACCAACACCGGCTTCGCCTTGCACAGTATTTTTAAGTAAAACAGCTTTGTAAGTTGGCGGCCGTCGGACGAATTTAAAGGAATTACCCTTGGCCGGACCAACACCGTCTTCGCATTGCACAGTAATATTAAGTGAACCACCTTTTTAAGTATGCGGATTTAAAAAATAACCCTGGGCCGGACTAGTACCGGCTTCGCCTTGCACAGCTTTCTAAAGTGGAACCCCTTTGTAAGTTAGAGGCCTTTGGCCGAATTTATAAAAATAACCCTGGGCCGGACCAGCACAGTCTTCGCGTTGTACTGACGTCTTAGGCGGAACACTTTTGTAAGTTGCAGGCTTTCGGACGGGTTTAAAAAATTGCCCTGGGCCGGACATACACCGGCTTGGCCTTGCACAGTATTCGCAAGTTAGCGGCCTTTGACCGAATTTAAAAAAAAAAGCCCTGGGTCGAACCAACACTGGCTTCGCCTCGCACCGTACTCTTAAGTGACACGTGTTTGTAAGTTAACGGGTCTTCAGCCGAATTTAAAAAAAACCCTTGTCCGTACCAACAACGGCTTCGCCTTGCAGAGTATCATTAGGTGAACAACCTTTGTAAGTTAGCGGCCTTCGGACGAATTTAAAAAACCTTGCACAGTATTATTAAGTGAACCACCTTTGTAAGTTAGCGGCCTGCGGCCGAATTTATATAAATAACACTGGCCCGGACTAACACCGGCTTCGCCGTGCACTATATTCTAAAGCGGAAAACCTTTGTAAGTTAGCAGCCGTCGGCCGAATGTAAAAATTACCCTGGGCCTGACCAACAGCGGCTTGGCCTTGCACAGTATTTTTAAGTGAAACAGCTTTGTAAGTTGGCGGCCTTCGACCAAATTTAAAACAAAAACCCTAGGCCGGACCAACACTTGCTTCGCCTCGCACCGTATTGTTGAGTTATACTTGTTTGTTAGTTAGCGGGTCTTTGGCCGGATTCAAAAAATACCCCTTGGCCGGACCAACACAGGCTTTGTAAGTGTGCGGCCTTCGGCCGGATTTATAAACACAACCATATGCCGGACTACACCGGCTTCACTATTTACCGTATTATTAATTGAAACCAGTTTGTAAGTTAGCGGCCTTCAACCGAATTTAGAAAAATAAACCTGGGCCGGACTAACAATGGCTTCAACTTGCACACTATCCTTAAGTAGAACACGTTTGTAAGTTGAAGGCCTTCGGCTGGCCTTAAAAAAAAACGCTGGTCTGGACCAACACCGGCTTTGCCTTGTACCGCATTCCTAATTAAAACACGCTAATTTAGTGGCCTTCGACCGAGCCAGACTAACACCGGCTTCACCTTGCATACTATTCCTAACTGATACACGTTTGTAAGTTGGCGAACAACCCTTGTAAGTTAGCGGCCTTCGGACGAATTTAAAAAACCTTGCACAGTATTATTAAGTGAACCACTTTTGGAAGTTAGAGGACTGAGGCCGAATTTAGTAAAAGAATTCTGGGCCGGACTAACACCGGCTTCGCCTTGCACAATATTCTAAAGTGGCACACCTTTGTATGGTAAAGGCCTTCATCGGACACTGGGCTGGACTAAAACCGGTTTCGCCTTGCACAATATTCTAAAGTGGCATACTTTTGTAGGTTAGCGGTCTTAAGCCGGTTTTATAAAAATAACACTGGGCCGGACTAACACCGGCTTCGCCTTGCACAGTAATCTGAAGTGGAAAACCTTTGTAAGTTAGCGGTCTTAGGCCGGATACATAAAAATAACACTGGGCCGGACTAACAACGGCTTCGCCTTGCACAGTAATCTGAAGTGGAAAACCTTTGTAAGTTAGCAATTTTAGGACGGATTTATAAAAATAACACTGGGCCGGACTAACACCAGTTTCGCCTTGCACAGTAATCTGAAGTGGAAAACCTTTGTAAGTTAGCAGTTTTAGGACGGATTTATAAAAATAACACTGGGCCGGACTAGCACCAGTTTCGCCTTGCACAGTAATCTTATGTGGGAAACCTTTGTAAGTTAGTGGTCTTAGGCCGGATACATAAAAATGGCACTGGGCCGGACTAACACCGGCTTCGCCTTGCACAGTTTTCTTAAGTGAATCACCTTCGTAAGTTGGCAGCTTTCGGCCGGATTTAAAAAAAATATCCTGGGCCGAAACAACACCGGCTTCGCCTTGCCCAGTGTTCTGAAGTGGAAAAGCTTTGTAAGTTAGCGGTCTCAGGCCGGATTTATAAAAATAACACTAGGCCGGACTAACACCGGCTTCGCCTTGTAAGGTAATCTGAAGTGGAAAACCTTTGTAAGTTAGCGGTCTTAGGCCGGATATATAAAAATAACACTGCGCCGGACCAACACCGGCTTCGCCTTGTACCGTATTCTTAATTGAATCACGCTAAGTTAGTGGCCTTCGACCGAGCCGGACTAACACCGGCTACACCTTGCATACTATTCTTAAATTAAACACGTTTGTAAGTTGGCGGCCTTCGGCCGAATTTATAAAAACAACCCTGGGCCGGAACAACAGAGGCTTATAGCCTATTTCCACCGGACGTTAAATGCATTTAAACATCGCATTTAAATGCTAAATTCCCATGTGTTGGTTGTTGTATAAAAGTGTGTTAACTCACTTTTCAAAGTGAGTTAACTCACTTTCGGTAATTTAACAGAAAATGTTATGTTAACAGTCGATGCTGTCACTACTAATGTAAACATTTCGGACGTTTCGGTATATTTCTTGCCAGAGTCGTGTATTTTCGGATTTAATGAGGGGCCAGACTTTTATTTTGCATGCTGAAATTTTTTCTGCAAAAGTTACTTTTTTGCATTAATATTAACATAAAAACATATATTAAGTAATTGGCGAAGATAATGCTTCTCCTTATTAAAAAATAAAATTAAAAAAGAATAAAAAACAAACAAAAAGCAATTGTGGAAAACGATCCCCTCAACATAAAAATATACGCGTCCCTGGCAACTATCATCTGATTGCGCAAAACAAATAATTATGTATGTATACCATATATAATTGGCGCAAAACAAATATTTACGTATGTATAATGTGCGCTTTGTAACCGGTTAAGGGATTTTTCGGCCGAGCTACTTCTCGAATTGTGGTTTTCCAGAAAAACACACTTAATTAGTTAAAAAAATAAACGGAACTGAAAATGAAAAAAAACGACGCAAGTGGAACCTTACGGAGGAGCAAAGTTTCCTGGATTTCTGGGAAGGAAGAGCTCAGGAGTTGGGAGGTAGCCGAAAAAACTCTCATGTATACAAAGAAATGGCATTGTTGGCAAAGTTGTAAGCATGCAAAAAAGCATTTTCCTTTCAGCAGCGTCTGTCCGTGCAGCAATAATCTGCACTTGCAAATCATAATATTGTATAAATAGCACAATAAAATGGATGCGGTCTCTTGAATTCATGATTTTAATACTTGTGACAAATTTTGCAAACTGCAAATATAAACAAAAATCAGCTGTTTGAGTTAACTCACTTTCGGTGGAAACGTTTGACATTTCATTCACTTAGATGAATTGAAGTGTTTGGTGGAAATAGGCTATAATACCGGCTTCGCCTTGCACAGTATTCTAACGTGGATCACCTTTGTAGGTTAGCGGTGTTCGGCCGGATATATAAAAATAACACTGGGCCGGACCAACACCGGCTTCGCCTTGCACAGTATTCTTAAGTGGAAAACCTTCGTAAGTTGGCGGCCTTCGACGAATTTAAAAAAAAACAAACCCTGGGCCGAAACAAAATCGGCTTCGCCTTGCCCACTATTCTTAAGTGAAACACCTTTGTAAGTTAGAATCCTTCGGACAGATTCAAAAAATATCCCTTGGCCGGACCAACACAGGCTTCGCCTTGTACCGTATTCTTAATTGAAACACGTTAAGTTAGTGGCCTTCGACCGAGCCGGACTAACACCGGCTTCGCCTTGAACAATATTCTAAAGTGGCACACCTTCGTAGGTTTCAGGCCTTCGGACGGATTTATAAAAATAACACTGGGCCGGAATAACACCGGCTTCACCTCGCTCCCTATTCTTAAGTGATACGTGTTTGTAAGTTAGCGGGTCTTCGGCCAGATTTAAAAAAAAAACCCTGTTCCGTACCAACACCGTCTTCGCCTTGCACAGTATCATTAGGTGAACAACCTTTGTAAGTTAACGGCCTTCGGACGAATTTAAAAAACCTTGCACAGTATTATTAAGTGACCCACTTTTGTATGTTAGCGGCCTGCAGCCGAATTTATAAAAATAACACTGGGCCGGACTAACACCGGCTTCGCCTTGTACAGTAATCTGAAGTGGAAAACCTTTGTAAGTTAGAGGTCTTAGGCCGGATATATAAAAATAACACTGGGCCGGACTAACACCCGCTTCGCCTTGCACAGTATTCTTAAGTGAATCATCTACGTAAGTTGGCAGCTTTCGGCGGGATTTAAAGAAAATTATCCTGGGCCGAAACAACACCGGCTTCGCCTTGCCCAGTGTTCCGAAGTGAAGTACTTTGTTGGTTGGCAGCCTTCTTACGGATTTATAAAAATAACACTGGGCCGGACTAACACCGGCTTCGCCTTGCACAGTAATCTGAAGTAGAAAACCTTTGTAAGTTAGCGGTCTTAGGCCGGATTTATAAAAATAACACTAGGCCGGACTAACACCGGCTTCGCCTTTCACAGTGATCTGAAGTGGAAAACCTTTGTAAGTTAGCGATCTTAGGCCGGATATATAAAAATAACACTGCGCCGGACTAACACCGGCCTTGCACAGTATTCTTAAGTGAATCACCTTCGTAAGTTGGCAGCCTTCGACGAGTTTAAAAAAAACAAACCCTGGGCCGATACAGCACCGGCTTCGGCTTGCCCACTATTCTCAAGTGAAACGCCTTTGTAAGTTAGAGGCCTTCGGACGGATTCAAAAAATATCCCTTGGCCGGACCAACACAGGCTTTGTAAGTTGGCGGCCTTCGGCCGGATTTGTAAACACAACCCTATGCTGGACTACATAGGCTTCACTATTTACTGTATTCTTAATTGAAACCAGTTTGTAAGTTAGCGGCCTTCAACCGAATTTATAAGAAATAACCCTGGGCCGGACTAACAATGGCTTCACCTTGCACACTATTCTTACGTGGAACGCGTTTGTAAGTTGAAGGCCTTCGGCTGGATTTAAAAAACAACGGTGGTCCGGACCAACACCGGCTTCACCTTGTACCGTATTCTTAACGGAAAAACTTTTGTAAGTTAGCGGCCTTCGGACGAATTTATAAAAATAACGCTGGGCCGAACTAACACCGTCTTCGGTTTGTAGAGACTTCTTAGGCGAAATACTTTTGTAAGTTGCAGGCTTTCGGACGGATTTAAAAAATAATCCTGGGCAGTACCAACACCTGCTTCGCCTTGCCCAGTATTCTTAAGTGTAACACCTTCGTAAGTTAGAGGCCCTCGGCCGAATTTTTAAAAATAACACTGGGCCGGACTATCAATGGCTTCACCTTGCACACCATTCTTAAGTGGAACACGTTTGTAAATTGAAAGCCTTCGGCCGGATTAAAAAAAAAACCTGGGCCTGACCAACACCGGCTCCGCCTTGCTCAGTTTTTTTACGTAAAAAGCTTTTGTAAGTTAGCGGCCATCGGACGAATTTAAAAAAAATACCCTGTGCCTAACCAATACTGGCTTCGCCTTGCACAGTATTGTTAAGTGAAACAGCCTTGTAAGTTGGCGGCCGAATTTAAAGAAGACCAACACCGTCTTCGCATTGCACAGTAATATTAAGTGAACCATCTCTTTAAGTCAGCGGATTTAAAAAAAAAAAAACCGTGGGCCGGATCAACACCGGCTTCGCCTTACACAGTCTTCTTAAGTAAATTACCTTCGTAAGTTGGCAGCTTTCGGCCGGATTAAAAAAAATAATAATTGGCCGAAACAACACCGGCTTCGACTTGCCCACTTTTCACAAGTGAAACACTTTTGTAAGTTAGAGGCCTTCGGCCGAATTTGAAACAAAAACCCTGGGCCGGTAAAACAGATCCTTCGCCTCGCACCGTATTCTTAGTTGAAACACGTTTGTAAGTTAGCGGGCCTTCTGCTGGATTTAAAAACAATCCTGGTCCGGACCAACACCGGCTTCGCCTTGCACCGTGTTCTTAATTGAAACACTTTTATAAGTTAACGGCTCTCGACCGAAATTAAAAAAAAAAACCCTGGTCCAGACTAATACCGGTCCCGTCGTACACATTATTCCCAAGTGTAAGCTTTGTAAGTTGGCGGCCGAATTTACAAAAATTAACCCTGGGCCGAAACAACACCGGCTTCGCCTTGCACAGTATTCTTAAGTGAAAAACCTTTGTAAGTTAGCGGCCTTCGGACGAATTTAGAAAAATTGACCTGGACCTGACCAACACCGGCTTCGCCTTGCAGAGTATTGTTAAGTTGAACTCTTTTGTACTATGCCGGCTGTTCACGCGAGGGTCTCTTCTGAAGCCTTTTAAAATAAAAACCCCTCTCGTTTCGAAGTTTATATACAATTGTTTATTTCAGTTAAATTATTTTAAGTGCTGAGTTAAACCCGTTTTTGTGCAGGCCGTGGATGGTGCTGGTTCGTCCTGTGGTTCCTTATAAAATTTCTGCTGTTGCGATTTCTTCGGAACTACGACAGGTTCTCTTGGCATGAGAAACCGTGACCCGATGTGGCTGTCCGTTTCCTGGAAAGCAAAAGTCGGAAGTATACTGCAGCGGAAACTGCATTTTCTTAATTTTCTGTTTATTAATATTTTGATGATGCAAGCATGAGCGTGTGTCATGCTGCCGATAGGAGCCTATTCTACAGGACTTGTAGAACCTGTTTGAAAAGCGTCCTTGGAAAAACTCTGATCTAGGGGTGATCAGAGTATGCAATGAGCAAATCTTCTCATGAGGTGAGCAGTGCGATTGCATGTTATTTCTGCTGACCGAATGGGAATTATGATCTGGGGTGATCTTCACAGCTTTTTGTGTACTTTGACTCGGGGAGTTCAAAGTTGTGTTTCTCTGCGTGTCTTGACTCGGGGTGGTCAAGTGTGCCTGTTTTGGTTTATTTTGACGCCGGGAGGTCAAGAGCACATTTCTTTTATTTAGTCAGTCATACCCATGAGTTCGACTTATGTGCAAACGAGAGTTGTGCCTTTGTTGGCAAGTCAAGCATGTGTTTTGTGATGTACGTCGTTTAAGGGTATGGTGCAACGCAAGACAATTTACACAAATGTTATTATCTATATATGTATAAATTGACAACAAGTTTTCATGTGTTTTTATAACTCAAATATCACCGAACCGATCGCCTTGAAATTTTCAGAAGACAAGCATGAAGCATGTCTGCTGATATCTGCTTTGAGTGCGTTCAAAAATCATAGTCATTCGAAAGGAGCATAAAATGTGTGAGTATATGAATGTTGCAGCTAGCGTGAGTGTATCTGAGGAAAGAGATGAAGCAAACGACAAAAAAAAACAGAACGACATGCAATGACAAGCAAGTCTGCTGATGAATGCGTTCATTCGTATATTGAGCGGTAAACACGTGGTTTTCTCTTTCATTCAATTCTGTGCGTTTGGAAATCAAATTGGATATTTTATTTGGAAATCGTATTCCATGTAAGTATTTTGCATCATATATTTATAGTGTTTTTGAATTAAATTTTTTTTAGATTCGTAATAAACCGGATTTGCTACACACGTGCTTTATTGAATTCTACGGTATGTGTTGTTGTTAGTGCGGTGTTTTTTTCTTCGCATTTCATTTTAATTTATTGCGGATTTTATTTTAATTTGCGTTTTGTTTCTCCATTGAAAAGTGCCAATTTGATTTAAAGTGTATTTTTTTCATTTTTTTACAGATTTTGTGAGTTTTCAATCGTGCCATTTCTATTGTATTGTGTGCTTCATACGTCTTCTCGAATTCGTTCATCAATCAGTTCACGTGCATAGGTGTGTGTTGATTTTTATTGTTTTGGTTGTTGTTCCTATGTAGACGTGCAGCTATATGATTAGTTTCGTTTTTGCAAAGTATGTGTAAAAATTTCATAAATTAATCGTGCCTCAAATTTCATCATACAGCAAAAAAAAAAATGCCATGACCAAGGCGTGCTAATATTGGTCGCCGTACACGTAATGCTTTTTCTTTATAGTCGAATAGAAGATTGCAAAGTGAGGAACAGCGTGCACAAATTAATGCCGATAACAGAGATCGATATGCACGAAATCGAAATTCACCTAATCGATCTCTTGATAGCCAGCCACCTCGAAATCGGCCAATGCGAGCGGGAGTTCGTGTTTTGCAGCAAACGCTCCTTGCTGCTTTTAATTACGATAGCGCGATTGATTACAGTGCATATGTCTGTATTGGTGGAATGACGGTGAGATGTGCACATTGTGATGCAGCCAAATTTCCAAATGAAACAGATGGCATATGCTGTGCTAACGGCAAAGTGAAATTGTCAAAATTTGAATCTCCACCCGATCCACTACTTTCGCTGATTTTTGGAATGTCATCAACGTCGACACATTTTTTATCTCATATTCAAGAATACAATGCATCATTTCAAATGACTTCTTTTGGTGCGACAAAAATTTGTAGAGACAATTTTATGCCGACGTTCAAGGTAATTAGTTCATGTGGAATATCTCATGAAAATTGCAATCAGAGCAACAATTTCTTCGAGCCAAAATCGAATTACATACCTCACATATTACAGATTCAGGGTCAGATTTACCATCGCGCTGGCTCGTTTTACCATATCCTGATACCGATCATCAATTCTTACAAATCTATTTCATTTGAGATGAAAATCGCGAATTGGATCGGCGATGTACAATTGCTTCGAGGTCAAGGCGACAAATTGTTTCTGAGCTTCAAACATTTTTTCATCAACACAATGAATTAGTTCGATTATTCAAAATCGCTCTCGATCGTATGCCATCGGATAACCACAAAACCATCATAAAAGCCGATAGAACACCCTTCGGAGAGCATGCAATACGATTTAATGCACCGACAATCGATGAAGTGGCTATTGTAATTGTTGGGGACCAGTTTCGATCTTGCGACATTGTGCTACATTGAAGAAATGAGCAATTACAGCATGTTTCAGAGCTTCACCGCAGCTATGATGCATTACAATATCCATTATTGTACTGTAAAGGTGATGACGCCTATAATATCAATATACCAATGATAGATCCACAAATTAGGCCAGTGTCTAATATTATCGACCACCCTAGTATTCGTAACTGAATTTGCATAAAACTTTTCATAGTTCTGATAATATTTTTTATACGGTTAATATCACTCGTTATTATTACACCAAGGGAAACGGTCTGCTTACGGCCACCATCGAACTCACTAGAGGTAAATTTATTGTGCAATTATAATAAATATTGAATAAATATTATAACTCACTCTAAGTCAATATCGACTTAACCACATATCAATTTTTCCTTTTCTTTATTTTCAACAATAACAAACATCTGGGTACGTCCTATATTGGAGCGACTGCCCACCTGTTTGAACATGGTCCTTCGACACCGTTAATAAAACAATATTTTCACCAGCTACCATTGGAAACTACAAGTCACATTACAATTGAAATTCATTTTTGGAAGTCTGCCAACACACACACACACACACGTTGGTACCGAGATTTAAATGGGGGAGTCCTTAACGTTTGCCAAAAACCGATATTCAACTAAGCGAGAAGTGCTCCAAGGATTTATCATCGAGGATTATACGAGGAATTTTATCACTATTTTCCAACAACTCGTCTTATCAAGGTACTTGGGTATATTCGTTGCACTTGAAGTTAACATTGCTATCTTTTGTTATATATATATATATACTAGCTGACCCGGCAGACTCCGTACTGCCTCATCGATAAATAAAAGACCTAATCTTTTGTATAAAATGATTTTAAAACAAACAAATCGAATCCGTATTTAATAAAAAAGCATTTATTGAATAAAGCATGAAGTTTTATTATTATTTTCGATACATCATGTTGCTTACTTACAAAACATAGTTTTCCTGAAATACTGGCTATTTATAAGGTTTAAATTTGATATTCACAGACACACACAGTTAAAATACAGTTTGTTAATTAATTTAAAGCTTTCTCATAAACTATATTTTTTGTTTTGTTTTGTGGTGCGTAAATAAACAAAGAATACGGTTTTCCGACGCGCGAACACGCGACGTATAATTGTCCATGCGCGAAACAGGGAAACTCCAAGTTAATTCCACAAACTTCTAACGACTGACCTTGCGATTTATTTATGGTCATCGCAAAGGCCAGACGTACTGGAAATTATAAGCGTTTAAAATCGAATGGTAAGTCCGTTGGAATCATCGGTATCCGCGGGATCAAGACATCCTCTCCTTTGTATTTTCCTTTTATGATTGTCGCCTCAATGACGTTATTCATCAGTCTTTTCACAGCCAGCCTTGTTCCAGTGCATAGTCGAGGTTGATTAATGTTACGCAGCATGATGACAACTGATCCTACTTTTAACTGCAAATTGCGAGGTGGTAATCCAGGCAATTCCAGTGAATTTGAAAACTCAGTGGGATAGTTGACTACGTCATCCTGGTTCATTACGGTGTCGACTGATTTGAAGGAAACCAACTGTCCTGGAAGAAAATTCTGAATGGTCGCATTAAGATCCTCGACATCTTTATTTTTCGCTGCTAATATTGCTCGTTCACCCAGCCAATTATGGTTATTGAACTTTTGCGCTATATCTGGGAAAACTCGCTGAATAAGCTCCGCTTTTGAGTCTGTGATGTGACAGAAATCTGTAGGTAATGTGATGAAACCGGTCGAGGTGTCCACTGCAACTTTATTATTTCCAATGTCTAACAACTGCTTCGCAAACACATTTGCAGTTTCATCTTGTTGCAAAAATACTCGCATGTTAGATGTTAAGTGGAGTGTCTTTACGTACTGCCACAAATTTGATGATTTTAGGCATACATTTAGTTCATCAGCAACAGTTGATCGGGGAATAACCAAAAATATTTTGGTTGTCGCGAAGATCTTTCAACGTTCTGTCCAGTGTCTCCAGTGACCTCTTATGGGCCATTGTGCATTCATTCCAAATAATCAATTTGCATTCCGTAAGATATTACGGAATCCTTGAGCGTATCATCCCAGTGCGAATCGTTCTCAAGTAAATGTAATAGTTGACATGCCTCACGGTAGGTCGCATACAGCTGTCCATTAACTGTTCTCAGTTGTTTAAACGATGTCGGACCACGAACATTCACCAACAACAACCGCAAATAATAACATTCATCGTTATTTGGATGTACTGTGTAGATGCGACCCAAAGCATCTGAAGCAAATACATTTGGATGTCCTTCAACTGGTGTTCCTTGTTTTCGACGCTGAAACGATTTCGATGATGCGTTCCATGTGTAATAGCGTGGCATGTCAGCATACAGCAAATTGCGAGCAAAATCATCAGTTTGACAGACTGAAGAAACTTGTTAATGTTGAAGACGGTGGATGTGCGGCCCTGTCTGTTTCGGAACGCGTAATTAGATCCTCCAACGCGCACGCGAATTTGAACTTTATGCAGCGGATTACAAATTGACTCTCCATTTTATTTAGAAAACGTTTGTATGGAAAATAGAAAAATGCTGTTTTGAGGATTTTCCCAGCAATTATTCGAACTTTTCTCACCTTTTAAACCTTCCCTAGACATCCGCGAATAATTAAAGACCAAGATAAGATAAATCCGTTCAGCCGTTCTCGAATTTTAGCGGGACTAACGAACAGCAATTCATTTTCATATATATAGATATTGATAAATATTTTACATATGTGTATACATAAAAGTTATTTTGTGAACAGAAAAAAAGAAGTGATATGAACTGTGTGATATGCATTTAATTTTGCAGTGATCTTTAAAATATTCATACACTTGCACTTAGGTTTTGCATTATTCACATAGGTCAGAACTCCTTTTAATCATTTATTTAGTAAACGTGAAAATATCACAACTGTAACACTGGGTACGTCCTATTTTGGAGCGACTGCCTATTAACTTTTCACAAATTATTATTATTATTTTTTTTTATTTAATTGCGCGAAAAAAAAGTCTCAACTTTATTATATCCGTAATTAAACACCGTTTGCAAACAGCAACAACAATAATTTTACTGTATGAGGATTGGCCTTTTTTCCCCTCATATAAACCGCAACTGCATTTAATTTTATTATTCAGCACAATTGTATATTTTTCACTATTTTTTCACTCTTCACAAAATCACTTTTGAAACCCTTTATCTGGATTTGAGTAAATGGGTGGCGAGCATCTCATCTTAAGTTGAGCATTAAAGTGCATATACACACATGCAAGCATACAAATTGATTTATACACAAATACGTATTTGATCAAGTTAAATAAAGCATAACTACAAATTTATTGCGAATAGCACATTTATCTTTTTCTTGATTGGCATATTATTTGATTATCTAATATAATCGAAGTTTTTGGTCGCTTAACCGACTCAGTTTTTGAATTCGAAAATGATTTCAACAGTACAAATGCATCTGAGCAAACGAAATATTCACTGCAAATACAGCAAGAAGAATTCAAAGCGATGTATGACAAGGTTACATCAGCTTATAAAGAGTTTATAATGGGACCAGAGCCTATAGCCAAATCAGATTTGTCTAACGTAAAAAAGAAGAACAAATTATGCTACCAAGCTTACTTACGTTGCTCATCTAAAATCCGTGAGTTGTTAGACAATTTTGAAAAAAATCAACATATAGCCGTCCCATCAAATGAGAACGACTTACACCTTCCGCCATGCGACACAGAAGTGTTTGAAGGTGATTATCTATCTTGGCCAACATTTCGTGATATGTTCACGGCCATTTATATTTCATCCAAGCGCATCTCCCAAGTTGAGAAATTGTATTATTTAAGGAAAAAGACAAGTGGTGAAGCCAGAGATATAATTCAGAAAAGTCCTTTAACAAATGAAGGTTTTGCAACAGCTTGGAAAAACTTGTGCGATATGTACGAGAATAAAAGAGTGTTAGTAAACAATCAGCTAGATATTTTAATAGAGCTTAAAGCAATAGACAAAGAGAGTAGTCATTCTATTAAGCAACTACAAAGAGATATAAATAATTGTATCTCTTGTTTGAGGAGCAATGACATTGACATTGCAAGCTGGGATCCATTCATTGTCCGTCTGTGCTCGAAGAAGCTTCCACGACTCACACTGGGACTTTGGGAACAGTCCGTAGAAAAGAAGACTGAGATCTCCAAATGGGAAGAAATGGACAACTTCCTAACAAACAGATTCCATGCTTTAGAATCTATTTCTGGTGCAGTCAGAAATAATGAAGTAGACAAAACGTCGAAATCACTAAAATTCAAAAATTCTGCACCTCAATTTAGAAACAAGATAGGTGCATTTCAAGCAAGTGTAACAAAATACACTTGCCAAATATGTAAAAATAATGAGCACAAATTGTTCAAATATCCAAACTTTCGCAAGTTTAAGCCAGCCAGAAGGATAGAAGAGATCAAAAGGATCAAAAGCTGCCTCAATTGTTTATCGCCGGCACATTTGGTTTATGATTGCACTAGCCCATACACTTGTAGCACTTGTCATGGAAGACACCATTCACTCTTACACATAGTCAAGGAACAATCGAAAACATCATTACCAAAAGATAATGATGATCCATCAGAAGAACTACCTCCGACTTCTCGACAGGCTCAGCTGGCCAAGCATTCTGGAAGAAAAAAAAAGGATCAGTAAGAAGAGTTAATTCATGTCATGCATGAACAACTAATGGCATTCTTTTGGCGACAGCACGGGTTAATATACATCTCAATGGCACTAATTTTACAGCCAGAGCTCTAATAGACTCTGGCTCTGAATGTTCGTTTGTAACAGAACATCTCAAACGAAAACTCAACTTGCCTGCTAAAAAAATGCTTGCTCAAGTTTCTGGCATTAACAATTCTTCTTCCGCAAAAGTTAAAGAATCTTGTTTTGTCCAACTGCGATCCCCAATTAATCCACTATTTAACATAAACGCTAATCTTTTGGTATTGTCTCAGCTAAATGGAAATTTGCCATCTTGTCAAATAGGCGCAATGACTAGGCAAGCATTTCCAGATTTAGTTTTGGCAGATAAACGTTTTTTTGCAAACGAACAAGTCGATCTTGTTCTAGGCGGAGATGTTTATCCCCAAATTATGCTAGAGGGAATAAAGAAAAATGTGCTTAACACACTTTTGGCAAAAGAAACAGTATTTGGCTGGATATTGACTGGCAGTCCAGGTACTGCTGCAAAGGCCCACAATAAGGTCTCGTACTACAGCGAAGTAATTTTGGACAAACAACTTGCTGCCTTTTGGGAACTGGAAGACTTACCAAGTGGTAGAGTTCCAAATGAAGAAGAAAAACTCTGTGAAGAGTTATACCAAAACACCACGCGTCGAAACGAGGAAGGCAAATACGTGGTATCGCTTCCATTTAAGCCAGGTTTCCATACAAGCATTCTGTTAGGTCCTTCCTTTAAAATCGCGTGCGCACAATTTAAATTTTTAAAAAATGAGACACGTCTCCTGAAAAATACAGAATTAAAGGTTGAATATGATAAAGTTCTAACAGAGTATTTAACTTTAGGTCATATGTCAAAAATTAGCAAAAACATATCAGATGACGCCACTGATAGTTATTTTCCACCACACCATGCCGTACAAAAGGAAGAAAGTACCTCCACAAAACTACGAGTGGTCTTTAATGCATCATGTCCAACAGCTAATGGTACTAGCTTAAATGATGGACTTTTCACAGGTCCGGTCTTACAAGCAGATCTAAAAATTTTAATTCTCCGCTGGAGATTATTTCAATACGTCTTCAAGAGCGATATCGAGAAGATGTATAGACAAATTCTTTTAGATACAAATCAAACAAAGTACAAACGTATTGTGTATCGCGTTAACAATAAGGAACCTCTGTCCGTTTACGAGCTTAAAACAGTAACATTCGGGGTAAATTGCCCCCCTTACTTAGCAATTCGAACTTTACTCCAAATAGCTAAGGATTTTGAAACTTCATTTCCTTTGGCATCAAGTATTTTACGAAATTCAATGTATGTTGATGATATTTTAGCAGGAGGACACACCCTCAATGCCGCAATAAATGCAAGAGATCAAATTGTCAAGGTCTTACACTCAGCCGGCTTCTCTTTAAGGAAGTGGACAGCGAATTGCGAAGAATTATTACGAAATATCCCAAAAGCGCATTTGCTTAGGGAAGATTTCCTACAATTCGACGATACAAGCACAGTAAAAGCTTTGGGTATACGTTGGAATGCACGTTCAGATAGTTTTTACTTTATCGTAAAACCTATCACAAATGGTGAAACGGTTACGAAAAGAGCGATACTGTCAGCGATCGCCAAACTTTTTGATTTGGATGGCTTGCCCCGATAATAGTTATAGCAAAGATTTTAATGCAAAATATTTGGTTGGAAGGCACAGATTGGGATGAATCAGTGTCCTCAACTACGTTGGATCGTTGGAAGACGTTTCAAGAGAATTATCACGAAATCGACAATATTAGTATACCAAGGTGGATGCATTACTCTCCAACAGACCAAGTGGAGATCCACGGCTTCTGCGACGCCTCCGAAAAGGCTTATGCAGCAACCTTATACTTGCGAGTCCAGAAGCAAGGCAACGTTTATATTAACCTCCTCCTAGCAAAAACCAGGGTGGCACCGGTTAAAACCATTTCTCTGCCACGCCTTGAACTTTGTGGAGCTGTTTTACTAGCTGAACTAGTGGAATCAACAATCGAAAATCTGAATCTGGCAGATACAAAGATACATTTATGGACAGACTCAACCATAGTACTAGCCTGGATACGAAAACCTCCGTGTTCATGGTCTACTTTCGTCGCGCACCGGATAACGAAAATTACTGAAAGGGTAGGAAACGCCAACTGGAGGCATGTAGATTCATCAAATAATCCAGCAGACCTAGGTAGCAGAGGTACATTAGCGAATGAGTTGATAAACAAATCCTTTTGGTGGAAAGGCTCTTCCTGGTTACAGGAAGATGAAGGAAACTGGCCTTCCCAAAATGCGGACTATAATACAAACGTTGAAGAAAAACGGGTACAAGTACACACAGTAACACAAGGAAACTATAGTGATATTATCGAAAGATTTTCAAATTTGTCTAAAGCTTTGAGAGTGATCTCTTATGTTTTAAGATTCTTTCAAAGAACTTACTCTAAAACGAAAGACTCATTTAAAGTTGATTCTTGCCCAATTTCATCTGATGAAATTAGAGCAACGAGTACACCTTTGATAAAAATATTTCAGAAGCAATTCTATAAAGAAGAGTACGATAAATTGAAATCTAAAGAAGCAATAAATTCTAAAAGTGAAATACTTCCCCTTAACCCATTTCTAGATCAACATGGCGTAATAAGAATTGGTGGACGTCTTGGCGTTTCAGAAGACCTGTCATATAATGAGCGCCACCCCATCATTCTCCCATACAATTGTAAATTATCTCGTCTAGTGGTCCAGTTCGTCCATGAAATCTCCTTACACGGGGAGAACCAGCTAATGCTGCGTCTAATTCAAACTCATTATTGGATTCCACGAGTGAAAAATATGATACGATCCATAATCCATAATTGTAAGATCTGTACGATATACAAAAAACGTTCACAAGTCCAACTTATGGGGAATCTACCCCAAGAACGCACCACTTTCTCTCGTGCGTTCACCAACGCAGGTGTGGACTTCACAGGACCGTTCGAAATCAAAAGCTACCGCGGTAGAGGTTGTCGAATTCTGAAAGGTTACGTCTGTCTGTTCGTTTGCTTTTCTACAAAAGCGATTCATCTAGAAGCAACTACCGACTTAAGCACCGCATCCTTTTTGGCAGCATTTGCCAGATTCATTGCTAGAAGAGGATGTCCAAAAAACGTATATTCCGACAATGGTACCAACTTTGTTGGAGCCTCACGATCCTTGAGGTCCGAATTTAAAGCCTTTATGGCAGATGCTCGCAATAGCACCATTTCAAAGTACGCGTTTCAAACCCTTATGTGGCATTTTATCCCAGCTCCTCTCCTCATATGGGAGGACTGTGGGAGGCTGGTGTAAAAAGCTTTAAAAACCATTTTAAAAAAATCGCTTCAAATTTAAAATATTCATTTAAAGAGCTCAACACGTTAATATGTCGAGTCGAGTCATGTCTTAACTCGCGACCGCTTTGTCCTTCTTCAAATGAAGCCAACGATTTGGAGCCATTGACTCCAGGACATTTTTTGGTTGGTGGACACTTATTAGCTCCACCAGAACCAGATGCGAATGAAAATCCAGCATCTGTTCTGAATCGGTGGCAAAAGTTAAAAGTATTACATCTTTTATTTTGTAAAAGATGGAAATCAGAATATCTAAACGAAATGCAAAAACGCATAAAATGGAAACATTCGCAACAAAATGTAAAGGTAGGCGATTTAGTGGTTATCAAAGAAGATAACACACAACCCAACGAATGGCGATTGGGAATGATAGTACATCTTCATCCAGGTTCTGATAACCGTGTCCGCGTAGTAGACATAAAGACCGAAAGAGGTCAAGTGACAAGGCCGCTTGTCAAATTAGTCCTACTACCATCCGACAATGAAAACGTCAGGTCCAAAGATATAACACCTCATTCCATACAATAAACCTAACATCCAATGTCTCAATTAAATTAATATTCCACTTCTAACTCCCTCATAGATACCACTTCGAAATTCGCAATTTCATCTATATTTGGCAAATTCATCTCGTTCGAATTTGATAACTGTGAATCACGCACCCAGCTGTAGTAAATCAGCCAGTTCATTAAAAATGTAAAATTGAACTACTTATCCCTATATTTTTTCAATCAAAAATATTTTAAATATTTTCATAATTGAAAATTGGAAATTCTATTATAATAGAATTACATTTACGAACGCTAGTAGGTACCAAGGTAAATTCACACATGTTAGTACTAGTAGCAAGAATACAAAACCAAAAGCCAATATATTTGCTTTGTAATCATAGCTCAGAAAAGCATTAAAGTATGCGGATTTTATTATGTACTAACGCAAGGAGACTCGTAGGTTCTGACTATACTAAGTCACCACTACGTATAAAAACTGATCAAATATATTTATGTTACTATACCGAGTCAACTTAAACTATATGACTACGCGAGTAAACTCATCAAGCTATTTGCATATGCCATTGGCTTGACATCAGGATGAGGCACAGCCTTGAATGATTGGAAATTAGGTTTCAAATCGTTGCCTTTAATTGTATAATCTGAAAATTTATGCAAATTTGTACATACACTATGTATACGAAGTAGGTGCACATCCTCAAATGGTATGTTATAAATACATGTATGATGTTTTGTTGTGATAATCAGAAATTCATACCTATCTTGTTGATATGACCAAAAGAGAAATATATAAAAACAAGTCCATTCTTTCCGAAAGAAACTTTATTACTAATTCAATAATAGCTTACAAAAAATACTTACAGCTAACTTAAAAGAAATGAACTTAAAACTAACAGTAATAAATACAGTATGTGTTGTTGTTGCTAATGTTTGGAGGAAATGAGATGTAAGTTATAGGAAGTTGTTAGGGGAAATAAAGAATAAGAGTGCGAGTAAGGAAACGGAAACGGAAGGTGTGAGAGGATAAATACTAAAAGGGAAGAGAGGATGAGAATAGGAATAGGTTTTATTATTAGTGGGTGTATCAATATGTTACTATATCGATTCTATAGTTCAAATAATAATATATCTACCTTGCCTGTAGGTATATACAGCCCATACATATATATGTATATCCTGGATATCTCCACAAATAGTAAATTTCGATTCATCCGGTACGTTAATTTCAACAAAGGACTGCGTACGCATATATTGGTCGATATCGCACAGCATTTTGTAAGCGTATTTGCGATGGAGTATTCATTGGTTCACGTAATGTTCCATTAAGTCCATCCTGAATCCTAAGGTAACTTCGTTATCTTTTAGGGCCGACCCCGAGTAAGCATCTTCAATAGCAATATCTTCTTATTCCTTGTACACTTCCGCTAACGTTTTTTCAGGCTTATCCACAGCGAAGGCCCGTTCAAAAGCGCTCATTTTAACTATTTTATTGCGTTCTGTGTATTTAAGGTTAGCATCTTGTCATTGGGGACGACATTTTGAGACATATTCAAGGTCGGCATAGTAAATTGCAAAAGGATATAACTCTATAGATTTGGTGTGCATTTCAATTGCTTTAGTGAATTCCTTATCCTTTATAAAGAATCTACAGTGGTTACGTATGTGGATCATAAAATGCTTTTGCCTGATTCTCCGTTTACATAGACGAGATTAAGGCATGAAACCATGCTCATAAACTAACTTGTTATTTTAAAGGTATATTTCGTAGGCACATATGTACATACATATATAGTAAGACTCTCCCAATTTTCTTGCAGAAAATTACATTTGTCACACTGCGTTTGCTTTTACATGCATATGTTGAGATATACTATCGTATTTCTAGCACGACTTCAATATTTGTCACAACTAATTTTCGTTTAGGTACACAATTTTCTTATGTACAATAATTGATAATCTTTCGAGTTTCGCCAAAATATGCAACAAAATGGAAATGTTGTAATTACTATTTTTTCATTTGTTATATTTTTTTTTCTTTTTTTTGTTAACCATACTTGATTGATTGCTCAACTTGATGCAACTCTGATTGATATATTTATTTTAAAAAATATATATATTTATGTCCAAATTATTACAATTGAAGGGGGGTACAATTTTCGAAAGTTGAAATAATTAAAAAGAAATCGAATCCAATCATAAATGTTGCATATTTTTTTAAATTTATTGAAAGTTCATATAAACTGAATATTAACGTGTATGTAATAAAATCTAATAGGTACAATAATTTCAAGTTTTACAATCATACAAACTACACTCTACAAAAATGCTCAAGCACCGAAATCAATGATTAATATTTTAGTTAAACAAATTTTGAACATTTTACAGCGTAGACTGCAAATTTCAATTTGTTTACTGCTGCTTCTTCTCAAATTCTTCTATATCAGCGATATTTATTAAGTCGAATTCGACAACACCTTTTGCCCATAAACTCAGCGAACTTGCCGGAATCTGTCACTGGTTTAGCTTCACGCTTGAATACACCCGACACGTAGTTTCCCGATCAAGAGGCATTATGAAACATCGTCTGGCTGTGGTAGCAATGATCGCTGATTGACTTTCTTTAAAGTAATGCATAAAACGTCCCCGACGTCCATCCTTAAAATCGGGTACATCAATTTTGACATAAAACTTTCATTATCGCTCATATCCATTTCGATTTCTTCACGAAAAAGGTCATCGCCCAAGTAATCGTTGTTGTAGTTTGTGATCTAATTCATCATTTTGCTCATATAGACGCCGTACACTTATATTACCAGTCTGCATGTATGGTATGTCGTAGTGCTCGATAGCGTAAATTCGAATTGTTTGGCGGAAATGAACGATATAGAGTATATCCACCAATTAATCCCATCATCATTACCGTAACAGCCATTAGGAATAAATATAACCGTCTTCGTACATGAAGGAAGACGATTGAATACCATAGATTCTGCATCATCGTCGGCTTGATATGAGGCCCGGCCCAATAGAGTTCCATGTGCTACTCCTCCTCGGAATGATGCTGGGTCGTCATGTCCACCCAATGCCAATGGTAGTGGTACCTTTTCTTCTCATTTGATGGTTTGGTCAAAATAGTCATTTTTCCTGCAACTTAAAGCAGTCAAATGAATTTTATTTCAAACTTTTCGTTTAATTAATCTTTAAATTTTTTATTTTGTTAATTTTGTAATTTTCCAAATGATTCAGAATTACAACACTTTTTTCCAAAGTAGTTTTGCGGTTTAACTTTCTTTCTCTGCAACGAAGATTAAAATCATTAAAAAAAATGTGCGTGTCTGTCAAAGAGAAAGAGTGCAAAATATTAAAAGAACGCACGTTTGCCTCTTGCAATGTTTCCAGATGAAACTTCTGACTGGAAATAAAATCTAATAAGGTCTGTTTCACATCGCACTATATTTGTATCGTTGTATGACGTATTTAATCATAATTACTAATATATAGCTGAGTGTGTCCAAATTTATAAATTTTAAAACCGACTATATTCATTCCGAACGGATTTGTCAGCAACGAGTTGGTAAGTAACTAGCGTTGCGTTGGTCGCCCTCTTATATACCCCAGCAATTTTCTCGTACTCAGTTCTAGAAATCTCTGGCTCGCTCTAATAATAGGTATATAGAACATTCCTGTTCGATACTTTCGTTATAATATAAAATCATTTAGCAATTTAACAGTCGCATTGTTAATAAACGTCGCTCTGCATTATACTGGCTTAAATGGTTCTGGTCCGTGCTATGTAACTACAAATTGCACAGTGGCAGCACTTGCGTGGAACATAGATCAGCTGACCGCTGTCAACGGATCTATTCCATAGTAAGCCATGCAGGTGATATCGAAAATCAGCTGATAACAGGTCTTTTTTATGATTGCGGCGAATTCAGCCAAATATAAAAACTTGAAACATATGCTCCCTTTTTGTTCTCGCCACCCAAAGTAATTAAAAATTGCAATTCAAAATAAAAAAAAAACTTAAACCATTGCAGATAAAAATAAGATAAAACAATGACCCGGCACACAGCGCTTAAGAATAACGCAGCAAAAAATACTCATCGTTTTGTACGACCGTGTCACCTCTGCAATGGAAAGCATCCATTAAGGTTTTGTGCGGTAATTCATGCCAAGGCCCCAGAAGAAAGAATGCGAGAGGCGCTGATTGGACGGTACTGCCCCAACTGCTTGTCGCCTAACCACAACCTCCATACCTGCACGAGTGAAGCACGATGCCAACGGTGCAACGAAAACCACCATCACTGCTTCACATCCACGAAAAGCGATCCACCAAAGTACCTACAAAAAGGAGAAGAACGGTACAGAGCGAACAACTGGACTCTAGCTCCGACGAAGCCTTAACGATTAATGCTTCCGACTCTGGAACGGTGACCAGGCCTCTCCAGCCACCAGAACAGGAAGAAGGCGAGTTGAACAAATCTGGAGCGGAACCTCGGCCGTTCCGCCCAGAGCCACGAGAGGGATCGGAAACAAGGCCTTTCCGCCCCCTACTGCAACACGAACGCCAAGCAATTAATAATCGCCGACAAAGACATCGGAAAAATCCCCGCAGACTGGAGACTAGGCCTCTCCAGCTGCAACGTACAAACACGTTCCGTTCTGGACTACTCGGACGGAACTCACAGGCAGTATTACCACTACTTCCAGTGGTGACAGTTTCACCAACTGCCGTCGTAAAAATTGAGGCGGGAGGGCGGTTTCACTTTGTACGAGCATTGATAGACGCCTGTGTACCAACGAGGTTTATCGATGGTAATTTATTCCGGGAACTGGGTCTTCAACCTAAAATACTTGCCGGACATAGAGGCTATTTTTTAATTTCAAGAGGACGTCATGGAGCAAATCAGAGGATATCGCTTCATGCCAAGGTGGTGAATAATTACGCACGGGTCGCACCACCGGTAAGCCTAGACCTAACAATAGCGGTGCCGTACTCACTGGTGAAATTAGCTGACCCGCACTTTTACTCGGCAGCACCCGTACGCCTAGTGCTTGGAGCCGACAATTATGCAAGCATAATTACTCCAGGCACCCTACCAGCCACATTTGGGCAATTGCTGGCACAATCATCAATTTTTGGATGGCTTTTATCGGGCGCCACTACCCAATAAGGCAATGAATTTATAATTAGATTAAAATATTACACATTAAGTTAATAATAATAATGAAAAAACAGTGCAATGAATTAAAAGAGTTGTAGCATAAGGAGGGTGACCGTAAGCAGAGTACTCTATATTGCGTACCGCAAAGGGCCCGGTATGTTTAGGCCAGTGCCTAATATTATCGACCACCCTAGTATTCGTAACTGAATTTGCATAAAACTTTTCATAGTTCTGATAATATTTTTTATACGGTTAATATCACTCGTTATTATTACACCAAGGGAAACGGTCTGCTTACGGCCACCATCGAACTCACTGGAGGTAAATTTATTGTGCAATTATAATAAATATTGAATAAATATTATAACTCACTCTAAGTCAATATCGACTAAACCACATATCAATTTTTGCTTTTCTTTATTTTCAACAATAACAAACATCTGGGTACGTCCTATATTGGAGCGACTGCCCACCTGTTTGAACACCGGTAAAATATAAAATAAATTCAATATGCATTCATTTTAACACAAGAAGACATTTTAATTTTTTGATAATGCATTCATTACAGGTCGTAACATACAAAAGAAAGTTAGTGCGATGAACTATTTTTCGTACAGATTCATGATTCGCCCACAAGAAGACAATTTCATTTTGAGATGTGGCAAACTTTTCTATCAATACGCTGTTGACATGTACGCAAAAATCGAAACAGAACGTCTTAGTTACCTTCGATTCAATCAAGCAAATTTACGATCGGAAGAATATATACACTTGCGAGATGCAATTGTGAATGATGGTAATGCAAATGATATCGGACGTTTAACAATGTTACCATCCACATATGTCGGCAGTCTGCGTCACATGAATACACGCAAGATGCAATGTGGTCGACCAGACTTATTTATAACATTTACATGCAATCCACAGTGGGCGGACGTAAATGATTTACTTGTTGGTCAAAAACCAATTGATCGGCACGATATAACTGCGCGTGTATTTCGACAGAAATAAAAGGCATTGATGGATTTGATTGTCAAATTTAAAATATTTGGAGACGTGCGTTGCTGGATGTATTCGATTGAATGGCAGAAACGAGGGCTACCGCACGCACACATATTGATATGGTTGACTCAAAAAGTTACACCAAATGAGATTGATCGCATTATATCAGCCGAAATTCCAGATCAAAACAGCGATCCATAATTATTTGAAGCTGTTACGAAAAACATAATTCACGGCCCATGCGGTGAACTAAAATTAAATTCGCTATACATGATCGATGGAAAATGCTCAAAGCGGTATCCAAGAGCATTGATCTCCGAAACAATAACAGGCAATGACGGATACCCATCGTATCGACGTCGGTCACCAGACGATTTTGGCCATACAACAACAATTAGAGTTCGAAATCAAGACACTGTCATTGATAATCGTTGGATAGTGCCATATTCACCGCCATTATCAAAAATATTTGAAGCTCTTATTAACGCTGAATATTGTTATTCAGTGAAGTCGATCAAATATACCATATATGCAAATATGTCAACAAAGGAAGCGACATGGCTGTTTTTGGAGTAGTTGGTGACAATAGATATGATGGAATTTCCCAATATAAAATAGGACGTTACATAAGCACTAATGAAGCTCTATGGAGAATTTATACATTTCCAATGCGTGAGCGATATCCTGCTGTGGTTCATTTGGCTGTTCATTTGGAAAATGGGCAACGTGTTTGTTTTACTGATACAAATGTGGGGCAGAGAGCGGCACAACCACCAGCAACAACATTATTTGCATTCTTCCAGTTGTGTGAAAGTGATGAATTTGCCAGAACATTGCTGTTTTCGAACGTACCACACTATTTCATTTGGACTGCAAAAAAATGGCATCGACGTAAAAGAGGAGCACCAGTTGATGGTCATCCAGGCGTTTTATTTGAAGATACTATGAGAAGGCTGTATACAGTTCATCCAAACAACGCAGAGTGCTATTATTTGCGATTGTTGTTGGTAAACGTTGTAGGACCACGCTCATTTCAACATTTGAGAAGAGTTAATGGTCATTTATGTCAGACATATCGCGAAGCATGTGAACACTTACATTTGTTGGAAAATGATGCACATTGGGATTTGACACTTAACGAGGCATCGATTTCTTCTTCTCCACATCAAATACCATACGTATGTTATATGTCATAATATTATCGACATGCTTTCCATCGAATCCACTTGATTTGTGGAATAAATATAAAGATTTTATGGCCGAAGACTTTTTAAATCGAATGCGTCATCACACCAGAAATCACAATTTGCTGATCTCATTAGAAATGTATAACGAGGCATTGATATCGATTGAAGATATGTGCCTTGCGATGACAAATAAAGCATTAGGTCAATTAGGTATACCTTCACCCAATCGTCCAATGCAAACAGTACAATATCAATGAATTGCAAACATTTGTGAATTCAAATTTACCCAAATTGAACGACCAACAAAAACATGTTTACGATACCGTTATGCAAGCAGTACAAAATGATGCTGGTGGATTATATTTTTTGGATGCGCCTGGAGGTACGGATAAAACATTTGTGGTATCATTGATTTTGGCAGCCATTCGGTCACAACAAAAAATTGCATTGGCACTTGCTTCGTCTGGAATTGCTGCTACTTTATTGGATGGTGGACGAACAGCACACTCAGCAGTAAAATTGCCGTTAACTGTGCAGGTTTGTTTGTATTCATTGATTGATCGATTTAAAATACATTAGTGCTAATTACTATGATATTATTTTTGAATGTACAGGTGATTGACAATCCCACATGCAACATATCAAGAAAATCTGCAATGGCTAAAGTTTTGCAGCAAGCAGCAATTATTCTATTGGATGAATGTACAATGACCCATAAAAAATCCCTGGAAGCATTAAACCGTACAATGCAAGATCTACGTTGCAATCAACAAATTTTTGGTGGTGCACTAATATTTTTGTCAGGTGATTTCTGCCAAACATTGCCCGTGATTACACGAGCAACATTAGCGGATGAGGTCAATGCGTGCTTGAAGTCATCTTTCCTGTGGCGACATGTCCAAAAATTGACATTGAACATAAACATGCGTGTTCAATTGCACAATGATCAATCTGCAGAACGGTTTTCGAAGCAATTGTTAGAAATCGGAAGTGGCAAAGTTTCAAATACAAATGGCTTGATCACTTTGCCAAACAATTTTTGTACAATTCTACAATCCAAAGGCAAATTAATTGAACGCGTGTTTCCAAATATTATTCAAATTCACAGAAAAAACGAGCAGTATTGTCACCAAAAAATGTACATGTCAATGAAATCAATTTTCACATTCAAGAAAAATTTGCCAGGCGCACTGACTTCATATAAATCTTTTGATAGCGCAATGAATGAAGATGATGCAGTGAATTATCAAGTTGAATTTTTAAATTCTCTAGAAAAGCTTGGTATGCCACCGCATCGTTTGAATTTAAAAATCGGCTCATCAATAATTTTACTACACAATATTGACTGGCAAATGGAAAGGAGAAATTGTGCTCATACCGCGTATTCCGGGCCTGTTCAAGAGTTGGCATTCCAAACTCTTTATTTGTGTACGCTCCAAATGGACAGACGAAAAATATAGTTTATCGAAATGTTTTGGATTGAAAATAAAAATTTTGAAATAAAATAAATGACTTTCATATAAAAAATTCTAGGATATCTCATTGCATTTTATGACTGCATGCGGCGAAGCGCAAAGGGGTCCGCTAGGAATTTTTGCATTTGTTGCCATGTTGGGCACTGCTTTCGGGATGCGAGATTGCTCCCATGGCATCAGAGAATTTTCTGGTAATGCGCATGAGCATATATTCACCAGGATTAGGTCCCAGCTATCAGTGGGTGTGCCGAGAGTTTCGAGCACTGATAAAGAATTTGTGATTGTGGAATACAAATCAATTAACTCTTCACTGGTTTCTTTTCGAACTTTGGGTATGTTCAATAATTTTGTGACCTGATTGTCGACTAATTGGCGCTTGTTTTCACATCGGGAGTGGAGAGCATCCCAAGCCAATTAGAAATTGTCGTTAGTTAAAGAGAATCGTTTAACTATATCTCCTGCTTGGCCTCTTGTTTTATACCGGAGATGGTATAACTTTTGAGCTGGAGATAGCAGCGGGTGGTTTATATATACGGCAGTGAACATGTCTCGAAAAGACGGCCACTCATCGTATCCACCATAAAACGTTTCAGTGTTACAGGGCGGAAGTTGGATATACTTCCGGTTGTTCAACTATTTTGGTTCTGGGTTCTATTTGAGAACTAGACATTGGTTGATTCACTGTACTAATTAATTTTTTCATAAGTATCAGCTAAATTGACACTTTCCTTCCGCCAGCGCAAGGAAATTCGCGGGGAGGTCTTCTTTGTCTTTTTGGAATAAGACATCATATGCATCTTGAACACGTTTATAGCAATCGTCAAGAGGATGGGGAGAAGCATCATTAGTGCCGGGTTTTGCCTTAAGCTGTGTTTATACTTCAACAGAAGAGCGAAGTAGATCAATTGATCTTTTAATGCAATGAGCGGCTACAGTATATGTGCGATTGTGTGTTCGCTGTTATGCTGAAGCTGTGCTAAAGAAAGCACAAAATAAAATAGAAAAGTTTATGCTGTTCTTTAAATGAAAATCATACGAAAAATTGTCACAGGAGAGTGTTTTGATTTTTGTTATGCTTAGGATACAAGCTGAATTTATTAGTTGGGAACACTAAATAATTCTCTTGGATACGTAAAAATGTATGTGCATATGCTTAATTTGCAAACCCTCAAATTCGAAATTGAGGTCAACAACCTTCAAGATCGCGTTACTAAAATTCTTGCTATTGGAAAAAGCAAGTTTATTTTGTAGGTTTGCAAATTTTTATTTTTGTTGGGCTGTATATTTTTTTGGATTAAAAAAAAAACATATAAATTTATGAACTATTTGTAGAAAGGTTCTTTACACTATTTATTTGCATAAACAAGTCTTACGCCCCTTTTTAAAATTCCACCGGTGAGATTCCTTTAAATCCTTTGATTTTAGATATGAGCCGATGGGTCTTCTTTGGATAATAGCTGGCCACATTCCTTCTGCTGGTATTTTCAGATCTTAAACCAATGTTATGATTATGTTCTGATTAATGTTGATTGTATTGTTATATTTGATTTTGTATTTTACATTGATGTTAATTTTGCTTTTCTTGTTGTTTTGGTTTTAATTTATAAAAAGTGCATCTTTGAAGATGTTGCTGCATTTGTTGTTGTTGCTTTTGTACATT
This sequence comes from Ceratitis rosa, assembly GCA_037013455.1. NCBI lineage: Eukaryota > Metazoa > Arthropoda > Insecta > Diptera > Tephritidae > Ceratitis > Ceratitis rosa. The sequence continues at coordinate 1,093,986 of JAWMAG010000016.1, read as the reverse complement.
TTTTTGTATCGAATGTTGGTAAATAATTTTGTTTTTTCTGTTTTTTTTTTTCTAAAGTCTTGATTGCTTTTATTTAAGTTTATGCTAGTAGCTTATATTTCGATTGCACTGCAACAAATACCCCCTTTCTAAATAGTTTTCTTGTTATGCACTAGGTTTTTTTTGTTGCATGAGTTCGAAAGTCCACTTTCAATTTTAACTAATTTTAATATTTTCATATGTTAATGTTGTTATTATTTTCTTTTTTCACAATATTTTTAGTATTTAGTGGCTGTTGCACATAGATGCCTTTCTGCTAGGCTCGAAAGACCATGTTCACGCGATATGTTGATATGAAATCTCTTCTTGCCGATATGTTGATATGAAATCCCTTCGAATGTTCGCCAACGGCTTTTATAGCTAAATGAGCTGGAGAGAGACGCATTAGGGTGCGCACACAATATTAGGGTGGTGTCTTGTTAACCGCACGCCTAAACATCGGCCTTCGGCAGAATTTAAATAAATAACCCTGGTCCAGACTCATACCGGCTTCGTCTGGCACAGTATTCTTAAGTGAAAAAGCTTTGTAAGTTGGCGGCCGAATTTAAATAAATTACCCTGGGCTTGACCAATACCGGCTTCGCCTTGCACCGTATTCTTATGCGAAAAACCTTTGTAAGTTAGCGGCCTACGGACGGATTTAAAAAAAACTGGGCCGGACCAACACTGTCTTCGCCTTGAACAGTATTCTTAAGTGAAACACTTTTGTAAGGTAGCGGCCCTCGACCGAAATTAAAAAAATCACCCAGGGACGGACTAATTCAGGCATCGCCTTGCGCAGAATTCTTAAAAGGAACATCGTTGTAAGTTGCTGTCCTTCGGCCGGATTTATGAAAATAACACTGGGCCGGACTTACACCGGCTTCGCATTGCACAGTATTCTTAAGTGCAGTACTTTGTAAGTTGGCAGCCTTCTTCCGCATTTAAAAAAATTATCCTGCGCCGAAACAGCACCTGCATCGCCTTGCCCAGTATTATTAAGATTTATAAAAATAACCCTGGGCCGGACTAACACCGGTTTCACCCTGCACACTATTCTTAAGTGGTAGGTGTTTGCAAGTTAGCGGCCTTCGAACGAATTTAAAAAAACCTGCACAGTATTATTTAATGAACCACCTTTGTAAGTTAGCGGCCTTCGAGCGGATTTATAAAAATAACCCTGGGCCGGAATAACACCGGTTTTAACTTGCACGCTATTCTTAAGTGGAATACGTTTGTAAGTTGAAGGCCTTCTGCCGGATTAAAAAAAAAACCTTGGCCAGACCAACACGGGATTCGCTTCGCACCGTATTCTTAAGTGATAGGTGTTTGTAAGTTAGCGGGTCTTCGGTCGAAATTACAAAAAAACCTTGTGCGTACCAACACCGGCTTCGCCTTGCACAGTATCATTAGGTGAAAAACATTTGTCAGTTAGCGGCCTTCGGACGAATTTAAAAAACCTTGAACAGTATTATTAAGTGAACCACCTTTGTACGTTAGCGGCCTTCGTCCGAATTTATGAAAATAACACAGCGCCGGACCAACACCGGCTTCGCCTTGCACAGTAATCTAAAGTGAAAAACATTTCTAAGTAAGCGGCCGTATGACGAATTAAAAAAAAAAACTCTTGTCCGTACCATCAGCGGCTTCGCCTTGCACAGTATTGTTAAGTTAACCACCTTTGTAAGTTAGCGGCCTGTGGCTGAATTTATAAAATTAACACTGGGCCGGACTAACACCCGCTTCGCCTTGCACAATAGTCTAAAGTGGCACACCTTTGTAGATTAAAAGCTTTAGGCCAAATTTATAAAAATTACACCGGCTTCGCCTTGCACAGTATTCTTAAGTGAACCACCTTTATAAGTTAGCGGCCTTCAACCGAATTTATAAAAAAAAACAATGGGCCGGACTGACACTGGGTTTGCCTTGCACAATATTCTAAAGTGGCACACCTTTGTAGGTTAAAGGCCTTGGGCCGGATTTATAAAAATAACACTGGGCTGGACTAACACCGGCTTCGCCTTGTACAGTACTTTTAGGTGAAAAACTTTTGTAAGTTAGCGAATGTCGGACGAATTTAAAAAAATTACATTGGGCCTGACCAATACCGGCTTTGCCTTGCAGAGTAATTTTAAGTGAGACAGCTTTGTAAGTTTAAAAAAAATTACCCTGTGCCGGACCAACACCGTCTGCGCATTGCACAGTAATATTAAACGAACGACCTTTGTAAGATAGCGGCCTGCGGCCGAATTTATAAAAATACCACTGGGCCGGACTAACACCAGCTTCGCCTTGCACATTATTCTAAAGTGGCACACCTTTGTAGATTAAAAGACTTCGGCCAAATTTATAAAAATAATACTGGGCTGGACAAACACCGGCTCCGCCTTGCACAGTATTCTGAAGTGAAAAACCTTTGTAAGTTAGCGGGCGTCGGACAAATTTTAAAAACTTACCCTGGGCCTGGGCCTTCCGGATTTAAAAAAATATCCTGGGCCGAAACAGCGCCGGCATCGCCTTGCCCAGTATTGTTAAGTGGAACACCTTTGTAAGTTAGCGGCATTCGACCGGATTTATAAAAATAACCCTGGGCCGGACTAACACCGGTTTCACCTTGCACACTATTGTTCAGTGGAACACGTTTGTAAGTTGAAGCTTTCGGCCTGACTTAAAAAAAAGCCTGGGCCTGACCAACACCGGCTTCACCTTGCACCGCATTCTTAAGTGATACGTGTTTGTTATTTAGCGGGTCCTTGGCCGGATTTAAAAAAAATAACCCTGGGCCGGACCAACACTTGCTTCGCCTCGCACCGCATTCTTAAGTGATACGTGTTTGTTATTTAGCAGGTCCTTGGCCGGATTTAAAAAAAATAACCCTGGGCCGGACCAACACTGCCTTCGCCTCGCATCCCATTCTTAAGTGATACGTAATTGTTATTTAGCGGGTCCTTGGCCGGATTTAAAACACAAACCCTTGTCCGTTCCAACACCGGCTTCGCCTCGCACAGTATTCTTAAGTGAATCACTTCTATAAGTTAGCGGATTTAAAAAAATAACCGTGGGCCGGACTTATACCGGCTTCGCCTTGCCCTGTATTCTTGAGTGGAACACCTTTGTAAGTTGAAGCCGCTCGGCCGGATTCAAAAAAAAATCCTGGGACTGACCAACACCGGCTTCATCTTGCAAAATATTATTAAGTGGAACACGTTTGTAAGTTAGAGGCTTTCGTCCGACTTTACAAAAAAACCCTGGGCCGGACCAACACTGGCATCCCCTCGCACCGTATTTTTGAATTATACGTGATTGTTATTTTACGGGTCTGTGGCCGGATTCAAAAAAAAAAAAAAAATAACTCTGGGCTGGACCATTACTGGCTTCGCCTCGCACCGTATTCTTAAGTGATACGTGTTTGTTATTTAGTGGGTCTTTGACCCGATTTATAAAAATACCCCTGAGCCGGACCAACACCGGCTTCGTTTTGCACCGTATTCTTAAAAGAATCACTTTCGTAAGTACGCAGCTTTCGGCCGTATTAAAAAAAATAACTCTCTGCCGAAAAACCACCGGCTTCGCCTTGCCCACTATTCATAAGTGAAACACCTTTGTAAGTTACAGGCTTTCGGACGGATTCAAAAATTATCCCTTGGCCGGACCAACACAGGCTTTGTAAGTTAGCAGCCTTAGGCCGGATTTGTAAAAGTAACACTGGGTCAGACTAACACAGGCCTCGCCTTGCTCTGTATTCTTAAGAGGAACACTTTTGTCAGTTGGCGGCCTTCGGCTGGATTTATAATAACAACCCTGGGCCTGACCAACAAAGGCTTCGCCGTGCACAGTATCTTAAGTGAAATACCTTTGTAAGTTGGCGGCCTTCGGCTGGATTTAAAAAAAAACCTCGGCCTGACCAACACCGTCTCCGCCTTGCACAGTATTCTTAAGTGGAACTCCTTTGCAAGTTAGCAGCCTTCGGCCGGATTTATAAAAATAACACTGGGCCGGACTTATACCTGCTTCGTCTTGCTCTGTATTTTTAAGTGAAAAGCTTTTGTAAGTTAGGTGTAACACTGGGCCGGACAAACACCGGCTTCACCTTGCACGGTATTTTTAAGTGAAAAACTTTTGTAAATTAGCGGGCGTCGGACAAATTTTAAAAACTTACCCTGGGCCTGACCAACACAGGCTTCGCCTTGCACAGCATTTTTAAGTGAAACAGCTTTAAAAGTTCGAATTTAAAGAAATCTCCCTGGGCCGGACCAACACCGTCATCGAATTGCACAGTCATATTAAGTGAACCACATTTTTAAGTTAGCGGATTTAAAAAAATAACCGAGGGCCGGACCATCACTGGCTTCGCCTCGCACCGTATTCTTGAGTTATACGTGTTTATATTTAGCGGGTCTTTGGACGGATTTAAAACAAAAACCCTTGTCCGTACCAACACCGGCTTCACCTTGCACGGTATTTTTAAGTGAAAAACTTTAGTAAGTTAGCGGGCGTCGGACAAATTTTAAAAACTTACCCTGGGCCTGACCAGCACAGGCTTCGCCTTGCACAGCATTTTTAAGTGAAACAGCTTTAAAAGGTCGAATTTAAAAATATCAGCCTGGGCCGGACCAACACCGTCATCGCATTGCAGAGTAATATTAAGTGAACCACATTTTTAAGTTAGGGGATTTAAAAAAATAGCCGTGGGCCGGACTAATACCGGCTTCGCCTTTCACAGTATTCTAGAGTTTAACACCGTTGTAAGTTAGCGGCCTTCGAACGGATTTATAAAAATAACGCTGGGCCGCACTAACACTGTCTTCGCCTTGTACAGACTTCTTAGGCGGAACACTTTTGTAAGTTGCAGGCCTTCGGACGGATTTTAAAAATATCCCTGGGCCGGCCCAACACAGGCATCGCCTTGCACAGTAGTCTTAAGTGCAGTACTTTGTAATTTGGCAGCCTTCTTCCGGATTTAAAAAAATATTCTGGGCCGAAACAGCACCGGCATCGCCTTGTCCAGTATTATTAAGTGGACACCTTTGTAAGTTAGCGGCCTTCGACCAGATTTATAAAAATAACCCTGGGCTGGACCAACACCGGTTTCACCTTGCACACTATTCTTCAATGGAACACGTTTGTAAGTTGAAAATTTCGGTCGGATTTAAAAAAAAACCTGGGCCTGACCACCACCGGCTTCACCTTGCACAGTATTCTTAAGTGGAACACGTTTGTAAGTTAGAGGCCTTCGTCCGAATTTATGAAAATAACACTGGGCCGGACCAACACTGGCTTCGCCTCGCACCGCATTCCTAAGTGATATGTGTTTGTTATTTAGCGGGCCTTTGGCCGGCTTTAAAAAAAATAACCCTGGGCCGGACCAACACTGGCTTCGCCTCTCACCGTATTCTTGAGTTATACGTGTTTATATTTAGCGGGCCGGATTTAAAACAAAAACCCTTGTCCGTACCAACACCGGCTTCGCCTTGCACAGTATCATTAGCTGAACAACCTTTGTAAGTTAGCGGCCTTCGGACGAATTTGAAAAACCTAGCACAGCGTTATTAAGTGAAACACTTTTGTAAGTAAGCAGCCTGCGGCCGAATTTATAAAAAATAACACTGGGCGGAACTAACACCGGATTCGCCTTGCACAAACTTCTTAGGCCGGATTTAATAAAATAACCCTGGTCCAGACTAATATCGGCCTCGCTTTGCACAGTATTCTTAAGTGAAAAACCTTTGCAAGTTAGTGGTCTTCGGTTGAATTTAAAAAAATTGCCCTGGAACAGGCAAACAATATCATCGCATTGCACAGCAATATTAAGTGAACCACCTTTATAAGTTAGCGGATTTAAAAAACTAACCCTGAGCCGGACCAACACTGGCTTCGTCTCGCACCGTATTCTTGAGTTATACGTGTTTGTTATTTAGCGGGTTTTTGGCCGGATCTAAAACAAAAACCCTTGTGCGTACCAACGCCGGCTTCGCCATGCACAGTATCGTTAGTTAAACAACCTTCCTAAGTTAGCGGCCTTCGGACGAATTTAAAAGACCTTGCACATTATTCTGAAGTGGAAAACCTTTGTAAGTTAGCGGCCTTAGGCCGGATTTATAAAAATAACCCTGGGCCGGACAAACACTGGCTTCGATTCGCACCGTATTTTTAAGTGATACGTGTTTGTAATGTAGCGGGTCTTTGGCCGGACTGATAAAACATACCCTGACCCGGACCAACACCGGCTTCGCTTTGCACCGTGTTGTTAAGTCAATCACCTTCGTAAGTACGCAGCTTTCGGCCGGATTAAAAAAAATAACTTCGGCCGAAAAACCACCGGCTTCGCCTTGCCCATTATTCTTAAGTGAAACACCTTTGTAAGTTACAGGCCTTTGGACGGATTCAAAAAACATCCCTTGGCCGGACCAACACAGGCTTTGTAAGTTAGCAGTCTTTGGCCGGATTTGTAAAAGTAACGCTTGGTCAGACTAACACCGGCCTCGCCTTGAGCTGTATTCTTAAGAGGACCACCTTTGTCAGTTGGCGGCCTACGGCCGGATTAATAGGAATAACCCTGGGCCTGACCAACAAAGGCTTCGTCGTGCACAGTATCATAAGTGAACCACATATGTAAGCTAGCGGTCTTCGGCCGAATTTATGAAAATAACACTGGGCCGGACTAACACCGATTTCGCCTTGCACAGTATTTTGATCTGAAAAACCTTAGTAAGTTAACCGCCTTCGGCCGGATTTAAAAAAATAATACTGGGCCGGACCAACACCGGCTTCGCCTTGCACCGTATTATTAATTAAAACACCTTTGGAACTTAGGGGGACTTCGGCAGGATTTATAAAAATAACACTGGGCCGGACTAACACCGGCTTCGTCTTGCACAATATTCTAAAGTGGCACAACTTTCTAGGTTAAAGGCCTTCGGCCAGATTTATTAAAATAACGCTGGGCCGGACTAACACCGTCTTCGCCTTGTACAGATTTCTTAGGCGGAACATGTTTGTAAGTTAGCGGCCTTCGGCCAGACTTATAAAAAGAACACTGGGCCGGACTAGCACCTATTTCGCCTTGTACAAACTTCTTCGGCCGGATTTAATAAAATAACGCTGGTCCAGACTAATACCGGCCTCGTTTTGCACAGTATTCTTAAGTGAAACACCTTTGTAAGTTACAGGACTTCGAACGAATTTAGAAAAATTGCCCTGGACCTGACCAACACCGGCTTCGCCTTGAACAGTATTGTTAAGTGGAACTCTTTTGTAATTTGTCGGCTGTTCACGCGACGGTCTCTTCTGAAGCCTTTTAAAATAAAAACACCTCGCGTTTCGAAGTTTATATACAATTGTTTATTTTAGTTAAATAATTTTAAGTGCTGAATTAAACCCGTTTTCGTGGAGGCTGTGGATGGTACTGGTTCCCCATGTGGTTCCTTATATTATTTCTGCTGTTGCGTGTTTCTTCGGAGCTACGACAGGTTTTCTTGGTATGAGAAACCGTGAACCGATGTTACTGTCCGTTTCCTGGAAAGAAAAAGTTGGAAGTATACTGTAGCGGAAAGTGTATTTTCTTAATTTTCTGTTTATTAATATTTTTATGATGCAGACATGAGCGTGTGTTTTGCTGCCAATATGAGCCTGTTCTACGGGACTTGTAGAACCTGTTTGAGAAGCGTCCTTGAAAAAACTCTGATCTAGGGGTGATCAGAGTATGCAATGAGCAAATCTTCTCATGAGGTGAGCAGTGCGATTGCATTTGTTGCCATGTTGGACACTGCTTTCGGGATGTGAGAGATTGCTCCCATAGCATTAGAGAATTTTCTGGTAATGTGGATGAGAATATATTCACCAGGATTGGGTCCCAGCTATCAGTGGGTGTGCCGAGAGTTTCGAGCACTGATAAAGAATTTGTAATTGTGGAATACAAATCAATTAACTCTTCTTTAGTTTCTTTTCGAACTTTGGGGAAGTTCAATAATTTACCTGATTGTCGACTAATTGGCGCTTGTTTTCACATCGGGAGTGGAGAGCATCCCAAGCCAATTAGAAATTGTCGTTAGTTAAAGAGAATCGTTTAAATATATCTCCTGCTTGGCCTCTTGTTTTATACCGGAGATGGTATAACTTTTGAGCTGGAGATAGCAGCGGGTGGTTTATATATACGGCAGTGAACATGTCTCGAAAAGACGGCCACTCATCGTATCCACCATAAAACGTTTCAGTGTTACAGGGCGGAAGTTGGATATACTTCCGGTTGTTCAACTATTTTGGTTCTGGGTTCTATTTGAGAACTAGACATAGGTTGATTCACTGCACTTATTAATTTTAGTTGCTCAGCAATTTTTGCTTTAGTGTTTTCATAAGTGTCAGTGCTAAATTCATACTTTCCTTCCGCCAGCGCAAGGAAATTCGCGGGGAGGTCTTCTGTGTCTTTTTGGAATAAGACATCATATGCATCTTGAACACGTTTATAGCAATCGTCAAGATAATTATTTTTAATTTTCAGGAGATTTTCTGAAAATTCCTCTATGGGGAAGAGGTAAATCTGGCACAATATCTTATTAAGCCATCATTTGTTGTGTCGAATATTTGCGCACACGGGTAGTGTGGTTTGCATTTTGAGGCTTGATGCTCCATTTTGCTTTCAGCTGCTACATGGGATGCAGTCTATGTGTATGTATGTTTATTTGTGTTTATAGTTCAAGAGAAGAGCGAAGTAGATCAATTGATCTTTTAATGCATTGAGCGGATACAGTATACACGTATGTGCGATTGTGTGTTCGCCGTTATGCTGAAGCTGTGCTTATTTAAATATTTTTTATCAAAATTTCTTGTTTTTATACAAGTTAACACTTAGCCTCGGGGAACTAATGTTACGTGAAATTGGGTGTAGTCGAGAGCTACTTGAAAATATAGTGACCCAGAAGTGTTTACTGCTGGGCTGGGATGCAGTTTATGTGTATGTATGTATATTTGTGTTTATACTTCAAGAGAATAGCGAAGTAGATCAATTGATCTTTTAATGCATTGAGCGGCTACAGTAGGTATATGTGCGATTGTGTGTTCACTGTTATGCTGAAGCTGTGCACAAAAAAAAATAAAAAAAAAAGCACAAAAGAAAATAGAAAAGCAAGCCAAAGAGGGAGTTTATGCTGTTCTTTAAATGCTATAAAAACAATGTAAGAGTGTATTGCGTTAGAATATCCATACTATTTAATGCTGAAAATCATACGAGAAATTGTCACAGGAGAGTGTTTTGATTTTTGTTATGCTTTGGATACAAGCTGAATTTATTAGTTGGGAACACTAAATATTTCTCTTGGATATGTAAAAATTTATGTGCATATGCTTAATTTGCAAACCCTCAAATTCAAGATCGCGTTACTAAAATTCTTGCTATTGGAAAAAGCAAGTTTATTTTGTAGGTTTGCAATTTTTTATTTTTATTGGGCAGTATATTTTTTGGAAAAAAACATATAAATTTATAAACTATTTGTAGAAAGGTTCTTTACGCTATTTATTTGCATAAACAAGTCTTACGCCCCTTTATAAAATTCCACCGGTGAGATTCCTTTAAGTCCTTTGATTTTAGATATGAGCCGATGGGTCTTCTTTGGATAATAGCTGGCCACTTTCCTTCTGCTGGTATTTTCAGATCTTGAGCCAATGTTATGATTATATTATGATTAATGTTGATTGTATTGTTATTTTTGATTTTGTATTTTACATTGATGTTAATTTTGCTTTTCTTGTTGTTTTGGTTTTAATTTATAAAAAGTGCATCTTTGAAGATGTTGCTGCATTAGTTGCTGTTGGGTTTGTGCATTTTTTTTATCGAATGTTGGTAAATAATTTTGTTTTTTCTGTTGTTTTTCTTAAGGGGTTACATACGTCCAGAATTTTCAAAAAATCGGTTTTTTTTATAGGTTATTATTCTTTATAGTTTAAGGCGTATTTCTGTGAAAGTCGATTGTAAAAATTCCCCATAGATACAAAGTTATGGTAGAAAATCAGACCGCCCGACGAGAGTTTAATGCACACAGGTAGCTGTCCGAGCGAAATGCACATGAAAGTTTAAACGCGTTTTTCTCGAAACTACTTTTCCCGGCACGGTCTGCATGATAACTCATACAGTTTTTAACATTTTTTGATGCGATTTTTTTTAAAATATTCGAAAATGTTTTCTCTATAGTCTGTCGAGCCGTATTTTCGATATTTTTATTAAAAAATTTTATGAACATAATTAAAGTGTGACATTTATGACGTAAAACGCATACTTTTTTTCTAAATTCCGTAAATTGGAAAATTTTTCGAAATTAAAAAATTCGGCTCGACAGACTATAACTACAACTTCATTTTACAAGAATTTTTTTTATTTTTACAGATCCATCAACATTCCAAGGATAAATGATGCAGACCGTGGAGCAACTTTTTTTTCATTGTACTTTGGGTCACGTGATATTTTATGTACTAATTTTTGTAAAGAAAAATTAAAATACATTTTTTTATAAACTTTAAGTACCAATAAACATTGTATAAATTTCTTTATATTTATTTCTATTGTTATCCCTTCTGAAAACAGTTTTTGTTTTAGCGCATTTTTGGTGCTGCTGGACGTATGTAACCCCTTAAGTCTTGATTGCTTTTATTTAAGCTTATGCTTCTTTTTCTTCTTTATTGGCGTTGGCACCGCTTACGCGATTATAGCCGAGCCAATTATAGCGCCCCATTCATCTCTTCTTCTCGCTGTTTGACGCCAGTTGGAAATGCCAAGTGCACCCAGATCACTTTCCACTTGATCTTTCCAACGGAGTGGAGGTCTCCCTCTTCCTCTGCTACCTCCAGCGGGTACTGCATAAAATACTTTCAAAGCGGGAGTGCTTTCATCCATTCGGACGACATGGCCTAGCCACCGTCGCCGCTGTCTCTTTATTAGCTGAACTATGTCAATATCATCGTATAGCTCGTACAGCTCAGCGTTCCATCGTCTGCGGTATTCGCCGTTGCTAATGCGCAAGGACCATAAATCGTTCGCAGAACCTTTTTCTCGAAGACTCCTAGAGCCGGCTCATCAGATGATGACATCGTCCACGCTTCTGCGCCATATAGTAGAACCGGTATGATGAGCGACTTGTAGAGTTTGGTTTTCGTTCGTCGAGAGAGAACTTTACTTTTCAATTGCCTACTCTGCCCAAAGTAGCACCTGTTGGCAAGAGGGATTCTGCGTTGGATTTCAGGGCTGAAATTGTTGTTGGTATTAATGCTGGTTCCTAGATAGATCGCGAATGCGATGACAGTTTGTTTGATGACAGGAGATATTTCGCCTTACCCTCATTCACTACCAGACCCATTCGTTTCGCTTCTTTATCAAGTCTGGAGAAAGCAGAACTTACGGCGCGGTTGTTGAGGCCAATAATGTCGATATCATCGGCGTACGCCAGCAGCTGTACACTCTTATAGAAGATTGTCCCTTCTCTATTTAGCTCTGCAGCTCGTATTATTTTCTCCAGCATTAAATTAAAAAAGTCACACGATAAGGAATCACCCTGTCTGAAACCTCGTTTGGTATCGAATGGAGCTTTTAGTGTTGCTTAACGTCAGCTTACTTAGCCGTATAAGTTTTTCGGGGATTCAAAATTCAGACATAGCGGCGTAAAGGCAGCTCCTATTCGTGCAGTCGAAGGCGATTTTAAAATTGACGAAAAGTTGGTGGGTGTCGATTCTCTTTTCACGGATCTTTTCCAAGATTTGGCACATGGTGAATATCTGGTCAATGGTTGACTTACCAGGTCTAAAGCCACACTGATAAGGTCCAATCAGTCTGTTGACGGTGAGCTTTAGTCTTTCACATAATACGCTTGATAGAATCTTATATGCGATATTAAGAAGGCTTATTCCACGGTTATTGGCGCAGGTGATCCAACCTTTTTTATGGATCGGGTAGAGCACACTCTAAATCCAATCGTCGGGCATGCTTTCATCCGACCATATTTTGAAAAGAAGCTGATGCATGCACCTGATCAGTTCTTCGCCGCGGTAATTGAATAGCTCGGCTGGTAATCCATCGGCCCCTGCCGCTTTGTTGTAACGGAACAACTTTTCCATCGTCTTCAATTGGAGTTTCGGGTTCACCATCCACTCGTGTTTCCTGTACACTGCCATTCAGCAGGCTGGAGAAATGCTCCCTCCATAAATCGAGTATACTCTGGGCATCTGTCACTAGCTCACCTCCCTGGGTCCTACAAGAGTTTGCTCCGGTCTTGAAGCCTTCTGCAAGTCGCCGTATCTTTTCGTAGAATTTTCGAGCGTTACCCTTGTCGGCCAGCTTCTCAAGCTCCTCGTATTCGCGCATCTCGGCCTCTTTCTTTTTTAGTCGGCAGACGCGCATTGCTTCCCTCTTCAGTTCACGGTATCTATCGCTCCCCGCACGTGTTGTGGTCGATCGCAAGGTTGCGAGGTAGGCAGTCTGTTTTCTCTCCACTGCGACACGGCAGTTCTCATCGTACCAGCTGTTTTTGCGACCTCTCCGAAATCCAATGGTTTCGTTTGCAGCTGTACGCAGGGATTTTGCAATGCCGTTCCACAGATCCCTTATACCGGGTTGCTGATGAGTACTCTCAGAGAGCAGGTGTGCAAGTCGAGTAGAAAACCGCTCGGCAGTCTGTTGTGATTGCAGCTTTTCAACGTCGAACCGTTCTTGTGTTTGTTGATGGGCGTTCTTCGATACACAGAGGCGCGTACATATCTTCGCTGCGACAAGATAGTGATCCGAGTCAGTGTTGGGACCTCGGAACGTACGCACATTTAAACACTGGATCCATGTCTTCCGTTTATCACAACATGATCGATCTGGTTGGAAGTTTTCCGATCTGGAGATAGCCAAGTAGCTTGGTGAATTTTTTTGTACTGGAATCTAGTGCTACAGACAACCATATTTCGGGCCCCGGCGAAGTCTATCAGCCTCAGCCCATTTGGAGATGTTTCGTCGTGGAGACTGAATTTTCCGACAGTCGTACCAAAGATACCTTCTTTGCCCACCCTAGCGTTGAAGTCGCCAAGCACAATTTTGACGTCGTGGCGGGGGCAGCGCTCATAGGTGCGTTTGAGGTGCTCGTAAAAGGCATCTTTGGTCAAGTCATCCATCGCTTCCGTTGGCGCGTGGGCGCAAATTAGAGTGGTGTTGAAAAATTTTGTCTTGATGCGAATTGTGGCTAGACGTTCATCCACCGGAGTGAATGCCAGTACTCGGCGACGGAGTCTCTCTCCCACCACGAATCCGACACCAAATTTGCGCTCCTTTGTATGACCGCTGTAGTAAATTTCACAAGGACCCACCTTCTTCCGTCCTTGTCCCGTCCATCGCAATTCTTAGACGGCAATGATGTCAGCAATTAACTTTATGAGGACATCAACCAGCTGGGCAGCGGCACCTTTCCAATTAAGGGACCGGACATTCCAGGTGCATACCGTAAAATCGTAATCCTTAAAACATTTGCGGGGGGGCTTACATTGGTTGCTCATTGGTGAGTTCCAAACGCTACGCACAACCGCATGGGACTCGCCTTCTCATTTTAGCTCGCCTACAAACGGATGTTCGTTGGCTACCCAGGGGATACGTGGTCTAATACCGGACGTCCTAAGCTACTTGAGCCATATGCAAGTATCGTTTCTGGCCACTCCCAGGTGAATGGCAGTCAAAAAACTTTCCTCACTAGCGTAAACTTCTGCACATGGCCCCACCCCCCCTGTGGGGGGCTAGTAGCTTATATTTCGTTTGCACTGCACAAATACCCCTTTTCTAGATAGTTTTAATGTTATGCACTTGGTTTTGGTTTTGTTGTATGAGTTCGAAAGTCCACTCTAAATTTTAACTAATTTTAATATTTTCATATGTTAATGTTGTTATTATTTTCTTTTTTCACAACATTTTTAGTATTTAGTGGCTGTTGCACATATATGCCTTTCTGCTAGGCTCGAAAGACCATGTTCACGCGATATGTTGATATGAAATCTCTTCTTGCCGATATGTTGATATGAAATCTCGTCGATTGTTCGCCAACGGCTTTTATAGCTAAATGAGCTGGAGAGAGACGCATTAGGGTGCGCACACAATATTAGGATGGTGTCCTGTTAAGCGCACGCCTAAACATCGGCTTTCGGCAGAATTTAAATAAATAATCCTGGTCCAGACTAAAACCGGCTTCGTCTGGCACAGTATTCTTAAGTGAAAAAGCTTTGTAAGTTGGCGGCCTAATTTAAAAAAAATACCCTGGGCTTGACCAATACCAGCTTCGCCTTGTACCGTATTCTTATGTGAAAAACCTTTGTAAGTTAGCGGCCTACGGACGGATTTAAAAGAACCCTGGGCCGGACCAACACTGCCTTCGCCTTGCACAGTATTCTTAAGACCTTTGTAAGCTGGAGGCCTTCGGCCGGATTTATTAACATAACCCCATGCCGGACCAACATAGGCTTTGCTATTTGCCGTATTCTTAATTGAATCACGTTTGAAAGTTAGCGGCCTATGACCGGATTTATAAAAAAAACCCTGGGCAGGACCGACACCGGCTGCGCCTTGCACAGTATCATTAGGTGAAACGCCTTTGTAAGTTAGGGGCCTTCGGACAAATTTAAAAAAATTACCCTGGACCTGGCCAACACCGGCTTCACCTGGCACAGTATTCTTAAGTGAAACTCTTTTGTAAATTGCCGGCCTTCAGCCGAATTTAAAAAGATAATCCTGGTACAGACTAATACCGGTACCGCCGTGCACATTAATCTTAAGTGAAACAGCTTTGCAAGTTGGCGGCCGAATTTAAAAAAATTTCCCTGAGCCGGACCAACACCGTCTTCGCCTTGCACACTATTTTTAAGTGAAACATCCTCGTTATATAGCGGCCTTCGGACGGATTTAAACAAATAAGCCTGGGCCGAACATTATTATTTATAAAACTAGCCCTGGGCCGGAACAACACAGGCTTCGCCGTGCGCCGTATTCATAATTGAAACACGTTTGGAAGTAAGCGCGCCTTCGGCTGGATTTAAAAAAGTAACCCTGGTCCGAATCAACACCGGCTTCGGCTTGCACAGTATTCGTAAGAGAAAGACCTTTGTAAGTTCCCGGCTTTCGTCCAGAATTATAAAAATAACACTGGGCCGGACTATAACCGGCTTCGCCTTGTACACTTTTCTTAAGTGAAACAGCTTCGTATGTTACCGGCCTTCGGTCGGATTTAAAAAAAATTCTGGCCGGACAAATATAGGCTTCGCCTTCGGCCCGATTCATAAAAATAACACTGGGCAGGACTAACACCGGCTTCACCTTGCACAGTATTCTAAAGTGGGATATCTTTGTAGGTTAGCGGCCCTCGGCCGGATTTAAAAAAAAAACGCTGGGCCGGACAAACACCGGCTTCGCCTTGTACAGTATTCTAAAGTGGAACAGCTTTGTAAGTTAGCGGCCTTCGGACGGATTTAAAAAAATCCCTGGGCCGGACCAATACAGGCTTCGCCTTGCGCTGAATTCTTGAGGGGAACACTTTTGCAAGTTGGCGGCCTTCGGCCGGATTTATAAAATTAACACTGGGCCGGACCAACACCGGCTTCGCATTCCACATTTTTAAGTGAAATAGAGGCCTTCGGCAGGACATTAAAAATAACCCGGCCGGATTTAAAAAAATTATCCTGGGTCTGACCAACACCAGCTTCGCCTTGCACAGTATTCTGAAGTGGAACAGCTTTGTAAGTTGGCGGCTGAATTAAGAGAAGTCACCCTGGGCCGGACCAACGCCGCCTTAGCCTTGCATAGTGTTATTAACTAAAACACCTTTATAAGTTATCGGCCTTGGCCCGTATTTAAAAAAATAACCCTATTCTTAAGTGTAAAACCTTTGCAATTTGGCGGCCTTCGGCCGGATTCAAGTAAATAACCCTGGCCCGGACCAACATCGGCTTCACCGTGCACAGTATTTTTAAGAGAAACAGGTTTGTAAGTTGGCGGCCGAAATTTAAGAAATCACCCTGGTCCAGACTAATATCGGCTTAGCCTTGTACACTATTCTTAAATGAAACACCATTGTAAGTTAGCGGCCTTCGGACGGTTGTAAAAAAATCCCTGGGCCGGACCAATACAGGTTTCGCCTTGCGCTGAATTCTTGAGGGGAACACTTTTGCAAGTTGGCGGCTTTCGTCCAGAATTATAAAAATAACACTTATATAAATGAAACACCCTTGTGAGTTAGCGGCCTTCAGCCGGATTTATAAAAACAACCGTGGATTAGACTAACAATGGATTCGCCCTGCACAGTATCGTAAGTGAAATACCTTTGTAAGTTAGCGGCCTTCGGCCGGATTTAAAACAAAAAATTCTGAGTCTGACCAACACCGCCTTCGTCTTGCACAGTATTCTTAAGAGGAACTCCTTCGTAAAATAGCAGCCTTCGGACGGATTTATACAAATAACACTGGACCGGACTTATACCGGCTTCGCCTTGAACAGACTTCTTAGGCGGAACAATTTTGTAAGTTGCAGGCTTTCGGACGGATTTAAAAAATAACCCTGTGCCGACCTAAAACAGGCTTCACCTTGCACAGTATTCTAAAGCGGAACACCTTTGTAAGTTAGCGGCTTTTGGGCGGATTTATAAAAATATTACTAGGCCGGACTAACACCGGCTTCACCTTGCACAGTATTCTAAAGTGGAACACCTTTGTAGGTTAGCGGCCTTCGACCGGAATTATAAAAATAACACTGCGCCGGACAAACACCGGCTTCGCCTTGCACAATATTCTCAAATGGAGCACCTTGGTAGGTGAGCGGCTTTTGGGCGGATTTATAAAAGTAACCCTGGGTCGGAACAGCACAGGCTTCGCCTTGCACATTATTCTAAGTGAAACACTTCTGGTTTCGCCTTGCGCCGTATTCTTAATTGAAACACGTTTGGAAGCAAGCGGGCCTTCGGCCGGATTTAAAAAATAACCCTGGTCGGAACAAACACCGGCTTCGGCTTGCACAGTATTCGTAAGAGAAAGACCTCTGTAAGATAGCGGCTTTCGTCCAGAATTATAAAAATAACACTGGGCTGGACAAGTACCGGCTTAGCCTTGCAAACTATTCTTAAGCGAAACACCCTTATAAGTTAGAGGCGTTCGGTCAGATTTGTAAAAACACCACTGGGCCGGACTAACACCGGCTTCGCCTTGCACACTATTCTTAAGTGAAACACCTTTGTGAGTTGGCGGCCTTCGGCAGGATTAATAAGAATAACCCTGGGCCGGAGCAACACAGCCGTCGCCTTGCACAGTATTCTTATGTGAAACACCTTTATAAGCTAGCGGCCTTTGGACGAATTAAAAAACAAAACTGGGCCAGACCAATACCGTCTTCGCCTTGCACAGAAATCCTTAGTGGAACTCTTTTGTAAGTTGGCGGCCTTCGGCCGAATTTCAAACATAACTCTGGTCCAGACTAATACCGACTTCGCCTTGCACCATATTCTTAAGTGAATCAGCTTTTTAAGTTGGCGGCCGAATTTAAAAAAATTGCCCTGGGTCGGACCAACATCGGCTTCGCCTTGTACCGTATTCTTAATTGAAACACGTTTGTAAATTAGCGGCCTTCGACCGGATTTATAAAAATAACCCTGGGCCGGCCAACACCTGCTTCACCTTGCACACTATTCTTAAGTGGAACACGTTTGTAAGTTGTAGTCCTTCGGCTGGATTTAAAAAAAAACCCTGGTCCGGATCAACATCGGCTTCGCTTTGTACCGTATTCTTAATTGAAACACGTTTGTAAATTAGTGGCCTTCGACCGGATTTAAAAAAAAAACCAGGGCCGGACCAAGACCGGCTTCACCTTGCACGCTATTCTTAATCGACTAACAACATCTTCGGCTTGTACAGACATCCTAGGCGGAATACTTTTGTAAGTTGCTGTCCTTCGGACGGATTTAAAAAATAATCATTATCCGAAACAACCCTATCTTCGCCTTGCCCACTATTCTTAAGTGAAATACCTTTGTAAGTTAGAGGCCTTCGGCAGAATTTATAAAAATAACACTGGGCTGGAACAACAGAGGCTTAGTCTTGCACAATATCTTAAGTGAAAAACATTTGTAAGTTGGCGGCCTTTAACCAAATTTAAAACAAAAACCCTGGGCCAGACCAACACCGGCCTCGCCTTGCACAGTATTATTAGGTGAACAACCTTTGTAAATTAGCGGCCTTCGGACGAATTTAGAAAACCTTGCACAGTATTATTAAGTGAACCATTTTTTTAAGTTAGCGGCCTGCGGCCGAATTTATCAAAATAACACTGGGCCGGACAAACACCGACTTCGCCTTGCACAATATTCTAAAGTGCAACACCTTTGTAGGTTTAAGGCCTTCGGCCGGCCGGATTTAAAAATATGACTCTGGACTGGACTAAAACCGGCTTCGCCTTGCACAAGATTCTAAGGTGGCACACCTTTGTAGGTTAAAGGCCTTCGGCCGGACTTATAAAAATAACACTGGGCCGGAGAAACACCGGCTCCGCCTTGCACAGTATTTTTAAGTGAAACACCTTTCTAAGTTGACGGCCGAATTTAAAGAAATTACCCTGTGCCGGACCAACACCGTCTTCGCCTTGCATAGTATTGTTAAGAGAACCACCTTTGTAAGTTGGCAGCCTTTGGCGGGATTTAAAAAAGTAATCCTGAGCCGGACACACACCGACTTCACCTTGTACAGACTTCTTAGGCGGAATACTTTTGTAAATTACACGCTTTGGAACGGATTTAAAAAAAAACCTGGGCTGGACCAACGCAGGCTTCGCCTTGCACAGTATTCTTAAGTGGAACAGCTTTGTAAGTTGGCGGCCGAATTTAAAGAAATTACCCTGGGCCTGACCAACACCGGCCTCGCCTTGCACAGTATTTTCAAGTGAAACAGCTTTGTAAGTTGGCGGCATTCGGCCGAATTTATAAAAATAACCCTGGGCCGGAACAACAGAGGCTTGTAGCCTATTTCCACCGCATTTAAATGCTAAATTCCCATGTGTTTGTTGTTGTATAAAAGTGTGTTGACTCACTTTTCAAAGGGATTTTTCGGCCGAGCTACTCCTCGAATTGTGGTTTTCTAGAAAAACACACTTAATTAGTTAAAAAAATAAACTAAACTAAAAATGGAAACAAAACGACGCAAGTGGAACCTTACGGAGGTGCAAAGTTTCCTGGATTTCTGGGAAGGAAGAGCTCAGGAATTGAGAGGTAGCCGAAAAAACTCTCATGTATACAAAGAAATGGCATTGTTGGCAAAGTTGTAAGCATGCAAAAAAGCATTTTCCTTTCAGCAGCGTCTGTCCGTGCAGCAATAATCTGCACTTGCAAATCATAATATTGTATAAATAGCAAAATAAAATGGATGAGGTCTCTTGAATTCATGATTTTAATACTTGTGACAAATTTTGCAAACTGCAAGTGTAAACAAAAATCTGCTGTTTAAGTTGACTCAGTTTCGGTGGAAACGTTTGACATTTCATTCACTTAACAGAGGCCTTAAATGCATTGAAGCGCTTGGTGGAAATAGGCTATAATACAAGCTACGCCTTGCGCAGTATTCTAAAGTGGAACACCTTTGTAGGTTAGCGGCATTCGGCCGCATTTATAAAAATAACACGGGCCGGACCAACACCGGCTTCGCCTTGCACAGTATTCTTAAGTTAAACACCGCTGTAAGTTAGCGGTCTTTGGACGAAGTTATAAAAATAACGCTGGGCTGGACTAACACCCTCTTCGCCTTATATAGTAAGTTGCACGCTTTCGGATGGATTTCAAAAATATTCCTGGGCCGGACTATCACCGGCTTCGCCTTGCACAGTATTCTTAAGTTAAACACCATTGTAAGTTAGCGGCCTTCGTGCGAATTTATAAAAATAACACGGGCCGGATTAACACCGTCTTCGCCTTGTACAGACTTCTTAGGCTGAATACTTTTGTAAATTGCACGCCTTCGGAAGGATTTAAAAAAAAAAACCCTGGGCCGGACCAACACAGGCTTCGCCTTGCACAGTATTCTTAAGTGAAGTACTTTGTTAGTTAGCAGTCTTATTCCTGATTTAAAAAAATTCTCCTGGGCCGAAACAACACCGGCTTCGCCTCGCCCAGTATTCTGAAGTGGAAAGCTTTTGTAAGTTAGCGGTCTTGGGACGGATTTATAAAAATAGCACTGGGCCGGACTAACACGGGCTTCGCCTTGCACAGCATTCTGAAGTGGAAAACCTTTGTAAGTTAGCGCCCTTAGGCCGGATTTATAAAAACAACCCTGGGCCGGACTAACACCGTCTTCGCGTTGTACGGACCTCTTAGTCGGAGCACTTTTGTAAGTAGCAGGCGTTCGGACGGGTTTAAAAAATAACCCTGGGCCGTACCAACACCGGCTTCACCTTGCACACTATTCTTAAGTGGAAAATGTTTTAAAGTTGAAGGCCTACGGCCGGACATAAAAAAAAAACCTGGGCGTGACCAAAACCGGATGCACCTTGCACATTATTCTTAAGTGATACGTGTTTGTAATTTAATTTTTATAAAAATAACACGAGCCGGAGAAACACCGTCTCCGCCTTGCACAGTATTTTTAAGTGAAACAGCTTTGTAAGTTGGCGGCCGAGTTTTAAGCAATTACCCTGGGCCGGACAAACATCGTCTTCGCTTTGCACAGTAATATTCAGTGAACCACCTTTTTAAGTTAGCGGATTAAAAAAAAAAAAACCGTGGGTTGGACTAACACCGGCTCCGCCTCGCACAGTATTTTTAAGTGAAATAGCTTTGTAAGTTGGCGGCCGAATTTAAAGAAATTACCCTAGGCCGGACTAACACCGGTTTCACCTTGCACACTATTCTTAAGTAGAACACGTTTGTAAGTTGAAGTTCTTCGGCCGGATTTAACAAAAAAAACTGGGCCTGACCAACACCGGCTTCACCTTGCACAGTATTCTAAAGTGATACGTGTTTGTAATTTAGCGGGTCTTTGGCCGAATTTAGAGAAATAACCCTGGGCCGGACTAACACCGGCTTCACCTTGCACACTATTCCTAAGTGAAACACATTTGTAAGTTGGCAGCCTTCGGCAGGAATAATAAGAATAACGCTGGGCCGGAACAACACAGCTTCCGCCGTGCACGGTATTATTAAGTGAACCACCATTATAAGTTAGCGGCCTTCGGCCGAATTTATAAAAATAGCTCTGGGCCGGACTAAAACCGTCTTCGCGTTGTACAGACCTCTTAGGCGGAACACTTTTGTAAGTTGAAGGTCTTCGGACGGATTTAAAAAATAACCCTGGGCCTGACCAACACCGGCTTCGCCTTGCACAGTATTTTTAAGTGAAATAGCTTTGTAAGTTGGCGGCCTTCAACCGAATTTAAAACAAAAAATCCTGGGTCAGACTAACACTGTTTTCGCCACGCACCGTATTCTTAAGGTATACGTGTTTGTTATTTAGCGGGTCTTCGGCAGGATTTAAAAAACCCTTGTCCGCACCAACACCGGCTTCGCCTTGCACAGTTTCTTAAGTGAAAAACTTTTGTTAGTTGGCGGCCTTCGACCGAATTTAAAACAAAAAAACCCTGGGCCGGACCAATACTGGCTTCGCCTCGCACCGTATTCTTAAATTATACGTGTTTGTTATTTAGCGGGTCTTCGGACGGATTTAAAAAAAAACCCTTGTCCGCACCAACATCGGCGTCGCCTTGCACAATATTCTTAAGTGGAACACCTTTGTATGTTAAAGGCCTTCGGTCGGATTTATTAAAATAGCACTGGGCCGGAGAAACACCGTCTCCGCCTTGCATAGTATTTTTAAATGGAAAACTTTTGTAGGTTAGCGGCAGTCGGACGAATTTAAAAAAATTATTCTGGGCCTGACCAACACCGGCTTCGCCTTGCACAGTATTTTTAAGTGATACGTGTTTGTAATTAAGCGTGTCTTCGGCCGAATTTAAAAAAAAAACTCTGGGCCGGAGAAACACCGTCTCCGCCTTGCACAGTATTTTTACGTGAAAAGCTTTTGTAAGTTAGCGGCCGTCGGACGAATTTAAAGAAATTACCCTAGGCCGGACTAACACCGGTTTCACCGTGCACACTATTCTTAAGTAGAACACGTTTGTAAGTTGAAGGCCTTCGGCCGGATTTAACAAAAAAAACCTGGGCCTGACCAACACCGGCTTCACCTTGCAAAGTATTCTTAAGTGATACGTGTTTGTAATTTAGCGGGTCTTTGGCTGGATTTAAAAAAAAATAACCCTGGGCCGGACCAACACTGGCTTCCCCTCGCACCGTACTCTTAAGTGATACGTGTTTGTAAGTTAGCGGGTCTTCGGCCGAATTAAAAGAAAAACCCTTGTCCGTACCAACACCGGCTTCGCCTTGCACAGTATTATTAGGTGAACAACCTTTGTAAGTTAGCGGCCTTCGGACGAATTTAACACACCTTACACAGTATTAATAAATGAACCACATTTGAAAGTTAGCGACTTGCGGCCGAATTTATAAAAATAACCCTGGGCCGGACTAACACCGGTTTCGCCTTGCACAATAATCTAAAGTGGCACACCTTTGTAGGTTAAAGGCCTTCGGCCGGATTAATAAAAATAACACTGGGCTGGACTAACACCGGCTTCGCCTTGTACAATATTTTAAAGTGGCACACGTTTATAGGTTAAAGGCCTTCGGCCGGATTTATAAAAATAACACTGGGCCGGAGAAACACCGTCTCCGCCTTGCACTGTAGTGTCAAGTGGAAAAGTTTTGTAAGTTAGCGGCCGTCGGACGAACTGAAAAAAATTACCCTGGGCCTGACCAACACCGGCTTCGCATCGCACACTAATATTAAGAGAACCACATTTTTAAGTTAGTGGATTAAAAAAAAACCGTGGGCCGTACTAACGCCGTCTTCGCCTTGTACATAATTCTTAGGCGGAATACTTTTGTAAGTAGCACGCCTTCGGACGGATTTATAAAAAATAACCCTGGGCCGGACTAACACCGGCTTCACCTTACACGTTTGGAAGTAAGCGCGCCTTCGGCTGGATTTAAAAAAATAACCCTGGTCCGAATCAACACCGGCTTCGGCTTGCACAGTATTCGTAAGAGAAAGACCTTTGTAAGTTCCCGGCTTTCGTCCAGAATTATAAAAATAACACTGGGCCGGACTATAACAGCTTCGTATGTTACCGGCCTTCGGTCGGATTTAAAAAAAATTCTGGCCGGACAAATATAGGCTTCGCCTTCGGCCCGATTCATAAAAATAACACTGGGCAGGACTAACACCGGCTTCACCTTGCACAGTATTCTAAAGTGGGATATCTTTGTAGGTTAGCGGCCCTCGGCCGGATTTAAAAAAAAAACGCTGGGCCGGACAAACACCGGCTTCGCCTTGTACAGTATTCTAAAGTGGAACAGCTTTGTAAGTTAGCGGCCTTCGGACGGATTTAAAAAAATCCCTGGGCCGGACCAATACAGGCTTCGCCTTGCGCTGAATTCTTGAGGGGAACACTTTTGCAAGTTGGCGGCCTTCGGCCGGATTTATAAAATTAACACTGGGCCGGACCAACACCGGCTTCGCATTCCACATTTTTAAGTGAAATAGAGGCCTTCGGCAGGACATTAAATATAACCCGGCCGGATTTAAAAAAATTATCCTGGGTCTGACCAACACCAGCTTCGCCTTGCACAGTGTTCTGAAGTGGAACAGCTTTGTAAGTTGGCGGCTGAATTAAGAGAAGTCACCCTGGGCCGGACCAACGCCGCCTTAGCCTTGCATAGTGTTATTAACTAAAACACCTTTATAAGTTATCGGCCTTGGCCCGTATTTAAAAAAATAACCCTATTCTTAAGTGTAAAACCTTTCCAATTTGGCGGCCTTCGGCCGGATTCAAGTAAATAACCCTGGCCCGGACCAACATCGGCTTCACCGTGCACAGTATTTTTAAGAGAAACAGGTTTGTAAGTTGGCGGCCGAAATTTAAGAAATCACCCTGGTCCAGACTAATATCGGCTTAGCCTTGTACACTATTCTTAAATGAAACACCATTGTAAGTTAGCGGCCTTCGGACGGTTGTAAAAAAAACCCTGGGCCGGACCAATACAGGTTTCGCCTTGCGCTGAATTCTTGAGGGGAACACTTTTGCAAGTTGGCGGCTTTCGTCCAGAATTATAAAAATAACACTTATATAAATGAAACACCCTTGTGAGTTAGCGGCCTTCAGCCGGATTTATAAAAACAACCGTGGATTAGACTAACAATGGATTCGCCCTGCACAGTATCGTAAGTGAAATACCTTTGTAAGTTAGCGGCCTTCGGCCGGATTTAAAACAAAAAATTCTGAGTCTGACCAACACCGCCTTCGCCTTGCACAGTATTCTTAAGAGGAACTCCTTCGTAAAATAGCAGCCTTCGGACGGATTTATACAAATAACACTGGACCGGACTTATACCGGCTTCGCCTTGTACAGACTTCTTAGGCGGAACAATTTTGTAAGTTGCAGGCTTTCGGACGGATTTAAAAAATAACCCTGTGCCGACCTAAAACAGGCTTCACCTTGCACAGTATTCTAAAGCGGAACACCTTTGTAAGTTAGTGGCTTTTGGGCGGATTTATAAAAATATTACTAGGCCGGACTAACACCGGCTTCACCTTGCACAGTATTCTAAAGTGGAACACCTTTGTAGGTTAGCGGCCTTCGACCGGAATTATAAAAATAACACTGCGCCGGACAAACACCGGCTTCGCCTTGCACAATATTCTCAAATGGAGCACCTTGGTAGGTGAGCGGCTTTTGGGCGGATTTATAAAAGTAACCCTGGGTCGGAACAGCACAGGCTTCGCCTTGCACATTATTCTAAGTGAAACACTTCTGGTTTCGCCTTGCGCCGTATTCTTAATTGAAACACGTTTGGAAGCAAGCGGGCCTTCGGCCGGATTTAAAAAATAACCCTGGTCGGAACCAACACCGGCTTCGGCTTGCACAGTATTCGTAAGAGAAAGACCTCTGTAAGATAGCGGCTTTCGTCCAGAATTATAAAAATAACACTGGGCTGGACAAGTACCGGCTTAGCCTTGCAAACTATTCTTAAGCGAAACACCCTTATAAGTTAGAGGCGTTCGGTCAGATTTATAAAAACACCACTGGGCCGGACTAACACCGGCTTCGCCTTGCACACTATTCTTAAGTGAAACACCTCTGTAAGTTGGCGGCCTTCGGCCGGATTCATAAAAATAACCCTGGGCCGGACAAACACCGGCTTTAGCTTGCATACTATTCCTAAGTGAAACGCGTTTGTAAGTTGAAGGCCTTTCGCCGAATTTCTAAAAACAACATTTGGCCGGACAAACACCGGCTTCGCCTTGCACACTATTCTTAAGTGAAACACCTTTGTAAGTTGGCGGCCTTCGGCAGGATTAATAAGAATAACCCTGGGCCGGAGCAACACAGCCGTCGCCTTGCACAGTATTCTTATGTGAAACACCTTTATAAGCTAGCGGCCTTTGGACGAATTAAAAAAAAAAACTGGGCCAGACCAATACCGTCTTCCCCTTGCACAGAAATCCTTAGTGGAACTCTTTTGTAAGTTGGCGGCCTTCGGCCGAATTTCAAACATAACTCTGGTCCAGACTAATACCGACTTCGCCTTGCACCATATTCTTAAGTGAATCAGCTTTTTAAGTTGGCGGCCGAATTTAAAAAAATTGCCCTGGGTCGGACCAACATCGGCTTCGCCTTGTACCGTATTCTTAAGTGAAACACGTTTGTAAATTAGCGGCCTTCGACCGGATTTATAAAAATAACCCTGGGCCGGCCAACACCTGCTTCACCTTGCACACTATTCTTAAGTGGAACACGTTTGTAAGTTGTAGTCCTTCGGCTGGATTTAAAAAAAAACCCTGGTCCGGATCAACATCGGCTTCGCCTTGTACCGTATTCTTAATTGAAACACGTTTGTAAATTAGCGGCCTTCGACCGGATTTAAAAAAAAAAACCAGGGCCGGACCAAGACCGGCTTCACCTTGCACGCTATTCTTAATCGACTAACAACATCTTCGGCTTGTACAGACATCCTAGGCGGAATACTTTTGTAAGTTGCTGTCCTTCGGACGGATTTAAAAAATAATCATTATCCGAAACAACCCTATCTTCGCCTTGCCCACTATTCTTAAGTGAAATACCTTTGTACGTTAGAGGCCTTCGGCAGAATTTATAAAAATAACACTGGGCTGGAACAACAGAGGCTTAGTCTTGCACAATATCTTAAGTTAAAAACATTTGTAAGTTGGCGGCCTTTAACCAAATTTAAAACAAAAACCCTGGGCCGGACCAACACTGGCCTCGCCTCGCACCGTATTTTTGAGTTATACGTGTTTGTTATTAAGCGGGTCTTTTGCCGGATTTGAAAAAATAACCCTGGGCCAGACCAACACCGGCTTCGCCTTGCACAGTATTATTAGGTGAACAACCTTTGTAAATTAGCGGCCTTCGGACGAATTTAGAAAACCTTGCACAGTATTATTAAGTGAACCATTTTTTTAAGTTAGCGGCCTGCGGCCGAATTTATCAAAATAACACTGGGCCGGACAAACACCGACTTCGCCTTGCACAATATTCTAAAGTGCAACACCTTTGTAGGTTTAAGGCCTTCGGCCGGCCGGATTTAAAAATATGACTCTGGACTGGACTAAAACTGGCTTCGCCTTGCATAAGATTCTAAGGTGGCACACCTTTGTAGGTTAAAGGCCTTCGGCCGGACTTATAAAAATAACACTGGGCCGGAGAAACACCGGCTCCGCCTTGCACAGTATTTTTAAGTGAAACACCTTTCTAAGTTGACGGCCGAATTTAAAAAAATTACCCTGTGCCGGACCAACACCGTCTTCGCCTTGCATAGTATTGTTAAGAGAACCACCTTTGTAAGTTGGCAGCCTTTGGCGGGATTTAAAAAAGTAATCCTGAGCCGGACACACACCGACTTCACCTTGTACAGACTTCTTAGGCGGAATACTTTTGTAAATTACACGCTTTGGAACGGATTTAAAAAAAACCTGGGCTGGACCAACGCAGGCTTCGCCTTGCACAGTATTCTTAAGTGGAACAGCTTTGTAAGTTGGCGGCCGAATTTAAAGAAATTACCCTGGGCCTGACCAACACCGGCCTCGCCTTGCACAGTATTTTCAAGTGAAACAGCTTTGTAAGTTGGCGGCATTCGGCCGAATTTATAAAAATAACCCTGGGCCGGAACAACAGAGGCTTGTAGCCTATTTCCACCGCATTTAAATGCTAAATTCCCATGTGTTTGTTGTTGTATAAAAGTGTGTTGACTCACTTTTCAAAGGGATTTTTCGGCCGAGCTACTCCTCGAATTGTGGTTTTCTAGAAAAACACACTTAATTAGTTAAAAAAATAAACTAAACTAAAAATGGAAACAAAACGACGCAAGTGGGACCTTACGGAGGTGCAAAGTTTCCTGGATTGCTGGGAAGGAAGAACTCAGGAATTGAGAGGTAGCCGAAAAAACTCTCATGTATACAAAGAAATGGCATTGTTGGCAAAGTTGTAAGCATGCAAAAAAGCATTTTCCTTTCAGCAGCGTCTGTCCGTGCAGCAATAATCTGCACTTGCAAATCATAATATTGTATAAATAGCAAAATAAAATGGATGAGGTCTCTTGAATTCATGATTTTAATACTTGTGACAAATTTTGCAAACTGCAAGTGTAAACAAAAATCTGCTGTTTAAGTTGACTCAGTTTCGGTGGAAACGTTTGACATTTCATTCACTTAACAGAGGCCTTAAATGCATTGAAGCGCTTGGTGGAAATAGGCTATAATACAAGCTACGCCTTGCGCAGTATTCTAAAGTGGAACACCTTTGTAGGTTAGCGGCATTCGGCCGCATTTATAAAAATAACACTGGGCCAGACCAACACCGGCTTCGCCTTGCACAGACACCGCTGTAAGTTAGCGGTCTTTGGACGAAGTTATAAAAATAACGCTGGGCTGGACTAACACCGTCTTCGCCTTATATAGTAAGTTGCACGCTTTCGGATGGATTTCAAAAATATTCCTGGGCCGGACTATCACCGGCTTCGCCTTGCACAGTATTCTTAAGTTAAACACCATTGTAAGTTAGCGGCCTTCGTGCGAATTTATAAAAATAACACGGGCCGGACTAACACCGTCTTCGCCTTGTACAGACTTCTTAGGCTGATTACTTTTGCAAATTGCATGCCTTCGGAAGGATTTAAAAAAAAAACCCTGGGCCGGACCAACACAGGCTTCGCCTTGCACAGTATTCTTAAGTGAAGTACTTTGTTAGTTAGCAGTCTTATTCCTGATTTAAAAAAATTCTCCTGGGCCGAAACAACACCGGCTTCGCCTCGCCCAGTATTCTGAAGTGGAAAGCTTTTGTAAGTTAGCGGTCTTGGAACGGATTTATAAAAATAGCACTGGGCCGGATTAACACGGGCTTCGCCTTGCACAGCATTCTGAAGTGGAAAACCTTTGTAAGTTAGCGCCCTTAGGCCGGATTTATAAAAACAACCCTGGGCCGGACTAACACCGTCTTCGCGTTGTACGGACCTCTTAGTCGGAGCACTTTTGTAAGTAGCAGGCGTTCGGACGGGTTTAAAAAATAACCCTGGGCCGTACCAACACCGGCTTCACCTTGCACAGTATTCTTAACTGGAAAATGTTTTAAAGTTGAAGGCCTACGGCCGGACATAAAAAAAAACCTGGGCGTGAACAAAACCGGATCCACCTTGCACATTATTCTTAAGTGATACGTGTTTGTAATTTAGCGGGCCTTCGGACGGATTTAAAAAAAAAACCCTGGGCCGGACCAACACCGGCTTCGCCTTGCACAGTATTCTTAAGTTAAACACCGTTGTAAGTTAGCGGCCTTCGTGCGAATTTATAAAAATAACACGAGCCGGAGAAACACCGTCTCCGCCTTGCACAGTATTTTTAAGTGAAACAGCTTTGTAAGTTGGCGGCCGAGTTTAAAGCAATTACCCTGGGCCGGACAAACATCGTCTTCGCTTTGCACAGTAATATTCAGTGAACCACCTTTTTACGTTAGCGGATTAAAAAAAAAAAACCGTGGGTTGGACTAACACCGGCTCCGCCTCGCACAGTATTTTTAAGTGAAATAGCTTTGTAAGTTGGCGGCCGAATTTAAAGAAATTACCCTAGGCCGGACTAATACCGGTTTCACCTTGCACACTATTCTTAAGTAGAACACGTTTGTAAGTTGAAGTTCTTCGGCCGGATTTAACAAAAAAAACTAGGCCTGACCAACACCGGCTTCACCTTGCACAGTATTCTAAAGTGATACGTGTTTGTAATTTAGCGGGTCTTTGGCCGAATTTAGAGAAATAACCCTGGGCCGGACTAACACCGGCTTCACCTTGCACACTATTCCTAAGTGAAACACATTTGTAAGTTGGCAGCCTTCGGCAGGAATAATAAGAATAACGCTGGGCCGGAACAACACAGCTTCCGCCGTGCACGGTATTATTAAGTGAACCACCATTATAAGTTAGCGGCCTTCGGCCGAATTTATAAAAATAGCTCTGGGCCGGACTAAAACCGTCTTCGCGTTGTACAGACCTCTTAGGCGGAACACTTTTGTAAGTTGAAGGTCTTCGGACGGATTTAAAAAATAACCCTGGGCCTGACCAACACCGGCTTCACCTTGCACACTATTCCTAAGTGAAACACATTTGTAAGTTGGCAGCCTTCGGCAGGAATAATAAGAATAACGCTGGGCCGGAACAACACAGCTTCCGCCGTGCACGGTATTATTAAGTGAACCACCATTATAAGTTAGCGGCCTTCGGCCGAATTTATAAAAATAGCTCTGGGCCGGACTAAAACCGTCTTCGCGTTGTACAGACCTCTTAGGCGGAACACTTTTGTAAGTTGAAGGTCTTCGGACGGATTTATAAAAAATAACCCTGGGCCGGACTAACACCGGCTTCACCTTGCACACTATTCCTAAGTGAAACACGTTTGTAAGTTGGCAGCCTTCGGCCGGGTTAAAAATAATAATCCTCGGCCGAAACAACACCGGCTTCGCCTTGCACCGTATTCTTAAGTGAAACACATTTGTAAGTTGGCGGCCTTCGGCAGGATTAATAAGAATAACCCTGGGCCGGAACAACACAGCTTTCGCCTTGCACAGTATTATTAAGTGAACCACCATTATAAGTTAGCGGCCTTCGGCCGAATTTATAAAAATAACTCTGGGCCGGATTAAAACCGTCTTCGCGTTGTACAGACCTCTTAGGCGGAACACTTTTGTATATTGTAGGTCTTCGGACAGATTTAAAAAATAACCCCGGGCCTGACCAACACCGGCTTCGCCTTGCACAGTGTTTTTAAGTGAAACAGCTTTGTAAGTTGGCAGCCTTTGGCGGGATTTAAAAAAGTAATCCTGAGCCGGACACACACCGACTTCACCTTGTACAGACTTCTTAGGCGGAATACTTTTGTAAATTACACGCTTTGGAACGGATTTAAAAAAAACCTGGGCTGGACCAACGCAGGCTTCGCCTTGCACAGTATTCTTAAGTGGAACAGCTTTGTAAGTTGGCGGCCGAATTTAAAGAAATTACCCTGGGCCTGACCAACACCGGCCTCGCCTTGCACAGTATTTTCAAGTGAAACAGCTTTGTAAGTTGGCGGCATTCGGCCGAATTTATAAAAATAACCCTGGGCCGGAACAACAGAGGCTTGTAGCCTATTTCCACCGCATTTAAATGCTAAATTCCCATGTGTTTGTTGTTGTATAAAAGTGTGTTGACTCACTTTTCAAAGGGATTTTTCGGCCGAGCTACTCCTCGAATTGTGGTTTTCTAGAAAAACACACTTAATTAGTTAAAAAAATAAACTAAACTAAAAATGGAAACAAAACGACGCAAGTGGGACCTTACGGAGGTGCAAAGTTTCCTGGATTGCTGGGAAGGAAGAACTCAGGAATTGAGAGGTAGCCGAAAAAACTCTCATGTATACAAAGAAATGGCATTGTTGGCAAAGTTGTAAGCATGCAAAAAAGCATTTTCCTTTCAGCAGCGTCTGTCCGTGCAGCAATAATCTGCACTTGCAAATCATAATATTGTATAAATAGCAAAATAAAATGGATGAGGTCTCTTGAATTCATGATTTTAATACTTGTGACAAATTTTGCAAACTGCAAGTGTAAACAAAAATCTGCTGTTTAAGTTGACTCAGTTTCGGTGGAAACGTTTGACATTTCATTCACTTAACAGAGGCCTTAAATGCATTGAAGCGCTTGGTGGAAATAGGCTATAATACAAGCTACGCCTTGCGCAGTATTCTAAAGTGGAACACCTTTGTAGGTTAGCGGCATTCGGCCGCATTTATAAAAATAACACTGGGCCAGACCAACACCGGCTTCGCCTTGCACAGACACCGCTGTAAGTTAGCGGTCTTTGGACGAAGTTATAAAAATAACGCTGGGCTGGACTAACACCGTCTTCGCCTTATATAGTAAGTTGCACGCTTTCGGATGGATTTCAAAAATATTCCTGGGCCGGACTATCACCGGCTTCGCCTTGCACAGTATTCTTAAGTTAAACACCATTGTAAGTTAGCGGCCTTCGTGCGAATTTATAAAAATAACACGGGCCGGACTAACACCGTCTTCGCCTTGTACAGACTTCTTAGGCTGATTACTTTTGCAAATTGCATGCCTTCGGAAGGATTTAAAAAAAAAACCCTGGGCCGGACCAACACAGGCTTCGCCTTGCACAGTATTCTTAAGTGAAGTACTTTGTTAGTTAGCAGTCTTATTCCTGATTTAAAAAAATTCTCCTGGGCCGAAACAACACCGGCTTCGCCTCGCCCAGTATTCTGAAGTGGAAAGCTTTTGTAAGTTAGCGGTCTTGGAACGGATTTATAAAAATAGCACTGGGCCGGATTAACACGGGCTTCGCCTTGCACAGCATTCTGAAGTGGAAAACCTTTGTAAGTTAGCGCCCTTAGGCCGGATTTATAAAAACAACCCTGGGCCGGACTAACACCGTCTTCGCGTTGTACGGACCTCTTAGTCGGAGCACTTTTGTAAGTAGCAGGCGTTCGGACGGGTTTAAAAAATAACCCTGGGCCGTACCAACACCGGCTTCACCTTGCACAGTATTCTTAACTGGAAAATGTTTTAAAGTTGAAGGCCTACGGCCGGACATAAAAAAAACCTGGGCGTGAACAAAACCGGATCCACCTTGCACATTATTCTTAAGTGATACGTGTTTGTAATTTAGCGGGCCTTCGGACGGATTTAAAAAAAAAACCCTGGGCCGGACCAACACCGGCTTCGCCTTGCACAGTATTCTTAAGTTAAACACCGTTGTAAGTTAGCGGCCTTCGTGCGAATTTATAAAAATAACACGAGCCGGAGAAACACCGTCTCCGCCTTGCACAGTATTTTTAAGTGAAACAGCTTTGTAAGTTGGCGGCCGAGTTTAAAGCAATTACCCTGGGCCGGACAAACATCGTCTTCGCTTTGCACAGTAATATTCAGTGAACCACCTTTTTACGTTAGCGGATTAAAAAAAAAAAACCGTGGGTTGGACTAACACCGGCTCCGCCTCGCACAGTATTTTTAAGTGAAATAGCTTTGTAAGTTGGCGGCCGAATTTAAAGAAATTACCCTAGGCCGGACTAACACCGGTTTCACCTTGCACACTATTCTTAAGTAGAACACGTTTGTAAGTTGAAGTTCTTCGGCCGGATTTAACAAAAAAAACTAGGCCTGACCAACACCGGCTTCACCTTGCACAGTATTCTAAAGTGATACGTGTTTGTAATTTAGCGGGTCTTTGGCCGAATTTAGAGAAATAACCCTGGGCCGGACTAACACCGGCTTCACCTTGCACACTATTCCTAAGTGAAACACATTTGTAAGTTGGCAGCCTTCGGCAGGAATAATAAGAATAACGCTGGGCCGGAACAACACAGCTTCCGCCGTGCACGGTATTATTAAGTGAACCACCATTATAAGTTAGCGGCCTTCGGCCGAATTTATAAAAATAGCTCTGGGCCGGACTAAAACCGTCTTCGCGTTGTACAGACCTCTTAGGCGGAACACTTTTGTAAGTTGAAGGTCTTCGGACGGATTTAAAAAATAACCCTGGGCCTGACCAACACCGGCTTCACCTTGCACACTATTCCTAAGTGAAACACATTTGTAAGTTGGCAGCCTTCGGCAGGAATAATAAGAATAACGCTGGGCCGGAACAACACAGCTTCCGCCGTGCACGGTATTATTAAGTGAACCACCATTATAAGTTAGCGGCCTTCGGCCGAATTTATAAAAATAGCTCTGGGCCGGACTAAAACCGTCTTCGCGTTGTACAGACCTCTTAGGCGGAACACTTTTGTAAGTTGAAGGTCTTCGGACGGATTTATAAAAAATAACCCTGGGCCGGACTAACACCGGCTTCACCTTGCACACTATTCCTAAGTGAAACACGTTTGTAAGTTGGCAGCCTTCGGCCGGGTTAAAAATAATAATCCTCGGCCGAAACAACACCGGCTTCGCCTTGCACCGTATTCTTAAGTGAAACACATTTGTAAGTTGGCGGCCTTCGGCAGGATTAATAAGAATAACCCTGGGCCGGAACAACACAGCTTTCGCCTTGCACAGTATTATTAAGTGAACCACCATTATAAGTTAGCGGCCTTCGGCCGAATTTATAAAAATAACTCTGGGCCGGATTAAAACCGTCTTCGCGTTGTACAGACCTCTTAGGCGGAACACTTTTGTATATTGTAGGTCTTCGGACAGATTTAAAAAATAACCCCGGGCCTGACCAACACCGGCTTCGCCTTGCACAGTGTTTTTAAGTGAAACAGCTTTGTAAGTTGGCGGCCTTCAACCGAATTAAAACAAAAAATTCTGGGCCGGACTATCACTGGCTTCGCCTCGCACCGTATTCTTAAATTATACGTGTTTGTTATTTAGCGGGTCTTCGGACGGATTTAAAAAAAAAACCCTTGTCCGCACCAACATCGGCGTCGCCTTGCACAATATTCTTAAGTGGAACACCTTTGTATGTTAAAGGCCTTCGGTCGGATTTATTAAAATAGCACTGGGCCGGAGAAACACCGTCTCCGCCTTGCATAGTATTTTTAAATGGAAAACTTTTGTAGGTTAGCGACAGTCGGACGAATTTAAAAAAATTATTCTGGGCCTGACCAACACCGGCTTCGCCTTGCACAGTATTTTTAAGTGATACGTGTTTGTAATTAAGCGTGTCTTCGGCCGAATTTAAAAAAAAAAATCTGGGCCGGAGAAACACCGTCTCCGCCTTGCACAGTATTTTTACGTGAAAAGCTTTTGTAAGTTAGCGGCCGTCGGACGAATTTAAAGAAATTACCCTAGGCCGGACTAACACCGGTTTCACCTTGCACACTATTCTTAAGTAGAACACGTTTGTAAGTTGAAGGCCTTCGGCCGGATTTAACAAAAAAAACTTGGGCCTGACCAACACCGGCTTCACCTTGCACAGTATTCTTAAGTGATACGTGTTTGTAATTTAGCGGGTCTTTGGCTGGATTTAAAAAAAAATAACCCTGGGCCGGACCAACACTGGCTTCCCCTCGCACTGTACTCTTAAGATACTTTCCAAGGCGAAGCCGGTGTTGGTACGCACAAGGGTTTTTTTAAATCCTGCCGAAGACCCGCTAAATAACAAACACGTTTAACTTAAGAATACGGTGCGAGGCGAAAATAGTGTTAGTCCGGCCCAGGATTTTTTATTTTAAATTCGGTTGAAGGCCGCCAACTTACAAAGATGTTTCACTTAAAAACAATGTGCAAGGCGAAGCCGGCTAACTTACAAATGTGGTTCCCTTATTAATACTGTGTAAGGTTTGTTTAATTCGTCCGAAGGCCGCTAACTTACAAAGGTTGTTCACCTAATAATACTGTGCAAGACGAAGCCGGTGTTGGTACGGACAAGGGTTTTTTTTAATTCCGTCCATAGACCCGCTAAATAACAAACACGTATAACTTAAGAATACGGTGCGAGGCGAAGCCAGTGTTGGTCCGGCCCAGGGTTTTTTGTTTTAAATTCGGTGAAGCCGGTGTTAGTCCGGCCCAGGGTTATTTTTTTTAAATCCGTCCGAAGACCCGCTAAATAACAAACACGTATAACTTAAGAATACTGTGCAAGGCGAAGCCAGTGTTGGTCCGGCCCAGGGTTTTTTGTTTTAAATTGGGTCGAAGGCCGCCAACTAACAAAAGTTTTTCAATTAAGATACTGTGCAAGGCGAAGCCGGTGTTGGTACGGAAAAGGGTTTTTTTAAATCCTGCCGAAGACCCGCTAAATAACAAACACGTATAACTTAAGAATACGGTGCGAGGCGAAAACAGTGTTAGTCCGGCCTAGGATTTTTTGTTTTAAATTCGGTTGAAGGCCGCCAACTTACAAAGCTGTTTCACTTAAAAACACTGTGCAAGGCGAAGCCGGCTAACTTACAAATGTGGTTCACTTATTAATACTGTGTAAGGTTTGTTAAATTCGTCCGAAGGCCGCTAACTTACAAAGGTTGTTCACCTAATAATACCGTGCAAGGCGAAGCCGGTGTTGGTACGGACAAGGGTTTTTTTTAATTCCGTCCATAGACCCGCTAAATAACAAACACGTATAACTTAAGAATACGGTGCGAGGCGAAGCCAGTGTTGGTCCGGCCCAGGGTTTTTTGTTTTAAATTCGGTGAAGCCGGTGTTAGTCCGGCCCAGGGTTATTTTTTATAAATCCGTCCGAAGGCCTGCAACTTACAAAAGTATTCCGCCTAAGAAGTATGTAAAAGGCGAAGACGGTGTTAGTCCGGCCCACGGTTTTTTTTTAATCCGCTAACTTACAAAGCTGTTTCACTTAAAAATACTGTGCGAGGCGAAGCCGGTGTTGGTCAGGCCCAGGGTAATTTTTTTCAGTTCGTCCGACGGCCGCTAACTTACAAAAGTTTTCCACTTGACACTACAGTGCAAGGCGGAGACGGTGCTTCTCCAGCCCAGTGTTATTTTTATAAATCCGGCCGAAGGCCTTTAACCTACAAACGTGTGCCACTTTAAAATATTGTACAAGGCGAAGCCGGTGTTAGTCCAGCCCAGTGTTATTTTTATAAATCCGGCCGAAGGCCTTTAACCTACAAAGGTGTGCCACTTTAGAATATTGTGCAAGGCGAAGCCGGTGCTGGTACGGACAAGGGTTTTTTTTGTTTTAAATTCGGTAGAAAGCCGCCAACTAACAAAAGTTTTTCACTTAAGATACTGTGCAAGGCGAAGCCGGTGTTGGTCAATCCCATGGTAATTTTTTTAAACTCGTCCGACTGCCGCTAACTTACAAAAGCTTTTCACGTAAAAATACTATGCAAGGCGGAGACGGTGTTTCTCCGGCCCAGTGTTATTTTAAGAAATCCGACCGAAGGCCTTTAACATACAAAGGTATGCCACTTTAAAATATTGTGCAAGGCGACACCGGTGTTGGTACGGACAAGGGTTTTTTTTTAAATCCGCCCATAGACCCGCTAAATAACAAACACGTATAACTTAAGAATACGGTGCGAGGCGAAGCCAGTGTTGGTCCGGCCCGGGGTTTTTTTGTTTTAAATTCGGTCGAAGGCCGCCAACTAACAAAAGTTTTTCACTTAAGATACTGTGCAAGGCGAAGCCGGTGTTGGTACGGACAAGGGTTTTTTTAAATCCTGCCGAAAACCCGTTAAATAACAAACACGTATAACTTAAGAATTCGGTGCGAGGCGAAAACAGCGTTAGTCCGGCCCAGGATTTTTTGTTTTAAATTCGGTTGAAGGCCGCCAACTTACAGAGCTGTTTCACTTAAAAACAGTGTGCAATGCGAAGCCGGTGTTGGTCAGGCCCAGGGTTATTTTTTAAATCCGTCCGAAGACCTACAGCTTACAAAAGTGTGCCGCCTAAGAGGTCTGTACAACGCGAAGACGGTTTTAGCCGGCCCAGAGTTATTTTTATAAATTCGGCCGAAGGCTAACTTATAATGGTGGTTCACTTAATAATACTGTGCAAGGCGAAAGCTGTGTTGTTCCGGCCCAGGGTTATTTTTATAAATTCGGCCGCAGGTCGCTAACTTACAAATGTGGTTCACTGAGTAATACTGTGTAAGGTTTGTTAAATTCGTCCGACTGCCGCTAACTTACAAAAGCTTTTCACGTAAAAATGCTATGCAAGGCGGAGACGGTGTTTCTCCGGCCCAGTGTTATTTTAATAAATCCGACCGAAGGGTTTTAACATACAAAGGTGTGCCACTATGGAATATTGTGCAAGGCGACGCCGGTGTTGGTACGGACAAGGGGTTTTTTTTAATT
Source organism: Ceratitis rosa (assembly GCA_037013455.1). Lineage (NCBI taxonomy): Eukaryota > Metazoa > Arthropoda > Insecta > Diptera > Tephritidae > Ceratitis > Ceratitis rosa. The sequence continues at coordinate 1,056,578 of JAWMAG010000016.1, read as the reverse complement.
CCGTCCGAAGACCCGCTAAATAACAAACACGTATAACTTAAGAATACGGTGCGAGGCGAAGCCAGTGTTGGTCCGGCCCAGGGTTTTTTTGTTTTAAATTCGGTCGAAGGCCGCCAACTAACAAAAGTTTTTCACTTAAGATACTGTGCAAGGCGAAGCCGGTGTTGGTACGGACAAGGGTTTTTTTAAATCCTGCCGAAAACCCGCTTGTTGAGGACATGGACCTCCTTATGTTTTCGGAGTGATCCCCCTCAAGTGGCAACGCCGCGATGTGCTGCCCAATGTCGCCCAATGTTGCCAACGCTCCGCACCGTTTGAATAATCAACCGGCCAAAAATAGCCAACAGCAAAAGACAGCAATCAATCGCTTTTCAATCGCCAACGAATCGACATCACCACACGGACCGCTCTTCTTCATTTAAATTCATTTAAATTATATTTGCTTATATTCTTTTCATTATAATTTCAAATAACCTTTAAAGACCTAATTTGTAATAATTAAATGGTCTCAAAGACACTAAGACAATTTGTGTTTAAAACCCTATACAACGAATTATAACTCAAAATTATTATTTTTTCCAATATTCTATCTTATACCATACGGAATTTAATAAACCTGAATTGTTATAGTTTAAAAACCCAAAAAGACCTAGACTTTCTCATTTTATTGGAACGGCCCATTTTACCCCCACTCAACATTATACATGGTCCTTCGGTGCCGAAAAAATTAATTGGCATCACTGCTCTACCCAACGGCAACAGCGGTCATCATACATATAGACAAAATCAAACGGATTCAACTTTTCAAGCGATCGGTTGTGCGTGTGTGATTAGTAAAATTAGTGAAATTAAGTGAACAATAAAATATAAAAAGAGAAAGCAAGATAAACTCAAAATAATACAACTAAAAGTAAAGTTACAAAAAAAAAATAAAAATACGTTACGGTTAAATACTTGCATAAATCAAAATAAATTATAGTAATAATTGTGAAGCAAAAAAAAAAAAAAAAGAAAAGGTGAAAATTAAAAGCCGGTGGTGACAAAAACAAAAGCAGCAACAAGTTCTAGTTAACTGCTGCGAGAGAAAAGTGTCTGCATTTAAAAATACAGTGAAAAAAACAAAAAAAAACAAAATTATACGGTTAATAAAATATATTTAATTTGACTTAATAAAACAAAAAAAAAAAAAGAATACATAAAACCTCATCATTCAATACAGACATACAGTTAAGTGCAGTAAATTAGTTATATATACAGTTGAACGGTTAAAAATAAATTCAACATAAATAAATAACCGCACCAATACATACATACATACAGTTAAGTGCAGTGAATTAGGTATACATATAATAAATAAATTAAATATAAATTAAGCCGTACGACCTGCTTAAATTACAGCTATAAAATATTTGACTAAGAGAAAGAAACGGTGAAAATTATAAATCTAAAAATTCCAAACAATTCGAAAATAAAAACTAATTTTTACACATTGTTAAGTGACGAAACTGTGCGAGTTTTATCAAACTAACGTGCTAAGAGTTTAACAAAAAAAAAACATTTTTAAATTATAATATTGAAAGAAAAAAAAACAATAATTAATTATATACTGAAAACGTATACATTTTGAAAAAAAAAATTATTAAAATTTCAAAGGAATTTTTATAAGTGTAAAATAAATAACACGCGTATGCATACACAAATATACAAACAAAAATTATCTGCTTTCGTACAAATCGACTGTTAAATATTTTATAAATTTTCCAAGAACATTGTAGGAAAATTTTTGAAAACGCGAAACTAATTTACAAAGCATGTAAAAATTTAAAAAAAAAAAAGTAATATAAAGGGTGGTTAAATTGTAAGGGCCGATGTTGAATGTGAACCACACCTAAACGCCAAGTTTTTTTCCGAATTTAATTTGACATTTCTCTATTTCAGACTTACTCAATTTGAACCATGGAGAGATACACAATCCAACAACGTGTTAAAGTTATCCAGACTTATTATGAAAATTTTCGAAGAAAATCATATTCAGTGATGAGGCACATTTTCACCTCAGTGGATTCGTCAATAAACAGAATTACCGCATTTGGGCGAATGAGAATCCAAGAGTGATTGTCGAAAAACCAATGCACCCACAAAGAGTGACTGTTTGGTGCGGTTTATGGGCTGGCGGCATCATCGGGCCGTATTTTTTCCAAAATGAGGCCGGTCAGGCAGTTACTGTGAATGGTGTTCGCTATCGTGAGATGATAACGATTTTTTTATGGCCACAATTGGAAGATATGTATGTGGACGATATGTGGTTTCAGCAGGACGGTGCCACTTGCCACACAGCTAACGAAACAATGGCTCTTTTGCGCAACAAATTCAATGGCATTGTTATCTCACGTAATGGCGATGTCAATTGGCCCCCAAGATCATGTGATTTGACACCGTTGGACTTTTTTCTCTGGGGTTATTTGAAAGAAAAGGTGTACGTCGATAAGCCAGCAACAATTCAAGAGCTAAAGGATGAGATAATTCGGCACATTAACGGCATAGAAACTCCATTATGCCTCAGCGTCATCGAAAATTTGGACCATCGTATGGGGGTGTGCCGCCGAGGTCGCGGCGCTTATTAGGCCGATATTTTGTTACATACATAATTGAGTAATACCAATATATCATAATAAAATAAAATTTCAATAATTTCCTAAATAGTTTGTGTTTTATTCAAAATCAACATCAGCCCTTGAAAATTTATCCACCCTTTACATATGTATGTATATCCTACAAATACATGATAAATATACGCACGTTAACAGTAAATATTCAGTGCGATAAATTAGTAATATAAAGTTAAAGTGTAGTAAATAATTTTCGATTTTTTTGTGCTCGCAATATAAAAAAAAAAAAAAAAATTTTAATCAAAGATATTTTCCGCTACAAGCAAAAATTAATATAAATTAATATATATATTTATATAAAAATTTATTTGAAATTGAAAGTGATTTTTCTAAATACCTAATAAGTCGAAGCTCGATTAGTCAATATATAAAAAGACCAATTCGACGCAAAAAAAAAAAATTTTCAATATATATATATACATCAATATAAATATCATGAAATTTCGAGAAATATAATATAAATAAAAGCGTACGCTGAATACCACCACCAACAACAACAACAATCAAGTCCGCCAGCACAAGGAAAGTACACCAACAACAACAATCAAGTCCACTAGCACAAGGAAAGCACACCAACAACAATCAAGTCCGCTACCCAGGCTAAGCTACCCAAAGGCTAAGTAAAAGAGCCATGTCGGAGTAAGTACAACATAATCGTCACTCATGTACACACTCATTATACATACATATTATTAACAATATAAAAAATTACATAATTATTGGTGGCAACTGTACAAGTTTGTACAGCACCAAAAAACCCCCGTTAGCCATTCCCTCACATTTGCAGCATAGCAGTACCGTTTTCTTTAAGAACGGTTGAAATACCCATCAAAAAAATTGAATACAAGCTAAACTGTGCAAATCCCGTTGGCCACTCCCTCAATTTTGCAGCTGTTATAAAAAATATAGCATACATCTCTCTCTAAAACGGTTGGCATATAGCATATCTGTATATGCATATGCAAAATTTCAATACCGTTACAGCGCAGCACACACATTTGTTCCCACTCAAACGCGCTCTCAAACATCAAACACATTGCATAGCTGAGGACAAATAAACAAAAGGAGTCGCAGCATAAGACACCGTGGGCCGCGAGCAAGCAATTATTACACTTTGTACAGTGGGACAAAAGTGAAGAGTTTTAATAGGAACAACCACTAAAACCCCAATTATTCCAAATAAATTTATTTATTTATTTGGAATAAATAATAAATACACCCAAAAAAAAAAAAAAATTTTTTATTGCATACCCACCCAAATATATGCACTCAGACGCGCTGAGGCAAATAAACACATTAAATTTTTGCTGCTGGTTAATATATACCAAAGAAAAGCAATTAAAAAAAAAAACAAAACAACCCAATTTTTTTATTACAAACTCACTCAAGTTTTACAATACTAACGCAATTTATTTAAAAAACCCACTAAATATATATTTAATTTTTTTATAAAACCCCATTAAATCAAATCCCAAAAAATTCCACAAATGCCAGAAGATAAGGCAGAAAAGGCATCGACCAAGATGAACAGGTACTTACAGAAGTTCATCTTTGAATCCAACAGGCTGGAGGTCTTCTGCGCAAAATGGTCAACGGACTTGGCGAGTGACCAGACGGAAACCGTACTCAGCGTAAAAATACAGCAGCTGGACAAAAACTGGGATAGCCTCCTAGAAGCATACGAGGCTATCTTCATGGCAGACGCATACCCGGAAGTCAGCGAGTCAGTGGAGCAGAAATACTCGAAATGTTCCGAAAGCTTCCAGAACTGTAAAGCGCAAATGCTAGAAGCATTGCAGCTTTTCACAGTTACAACACCCACCCAAACAACCCAACAATCAACAAATACTCACACAAGCTCAGTTTCCAATGGGGTATGTCTCAAAGTTCCAGCATGCGATACTAAAGCATATTACGGAGGATACGAAGACTGGCCGACATTCCGAGACATGTTTACGGCAGTCTATATAAATCACCCTCAACTAACTCCCGCCCAAAAATGATTTTACTTGCGCCATAAGGCGAAAGGTCCAGCAGGCCTCATTGTGAAACAATACCCACTCACAAATGAAAGCTTTCCGCTAGCTTGGGACCATTAAAATCTCGTTATGAGAACCCAAGAATTCTGGTAGATAACCAGCTCAAAACCCTCCTTAATCTACAACCCATTTATGCAGAGAACGGTCCGAAATGAACGCATTCCTGACCAATAGATACGAGGTAGTAGAACGACTGGGAACATATCGCCCAGGTAAACCCAAACCCCACATCAATACTTTCACACCCAGAGCTGGCAATCAAAACTCCCCATTTGCGAATAAAGGTCGCATGCAAACCTATCACACAGAGTTCCAAAAACCCGTTTCCTGCAAGTTATGCAACTCTAGTCACGGGATGAAAATGTGCATCCGATTTAGGAACCTTTCCGTCCCAGATCGACAAAAATTCGTTCGAGAAAACAATTACTGCGAAAATTGTCTTTCCTGTTCACACCAGCGAAGTCAAATTCGCAAATTCGCAAATTCGCAAATTAGCAAATTCGCCTGCGTTTACTGCCAAAAGCGTCATCACTCACTACTCCATCATCAAAATACAAACCCCTACTCAAAACCCCTCTCATCGACAGCACAGGCAGCGCCCGCAGTGGAAATAGCAGACGACAGACCATCAACCTCAACAGGAATCAGCCACACCCCCCAGGCTCAGAGAAAGACAGTCAAGGTAACAACACACCATGCAAGCAGCAACGAAACCACACTCTTGCCCACGGCTATAGTCCCGATATATCTAGCAGGAGAACACCACAAAATCCGAGCAATGATAGACCAAGGTTCGCAAAAAACCTTTGTCACATCTCGGATTCAAAAAATACTCAATTTACCCACGGAGGAAACCCATTATGAAATCATAGGAATGGGAGGAACTTTCATCCAGAACTCAACAAAAGTCTGCGAACTAACTCTATGTTCGTCAGACTTATCACTTAACCATGTAAAAGCTAGAGCAATAATATTACCCAAGCTCATACACCTATTACCCACGACCCAGGTGTCAACCATTGACATCAACAAAATAACACGCTTAGCGTTAGCTGACCCAAAATGTCTCACCCCATCTCGAATTGGCATGGTAATCGGCAGCGACTTAGCACCCCAAATCCTCAGACAAAGTGTGCAACACCTCCACAATGGAACCCTGTTGGCACAACAGACAATATTCGGATGGATAATCAGCGGACCGACAACTCAAAAGATAGAGTCCTTTTCAACACAGGTCCATCCAACCCAAAATAACCCGATCAGCATCCAACTATGGTAATTCTGGGAGCAAGAAGAAGTCCGAGCTCCCCAAACTCACTCAGAAGCGGACGAATTTTGCGAAAATTTGTATCGCAAAACAACAACTCGTCAAAAGAATGGTAAATACACAGTCAAATTACCATTCAAAAAGGAGTTTCCCAGGGACGCAGCCCTAGACCACTCCAGACTAGCAGCACAGCAACAGTACATCAGTAACGAGCGGATATAAGAGCGAAAACCAGTGCTGCAGCAAAAATATCAGGAGGTTTTGGAAGAATACTTGACCTTGGACCACATGGAACCCACTTCACCTCTCAAGGTAATCAACAAGGGGAAGTACTTCCCCTTCTATCTACCCCGTCACGCTGTCATAAAAGCCGACAGTAAATCCACAAAGGTCCAAGTCGTATTCAACGCGTCCAGATCATCTCAATCAGCGAACTCGTTAAACGACGTCCTACACACAGGCCCAACACTACAAAACGATTTAATGCTAATAATCCTCAATTGGCGACTCTATAAGTAGGTATTTAACGGCGACATTGAGAAAATGTACCGGCAAATACTCGTTAACCAGGAAGATCAAGACTTCCAGCGAATACTTTTTCGCAGAACCCCCGACTCTCCAATAGAAGATTTCAAGCTAAAGACAGTTACGTTTGGCGTTAACTGTGCCCCATATTTAGCTATTCGAACCCTACATCAATTAGCCGAAGATTGCAAAACCGAATACTCCCTCGCAAACAAAATCCTACTCAATGAAATTTATGTAGATGACATTCTTTCAGGCAGTAATGAAATACAGTCAACTATCAACTCACTCACCCAAGTTATCGAAGCATTAAATTCAGCAGGATTCCCTCTTAAGAAAATTACGGCGAACCACCTGAAAATACTCGAAAACATCCCAGAGTCTCATTTGCTAGATGCCGACTTTCTTAAATTCAGTGACACAAGTTCAACAAAAACTCTAGGAATACGCTGGAACGCGCTTACGGACACCTTCTCATACTCATACGAACCACGACCCGCAGCAAAGTGTAGTACTAAATGCCAGATTTTATCGGCTGTGGGGAAATTATTCGACCCGGCAGGATGGTTATCACCAATTATGATAGTAGCCAAGGTACTACTCCAAACCGATTCAACTCCATGGATTCTCAGATGCCTCAGAGAAGGCATTCTGCGCTTGTGTGTACATGAGGGTACAACACGGCGAAAACTCCTTCACCTCACATTTACTAGCTGCAAAAACAAAGGTAGCTCCTCTGCAAACGGTAAGTCTCCCCCGTCTAGAGCTCTGTGGAGCAGTTTTACTGGCAAAGTTGGTAAACCAAATACAAACCGAATTAAGTTTACCGCCTCATGAACTTGTTCTGTGGACAGATTCGACCATCGTCTTAGCATGGCTAGAGAAACCACCACACTCTTGGAAAATATATTTAGCAAACAGGATATCCCAGATCCTGCGACTGATAAGCATTGCTACGTGGCGGCACGTATGCAGCAGCGGCAACCCAGCTGACCTAGGCACCCGTGGATGTCGACCTCAGGATCTCATTGAAAACACCATCTGGTGGACAGGTCCTGAATGGCTCGCCAAGCCCGCCAATGAATGGCCTAGCTCTCGCCCCCAACACCCGTGGCCTCCGGAGCAAAGGCACATCGTCGCATTCCATACCTCGCCATCCGATGATATCTTGGAGAGATTTTCTTCCTTCCCCCGAGCCCTTAGAGTAATTGCATATATATATCGGTCACGAAAATTGCCATCTCGGATGAGCATGACTCTAAGCCACGAAGAGATGAACGAAGCAAAAACACATCCTGGAAATCAGTTAATGATGCGAATGGTACAACAAGAGTACTACATTCCCCGACTCAAACCCAAAATAAAAAAGTGCATCTTTCACTGCAAAACATGCACCATACACAAGCAGCAGATGAGATCGCAGATTATGGCAGCACTACCCTCCGAACGAACCACATATACCCTACGATTTCACACGACTGGGGTGGATTTCGCCGGCCCGTTTCTAGTAAATGTATCTACCCATCGGCGAGCTTCATATTCAAAGGCATACGTTTGTTTGTTTGTATGCTTCTCCACGAAAGCAATACACCTCGAAGTCTGCTCTGACTTGACTACGGAGGCTTTCCGAGCAGCCTTCGCTAGATTTGTTGGACGTCGCGGTCTCCCCTATAAGATTATGTCTGACAATGGGAAAACATTTGTCGGAGCTCAACGCACCTTCCACCGCGAGTTCGGCGTGCTCGTAAAGGAAGTAGCAGCTGACGTCTTCGCTAAATACGCTCCACTCGGCTTCTATTGGGAGTTTATTCCACCGTATGCCCCTCATATGGGTGGACTATGGGAAGCAGCAGTAAAGAGTTTTAAGCTGCACTTCACTAAAGTCGCCGGAAATCACAAATTTAGCTTCGAGGAACTCACAACCCTGATGGTAAGAATAGAAGCGGCTCTCAATTCCCGACCGCTCTCAGCCATGTCGCAAGACCCGCAAGACCTACTAGCACTCACCCCAGGACATTTTCTCCGCGGTGCTCCATTGTTATCGATACTCGAACCCAATGCCGAAGACCTCTCTCTGGTTCCCAAATGGCAGAAACTCAAGGTGCTTCACCATAAATTTAGTACCAGATGGAAGAACGAGTATCTCAGAGAATTACACAAGAGGTACAAATGGAAGAGGGCGGAAAGCCCCGTACAGGAAGGAGATCTAGTTGTCGTCAAGGATGACCAAACCTGAATTGTTACCGTTTAAAAACCCAAAAGACCTAGACTTCTTCATTTCATTGGAAACGGCCCATTTTTTACCCCCACTCAACAACATACAAGGATTAATAGCGAAAAGATTCTGATATTCTTATATTTTATTTTTAATTGTTTTAAGTGGAATAGCATCTAATGAAATATTTTCTTTATCTATAAAATTGACAACAATTTCATTAATAGTTTTTTCAATTATTACAATTATGAATTTTTTATTATATAAAACAATACTTTCTTTTTTCATTCATAATAATGAAATACAACCAATCTACTAATTATATATATTAATAAAAGAAAATTCTTTCAATCTTCAAAAACTTTATAACTACCCAACAAATTTTATTTATAACAATTTTATTAATAAATTATTTATTAATTACTTTAATTGCTGTAGTAAAAATTACTAAACTTATTTATGGCCCCCTTCGTCCTATAAATTAATGAACAATCCTTTACGAACCCAAAATCCTTTATTTAATATTGCTAATAACGCTTTAGTAGATTTACCTGCACCTATTAATATTTCAGCCTGATGAAATTTTGGTTCATTACTAGGATTATGTTTAATTATTCAAATATTCCTAGCTATACACTATAAAGCAGATATCAACTTAGCTTTTAATAGTGTTAATGGTGCGTCATTCTTTTTTATTTGTGTTTACTTACATGTAGGATGTGGAGTTTATTATGGATCTTATGTATTTACTTCAACATGATTAATTGGAGTATTAATTTTATTTTTAGTAATAGCAACAGCTTTTATAGATAATGTTCTTCCATGAGGCCAAATATCATGTTGAGGAGCTACAGTTATTACTAATTTATTATCAGCTATTCCTTATTTAGGAATTGATTTAGTTCAATGAGTTTGAGGAGGATTTGCAGTTGATAACGCAACATTAACTCGATTTTTCACTTTTCACGTACAGCAAATCCTCTAGCTTCCCCAGTTCATATTTTTTATTTGCCTATGCTATTTCACGAACAATTCCAAATAAATTAGGAGGAGTAATTGCTCTTGTTTTATCAATTGCAATTTTAGCTATTTTACTATTTTATAATTTAAGTAAATTTCGAGGACTTCAATTTTACCCTATCAACAAAATTTTATTTGAAATTATAGTAGTAACAGTAATTTGATTAACATGAATTAAAGCACGACCCGTTGAAGAACCTTAGGTTTTAACAGGTCAAATTTTAACAGTAATTTATTTCTTATATTACATTATTAACCCACTTATCAACAAATGATGAGATAATTTAATTAACTAGTTAATGAACTTGAATAAGCATATGTTTTGAAAACATAAGATAGAAATCAAAATTTCTATTAACTTTACTAAAATTAATTAACCACATATATCTAATAATTAATAATTTATGCCCAATAAAAAATAATTTAATGAAAAAGGTCAAAAACTTTTTCATGCTAAATATTTTAACTTATCGTAACGAAACCGAGGTAAAGTTCCTCGAGCTCAAATAAAAACAAATGAAATGAAAGTTAATTTCACATAAAATAATAAATTAAATAAATCACATTCTAAAAAAATAACAGCAAATAACATTCTTATAAATAAATTTCTTGCATATTCAGCTATAAAAATTAAAGCAAATCCTCCTCTGGGTAATGAACGCGGACAAGACGAACTATCTCCTGTTGTCAAACAAAGAGTCACGGCATTCGCGACTTGGCTCCCAGGTCACTGTTGACAGTCATAACTTCGAGGTCGTAGATAATTTCGTCTATCTAGGAACCAGAATCAACACCAATAATAATGGCAGTCTTGAAATCCAACGCTGAATTATTCTTGCCAACAGGAGCTACTTTGGCGAACGGAAACCAAATTCTACAAGTCGCTCATCATACTCGTCCTATTATATGATGTAAGCATGGACAACGTAGACATCTGATGAGTCGGCTTTGAGGGTCCTAGAGAGAAAAGTTTTGCTAACGATATATGGTCCCTTGCGCATTGGCAACGGCGAATACCGCAGACGATGGAAAAATGTGCTGTACGAGTTATAAATACTATGAAATTGACTTAGTTTAGCGAATGAAGAGACAGCGTCTCCGCTGGCTAGGTCATGCCGTCCATATGGATAAAAGCACTCCTGTTTTGAAGGTATTCGATGTAGTATCCGCCTGTGGAAACATAGGAAGACTTCCACTTCAAAGAAGAGATGAATGGCACGATGTTGCTGTTTCGGCTATAATCGCGTTGGTGGTGCCTATGCTAATAGAGAAGTAGAAAAATTTTAAGAGGCAATATAACTGCTTTTGAATTTAGAGCATGTGTAAGTTGTTTATAATCTGTGTAAAAAGTTGTAAACTTTACCCTAGAGAAAATTTTATTATTTATTGTCAATATCGAATGTTAAATAATTAATTTCAGTTAGATTTGATTTGCTCAAAAAATATGCAAATGGTTCTAACATGTTATTACTTTTCTATTGAAAAAAATCTCCGAATGAAGTATTTGAAGCTTCTGCTGAGATTGATAGCTAACCGTTTTCGTCAAAATGTGACAGCTTAATTTATTTGTTCCAAAAATATACTTAGCAAGCCTAATATTTTAATCGTTAGGTTAGGTTAAGTTAAGCTGGTTTATCCACTGGGTCTCACATAGATGAAATATATCCATAGTGTTTCCTGTACATGCGACCTAGCTGTGCTGCTACTTTCCTATTTTGCCTCTAGCATGAAGAACATTGGTATTCTTTTCACGAATTTAAGTAGTCGTTCTGGCCCCTTGGAAGGTTCGATGCTCCGTATTAGTCTAGACCAGAGTTATTTTTTTACATTCGGCCGAAGGTCAGCAACTTAAAAAAGTGTTTCACTTAAGAATACTGTGCTAGGCACAGCCGGTGTTGGTCTGGCCCAGCGTTATTTTTTTTTAATTTGGCCGAAAGCCCCCAACTTAGAAAGGTATTTCACTTAAGAATACCGTGCAAAGCGAAGCCGGTGTTGCTCCTGCCAAGGGTGATTTTTTTAGAGCCAGCCAAATGCCGCTAACTTGCAAAGGTGTTCCACTTAAGAATACTGTGTAAGGCAAAGACGGTGTTGGTCCGGCCCAGGATTATTTTTTTCAATCCGGCCGAAGGCCTCCAACTTACAAAGATGCTTCACGGAAGAATACTGTACAAGGCGAAGCCGGTATTAGTCCGACCCAGGCGAAGCCGACGTTGGTCCAGCCCATGGTTATTTTTTAAATCCGGCCGAAGTCCGCCAACTTAAAAAGGTGTTTCACTTAAGAATACTGTACAAGGCGAAGCTGGTATTAGTCCGGCATGGTTATTTTTGAAATCCGGCCGAAGGCCGCCAACTTAAAAAGGTTTTCCAGTTAATAATACCCTTGCAGAGCGAAGCCGGTGTTGGTCTGGCCCAGGTTAGAAAATTGATTAACTTAAGAATACCGTGCAAGGCGAAGCCGGTTTAGCCCGTCAGACGGTTATTTTTTTTAAATTCTGACGAAGGCCGCTAACTTACAGAGGTGTGTCACATCAAAATACTGCGCAAGGTGAAGCCTGTGTAGTTCCGGCCCAGGGTTGTTTTTATTAATCCAGCCGAATGCCGCTAACTTAAAAAGGTGTTCCACTTAAGAATACTGTGCAAGGCGAAGCCGGTTTTGGTACGGCCCAGAGTTATTATTTAAATTCTGCCAAAGGCCTGCAATTTACAAGATTATTCCGCTTAATAAGTCTATGCAAAGCGAATACGGTGTTGGTCTGGACCAGGGTTATTTTTTTTAATTCGGCCAAAGGCCGCTAACTTACAAAGGGATTTCACTTAAAATACTGTGCAATGCGAAGCATGTGCTATTCCGGCCCAGGATTATTTTTATTAATCCTGCTGAAGGCCGCCAACTTACCAAGGTGTTCCACTTAAGAATATTGAGTAAGACGAAACCGGTATTAGTCCGGCTCAGGGGTATTTTTTTTAATCCGGCCGAAGGCCGCCAAAGTACGAATGTGTTTCACTTAAGAATACTCTGCAAGGCGAAGCCTGTATTGCTCCCACTCGAACCCAATGCCGAAGACCTCTCTCTGGTTCCCAAATGGCAGAAACTCAAGGTGCTTCACCATAAATTTAGTACCAGATGGAAGAACGAGTATCTCAGAGAATTACACAAGAGGTACAAATGGAAAAGGGCGGAAAGCCCCGTAAAGGAAGGAGATCTCGTCGTCGTCAAGGATGACCTCCTCCCCCCGAATGAATGGCGCCTAGGACATATAACCAAAGTGTATCAAGGTGCAAACTAAAAGGTCCGGGTGGTCGACATAATCACACAGAATGGAAAGATAACCCGAAATATAGCCAAATTGTGTGTGCTACCCGCTGTAGGAACCTCGAACCCTATGACTTAATCCCAACATTTTACATTAACACATACCAACCTACACCTCATATTCAAGCATTTCATGAAATCTCTTCATATACACTTTTTTCAACCATATACTAAAGTCGTATATTTTCACTCTTCTCCCCTAGGTACCGACGAGACGCGCCATCGGGGAAGTGCCGTTTATGCGGCCGGTTGCATTCGCTGCGTCATTGCCCTGCTTTCCTCGCCATGGCACCGGAGGACAGGTATGAGTGCGCAAGGGTGCACCGATACTGCATCAACTGCCTGGCAACCTCCCATACGACCGGCGAATGCGACTCAAGGTCTAGTTGCCATCGGTGCACTCTCGGGCATCATACTCTGCTCCACCGGGCGAGGTTAAGGAGGGTAAGCGGTACAGCGAATGCAGCCAATTCCAGACCAGTTTTATCCAGCCGGTCTGCCCAGCAGCGGAAGAAGTTGCAACAACTGCTAAAAGACGTCCGGAGCCTGATTGAAAAACTGGAGAAGGAGATACGGGGACCAACGCCGGGGGGGCGCCATGTTGAGGACATGGACCTCCTTATGTTTTCGGAGTGATCCCCCTCAGGTGGCAACGCCGCTATGTGCTGCCCAATGTCGCCCAATGTTGCCAACGCTCCGCACCGTTTGAATAATCAACCGGCCAAAAATAGCCAACAGCAAAAGACAGCAATCAATCGCTTTTCAATCGCCAACGAATCGACATCACCACACGGACCGCTCTTCTTCATTTAAATTAATTTAAAATATATTTGCTTATATTCTTTTCATTATAATTTCAAATAACCTTTAAAGACCTAATTTGTAATAATTAAATGGTCTCAAAGACACTAAGACAATTTGTGTCTAAAAACCTATACAACGAATTATAACTCAAAATTATTATTTTTTCCAATAATCTATCTTATACCATACGTAAATTAATAAACCTGAATTGTTATAGTTTAAAAACCCAAAAAGACCTAGACTTTCTCATTTTATTGGAAACGGCCCATTTTACCCCCACTCAACATTATACACCGCTAAATAACAAACACGTATAACTTAAGAATACGGTGCGAGGCGAAAACAGTGTTAGTCCGTCCCAGGATTCTTTGTTTTAAATTCGGGTGAAGGCCGCCAACTGACAAAGCTGTTTCACTTAAAAACACTGTGCAAGGCGAAGCCGGCTAACTTACAAATGTGGTTCACTTATTAATACTGTGTAAGGTTTGTTAAATTCGTCCGAAGGCCGCTAACTTATAAAGGGTGTTCCCCTAATAATACCGTGCAAGGCGAAGCCGGTGTTGGTACGGGCAAGGGTTTTTTTTTTAATTCCGTCCGAAGACCCGCTAAATAACAAACACGTATTACTTAAGAATACGGTGCGAGGCGAAGCCGGTGTTGGTCAGGCCGAGGGTAATTTTTTTCAGTTCGTCCGACGGCCGGTAACTTACAAAAGTTTTCCACTTGACACTACAGTGCAAGGCGGAGACGGTGCTTCTCCGGCCCAGGGTTATTTTTATAAATTCGGCCGCAAGTCGCTAACTTACAAATGTGGTTCACTTATTAATACTGTGTAAGGTTTGTTAAATTCGTCCGAAGGCCGCTAACTTTCAAAGGTTGTTCATCTAATAATACTGTGCAAGGCGAAGCCGGTGTTAATATGGACAGGGTTTTTCTTTTAATTCGGCCGAAGACCCGCTAACTTACAAACACGTATAACTTAAGATTACGGTGCGAGGGGTAGCCAGTGTTGGTCCGGCACAGGGTTATTTTTTTTTAAATCCGATCGAAGGCTTTTAACATACAAAGGTGTGCCACTATAGAATATTGTGCAAGGCGACGCCGGTGTTGGTACGGACAAGGGTTTTTTTTTTAAATCCGTCCGAAGACCCGCTAAATAACAAACACGTATAACTTAAGAATACGGTGCGAGGCGAAGCCAGTGTTGGTCCGGCCCAGGGTTTTTTTGTTTTAAATTCGTCCGAAGGCCGCTAACTTACAAAGGTTGTTCACCTAAAAATACTGTGCAAGGCGAAGCCGGTGTTGGTACGGACAAGGGTTTTTCTTTTAATTTGGCCGAAGACCCGCTAACTTACAAACACGTATAACTTAAGATTACGGTGCGAGGCGAAGACAGTGATAGTCCGGCCCAAAACTTTTTGTTTTAAATTCGGTTGAAGGCCGCCAACGTACAAAGCTGTTTCACTTAAAAATACTGTGCAAGGCGAAGCCGGTGTTGGTCAGGCCCAGGGTTATTTTTTAAATCCGTCCGAAGACCTACAACTTACAAAAGTGTTCCGCCTAAGAGGTCTGTACAACGCGAAGACGGTTTTAGTCCGGCCCAGAGTTATTTTTATAAATTCGGCCGAAGGCCGCTAACTTATAATGGTGGTTCACTTACCATAATAATACTGTGCAAGGCGAAGGCTGTGTTGCTCCGGCCCAGGGTTATTTTTATAAATTCGGCCGCAGGTCGCTAACTTACAAATGTGGTTCACTTATTAATACTGTGTAAGGTTTGTTAAATTCGTCCGAAGGCCGCTAACTTGCAAAGGTTGTTCACCTAATAATACTGTGCAAGGCGAAGCCGGTGTTGGTACGGGTTTTCTTTTAATTCGGCCGAAGACCCGCTAACTTACAAACACATATCACTTAAGAGTACGGTGCGAGGGGAAGCCAGTGTTGGTCCGGCCCAGGGTTATTTTATTTTGAATCCGGCCAAAGACCCGCTAAATTACAAACACGTATCACTTAAGAATACTGTGCAAGGTGAAGCCGGTGTTGGTCAGGCCCAGGTTTTTTTTTGTTAAATCCGGCCGAAGGCCTTCAACTTACAAACGTGTTCTACCTAAGAATAGTGTGCAAGGTGAAACCGGTGTTAGTCCGGCCTAGGGTAATTTATTTAAATTCGTCCGACGGCCGCTAACTTACAAAAGCTTTTCACGTAAAAATACTGTACAAGGTGGAGACGGTGTTTTTCCGGCCCAGTGTTTTTTTTTTTTAAACTCGGCCGAAGACCCGCTAAATTACAAACACGTATCACTTAAAAATTCTGCGCAAGGCGAAGCCGGTGTTGGTCAGGCCCAGGGTAATTTTTTTAAATTCGTCCGACTGCCGCTAACTTACAAAAGTTTTCCACTTAAAAATACTATGCAAGGCGGAGACGGTGTTTCTTCGGCCCAGTGTTATTTTAATAAATCTGACCGAAGGCTTTTAACATACAAAGGTGTGCCACTATAGAATATTGTGCAAGGCGTCGCCGGTGTTGGTACGGACAAGGGTTTTTCTTTTAATTCGGCCGAAGACCCGCTAACTTACAAACACGCATAACTTAAGAATACGGTGCGAGGCGAAGCCAGTGTTGGTCCGGCCCAGGGTTTTTTTGTTTTAAAATCGGTCGAAGGCCGCCAACTAACAAAAGTTTTTCACTTAAGATACTTTCCAAGGAGAAGCCGGTGTTGGTACGGACAAGGATTTTTTTAAATCCTGCCGAAGACCCGCTAAATAACAAACACGTATAACTTAAGAATACGGTGCGAGGCGAAAACAGTGTTAGTCCGGCCCAGGATTTTTTGTTTTAAATTCGGTTGAAGGCCGCCAACTTACTAAGCTGTTTCACTTAAAAACACTGTGCAAGGCGAAACCGGCTAACTTACAAATGTGGTTCACTTATTAATACTGTGTAAGGTTTGTTTAATTCGTCCGAAGGCCGCTAACTTACAAAGGTTGTTCACCTAATAATACTGTGCAAGGCGAAGCCGGTGTTGGTACGGACAAAGGTTTTTATTTTAATTCGGCCGAAGACCCGCTAACATACAAACACGTATCACTTAAGAATACGGTGCGAGGCGAAGCCAGTGTTGGTCCGGCCCAGGGTTTTTTTGTTTTAAATTCGGTCGAAGGCCGCCAACTAACAAAAGTTTTTCACTTAAGATTCTGTGCAAGGCGAAGCCGGTGTTGGTACGGACAAGGGTTTTTTTTAATCCTGCCGAAGACCCGCTAAATAACAAACACGTATAACTTAAGAATACGGTGTGAGGCGAAAACAGTGTTAGTCCGGCCCAGGATTTTTTATTTTAAATTCGGTCGAAGCCGCCAACTAACAAAAGTTTTTCACTTAAGGTACTGCACAAGGCGAAACCGGTGTTGGTACGGACAAGGGTTTTTTTAACTCCTGCCGAGGACCCGCTAACTTACAAACACCTATCACTTAAAAATATGGTGCGAAGCAAAGCCGCCAACTAACAAAACTTTTTCACTTAAGATACTGTGCAAGGCGGAGCCGGTGTTGGTACGGACAAGGGTTTTTTTAAATTCTGCCGAAGACCCGCTAAATAACAAACACGTATAACTTAAGAATACGGTGCGAGGCGAAAACAGTGTTAGTCCGGCCCAGGATTTTTGTTTTAAATTCGGTTGAAGGCCGCCAACTTACAAAGGTTGTTCACCTTATAATTCTGTGCAAGGCGAAGCCGGTGTTGGTACGGACAAGGGTTTTTCTTTTAATTCGGCCGAAGACCCGCTAACTTACAAACACGCATAACTTAAGAATACGGTGCAAGGCGAAAACAGTGTTAGTGCGGCCCAGGATTTTTTGTTTTAAATTCGGTCGAAGGCCACCAACTAACAAAAGTTTTTCACTTAGGATACTGTACTAGGCGAAGCCGGTGTTGGTACGGGCAAGGGTTTTTTTAACTCCTTCCGAAGACCCGCTTACTGAAATAAACGTATCACTTAAAAATACGGTGCGAGGCAAAGCCAGTAACTGCGGCTCAGGGTTAGTTTTTTAAATCCGGCCAAAGACCCGCTAAATTACAAACACGTATCACTTAAGAATACTGTGCAAGGTGAAGCCGATGTTGGTCAGGCCCAGGTTTTTTTTGTTAAATCCGGCCGAAGGCCTTCAACTTACAAACGTGTTCTACTTAAGAATAGTGTGCAAGGTGAAACCGGTGTTAGTCCGGCCTAGGGTAATTTCTTTAAATTCGTCCGACGGCCGCTAACTTACAAAAGCTTTTCACGTAAAAATACTATGCAAGGCGGAGACGGTGTTTCTCCGGCTCAGTGCTATTTTAATAAATCCGACCGAAGGCCTTTAACATACAAAGGTGTGCCAGTTTAGAATATTGTGCAAGGCGACGCCGGTGTTGGTACGGACAAGGGTTTTTTTTAAATCCGTCCGAAGACCCGCTAAATAACAAACACGTATAACTTAAGAATACGGTGCGAGGCGAAGCCAGTGTTGGTCCGGCCCAGGGTTTTTTTGTTTTAAATTCGGTCGAAGGCCGCCAACTAACAAAAGTTTTTCACTTAAGATACTGTGCTAGGCGAAGCCGGTGTTGGTACGGACAAGGATTGTTTTAAATCCTGCCGAAGACCCGATAAATAACAAACACGTATAACTTAAGAATACGGTGCGAGGCGAAAACAGTGTTAGTCCGTCCCAGGATTTTTTGTTTTAAATTCGGTTGAAGGCCGCCAACTTACAAAGCTGTTTCACTTAAAAACACTGTGCAAGGCGAAGCCGGTATTGGTCAGGCCCAGGGTTATTTTTTAAATCCGTCCGAAGACCTACAATTTACAAAAGTGTTCCGCCTAAGAGGTCTGTACAACGCGAAGACGGTTTTAGTCCGGCCCAGAGTTGGTTTTATAAATTCGGCCGAAGGCCGCTAACTTATAATGCTGGTTCACTTAATAATACCGAGCAAGGCGAAAGCTGTGTTGTTCCGGCCCAGGGTTATTCTTATTAATCCTGCCGAAGGCCGCCAACTTACAAAGGTGTTTCACTTAAGAATACGGTGCAAGGCGAAGCCGGTGTTGTTCCGGCCCAGGGTTATTCTTATTAGTCCTACCGAAGGCCGCCAACTTACAAAGGTGTTTCACTTAAGAATACGGTGCGAGGCGAAGCCAGTGTTGATCCGGCCCAGGGTTTTTTGTTTTAAATTCGGTCGAAGGCCGCCAACTAACAAATGTTTTTCACTTAATAATACTGTGCGAGGCGAAGCCGGTGTTGGTCAGGCCCAGGGTAATTTTTTTCAGTTCGACCGACGGCCGCTAACTTACAAAAGTTTTCCACTTGACACTACAGTGCAAGGCGGAGACGGTGCTTCTCCGGCCCAGGGTTATTTTTATAAATTCGGCCGCAAGTCGCTAACTTACAAATGTGGTTCACTTATTAAAACTGTGTAAGGTTTGTTAAATTCGTCCGAAGGCCGCTAACTTACAAAAGTTTTTCACTTAAAAATACTATGCAAGGCGGAGACGGTGTTTCTCCGGCCCAGTGTTATTGTAAGAAATCCTACCGAAGGCCTTTAACATACATAGGTATGCCACTTTAAAATATTGTGCAAGGCGACGCCGGTGTTGGTACGGACAAGGGTTTTTTTTTAAATCCGTCCGTAGACCCGCTAAATAACAAACACGTATAACTTAAGAATACGGTGCGAGGCGAAGCCAGTGTTGGTCCGGCCCAGGGTTTTTTTGTTTTAAATTCGGTCGAAGGCCGCCAACTAACAAAAGTTTTTCGCTTAAGATACTGTGCAAGGCGAAGCCGGTGTTGGTACGGACAAGGGTTTTTTTAAATTCTGCCGAAGACCCGCTAAATAACAAACACGTATAACTTAAGAATACGGTGCGAGGCGAAAACAGTGTTAGTCCGGCCCAGGATTTTTTGTTTTAAATTCGGTTGAAGGCCGCCAACTTACAAAGCTGTTTCACTTAAAAACACTGTGCAAGGCGAAGCCGGTGTTGGTCAGGCCCAGGGTTATTTTTTAAATCCGTCCGAAGACCTACAACTTACAAAAGTGTTCCGCCTAAGAGGTCTGTACAACGCGAAGGCGGTTTTAGTCCGGCCCAGAGTTATTTTTATAAATTCGGCCGAAGGCCGCTAACTTATAATGGTGGTTCACTTAATAATACTGTGCAAGGCGAAAACATTGTTGTTCCGGCCCAGGGTTATTTTTATAAATTCGGCCGTAGGTCGCTAACTTACAAATGTGGTTCACTTATTATTACTGTGTAAGGTTTGTTAAATTCGTCCGAAGGCCGCTTACTTACAATGGTTGTTCACCTAATAATACTGTGCAAGGCGAAGACGGTGTTGGTATGGACAAGGGTTTTTCTTTTAATTCGGCCGAAGACCCGCTAACTTACAAACACGTTTAACTTAAGAATACGGTGCGAGGCGAAAACGGTGATAGTCCGGCCCAGGATTTTTTGTTTTAAATTCGGTCGAAGGCCGCCAACTAACAAAAGTTTTTCACTTAAAATACTGTGCAAGGCGAAGCCGGTGTTGGTACGTACAAGGGTATTTTTAAATCCTGCCGAAGGCCCCTCTAAATAACAAACACGTATAACTTAAGAATACGGTGCGAGGCGAAAACTGTGTTAGTCCGGCCCAGGATTTTTTGTTTTAAATTCGGTTGAAGGCCGCCAACTTACAAAGCTGTTTCACTTAAAAACACAATGCAAGGCGAAGCCGGTGCTGGTCAGGCCCTGGGTTATTTTTTAAATCCGTCCGAAGACCTCCAATTTACAAAAGTGTTCCGCCTAAGAGGTCTGTACAACGCGAAGACGGTTTTAGTCCGGCCCAGAGTTATTTTTACAAACTCGGCCGAAGGCCGCTAACTTATAATGGTGGTTCACTTAATAATACCGTGCAAGGCGAAAGCTGTGTTGTTCGGGCGAAAGGTTATTCTTATTAATCCTGCCGAAGGCCGCCAACTTACAAAGGTGTTTCACTTAAGAATACGGTGCAAGGCGAAGCCGGTGTAATTCCGGCCCAGGGTTATTCTTATTAATCCTGCCGAAGGCCGCCAACTTACAAAGCTGTTTCACTTAAGAATACGGTGCGAGGCGAAGCCAGTGTTGGTCCGGCCCAGGGTTTTTTTGTTTTAAATTCGGTCGAAGGCCGCCAACTAACAAAAGTTTTTCACTTAATAATACTGTGCGAGGCGAAGCCGGTGTTGGTCAGGCCCAGGGTAATATTTTTCAGTTCGTCCGACGGCCGCTAACTTACAAAAGTTTTCCACTTGACATTACAGTGCAAGGCGGAGACGGTGCTTCTCCGGCCCAGGGTTATTTTTATAAATTCGGCTGCAGGTCGCTAACTTACAAATGTGGTTCACTTATTAATACTGTGTAAGGTTTGTTAAATTCGTCCGAAGGCCGCTAACTTTCAAAGGTTGTTCACCTAATAATACTGTGCAAGGCGAAGCCGGTGTTAATATGGACAGGGTTTTTCTTTTAATTCGGCCGAAGACCCGCTAACTTACAAACACGTATCACTTAAGAGTACGGTGCGAGAGGAAGCCAGTGTTGGTCCGGCCCAGGGTTATTTTATTTTGAATCCGGCCAAACACCCGCCAAATTACAAACACGTATCACTTAAGAATACTGTGCAAGGTGAAGCCGGTGTTGGTCAGGCCCAGGTTTTTTTTTGTTAAATCCGGCCGAAGGCCTTTAACTTACAAACGTGTTCTACTTAAGAATAGTGTGCAAGGTGAAACCGGTGCTAGTCCGGCCTAGGGTAATTTCTTTAAATTCGTCCGACGGTCGCTAACTTACAAAAGCTTTTCACGTAAAAATACTGTGCAAGGCGGAGACGGTGTTTCTCCGGCCCAGTGTTTTTTTTTTTTAATTCGGCCGAAGACCCGCTAAATTACAAACACGTATCACTTAAAAATACTGTGCAAGGCGAAGCCGGTGTTGGTCAGGCCCAGGGTAATTTTTTTAAATTCGTCCGACCGCCGCTAACCTACAAAAGTTTTCCACTTAAAAATACTATGCAAGGCGGAGACGGTGTTTCTCCGGCCCAGTGTTATCTTAATAAATCCGATCGAAGACTTTTAACATACAACGGTGTGCCACTATAGAATATTGTGCAAGGCGACGCCGGTGTTGGTACGGACAAGGGTTTTTTTAAATCCGTCCGAAGACCCGCTAAATAACAAACACGTATAACTTAAGAATACGGTGCGAGGCGAAGCCAGTGTTGGTCCGGCCCAGGGTTTTTTTGTTTTAAATTCGGTAGAAGGCCGCCAACTAACAAAAGTTTTTCACTTAAGATACTGTGCTAGGCGAAGCCGGTGTTGGTACGGACAAGGATTGTTTTAAATCCTGCCGAAGACCCGCTAAATAACAAACACGTATTACTTAAGAATACGGTGCGTGGCGAAAACAGTGTTAGTCCGTCCCAGGATTTTTTGTTTTAAATTCGGTTGAAGGCCGCCAACTTACAAAGCTGTTTCACTTAAAAACACTGTGCAAGGCGAAGCCGGTGTTGGTCAGGCCCAGGGTTATTTTTTAAATCCGTCCGAAGACCTACAATTTACAAAAGTGTTCCGCCTAAGAGGTCTGTGCAACGCGAAGACGGTTTTAGTCCGGCCCAGAGTTGGTTTTATAAATTCGGCCGAAGGCCGCTAACTTATAATGCTGGTTCACTTAATAATACTGTGCAAGGCGAAAACATTGTTGTTCCGGCCCAGGGTTATTTTTATAAATTCGGCCGTAGGTCGCTAACTTACAAATGTGGTTCACTTATTATTACTGTGTAAGGTTTGTTAAATTCGTCCGAAGGCCGCTTACTTACAATGGTTGTTCACCTAATAATACTGTGCAAGGCGAAGACGGTGTTGGTATGGACAAGGGTTTTTCTTTTAATTCGGCCGAAGACCCGTTAACTTACAAACACGTTTAACTTAAGAATACGGTGCGAGGCGAAAACGGTGATAGTCCGGCCCAGGATTTTTTGTTTTAAATTCGGTCGAAGGCCGCCAACTAACGAAAGTTTTTCACTTAAAATACTGTGCAAGGCGAAGCCGGTGTTGGTACGTACAAGGGTATTTTTAAATCCTGCCGAAGGCCCCTCTAAATAACAAACACGTATAACTTAAGAATACGGTGCGAGGCGAAAACTGTGTTAGTCCGGCCCAGGATTTTTTGTTTTAATTCGGTTGAAGGCTGCCAACTTACAAAGCTGTTTCACTTAAAAACACAGTGCAAGGCGAAGCCGGTGCTGGTCAGGCCCTGGGTTATTTTGTAAATCCGTCCGAAGACCTCCAATTTACAAAAGTGTTCCGCCTAAGAGGTCTGTACAACGCGAAGACGGTTTTAGTCCGGCCCAGAGTTATTTTTACAAACTCGGCCGAAGGCCGCTAACTTATAATGGTGGTTCACTTAATAATACCGTGCAAGGCGAAAGCTGTGTTGTTCGGGCGAAAGGTTATTCTTATTAATCCTGCCGAAGGCCGCCAACTTACAAAGGTGTTTCACTTAAGAATACGGTGCAAGGCGAAGCCGGTGTTGTTCCGGCCCAGGGTTATTCTTATTAATCCTGCCGAAGGCCGCCATTTTACAAAGCTGTTTCACTTAAGAATACGGTGCGAGGCGAAGCCAGTGTTGGTCCGGCCCAGGGTTTTTTTGTTTTAAATTCGGTCGAAGGCCGCCAACTAACAAAAGTTTTTCACTTAATAATACTTTGCGAGGCGAAGCCGGTGTTGGTCAGGCCCAGGGTAATATTTTTCAGTTCGTCCGACGGCCGCTAACTTACAAAAGTTTTCCACTTGACATTACAGTGCAAGGCGGAGACGGTGCTTCTCCGGCCCAGGGTTATTTTTATAAATTCGGCTGCAGGTCGCTAACTTACAAATGTGGTTCACTTATTAATACTGTGTAAGGTTTGTTAAATTCGTCCGAAGGCCGCTAACTTTCAAAGGTTGTTCACCTAATAATACTGTGCAAGGCGAAGCCGGTGTTAATATGGACAGGGTTTTTCTTTTAATTCGGCCGAAGACCCGCTAACTTACAAACACGTATCACTTAAGATTACGGTGCGAGAGGAAGCCAGTGTTGGTCCGGCCCAGGGTTATTTTATTTTGAATCCGGCCAAACACCCGCTAAATTACAAACACGTATCACTTAAGAATACTGTGCAAGGTGAAGCCGGTGTTGGCCAGGCCCAGGTTTTTTTTTTTGTTAAATCCGGCCGAAGGCCTTTAACTTACAAACGTGTTCTACTTAAGAATAGTGTGCAAGGTGAAACCGGTGTTAGTCCGGCCTAGGGTAATTTCTTTAAATTCGTCCGACGGTCGCTAACTTACAAAAGCTTTTCACGTAAAAATACTGTGCAAGGCGGAGACGGTGTTTCTCCGGCCCAGTGTTTTTTTTTTTTTTAATTCGGCCGAAGACCCGCTAAATTACAAACACGTATCACTTAAAAATACTGTGCAAGGCGAAGCCGGTGTTGGTCAGGCCCAGGGTAATTTTTTTAAATTCGTCCGACCGCCGCTAACCTACAAAAGTTTTCCACTTAAAAATACTATGCAAGGCGGAGACGGTGTTTCTCCGGCCCAGTGTTATCTTAATAAATCCGATCGAAGACTTTTAACATACAAAGGTGTGCCACTATAGAATATTGTGCAAGGCGACGCCGGTGTTGGTACGGACAAGGGTTTTTTTTAAATCCGTCCGAAGACCCGCTAAATAACAAACACGTATACCTTAAGAATACGGTGCGAGGCGAAGACAGTGATAGTCCGGCCCAGAATTTTTTGTTTTAATTCGGTTGAAGGCCGCCAACTTACAAAGCTGTTTCACTTAAAAACACTGTGCAAGGCGAAGCCGGTGTTGGTCAGGCCCGGGGTTATTTTTTAAATCCGTCCGAAGACCTACAATATACAAAAGTGTTCCGCCTAAGAGGTCTGTACAACGCGAAGACGGTTTTAATCCGGCCCAGAGTTATTTTTATAAATTCGGCCGAAGGCCGCTAACTTATAATGGTGGTTCACTTAATAATACTGTGCAAGGCGAAAGCTGTGTTGTTCCGGCCCAGGGTTATTCTTATTAATCCTGCCGAAGGCCGCCAACTTACAAAGGTGTTTCACTTAAGAATACGGTGCAAGGCGAAGCCGGTGTTGTTTCGGCCGAGGATTATTATTTTTAACCCGGCCGAAGGCTGCCAACTTACAAACGTGTTTCACTTAGGAATAGTGTGCAAGGTGAAGCCGGTGTTAGTCCGGCCCAGGGTTATTTTTTATAAATCCGTCCGAAGGCGTGCTACTTACAAAAGTATTCCGCCTAAGAATTATGTACAAGGCGAAGACGGCGTTAGTACGGCCCACGGTTTTTTTTTAATCCACTAACTTAAAAAGGTGGTTCTCTTAATATTAGTGTGCGATGCGAAGCCGGTGTTGGTCAGGCCCAGGGTAATTTTTTTCAGTTCGTCCGACGGCCGCTAACTTACAAAACTTTTCCACTTGACACTACAGTGCAAGGCGGAGACGGTGTTTCTCCGGCCCAGTGTTATTTTTATAAATCCGGCCGAAGGCCTTTAACCTATAAACGTGTGCCACTTTAAAATATTGTGCAAGGCGAAGCCGGTGTTAGTCCAGCCCAGTGTTATTTTTATTAATCCGGCCGAAGGCCTTTAACCTACAAAGGTGTGCCACTTTAGATTATTGTGCAAGGCGAAACCGGCGTTATTCCGGTCCAGGGTTATTTTTATAAATTCGGCCGTAAGTCGCTAACTTTCAAATGTGGTTCACTTATTAATACTGTGTAAGGTGTGTTAAATTCGTCCGAAGGCCGCTAACTTACAAAGGTTGTTCACCTAATAATACTGTGCAAGGCGAAGCCGGTGTTGGTACGGACAAGGGCTTTTCTTTTAATTCGGCCGAAGACCCGCTAACTTACAAACACGTATCACTTAAGTGAAAAACTTTTGTTAGTTGGCGGCCTTCGACCGAATTTAAAACAAAAAAACCCCGGGCCGGACCAACACTTGCCTCGCCTCGCACCGTATTCTTAAGTTATACGTGTTTGTTATTTAGCGGGCCTTCGAACGGTTTAAAAAAAAACCCTTGTCCGTACCGTACTCTTAAGTGATACGCGTTTGTAAGTTAGCGGGTCTTCGGACGGAGTTAAAAAAAAACCCTTGTCCGTACCAGCACCGGCTTCGCCTTGCACGGTATTATTAGGTGAACAACCTTTGTAAGTTAGCGGCCTTCGGACGAATTTAACAAACCTTACACAGTATTAATAAGTGAACCACATTTGTAAGTTAGCCGGCTTCGCCTTGCACAGTGTTTTTAAGTGAAATAGCTTTGTAAGTTGGCGGCCTTCAACCGAATTTAAAACAAAAAATCCTGGGCCGGTCTAACACTGTTTTCGCCTCGCACCGTATTCTTAAGTTATACGTGTTTGTTATTTAGCGGGTCTTCGGCAGGATTTAAAAAAACCCTTGTCTGTACCAACACCGGCTTCGCCTTGCACAGTATCTTAAGTTAAAAACTTTTGTTAGTTGGCGGCCTTCGACCGAATTTAAAACAAAAAAACCCTGTGCCGGACCAACACTTGCCTCGCCTCGCACCGTATTCTTAAGTTATACGTGTTTGTTATTTAGCGGGCCTTCGAACGGTTTAAAAAAAAACCCTTGTCCGTACCGTACTCTTAAGTGATACGCGTTTGTAAGTTAGCGGGTCTTCGGCCGAATTAAAAGAAAACCCCTTGACCGTACCAACACCGGCTTCGCCTTGCACAGTATTATTAGGTGAACAACCTTTGTAAGTTAGCGCCCTTCGGACGAATTTAACAAACCTTACGCAGTATTTATAAGTGAACCACATTTGTAAGTTAGCGACTTGCGGCCGAATTCATAAAAATAACCCTGGGCCGGACTAACACCGGTTTCGCCTTGCACAATATTTTAAAGTGGCACACCTTTGTAGGTTAAAGGCCTTCGGCCGGATTTATAAAAATAACACTGGGCTGGACTAACACCGGCTTCGCCTTGTACAATATTTTAAAGTGGCACACGTTTGTAGGTTAAAGGCCTTCGGCCGGACTTATAAAAATAACACTGGGCCGGAGAAGCACCGTCTCCGCCTTGCTCTGTAGTGTCAAGTGGAAAACTTTTGTAAGTTAGCGGCCGTCGGACGAACTGAAAAAAATTACCCTGGGCCTGACCAACACCGGCTTCGCCTCGCACAGTAGTTTTAAGTGAAACAGCTTTGTAAGTTAGCGGATTAAAGAAAAAACCGTGGGCCGGACTAACACCGTTTTCGCCTTTTACATACTTAGGCGGAATCGTCTTTAGGACGATTGAACCTGAGGCGCAAAGCAACCACGATACGGAAGAAAGAAATAGTGAAGAGGAAGATTATAGTTTGAGCTTTTCGCGGAAAATCGGTTTGCTATTGCAGATGTCACAACAAAGTGAAACAGGCGGATAAAAGGGGATTAATAACCTCGGTGGAGCAGAAAGATTCAAAGACATGGAAGCTGGAAGTTCGAAAGCTCCGAGTGGTGAGCCCTCCGGTACCATGACGAGCATAGAACAGCTAAGTAGTCTAACGGCTATGATGATGCAGCAGAACGACATGATGTCGCCATGCATGAATGAAGTGCGGCACATGCGGGAAAACGTGGCGAACCTCAGTGGGCGTGTAACTGAAATGGAGACTTCAGCGCAGGCCCTGGGACAGCGGTGTACTGTGGCATCCACTCCCGAAAATCTAGGGCAACGCCGTTGCGTTGAACAGGTTGCTAGTAGAAATGCAATGTCAAAAGAATCAAATTCTTGTGAGACACCGAGATGGAAAAAGGTATATCTCGAGAAATGGCATATAAAGTTCGATGGAACTGGAAAAGGGATGAGTGTTGAAAGTTTCATTTTTCGGGTTGAAAAATTGCGGGAACAGAATGATATATCATATTTCCAGCTCTTCACAGATTTTCATTGTTTGGTTTCAGGAGGCGTTCTGAAGTGGTATTGGCAGGTGCTTGAAGACAAAGCAGACCATCCAGATTTTGGATATTTCGAATTGAAAGCAGAACTGCTAAACCACTTCAGAACTGCTAAGTCTGACCATGAAATACTCCGCGAAATCTTAGAAAGAAAGCAACAGCCTCACGAGAACTTTGATGAGTTTTATAGTGATATTCATGACCTTATTTTCAAACTCCGTCGTAAAATCTCTGAGAAAGAATTAGTAGGAATGGTCAGGGGAAATCTTAAGCCATACGTAGCTAATTTGACATTCGCGTCCAAGATGGATAGCATGTCAGAATTAGCAGCTGAATGTAAGAGAGCTGAAAAACTGATTAAGGATAACAGAGGTAGACCTAGGGCAGTTAATGAATTAGAATTAAGACACGAGAAATTGATAGACACACAGACACACACACAGATAAGAGCCAGATGAATAAGAAAGCATCTAATGCTCACTTAGCCAAGCCTTCATCCACATCGGCTGGCCCTAACGTAGTTAAAGCAACCATAAATTCTTTTTGTGCCTCACCTTTCCACTTAATGTTATGCTTTTCGTGCGGGATGCCGGTGAACCACTACAACAAAAATCCAACAGAGGCGCAAAAAGAAACCAAGTGCAACTCTTCTTTTCACAACATGTTGTGTTTTACTTGTAGGAGTGATGCATCCTTTTGCGTATTTAAAGATCAGGGAAAATCCAACCTGGCGGAGATGACCGGGGGCTTCAGCCAGAAAACAGGCAACCCGGAAAGGAAGTAGTAAGGATTTTTGCTAGGGAGAACAAAAACGAAAAACAGAAAGAAGATGAAATAGTAAAAGTACAGGAAGCTAAGCCAACTAAAAGTTTACATCAACGTAAATTAGAGTACGAAGTAGCGCGTAGGAGAATTTTTTGTGAGAAATTTAATAAAAAGAATAATAGGAATTATAAGAAGATTGCTAAAATGAGAGAGAAAAGAAAATGTTTGAAAATAATCCACAACAAAATAATTTCAACGATAGTTACAGTCAATGGTGACAACAGATTCTTTGCGAAGACCAAAATAGGTGTTCATGAAGTACTGGCATTACTCGATTCGGGAGCAGGAGCCAGCTGCATAGGTAAAAGCTATAAGGAATTGTTGAAAGGCAAAGAAAGCATAATTATGCCAATCAAGGGGCAAAATATTAGGACGGCGAACGGAGGAGAGACTTCTATAATAGGAGCTATCAAATTACCTGTGGTATGGGATAACATAACAAGAGAAATGGAGTTTTTAATAGTTCCAGGGCTCCAGCAAGAAGTATATTTAGGGATCGATTTCTCGTCAATTTTTGATATGAGTGTTGTGAGCAAAGGGGCGAAGGGGAACGTTAATGGGGCTAGAGTTTCAGAGCTGGCAACCGCTGATGGTAATTTATCATTTGACGCAGTACAACACCTGCTTTCGACCGAACAGACAAATGCACCACAATGGGTGAAATCACAATTCCCTTCATTTTTAACCTTGGGACTAGGCCGAACAGATGTAGAGGAACGTGTGATTGAAGTTGTTGACGAGAATCTGCCGGTGAAACAGCGACACTACCCAATCTCACCTGCTATTCAAAAACTTGTGTTCGCTAAGCTGGACAGGATGCTTAGTATGGGAGTTATTGAAGAGTCAAACAGCAGTTGGAGCTCACATGTTTCCTTAGTGATTAAAGGTACCAAAAACCGTCTTTGTCTAGATGCGCGCAAGGTCAATGAACGTACCGTTAAAGATGCTCATCCGCTGCCCCATATAGATGGTATCCTTAGTAGACTTCAAAATACCCGATATATATCAGCCATCGATCTTAAGGACGCGTTTTGGTAGATACCATTAAAGCAAATTCTGTTTCAAAGAAGTACGATACCTCGGATATGTTGTCGGGGATGGATGTATTCGAACGGATGAAAATAAGGTAGCTGCGATGAGAGATTTTCCAGAACCTAAAATTCCAAAACAACTTCGTCGGTTCCTGGGCATGACAGGCTGGTACCGGCGTTTTATTCAAGACTATGCGACGATTGCAGCTCCACTGCACGACTGCCTCTCAAAGGACAAGATAAAGAAATTCACGATGACCGACGACGCCAAGGCATCATTTGAGAAGCTTAAGTCAAGATTGATAACAGCACCGGTATTGATGCATCCCGACTTTGACCGACATTTTTATATACAGTGCGACGCTTCGACAGACGGGGTGGGAGGAGTGCTATTCCAGCTAGATGACGACCAAAATGAACGACCAATTGTGTATGTGTCTGCTAAACTCAATAAAGCTCAAAAGAATTATAGTGTTACTGAACTGGAATGCTATGCGGCTATCTTAAGCGTGAAAAGATTCAGGCCATACGTAGAAGGACTACCATTTACTATCATTACGGACCATGCAACCTAAAGTGGCTCATGCAACAGAAAGACTTATCTGGAAGGTTAGCAAGGAGGAGTTTGAAACTTCAAGGCTTCAACTTCAACATCGAACACAGGAAGGGATACTAGACGTATGCTTAGAATCACCATGTTTTTCCTCTGAAGAATACGAAGAACTTAAAAAGACAGTGACCGAGAATAAAGACAGACTTCTAGACCTTTGTGTATCAGACGGTTACGTGTATAGAAGGACTCAATTTGACAGAGGGGAAGAAGTTCAAACGGACCAGTCCTGGAAACTTTGGGTTCCCACGGAGTTGAGACCTGGCTTGGTAGAATCTTCTCACAGCTCTCCATCAGCTGGCCACGGTGGAATCCATAAAACCTTGGAAAGACTACGCGAAAAATATTACTGGCCGGAATGGTAGCGGATGTATGTACATTCGGATAATGGCAAACAATTTGTCTCGGACATGTTTAAAAGTTTCTTAAGCAAATATGGCACTAAGCAGATAAAAACAGCGTTTTATTCACCTCAAGGGAATGCTGCAGAAAGAGTGAACCGATCAGTATTACAGGTCATAAGATCGTTCATCAATGAAAATCAAAGAAACTGGGATAAGCATATAAGTGACGCAGCATTTGCTCTGCGTAGTGCTACACATTCTGCAATCAACGTGTCTCCGTATTATGCTGCCTCCGGGATGCCAATGATACAGCATGCTGCATCATATGATATATACCGAAAGTTGGCTAGTTTAAAGGATGCAGATTGTGAGCTAGAGACAGCAAGCGGCAGACTACAGCTGATTCGAAATAAAATTGTAAAGGAGCTGAAGCTGGCTCTTGAAAGGAGCAAAAAAGCTTATAACACTAGAAGCGCAGACGTAAAATTCCAGATAGGACAAACTGTATATCGTAAGAACTTTAAACAAAGTTCACAAATAGAAAGATATAATGCAAAATTAGCTCCGAAACACATAAAATGTATCGTGCTAAAGGTTATAGGGAACTCTATGTATGAGATTGAAGATAGCAATGGAAAAAAAATCGGTACCTACCACGCGAAAGACATTTTTGCCAAGTAGTATTACACGTTTTCCTGGTTAGAACTCGTTTTATCTGTTGTAAGTTAAGGACATTGGAAGATACTGGACTACCCAAAACTTAGGAACGCGACCGAAATAGCCCATAAGTGTATTAATTTTTAGCCTAGTTATCTGGAAAAATTAGTCCTCATCTGTTTATTTAACCAAGGACACTAACACAAGCTCAACTCGAAAAGAAAAAAAAAAACAGTACATGCGAGCTTAAGTTGTTTGCCCGGCTCGGAGTCGTGAGTCGAAGCCACACGTTAGATGCGACAAATAAACCTGGACAGGCTGCGTTATTAAATTTTTTACACACACGCTCCATGATGCAAGCACCATCGGCGGATATGAGCCTGTAACGACAGCCTTAGGTCGAAAATAATGTAAACAGTCTATGTGTGTTAGTATGAGTCAGAGGAGTATGCGCCTGTGTGAGTGCGATCAGCACAGACTATGTTGACGTAAATGTTGCTAACGAATTATAACACATAACCCTATTGACATGTTGACGGAAGTCCCCGAGTGGGCGTCATGTAGTGCTTGCAACATTTGCCGCGATGAAAGTACGAATGTGTGTGAACGCGACACATGTAGTGGTATCCATCAGCAACATTGCGCAGCCTTTGAGTTTCGTTATGGACCAAACAACATCTATATAAGGCCCATAAAATTTATAAACGAAAAAAAAAGAAAAAAGGTTTTGAAGTGCCGACAGCCAAAATAAAAAGTGTAGTGCAATAAATTTGTGGATATTCCAATATTAAAAAAAGGTGATGATAATAAGAAGTTAACAAAAAAACAAAAAAAGGAGAAATAAAAACTGTATGGGCAGGCTACCAAGTAGCCAGGAGTTGAATAACTAAATAACAACGAAAATAAACTGGAACTGGAGGGAAGCAGATAAATGTTGAATTTTTATTATAATATACATATGTACATTTGTATACACATATGTTTAAGTTTGAAAAAAAAAGGAAAATGAAATACCCTAGTTATTGACAAAAATATTCCATTTGCAGGTCAAACAAAGATAAAAAAAAATAAGAACCTCCACGATTTTTTATACACCAACCACTGTCATCATAACAACACCACAAAAAAAAACTGAAAGAAAAAGGACCAGAGGAACCACCACCACGGCAGGACCGCCTACAAATGAACGAGGATTCAAACCCAGGACGTAATCCAGGAATACAAAAATTGTCAACCTTTTTTTTATTATTTTTGATTTTTTTTACACTTACCAATTTCTTGTGAGCTTCCTTCTGATTTTTTTTTGTAAGCAAAATTATGAAATAATGTTTGATTAAATTATATTTGTAGGAAGATATATAATATTATCTGCAATAAGTTCAGGAGACTTTTCATAAACAATTTTTTTATAATTTCAAACAAAGAGGAAGCAAGAAATATTTCCTTCATTTGCTTTTTATATTGAATTTCATTTTTTTTTTGCTTTTTTGTTAATGTAACAAGTTGCTTTTTTTACACCGGTTTAGTACTTCAGATATTATCGGATTAATATCTTATTCTCTCTTACGCACAGTACTTTTTGCATTCGAACTTAATATTTCTGTCACACATAACCTTCCTTTGAACACATGGAAAAAAAGGGGGCGAATAACCTATGCATAATAAATTAATGTAATTTTAAAGCACATTTTTTTCATTTATTTTTATTTTAAATTTTTTTATAACAATTTTTGTGAAATAATTATCGAATTTCACATAGAAAACTTTTTGTTAAGTCACACCGAACCCGGCACTATATACGCGATCCGCGACCCGTCAGCTATATTCACAACTAATCCGTAGAGTACCAATATAATATAGGTATACCTATATTAACGTACACTTTTGAGAATTTAAATAGAAGAGTAGAATAGTAGTGAGACAGGCTCATACACGAATATATTCTTTGTTGTAAGCTTCTCTTACGTTTTCCATTCAATGAAATCGCAATCAAATCATAGTGGCGCCGGTGTGTATCGAAATTCGATTTATGGTAACAATAGTAGCAATACAGTAGTCCCCGCTTATAAGCGTCATCAAAAATGCGCAACTTTTGACGCTTATAACCGTAGAAACCTTATATCCGGAAACTCGGTTATAAGCGCTAGTGACGCTTATATAAAATTTTCCTCAATGGAGCCAAACACGCATATACATACATAAATTTAAACACTTCGTGGAAATAAAAGACTAATATTTAATTACGTATATGCATATATTTATTTTGGTAAATAAAATTCTTAGTTAGCTGTATTAAAAACAAAAACGAAAAACAAAAATCACTTAGAATTAAAACAAAAAATAGCCATTCTAGCTAAATCACAAAAAAGGAACGCATATTTATTTCTTAAATATTTATCTTAAAAAAATCGGTTATTTTTGATTGCAGACTTTTAGTTTCTTTATAAACTTGTAACTCCATAGCATCAAGCTCTTTTAAAAATTGATTACTTGGCTCAAAGACCTTTCTTAACGTGCTAATAGCAAGAAGTTGTTCTTTTGTAGTTGGCATATTTTCTAAAATTTCTTCAACTTCATCCTCAGATTCATCTGAAGACAAATTTGATATTTCTTTTAAAATTTCAGCATCAGACAAATCACCGTAGCACAATAAATTTTCGTCACATCGAGCGTATTCTAAAAAATTCTGTGCCAATTCTATGCCTTCTGAAATGCCGTCAATGTGAACTTCTACACAATCATCAATATCGCCTGGGCATTGTGGCAAAAACTTACACTACAAAAATTTAAAAATTAAAATTAAAACTTTTTAATGACTTATGTGCCTATAACTTTTTAATTTTTTAGTACCTTTTTAAAGCAATTTTGTATGGTTTCAGGGCTGACTAACCACCAAGACCGTTTGATAATTTAAATGAATGGATTATTCCTTGGTCTAAAGGCTGGGAAATCGATGTGGTGTTGGGGGGTAAAAATTTAACCAAAACGTTGGAAAAAGTATGCGTTGCATTATGTGGCGCTGCGTTGTCGACAAATAGTATAATCTTCCGGCCTTGCGCTGCCATTTCTGCATCAGGAGACGCCAAAACATCACTCCAAATTTCCTTTGTCATCCAAGCCTTTTGTTGGTGATAATACTTCAAAGGTACTACTACACCGTTTTTGAAGCATCGAGGATTTTTCTGCTTCCCAATCACAATCGCCTTTTTATAATCACCTGTTGCGTTACATATAAATAATGCAGTCAACCGTTCTTTCGACGATTTCAGTCCTTGAACCGAAAAATTTGTCTTGTTTAATGTAGTAGTCGGCATTGCCTTAAAAAACAATCCGGACTCGTCCGCATTAAAAATATCGGATGCCTTGTAATTTGAAAGAAGAGTTGGAAGTATTTCACATTGAAAATTTTCAGCAGACTCGCTATCAGCCGAGGCTGCTTTGTCACAAATTTTCCGCAATTTGATTCCTTCCCTCATTTGCCATCTGTAAAGCCAACCAGTGCTGGGTGTGAAGTCAACATTGAGTTGAATGGCAAACTGCTTTGCTTTTTCCATTATCATATTTGTTGAAATAGCAGTGCCACTTTGTCTAATTTTATCAAACCAAAGAGAAAGTGCTTTTTCGACAGATTCAAATGCACCACTTCGATTTCGTTTCTGCGACAATTTATTAGCTTGTGTATTTTGCAGAATGTTGTTCCCATTTTGAATCATGCGATTAAGCGCCGGCCGGAAATTTTGTACTCAGCACATATTTTACTTTTTGGTTTCACTTTGGCCTACTTCAGAACTTAAATCTTTTGCTTCAGAGTAAGGTTGGTCCGCTGGCGCTTATCCATGATGTAAATTTATTCACTTACACCTCACGCGCGTTAATTTGTTATGTTTTCAAAAACATATGTTCTATCCAACGTTGCCACAGCTTTTTGTTGTGTTGACAAAAACATATGTTCCGTCGCAATGTTGCCACACTTCAAATTTTTATGTGGCGCTTATATGCGGGGAAATTTTCTATCGGCGAAATCTCATGATGATTACACAGAAACTCACAGTCATAGCAATCCTGATCATGATAAAAATGGTGCAAATAACAATTGTACACAGGTTGGCATGGAAAGTTCATATGACGCACATCAGACGCAATAGCAGCAACGAGCTGTGGTGTCTATCGGTGGCGATGAGCACACACGAACGCACTGAAAAGACTAGTTCATCTACATCATTGAATGAGTTGTTCAAGCTTCATCTAATCTAATTACATCAACTTCTGTGATTTCATAATCAAATAATAAAAAATAATAAAAAAGTGGAATTCTAGCCTTTAAGCTTGACTGTTTATTGCTTTCCACAAATAAATGACGGTTTTTTCAATTGTACAAGTCCAATTTTGAAACCCCACAACACAAACTTAACAGAAGTATTAAAAGGGGTAAATAAAATAAAAACATATATATTTAATACGATGAATCTCTAATTTTTTCTGACTTAACCAAAATTCAAACGTCATATGCAAAAACATTGATTCATATATTTAAATTGAATCTTTTGTAGTCATTTAAGTCTTTCGAAATGTTTCTTTTTTCTTTCGTATTATTTAGTAAAATTTTAAGGAAACTGAATAGCTGCTAATATAACTAATAACAATAATTTGTATTTCAATTATATTTTTTATTGATTCTAAATAAAAAAAATAATTTCATCCCCCATAATTTAATATTCAAGCAATAGCTAACAAAAAAGCAACATCTCCAATTCGATTTGATAAAACAGTTAATATTCCAGCATTATAAGATTTAACATTTTGAAAATAAATTACTAAACAATAAGAAACTAACCCCAATGCATCTCACCCCAATAAAATTCTAATTAAATTAGGTCTAATAATCAACAATTGTTAATAATTTATTTTTATTAACATTTTTTATTCAACAAATGGAAAAGTACACATTTGATTGAATCAGTGTTCTATATGTATAGGTACGAAAAAGCGATATCACCCTTTGAGTCTTTAATATAGTATTCTTTTGTGGTAACGCATAATAGCCAATTTACGAAAATTTGCGAAAATGAACCACTTTATATTTAAATTGTTATTAGACTAAAGGAAGCTACATATGTATATCGTCATGAAATGGCTCTCATTAAACAACTTGTCAATGTGTAATTGTACACTTATACAAAGTCAGCAGTTATAGTGGAGATCACTGTTTTGTTAATGATTTTTGCTATTAACTAATAAATTAATTAATAAAGAATTGAACACCAATAAAGCCTTCCCATGTCTTTTTCGGACTTAATTTAATTAGCGGAGTGCGACCAAAGAAGAAGCCAAACATATAGACCATATCGTTGCAAACTATCATCGAGACGGGAACAATGAATCAAATGAGACCTTCAACAAGACTTCTTTTTTCATTGCAGTCTCAACTTGAACTTTATTTAATTTGGCTTGATGCAACTGCGATTCCAATTGGACCTGCTCGTACAACTTCTCCAGCTGTTGTTCACGCACATGATATTGCTCCGCCAACATTTTTATTTTTTTTTTTCGTCATTTCAAATTATGGTCATATAATTTAAAATTTTCCTCATTGTTTTTAGTTAATGACTGCGTGATCTCGTTTAACGATGGAACCTTGTCTGACTTGCGTCTTTCTTCTTCCTCTCGTATTTTTTCTATGCTTTCATTTTTTACTGATTTAATAAGCTTATCACGCATCAGTACACTTTTGTTTATATTCACGTTGTAAATTTTCCTTTTCACGCAAAATTGTCTCCAACTGTTTTTCTTGCACCTTCACTTCTAGACGCAATTTTCGTGCCCCACGTTCGTTTTCTACATGCTCACGAAGAAGCAGAGCGAATTTATCTTCCGGGGTTGCTCCTGCCGCTTCTTCCTCCAGCATTTTTATTATTTGCTCTTCGATTTTCTGATATTTTTGTTCTTCAAGAAATGTGTTGAGCAATTGTTGGCACCGACTTAGTGCCACAAAAAGATCAAAACAATAACACATGCATTCAAATGTCAAACTCAGCTGCTTGCATTTGCTGGGCCGGTTCACAATAGATGATTTAAAAAATTTTACAAATTATTTAAATTGCAAATTATTAAAATTAAAAATTTTGTTTAAATGTTGTAATAACAACGGCGACTTCTTTCTATTAATGTATTTCAATATATTTTCTTAATATATGGAATTTGCTTAAAACTTACCGCACCCACAACACGTTTCTGGGAAAATATATGTATGCATGTATTCGACATAAATCTGGAGAATCGAGAAAAATATCCCCCAACCACCAGCTTTTCCTTGGATGCGCGTTCAATTTACGTTGCCCTTGCCTCACGTTCGCGACGTTTTATGCAATTGAAGATATTTGTAGCCACGAAATGCAAAATTTAACAACGTACCTGCTAAAGCTGTTGCTGACATTATAACAAATCACCCCGGACCAGATCTTCCAGCAACGCAGCTTCTCTCCGCCACATTTCCAATTCGAATGCTAACCGGGCCCTGCATTGCCTGTGGTTGAGGAAACTGCAGTAGTCGCTTCAGCATATAATTTTTTGGAATATTTAACTTCAAAATATATGTGGGCAATCATCATGACAACGTTAAGGAATACAGGATAGACAATGCGTGAAATCTCGAAACGAATAACATCGTTCTTAAAGAACAATGGTATTATGGAGTGAGCGATGACACGTGGTATGGCAAGCGCCAAACCGAAACAGGTGATAATAGGTGTTGCTAACTCGGGTATTAGGAATTTAAAAAAAAATGTATCACGCAAAACATCGCCATTAGAATGCTCGAGCGCCATTTCGAATGCTAATCGGGAACCATTAGTGTCAAAAATCTGAAAAGAAATCAAATATTTATTAAGAATATTTAATTAGAAATAGACTAAACGATTAGAGTACTTACCCTCGTCACATGCAGCATAGAAAAGAAGATGGTCACTTCATTCATTGACGATGGCCATTCTTAGAAAGGAAATGTAAGTTGCAAGATCAACTTAGTTTCCACTTTATAATACTACGCTCACACGCACGAGATTATGAAACATGAAGGTGCGTGATGCCATAATTGTTTTTTTTCCTCTCATTAACAAACGATCATGAAATCGTATTATTTTATCTATCTATATACAATAATTGCAAAACCTAACAAATAAGTTCAAATAACAGAAAAAAACTGAGTTTGAATTTGAATTATAATTTAAACACATTATGTCCAACATATTGTTCGACAACGGAGTAACTACTTCTTTCGTCTTTTCTACGGGGCGAAGGGTCAAAAGTATTTGATATAATAATTAATAATATATAGTCACTGCCGAGCTATCGAAAGTGGAGCAAAAACAAAAAAAATCAATATTAATAATAATAATATCAATCATCGAGTGTGCATTAACCTACATAGTTTCGAATGGTTTGTGTCCCGACTATGTATGTCAGCTGACGGATTTTTAAAGCTGGTCATACTGATCTAAAGCAAGAACCACAAACAATCCGTCACTTAAGCGTCTAACACAATAAAAGCATACTGTTCTAACAATTCTCGCCACCCAACATTATTTTTTTTGGCCAAGCATTTACAATTAAAATTTTTAAAAATATTTCAGTAGGAAAAATGACTCGCTACGGCAAAATGCTTAAAAAGGCAGAGCGAAAAGGGCATCGGTATGCAAGCGCACGTCGTCTGTGTGAAGGGAGACATCCGATACGCCTATGTCCGGTCTACCGGGGAAAGTTGCCAGAAGAGAAGCTTCGCGAAGCGCTCCTGGGCCAATTTTGCGCCAACTGCCAATCAATGGCTCATAGGGAAAGGAATTGCACGAGTCAATTCAGGTGCCGAAAATGTAATGAGAGGCATCACACGACCCTTCACATAGACGACACAAGGGCAACTAAACCCAAACCAAAGCCGAGAGCGAGATCCTGGGCTGACCAAGTCGCCGATGAAGAAAGCGACGCGATCTCTATTCATGCGAGTGAATCGGATGACGAATCGCTGGTAACGACAGAGCCCGCAGCGGAAACACGGCCTTTCCGCGCCACAAATCAAGGAGTAACGGAAACTCAGACTTTCCGACCCCCACTTCAGCATGAGAAGAAGAAGGCCTCTGGATCGGAGACCAGGACTTTCCGACCACGCCAGAACAAGCAATGCAGATCGGAAGCACGTCCTTTCCGATCACACCAATCACACCAGCAACAAGACGAATGTAGACTGGGGACCAGGCCTCGCCAGCTACCTCGCCATTTTAGAAGTGGGCAACTAGGCGCCCAAAATCTACTGGGGCAAACACTCCGCCCGATGATAGCCGTGGCCCCAACAGCATTAATCAAGATAGAGGCAAGAGGTCGCCTCCATTTAGTACGTGTTCTGATTGACGTATGCGTATCAACGACTTTAATTTCGACGGGGCTAATGGACGAGCTGATGCTGCTGTCGGTACAAATAGGGAGCCAAAGAGGTTGCATGCTGTGCTTCCGGGGAAAGCACGGGACAGCGACACGCATGCGGTCGCGGTTAATGACTTACGGCGCGTTTGTCTCAGCACATGGCTGGACCCTGCAATCGCGAGCGCATATGTGCACATTAAACTCGCCGATCCGCATTTTGATCGGTTCAGTCCGGTACGGCTCGTGCTCGGCGCGGATGTATACGCTGACATATTGCTGCCAGGAACACTACCCACCTCCTTTGGCCCGCTTATAGGGCAAATCACAGCCTTTGGATGGGTACTCTCGGGCGTGTGCAAAAATTAATAATATCTTAATATAATATCTAGCCATAAGCATAATGAATTCAATAAAGCACAAATGAAATAGAACCACGTATGTTTTATTAACTCTATTTCTACAGACAACCACAGGTTGACGCACATGAGGACATTCATTTTCTTCAGGATTCCAAACGCCGATACCAAGATATTCATGTAAATGGGAGTGATGGTTGGGTTCGCCTCTTAACCAGGTCTTGCTTACCGCAAGAGGGCCGGCATGTTTAGGCCAAAAGCCTAAATTACCCCTCCTTATTTACCACCCTAATAATTCCAATAAAAATCTTTCGTTAAATATTAACATGAAAAGTTTACCGAATTGATGGCAAACGCTAAGAACTTATTATTCTTATATACTACTGCGATTTTGTTAGTAAAAGTGAACGGACGTGTCCTAAACAGCGAACCACCAGCCACCACCCTCATCAACCACATACCATTGTACAGATAAAAACCCATATTTGAATTAATAAAAGACTTAGTTCAAATTCATTATCAACAGAAAAACTGATAATTTATTTTTCTATTGGTTCATTTTTATATCCACTAAATATACACCGGTACGCTCCAATCCCACGACGCGCCGCTGTAATTAAATACCGTGCAAGGCGAAGCCGATGTTGGTCCAGCCCAGGGTTATTTTTTTAAATCCGGCCGAAGGCCGTCAACCTAAAAAGGTGTTTCACTTAAGAATACCGTGCAAGGCGCAGCCGGAGTTGGTCCGGCCAACTAAGCAAGGTGTTCCACTTAAGAATATTGAGTAAGGCGAAACCGGTATTAGTCCGGCCCAGGGTTATTTTTTTAAAATCCGGCCGAAAGCCCGCTCCTTTAAAAACGTGTTTCACCTAAGATACTGTGCAAGGCGAAGGCTGTGTTGGTCCGGCCCAGGGCTATTTTTTTTTTAAATCCGGCCGAAGACCTCCAACTTGAAAAAGTGTTTCACTGAAGAATACCCTGCAAGGCGAAGCCTGTGTTGGTCACGCCCAGGGAAATTTTTTTAAATCCGGCCAGGTTATTTTTAATGTCCTGCCGAAGACCTCTAACTCACAAACATGTTTCACTTAAGAATACTGTGCAAGGCGAAGCCGGTGCTTGGCCGCCATAGGGTTATTTTTATAAATCCGGCCGAAGGACGCCAACTTACAAAGGTGTTCCCCTTAAGAATACTGTGCAAGGTGAAGCTGGTGTTAGTCCGTTCCATGGTTATTTTATAAATTTGGCCGAATGCCGCTAACTTACAAAGGTGTTTCGCCTAATAATACTATGCAAGGCGAAGACGGTGTTGGTCTGGACCAGGGTTATTTTTTTAAATTTGGCCGAAAGGCGCTAATACGGCGTTTCACCTAAGAATACTGTACAAGGTGAAGCCGTTATTAGTCCGGCCCAGGGTGATTTTTTAAATCCGGCTGGGTTAATTTTAGTGTCCTCCCGAAGGCCCCTAACTCACAAACATGTTTTACTTAAGAATACTGTGCAAGGCGAAGCCGGTGCTAGTCCGGCATAGGGTTCTTTTTATAAATCCGGCCGAAGGACGCAAACTGACAAAGGTGTTTCACTTAAGAATACTGTGCAAGGCGAAGCCGATGCTTGGCCGCCATAGGGTTATTTTTATAAATCCGGCCGAAGGACGCCAACTCACAAAGATCTTTCACTGAAAAATACTGTCCAAGGTGAAGCCGGTATTAGTCCGGCCCCGGGTGATTGTTTTAAATTCTACCAAGGCCGCCAACTTAAAAAGGTGTTTCTCTTAAGAATACCGTACAAGGGAGAGCCGACGTTGGTCCAGCCGAAGCCGTCAACGTAAAAAGGTGTTTCACTTAAGAATACCGTGCAAGGGGCAGCCGGTGTTGGGCCGGCCCGAGGTCATTTTTTAAAATCCTGCCGAAGACCGCCAACTGAAAAAGGTGTTTCACTTAAGAATACTCTGCAAGGCGAAGCCTGTGTTGGTCACGCCCAGGGAAATTTTTTTAAATCCGGCCGGGTTATTTTTAATGTCCTGCCGAAGACCTCTAACTCACAAACATGTTTCACTTAAGAATACTGTGCAAGGCAAAGCCGGTGCTAGTCCGGCATAGGGTTATTTTTGTAAATTCGGCCGAAGGACGCCACCTTACAAAGGTGTTCCTTTTAAGAACACTGTGCAAAGCGAAGCCTGTAATGCTCCGA
The DNA here is from genome assembly GCA_037013455.1 of Ceratitis rosa. NCBI lineage: Eukaryota > Metazoa > Arthropoda > Insecta > Diptera > Tephritidae > Ceratitis > Ceratitis rosa. The sequence goes on along the minus strand of JAWMAG010000016.1, from coordinate 1,014,300 downwards.
CCCCGGGTTATTTTTTAAATTCGTCCGAAGGCCTGCAACTTACAAAAGTGTTCCGCTTAAGAAGTCTGTACAAGTTGCTGTTAGTCCGGCCCAAAATTTATTTTTTTTAAATCCGACTGAAGGACACTAACATATAAAGGTGTTTCGCTTAATAATAGTGTGCATGGCGAAGACGGTGTTAGTCTGGACCAAGGTTATTTTTTGAAACCCGGCCAATGGCCGCTTACTTACAAAGATTTTTCACTGAAGAATACTGTACAAGGTGAAGCCGGTATAAGTCCGGCCCCTGGTGATTGATTTAAATTCTGCCAAGGCCGCCAACTTAAAAAGGTATTTCACTTATGAATACCGTGCAAGGCGCAGCCGGTGTTCGGTGTGGGTCCGGCCCAGGGCTATTTTTTTTAAATTCGGCAGAGGGCCGCCAAAGTTACGAATACTCTGCAAGGCGAAGCCGGTGTTGGTAAGCCCTAGGGTTATAATTATAAATCCGGCCGGGTTATTTTTAATGTCCTGCCGAAGGCCTCTAACTCACAAACATGTTTCACTTAAGAATACTGTGCAAGGCGAAGCCGGTGCTATTCCGGCATAGGTTTATTATTTTTAAATCCAGCCGAAAACCCGCCAACTTACAAAGGTGTTCCCCTTAAGAATACTGTGCAAATCAAAAACGGTGTTGGTCCTGCCAAGGGTTATTTTTTTAAGTCCGGCCAAAGGCCGCTAACTTAAATAGGTTTTTCACTTAAGAATACTGTGCTAGGCGAAGCCGACATTGATCCAGCCCAGGGTTATTTTTATAAATCCAGCCGAAAACCCGCCAACTTACAAAGGTGTTCCCCTTAAGAATACTGTGCAAAGCGAAACTGGTGTTGGTCCTGCCAAGGGTTATTTTTTTAAATCCGGCCAAAGGCCGCCAACTTAAAAGGTGTTGGTCCTGCCAAGGGTTATTTTTTTAGTCTGGCCGCAGGCCGCCAACTTAAAAAGGTGTTTCTTTTAAGAATACTGTGCAAGGCGAGGACGGTGCTAGTCCGGCATAGGGTTATTTTTATAAATCCGGCCGGAGGACGCCAACTTACAAAAGTGTTCCCCTTAAGAATACTGTGCAAGGTGAAGCCGGTGCTAGTCCGGTCCGTGGGTAGTTTTTAAATTCGGTCGAGTGCCGCTAACTAACAAAGGTGTTTCGCCTAATAATAGTGTGCAAGGCAAAGACGGTGTTGGTCTGGACCGGGGTTATTTTTATAAATTTGTCCCAGTGCCGCTAATTTACAACGGCGTTTCACTTAAAAATACTGTACAAGGTGAAGCCGGTGCTAGTCCGGTCCGTGGTTATTTTTTAATTTCGGCCGAATGCCGCTAACTTACAAAGGTGTTTCGCCTAATAATGCCGTGAAAGGCGAAGACGGTGTTGGTCTGGACCAGGGTTATTTTTTTAAATCGGGCCGAAGGCCACCAACGTAAAAAGATGTTTCACTTAAGAATACCCTTGCAGGACGAAGCCGGTGTTGGTCTGGCCCAGGGTAATTTTTTTAAATCCGGCCGGGTTATTTTTAATGTCTCGCCGAAGGTCTCTAACTCACAAACATATTTCACTTAAAAATACTGTGCAAGGCGAAGCCGGTGTTAGTCCGTCAAAGAAATATTTTTATAAATCCGGCCGAAGGAAGCCAACTTTCAAAGGTTTTTCAACTTATAATACTGTGCAAGGCGAAGCTGGTGATGATACGGCCCAGGGTTATTTTTTAAAATCTGCCGAAGGTCTGCAATTGAAAAGATTGTTCCGCTTAATAAGTATATGCAAGGCGAAGAAGGTGGTGGTCTTGACCAGGGTTATTTTTCTAAATTCTGCCAAAGGCCGCTAACTTACAAAGGTGTTTCACATAAGAATACTGCACATAAAAATACTGTACAAGTCGCTGTTAGTCCGGTCCAGGGTTATTTTTTTTAAATCCGACTGAAGGACCATAACATACAAAGGTGTTTTACTTAAGAACATTGTGCAAGGCGAAGACGGTTGTAGTCCGGCCGAGGCTAATTTTTTTAAATTCAGACGCTAACTTGCAATGCTGTTTCACTTAAGAATGCTGTGCGCGGCGAGCCGGCATTAGTCTGGACCAGGGATATTTTTTTAAGTCCGGCCGAAAGCCCGCTAACGTAAAAACGTGTTTCACCGAAGATACTGTGCAAGACGAAGTCTGTGTTGGTCAATCTTAGGTATATTTTTCTTAAATTCGGCCGAAGCCGCCAACCTCAAATACTGTGCAAGGCGAAGCAAGCGTTGGCACTGCCCAGGGTAGTTTTTTTTTTAATTTGGCCGAAGGCAGCAAAAGTACGAATGTGTTTCACTTACGAATACTCTGCAAAGCGAGGTCGGTGTTGGTCAGCCCCTGGGTAATTTTTTTAAATCCGTCCGGGCTATTTTTAATGTCCTACCGAAAGCCTCTAACTCACAAACATGTTTCACTTAAGAACTGTGCAAGGCGGAGCAGGTGCTAGTCCGGCATAGGGTTATTTTTATAAATCCGGCCGAAGGACGCCAACTTACAAAGGTGTTCCCCTTAAGAATACTGTGCAAAGCGAAACCGGTGTTGGTCCTGCCGAGGGTTATTTTTTTAAATTCCGGCCAAAGGCCGCCAACTTAAAAAGATGTTTCAATTAAGAGTACTCTGCAAGGCGAAGCCGGTGTTGGTCAGACCCAGGGTAATTTTTTTAAATCTGTCCGGATTATTTTTAATGTCCTGCCGAAGGTCTCTAACTCAAAAACATGTTTCACTTAAGAATACTGTGCAAGGCGAAGCCGGTGCTAGTCCGGCATAGGGTTATTTTAGTAAATCCGCCCGAAGGACACTAACTTACAAAGGTGTTCCCCTTAAGAATACTGTGCAAAGCGAAACCGGTGTTGGTCCTGCCAAGGGTTATTATTTAAAATCTGCCGAAGGCCATTAATTTACAAGATTGTTCCGCTTAATAAGTCTATGCAAAGCGAAGACGGTGTTGTTCTTGACCAGGGTTATTTTTTTTTAATTCGGCCAAAGGTGCTAACTTACAACGGCGTTTCACTTAAGAATACTGTACAAGGTGAAGCCGGTGATATTACGGCCCAGGGTGATTTTTTTAGGCAGGTGCTAGTCCGGCATAGGGTTATTTTTATAAATCCGGCCGAAGGCCGCCAACTTACAAGGGTGTTTCAATTAAGAAACTGTGCAAGGCGTAGCCGGTGTTAGCCCGCCTCAGTGTTATCTTTTTAGTTCCGAATGAAAGGTGCTATCTTACAAAGGTTTTTCACTTTGGATTTCTGTGCAAGGCAAATGCGGGGTTGGTACGGACCGTGGTTATTTATTTTAAATCCGGACCAGGGCTATTTTTTTAAATTTTGCAGAAAGGCGCTAACTTAAAAAGGTGTTTCACTTAAGAATACTGTGCTAAGTGAAGCCGACGTTGGTCCAGCCCAGGGTTATTTTTTTAAGTCCGGCCGGGTTATTGTTAATGTCTTGCCAAAGGCCTCTAACTCACAAACATGTTTGACTTAAGAATAATGTGCAAGATGAAGCCGTTGTTAGACCGGTCCCTGGATATATTTTAAATTCGGCCGAGCGCCGCTAACTTACAAAGGTGTTTCGCCTAATTATACTGTTCAAGGCGAAGACGGTGTTGGTCTGGACCAGGGTTATTTTTTTAAATTTGGCCGAAAGGCGCTAACTTACAACGGCGTTTCACTTAAGAATTCTGTGCAAGGCGAGGCTGGTGTTGGTATGGCCCAGGGTTATTATTTAAAGTCTGCCGAAGGCCTGCAATTTACAAGATTGTTCCGCTTAATAAGTCTATGCAAGGCGAAGACGGTGTTGGTCTGGGCCAGGGTTATTTTTCTAAATTCTGCCAAAGGCCGCTAACTTACAAAGGTGTTTCACATAAGAATACTGTACAAGGCGAAGTCGCTGTTAGTCCAGCCCAAAGTAATTTTTTTTTAAATCTGACTGAAGGACCATAACATACAAAGGTGTTTCACTTAAGAACACTGTGCAAGGCGAAAGCGGTTGCAGTCCGGCCGATGGTAATTTTTTTAAATTCGGACGCCAACTTACAAAGTTGTTTCACTTAAGAATGCTGTGCGCGGCGAGCCGGCATTAGTCTGGACCAGGGATATTTTTTTAAGTCCGGCCGAAAGCCCGCTAACTTAAAAACGTGTTTCACCTAAGATACTGTGCAAGGCGAAGTCTGTGTTGATTCGTCCCAGGTATATTTTTTTTAAATTCGGCCGAAGGCCGCCAACTTACCAAGGTGTTTCACTTAGGAATATTGATTAAGGCGAAACCGGTATTAGTCCGGCCCAGGGTTATTATTTTTAAATCCGGCCGAAAGCACGCTAATTCACAAACGTGTTTCACCTAAGATACTGTGCAAGGCGAAGCAAGCGTTGGCACTGCCCAGGGTAATTGTTTTTGAATTCGGCCGAAGGCCGCAAAAGTACGAATGTGTTTCACTTACGAATACTCTGCAGAGCGAAGCCGGTGTTGGTCAGCCCCTGGATAACTTTTTTAAATCCGTCCGGTCATTTTTAATGTCCTACCGAAAGCCTCTAACTCACAAACATGTTTCACTTAAGAATACTGTGCAAGGCGGAGCTGGTGCTAGTCCGGCATAGGGTTATTTTTATAAATCCGGCCGAAGGACGCCAACTTACAAAGGTGTTCCCCTTAAGAATACTGTGCAAAGCGAAACCGGTGTTAGTCCTGCCGAGGGTTATTTTTTTAAATTCCTGCCAAAGGCCGCCAACTTAAAAAGGTGTTTCAATTAAGAATACTCTGCAAAGCGAAGCCTGTGTTGGTCAGACCCAGGTTAATTTTTTTTAACTCTGTCCGGGTTATTTTTAATGTCCTACCGAAAGCCTCTAACTCACAAACATCTTTCACTTAAGAATACTGTGCAAGCCGGAGCTGGTGCAAGTCCGGCATAGGGTTATTTTTATAAGTCCGGCCGAAGGACGCCAACTTACAAAGGTGTTCCCCTTAAGAATACTGTGCAAAGCGAAACCGGTGTTGGTCCTGCCAACGGTTATTATTTAAAATCTGTCGAAGGCCTGTAATTTACAAGATTGTACCGCTTAATAAGTCTATGCAAAGCGAAGACGGTGTTGTTCTGGACCAGGGTTATTTTTTTAAATTCGGCTAAAGGCCGCTGTAGTCCGGCCCAGGGTAATTTCTTAAATCCGGCCGAAGGACACTAACTTACAAAGGTGTTCCCCTTAAGAATACTGTGCAAAGCGAAACCGGTGTTGGTCCTGCCGAAGGTTGTTTTTTTAAATCCGGCCAAAGGCCGCCAACTTAAAAAGGTTTTTCAGTTAAGAATACTGTGCCAAGGTTATTTTTTAAAATCCGGCCGGGTTAATTTTAATGTCCTGCCGAAGGCCTCTAACTCACAAACATATTTCACTTAAGAATACTGTGCAAGGTGAAGCCGTTGTTAGTCCGGTCCCTGGTTATTTTTTAAATTCGGCCGAATGCCGCTAACTTACAAAGGTGTTTCGCCTAATAATACTGTGCAAGGCGAAGACGGTGTTGGTCTGGACCAGGGTTATTTTTTTAAATTTGGCCGAAAGGCGCTAACTTACAACAACGATTCACTTAAGAATACTGTGCAAGGCGAAGACGGTGTTGGTCTGGACCAGGGTTATTTTTTTTAATTCGGTCAAAGGCCGCTGTAGTCCGGCCCAGGGTAATTTCTTTAAATTCGGACGCCAACTTACAAATCTGTTTCACTTAAGCATGCTGTGCGCGGCGAAGCTGGTATTAGTCTGGACCAGGGATATTGTTTTAAATCCGGCCGAAAGCCCGCTAACTTGCAAACGTGTTTCACCTAAGATACTGTGCAAGGCGAAGCCTGTGTTGGTCTGTCCCAGGGTTATTTTTTCTAATTCGGCCAAAGGCCGCTCTAGTCCGGCCCAGGGTAATTTCTTTAAATTCCGACGCCAGCTTGTAAACCTGTTTCACTTAAGAATGCCGTGCGTGGCGAAGCTGGTATATTAGTCTGGAACAGGGTGATTTTTTTAAATCCGGCCGAAGGTCCGCTAACTTACAAACGTGTTTCAATTAGGAATCCTCGTCAAGGCGAAACCGGTGTTGGTCCGGACCAGGTTTTTTTTTAAATTCGGCCGAAGAATTTCTAACCTACAAACGTTTTTCAATTAAGAACACGGTGCAAGGCGAAGCCGGTGTTGGTCTGGCCCAGGGTAATTTTTTTAAATCCAGGCGGGTTATTTTTAATGTCGTACTCTAACTCACAAACATGTTTCACTTAAGAATACTGTGCAAGGCGAAACCGGGGTTGTTTTTTTAAAAGTTATCTTTGTAAAAACCGGCCGAAGGCCTCCAACTTCAAAAAAAGTTTCACTTAAGAATACTCTGCAAGGCGATGCCTGTGTTGGTCAGGCTTATGGTTGTATTTTTAAATCCGGCCGTAGGCCTCAGTTTAGAAAATTATTTCACTTAAGAACACCGTGCAAGGCAAAGCCGGTTTAGCCCGTCATATGGTAATTTTCGTAAATTCGGCCGAAAGCCCGCCAACTTACAAGGGTGTTTCATTTAAGAAACTGTGCAAGGCGAAACCGGTGTTGGTCCTGCCAACGGTTATTATTTAAAATCTGCCGAAGGCCTGTAATTTGCAAGATTGTACCGCTTAATAAGTCTATGCAAAGCGAAGACGGTGTTGTTCTGGACCAGGGTTATTTTTTTAAATTCGGCCAAAGGCCGCTGTAGTCCGGCCCAGGGTAATTTCTTAAATCCGGCCGAAGGACGCCAACTTACAAAGGTGTTCCCCTTAAGAATACTGTGCAAAGCGAAACCGGTGTTGGTCCTGCCGAGGGTTATTTTTTTAAATTCCGGCCAAAGGCCGCCAACTTAAAAAGATGTTTCAATTAAGAATACTCTGCAAGGCGAAGCCGGTGTTGGTCAGACCCAGGGTAGTTTTTTTAAATCTGTCCGGGTTAGTGTTAATGTCCTGCCGAAGGCCTCTAACTCACAAACATGTTTCACTTAAGAATACTGTGCAAGGCGAAGTAGGTGCTAGTCCGGCATAGGGTTATTTTTTTCAAATTCGGCCGAAGGCCACCAAAATACGAATGTGTTTCACTTACGAATACTCTGCAAGGCGAAGCCGGTATTAGTCTGGCCCAGGGTTATTTTTTTAAATCCGACTGAAGGACCATAACATACAAAGGTGTTTCACTTAAGAAGACTGTGCAAGGCGAAGACGGTTGTAGTCCGGCCGAGGGTAATTTTTTTAAATTCGGACGCTAACTTGCAAAGCTGTTTCACTTAAGAATGCTGTGCGCGGCGAGACGGTATTAGTCTGGACCAGGGCTATTTTTTTAAGTCCAGCCGAAGGCCACCAACTAACGAAGGTGTTTCACTTAACATACTGTTCAAGGTGAAACCGGTGTTGGTTTGGACCAGGGTTATTTTTTTAAATCAGGCCGGGTTATTTTTAATGTCCCGCCGAAGGTCTCTAACTCACAAACATGTTTCACTTAAGAATACTGAGCAAGGCAAAATCCGGCCGAAGGCCTCTAACTTATAAACGTGTTTCAATTAAGAACACGGTGCAAGACGAAATCGTTGTTGGTCCGGACTCGGGTTTTTCTTTTAAATCCGGCCGTAGGTCCGCTAACTAACAAACGTGTTTCAATTAAGAATACGCGTGAAGGCGAAGCCGGTGTTGGTCCGGCCCAGGGTTATTTTTTTAAATCCAGCCGAAGGCCGTCAACTTAAAAAGGTGTTTCACTTAAGAATACTGTAAAAGGCGAAACCGGTGTTGGTCCGGCGCAGGGTTAATTTTAAATAAATCTGGCCGAAAGCCGTAAACTTAAAAAGCAGTCTCACTTAAGAATACTGTGCAAGGCCAAGCCGGTGCTAGTCCGGCATAGGGTTCTTTTTATAAATCCGGTCGAAGGACGACAACTTACAAAAGTATAAGTACAACTAAGAAATCTGTACAAAGCGAAGCCGGTGTTGGTCTGGATCAGGGTTATTTTTTTAAATTCGGCCAAAGGCCGCTAACTAACAATGGTGTTTCACATAAGAATACAGTACAAGGTGAAGTCGCTGTTAGTCCGGCCCAAAGTTGTTTTTTTAAATCCGACTGAAGGACCCTACCATACAAAGGTGTTTCACTTGAGAGCACTGTGCAAGGCGAAGAAGGTTCGGTTCTTAATAAGTCTATGAAAGGTGAAGACGGTGTTGGTCTGTACCAGGGTTATTTTTCTAAATTCGGCCAAAGGCCGCTAACTTACCAAGACGTTTCACTTAAGAATATTGACTAAGGCGAAATCGGACTAATGTCCGGCCCAGGGTTATTTTTTTGAAATCCGGCCGAAAGCCGGCTAACTTACAAACGTGTTTCACCTACGATACTGTGCAAGGCGAAGCTTGCGTTGGTCCGGCCTAGGGTTATTTTTTTTTAAATTCGGCCGAAGGCCACCAAAGTACAAATGTGTTTCACTTACGAATACTCTGCAAGGCGAAGGCGGTGTTGGTCAGCCCCAGGGTAATATTTTTAAATCCGGCTGGGTTTTTGTTAACATCATGCCGAAGGCCTCTAACTCACACACTTGTTTCACTTAAGAATACTGTACAAGGCGAAGCCGGTATTAGTCTGGCCCAGGGTTATTTTTTTAAATCCGACTGAAGGACCATAACATACAAAGGTGTTTCACTTAAGAACATTGTGCAAGGCGAAGAGGGTTGTAGTCCGGCCGAGGGTAATTTTTTTAAATTCGGACGCTAACTTGCAAAGCTGTTTCACTTAAGAATGCTGTGCGCGGCGAGACGGCATTAGTCCGGACCAGGGCTATTTTTTTAAGTCCAGCCGAAGGCCACCAACTAACGAAGGTGTTTCACTTAACATACTGTTCAAGGTGAAACCGGTGTTGGTCTGGACCAGGGTTATTTTTTTAAATCAGGCCGGGTTATTTTTAATGTCCCGCCGAAGGCCTCTAACTCACAAACATGTTTCACTTAAGAATACTGAGCAAGGCAAAATCCGGCCGAAGGCCTCTAACTTATAAACGTGTTTCAATTAAGAAAACAGTGCAAGACGAAATCGTTGTTGGTCCGGACTCGGGTTTTTCTTTTAAATCCGGCCGTAGGTCCGCTAACTAACAAACGTGTTTCAATTAAGAATACGCGCGAAGGCGCAGCCGGTGTTGGTCCGGCCCAAGGTTATTTTTTTAAATCCAGCCGAAGGCCGTCAACTTAAAAAGGTGTTTCACTTAAGAATACTGTAAAAGGCGAAACCGGTGTTGGTCCGGCGCAGGGTTAATTTTTTAACGAAGTCAATTAAGAATACGCGTGAAGGCGAAGCCGGTGTTGGTCTGGCCCAGGGTTATTTTTTTAAATCCAGCCGAAGGCCGTCAACTTAAAAAAGTGTTTCACTTTAGAATACTGTAAAAGGCGAAACCGGTGTTGGTCCAGCGCAGGGTTATTTTTTAAATCCGGCCGAAGGCCGTCAACTTAAAAAGGTGTTTCACCTAAGAATACTGTGCAAGGCGAAACCGGGCTTATTTTTTTAACGGTTAATTTTGTTAAATTTGGGCGAAGGCCGCCAACTTAAAAAAAACGTTTCACTTAAGAATACTCTGCAAAGCGAAGCCGGTGCTGGTCAGGCCCAGGGTTATTTTTTAAAAATTCGGCCGAAAGCAGCCAACTTACCATGGGGTTATTTTTTAAATTCGGACGCTAACTTGCAAAGCTGTTTCACTTAAGGATGCTGTGCGCGGCGAAGCCGGTTTTGGTCAGGCCCAGGGTACTTTTTTTAAATCCGTCCGAAGGCCGCCAACATTCAGCGGTGTTTCACTTAAGAATACTGTGCAAGGAGAAGCTTGTGTTGGTCCGGCCCGTCCGAAGGCCTGCAAATTACAAAAGTGTTCCGACTAAGAAGTCTGTACAAGGCGAAGACGGTGTTAGTCCGGCCCAGTGTTTTTTTTTTTGATGAATTCGGCCGAAGGCCTGCAACTTACAAAGGGTTTTCACTTAAGAATTCTGTGCAAGGCGTAGCTTGCGTTGGTCCGGCCAAGGGTTATTTCTTTTAAATTCGGTAGAAGGCCGCCAAAGTATGAATGTGTTTCACTAACGAATACTCTGCCTGGCGAAGGCGGTGCTGGTCAACCCCAGGTTAATATTTTTAAATCCGCCCGGGTTAGTTTTAACGTCATGCCGAAGGCCTCTAACTCATAAACATGTTTGACTTAAGAATAATGTGCAAGGCGAAGCCGGTGCTAGTCCGGCATAGGAATATTTTTATAAAACCGGCCGAAGGACGCCAACGTACAACGGCGTTTCACTTAAGAATACTGTACAAGGCGAAGCCGGTATTAGTCTGGCCCAGGGTTATTTTTTTAAATCCGACTGAAGGACCATAACATACAAAGGTGTTTCACTTAAGAACATTGTGCAAGGCGAAGAGGGTTGTAGTCCGGCCGAGGGTAATTTTTTTAAATTCGGACGCTAACTTGCAAAGCTGTTTCACTTAAGAATACTGTGCAAGGCGAAGCCGGTGCTAGTCCGGCATAGGGGTCTTTTTTAAATTCGGCCGAAAGCCGACAACTTACAAAAGAGTTCCACCTAAGAGTACTGTGCAAGGCGAAGCCGGTTTTGGTCGGATCCAATGTTATTTTTATAAATCTTGCCAAGGGCTGTTAACTTACAAAGGTGCACCACTTACGAATACTGTGCAAGGTGACGCCGGTAATAGTGTGGCCTTGTTATATTTTTTAAATCCGGCCGAAGGCCTCCAACTTATAAAGGTGCTTCAATTAAGAATACTGTGTAAGGCAAAGCCGTTGTTGCTCTGGCCCAGAATTTTTTGTTTAAATCCGGCCGAAGGGTGCCAACTTACAAAGTGTTTCGCTTAATAATACTGTGGAAGGCGAAGCTTGTATTGGTCCGGCCAAGTTTTATTTTTTAAATCCGTCCGAAGGCCTGCATCTTACAAAGGTGTATCACTTAAGAATACTGTGCAAGGCGAAGCCGGTGTTGTTTCTGACCAGGGTTATTTTTTAAATCGGTCGAAGGCCTGCAACTTACAAAAGGTTTTCACCTAAGAATACCCCGTAAGGGGAAGCTCGTGTTGGTCCGGCCCAGGGTAATTTTTTCAAATTCGGCTGCCAGCTTTGTAAGTTTCACTTAAGAATAATGTAAATGACGAAGTATGAAACAGAGTTATTTTTTTAAATTCGGCCCAAGGCTGCTAACTTTTAATGATAGTTCATTTAATAATTTTGTGCAAGGCGAAGCAGGTGTTGGTCCGGCCAAGGGTAATATTTTAAATCCGGCCGAAGGCCGCCAACTTACAAAAGTGCTCCTCCTAAGAAGTCCTTACAAGGCGAAGACGGTGTTAGTCCGGCCCAGGGTTGTGTTTTTACTTAAGAATACTGTGCACAGCGGGCCATGTGGGTGTGAAAAAAACTTTTGCGCGTGTTTCACAAAGGTTCTACTGGCCAAATTTGAAGTCGGACATTGCGATATATGTTAGGGAGTGTATAACTTGTCAGCAGGTGAAACCTGAGAATTCACAGCCAGCTGGGGTATGATAGAGAGGACCCAGGCAGTTGAACCTTGGGGATGATTTGCGTGGATCTGGGAGTGCCTTTAGTGAAGTCTTCACAGGGCTACCAGTATATTTTAACAGTAGTAGACTACTTTTCCAAATTTCTCCTCTCATTTCCTTTGCGTACTGCCACGGCAGAAAGCATATGAAAACAATTGGAGGACAATGTATTTCTTTTGTTTGGAGTTCCTCCGTCGGTTGTGTGTGACAATGGACCCCAATTTAGGAGTCGAGATCTTCGGGGCCTCTGCGGTGTCTATGGCGTCCAACTCCGGTACACCGCACACTATCACCCACAGGCTAACCCGGCCGAGAGGATCATTCAGATTATTAAAACGACACTTAAGGCTTATATATCAGAGAACCAGAAAACATGGGACCAACAGTTAGCGAAGGTGGCTTGCTGTATTAGGACAGCGCAGCACGAAGTGTTAGGAGCTACGCCATATTTTTTGAATTTTGGTAGGGAAATGGCGGTAGAAGGCAGTAGGGACTTCATAGACGGCTTAGGAGATCAGGAGAAATTAAATTGCCAGGAGCGAGCAAAGAGGCTCGATGAAATTAGGGCCAACATTAGAACTAGGTTATAACAGGCGAGTGAGAAGCTTGCGTGGCAGTACAATCTCATACGTCGAGATGTACAGTACATGCCTGGAGAGTTAGTGTGGAGGAAGAATTTCATGCTGTCGGATGCAGCGAATTTTTATGCAGCGAAGTTAGCGCCAAAGTATGTAGGGCCGTTTATCGTTAGGAAGAGAGTGTCACCGTGGACATACCCACTGACAGATGACTTAGGCAAAGACAAAGGGACTTGGAACGTTAAAGAGTTGAGGCCATATAGGGATTAATAGGATACGGTAGGAGCTTTCCGTTCCCTGACCTGCGTACTGGCCGCAACAAAAACTTCTTTTGTGTTTGTTTGTTCATTTCCTTTATTTTGCCTAATATTTCTTTCACTCCAAGCGTTGGCAGTGGCATCTGTCGGCAAATATTTGTGTAATTTAAAGCCAGGAATTGTTGGCACGGTTGCACTCGGTGTGTGCCTAACCAGTGGTATAAGTCTCCAAAAGGAGGTGTTCGACAAAACGGTTCCTCCACTAACAAATATTAGGGAAACGGAATGCTTTGCGCGGGTATTCCGTAAAAAGGGGTGTCGCCTTTCTTTTTATACGGCGAGGGGAAAATTATCCCAGTTTACTTGGTGTGTCATGGTGGCGTGCGTTACACAACTCTGTCCCTTTGGGTAATGGGGGCGGCGCCAAATGATTGGGCACCAATACACACTCGCCTGAGAGTTCTGAAGGCCGACGCGTAGCTTGCGGCCTGGCTCGTAAGTGCGTGCCGGATCAGATTCGAACGATCTACGAAAGCGTAAACATCTTTATTGACGCAGACGTGCGAGTGTTTTAGAAAAAGAAAAAATAATTAAGTGTTAGAATAAAGGCAGTTGAAGCTTAGTGAGAGTTTTTTGTGTTGTAAAGCGGGGTCGTCATTTATTTTTTTTCTTGCTTAGTGGCGGAACCGGAGTTTGGCGGCACCACCAGAAGAGCACCGAAGTTGGGTACCCACATCCGACTGAAACCGCTAAGTATCACATATTGTTTTACTACGTTTTTTTTGTCGCGCCGACAGTGTCGTTCCTTCGTTTTCCCCATACCCATTCTTATAGCATCTCGCACCCAGAGCCCAGTCATACAGGCGGGTTCGAGTTACCCCCGAAAGCACGGGAGTAGTGCGAGTGGGTTCATAACCAGTTTGGTTGGACCACACCTCGGGTGCACCCCAAAAATATATTTTGTTTATTTTATCTTATATCGCTGCTTAATTGTTGTCGTGCATTTGTTTACCTAAGTCAGGGTTGATCACTTCACTTGGTTTTGTTCTTGCTAGTAGTCGTTGTTCTTGCACTTAGCTGTTAAACCACGCCGGCTCCACTAAGCTGGCCGGTCCCTTTGTTAGTTTTGTCATCTCCTTTTTGTGCGGTAGTTTGTTTTGTTGACCTGTGTGGTTGTTGGTAGGCGCTTGACCAACAGCCACTGTAGACATACATATGTATGTACGTATGTACATCGCACATACATATTGCTATAATAAAAGGTGGAGGTGACAACATGTTTCGCTTAAGAATACTGTGCCAGGCGAAGCCAGAGTTAGTCCGGTCCAGGGTTATTTTTGAAATCCGTCCGAAGGCCGCTTTTTGACAGCGCTAGTCCACTTAAGAAAAATGTACAAGGCTAAGCCGGTGTTAGTCCGGCATAGCGTTATTTTTATAATTCCGGCCAAAGGTCCTCAACTTACAAAGGTGTTCCTCTTAAGAATACTGTGCAAGGCGAAGCCGGTTTTGGGCCGGCCCAAGGTTATTTTTATAATTTATATTAATAGTATTTTTGAGGACAGAGCCGTCGAATTTCATATATAAATAATTAGCACTTTGTAACCGCTGAAGCGATTTTCGGCCGACATCCTTCTCTAATTTGTGGTTTTGTGTCTTGATGTTTTTCCAACAAATGGAGGGACCTACAGTTTATACTAAGCCGCCGGCTGAGGGATTTTTTACGAGGAGCCTTTTATTTCATGTCCGAAATACACTCGGTGGGGTGGACATTCCCTGCCGAGGGGCGAACGCAATTAGAAAATTTAATTTAGTTTTTTATTTAAATTAATTTTCCCTAACTTTTGGATGTTGCTGGCACTGCGATATAAGCCCAAGCCCGAGCCTTCCGAATGTCAGTACGAAATGCTACCCACTCGGCTAACGCGGCCGTCGTCGAATTTTAGCTAGCGAAAATTATTATTATACTTCTAAATAAATTACCTTTACATACATATTTATACATTTTTTTGTTTTGCTCTCTCTTTTGGAGTAGTAACGGAAGTAGAGTTGCTGGAGAGTATTTTGGAATGGGAGTAAATTCAGTATGGTGAGTATTTGGGTATGTATTGGAAAATTATAGGGTAAGTTCAATTCATTATTTCATTATTAGGTTGATGGATTTTCCTCATATATTTCATAAATTCGATGAGGTCTTCGCTCATGTCTTCTACATGCTAGGAGGCCTGCGGGGTCGTAACATGCACCAAGTCCTCCAGTTGTTGTAATGCCTTCTTGGTTTCGCTGACCAGGCCAGTGAGTCGACGTTGGAGGGCCGAGGTAGAATGCCTTCGGGATTTTGGGGCGTCGTCTTTTAGGTGACCTGCTCTTTTTGGGACTTCCTGCTTTTTCACGATTCTTTTTGCCCTTTTCGATTTCTGGACTCCTCCACTTGCGACAGGTTTACCGCGTGGTGGTTTGGGGGCTCTCTTCGAACTGCTGGGCGTGGCTCGTGTTGATGGCGTGCGTGTGGAGCTGTGCAGCAGAGTATGGTGTGCAAGTCCACAGCGGTGGCAGCTGTCTTGAGAATTACAGCTTCCCGTCGCGTGCGATGTTGCCAAACAATTGATGCAATATTTATGCACCTTTGCAGACTCGTATCGCTCGTCTGGAGTCATTGCCAGGAACGCACGATAGTGGCGCAATGAGTGGGTGCGGCAGCACAGCCGACACTTGCCGAAGTTCTGTGATCTGAAAAGACATCTTTCGAAAAGCATTTTTAGTATGAGATGATGGAGAGTGGAGGTGTGCGGAGTTTAGCTTTTCGAGAGAGGGAGAGGGCGATGTATAAGTTAAGCGGGTGGCAGAAGGCAGAGTTTGGTTATGTTGCGGGTGACCGTTCCGCCTTGAATGCGGATGTCTACCACGCGAACGTTTTGGTCGGGTCCGGGATGCAGTTTCGTTATGCGACCTAGTCGTCATTCGTTTGGGGGTAGAAGGTCGTCTTCCTTCATATTTCGCTGTACTCTTAATTTTTGCCATTTATTAATGAGTGAGAGGTTTTCTGAGTTTGGCTCAGGGATCGAGAGTATGGGTGCACCTCGTAAGAAGTGGCCTGGGGTCAGTACCTTCAAGTCCTCGGGGTCTTGAGACATAGGAGAGAGTGGTCTGAAGTTGAGTACCGCTTCGATGCGTATTAGGAGAGTGGTAAACTCCTCGAAGGTGAACTTTTGATTTCCAGCGACTTTAATGCGACTGCCGCTTCCCAAAGTCCTCCCATATGTGGAGCGTAAGGAGGTATAAATTGCCATGTAAGTCCGTGAATGGCATATTCTGTTGTAGTTTTGTCCGAAACTTCCTCAAGGAAGGCGGATAGTTCTCTTTGTAGGCTTCGCTGTGCTCCTACGAAAGTTTTGCCGTTATCGGACATTATCTTGTGGGGAATGCCTCTTCGTCCTACAAATCGTGCGAATGCTGCCTTAAACGCTTCTGTTGCTATGTCGGAGCACACTTCCAGATGAATGGCCTTTGTCGAGAAACATACGAATACACACACGTATGCTTTGGAATGTGATGCTCGGCGGAAAGTCGAGGTTTTGACGAGGAATGGACCGGCAAAATCTACACCAGTAGTATGGAATGGGAGTGTATATGTGGGGGTTTAGCTCCACGCGTACCTAGATCAGTTGGGTTGTCAGCGCTGGAGACATGTCGCCCCGTAGCAATGTTCACGAGTTCGAGGATCTGAGATGTCCTGTTCGCTACGTATGTTTTCCACGTCCATGGGGGTTTTTCCAGCCATGATAATACAATTGAGGAGTCTGTCCATAAACTTAGTTCATGAGATGGCAGATTTAGGGAGGATCGTACCAGCTTTACTAGTCTTGCTAGTAAAACTGCGCCGCAAAGTTCCAGCCTAGGGAGAGAGACGGTTTGTAAGGGGGCAACTTTACTCTTGACTGCGAGTAAGTGGGATGTAGCAGCTTCTCCTTGCTGAACTCCTAAATATAGGCAAGCGCAGAATGCATTCTCGGAAGCATTTGAGAATCCATGTAGCTGAATGGAACTATTTGGGCAGAATTGCACTCATCGAGGTATCCTTATCTCTTCCATTGTGGCGAGATTTTTCCTGAAGGTGTTCCATTTGAGGAGTGAGATCGGCTTCACGGTTTCGTCCCAGTCTGTTCCTTCCATCCATAGTTTTTGAATAAGAGTTTTCGCTGCTATCATTATGGGCGATAGCCATCCTGCCGGGTCGAAAAGTTTCGCGACAGATGAGAGGATCTGTCGTTTCGTGGCAGTGTCTGAGGATAAGGGGAGGTCAACTGAGTACGAAAATATATCAGTGAGAGCATTCCATTTTATTCCGAGGGTTTTTGTAGAACTTGCCTCTTGGAATTGGAGAAATTCTTCATCTAAAAGATCAGACTGGGGATGTCTTTCAGCAGTGACTTGTGGTTTGCTGTGATCTTTTTTAACGGGAATCCGGCTGACTTGAGTATTTCGTTAACTTGATGTATCGATTCGCCGGCTGAGTTTAGATTGTGTCCGCCTGAGAGAATGTCATCTATGTATGTCTCTCCTCTTAATATTTTCGATACGTGGGGTATGTCTCCTTAGAGTCCTCGGCTAATTGGTGTGTGTCCTTATTGCCAAGTATGGAGCGCAGTTGACTCCGAATGTCACCGTTTTTAGTTTAAAGTCTTCTATCGGACTATTAGGGGTTCTACGGAATAGAACGCGTTGGAAGTCTTGGTCTTCCTTGTGGACGTATATTTGGCGGTACAGTTTTTCAATATCGCCGTTAAATACATACTTATATAATCTCCATTTTAGAATAATGAGCATTAGTCATTTTGGAGAACGGGGCCAGTATGTAATACGTCGTTGAGTGAGAGACCGGAATGCGAGGTTTTTGAGGCATTGAAAACTACACGGACTTTAGTAGTTTTACTTCCAGGTTTAATCATCGCGTGATGGGGTAGGTAAAAGGAGAAATATTTGCCCTCGCGTATAATTTCTCGTGAATGGGTTGGTTCCATGTGGTCTAACGTTAGGTATTCCTCTAGGAGTTCTGAATAGGTGTTCCGAAGTTCATCTTTCTTTTCGATAGTTCGTTCCACGCTGAGGTATTGCTGCTGTGCTGCGGGTCTGGAGTGCGCGCGTGCGATGGAGTCCGGGAATGCTGATTTGAATGGCAGCTTTACTACATACCGACCATCTTCTCGTCGATGAGTGGTTTTTTTGGAGAGCGCTTCAAAATATTCATCATCGTCTGTGTATGTGGGGGCCGGTGGTACCTCTTCTTGTTCCCAGAATTTCTTGAGTAGTTCTCCTATTGATTCTGAAGGGGTTTCAATCACCTGAGTAGAGAATGATGATATTTCTTCCACAACTGGTCCACTTAAAATCCACCCAAAGATTGTGTTTTGAGCTATTAAGCTGCCGCCTACATTAATTTTGAGGCCTGGGGTGAGAATTTTTGAGATTATATCGCTACCAATGACCATATCTATTCTAGATAATGGTAGTGAGAGATATTCTGTTAAATCTACTTCTTTTATTTTGAAGGATGGGAGAGTGTGCGTCAATTGAGACAGTTTTATCGCTTGAGCTGCGATTTTTATTGATTGATCAGCTGAGCATATCGTAATAGAGCATATTCTATTCGAGTTTTGGACTGTGTTACCTCCCATGCCAAGAATTTGGTAGTTGGCTTTTGTGGTGGGGAGACCAAGTAACTTTTGTATACGGGATGTTACAAAAGTTTTTTGAGAGCCTTGGTCAATGAGAGCTCTGATGTGAGTTACTTCTCCTTTGTGGAGAATGGGAGAGTTTTTGTTCTACCGCTTTCATTTGCCTTTGAGTTTTTTGATGCCTGCTTAGAGGGGCAGGGCTATTCTTCCTCGACTGTCACGTGAGAAGTAGTGAAGTTTCTTTGAGCTTTTGGGGGATAAGGCGTGGGGTTGTTAGCAGTGTAATGGAGGAGGGAGTGGTGACGTCTTTGACAATAAACGCACGTAAAGTTGCTTTTGCAATCTTTCTCCAAATGCGAGTACGCCAGGCAATTTTTGCAGAGTTGTTATCTTTAATAAACTTGTTCCGGTCTGAGACGGATAGTTCTCGAAATTTGACGCACGTTGTCATCGAGTGGTTTGATTGGCATAGTTTACATGAAACTTGCCTTTTGTTTTGAGTATGGAACGATTGGGTTTTGTTCCGATAATTGAATGTTGGGGGAGGGACCGCTGGTGTCCGTTGGGGGTAGCTGGGCTGACTGATCTTCGGCTTATTGGGTCTGTATGTGCTGAGCCGCTCCACGACTTCGTACCGAGCTGTCAGAAATTGGTCCATTTCTGACCATCGAGGTAGCTCCTTCCTTGAGTTGAGTGATTGCTCCCAGAGAGCTAGTGTCTCATCCGGCAGTTTTGAGGAGTAGAGGTAGACAAGCATTGGGTCACAGCTTTCTGTTGATACTCCATTTGCCTGTAATGTAGAAAGACAATTATTTATTGTCGCCTGGATCTGTTGAATCCTTTCTCCGTTCTCTGTGTGGGCAGGTTGGATGTTGAACAACGTCTTTTTTTGGCCATCCACTACGATTCTTCTATTTTCGTAGCGTGTCTTGAGTGCAACCCATGCTAACGAGAAATTGTGGCCACTATTACCCACTTAGTGATGAGGAGTGCAGCTTTACCTCTTGTTTTTTGTCTCAAGTGGTATAGTTCCTGCACTTCGGATAATTGGGGGTGGTTGATGTACACTGCTATGAACATGTCCCCAATCTTCATATCCTCCATAGAAGATTTCTGTGTCACATACAGGTACCTTGAGAAAGCTGAGTGAGTCAGCTTGTGTTGGGGGCGGCATCTTTGTGATGGGGGTGTTTGACCGGGAAGAATCCATATTTTGTTGGATTTGGCCAAGTAACTCACTAATCCGGATTTTCGTGAGCATTGCGTTGTCATTTGTGGTCCCGTAGGCCTCTGTGCATGCTGAGCGTGTTTTCTCATCTCCCACGTTGCTCATCTGTAGGTTTTGGTTGGCTGCCTTCACTAGTTCCAGATGGGCTGCTTCGGAGTGAGTCTCTTCACTGGTGTTCCACCATTTACCGCGGAATTTTTCCATCCTGGATAGCTCATACAAAAATTTTTTATGCAGCTGGGAGAATTCCTCTCCTTCCGCCTGGGATTTCGAGCGAGTTCGTGGTCCTATAAGGGGGTGGAGGGATTGTGGTTTTTCCATTTTGTCCTCCATTGTGAGTTATTGATTTTATACAATTTTATTATAAAATATTTATTTATATTTATATATAAGTATGTATATATATTATTGTTAATTAATTTATTTAGTGGGTAGCTTTTATGCTGTGTACTGTACTGTCTCAGCGCGTCTGAGCACAGCAATGTATAAATGTATACTGGGTTTTATTATACCTTGTTTGTATGCTGGGTGCTTTGCTTAGCTTATACGAGTATGTACGTATGTATACTTATGTACATACGTGTCTTTGCCCGTTTGCTATTGTAAATAGCGAAGAAGTGGAAATTGCCGGATTTTGAAAAAACCAATATATGTGTATGTATATACACGTACCACGGTTGGGTAGCGGGGATTTCCTATGAGGTGGTGACTTTGGGTAGTGTAATGTGTTTCCACTGATCCGTTTGTGGGCCCGTTGGAATGAGTTTCGGTACAGTTGGGGTGTATATACCGAGAATATATATATACTTGGGAGAATGTATGGGAGCGGAAACTTGTCCGATTCTGGTACTTTTCGAAGGTGTTTTTGGACCAGTTGGTGTATATAAAAGGGGAGTTTATATACGTGAGGGGATATATAATAAGCGGTTTTTTAGTTAAATTTATATTTTTGATGGGGAAAGCGCGCGTTTTTCATATATACGTTTTAATATATTATATATGAGCGCTGTTATATTCGTTGGCAAAATCCGCTAAACTTAATTTAATATGCAATCGAGTGAGAGAGTGGGACTTACTTAAACATCCGGACTAGTACAAACCAAAAATTTTTTTGTTCTGGGGACGGGACGGGGGAGTGTTGGCTTCTGTGTAGTGCTGGTGTTCCTGTGTTGTTGAGGTTTTGATTGTCAACTTTGGTCTGCTTATTTACGTGCACGTTTTGTTTCGGGCTTGATTTTGTTAATTTGCAAATATTTAATTTTTTTTTAATTTTATTTAATTCTCTGACTCCTATTCACTTTTTTTATGTATATCACTATGTATTTTATTTTCCACTACAATTTATTGTGTTTTTTTTTGTCACTGCATGTAATTGTATATGTATGTATGGTATATACATATATATATATATATGTTAACGCAGATAGACCAAATAGTTAACACGACCGTTTGATATAACGCACTTTATTCAAGTAAGTAAAAATTAGATATGTACAAAGTTGAAGTAATACTTATGGAATATTGGAATATATAACATTTGGTTTGCCCGTTATAATACAGGGTTATTTGTATAATAATATCTAACATACTCCGGCTCAAACCAAATTACAATAATTCATCTTTACAAATTTCAAACCAAATTAACATAATTCAACTTTAAAACTTTGCTAATACATTAATTTTTCAATTAGCTTAATTAATTTAAATTCAATAAAATACAAAATTTCCGATGTTTTTCTCTAGGAAGAGATTTTGTAAAAATATCAGCAACGTTTTTCTCGGTTGGAATATACTGGATATCAAGTTCGTTGTTGCTGTATTTTCCCCTCACATAATGGAACTTTATATCAATGTGTTTGCTTCTTTAACGGTGTCTGGATCACGCGCACAAGTCGTTACTTTATTTAAAGCTTCTTGTGACTGCTCTGTAATGAACATTTTCCGTGGTCTGCCGATGTTGCCTTCCCTCAATTTTTTTGGTCTACCTCGATTGCGTTTAGCACCAACAAAAACTTGTTCCTCAACCTCAGAACTCGATGATGACGCTACAATCTCTGCTTCTGGTGTTGTTGGAGATTCGCAGGACGATTTCATATTTGCTGTAGAGTTCTCCGTTGTAACGTCGAAAACCGCAAACTCATCACCGGTTTCAGATACATCTACATTTGCAAACGATTTCTCGAAAAATATGACGTCACGAGAAATTACAATACTTTTTTCTGCCTTATTATACAGCCTATACGCTTTCGCTGTATCCGCATATCCCACAAAAATACACTGATGACCCTTCGGAAGAAGTTTAGATTTTCCAGGCTTTTTGTCCAGATAAACAGCATCGCATCGAAAAACTTTAAAATGGAAAACGTTTGGCTTCTTCTTAAACCAGCATTCATAGGGTGTTTTGTGCTTCAACATCTTCGTTGGGGACCCATTTCGCAGATATGTGGCAGTATTTACTGCTTCTGTCCAAAGGTTCTGGGGAAGCTTAGATCCAGCCAGCATACATCTCGCCATCTCCACTAATGTTCTATTCGCACGTTCACATACCCCATTTTGTTGTGGTGTATGACTTGTCGTAACTTGATGCTGAATACCTCTTGCCTTCAAAAAAGTCTGAAAATCATTACTTAGGTATTCACGGCCATTATCGCTTCGCAAACGCTTCACTTTAAGCCCGGTTTGATTTTCCGCTCGATTCAAAAAATCTTTAAATACATTAAATGCTTCCGATTTATTTTTCAAAAAATATGTCCATATAAACCGCGAGTAGTCATCAATAAAGGTTATAAAATACCTTGAACCACTTGGAGACGAAACGCGCATTGGACCACAAATATCCGTATGTATTAGTTCTAGACAATTTTTAGAAAAAATATCGTTATTACTCACAAACGGCTTAACTTTTATTTTGCATTCTGCACAAGTGATGCAACTTAAGTCTTGCGAAAAACACACATCCATACCGCGTACCATATTCTTATTTGAAAGATTCAATAAGTCTCTATAATTCAAGCGTCCGAACCGCGAGTGCCAAATTTGGCTTTTATTACTCTCAATAGCTGATAAAGCGAACTCTTGTCTCTTCTTCAAATTGACACTAAATATTCCAGCAATTAAATTTGCTACAAAACACTTTTCGCCACGATTGTCTATTACACTTGCAATGTTTTTATTAAAATTTACACAATGTCCATACTTAATAATTTTGCTAACCGATAAAATATTAGAATTTAAGTCCGGCACAAACAGAACATCTCGAAGTATAATATCCGAATGCTACGATTTTAAGTTCACGTCGCCTACGCCTTGCGCCTTTACACATTCGCCAGTAGTTAACAAAATTGTTTGTGTACTCTTTTCCAGTTTGTTGGAAAAATTCCTTTCACGACATAGGTGAGAAGAAGCACCGCTATCCAAAATCCAATTGCTTTTGTTTGCATGATATTTCTCCTCAAACGCACTCATCAATTTTGTTTGTGGCTTGTTGTTACATTCCGATCGAATATGACCGCGTTAACCGCATGCATAACATTGCATATTTCGCCTACTGTTTGCATAGTTCCCGTTGTAATTGTTGTTACCATTAGAATAATTTGCCTGATTTCTTTGCTCGGCTCTCTTTTTCTCCGCTTTCGCTGCAAACACTCATACTGTTTCACTCCTGTCTGCTCGATTTCCACGTCGCAGGATTTTGACCTTCAGCTGTCCCAAAGAAGGTAACTCATCTCTGCTTTCGATAGCGACGACAAAACACAATAAGTCTTCTGGTACCGCAATGTCGATTTCTTTTAAGTTTTCAGAAATGCTACAGAAATTATTAATTTGCGTACAAATTTTTTCGTTGCTTTTTATTTCAAAACGAAAAAGACTTTTAAATAAGCTCACTTTACGTGAAGGAGTTTTTGCTTTATACAAATCGTGCAGTTCCAAGCTTCTGCTGCATGAATGCAATTCCGTAAGTGAAGAAGCTCTGATGGTTTCACTCATAATATGATGGTCGCCAAAGCTTTTTGATCATTATTGATCCACTTATTTTTTAGTCTTCGGGAGCGTTTTCTGGACATTTTGTTATGATGATGTCCCAATAGTCCATGGTGATCAGCAAACTCCTCATTTGAAGAGACCAGCTTTCATAATTATCACCACCTAATTTTTCAATGTTTAACACCGAACTGCCGCTCATTTTTCTTTGACTCGTTTTTACTAAAATACACGATATAACAATATCGACCGATTTTAACAAAACTGTTCTATATATCAAAACACGTGGTAACAGGTGGGTCTGGACCCATAACCTTTTTTAACGCAGATAGACCAAATAGTTAACACGACCGTTTGATATAACGCACTTTATTCAAGTAAGTAAAAATTAGATATGTACAAAGTTGAAGTAATACTTATGGAATATTGGAATATATAACATTTGGTTTGCCCGTTACAATACAGGGTTATTTGTATAATAATATCTAACAATATATATATAATATATATTTTTCGTTCATATTTTTTTTTCACTGCTTTTTATGTTCACCCCTTTTTAGGTTTTTTTTTGTTATGTTTTATGTCACTGCATGTACATACATATCTTCGACACTGTCGAATATTATATTTTCATAATATATACTTATGTATATATTTATTTATTGCCTTTAAATTTATAAAGGAAACGCAATTTTTTTATGCACGGTTTATTTTAATATATATATTTAATGTTTTACCTTTTTTATTTTGTGAATACACTATGTATTTCTTTATGTATATATTTTTATGTTTATAATTCTTTGTGTTTTATATGTTCACTAGCTTTTACCCGCGGCTTCGCTCGCATTAAACCCACCCAATAAGAGATCATTATAGTACAAACGGATCAATATAAAGAATATATTTTATTGCTTGTCTGAGATTATCTATTTGAAAAAATTACTACATGCAATGAAGTTTCAAATTTTAAAGTATACTTTATTGAATCAATACAACAAATATTAAAATATATATGTCACTATAAAGAAAATAAATAATTCGGAATGGTAACAATTGAAAATATAAAATGCAGATTATTAGTCAAGGATATTTCTATAAACTATATTGTACGTTTTTCCGTTGGGGGCAAATATGTGTAAATTCCGGGCATTAGACACACGCGAACAGGCTACATATAGTTGACCATGAGAAAAGCATGACTTTTCTAAATGCACTCGTGCTACCTGTAATGTCTGTCCTTGTGCTTTGTTTATAGTTACGGCAATGCTAAGTTTGACGGGAAACTGAACTCTTTTAAATTGGAATGGAAGGTCAGTGGAAATAATTGGAATCCGAGGTATGATTACACTTTTTCCTTTACCGACACCTGTTTAAATAGTAGCACCAAGTATATTCTGTCCCAATTTCGTTATCCGAAGTCATGTTCCATTACATAGCAGAGGAGCATTTAAATTTCGCATAAGCATTACTGGTACATTTAGTTTCAACTGAAGCTTATGTGATGGTACACCCGACAATTCAAGTGAATTTAAAAACTCTACAGGATATGAGGTACTTAATTCTGTATCCATAATTGTATCCATTGATAAATATTCCACCATTTCCCCTTCCACCTCTTTTAAAATGTCATTGTTGATTCTATTAACAACTTCATTTTTTGGTGCTAATATTGCTCTTGCGCACAGCCACTGATCACAACCCAAATTCTGTTGCAATTCGGGAAAAACATGAGCAATGAGATCCACATCATTTTCTACTAAATTACAAAATTCTCTTGAAAGTGGTATGCAACCTTCAGCATCAACATCTAAACGACCATCACCAATTTTCAATAACATTTCAGCATAAAGTCCTGAATCCACGTCATTATGAAGATGCACTCTCATATTTGTTTTTAGGCTCAGCTTTTCAACTCTCGACCATAAGCTCGATGATTTTAAGCATGCTTGAATTTCATCTGCTGGTGTTCCCCTCTGAATAACTGGAAGGGTTTGACGAAAATCACCAGCCAGTAAAACTACCATTCCTCCCATTATATCTGTACTATCCCGCAGGTCCTGAAGAGTCCGGTTTAAAGCTTCTATAGCCTTTTTGTGAGACATTGTACATTCATCCCACACTAAAAGCTTACATTCTCGCAGCATCCTACCTCGAGAACTATTTTTACTGAAATTACAGTTGGGCGAATCTTCATGTGCAAGGTTCAATGGTAATTCCAAAACGGAATGTGCCGTACGGCCGCCGCTTAAAAGCGTCGCGGAAATACCCGACGAAGCTACTGCAACTGCTATTTTTCTGATTTTTCTGATGTACATTAATAATAAGTTGAGCAAAAACGTCTTTCCGGTTCCACCTGGTGCATCGAGAAAGAAGAGTCCACCTTTACCGTATTCTATTCTACGTAAAACTTGATGGAGAACATGAGCCTGCTCTGGAAGTAACAAAGGGATTAATTCTTCTACTTGTCGCTGCAGTGCTATGAAATCATAATCTAACTCTCGAGCAATTTCATTGTTGAAATCATCCTCATTATCGCTTTGAGGGCTTTGCATCCCAAAATCATCTAATTTTTTCCAACCATTGTGAAAACCTTGTTTTCAATTAGAATTAGCGTTTGGTTGTAAATATGTTCATTGAAAGTCATATCTGTATGTACTTGCTGAAGTCGATGTAAAATATCTTTAGCTTTTACCCGCTAGAAGGCGTTAACGTAGCGCTCAGCAAATAGATGACCAGGCCACCACCATACATGTACGTATGTATGCTCACATTTTATGGCCACCATACATGTAGATATGTATGCTGTATACTGTATACTCCCATACACACATACCACACTACTCTCAATGCAGCTACATATGTGCCTATACCTATGTATAGTCCCACCCTCTCTCTTGTATGCTTACATTTTATGGCCACCATACATGTAGACATGTATGCTGTATACTGTATACTCCCATACACACATACAACACTACTCTCAATGCAGCTACATATGTGCCTATACCTATGTATAGTCCCACTTTCTCTCTCTCTCATGCGTGGTGTATGCATGCGTGGTGTATGTATGTATGTATGCTGTACCATTTAGCTGGAATAACGAAATTATTGGAACTAAATGTATATCATATCTGTATGTACTTGCTGAAGTCGATGTAAAATATCTTCAGCTTTTACCCGCTAGATGGCGTTAACGTAGCTCCATAAGGAGGCTATTGGACAAAAAAGTTTCTTTATTTTATTTAAAAAATAATAATAAAAATTTAATAAAAAGTAGCCTATGTTCATTCTGATACCTCCAAGAGTATGTGTACAAAGTTTCATGATGATCGGTTAAGTAGCTTTTGCGTGAAAGCGCAGCAAACGAAACGACTTTCGCATTTATAATATTAGTATAGATATAGATATAGAAGATATATATATTTATATACAGAAAATTTTTATTTTGGGGTTTTTGTGTTTTTTTTTTTGTTTTAATTTTCTATTTATGTGCAAAGCGAAGCTAGTGTTGGTCTTGCCCTTATTTTTTTTAAATTCGGCCGCCAACTTACAAAGCTGTTTCACTTAAGAATAATGTGCACGGCGAGGCCGGTATCAGTCTTGGACAGAATAATTTTCTTAAATCCGTCCGAAGGCCGCTAGCTTGCAAAGGTTTTTCACATAAGAACTCGGTGCAGGGCGAAGCCCGTATTGGCCAAGCCCAGAGTAATATTTTTAAATCCGGCCTGATTATTTTTAATGCCCTTCCGGTGGCTTCTAACCTAAAAACATTATTCACTTAAGAATACTGTCCGGCACGAAAGCCGCTATCTTACAAAGGTTTTTCACCTAAGAATGCTGTGCAAGGCGAAGCCGATGTTATTCCAGCCCAGTGTTTTTTCTTTAATTCCGGACGAAAGCCGCTATCTTACAAAGGTTTTTTCACTTAAGAATGCTGTGCAAGGCGAAGCCGGTGATGGTCCGGCCCAGAGTTATTTTTTTGAATCCTGCCGAAGGCCGCTAACTTATAAAGGGTGTTTACTTAATAATATTGTGGAAGTCGAAGCCGGTGTTGGTCCGACCCAGCGTTTTCTTTTTTTATAAATCTGACCAAAGGCCACTAACCTACAAAGATGTTCCCCTTTAAAAAACTATGCACGGCGGAGCCGGAATTAGTCCGGCACGAAAGCCGCTATCTTACAAAGGTTTTTCACCTAAGAATGCTGTGCAAGGCGAAGCCGATGTTATTCCAGCTCAGTGTTTTTTCTTTAATTCCGGACGAAAGCCGCTATCTTACAAAGGTTTTTCACCTAAGAATGCTTTGCAAAGCGAAGTCGGTGTTGGTCCGGCCCAGGGTTATCTGTCTAAATCTGGCCGGAGGCCGCCAACGTACAACGGTATTTCACTTAAGAATACTGTGCAAGGCTAAGCCGGTGTTGTTTCGGCCCAGGGTTTTTTTTTAAATCCGACCGAAGGCCTCTAACTAACAAATATGTTTCACTTAAGAATACTGTGCAAGGGGAAGCCTGTGTTGGTCCGAACCTGTTTTTTTTTTTAAATCCGGCCGAAGGACCGCTAACTTACAAACGTGTTTACATTAAGAATACGGTGCAAGGCGAAGTCGGTGTTGGTCCGGACATGGTTTTTTTTTTTAAATCCGGCCGAAGGCCCGATAATTTAAAACGATGTTTCTTTTATACGTAAGCATACTGTGCAAGGCGAAGCCGGTGTTAGTCCGGCCCTTGGGGATTTTTGAATTTCGGTCGGGGGACGCTTACTTACAAAGGTTTTTTCACTTAAGAATGCAGTGCAAGGCGAAGTCGGTGGACGTCCGGGCCAGGGTTATTTTTTTGAATACGGCCGAAGGCCGTCAACTTAAAACAATGTTTCTTTTATACATAAGCATACTGTGCAAGGCGAAGCCGGTTTTAGTCCGACCCTTGGTGTTTTTTTAATTTCGGTCTAGGGCCGTTAACTTACGAAAGTGTTCCGCTTTAGAGGTCTGTGGAAAGCGAAGACAGTGTTGGTCAGGCGCAGGGTAATTTGTTTAAATCTGGCCGAAGGCCGCCATCGTACAAGGGTATTTTACTGAAGAATACTGTGCAAGGCTAAGCCGGTGTTGTTTCGGCTCAGGGTTTTTTTTTAATTCCGACCGAAGGCCTCTAACTAACAAATATGTTTCACTTAAGAATACTGTGCAAGGCGAAGCCGCTGTTAGTCCGGCATAGGTTTATTTTTATAAGTCCGGCCGAAGGCCGCCAACTTACAAAAGTGCTCCTCTTAAGAATAGTGGACAAGGCGAGGCCGGTGTTATTCCAGCCCAGTGTTATTTTTTTATTTCCAGAATGCTGTGCAAGGCGACGCCTGGTTGGTCCGGTCCAGGGTTATTTTTTAAATCCCTCTGAAGACCGCTAACTTACAAAGCATTTTCACTTAAGAAGAGTGTACAAAGCAAAGCCGGTGTTAGGCCGGCCCAGTGTAATTTTTGTAATTCCGGAAAAAAGTAGCTATCTAACAAAGAATTTTCTCTTAAGAAATCTGTAAGGCGAAGCCGGTGTTGGTCAGGCCCAGTGTTATCTTTTTAATTCCGGACGAAAGCCGCTATCTTACAAAGGTTTTTTCACTTAAGAATGCTGTGCAAGGCGAAGCCGGTGTTGGTCCGGCCCAGAATTATTTTTTTGAAACCTGCCGAAGGCAGCTAACTTATAAAGGGTGTTCACTTAATAATATTGTGGAAGGCGAAGACGGTGTTGGTCAGGCCCAGGATAATTTTTTTAAATTCGTCCGAAAGCCACTAATCTACCAAGATTTTTCACCTTAGAATACTGTGCAAGGCGAAGCCGGTGTTAGTCAGGCCCAGGGTAATTTTTTTAAATTCGTCCGAAGGATGCCAACTTACAAAGGTGTTCCTCTTAAGAATATTGTGCAAAGCGAAGCCTGTGTTGGTCTCGCCCAGGGTTATTTTTTAAATCCGTCTGAAGGCCGCTAACTTACAAAACTGTTTCACTTAGGAATAGTGTACAAGGCGAAGCCGGTGTTATTCCAGCCCAGTATAATGATTTAAACTTCTACTTTTGTTTTCTTTCCATCGGGTCCCTAGTTAGGACCCTACGAAGAGTGCCTACTGCATTTAATATTTCAGCAGCAGTTTGCAGTTCTGCTAATCAATAGGCTTATGGTTAGTTTGCCGAAATCTGAATCAATACAAACAACATGAGTTCTGAGTATTGATTGACTTTATTCAATTTTCTACGGTCTATTTATACTAAATTTTTGTCACAATTTATTTCCGCGATTGCGCTCAGCATCCAATTCATTGCATTTGAAGTGGACATTGAAGTGGTGATGCTTTGTTTATGTCAACGTGTCATTTCATTTTTTTGTTTACATAGTATTTTGATACTTTTTATGTATGTACATGTATGACTACGGCCACTACACCCTTGCCCTTCAGAAAAATATTTATTTCTTTTTCATCAAATTAATAATATATATATATATATATTTTTGTTTTATAAATGGTGTGTCCCAAAAATAACCGAACTTTTTAAATATCAAATAGTAAAATACACATTATATTATCTTTGAAAGTTATTATTTATTCAAAATAGGTTCCATTTGACTCAACACAACGTTTGGAACGATCAACCAGCGCATGCATAGATTTTTTATGTCATTTATAGAAATGTTCTTTAGTACCTCGGTTACGGCTGCTTCATTGTTTTCAATTTTTTTTTTAATTTTTTTTTTTTTGGAACCATTAGCACAGTTTTGGTCTTATTGAAATGGCTGTCACTTTTACATCTGTCATCCGACTTACATGAAGTCAGGTGCGTTTGAAAGAGGATGAATGTATCGTTTTAATGTTGCAAATTTTCAGTACATGCCGCTGTATGTTGTATGATTTAAATATAAAGTTCGGTTATTTTTGGGACACACCGTGTATTTGTGACGGAAGCGTGGAAATGTCTTGTGTGTTTATAAAACGGTTTTTTTCTCTTTTTAGATATAGTTTTGTATACTTGTTAGCTAATATTATGATATTCGATATGTCACATGTTAAAAATATATACACTTATTTATAGTGTTTACGTTACTAAATTCCTAAATATTTCTTTAATTGAGTATTATGCATTACTTTTAGCTTATTTTATTTATTTAAAGTGGAGTTGACTCCATTAGTGTCTACAATCATATATGGGCCATGATATGGTCTCTGATTTTTCTTTTTATTTTCGGTTTTACATATACCGAGTCTCCTACTTTAAAATTTGATTTATTTACCTTTTGGTCATAGATTTCGTTTCTTTTGATTTTTGTTGCATTTATTAGTTTTTTGGCATTTTTGATAGATTTCTTTAATCTTAATTTTATTTCTGTTGCATAGTCTTCAATGTTGTAATTGATACTTCTTGTATTTATGGTATCGCTAGGCAATGTTGGTAATTTTCCGAATATTAGTTCAAACGGGGAGTAAAGTGTATCTATGTGTGGAGTTGTGTTGTATGCAAAAGTGTAATATGGAATCCATTTGTCCCATTCATAATCTTCTGCGAAGGAAAGTAAGTATTCATTTAATGTCCTATGATTTTTTTCAAGAGCTCCTATTGTTTGGTGATGGTATGGGGTTGAAAATATTTGTTTCGTGTTTAGAAGTTCACATATGTTGTGCATTAGCTCATTTACAAATTCTGTACCTCTGTCTGATTTTAAAAATTTTATACAACCGTATTTTAATATTAACTTCTTTTCCACTCGTGGGTATCATAGCTTTTAAAATGTCACTATCTAACTTGATGCGTGACAGTGCATCTGCATTTGTATTTATTTTTCCTTGCTTGTATATAATTTCAAAGTCATAGTCTGCTAAATCTACTCTTATTCTTGTCATTTTTGATAACGGATTTCTGTGTGAAAATAATGATACTAGCGGTCGGTCACAACTATAAATTTTGTACCGTATAAGTTTGTCCTAAATTGGTTAATTCTCCTGTTTAGACCAATGGCCTAAATATAAGGGACCACCCTAATGTGCATGTAACCTTACATGCATGTACACGCACATATACATAAGTAACAGACGTTCTCTTATACAAAAAAAGAAACGGTCCTTTTTCTGCTTCTAAAAAACCTTCTTTATTTTTACTTTCACTTCTATAACGTTTTTCAAGCGATATACACTAGTCATTGCGCCACTTAAGGTAATTGCCAATTATAAATACAATATACATATATATATGTATTACGAAATTTCTTATTAGCAAATTGTACAAGTATTATTAATATTATTTAATAAAGCCACTGCACTGAAACTAATTCCAACACTTTCTTTTCTTTTAATTGTTTTACGTGTGAACGCCAATATCGCCCGCACGTAAATATTGGACCTTCGAGCCGGATACATTGAAATTGATTGCAGCGGATCCAGATTCACTTTGGCACTCATCATAAGCTTTGCTTTTTTTTATTAATTCAGTGAACATTTGGATAACCACCACTATATTGTGCCAACTCCATAACTGCATCACCGCAACACAACTGCATCAACGCAACATACTCGTATTGCCAAACTCACACCAACGTGCCACACGATCAGCTTATCCACAATATTTTTTGTCAACAACAACTTATTGCAAGGTACGTGGTTTTTTATTTCAATGCACTTAAAAAAAAGTTGTAAAAAAAAAATTCGCGTTTTTAAATAAAACTGAGAAAATAATAAGAAGTGAAAAAATATTTGTGCATCATCATCGATTACGCGTTTATCTCCGAAAGCAAAAAAGAAAAGGGGAACACATCAGTGTAAATCGCAAGTAATTTTTTTTTTCGATAAACTTGTTATAGCAAACTCACTTTAATAATTTATATAATCGGAAAAGATATTTTGAACCACGAGAAACAGCCATTTCGTGTTACCACATATTGTTGTTGTTCTTTGGAATTCAATATAGCGGAGCATATTTTTGATTCCATATATATACACTAGGGTGCTTTTTTTTTGAACAATTTTTTTTTTCTCGATCCCATGGTAAAATTTTGTTGGAAGTACCAAAAAAAAATTCTCAGAAAGTTTGAGCCCTTAATTTTAATATTACGAGGTAGACCAAGGCGTATAAAGATTTCCCATTTAAAATACACGTAAAAATTGATTTTTTTTCTTTAAAACTTTATAACTCAGCGGCGATTAATGGGATTGTCTCACCCAAAATCACGTATTTCTCAGAATTGAACGCTCTACAAAAGTGTCCATTACGGTAAAGTCATAACTTGCACGTACGGGGTAGTACGGGCCTCTAAACCTAATTTTTTCATAAAATTCGCGCTTTTTTGGATTTATCTCGTAAAAAACACTAGCTACGGAAAAATTGTAAATGACAAACTTGTAGGAAATTAAATTTCCTACAAAAAAAGACTCCGGCGTCAAATCGCTAAAATCAATACATTTTGAGATACAGAGATTTTAAGTTGAAGAGGTATGGAATTCTTAAGTTAAGTTGTGAAATAAATGGATTTCACAAAAATTGTCATTTAAATCATCAATTATTTATATTTTGCATTACAAACGATTGAAAAATTAAATATTTTGAAGCTGAAATTAAAAAAAAAATTTTGAAAGGGATTTTTTCAAATTTTTTTTTCTCTTACCAAAAAATGATAACTTCTCTTCTAATTTTTATTTTATCTGTTAATCATCTACTGCCTTTAAAGTCTTTATTGAATGTAAGATAAAAATAACTAAAACAAGGATGAGATTAAATGTATTTCGTCACTTTTTATACTATGATACTGATGAATTTTTGTTTTTGCGTAAAATACCAAGGCATTGTTAGTACGTTATTGCTCGACCTCACCTGAGTTACACGAATTTGCCGTTTAATTGCAGCGCTTTCGTTATTGTCTCGTACGAGTTCCGCGAGAGTAAGAACAAAGCTTCGCAATTACTGAACGGCCTAACGTCGTTAAACGTTTTTTGCATCAAATTTGAGGTTATGTAGGCTAATTGTGATATAAAAATGTGTGAACAAGCTAATAAAACTATTTACCATTATTTAATCGGATTTGAAACAACTCAAATAAATATTAACAAGTTACCATCTTATCGTGACGTGTTAAGTTTATTTATTTATAAGCATCAGTCTTTGAAATTAATTATACGGAACAGTGCTTCTAGTGTTATCAGTTATACTAACGCTATTTGGAAAAACTTCATGACCCGACAATTCGTCCTCAGCATAGTATTCAGAAGTTAGAAAAATTTTTCTCTGAATATTCATTAATTAAGAAACATCGTCAGAGAGAAAAAACTTCGAAAAAACAACAAATGAATGTTAAAATATTCCGTCAAAAACTTGATAAATTGTTCGATATCTCAAATTCCACGGCGATTAAAAATTTACCAGAAGATCTCCAACAATATTTGACTGAATGTCAGAATGGAAAAGTAAATATCCACTCGCCAGTTACTTCTTCTTTTTCAGAACAGCAGGAAATTCCGGAACATAAGGAGGACGATAACAAAGACGATATAAGTAAGAAATGAAAAATTTATTTAACTGTCACGATAATTTATTACGTATGAAGAGAGAGTTTGCTTGTAATAATTGTTTCGAATCTGAAATTTCTGCAAAAATAATGCTCGGGTTATAAAAAAATTCTTTCTATTATATTTGAATTGAATTATACTTGCCGGAATAAAAAGCAAATTATATTAAAATTAGTTATATTTATAAATTCAACTTCGATAATAATTTATTTCAGGCTTAAAACTATCTCAACACTCAGTGACATCAAGTCTTCTTAGTCAGACATCACATTCGAGTGGGTCAAAACGGACTTTTTCAGATTTTGAGGACGAACTTCCTGTACCTCCTAAAATGAAAAAGATCAATATTTTAACGCCAGAGCTGGTATCAGCCTTAGATCGTACTCAAACGAGTGATAGGAACGCAATGTTCATTATTTCATCTGTCATCACGAGTTTAGGACTAGATATTGATAGATATAACCTAAGTTATTCTTCAATACGAAATGCCCGCATTTCCAAGAGAGATGAAATTGTTGATTCAATACAAAAAAAAGAAATTGTAGAACCTTGCGTAGTTCATTGGGATGGGAAAACACTGCCTACAGAACAAGGAGTATCAAAAGCAGAACGGCTTTCGATACTCATCTCAGGAACAACCACTGAAAGAATATTAGAAGCCCCGTTCCTTTCTGATGGTACAGGGAAGAGTCAAGCTTCAGCAGTTTTTAAAACTCTGAAAAAATGGAATAGTTGTGACAACATTAAAGGAATGTGTTTTGATACTACGGCTTCAAATACTGGTAAATCATTATACTGTTAAAATAAATTTTTGAGTTTACATTTATTACTATTTTATCAAGACATGAATTATTTTAGGTGATTGCAATGGCGTTTGTACATTACTAGAGCAAAAAATGGGTCGTGATTTATTGTATCTTGCTTGCCGCCATCATACGTCCGAATTAATGTTACGCAGCGTTGCAGAAGTTGCGTGGCCGGTCACAAATGGCCCAAATGTACCTATTTTCAAACGACTTCGAGATAATTGGGACAAAATTGATACTTCCGTTTATGAAATCGGTACAAATGATGAACAAATTGCCGATATCTTGAATGAGAAAAGAGAGGATATTCTTGCATTTATTGAGAATCAGTTAAGGGTATAAATGATTTTAATTTAATATAAAAATATTGACACTTGAACAATTAATTATTAAGCTATAATCAGTTATTAACTAGTTGTTGACACTATTGAAATCACGATTCCGACGTAATAACTTTAAAATTTTCTACTTTTTATTTCATTTACACATTTTTGATCTATTTTTGCTTTAATATTATGTAAATTTTATCTCTTTATTAACATTACCGAAAAAATTATTGTCCGATAAGAGTTTCATGTATCCGGTTAACTATTCAAATAATTACATCAACTGTGGGAAGTAATTACAAGTTTCTCACATTTTTTTCCTTTCTCTGTTTTCCATTTAGAATAATCATCCACGAGACGACTATAAAGAGTTGCTAGTGCTGAGCAGTATCTTCTTGGGTGGTGTTAACAATCAAAATGTAAAATTTAAAGCACCTGGGGCTTGTCACCATGCAAGATGGCCCTCAAAAGCTCTTTATTATTTAAAAATATATTTATTTCATAAGCAGTTCCAAGTATCAGCAGGAGTACTGGATATTCTACGTAAAGTCTGTGTTTTTATTGTATTATTTTATTTACGTTAAAATATGGTTCAATGCTCCAAATGCAGTAAAAGCACCAAATTCTGATTTACAACTGATAAAAGATCTTATCGAATATCGAAAAATACATCCAGAAATTGCCAATGCAGCACTTGGAAAACTATCAAGACATTTATGGTATTTGCACGAACAACTAGCTTGCTTGGCTCTGTTCGATGATTCGGTGTTACCATTTACCAAAATTGAAAATAGTAAAAAACTTAAAAAGTAATGAAGTTTTCGAGAAATCGAATAAGCATTTTTCAGTGCCGTACCACTTAATTTATTCACTTGCTGACAACAACATCAGTGACTTTGTAACTTCAAACTCAACGTTCATTTTTAAACAGTTTGATCTTTCTTATGAATTTATAAATACTCAAAAATTCAATGAAGCTTTAACTCATAATGAAGATGAACGACAAAAAATTTTTCAAACAGTTCACAATCATCGGTCGCAGTATCTATTGTGCAACAAATCAACTTACTCAAGGAAATAAGTTTTATAAAATACAATAATTGTGTTTATACATAAGACTGTACTTAAGCTTAGATTTTTGTTGTTTCCCACATTTTTGTAGTTTATCAAAAACATCGTTAAATGAATTGTTTTTTAATGAAAATTGTACTTGAATATAGTCATTTCGATTAACAACCATTTATTTTGATAAAATACTTACAATTTGTAGTTGTGAGGAGATAATTTATCAATTAAGCCCAGAAATCCATAAAAATTCCATACCCCATCAACTTAAAATCTCTGTATCTCAAAATGTATTGATTTTAGCGATTTGACGCCGCAGTCTTTTTTTGTAGGAAATTTAATTTCCTACAAGTTTGTCATTTACAATTTTTCCGTAGCTAGTGTTTTTTACGAGATAAATCCAAAAAAGCGCGAATTTTATGAAAAAATTAGGTTTAGAGGCCCGTACTTCCCCGTACGTGCAAGTTATGACTTTACCGTAATGGACACTTTTGTAGAGCGTTCAATTCTGAGAAATACGTGATTTTGGGTGAGACAATCCCATTAAACGCCGCTGAGTTATAAAATTTTAAAGAAAAAAAATCAATTTTTACGTGTATTTTAAATGGGAAATCTTTATACGCCTTGGTCTACCTCGTAATATTAAAATTAAGGGCTCAAACTTTCTGAGAATTTTTTTTTTGGTACTTCCAACAAAATTTTACCATGGGATCGAGAAAAAAAAATTGTTCAAAAAAAAAGCACCCTAATATACACATACATATTAACAATTATCGTTGCAATAATTCACTTTTTATTTTTCTATATATGATTCTTTAATAAGTTTTTAATTGGCTTTGTTTCACTATCGCGGCATTTTTTACATTTTATTTTGATCCAAAATAGCACAGATTGTCTCCCGTTTTCTTTTTTTCTGAGCTCGCGCTACTACATACACTCGGGTGCACAGATATTTCACAGACACAAAATATATTATTTTAACACAAAGTTGGGTGGCTAGTGATTAACATATATACACCAAGATCGATTTTACATATTTCACTACGTTTTTTATTATCACAAATATATACACGCACTTAACGTTGGATCAATTTTGCATTTGTCGTGGCTGGTGATTAATAAATATACCTCAAGATTTTTTACAGACCTATATCACTGCGTTTTTCTTATTACAAATATATACACCCACTTAACGTTGGGTCAGTTTTGCATTTTTCGTGGCTGGTGATTAATAAATATACACCAATAACGGTGTCACATATTTCACTGCGTTTCTTGTTATCACAAAATATACACCCAGTTGGGTCAGTTTGCATATCTTTCGTGGCTGGGGATCAACAAAAATATAAACATTCACGCACAAGACGAGTCTTGAATTTTTTTGACACTGCGTTTTATATTGAAAACATATATACACCCACTCCGCATTGGGTTTTTTGCATCTTTTCTTGGTTTTCTTCTTGGCTAGCTATAAAATTAGACAAAATTACAAAAAAAATACAATCAAAGTTTTAAATCATTAATATTATAGTCAAGGGAGTACTCGTGGTATCTCTGTTTCCAAATTCCTTTTTTCCTTAACAATAAAAACCTTCATTAGATTGGCCGATGCCATTACTGAATTTGAAGCTGATTTTCAAGAGACTCCATCCGGAGATCAGAATAAGCACACCTTAGCTATACTTCAAGATGAGTTGAAGGCTATGTGGCGAAAGGTCAAATCAGCCCAAGACAACCTCAATAACTCAGACCTTTCTAAAGAGGAACGGCTGGCTGTAAAAACTAAGCAGAAAAGCAGTTTTGCCTGCTACATGAGGTGCATGGCTGCCTTAGCGGCTGATGCCGAAAAGGTAGAAAAATCTACAAAACAGAATGAGAATGTGTCCATTCGGGAGCACACCATACATTTGCCTCCTTGCGACACTGAAGTTTTCAAAGGTGATTACCTTTCATTGCCGTCATTCCGAGACATGTTTACGGCAATTTATATTCAAAATCAACGCCTATCCTCAGTTGAGAAGTTATTCCACCTCAACCAGAAAACACAAGGGGAGGCAAAAGAAATAGTACGAAGGTGTCCATTGACCAATGATGGTTTCGAATTGGCTTGGAGAAGCCTAATTGACCGATACGAAAATAAACGTATTCTGGTCAATACACAATTGAAAATTCTATTCAATTTAAAGGCAATTGAGAACGAATGCGGTAGTTCCATAAAGAAATTGCAACGAGACATCAATAACTGCATCTCGTCACTTCAATGTCATAACATTGATATTTCGAATTGGGGCGCTATTTTGACATATTTATGTTCAACCAACCTTCCGGAATGCACCTTAGCTCTATGGGAACAAACCATAGAAAACAAAACGGAGATTTCCAAGTGGAAGGATATGGATAGGTTTCTATCAAACCGGTTTCAAACGCTGGAAACCGTCTCAGGTCTTAAGGAGAACAGACCCAGCAGATTGCCAAAGCAGCAGCAGCCCACACAGCACCTTGTAGAATCACACCCGAAAAGACTTGGCACTTTTCAAGCGAGTGTTAACAACAATGTGTGTAAAGTGTGCCGACGATCGGAGCACAAATTACAAAACTGTGAGGAAATCCGTAAACTAACACCAGCACAGCGGATTGAATTCATTAAAGCAAATCACCGTTGCCTGAATTGCTTGTCAGCTGGACATACAGTTACAAGATGTAAAAGTCCATTCAATTGCAGCACATGTCGATCCAGACATCATACTTTGCTTCATCTCCCACATGCAAGTCAGCCAGAAGCAACAGGTTCTAGGAGATTTCCAAATGCAATTGAGGAAGGACCTTCGACTTCCAGACAGGCTCAGCAAAGAATGGAATCTGCATCTGAAAATCATAATTCAATTAAAAACGTAAATTCATGCAATGCAAACACAAACAGAGGAGTTTTATTAGGGACAGCACGGGTACAAATCCATTTCAATGGCATCAATTTCTCGGCCAGAGCATTGATAGACTCAGGATCTGAATGTACTTTCATAACTGAAAGACTAAAACGCCGAATTAATCTGCCATCTAAGCGCTTGTATGCCCAAGTATCGGGCATCAACAATTCGACATCTGCGCAGGTCAAAGAAGCTTGTGCCATTCAATTACGGTCACCCATTGACCCTCTAATAAATCTAGAGGCAATTGCTCTAATCTTGCCAAAATTGACAGGGGACTTGCTTACTTTCCAAGTAAGTGCACTGACGCAACAAGCATTCCCAGTTTTAGCAGACAAGAGATTTTTCATAAATGAACCCGTCGATCTGGTCTTAAGAGGAGACATTTACCCACAGATAATGCTAGGTGGAATTAAAAAGAACGTGTTAAGTACACTTCTCGCCCAAGAAGCCGTATTCGGTTGGATTATAACCGGCAGTACCGAAACTTCCCATTCAGCCCACAATATTGTCTCCTTTTATAATGCAGTCAATTTGGAGACACAATTGACTGCGTTTTGGGAATTGGAAGATCTTCCACAGAAAGCAAGCCTAAACGAAAATGATAAATACTGCGAAGAGCTATTTAAAGCAACTACCAAAAGGAATGTT
This sequence comes from Ceratitis rosa, assembly GCA_037013455.1. Classification (NCBI taxonomy): domain Eukaryota; kingdom Metazoa; phylum Arthropoda; class Insecta; order Diptera; family Tephritidae; genus Ceratitis; species Ceratitis rosa. Next base: position 974,698 of record JAWMAG010000016.1, on the reverse strand, counting down.
GATGGTAAATATGTGGTCTCATTACCTTTCAAACAGGACTACCCAAGTGATATTTCCCTGGGATCATCGCTGAAAGAAGCGTGTGCTCAGTTCTACCGCAACGAAACGCGCTTGGCAAAAAAACCTAAGTTGCAGACGGAGTACAGCAGAGTCCTATGCGAATAGGAGACTTTGGACCATATGTCCAAAATTCCGTACAGCATACAACACAGACTCCACTGACTGCTACTTTTTGCCTCATCACGCAGTGTTGAAAGAGGAAAGCACTACCACTAAAGTTAGAGTGGTATTCAACGCCTCATTCCCCACTGCTAATGGCGTGAGCTTAAATGATGTCCTATATCCTGGCCCAATTCTGCAAGCAGACCTACAAATACTAATACTACGATGGAGGTTTAACAAGTATGTCTTCAATAGCGATATCGAGAAAATGTATCGACAGATTTTGGTAAATCATGAACACACGAAATTCCAGAGAATAGTTTTTCGTAAGAGCCCTGAGGAACCTATCAGTTTGTACGAGCTGAAGACGGTTACCTTTGGCATTAACTGCGCGCCCTACTTAGCTATAAGGACTTTACATCAATTAGCAGATGATGTAGAGAAAAACTACCCGATGGCATCAAGCATTCTCCGTAACTGTATGTACGTAGATGACATACTCACAGGTGGACATACTCTGGATTCCACAATGCGGGCTCGAGAGGAAATATCAAAAGTAATGACATTATTTGGTTTTCCCTTGCGCAAATGGACATCCAACAACACTCAAGTCTTAGATGGCATACCAAGGTCATACTTGCTAAGTACAGACTTTTTGGAATTCGAAGACACTAGCACCGTAAAGGCTCTTGGAATCAGATGGAATGCCCGGTCTGACTATTTCTACTTTATTACAAAACCATAAATAGGTCACTAGCCATCCAGCAAAACCCCTAAATAAAGACAAAAAAAGTAAGAAACCCACTTTTCAGAATGACTCGTTTAACAGCAACACGACAGAAGAGGGAACAGCGCACGGAGAATTTTACGATCCCCTGTCGTCTGTACGGCAAAAATCATGGAGTACGACTCTGTCCCGTATATCGGACAAAATCGGCAGAGGAACGTCTACGAACCGTACTTATACATAAGTCGAAAATAAGGTCGAAATATGCACGAGCAAGGACCGGTGCTAACGATGCGCCGAGAAGCATCATACCACACTACACATGGCCGAAGATACCCCAAACTTGACGACGGTTGATGTCGTCGATGACAGCGACAGTGCACTATCAATCAACATCGATGATAGTCACAAGTCATGGGCGCAATTAGTTGAGGAAGAAGAAGAGGGAGAACCAAGAGCGGGCACCCCATTACCTAGCGACGGTAACACCGAGGGATGCCAATTTCGGCCACTACTGCGTCACGAACAGGCATGTCTCACAGACGATGGCGTCCTTTCCGCTCATCTAAATCCAAGCGCCGTTACGGCCGACAGGATGGCGCGGAAACAAGTCCTTTCCGCCCACCTCTCCGCAACGGTCACAGGACTACGCCATACAACAATCCCAAATCACCTGCCCTTACAATGCAACGGCTCCCTGCAGAAGGTTTTAGGTCAGGTCGTTTAAATAGGAGCACGGCACCCCCGCCAATAATGCGATCGTTTGTCGCCATTCCACCAACGGCTATAGTGCCCATCGAGGTGAGCGGCCGCCTTCATCTAATCCGCGCCCTGATCGATCCTTGTGCACCAACAAGTACCACCGACGGAAGTCTAGCCCGGGAGTTAAAGTTAGAAAGGAATCAAACGTGGTGCTCCCTAATAATACGTGGGAAATATAGAGTTACCCAACGAGCTACCACGCAGGCCCGAACGGTCGAACGCTACAGCCGCTTGAGCCCCGCCACAAACATCGACCCGTCGGTAGCCACACAGTTTCAGTTTATGAGGTTAGCGGATAATAACTTCTATCGAAGTACGCCGACCAGGCTAACTCTCGGCGCCGACGTCTACGCCCAAGTAAAGGTCGGGACTACGCCGCCATCGACCGTAGGCGGCTTGATGGCTCAACCATCCATTTTCGGCCTAGTCATTTCGGGGGCCGCCCAAACGTAATAATAACAAACAAAAAAAAACATATTATCAAAACATATTATCAAAACATATTATTAAACAACATATAATTAAAAATAAAATAGTGCATTGAATTTTCAAACCACGGTACTTTATTTCATTAAAATTCTTTCCTTTCTAATAGCAGATAAGGAGCGTCGCGGGATTCACTACCTAAAATTCCATCAGTTTCTGTGGGAAAGTCTTCTGTTACTAAGTGAAATTTAATGTCAGTATTGTCTTTACCTATCCGAAAATTTAGATTGGCTGTGCCAATTGAAATTATTTCCTCTTTAGTAATGCCAGTTAATTTGCATTTGTTATTGCCGTCATAGTCGAATTCATTTTGAAATGGATTTTTGCAAATAGAAATATCGGCTCCAGTGTCTATAAGGAATGTAATTTTTTTGTTTGAATTCGTATTGAGAATCGTAACGAAATTTGTTAAATTTTTTGTGATTACGTGTATGCATAGTTTGTTTATATCTTCCCCGAAGGAGGTTAATTGTTGTCCTCCGGGTGGCCCTGATTTGCATAAAATGTATTTGGCGACCATTTCTATTATTTTGTGGTCCTTGCCTATTTTGATTAAACCTGTTGTTGTTGTTTACAGGTCTATAATTATTTCTGTGTCCATTGCCTTCTCTGAATGTGTTGTTAGTATTTCGATAGTTATTATGCCTGTTTGGAGGTCTAAAGTTATTTCGGTTATTGTTGTAAGTATTATAGCTGTTGTTATTGCCTCTAAATATGCTGTTACTGTTGTTAGCATATCTTCTTTGGGTATTATTATTATTATTGAAATTATTGCGGTTGCTATACCTTTGATCATTTGAAATGAACATTACTCTAGAGTTATTGCCTTGTTTATTTTCAAGCTGATTCAAATGTATTTGATAGTGAGGCAAATATTGTCTGTTTACATGGTTCGCTTATACCGTTGTTGAATACGGTTAAACTGTATTGCCCATTTAATTGTGTAATTAGTGCTTTTTGTTCTGTTATAGCATTAGTGCATATTTGCAGTATTTGTAGATTGTTGAGTTCTGAAACTAAAGACAAAAATTTTGTTCCTAAACGTTGTTATGTTCTGGTTTCGCTGATAAAGGTTTGCTAATTGGTTCTGTATTTGTGGGATTGCCGTTGTTGAGTCATACTTTGACAAAAGTGAATCTTTTATTGTACTTCTTGGAAAGTGCTTGGTATTTGAACAGAAATTATGTTACTTCTTACTGTTTGGATTACGTATATTACGTAATCGATTAATGCAGTTCTACCTGTTGAGCTTAGACCATTGTATATGATTTCTAAAATTTTGAGAAATGATTCCAGTTCTCTATGGTTTCCCGAAAAGCTGGGAATAGCTTTTGTTGCTACTTCTAAGTTTTATTCGGACATTATGAATATTGGGATTTTTACTTCTGGTTCCGTGTTGAAGATATCAACTGTGTAAGTTATTGGTGTGCTAATGTCATGTGGTAGAGTGCTTTCTAGTTCATAATTTGCTAGTCTTTTTATTAGTTTGTCTCTATGGTGCCAGTAAATATCAAAGCAGTGTTTTTTGTGTTCTGGTGTAAGTTTGTTGTTATATGTGTCAACTATGCCTCTTATGGCTTTAAGTACCTCAAATAATATTTGTAAATGCTTTGCTAGTGTTTCATGTTTTACTTTTGCTGTTTTATTCAAGCATTTGTAGATTTTATTAAAAGTATCTTTGTCTGTATTTAAATTATCATAAATGTTTTGCCAATTTTCAATTCTTTATTTAAATTTTTGAAACAATACTTTTTTTAAAATGTTTCCTATATAAGCTGTGAATTTTAATTATAAAATTTATAAATAATATAATTGTTATTATTAATAATAGAATTTTAATTGATGAATCATTCTAACCTCATTGATTACATTAGCACTTGTCTTTTAAATAGATGATTGGGTTTTTCCCATCGTAAAAATATGAATTTTTTGTTTTATTAAAAAAATTTTTTTTTTTTGTAATTTCTTTGGCAGTTTGTGCCGTTGGACAGATATATGTATTGGGTTGCCCAAAAAGTAATTGCGGATTTTTTAAAAGAAAGTAAATGCATTTTTAATAAAACTTAGAATGAACTTTAATCAAATATATAATTGCCATTTTGTTCGATAACCTTTTGTCACGCTCATAGAACTTCTGGCCTTTATCTGCAAAAAACTGAACCAAGTGCGATTTTATACCCTCATCATTGCCGAAAGTTTTACCATTTAAGGAGTTCTGCAAAGATCGAAATAAATGGTAGTCTGATGGTGCAAGGTCAGGGCTTTATGGTGGATGCATCAAAAGTTCCCAGCCAAGCTCACTCAGTTTTTGGCGAGTGACCAAAGATGTGTGTGGTCTGGCGTTGTCATGTTGGAATGCGACACCTTTACGATTGACCAATTCTGGTCGCTTCTCCTTGATGGCTGTATTCAATTTGTCCAATTGTTGACAGTTAACATCCGAATTAATCGTTTGGTTCCTTGGAAGCAGCTCAAAATATACCACACCCTTCCAATCCCACCAAACAGACAGCATAACCTTCTTTTGGTGGATATCAGCTTTTGAAGTGGTTTGAGCTGGTTCACCATGCTTGGACCATGATCGTTTTCGATTGACGTTATTGTAAACAATCCATTTTTCATCTCCAGTTTTGATTCGTTTTAAAAACGGATCGAATTCATTGCGTTTAAGGTGCATATCACAAGCGTTGATTCGGTTTGTTAAATGAAATTCTTTCAATTCATGTGGTACCCAAATATCAAGTTTTTTTACGAGTCCAAGACTTTTTATGTGATAATGAACGGTTGACTTTGGTATATTTAATTTCTCTCCTATCTCACGCTCAGTTACATGACGATCCGATTCGATTAAAGCCTTGATATCTTCATCGTCAACTTCACTTGGCCGACCTGAACGTGGCTCAACTTTAAGTGAAAAATCTCCAGAACGGAATTTGCGAAACCAATTTTGACACTGTGTTTCTTTTAAGGCTTTATCACCATACACATCTCGTAACTTTTTAGCAACCTGCTCCGCGTTTTTTCCTTTACGGAAATAATAAAGTAAAATATGACGAAAATGCTCTTTTGTGGGCTCCATATTAAAATTGACGCCAAACAAACAAATGTAATCAAAATTTCGCGCACTTTTTTTCTAAAGCAAGCTTAAAGTGACAGCTAATAACTGACAAAAGAAAGAATGCAATTACAGAGTTACCGCCGTTCAAAAAAATTGTCAAAGCCGACTATATGAAAAATCCGCAATTACTTTTTGGGCAACCCAATATTATTAATCGTGCATTTCTAGTTATGATCTCTGCGGTGTTGGGAATTCAATTTGCTGCGGATTTCCTCCTTGGTCTTGCTGCCTGTGGCTAAATTCAACTGTTTTTATAATAACGCCTTCTTCTTTCTTTCTTGAAAAGATATCCCTGCATGATTTTGTTTCTTCTTATGTTGCGTTGGAGTATACTGGTGTTGTATTTGGCGATTTGTATACTACTTTATTGTTATGGGTTTTGGTCCGACGCGTTTTGATGTTGGTCTGTATATTGGTGCTATATTGTTGTTTGTAGCAACAGGAATATACGGCTATATTTCTTCTACCCTACACGAATATATGAATTTTTCAAATTCCTCTAGATTAGCATTTAGCTCCACTCTGTCTATGGAGTTCATTGAAAATTATTCTTTTTGGTCCGTTTTGGCAGGATCGCCATGTAATGCTTTAAACTTTTACTTTTGTTTTCTTTTCATCGGGTCCTAACTAGGATCCCTACGAAGTGCCTACTGCAGTTAATATTTCAACAGCAGTTTGCAGTTCTGCTAATCAATAGGCTTATGGTTAGTTAGCCCAAATCTGAATCAATACAAACAACATGAGTTCTGAGTATTGATTGACTTTATTCAATTTTCTACGGTCTATTTATACTAAATTTTTGTCACAATTCATTTCCCCGATTCCGCTCAGAAACCATATGTTTGCTGAAATTGCATTTGAAGTGGACGTTGAAGTGGTGTAATATGACTCTTTCTTTAGCTCTGCTTGTGTGATAGCAGCAGCGCAGAGTTATTGGCCTGATTCTTTGTTTATGTCAATATGTCATTTCATTGTTTTGTTTATATAGTATTTTGATACTTTGTATGTATGTACATGTATAACTACGGCCACTACACCAGTGTTATTTTTTTAATTCCGGATGAAAGCCGCTATCTTGCAAAGATTTTTCACTTAAGAATGTTGTGCAAGGCGAAGACAGTGTTGGCACGGACCAGGTTTACTTTTTAATTCGGGACTAAAGCCGCTAACTTCCAAACGTGTTTCATTTAAGAATGCGGTGTAAGGCGAGGCCGGTGTTGATCCGGATCAGGTTTTTTTTCTTAAATCCGCCTAAAGCTCGCTAATTAACAAAGCTTTTGCACTTAAGAATAGTGTACAAGGCTAAGCCGGTGTTAGTCCGGTCCAGTGTTATTTTTTTAAGTCTGGCAGAAGGCCCGCTAACTTCCAAACGTGTTTCAATTCAGAATACGGTGCAAAGCGAAGCCGGTGTGGGTCCGGCCCAGGGTTATTTTTTTAAATCCGGCCGAAGGGCGCAAATGTATAACGTTGTTTCAATTAAGAATACTGTGCATGGCGTAGTCGGTATTATTCTGGACCAGGGTTATTTTTTTAAATTAGGTCGCCAACTTACAAAGGTGTTCCTCTAAAGAATACTGTGCAAGGCGAGGCCTATCTTGGTCCGATTCAGGGTGATTTTTTTAATCCGACATAAGGCCGTTAACTTACAAAGCTGTTTCACTTAAGAATACTGTGCAAGGCGAAGCCGGTGCTGGTCCGGACCAGGGTTATTTTTTAAACCCGGCCGAAGGCCCTCTAACTTATAAAAGTGTTTCAATTAGGAAAACTGTGCAAGGCGAAGCCGGTGATGGTCCGGACCAGGGGTTTCTTTTTTTAAATCTTGCCGAAGGCCCGCTCACATACAAAGGTGTCTCATTTAAGAAAAGTGTGCAAAGCGAAGCCGGTGTTGGTCCGGCCTAGCGTTATTTTTTTAAATTTGGCCGCCAACTTACAAAGTTGTTTCACTTAAGAATACTGTGCAAGGTGAAACCTGTGTTGGTTTGGCCCAGGGTTAATTTTTAAATCCGGCCAAAGACTGCCAACTTACAAAGTGTTTCACTTAACCATACAAGCCGAAGCCGGTGTTTGTCCGGCCCAGGGTTATTTTAATAAATTCAGCCGAACGCCGCTAACTTACAAGGGTTTTTCACTCAAGAATACTGTGCAACGCGAAGCCAGTGTTGATCAGCCGAAAGCCGCTATCTTACAAAGGTTTTTCCCTTAAGGAAACTGTGCAAGGCGAAGACGGTGTTGGTCCGGCCCAGGGTTATTCTTTTAAATGCGGTCGAAGGCTGCCAACTTACAGAGTATTTCACTTAAGAATACTGTGCAAGGCGAAGCCGGTGTTAGTCCGGCAGAGGGTTATTTTTATAAGTCCGGTCGAAAGCCGCCAACTTACAAAGGTATTCCTTTTAAGAATATAGTGCAAGCCAAAGCCTGTGTTGGTCCAGTACAGGGTTATTTTTTAAATCCGTCCAAAGGCCGCTAACTTACAAAGCTGTTTCACTTGAGAATAGTGTTCAAGGCTGTCGCTGTTAGTCCGAACCAATATTATTGTTTTAATTCCGGTCGAAAGCCGCCAACTTACAATGGTGTTCCACTTAAGAATACTGGGCAAGGCGAAGACGGTGTTGTTTCCGCCCAGGATTATTTTTATAAATTCATCCGATGACTGCCAACTTACAAAGTGTTTCACTTTAGAATACTGTGCAAGGCGAAACCTGTGTTGGTTTGGCCCAGGGTTATTTTTTAAATCTATCCAAAGACCTGCAACTTACAAGGGTGTTTCGGCTAAGAAGTCTGTACAAGGCGAAATCGGTGCTAGTACGGCCCAGTCTTCTTTTATAAATAAGTCCGCCCGAAGGCCCCAACTTACAAAGAATTGAGTGCAAGGCGAAGCCTGTGTTGCTTTAGCCCAGTGTTATTTTTAAAATCCGTACGAAGGCTTGCGACTTACAGAGGTGTTCCGTCTTAGAAGTCTGGAAAAGGCGGAGACGGTGTTGGTCCGGCCCAGGGTAATTATTTTACATTTTTCCGACGGCCGCTAACTTACAAAGGTGTTTCGCTCAAGAATACTGTGCAAAGCGAAGCCGGTGTTTGTCCACCCCAGGGCTAGTTTTTGAATTCTGGACGAAAGCCGCTATCTTACAAAGGTTTTTCCCTTCAGAAAACTGTGCAAGGCGAAGCCGGTGTTGGTCAGCCGCAGGGTAAATTTTTTAAATTTGTCCTAAGGTCGCTAACATACAAAGATGTTTCATCCAATAATACTGTCAAAGCGAAGCCGGTGTTGGTCCGGCCCAAGGTTATTTTTTAAATGAGGCCAAAGGCTGCTAACTTACAAAGTGTTTCACATAAGAATACTGTGCAAGTCGAAGCCGGTGTTAGTCCGGCCCAGTGTTTTTTTAATTCCGTCGAGAGCCGCTATCTAACAAAGTTCTTTCCCTTAAGAAAACTGTGCAAGGCGAAACTGGTGTTGGTCCGGACCAGGGTGATTTTTTTATATCCAACCGAAAGCCCGCTCACATACAAAGGTGTTTCATTTAAGAATACTGTGCAAGGCGAAGCCGATGTTGGTCAGGTCCAGGGCAATTTTATTTTTTTATTTCGTCCTAAGGCCGTTAACTAACAAAGGTTTTTCACATTAGAATACGTTTCAAGGCGAAGCCGGTATTGGTCAAGCCCAAACATGTTTCATTTAAGAATTGTGTACAAAGCGAAGCCTGTGTTGTTCTTTCCCAGGGTTATTTTTATAATTACTGTGCAAGGTGAAGCCGGTGTTGGTCAGCCCCAAGGTAATTTTTTTAAATTCGTCCGAAGGCCGCTAACTTATAAAGGTTTTTCAAATAAGAATACGCTGCAAGGCGAAGCCGGCGTTAGTCCGGCATTGGGATATTTTTATAATTCCGGCCGAAGGCCGCCATCTTACAAAAGTGTTCCTCTTAAGAATACTTTGCCCGGCGAAGCCAGTATTTGTCTGAACCATGGTTTTTGTTAAATTCGGCCGAAGGCCGCCAAGTTACAAAAGAGTACCACTTAAGAATACTGTGCAAGGCGAAGCCGGTGTTGGTCCGCCCCAGGGTAATTTTTTTAAATGTGTCCGAGGGCCGCTAACTTACAAAGGTGTTTCACCTATTAATACTGTGCAAGACGAAGCTGGTGTTGGTGCGGACAAGGGTTATTTTTTTAAATCCGGCAGAAGACCTACTAACTTATAAAGGTTGTTCATTTAATAATACTGTACAAGGCGAAGACGGTGTTGGTCCGGCCCAGGATAATTTTTTTAAAATCGGCCGCCAACTTACAAAGCTGTTTAACTTAAGAAAAATGTGCACGGCGACGCCGGTATTAGTCTGGATCAGGGCTATTATTTTAAATCTGGTGGTGATTCAATTAAGAATAGTGTGCAAGGCGAAGCCGGTGTTGGTCCGGGCCAGGGTTATTTTTTTAAATTCGGTCGAAGGCCGCTAACTTACAAAGGTAAGATTACTGTGATTACTTAAGATTACTGTGCAAGGCCGAAGTCCCGCTACCTTCCAACGTGTTTCAATTAAGTATACGGTGCAAGGCGAAGTCAGTGTTGGTCCGGACCAGGGTAATTTTTTTAAATTCGGCCGCCAACTTACAAAGCTGTTTCAATTAAGAAAAATTTGAACCGCGGTTCCGGTATTAGTCTGGACCAGGGTTATTTTTTTAATTCAGTCGAAGGTCGGCAACTTATAAAGGAGTTCTATTTAAGAATACTGTGCAAGGCAAAGCCGGTGTCAGTCAGGTTCAGAGTGTTCCAAATCGGTGTTAGTCCGGCCTAGTACTCTTTTTATAAATCAGGCCGAAGGCCGTCAAGTTTCAAAAGAGTTCCACTTAAGAATACTGTGCAGGTCGAAGCCGGTGTCGGTCAGCCCCAGGGTAATTTTTTTAAATTTGCCTGAAGGCCGCTAACTTACAAGGGTGTTCCACTTAAGAATGGTGTGCAAGGTGAAGTCGGGATGGTCCACTTAAGAATACTGTGAAAGGCGAAGCCGGTATTGGTCCGGCCAAGGGAAATTTTTTTAAATTCGGTCATCAACTTAAAAAGGTGTTCTACTTATGGTAAAAATAGTGTGCAAGGCTAAACCGGTGTTAGTCCGGCCCAGTGATATTTTCATAAATCCGGCCGAGGGCCTCTAACTTACAAAGGTGCAAGGCGAGGCCGGTGTTGTTTCGGCCCATGATTATTTTTTTAAATCCGGCCGAAAGCTGCCAACTTACAAAATGTTTCACTATAGAATACTGTGCAAGGCGTAACCTGTGTTGGTTTGGCCCAGGGTTATTTTTAATGTTCTTCCGGAGGCCTCTGTCTTACAAACATTTTTCACTTAAGAATGCTGTGCAAGGCCAAGCCGGTGTTAGTCCGGCATTGATATATTTTTATAAATCAGGCCGAAGGCCGCCAACTTACTAAAGGCCGGCAAGTAACAGAAGATTTCCACTCAAGAATACTGTGCGTTGTGAAGCCCGTGTTGATCAGCCCCAGGGTAATTTTTTTAAATTTGTCCGGAGGCCACTAATTTACAAAGGTGTTTCACCTATTATTGCTGTGCAAGGCGAAGCCGCTGTTGTTTTTGCCCAGGGTTATTGTTATAAATTCTTCCGAAGGCCGCTAACTTACAAAGTATTTTCACTTAGGAACACTTTGCCAGGCGAAGCCGGAATTAGTCTGGACCAGAGTTGTTTTTCTAACTTCCGTCGAAGGCCGTCAAGTTACAGACGGGTTCCACTTAAGAATAGTGTGCAAGGTGAAGCCCGTGTTGATCAGCCCCAGGGTAATTTTTTTAAATTTGTCCGAAGGCCGCTAATTTACAAAGGTGTCTTACCTATAATACTGTGCAAGGCGAAGACGGTGTTGGTCCGCCCGAGTGTTATTTTTTTAAATCCGGCCGAAAGCCGCTAACGTATACAGGTGTTCAACTTAAGAATAGTGTGCAAGGTGAAGTCGGTGTTGGTCAGGCCCTTGGTAGTTTTTCTAACTTCGTCCGAAGGCCGTAACTTACGAAGGTTTTTACATAAGAATAGTGGACAAGACGAAGCCAGTTCTATTCCAGCCCAGTGTTATTTTTTTAATTCCGGACGAAAGCTGCTATCACTTAAGAATACTATGCAAGGCGAAGCCGGTGTTGGTCCGGACCAGGGTTGTTTAAGTAAAAGCGGTCGAAGGCCCGCTAACTTCCAAACGTGTTTCAATTCAGAATACGGTGCAAGGCGAAGCCGGTGTTGGTCCGGACCAGGGTTTTTTTTTAAATCCGGACGAAGGCCCGCTAACTTACAAACGCGTATCAATTAAGAATACAGTGCAAGGCGAAACCGATGTGGGTGCAGCCCAGGGTTATTTTTTTAAATCCGGCCGAAGGCTCGCTAACTTGCAAACGTGTATCAATTAAGAATACTGTGAACTGTGAAGCCGGTATTATTATGGACCAGGGTTATTTTTTTTAATTCGGTCGACAATTTACAGAGGTGTTCCTCTTAAGAATACTATGAAAGGCGAAGCCTGTGTCGGTCCGATCCAGGGTTTTTGTTTAAATCCAGCCGAAGGCCCGTTAACTTACAAAGGTTTTCCACTTAAGAATACTCTGCAAGGCGAAGCCGGTGTTAGTTCCGCCCAGTGTTATTTTTATAAAGTCGGCCGAAGGCCGATACCTTTCAAAGGTGGTTCACTTACGAATACTGTGCAAGGTTTTTAAAATTCGTCCGAAGGCCGCTAACTTACAAAGGTTGTTCACCTAATGATATTGTGCAAGGTGTAGCCGCTGTTAGTCCGGCCCAAGGTTATTTTTTTAAATTCGGCCGCGGACTTAAAAAGCTGTTTCACTTAAGAATACTGTGCCAGGCGAAGCCGGTATTAATCTGGACCATGGTTAATTTTCTAAATCCGGTCGTAGGAGGCCAACTTACAAAGCCTGTGTTGGTCCCGTCAAAGGGTTATTTTTTGAATCCGTCCTCTAACTTGCAAAGGTGTTTTACGTAACAATAGTGTGCAAGGCGAAGCCGGTGTTGTCTCGGCCGGGGATAAGTTTTTCTAATCCGGACGAAGGCTGCCAACTTACGAAAGTGATTCACTTAAGAATACTGTACAAGGCCAAGCCGGTGTTGGTCCGGCTTTTTTTTTAAATCCATCCGAAGGCTGCCAGCTTACGAAGGTGCTTCACTTAAGATACTGTGAAAGGCGAAGCCTGTTTTGGTCCGGTCCAGGGTTCTTTTTATAAATCCGGCCGAATACCGCAAACGTGCAACGATGTTCCGTTTAAGAATACTACTTGGTGATTTTTTAATTTCGGTCGAGGGCCGGTAACTTACAAAGGGTTTTTTTAATTCCGGTCAACCAACAAAGCTGTTTCACTTAAGAATACTGTGCCAGGCAAAGCCGATATTATTCTGGACCAGGTTTATTTTTTTTAATTCTGCCGAAGGCCGGTGTTAAAGCGTGCGCTTAACAGGACACCACCCTAATATTGTGTGCGCACCCTAATGCGTCTCTCTCCAGCTCATTCAGCTAAAAAAAAACCGTGCTTGGCGAACAATCGGAGAGATTTCATATCAACATATCGGCAAGAGCCATTAAAAACTAAAAATATTGTGAAAAAAGAAAATAATAACAACATAAACATATAAAAATATTAAAATTAGTTAAAATTTAGAGTGGCCTTTCGAACTCATACAACAAAAACAAAACCAAGTGCATAACATTAAAACTATTTAGAAAAGGGGTATTTGTGCAATGCAAACGAAATATAAGCTACTAGCCCCCCACATGGGGGGTGGGGCCATGTGCAGAAGTTTACGCAAGTGAGGAAAGTTTTTGACTGCCATTCACCTGGGAGTGGCCAGAAACGATTCTTGCATATGGCTCAAGCAGCTTACGACGTCCGGTCTTAGACCACGTATCCCCTGGGTAACCAACGAACATCCGTTTGGAGGCGAGCTAAAATGAGAAGGCGAGTCCCATGCGGTTGTGCGTAGGGTTTGGAACTCACCACATGAAAAAACAACCCGATGAAAAACTAATTTAAGCCTCGGATGAGAGACCCCCCTTTTGATGACGACCCCCGCAAATGTTTTAAGGATTACGATTTTAGGGCATGCACCTGAAATGTCCGGTACCTTAATTGGGAAGGTGCCGCTGCCCAGCTGGTTGATGTCCTCATAGAGTTCAAGACTGACATAACTGCCGCCCAAGAATTGCGATGGACGGGACAAGGACGGAAGAAGGTGGGTCCTTGTGAAATTTACTACAGCGGTCATACAAAGGAGCGCAAATTTGGTGTCGGATTCGTGGTGGGAGAGAGACTCCGTCGCCGAGTACTGGCATTCACTCCTGTGGATGAACGTCTAGCCACAATTCGCATCAAGACAAAATTTTTCAACACTACTCTAATTTGCGCCCACGCCCCAACGGAAGCGATGGATGACTTGACCAAAGATGCCTTTTACGAGCGCCTCGAACGCACTTATGAGCGCTGCCCCCGCCACGACGTCAAAATTATGCTTGGCGACTTCAACGCTAGGGTGGGAAAAGAAGGTATCTTTGGTACGACTGTCGGAAAATTCAGTCTCCAGACTGAAAGAGAAAGAGGCCGAGATGTGGGAGTACGAGGAGCTTGAGAAGCTGGCCGACAAAGGTAATTCTCGAAAATTCTACGAAAAGATACGGCGACTTACAGAAGGTTTCAAGACCGCAGCAAACTATTGTAGGACTCATTGAGGTGAGCTATTGACAGATGCCCAGAGTATACTCACTTTATGGAAGGAGCACTTCTCCAGCCTGCTGAATGGCAGTGTACAAGAAACACGAGGAGATGGTGAACCCGAAACTCCAATTGATGACGATGGAAAAGTTGTTCCGTTACAACAAAGCGGCAGGGGCCGATGGATTACCAGCCGAGCTATTCAATTACCGCGGCGAAGAACTGATCAGGTGCATGCATCAACTTCTTTGCAAAATATGGTCGGATGAAAGCATGCTCGACGATTGGAATTTAAGTGTGCTCTACCCGATTCAAAAAAAAGGCGATCCAACAGCCTGCGCCAATTACCGTGGAATACGCATTCTTAATATCGCATATAAGATTCTATCAAGCGTATTGTGTGAAAGACTAAAGCCCACCGTCAACAAACTGATTGGACCTTATCAGTGTGGCTTTAGACCTGGTTAGTCAACCAATGACCAGATATTCACCATGTGCCAAATCTTGGAAAAGACCCGTGAAAAGAGAATCGACACCCACCACCTTTTCGTCGATTATAAAATCGCCTTCGACTGCACGAATAGGAGCTGCCTTTACGCCGCTATGTCTGAATTTGGAATCCCCGAAAAACTTAAACTTAACTGACGTTAAGCAACACTAAAAGCTCCGTTCGATACCAAACGAGGTTTCAGACAGGGTGATTCCTTATCGTGTGACTTTTTTAATTTAATGCTGGAGAAAATGATACGAGGTGTAGAGCTAAATAAAGAAGGTACAATCTTCTATAAGAGTGTACAGCTGATGGCGTACGCCGATGATATCGACATTATTGGCCTCAACAACCGCGCCGTGAGTTCTGCTTTCTCCAGACTTAATAACGAAGCGAAACGAATGGGTCTTGTAGTGAATGAGGGCAAGACGAAATATCTCCTGTTATCAAACAAACAGTCATCGCATTCGCGATCTATCTAGGAACCAGCATTAATACCAACAACAATTTCAGCCCTGAAATCCAACGTCGAATCCCTCTTGCCAGCAGGTGCTACTTTGGGCAGAGTAGGCAATTGAAAAGTAAAGTCCTCTCTCGACGAACGAAAACCAAACTCTACAAGTCGCTCATCATACCGGTTCTACTATATGGAGCAGAAGCGTGGACGATGTCAACATCTGATGAGTCGGCTCTAGGAATCGTCGAGAGAAAAGTTCTGCGAACGATTTATGGTCCTTGCGCATTAGCAACGGCGAATACCGCAGACGATAGAACGCTGAGCTGTACGAGCTATACGATGATATTGATATAGTTCAGCGAATGAAGAGACAGCGGCTACGCTGGCTAGGCCATGTCATCCGAATGGATGAAAGTATTTTATGCAGTACCCACTGGAGGAAGCATAGGAATAGGGAGACCTCCACTCCGTCGGAAAGATCAAGTGGAGAGTGATCTGGGTGCACTTGGCATTTCCAACTGGCGCCAAACAGCGAGAAGAAGAGATGAATGGGGCGCTATAATTGGTTCGGCTATAATCGCGTAAGCGGTGCCAACGCCAATAAAGAAGAAGAAGAAGCATAAGCTTAAATAAAAGCAATCAAGACTTAAGAAAAAAAAAAACAGAAAAACAATATTATTTACCAACATTCGATAAAAAAATGCACAAACCCAACAACAACTAATGCAGCAACATCTTCAAAGATGCACTTTTTATAAATTAAAACAAAAAAAACAAGAAAAACGAAATTAACATCAATGTAAAATACAAAATCAAAAATAAGAATACAATCAACATTAATCATAACATAATCATAACATTGGCTCAAGATCTGCAAATACCAGCAGAAGGAAAGTGGCCAGCTATTATCCTAGGAAGACCCATCGATTCATATTTAAAATCACAGGATTTAAAGGAATCTCACCGGTGGAATTTAATAAAGGGGCGTAAGACTTGTTTATGCAAATAAATAGTGTAAAGAACCTTTCTACAAATAGTTCATAAATTTATATGTTTTTTTTTTTAATCCAAAAAAATATACAGCCCAACAAAAATAAAAAGTTGCAAACCTACAAAATAAACTTGCTTTTTCTTGTAGCAAGAATTTTAGTAACGCGATTTTGAAGGTTGTTGACCTAAATTTCGAATTTGAGGGTTTGCAAATTAAGCATATGCACATACATTTTTACATATCCAAGAGAAATATTTAGTGTTCCCAACTAATAAATTCAGCTTGTATCCGAAGCATAAACAAAATCGAAACACTCTCCTGTGACAATTTCTCGTATGAGTTTCAATTTCAATTTCATTTATTTATCAGTACAGTAAGACACAGAGTCTTTTCATTGTACACATATTAATATATAATGAATTACAATTTGATTTTTTTTTTAAATCTTAGGAATAACTAAGAATAATATTAAGTCTAAAAGGAGGGATTTCAACAGTATGTTGACATAGGTAAGGATAATAGTGATGGGTATTATGCAAATAGGTTTGTAACTGCCGTTTTGAAGCATCCAATCGTTTTGATACATTTTACTGAAATTGGTAATGAGTTCCGAATTCTGACAGCACTAACAAAAAACAATCTAGAGGTCGTCAAAGTTTTGTATTTGGGGACAACAATATTGTGAGTACGAGAAGATCGCACAAACTTTATTCTGCGGAAAAGATATCCTGGTTGACGGTTTTTGATGATTTTAAATAAAAATATTAAGTTACGAACCTTGAGATAATTTTCAAGGGTGAAGCCGAGAATGTTTTTGGTGTACAAAGATATGTGTTCAAACTTTTTTTTGCAGTAAATGAACCTAGCTACGTTATTTAAAGCTAAATTTAATTTGTTTCTGGAATCGCAGCTTAGAGTACCATATACGACTTCAAAATAAGAAATTTGGGGAATAATAAGGGACTGAACTAGTTTAAGTTTTATTCTAATCGGCAAACAATCACACGTATGCCATAAATTTCGCAATGTCGAATATATTTTTATTACGCAATTGTTTATGTGATCTTCACAATTTAGACGGACATTAATTTTGAAGCCAAGATTTTTTACAACATTTTCAAATTTTAGTTCAATTGGTGACAGATTGCTGAGATCAAAATAATTACTTTTAATAGGAAGTACCTTCGTTTTCTTAGCATTTAGACAGAGACCATATATGTTAGACCATTCCTCAATTCTTATTAGATCCTCATTCAATCTAGCTATTAAATCTTCACCAAGACCAATGGGACGTGAGAGGTAAATCTGAGTATCATCGGCATATAGATGCATAGAAGAATTTTCGCAACAGTGAACAATGTCATCAATAAATAAACTGAAAAGTATTGGCCCTAAAATAGAGCCCTGAGGAACTCCAGAGATGATTTCTCTGCGACTTGAAATTACGTCCCCACACTGAACTTGCTGATATCTGTCCGATAAGTAGCTTCTCATAAGCTTAATTGCTGATGTGTTGAAACCAAAATAAGTTTTCAGTTTTAACAGTAGAATATCATGGTTTACAGTGTCGAAAGCTTTAGAGAAATCTAAGAGCACTAAGATGGTAAGTAAGTTATTGTCGAAAGCAGGACGGATGTCGTCCATGATTTTCATCACAAATGTGGAACAACTATGATTGGATCTATACCCAGACTGAGATTCGCTCAATAAATCATGTAGACGCAGGTGTGACACTATTTGAGCGGTAATAAATTTTTCAAATACTTTTGACAATGTTGGTAAGATACTAATAGGCCTGAAGTCTTGGGGAGCATTACACAAGTTACCTTTAACCACCGGAATGACATTGGCAATTTTCCACTGATTCGGAAACGTAGAGGAGGTTATAGCATGATTAAAAATGTGTGTAAGCATGGGAATCACATATGGCAGTATAGTTTTAGAAAACGTAAACTCAGACCATCCACTCCAATTGCGTTAGATTTTATATCAAAAACACACTTTATAACATCCTCTTCAGTAGCTGGGTTAAATGAGAATTCATGGGTGTGGTCAGTAACTAAGCTTTCATTGATGGTGAATGCAGATACATTTGCATGTGAATTTATATCAAGAAAGTATGAGTTCATCACACCAGCATCAATCCTACAAGTTTTTACCTCTTTGGCACAAATACCAAGTGATTTTAGATTTGTTCACAATACTTTGGAAGGCAAATCAGTTTTAAGTTTTGCACAAAGATAAGCTTTTTTACTTTTTCGCAATTCAGTTGGTACTTTATTCCTCAAGTTCTTGTATGTGGTCCAACGTTCATTAGTAGGATTACGCTTCCAATATCTATAAGCCCTACATCGGTCTTTTATAAGGGCTAGAATAGCCTTAGTGATCCAAGGTTTAGTATGGTTTATGGTATAGTTTTAATTCTACGAAGGGGAACATATTTTTCAAATAGATAATTAATTAGCGTGGTAAAGTACTGTAACTTGTCATTAACATCTACAAGTAGCCAGCAGTAATTCCAGTTTAGGGTCACGGCTTCAGTAGATAGCGAAGCACTGTCTATATTCTTGAAATCTCTGAAAGTTAAATCTATTGATGGCTTAACTCTATTTAATTCAAAATTGAAAAATATTATAATTAGCTCATGGTCAGAAACTCCGGGCAACGAAAATTGGTCAACATGGCTTACACTACTCCCCACGCTTACACCAAAAAGGTCTAACATACTTGGCTTGCAGTGTGGTGCAAATCTAGTTGCATATTCATTTACTATTGTTATGCCAACGTTGCTAAAACAGCTTAGCAAGTGTCTAGACTTATCATTACTCGACAACATATAAACATTAAAGTCACCACAAATGAGTACATGCACATAGCTCAAGGACAGTTTCGATATTTTACTGAACAGTTGAGTGAGATCATTTGACTTATGAGGATTGTATACACATACAACAACACACTTTTGTACATTAACACTACATTCAATAAACATACTTTCAACAGTTTCAGAAGAATGATATTTATATTATATTTTATATTTAATATCAGCCTTTAAATAAATTGCTATGCCACCGCCTCTCTGACTAATGGTTCTATCATTTCGTACAAGCAAATAGTCACATACAGAATATGCACAATCTGCAATAAAAGGTTAGAACCAGGTCTCAGTCACACAAATTATGCTACAGCTTAGGTCACGAAAGGTCAAGTTCATATAATCAAGTTTTTCACGGGTTAAACTCCTAGCATTAAAGTGGCAAACATTGAACCCTTTATGATATTGACATGTATATTTAAGAGCTAGCCTCAGATTGTCATTGTTATTGTGCTCACAAAGATTGCTGCTCATAACAATTTGATATATGTATATAAGAGATGCTTGAAAATGGTCAGTTACTATGAGGGAAACGGGAAACATAAGGTAAGGATGAAATAAGGGATTAATAAGGCATATCTACCATCTCCGGTATAAAACAAGAGGTCAAGCAGGAGATATAGTTAAACGATTCTCTTTAACTAACGACAATTTCTAATTGGCTTGGGATGCTCTCCACTCCCGGTGTGAAAACAATTGCCAATTAGTCGACAATCAGGTCACAAAATTATTGAACTTACCCAAAGTTCGAAAAGAAACCAGTGAAGAGTTAATTGATTTGTATTCCACAATCACAAATTCTTTATCAGTGCTCGAAACTCTCGGCACACCCACTGATAACATTACCAGAAAATTTTCTAATGCTATGGGAGCGATCTTTTGCATCCCGAAAGCAGTGCCCAACATGGCAACAAATGCAAGAATTCCTTTACAGGCAATTCGAAATTAAAGAATGCGTTGAAAACAAGCTCGCGAAATCCCCTACATCGGATAACATAACTAAGTCTATTCTTTCTCCACAGAATTGCCACCAATCGTGTAAGTTGTGCCAAAAGAATGCGTTGAAAACAAGCTCGCGAAATCCCCTACATCGGATAACATAACTAAGTCTATTCTTTCTCCACAGAATTGCCACCAATCGTGTAAGTTGTGCCAAAAGAATCACACTCTCAAGCATTGCAAGCAATTCAAGAAACTGCCGATACCCCAACGGTACAAAATTTCTTGCGTTGCACCATACCCTAAAACGATGTACATCACAAAACACTTGCTTGACTTGCCAACAAACGCATAACTCTCTTTTGCCCATAAGCTCAACTCATGGGTATGACCGACAAAATAAAAAAAAATTGCCCTTGACCTCCCCGAGTTAAAACAAACACAAACAGGCACACTTTACCACCCCGAGTCAAGACACACAGAGTAACACAACCTTGAACTCCCCGAGTCAAAGTACACAAAAAGCTGTGAAGATCACCCCAGATCATAATTCCCATTCGGACAGCAGAAATAACATGCAATCGCACTGCTCGCCTATGAGAAGATTTGCTCATTGCATACTCTGATCACCCTTAGATCAGAGTTTTTCCAAGGACGCTTTTCAAACAGGTTCTACAAGTCCCGTAGAACAGGCTCCTATCGGCAGCATGACACACGCTCATGTCTGCATCATCAAAATATTAATAAACAGAAAATTAGAAAATCCGCTGCAGTATACTTCCGACTTTTTCTTTCCAGGAAACGGACAGCCACATCGGGTCACGGTTTCTCATACCAAGAGAACCTGTCATAGTTCCGAAGAAAAACGCAACAGCAGAAATAATATCAGGAATTACAGGGGGAACCAGCACCATCTACGGCCTCCACGAAAACGGGTTTAATTCAGCACTTAAAATTATTTAACTAAAATAAACAATTGTATATAAACTTCGAAACGTAAGGTGTTTTTATTTTAAAAGACTTCAGAAGAGACCCTCGCGTGAACAGCCGGCAAATTACAAAAGAGTTCAACTTAACAATACTGTGCAAGGCGAAGCCGGTGTTGGTCAGGTCCAGGGCAATTT
Organism: Ceratitis rosa; assembly: GCA_037013455.1. Lineage (NCBI taxonomy): Eukaryota > Metazoa > Arthropoda > Insecta > Diptera > Tephritidae > Ceratitis > Ceratitis rosa. Next base: position 953,871 of record JAWMAG010000016.1, on the reverse strand, counting down.
TTCTAAATTCGTCCGACGGCCGCTAACTCACAAAGGTTTTTCACTTAAGAATACTGTTCAAGCCGAACAGGGTGTTGGTCAAGCCCCAGGTTATTTTATTAAATCCGGCCGAAGACTCACTAACTTCCAAACGTGTTTCAATTAAGAATAAAGTGAAAGGCGAAACCGGTGTTGATCCGGACCAGGGTTTTTTTTTTTAAATCGGGAAGAAGGCTGCCAACTTACAAAGCCTGTGTTGGTCCGGCCAAGAGTTTTTTTTTTTGAATCCGTCCCAAGGCCTTTAACATACAAAGGTGTTTTACTTAAGAATAGTGTGCAAGGCGAGGCCGGTGTTGTTTCGGCCGAGGATAATTTTTTTTTATCCGGCCGAAGGCTGCCAACTTACGAAAGCGATTCACTTAAGAATACTGTGCAAGGCGAAGCCGGTGTTCGTCCGGACCAGGATTTTTTTAAGTCCGTCCGAAGGCCTGCAACTGTCAAAAGTGTTCCGCCTAAGAGCTCTGTACAACGCGAAAATGGTGTTAGTCCCGCCCAGTGTTTTTTTTTTTATAAATGCGGCCGAAGGCCGCTAACTTCCAAAAGTTTTCCACTTCAGAATACTGTGCAAGGCGATGGCGGTGTTATTCTGGCCCAGTGTGATTTTTATAAATTTGGCCGCCAACTTACAAAGGTGTTCCACTTTAGAATACTGTGCAAGGCGAAGCCGGTGTTGGTCCGGCCCAGGGTTATTTTATTAAAGCCGGCCTAAAAAGTTTGTACAAGGCGAAATAGGTGCTAGTCCGGCCCAGTGTTATTATTATAAAACGGGCCGAAGGCCGCTAACTTACAAACATGTTTCTCTTAAGAATACCCAGGGTAATTTTTTTAAATTCGTCCGACGCCCGCTAACTTACAAAAGTTTCTCACTTAAAAATACTGTGCGAGGTGAAGCCGGGGTTGGTCCGTCCCAGGGTTATTTTTGTAAATCCGGTCGAAGGCCGCTAACTTACAAAGGTGTTCCACTTTATAATACTGGGCAAAGCGATGCCGGTGCTGTTTCAGCGCAGGATAATTTTTTTAAATCCGGAAGAAGGCTGCCAACTTACAAAGAACTGCTCTTAAGAATGTTGTGGAAGACGAAGCCGGTGTTAGTCCGGCCCAGTGTTATTTTTATAAATCCGGTCGAAGGCCTCTAACTTACAAGGGTGTTTCACTAAAGAATAGTGTGTAAGGCAAAGCCAGTGTTGGTCATGCCCACGCTAACTTTTTTTATTTCATTCGAAAGCCGATAACTTACAAAAACCTCTCACTTAATAATACAGCGCAAGGCGAAGCCGGTATAAGTCCTTCCCAGTGCTCTTTTTATAAATCCGGTCGAAAGCCGCTAACTTACGAACGTATTTCAATTAAGAATACGGCAAATAGCGAAGCCGGTGTTGGTCCGCCGGCATAGGGTTATGTTTATAAATCCGGTCGAAGGCCGTTAACTTACACATGTGTTCAGCCTAAGAAGTCTGTACAAGGCGAAGACGGTGTTAGTTTGGCCCAGCGTCCGAAGGCCGCTAACTTACAAAGGTTTTCCACTTCAGAATTCTGTGCAAGGCGAAGCCGGTGTTAGTCCGGCGCTGTGTTTTTTTTATAAATCTGGCCGAAGGACAACAACTAACAACGATGTTCCTTTTAAGAATTCTGCGCAAGGCGAAGCCTGAATTAGTCCGTCCCTTGGTGATTTTTTAATTTCGGTCGAGGGCCGCTACCTTACAAAAGTGTTTCACTCAAGAATACTGTGCAAGGCGAAGACGGTGTTGGTCCGGCCCAGGGTTTCTTTAAATCCGTCCGTAGGCCGCTAACTTACAAAGGTTTTTCACATAAGAATACGGTGCAAGGCGAAGCCGGTAATGGTCAAGCCCAGGGTAATTTTTCTAAATTCGGCCGCCAACTTACAAAGCTGTTTCACTTAAGAATATTGTGCCAGACGAGGCCGGTATGAGTCTGGACCAGAGTTATTTATTTAAATTCTGCCGAAGGCCGATGTTTGGGCGTGCGCTTAACAGGACACCACCGTAATATTGTGTGCGCACCCTAATGCGTCTCTCTCCAGCTCATTTAGCTATAAAAGCCGTGCTTGGCGAACAATCGAAGAGATTTCATCTCAACATATCGGCAAGAAGACCCCCTCGCGTGAACATGGTCTTTCGAGCCTAGCAGAAAGGCATCTATGTGCAACAGCCACTAAATACTAAAAATATTGTGAAAAAAGAAAATAATAACAACATTAACATATGAAAATATTAAAATTAGTTAAAATTGAAAGTGGACTTTCGAACTCATGCAACAAAAAAAAAAACCTAGTGCATAACAAGAAAACTATTTAGAAAGGGGGTATTTGTGCAGTGCAATCGAAATATAAGCTACTAGCATAATCTTAAATAAAAGCAATCAAGACTTAAGAAAAAAAAACAGAAAAAACAAAATTATTTACCAACATTCGATACAAAAAAATGCACAAAAGCAACAACAACAAATGCAGCAACATCTTCAAAGATGCACTTTTTATAAATTAAAACCAAAACAACAAAAAAACAAAATTAACATCAATGTAAAATACACAATCAAAATAACAATACAATCAACATTAATCAGAACATAATCATAACATTGGTTTAAGAACCTTTCTACAAATAGTTCATAAATTTATATGTTTTTTTTTTAATCCAAAAAATATACAGCCCAACAAAAATAAAAATTTGGAAACCTACAAAATAAACTTGCTTTTTCTTGTAGCAAGAATTTTAGTAACGCGATCTTGAAGGTTGTTGACCTCAATTTCGAATTTAAGGGTTTGCAAATTAAGCATATGCACATACATTTTTACGTATCCAAGAGAATTATTTAGTGTTCCCAACTAATAAATTCAGCTTGTATCCAAAGCATAACAAAAATCAAAACACTCTCCTGTGACAATTTCTCATAAGATTTTCATTTAAAGAACAGCATAAACTCCCTCTTTGGCTTGCTTTTCTATTTTCTTTTGTGCTTTCTTAAGCACAGCTTCAGCATAACAGCGAACACACAATCGCACATATACTGTAGCCGCACATTGCATCTACTTTGATCTACTTCGCTCTTCTCTTGAAGTATAAACACAAATATACATACATACACATAAACTGCATCCCAGCCCAGCAGTAAACACTGCTGGGTCACTATATTTTCAAGTACTTCTCGACTACACCCAATTTCACGTAACACAAGTTCCCCGAGGCTAAGTGTTAACTTGTTTAAAAACAAGAAATTTTGATTAAAAATATTTTAATAAATTTAAAATTACATTAAACTGCCCAATGCCGAAAAATCTAAACTCAAAATCTCCAACTCAGCTTAAGGCACAACCCGACACTAATGATGCTTCTCCCCATCCTCTTGACAATTGCTATAAACGTGTTCAAGATGCATATGTTGTCTTATTCCAAAAAGACACAGAAGACCTCCCCGCGAATTTCCTTGCGCTGGCGGAAGGAAAGTATGAATTTAGCACTGATACTTATGAAAACACTAAAGCAAAAATTGCTGAGCAATTAAAATTAATTAGTGCAGTGAATCAACCTATGTCTAGTTCTCAAATAGAACCCAGAAGCAAAATAGTTGAACAACCGGAAGTATACCATATATCCAACTTCCGCCCTGTGACACTGAAACGTTTTATGGTGGATACGATGAGTGGCCGTCTTTTCGAGACATGTTCACTGCCGTATATATGAACCACCCACGGCTATCTTCAGCTCAAAAGTTATACCATCTCCGGTATAAAACAAGAGGTCAAGAAGGAGATATAGTTAAACGATTCTCTTTAACTAACGACAATTTCTAATTTGCTTGGGATGCTCTCCACTCCCGGTGTGAAAACAAGCGCCAATTAGTCGACAATTAGATCACAAAATTATTGAACTTACCCAAAGTTCGAAAAGAAACCAGTGAAGTGTTAATTGATTTGTATTCCACAATCACAAATTCTTTATCAGTGCTCGAAACTCTCGGCATACCCACTGATAGCTGGGACCTAATCCTTGTATATATATGGTCATCCACATTACCAGAAAATTCTCTAATGCTATGGGAGCAATCTCTCACATCCCGAAAGCAGTGTCCAACATGGCAACAAATGCAAGAATTCCTAGCGAACCCCTATGCGCTTCGCCGCATGCAGTCATAAAATGCAATGAGAAGTCCTAGAATTTTTTATATGAAAGTCATTTATTTTATTTCAAATTTTTTATTTTCAATCCAAAACATTTCGATAAACTATATTTTTCGTCTGTCCATTTGGAGCGTACACAAATAAAGAGTTTGGAATGCCAACTCTTGAACAGGCCACGTATAGCTGCCCATGAGAAAAACACGGCTCTTCCAAATTCAATCCGCATACTTGAAGCGTTTGTCCTTGTGCCTTATTGATTGACCAGGCAAATGATAGACGCACTGGGAATTTGCACTCGCTTGAATTCAAATGGCATGTCTGTTGGTATCAGCGGAATACGCGGTATGAGCACAATTTCTCCTTTCCATTTGCCAGTCAATATTGTGTAGTAAAATTATTGATGAGCCGATTTTTAAATTCAAACGATGCGGTGGCATACCAAGCTTTTCTAGAGAATTTAAAAATTCAACTTGATAATTCACTGCATCATCTTCATTCATTGCGCTATCAAAAGATTTATATGAAGTCAGTGCGCCTGGCAAATTTTTCTTGAATGTGAAAATTGATTTCATTGACATGTACATTTTTTGGTGACAATACTGCTCGTTTTTTCTGTGAATTTGAATAATATTTGGAAACACGCGTTCAATTAATTTGCCTTTGGATTGTAGAATTGTACAAAAATTGTTTGGCAAAGTGATCAAGCCATTTGTATTTGAAACTTTGCCACTTCCGATTTCTAACAATTGCTTCGAAAACCGTTCTGCAGATTGATCATTGTGCAATTGAACACGCATGTTTATGTTCAATGTCAATTTTTGGACATGTCGCCACAGGAAAGATGACTTCAAGCACGCATTGACCTCATCCGCTAATGTTGCTCGTGTAATCACGGGCAATGTTTGGCAGAAATCACCTGACAAAAATATTAGTGCACCACCAAAAATTTGTTGATTGCAACGTAGATCTTGCATTGTACGGTTTAATGCTTCCAGGGATTTTTTATGGGTCATTGTACATTCATCCAATAGAATAATTGCTGCTTGCTGCAAAACTTTTGCCATTGCAGATTTTCTTGATATGTTGCATGTGGGATTGTCAATCACCTGTACATTCAAAAATAATATCATAGTAATTAGCACTAATGTATTTTAAATCGATTAATCAATGAACACAAACAAACCTGCACAGTTAACGGCAATTTTACTGCTGAGTGTGCTGTTCGTCCACCATCCAATAAAGTAGCAGCAATTCCAGACGAAGCAAGTGCCAATGCAATTTTTTGTTGTGACCGAATGGCTGCCAAAATCAATGATACCACAAATGTTTTATCCGTACCTCCAGGCGCATCCAAAAAATATAATCCACCAGCATCATTTTGTACTGCTTGCATAACGGTATCGTAAACATGTTTTTGTTGGTCGTTCAATTTGGGTAAATACGAATTCACAAATGTTTGCAATTCATTGATATTGTACTGTTTGCATTGGACGATTGGGTGAAGGTATACCTAATTGACCTAATGCTTTATTTGTCATCGCAAGGCATATATCTTAAATCGATATCAATGCCTCGTTATACGTTTCTAATGAGATCAGCAAATCGTGATTTCTGGTGTGATGACGCATTCGATTTAAAAAGTCTTCGGTCATAAAATCTTTATATGTATTCCACAAATCAAGTGGATTCGATGGAAAGCATGTCGATAATATTATGACATATAACATACGTATGGTATTTGATGTGGAGAAGAAGAAATCGATGCCTCGTTAAGTGTCAAATCCCAATGTGCATCATTTTCCAACAAATGTAAGTGTTCACATGCTTCGCGATATGTCTGACATAAATGACCATTAACCCTTCTCAAATGTTGAAATGAGCGTGGTCCTACAACGTTTACCAACAACAATCGCAAATAATAGCACTCTGCGTTGTTTGGATGAACTGTGTACAGCCTTCTCATAGTATCTTCAAATAAAACGCCTGGATGACCATCAACTGGTGCTCCTCTTTTACATCGATGCCATTTTTTTGCAGTCCAAATGAAATAGTGTGGTACGTGCGAAAACAGTAATGTTCTGGCAAATTCATCACTTTCACACAACTGGAAGAATGCAGTTAATGTTGTTGCTGGTGGTTGTGCCGCTCTCTGCCCCACATTTGTATCAGTAAAACAAACACGTTGCCCATTTGCCAAATGAACAGCCAAATGAACCACAGCAGGATATCGCTCACGCATTGGAAATGTATAAATTCTCCAAAGAGCTTCATTAGTGCTTATGTAACGTCCTATTTTATATTGGGAAATTCCATCATATCTATTGTCACCAACTACTCCAAAAACAGCCATGTCGCTTCCTTTGTTGACATATTTGCATATATGGTATATTTGATCGACTTCACTGAATGACAATATTCAGCGTTAATAAGAGCTTCAAATATTTTTGATAATGGCGGTGAATATGGCACTATCCAACGATTATCAATGATAGTGTCTTGATTTCGAACTCTAATTGTTGTTGTAGGGCCAAAATCGTCTGGTGACCGACGTCGATACGATGGGTATCCGTCATTGCCTCTTACTGTTTCGGAGATCAATGCTCTTGGATACCGCTTTGAGCATTTTCCATCGGTCATGTATAGCGAATTTAAATTTAGTTCACCGCATGGGCCGTGAATTATGTTTTTCGTAACAGATTCAAATAATTATGGATCGCTGCTTTGATCTGGAATTTCGGCTGATATAATGCGATCAATCTCATTTGGTGTAACTTTTTGAATCAACCATATCAATATGTGTGCGTGCGGTAGCCCTCGTTTCTGCCATTCAATCGAATACATCCAGCAACGCACGTCTCCAAATATTTTAAATCTGACAATCAAATCCATCAATGCCTTTTATTTCTGTTGAAATACACGTGCAGTTATATCGTGCCAATCAATTGGTTTTTGACCAACAAGTAAATCATTTACGTCCGCCCACTGTGGATTACATGTAAATGTTATAAATAAGTCTGGTCGACCACATTGCATCTTGCGTGTATTCATGCATGTGACACGGACTGCCGACATATGTGGATGGTAACATTGTTAAACGTCCGATATCAATTGCATTACCATCATTTACTATTGCATCTCGCAAGTGTATATATTCTTCCGATCGTAAATTTGCTTGATTGAATCGAAGGTAACTAAGACGTTCTGTTTCGATTTTTGCGTACATGTTAACAGGGTATTGATGGAAAACTTTGCCACATCTCAAAATGAAATTGTCTTCTTGTGGGCGAATCATGAATCTGTACGAAAAATAGTTCATCGCACTAACTTTCTTTTGTATGTTACGACCTGTAATGAATGCATTATCAAAAAATTAAAATGTCTTCTTGTGTTAAAATGAATGCATATTGAATTTATTTTATATTTTACCGGTTTGTGGATCTATCATTGGTATATATATATACATATAGGCGTCATCACCTTTACAGTACAATAATGGATATTGTAATGCATCATAGCTGCGGTGAAGCTCTGAAACATGCTGTAATTGCTAATTTCTTCAATGTAGCACAATGTCGCAAGATCGAAACTGGTCCCCAACAATTACAATAGCCACTTCATCGATTGTCGGTGCATTAAATCGTCTTGCATGCTCTCCGAAGGGTGTTCTATCGGCTTTTATGATGATTTTGTGGTTATGCGATGGCATACGATCGAGATCGATATTGAATAATCGAACTAATTCATTGTGTTGATGAGAAAATGTTTGAAGCTCAGAAACAATTTGTCGCCTTGACCTCGAAGCAATTGTACATCGCCGATCCAATTCGCGATTTTCATCTCCAATGAAATAGATTTGTAAGAATTGATGATCGGTATCAGGATATGGTAAAACGAGCCAGCGCGATGGTAAAACTGACCCTGAATCTGTAATATGTGAGGTATGTAATTCGATTTTGGGTCTACATTTTTGAAAACCTCGAAGAAATTGTTGCTCTGATTGCAATTTTCACGAGATATTCCACATGAACTAATTACCTTGAACGTCGGCATAAAACTGTCTCTTACAATTTTTGTCGCACCAAAAGAAGTCATTTGAAATGATGCATTGTATTCTTGAATATGAGATAAAAAATATGTCGACGCTGATGACATTCCAAAAATCAGCGAAGGTAGTGGATCGGGTGGAGATTCAAATTTTGACAATTTCACTTTGCCGTTAGCACAGCATATGCCATCTGTTTCATTTGGAAATTTGGCTGCATCACAATGTGCACATCTCACCGTCATTCCACCAATACAGACATATGCACTGTAATCAATCGCGCTATCGTAATTAAAAGCAGCAAGGAGCGTTTGCTGGCTGGCTATCAAGAGATCGATTAGGTGAATTTCGATTTCGTGCATATCGATCTCTGTTATCGGCATTAATTTGTCCACGCTGTTCCTCATTTTGCAATCTTCTTTTCGACTATAAAGAAGAAGCATTACGTGTACGGCGACCAACATTAGCACGCCTTGATCATGGCATTTTTTTTTTGCTGTATGATGAAATTTGAGGCACGATTAATTTATGAAATTTTTACACATACTTTGTAAAAACGAAACTAATCATATAGCTGCACGTCTACATAGGAACAACAACCAAAACAATAAAAATCAACACACACCTATGCACGTGAACTGATTGATGAACGAATTCGAGAAGACGTATGAAGAACACAATACAATAGAAATGGCAAGATTTAAATCTCACAAAATCTGTAAAAAAATGAAAAAAATACATTTTAAATCAAATTGGCACTTTTCAATGGAGAAACAAAACGCAAATTAAAATAAAATCCGCAATAAATCAAAATGAAGTGCGAAGAAAAAAACACCGCACTAACAACAACACATACCGTAGAATTCAATAAAGCATGTGTGTAGCAAATCCGGTTTATTACGAATCTAAAAAAATTTAATTCAAAAACACTATAAATATATGATGCAAAATAGTTACATGGAATACGATTTCCAAATAAAATATCCAATTTGATTTCCAAACTCACAAACTTGAATGAAAGAGAAAACCACGTGTTTACCGCATTCATCAGCAGACTTGCTTGTCATTGCATGTCGTTCGTTTTTTTTTTTTGTCGTTTGCTTCATCTCTTTCTTCAGATACACTCACGCTAGCTGCAACATTCATATACTCACACATTTTATGCTCCTTTCGAATGACTATGATTTTTGAACGCACTCAAAGCAGATATCAGCGAATTTAAATTTAGTTCACCGCATGGGCCGTGAATTATGTTCTTCGTAACAGCTTCAAATAATTATGGATCGCTGCTTTGATCTGGAATTTCGGCTGATATAATGCGATCAATCTCATTTGGTGTAACTTTTTGAATCAACCATATCAATATGTGTGCGTGCGGTAGCCCTCGTTTCTGCCATTCAATCGAATACATCCAGCAACGCACGTCTCCAAATATTTTAAATTTGGCAATCAAATCCATCAATGCCTTTTATTTCTGTTGAAATACACGTGCAGTTATATCGTGCCAATCAATTGGTTTTTGACCAACAAGTAAATCATTTACGTCCGCCCACTGTGGATTACATGTAAATGTTATAAATAAGTCTGGTCGACCACATTGTGACACGGACTGCCGACATATGTGGATGGTAACATTGTTAAACGTCCGATATCAATTGCATTACCATCATTTACTATTGCATCTTGCAAGTGTATATATTCTTCCGATCATAAATTTGCTTGATTGATGGAAAACTTTGCCACATCTCAAAATGAAATTGTCTTCTTGTGGGCGAATCATGAATCTGTACGAAAAATAGTTCATCGCACTAACTTTCTTTTGTATGTTACGACCTGTAATGAATGCATTATCAAAAAATTAAAATGTCTTCTTGTGTTAAAATGAATGCATATTGAATTTATTTTATATTTTACCGGTTTGTGGATCTATCATTGGTATATATATATACATATAGGCGTCATCACCTTTACAGTACAATAATGGATATTGTAATGCATCATAGCTGCGGTGAAGCTCTGAAACATGCTGTAATTGCTAATTTCTTCAATGTAGCACAATGTCGCAAGATCGAAACTGGTCCCCAACAATTACAATAGCCACTTCATCGATTGTCGGTGCATTAAATCGTCTTGCATGCTCTCCGAAGGGTGTTCTATCGGCTTTTATGATGATTTTGTGGTTATGCGATGGCATACGATATTGAATAATCGAACTAATTCATTGTGTTGATGAGAAAATGTTTGAAGCTCAGAAACAATTTGTCGCCTTGACCTCGAAGCAATTGTACATCGCCGATCCAATTCGCGATTTTCATCTCCAATGAAATAGATTTGTAAGAATTGATGATCGGTATCAGGATATGGTAAAACGAGCCAGCGCGATGGTAAAACTGACCCTGAATCTGTAATATGTGAGGTATGTAATTCGATTTTGGGTCTACATTTTTGAAAACCTCGAAGAAATTGTTGCTCTGATTGCAATTTTCACGAGATATTCCACATGAACTAATTACCTTGAACGTCGGCATAAAACTGTCTCTTACAATTTTTGTCGCACCAAAAGAAGTCATTTGAAATGATGCATTGTATTCTTGAATATGAGATAAAAAATATGTCGACGCTGATGACATTCCAAAAATCAGCGAAGGTAGTGGATCGGGTGGAGATTCAAATTTTGACAATTTCACTTTGCCGTTAGCACAGCATATGCCATCTGTTTCATTTGGAAATTTGGCTGCATCACAATGTGCACATCTCACCGTCATTCCACCAATACAGACATATGCACTGTAATCAATCGCGCTATCGTAATTAAAAGCAGCAAGGAGCGTTTGCTGGCTGGCTATCAAGAGATCGATTAGGTGAATTTCAATTTCGTGCATATCGATCTCTGTTATCGGCATTAATTTGTCCACGCTGTTCCTCATTTTGCAATCTTCTTTTCGACTATAAAGAAGAAGCATTACGTGTACGGCGACCAACAATAGCACGCCTTGATCATGGCATTTTTTTTTTTGCTGTATGATGAAATTTGAGGCACGATTAATTTATGAAATTTTTACACATACTTTGTAAAAACGAAACTAATCATATAGCTGCACGTCTACATAGGAACAACAACCATTGTTACATGTAAATGTTATAAATAAGTCTGGTCGACCACATTGCATCTTGCGTGTATTCATGCATGTGACACGGACTGCCGACATATGTGGATGGTAACATTGTTAAACGTCCGATATCAATTGCATTACCATTATTTACTATTGCATCTCGCAAGTGTATATATTCTTCCGATCGTAAATTTGCTTGATTGAATCGAAGGTAACTAAGACGTTCTGTTTCGATTTTTGCGTACATGTTAACAGGGTATTGATGGAAAACTTTGCCATATCTCAAAATGAAATTGTCTTCTTGTGGGCGAATCATGAATCTGTACGAAAAATAGTTCATCGCACTAACTTTCTTTTGTATGTTACGACCTGTAATGAATGCATTATCAAAAAATTAAAATGTCTTCTTGTGTTAAAATGATATTGTAATGCATCATAGCTGCGGTGAAGCTCTGAAACATGCTGTAATTGCTAATTTCTTCAATGTAGCACAATGTCGCAAGATCGAAACTGGTCCCCAACAATTACAATAGCCACTTCATCGATTGTCGGTGCATTAAATCGTCTTGCATGCTCTCCGAAGGGTGTTCTATCGGCTTTTATGATGATTTTGTGGTTATGCGATGGCATACGATTGAGAGCGATATTGAATAATCGAACTAATTCATTGTGTTGATGAGAAAATGTTTGAAGCTCAGAAACAATTTGTCGCCTTGACCTCGAAGCAATTGTACATCGCCGATCCAATTCGCGATTTTCATCTCCAATGAAATAGATTTGTAAGAATTGATGATCGGTATCAGGATATGGTAAAACGAGCCAGCGCGATGGTAAAACTGACCCTGAATCTGTAATATGTGAGGTATGTAATTCGATTTTGGGTCTACATTTTTGAAAACCTCGAAGAAATTGTTGCTCTGATTGCAATTTTCACGAGATATTCCACATGAACTAATTACCTTGAACGTCGGCATAAAACTGTCTCTTACAATTTTTGTCGCACCAAAAGAAGTCATTTGAAATGATGCATTGTATTCTTGAATATGAGATAAAAAATATGTCGACGCTGATGACATTCCAAAAATCAGCGAAGGTAGTGGATCGGGTGGAGATTCAAATTTTGACAATTTCACTTTGCCGTTAGCACAGCATATGCCATCTGTTTCATTTGGAAATTTGGCTGCATCACAATGTGCACATCTCACCGTCATTCCACCAATACAGACATATGCACTGTAATCAATCGCGCTATCGTAATTAAAAGCAGCAAGGAGCGTTTGCTGGCTGGCTATCAAGAGATCGATTAGGTGAATTTCAATTTCGTGCATATCGATCTCTGTTATCGGCATTAATTTGTCCACGCTGTTCCTCATTTTGCAATCTTCTTTTCGACTATAAAGAAGAAGCATTATGTGTACGGCTTTGCTATATGATGAAATTTGAGGCACGATTAATTTATGAAATTTTTACACATACTTTGTAAAAACGAAACTAATCATATAGCTGCACGTCTACATAGGAACAACAACCAAAACAATAAAAATCAACACACCTATGCACGTGAACTGATTGATGAACGAATTCGAGAAGACGTATGAAGGACACAATACAATAGAAATGGCAAGATTTAAATCTCACAAAATCTGTAAAAAAATGAAAAAAATACATTTTAAATCAAATTGGCACTTTTCAATGGAGAAACAAAACGCAAATTAAAATAAAATCCGCAATAAATCAAAATGAGGTGCGAAGAAAAAAACACCGCACTAACAACAACACATACCGTAGAATTCAATAAAGCATGTGTGTAGCAAATCCGGTTTATTACGAATCTAAAAAAATTTAATTCAAAAACACTATAAATATATGATGCAAAATAGTTACATGGAATACGATTTCCAAATAAAATATCCAATTTGATTTCCAAACTCACAAACTTGAATGAAAGAGAAAACCACGTGTTTACCGCATTCATCAGCAGACTTGCTTGTCATTGCATGTCGCTCGTTTTTTTTTTGTCGTTTGCTTCATCTCTTTCTTCAGATACACTCACGCTAGCTGCAACATTCATATACTCACACATTTTATGCTCCTTTCGAATGACTATGATTTTTGAACGCACTCAAAGCAGATATCAGCAGACATGCTTCATGCTTGTCTTCTGAAAATTTCAAGGCGATCGGTTCGGTGATATTTGAGTTATAAAAACACATGAAAACTTGTTGTCAATTTATACATATATAGATAATAACATTTGTGTAAATTGTCTTGCATTGCACCATACCCTTAAACGGCGTACATCACAAAACACATGCTTGACTTGCCAACAAAGGCACAACTCTCTTTTGCACATAAGCCCAACTCATGGGTATGACCGACTAAATAAAAGAAATGTGCTCTTGACCTCCCGGCGTCAACATAAACAAAAACAGGCACACTTGAGCACCCCGAGTCAAGACACATAGAGAAACACAACTTTGAACTCACCGAGTCGGCTACCTCTCAATTCCTGAGTTCTTCCTTCCCAACAATCCAGGAAACTTTGCTCCTCAGTAAGGTTCCACTTGCGTCGTTTTGTTTCTAGTTTTTGTTTTTAGTTTAGTTTATTTTTTAAGTAATTAAGTGTGTTTTTCTAGAAAATCACAATTCGAGGAGTAGCTCGGCCGAAAAATCCCTTAACCGGTTACAAAGCGCCAATTATATATACATAATTATTTGTTTTGCGCCACTTATATATACATACTACATAATTATTTGTTTTGCGTAATCAGCTGATAGTTGCCAGAGTCGCGTATATTTTTATGTTGAGGGGATCGTTTTCTATTCCACAATTGCTTTTTGTTAGTTTTTTATTTTTATTTTATTTTATTTTTTAAAGAGGAGAAGCATTATCTTCGTTGATTACTTAATATATGTTTTTATGTCAATATTAATGCAAAAAAGTAACTTTTGCAGAAAATATTTCAGCATGCAAAATAAATGTCTGGCCCCTCATTAAATCCGAAAATACACGACTCTGGCAAGAAATATACCGAAACGTCCGTAATGTTTACATTAGTAGTGACAGCATCGACTGTTAAAATAACATTTTCTGTTAAATTACTTTGAAAAGCGAGCTAACACACTTTTATACAACAACAGACACATTGGAATTTAGCATTTAAATGCGATGTTTAAATGCATTTAACGTCCGGTGGAAATAGGCTAAAAGCCTCTGTTGTTCCGGCCCAGGGTTATTTTTATAAATTCGGCCGAAGGACGCCAACTTACAAAGCTGTTTCACTTAAAAATACTGTGCAAGGCGAAGTCGGTGTTGGTCAGGCCCAGAGTAATTTCTTTAAATTCGGCCGCCAACTTACAAAGCTGTTTCACCAAAGAACACTGTGCAAGGCGGAGCCTGTGTTGGTCCAGCCCAAGGTTATTTTTTAAATCCGTCCGAAGGCGTGCAATTTACACAAGTATTCCGCCTAAGAAGTCTGTACAAGGTGAAGTCGGTGTGTGTCCGGCCCAGGATTACTTTTTTAAATCCCGCCAAAGGCTGCCAACTTACAAAGGTGGTTCTCTAATCAATACTATGCAAGGCGAAGACGGTGTTGGTCCGGCCCAGAGTAATTTCTTTAAATTCAGCCGCCAACTAACAAAGCTGTTTCACTTAAAAATACTGTGCAAGGCGGAGCCGGTGTTTCTCCGGCCCAGTGTTTTTTTTATAAATCCGACCGAAGGCCTTTAACCTACAAAGGTGTGTAACCTTAGAATATTGTGCAAGGCGAAGCCGGTGTTAGTCCAGTCCAGAGTTATTTTTAAAACTCTGGCCGAAGGCTTTAAACCTACAAAGGTGGTGCATTTTAGAAAATTGTGCAAGGAGAAGTCGGTGTTAGTTTGGCCCAGTGTTATTTTTATAAATTCGGCCGCAGGCCGCTAACCTAAAAAAATGGTTCACTTTATAATACTGTGCAAGGTTTTCTAAATTCGTCCGAAGGCCGCTAATTTACAAACGTGTTTCAACTGAGAATACGGTGCGAGGCGAAGCATCTGTTTTACCGGCCCAGGGTTTTTGTTTCAAATCGGCCGAAGGCCTCTAACTAACAAAAGTGTTTCACTTATGAAAAGTGGGCAAGCAGAAGCCGGTGTTGTTTCGGCCGATGATTATTTTTTTAATCCGGCCGAAAGCTGCCAACTTGCAAAGGTTTTTTACTTAAGAATACTGTGCAAGGCGAACAGGGTGTTGGTCAGGCCCAGGGAAATTTTTTTAAATTCTTCCGAAGGTCGCCACCTTAAAAGGGTTTTTCACATAAGAATAGTGAACAAGACGAAACCGGTGTTATTCCAGCCCAGTGGTATTTTTTTAATTCCGTACGAAAGCCGCTATCTTACAATGGTTTTTCACTTAGGAATGCTGTGCAAGGCGAAGCCGGTGTTGTTTCGGCCCAGGGTTAATTTTTTTAAATTCGGCCGCCAACTTACAAAGCTTACACTTGGGAATAATGTGCACGACGGGACCGGTATTAGTCTGGACCAGGGTTTTTTTTAATCTTGGTCGAGAGCCGTTAACTTATAAAAGTGTTCCACTTAAGAATACGGTGCAAGGCAAAGCTGGTGTTGGTCCGCACCAGGATTGTTTTTAAATCCAGCAGAAGGCCTGCTAACTTACAAACGTGTTTCAACTGAGAATACGGTGCGAGTCGAAGCATCTGTTTTACCGGCCCAGGGTTTTTGTTTCAAATCGGCCGAAGGCCTCTAACTAACAAAAGTGTTTCACTTATGAAAAGTGGGCAAGCCGAAGCCGGTGTTGTTTCGGCCGATGATTATTTTTTTAATCCGGCCGAAAGCTGCCAACTTACGAAGGTGATTTACTTAAGAATACTGTATAAGGCGAAGCCGCTATTAGGCCGGCCCACGTTTATTTTTTTAGATCCGCTGACTTAAAGAGGTGGTTCACTTAATATTACTGTGCAATGCGAAGACGGTGTTGGTCCGGCCCATGGTAATTTCTTTAAATTCGGCCGCCAACTTACAAGGTTGTTTCACTTAAAAATACTGTGAAGGTGAAGCCAGTGTTGGTTAGGCACAGGGTAAATTTTTTAAATTCGTCCGATGGCCGCTAACTTACAAAAGCTTTTTACGTAAAAATACTGTGCAAGGCGGAGCCGGTGTTGGTCCGGACCAGCGTTCTTTTTTTAAATCCAGCCGAAGGCCTTCAACTTACAAACGTGTTCCACTTAAGAATAGTGTGCAAGGTGAAGCCATTGTTAGTCCGGCCCAGAATTATTTTTATAAATTCGGTTGAAGGCCGCTAACTTACAAACTGGTTTCAATTAAGAATACGGTAAATAGTGAAGCCTATGTAGTCCAGCATAGGGTTGTGTTTACAAATCCGGCCGAAGGCCGCCAACTTACAAAGCCTCTGTTGGTCCGGCCAAGGGATATTTTTTGAATCCGTCCGAAGGCCTCTAACTTACAAAGGCGTTTCACTTAAGAATACTGTGCAAGGCGAAGCCGGTGTTAGTCCGGCCCAGTGTTATTTTTATATATCCGGCCTAAGACCGCTAACTTACAAAGGTTTTCCACTTCAGATTACTGTGCAAGGCGAAGCCGGTGTTAGTCCGGCCCAGTGTGATTTTTATAAATCCGGCCTAAGACCGCTAACTTACAAAGCTTTTCCACTTCAGATTACTGTGCAAGGCGAAGCCGGTGTTAATCCAGTCTAGTGTTATTTTTATAAATCCGGAAGAGGGCAGCCAAGTAACAAAGTACTTCACTTCGGAACACTGGGCAAGGCGAAGCTGGTGTTGTTTCGGCCCAGGATAATTTTCTTTAAATCCGGCCGAAAGCTGCCAACTTACGTAGATGATTCACTTAAGAATACTGTTGAAGACATGAGCGAAAACCTCATCGAGTTTTAAACTTAAGATATATATAGAAGAAAATTATCCTGAATTGCTATGAAATATTGAATTGTACCTAAAATAAAATAAAAAAAATAAAAATAACTGCAATTCTAAAATAAGAAAGTGCGTTTTCTTTGCTAAAATTAAGGAAAGTATATACATAAATATATCTAATAAACATAAACCGGTGTGTTGCGGTAATATACATATATACTAAATATAACCGTGCAAGTGGACAAATACATTATATTTAAGAAAGCATAAATTCCTTATAATTCGGAATTTATACATGGTGCCGAAACCCAATTACGGAGTGAACTTTTTTTTATATTTACATACCAAAAGTCAAAAAAAAAAAACAAAAAAATAAGTTCGTGAGTGCAGTGACCAGTGCGGTGTTAAGATACATATAATAAATTAAACGAAAAAATTTATATATATATATATATATATATATATACATATAAAACATAAAAGTGTAAAAATAAGTGGAACCCAAAAAAAAACAAGTACATAATAATAATAAAAAGCGTTTAAGGTATGTATATGTACATAATAAAGTTTATATACGTGTAATACATACGTACATACTTACATACAAACGCCAACAATGCCAAAATAAACACATTAGCTGGGAAAAGTGAATATCACGTTTAATATACATAAATAATCTACGTACACACACATATACATATTACATATTTTTATAAGAAGTGTTTCTAAAACTAAAATAAAATAAAACTAAATATGAATCATATAAAATTAAAACAAAATTTAACGCGATCACCGTAACAAAACGAAAAGCTAGCAAAAAGTCGTGTGTAATAACTCGGGCGCTGGAAAAAGTGAGTGCTTGTGACAAATAAAATGAAAAAATACACACACAAGTGCTCTGTGCTACAAAATAACAAAATTAAATGGAAAATTAAAAACTAGAAAATTTTGTTTTTTTGAAAAAAATATATATTAAGAAGAATAAACAAAAAAATATATACATATATAAATACATAGTATGTACATGCCGTGACACAAAACACAAAAAAGCGGGTCTCCAAAATCGGTAAATGAAAATCCCCTACTTTTCATTTACCGAATATAACAGCGCTCATATATTGTATAATATATTAAAACGTATATATGAAAAACGCGCGCTTTCCCCATCACAAGTATATATTTAATACAAAAAACCGATTATTATTATATATCCCCTCACGTATATAAACTCCCCTTTTTATATACGCCAACTGGTCCAAAACACCTTCGAAAAGTCCAGAATCGGAACAGTTGCCCCTCACATATATCCTCCCTGTTATATACATACTCTCAGTATATACACCCCAACAGGGCCGAAACTCATTTCAACGGGCCCAGAACCGGACCAGTGTAAGCACATTACACTGCCCAAAGTCACCACCGCATAGCAAGTCCCCGCTACCCAACCGTGGTACATGTATATAGAAACACATATATACATAAAGTGGTTTTTTTTAATTCCGGCAATTTCCACTTCTTCGCTATTTACAATAGCAAGCGGGCAAAGACACGTATGTACATAAGTATATATACGTACATACTCGTTTAAGCTAAACAAAGCACCCAGCATACAAACGGGGTATAATAAAAACCCAGTATACATTTATACATTGCTGTGCTCAGACGCGCTGAGACAGTACAATACAAACATTAAAGCTACCCCATAAATAAATTAATTAAAAATAATATATATATGTACATATATATATATATAAATAAATATTTTATATTAAAATTAAATAAAATAAATATCTCACAATGGAGGACAAAATGGAGAAACCACAGTCCCTCCACCCCCTTACAGGACCCCGAACTCGCTCGAAATCCCAGGCGGAGGAAGAAGAATTCTCCCAGCTGCACAAAAATTTTTTATATGAGCTATCCAGGATGTAAAAATTCTGCGGGAAATGGTGGGACACCAGTGAAGAGACTCACTCCGAAGCAGCATTTAAAATTTTCAAGGACCATCTGGAAAGGCACATGGAACTAGTGGAGGCAGCCAACCAAAACCTACAGATGAGCAACGTGGAGGATGAGAAGACACGCTCAACATGCGCAGAGGCCTACGAGACCACAAATGACAACGCAATGCTCACGAAAATCAGGATAAGTGAGTTACTTGACCAAATCTATCAAAATATGGATTCCTGCATGTGATACAGAAATCTTCTATGGAGGATATGAAGATTGGCCCTCATTTAGGGACATGTTCACAGCAGTGTACATCAACCACCCCCAATTATCCGAAGTGCAGAAACTATACCACTTGAAACAAAAAACAAGAGGTAAAGCTGCACTCCTCATTAAAAATTACCCACTTAGTGGCCACAATTTTCATTAGCATGGGATGCACTCAAGGCACACTACGAAAATAGAAGAATCATAGTGGATGGCCAAAAAAAGACGTTGTTCAACATCCAACCTGCCCACACAGAGAACGGAGAAAGGATTCAACAGATCCAGGCGACAATAAATAATTGTCTTTCTACACTACAGGCAAATGCAGTATCTACAGAAAGCTGGGACCCAATGCTTGTCTACCTCTGCTCCTCAACTCAAGGAAGAAGTTACCTCGATGGTCAGAAATGGACCACTTTCTGTCAGCCCGGTACGAGGTCGTGGAGCGACTCAGCACATACAGACCCAATAAGCCGAAGATCAGTCAGCCCAGCTACCCAAACAGACACCAGTGGTCCCTCTACCCACTTAGTGGCCACAATTTTCATTAGCATGGGATGCACTCAAGGCACACTACGAAAATAGAAGAATCATAGTGGATGGCCAAAAAAAGACGTTGTTCAACATCCAACCTGCCACACAGAGAACGGAGAAAGGATTCAACAGATCCAGGCGACAATAAATAATTGTCTTTCTACCCTACAGGCAAATGGAGTATCTACAGAAAGCTGGGACCCAATGCTTGTCTACCTCTGCTCCTCAACTCAAGGAAGGAGTTACCTCGATGGTCAGAAATGGACCACTTTCTGTCAGCTCGGTACGAGGTCGTGGAGCGACTCAGCACATACAGACCCAATAAGCCGAAGATCAGTCAGCCCAGCTACCCAAACAGACACCAGTGGTCCCTCTCCCAACACTCAACTATCGGAACAAAACCCAATCGTTCCATGCTCAAAACAAAAGGCAAGTTTCATGTAAACTAAGCCAATCAGACCATTCGATGACACCGTGCGTCAAATTTCGAGAACTATCCGTCTCAGACCGGAACAAGTTTATTAAAGACAACAACTACTGCAAAAATTGCCTGGCGTACTGGCATTTGGAGAAAGATTGCAAAAGCAACTTAACGTGCGTTTATTGTCAAAGACGTCACCACTCCCTCCTCCATTACACTGCGAACAACGCCACGCCTTATCCCCCAAAACCTCAAAGAAACTTCACTACTTCTCACGTGACAGTCGAGGAAGAACAGCCCTGCACCTCTAAGCAGGCATCAAAAAACTCAAAAGCAAATGAAAGCGGTAGAACAAAAACTCTCCCATTCTCCACAAAGGAGAAGTAACTCACATCAGAGCTCTCATTGACCAAGGCTCTCAAAAAACTTTTGTAACATCCCGTATACAAAAGTTACTTGGTCTCCCCACCACAAAAGCCAACTACCAAATTCTTGGCATGGGAGGTAACACAGTCCAAAACTCGAATAGAATATGCTCTATTACGATATGCTCAGCTGATCAATCAATAAAAATCGCAGCTCAAGCGATAAAACTGTCTCAATTGACGCACACTCTCCCATCCTTCAAAATAAAAGAAGTAGATTTAACAGAATATCTCTCACTACCATTAGCTAGAATAGATATGGCCATTGGTGGCGATATAATCCCAAAAATTCTCACCCCAGGCCTCAAAATTAATGTAGGCGGCAGCTTAATAGCTCAAAACACAATCTTTGGGTGGATATTAAGTGGACCAGTTGTGGAAGAAATATCATCATTCTCTACTCAGGTGATTGAAACCCCTTCAGAATCAATAGGAGAACTACTCAAGAAATTCTGGGAACAAGAAGAGGTACCATCGGCCCCCACATACACATACGATGATGAATATTTTGAAGCCCTCTACAAAACAACCACTTATCGACGAGAAGATGGTCGGTATGTAGTAAAGCTGCCATTCAAATCAGCATTCCCGGACTCCATCGCACTCGGGCACTCCAGACCTGCAGGACAGCAGCAATACCTCAGCGTGGAACGAACTATCGAAAAGAAAGATGAACTTCGGAACACCTATTCAGAACTCCTAGAGGAATACCTAACGTTAGACCACATGGAACCAACCCATTCACGAGAAATTATACGCGAGGGCAAATATTTCTCCTTTTACCTACCCCATCACGCGATGATTAAACCTGGAAGTAAAACTACTAAAGTCCGTGTAGTTTTCAATGCCTCAAAAACCTCGCATTCCGGTCTCTCACTCAACGACGTATTACATACTGGCCCCGTTCTCCAAAATGACTAATGCTCATTATTATACAAGTATGTGTTTAACGGCGATATTGAAAAAACGTACCGCCAAATAAACGACCATAAGGAAGCCCAAGACTTCCAATGCGTTCTATTCCGTAGAACCCCTAATAGTCCGATAGAAGACTTTAAACTAAAAACAGTGACATTCGGAGTCAACTGCGCTCCATACTTGGCAATAAGGACACTCCACTAATTAGCCGAGGACTCTAAGGAGACATACCCCCACGTATCGAAAATATTAAGAGGAGAGACATACATAGATGACATTCTCTCAGGCGGACGCAATCTAAACTCAGCCGGCGAATCGATACATCAAGTTAACGAAATACTCAAGTCAGCCGGATTCCCGTTAAAAAAGATCACAGCAAACCACAAGTCACTGCTGAAAGACATCCCCCAGTCTGATCTTTAGATGAAGAATTTCTCCAATTCCCAAGAGGCAAGTTCTACAAAAACCCTCGGAATAAAATGGAATGCTCTCACTGATATATTTTCGTACTCAGTTGACCTCCCCTTATCCTCAGACACTGCCACGAAACGACAGATCCTCTCCTCTGTCGCGAAACTTTTCGACCCGGCAGGATGGCTATCGCCCATAATGATAGCCGCGAAAACTCTTCTTCAACAACTATGGATGGAAGGAACAGACTGGGACAATTCAGCCCAAACAGGTCCATTCAGCTACGCGGATTCTCAAATGCTTCCTAGAAGCATTCTGCGCTTGCGTATACGAGTCCAGCAAGGTGAAGCTGCTACATCCCACTTACAAACCGTCTCTCTTCCTAGGCTGGAACTTTGTGGCGCAGTTTTACTAGCAAAATTAGTAAAGCAGATCCGATCCTCCCTAAATCTTCCATCTCATGAACTAATTTTGTGGACAGACTCCTCCATTGTATTAGCATGGCTGGAAAAACCCCCATGGACGTGGAAAACATACGTAGCGAACAGGACATCTCAGATCCTCGATCTCGTGAATAATGCTACGTGGCGACATGTCTCCAGCGCCGACAACCCAGCCGATCTAGGAACGCGTGGAGCTAAACCCCAAGAGCTGTTCACCCTGGTAGAAAGACCCCGAGTGGTTAACTATGCCATCCCCTCTTTGGCCGAAAAGTTCACCAACTCATTCGTCCCCTCCCGAACAACGACAAATTGAAGCATTCCACGCTTTAGAATCTCCTGATTTTCACCGTTTCTCCTCCTTTTCCACCGCTCTCAGAGTAACAGCGTACATATTTCGGTACGCACAAAAGGCTAGGAAACTGCCAAATCCGCCCTCTACCACTCTCACTCAAAGCGACATAAAGTTCGCAAAAACTCGTCTCATAGCTGTCACCCAGCGAAAATACTTCGGAAAAACCATCACAGCACTGGAGTCGAAAGGTCCGATAGAAAAAAGAGATCCCCTCCGTACTCTCAACCCCTTCTTGGATAAATCAGGACTGCTGCGTGCAAATGGACGTCTCACTAATGCCGCCCTCAGCTACGATGAGCGCCAGCCAATTATCATCCCCGATAATTCGCGATATTGCTCCCTCCTTCTCGAATTCCTCCACTCAACTCTACTGCACGCGGAAAAGCAGCTGATGATTCGCGCGGTCCAACAGGAATACCATATTCCCCGAATCCGGCAGAAGGTAAAATCCTGCATATTTCGGTGCAAGACATGCACGATATACAAACAGAAGATGAGCACGCAAGTGATGGCAGCGCTACCCCCTGAACGGTCCACATATACACTCCCATTCCATACTACCGGTGTAGATTTTGCCGGCCCATTCCTCGTCAAAACCTCGACTCTCCGCCGAGCATCCCATTCCAAAGCATACGTGTGGGTATTCGTATGTTTCTCGACAAAGGCCATTCATCTGGAAGTATGCTCCGACCTAACAACAGAAGCGTTTAAGGCAGCATTCGCACGATTTGTAGGACGAAGAGGCATTTCCCACAAGATAATGTCCGACAACGGCAAAACCTTCGTAGGAGCACAGCGAAGCCTCCAACGAGAGCTATCCGCCTTCCTTGAAGAAGTTTTGGACAAAACCACAACGGAATATGCCATTCACGGACTTACATGAAGACTTGAAGGTACTAACCCCAGGCCACTTCCTACGAGGCGCGCCCTTACTCTCGATCCCTGAGCCAAACTCAGAAAATCTCTCACTCATTAATAAATGGCAAAAATTAAGAGTACTCCATCATCAGTTCAGCAAGCGCTGGAAAACTGAATATCTCCACCATCTTCAAAAACGCTATTAATGGAAAGGATCCCAGCAAAAAATGAAGGAAGGTGATCTCGTCGTCATCAAAGACGACCTCCTACCCACAAACTAGGTCGCATAACCAAACTGCATCCCGGACCCGACCAAAACGTTCGCGTGGTAGACATCCGCATTCAAGGCGGAACGGTCACCCGCAACATAACCAAACTCTGCCTTCTGCCACCCGCTTGGTTTATACATCTCCCTCTCCCTCTCTCTCGAAAAGCTAAACTCTGCACACCTCCACTCTCCATCATCTCATTCTAAAATAGCTTTTCGAACGATGTCTTTTCAAATCACAGAACTTCGGCAAGTGTCGGCTGTGCTGCCGGACCCACTCATTGCGCCACTGTCGTGCGTTCCTGGCAATGACTCCAGACGAGCGGTACGAGTCTGCGAAGGTGCACAAGTATTGTATCAATTGTTTGGCGACATCGCTCGCGACGGGGAACTGTAACTCTCGAGACAGCTGTCACCGCTGCGGACTGGCACACCATACTCTGCTGCACAGCTCCGCACGCACGACATCAACACGAGCCATGCCCAGCAGCTCGAAGAGAGCCCCCAAACCACCACCAGGTAAACCTGTTGCCAGTGGACGAGTATCCAAAAGAGCGGGACATCGAAAGGTTGACGCCCCAAACTCCCGAAGGCATTCCACCTCGGCCCTCCAACGTCGACTCACTGGCCTAGTTAGCGAAGCCAAGAAGGCACTACAACAACTGGAAGAATTGGTGAATGTTACGACCCCGCAGGCCCCCCGGCGTGTTGAAGACATGAGCGAAGTCCTCATCGAGTTTTAAACTTAAGATATATATAGAAGAAAATTATCCTGAATTGCTATGAAAGATTGAATTGTACCTACCCTATTACTTTCCAATACATACCCAAATACTCACCATACTGAATCTACTCCCATTCCAAAATACTTACCAGCAACCCCACTTCCGTTACTACTCCAAAGGAGAAATCAAAACAAAATGTATATAAATATGTATGTATTAGTAATTTTAGTTATTAGTTAAATATTTTTCACTCGTTATAACTTCGAACGGTTGTGTGTTGAAATAATATATATATTAAAAAAAAAGGAAACTAAATATAAATTATAGATAATAAAAACATAAGTTGTGAAAATTAAAGTTCGAAATAAAATAAAAAAAAATAAAAATAACTGCAATTCTAAAATAAGAAAGTGCGTTTTCTTTGCTAAACTTAAGGAAAGTATATACATAAATATATCTAATAAACATAAACCGGTGTGTCGTGCAAGTGGACAAATACATAATATTTAAAAAAGCATAAATTCCTTATAATTCGGAATTTATACAAATACTGTGCAAGGCGGAGCGGATGTTAGTCCAGTCCAGTGTTATTTTTATATATCCGGCCTAAGACCTCTAACTTACAAAGGTTTTCCACTTCAGATTACTGTACAAGGCGAAGCCGGTGTTAGTCCGGCCCAGTGTTATTTTTTTTATAAATCCGGCCGAAGGCCGCCAACTTACAAAGCTTGTGTTGGTCCGGCCAAGGTATATTTTTTTAATCCGTCCGAAGGTCTCTAACTTACAAAGGCGTTTCACTTAAGAAAGAATAGCGGGCAAGCCGAAGCCGGTGCTGTTTCGGCCCAGGGTTTGTTTTTTTTTTAAGAATACTGTGCAAGGCCAAGCCGGTGTTAGTCCGGCACAGTTTTATTTTATATATCCGGCCTAAGACCGCTAACATACAAAGGTTTTCCACTTCAGATTACTGTGCAAGGCGAAGCCGGTGTTAGTCCGGCCTAGTGTTATTTTTATAAATCCGGCCTAAGACCACTAACTTACAAAGCTTTTCCACTTCAGAACATTGGGCAAGGGGAACCCGGTGTTGTTTCGGCCCAGGATAATTTGTTTACATCTGGCCGAAAGCTACCAACTTACGAAGGTGATTCACTTAAGAAAACCGTGCAAGGCGAAACCGGTGTTTGTCCGGCCCAGGGTAATTTTTTATAAATTCGGTTGAAGGCCGCTAACTTACAAACTGGTTTCAATTAAGAATACGGTAAATAGTTAAGCCGGTGTAGTCCGGCATAGGGTTGTGTTTATAAATCCGGCCGAAGGCCGCCAACTTACAACGCCTGTGTTGGTCCGGCCAAGGGATATTTTTTGAATCCGGCCAAAGACCCGCTGAATAGCAAACACGTGTAACTCAAGAATACGGTTCGAGGCGAAGCGAGTGTTAGTCCGGCCAAGGGTTTTTGTTTTAAATTCGGTCAAAGGCCGCCAACTTACAAAGGTTTTCACTTAAGATACTGTGCAAGGCCGAGCCTCTGTGTTTCCGGCCCAGTGTTATTTTTATAAATTCGGCCGAAGGCCTCTAACATACAAAGGTGTTTCACTTAAGAAAAGTGGGCAAGGCGAAGCCGGTGTTGTTTCGGCCGATGATTGTTTTTATAAATCCGGTCGAAAGCTGCCAAATTACGAAGGTGATTCACTTTAGAATACTGTGCAAGGCGAAACAGTATTCTATAAATCCGTCCGAAGGCTTGCAACTTACAAAAGTAAGATGCCTAAGAAGTTCAGCAAGCCGAAGATGGTATTGGTTCGGCCCAGCGTTATTTTTATAAATTCGTCCGAAGGCCGCTAACTTACAAAAGTTTTTCCCGTAAAAATACTGTGCAAGGCGGAGCCGGTGTTAGTCCGGCCCAGTATTACTTTTATAAATCCGACCGAAGCCCTTAAACCTACAAAGGTGTGCCACTTTAGAATATTGTGCAAGACGAAGCCGGTGTTAGTCCAGCCCAGTGTTATTTTTATAAAACCAGTGAAGGCCTTTAACCTACAAAGGTGTGCCACTTTAGAATATTGTGCAAGGCGAAGCCGGTGTTAGTCCGGCCCATTGTTTTTTTTTTATAAATCCGGCCGCAGGTAGCTAACTTACAAAAGTGGTTCACTTAACAATACTGTGCATGGTTTTTTAAATTCGTCCGAAGGCCGCTAACTTACAAAGATTGTTCACCTATTGATACTGTGTAAGGCGAAGCCGGTGTTGGTACGGACAATGTTGTTTTTTTAATCCGGCGGAAGATCCGCTAACTTACAAATACGTATCACTTAAGAATACGATGTGAGGCGAAGCCAGCGTTGTTCCGGCCCAGTTTTATTGTTCAAATCCGTCCGAAGGCTTGCAATTTACAAAAGTAAGATGCCTAAGAAGTCACTACAAGCCGAAGATGGTGTTAGTCCGGCCCAGTATTATTTTTATAAATTCGGCCGCAGGCCTCTAACTTACAAAAGTGGTTGACTTAATATTACTGTGCAAAGTTTCTGCAAATTCGTCCGAAGGTCGCTAACTTACAAAGGTTGTTCACCTAATGATACTGTCCAAGGCGAAGCCGGTGTTGGTACAGACAAGGTTTTTTTATTTAACTCCGGCCGGAGACCTGCTAAATTACAAACACGTATCACTTAAGAATACGGTCCAAGGCGAAGCCGGTTTTGTTTCGGGCGAGGATTATTTTTTTTAATCCGGCCGAAAGCTGCAACTTACGAAGGTGTTAGTCCGACCCGGTGTTATTTTTATAAATCCGGCCTAAGACCGCTAAATTACAAAGGTTTTCCACTTCAAAACACTGGGCAAGGCGAAGCCGTTGTTGTTTCGGCCCAGGATATTTTTTTTAAATCCAGAAGAAGGCTGCCAACCAACAAAGTTCTTCACTTAAGAATACTGTGCAAGGCGGAGCCGGTGATTAACCGGCCCAGTGTTATTTTTATAAATCCGGCCGAAAGCCTTTAGCCTACAAAGTTGTGCCAATTTAGAATAATGAGAAAGGCGAAGCCGGTGTTGTTCCGGCCCAGGGTTATTTTTATAAATTCGGGCGAGGGCCTCTTACTTACAAAGGTGTTTCACTTCCGAACAGTGGGCAAGACGAAGCAGGTGTTGTTTCGGCTGATGATTATTTTCATAAATCCGGTCGAAAGCTGCCAACTTACGAAGGTGATTCACTTAAGAATACGGTGCAAGGCGAAACAGGTGTTGGTCCGGCCAAGGGTTATTTTTTAAATCCGTCCGAAGGCCTGCAACTTACAAAAGTATTCCGCCTAAGAAGTCTCTGCAAGCCGAAGATGGTATTGGTTCGGCCCAGCGTTATTTCTATGAATTCGTCCGAAAGCCGCTAACTTACAAAAGTTTTTCCCGAAAAAATACTGTGCAAGGCGGAGCCGTTGTTATTCCGGCCCAGTATTATTTTTATAAATCCGGCCGAAGGCCTTTAACCTACAAAGGTTTGCCACTTTAGAATATTGTGCAAGGCGGAGCCGGTGTTTAACCGGCCCAGTGTTATTTTTATAAATCCGGCCGAAAGCCTTTAACCTACAAAGGTGTGCCACTTTAGAATATTGTGCAAGGCGAAGCCGGTCTTAGTCCAGCCCAGTGTTATTTTTATAAATCCGGCCGAAGGCCTTTAACCTACAAAAGTATGCCACTTTAGAATATTGTGCAAGGCGAAGCCGGTGTTAGTCCGGCCCATTGTTTTTTTTTTTTATAAATCCGGCCGCAGGCAGCTAACTTACAAAAGTGGTTCACTTAATAAAACTGTGCAAGGTTTTTTAAATTCGTCCGAAGGCCGCTAACTTACAAGGGTTGTTCACCTACTGATACTGTGCAAGGCGAAGCCGGCGTTATCCCGACCCAGGGCTATAGCTATAAATCAAACAAAGCTTTTCCATTTCAGATTACTGCGCAAAGCGAAGCAGGTGTTGGTCCGGCCCAGGGTTATTTTTTAAATCCGTCCGAAGGCCTGCAACTTACAAAAGTATTCCGCCTAAGAAGTATCTGCAAGCCGAAGATGGTATTGGTTCGGCCCAGCGTTATTAGCGTTATTTTTATAAATTCGTCCGAAGGCCGCTGACTTACAAAATTTTTCCCGTATATATATTGTGCAAGACGAAGCCGCTGTTAGTCCAGCCCTGTTTTGTTTTTATAAATCCGGTGAAGGCCTTAAACCCTCAAAGGTGTGCCACTTTAAAATATTGTGCAAGGCGAAACCGGTGTTTGTCCGGCCCAGGGTAATTTTTATAAATTCGGTTGAAGGCCGCTAACTTAATAACTGGTTTCAATTAAGAATACGGTAAATAGTTAAGCCGGTGTAGTCGGGCATAGGGTTGTGTTTATAAATCCGGCCGAAGGCCGCCAACTTACAACGCCTGTGTTGGTCCGGCCAAGGGATATTTTTTGAATCCGGCCAAAGACCCGCTGAATAGCAAACACGTGTAACTCAAGAATACGGTTCGAGGCGAAGCGAGTGTTAGTCCGGCCAAGGGTTTTTGTTTTAAATTCGGTCAAAGGCCGCCAACTTACAAAGGTTTTCACTTAAGATACTGTGCAAGGCCGAGCCTCTGTGTTTCCGGCCCAGTGTTATTTTTATAAATTCGGCCGAAGGCCTCTAACATACAAAGGTGTTTCACTTAAGAAAAGTGGGCAAGGCGAAGCCGGTGTTGTTTCGGCCGATGATTGTTTTTATAAATCCGGTCGAAAGCTGCCAAATTACGAAGGTGATTCACTTTAGAATACTGTGCAAGGCGAAACAGTATTCTATAAATCCGTCCGAAGGCTTGCAACTTACAAAAGTAAGATGCCTAAGAAGTTCTGCAAGCCGAAGATGGTATTGGTTCGGCCCAGCGTTATTTTTATAAATTCGTCCGAAGGCCGCTAACTTACAAAAGTTTTTCCCGTAAAAATACTGTGCAAGGCGGAGCCGGTGTTAGTCCGGCCCAGTATTACTTTTATAAATCCGACCGAAGCCCTTAAACCTACAAAGGTGTGCCACTTTAGAATATTGTGCAAGACGAAGCCGGTGTTAGTCCAGCCCAGTGTTATTTTTATAAAACCAGTGAAGGCCTTTAACCTACAAAGGTGTGCCACTTTAGAATATTGTGCAAGGCGAAGCCGGTGTTAGTCCGGCCCATTGTTTTTTTTTTTATAAATCCGGCCGCAGGTAGCTAACTTACAAAAGTGGTTCACTTAACAATACTGTACATGGTTTTTTAAATTCGTCCGAAGGCCGCTAACTTACAAAGATTGTTCACCTATTGATACTGTGTAAGGCGAAGCCGGTGTTGGTACGGACAATGTTGTTTTTTTAATCCGGCGGAAGATCCGCTAACTTACAAATACGTATCACTTAAGAATACGATGTGAGGCGAAGCCAGCGTTGTTCCGGCCCAGTTTTATTGTTCAAATCCGTCCGAAGGCTTGCAATTTACAAAAGTAAGATGCCTAAGAAGTCACTACAAGCCGAAGATGGTGTTAGTCCGGCCCAGTATTATTTTTATAAATTCGGCCGCAGGCCTCTAACTTACAAAAGTGGTTGACTTAATATTACTGTGCAAAGTTTCTGCAAATTCGTCCGAAGGTCGCTAACTTACAAAGGTTGTTCACCTAATGATACTGTGCAAGGCGAAGCCGGTGTTGGTACAGACAAGGTTTTTTTATTTAACTCCGGCCGGAGACCTGCTAAATTACAAACACGTATCACTTAAGAATACGGTCCAAGGCGAAGCCAGTGTTCGTCCGGTCCAGAGTTTTTGTTTTAAATTCGGTCGAAGGCCGCTAACTTACAAAGCAGTTTGACTTAAAAAAACTGTGCAAGGCGGAGCCGGTGTTTAACCAGCCCAGACCGCTAACTTACAAAGGTTTTCCTCTTCGGAATACATGGGCAAGGCGAAGACGGTGTCGTTACGGACAAGGTTTTTTTTTTTAATCCGGCCGTAAGCCCGCTAAGTTACAAACACCTATCACTTAAGAATACCGTGCGAGGCGAGGCCGGTGTTGGTACGGCATAGGGTTATTTTTTGAATCCGTCCGAAGGCCTTTAACTTACAAAGGTGTTCCACTTAAGAATAGTGGGCAAGGCGGAGCCGGTGAAGTTTCGGTCGAGGATTATTTTTTTAAGAGGTTATGTTTGTAAATTCGGCCGAAGGCCGCACAACTTACAAAGCCTGTGTTGGTCCGGCCAAAAGATATTTTTTAAATCCGTCCGAAGGCCTCTAACTTACAAAGGTGTTTCACTTAAGAATAGTGGGCAAGGCGAAGCCGATGTTGTTTCGGCCGAGGATTATTTTTTTTAAGAGTTCCGTACAACGCGAAGACGGTGTTAGTCCGGCCCAGGGTTATTTTTATAAATCCGGCCTAAGGCCGCTAACTTACAAAGGTTTTTCACTTCAGAATACTGTGCAAGGCGAAGCCGGTGTTAGTCCGGCCCAGTGTTATTTTTATAAATCCGGCCTAAGACCGCTAACTTACAAAGGTTTTCCACTTTAGAATACTGGGCAAGGCGAAGCCGGTAGTAGTCCGGCCCAGGGTAATTTCTTTAAATTTGGCCGCCAACTTACAAAGCTGTTTCACTTAAAAATATTGTGCAAGGCGAAGCCGGTGTTGGTCAGGCCCAGGGTAATTTTTTTAAATTCGTCCGACTGCTGCTAACTAACAGAAGCTTCTCACCTAAAAATACTGTGCAAGGCGGAGCCGAAGGCCTTTAACCTACAAAGGTGTGCCACTTTAGAATATTGTGCAAAGCGATAACGGTGTTAGTCCAGCCCAGTGTTGTTTTTATAAATCCGGCCGAAGGCCTTTTTTAAATTCGTCCGAAGGCCGCTAACTTGCAAAGGTTGTTCACCTAGACTCGGTAAATTAAAAACACGTATCACCTCAGACTACTGGGCAAGGCGAAGCCGGTGTTGTTTCGGCCCAGGATAATTTTTTTAAATCTGGAAGCAGGCTGCCAACTTACAAAGTACTTCACTTCAAAATACTGTGCAAGGCGAAGCCTGTGTTGGTCCGGCCCAGGATTTTTGTTTTAAATTCGGTCAAAGGCCGCCAACTTACAAAGGTTTTTAACTTAAGATACTGCGCAAGGCTAAGTCTCAGTGTTCCGGCCCAGGGTAATTTCTTTAAATTCGGCCGCCAACTTACAAAGCTGTTTCACTTAAAAATACTGTGCAAGGCGAAGCCGGTGTTGGTCAGGCCCAGGGTAATTTTTTTAAATTCGTCCGACTGCCGCTAACTTACAAAAGTTTTCTACTTAAAAATACTATGCAAGCGGAGACGGTGTTTCTCCGGCCCAGTGTTATTTTAATAAATCCGACCGAAGGCCTTTAACATACAAAGGTGTGCCACTTTAGAATATTGTGCAAGGCGACACCGGTGTTGGTACGGACAAGGGTTTTTTTTTAAATCCGTCCGAAGACCCGCTAAATACTAAACACGTATAACTTAAGAATACGGTGCGAGGCGAAGCCAGGGCTGGTCCGGCCCAGGTTTTTTTGTTTTAAATTTGGTCGAAGGCCGCCAACTAACAAAAGTTTTTCACTTGAGATACTGTGCAAGGCGAAGCCGGTGTTGGTACGGACAAGGGTTTTTTAAATCCTGCTGAAGACCCACTAACTTACAAGCACTTATCACTTAAAAATACGGTGCGAGGCGAAGCCAGTGTGTGCGGCCCAGGGTTATTTTTTTAAATCCGGCCAAAGACCCGCTAAATAACAAACACGTTTAACTTAAGAATACGGTACGAGGCGGAGACAGTCTTAGTCCGGCTCAGGATTTTTTTTTTTAAATTCGGTTGAAGGCCGCCAACTTACAAACGTGTTCCACTTAGGAATAGTGTGCAAGGTGAAGCCGGTGTAAGTCCGGCCCAGGCTTATTTTTATAAATCCGTCCGAAGGCTTGCAACTTACAAAAGTAAGATGCCTAAGAAATCTCTACAAGCCGAAGATGGTGTTGGTTCGTTGGTTCGACCCAGCGTTATTTTTATTAATTCGTCCGAAGGCCGCTATCTTACAAAAGTTTTTCCCGTAAAAATACTGTGCAAGGCGGAGCCGGTGTTAGTCCGGCCCAGTGTTATGTTTATAAATCCGGCCGAAGGCCTTTAACCTACAAAGGTGTGCCACTTTAGAATATTGTGCAAGGCGACACCGGTGTTGGTACGGACAAGGGTTTTTTTTAAATCCGTCCGAAGACCCGCTAAATACTAAACACGTATAACTTAAGAATACGGTGCGAGGCGAAGCCAGGGCTGGTCCGGCCCAGGTTTTTTTGTTTTAAATTCGTTCGAAGGCCGCCAACTAACAAAAGTTTTTCACTTAAGATACTGTCCAAGGCGAAGCCGGTGTTGGTACGGACAAGGGTTTTTTAAATCCTGCTGAAGACCCACTAACTTACAAGCACTTATCACTTAAAAATACGGTGCGAGGCGAAGCCAGTGTGTGCGGCCCAGGGTTATTTTTTTAAATCCGGCCAAAGACCCGCTAAATAACAAACACGTTTAACTTAAGAATACGGTGCGAGGCGGAGACAGTCTTAGTCCGGCTCAGGATTTTTTTTTTTTAAATTCGGTTGAAGGCCGCCAACTTACAAAGCTGTTTCACTTAAAAATACTGTGCAAGGCGAAGCCGGTGTTGGTCATTCCCAGGGTTATTTTTTAAATCGGTCCGAAGGCCTACAACTTACAAAAGTGTTCCGCCTAAGAGGTCTGTACAACGCGAAGACAGAGTTATTTTTATAAATTCGGCCGAAGGCCGCTAACTTATAATGGTAGTTCACTTAATAATACTGTGCAAGGCGAAAGCTGTGTTGTTCCTGCCTAGTATTATTTTTATAAATTCTGCCGAAGGCCACCAACTTACAAAGGTGTTTCACTTAAAAATACGGTGCAAGGCGAAGCCGGTGTTGTTTCGGCCGAGGATTATTATTTTTAAACCGGCCGAAGGCTGCCAACTTACAAACGTGTTCCACTTAGGAATAGTGTGCAAGGTGAAGCCGGTGTAAGTCCGGCCCAGGCTTATTTTTATAAATCCGTCCGAAGGCTTGCAACTTACAAAAGTAAGATGCCTAAGAAATCTCTACAAGCCGAAGATGGTGTTGGTTCGTTGGTTCGACCCAGCGTAATTTTTATTAATTCGTCCGAAGGCCGCTAACTTACAAAAGTTTTTCCCGTAAAAATACTGTGCAAGGCGGAGCCGGTGTTAGTCCGGCCCAGTGTTATGTTTATAAATCCGGCCGAAGGCCTTTAACCTACAAAGGTGTGCCACTTTAGAATATTGTGCAAGGCGAAGCCGGTGTTAGTCCAGCCCAGTGATATTTTTATAAATCCGGTGAAAGCCTTTAACCTACAAAGGTGTGCCACTTTAGAATATTGTGCAAGGCGAAGCCGGTGTTAGACCGGCCCAGTATTATTTTTATAAGTCCGGCCTAAGGCCGCTAACTTACAAAGCCTGTGTTGGTCCGGCCAAGGGATATTCTTTA
Organism: Ceratitis rosa; assembly: GCA_037013455.1. Classification (NCBI taxonomy): domain Eukaryota; kingdom Metazoa; phylum Arthropoda; class Insecta; order Diptera; family Tephritidae; genus Ceratitis; species Ceratitis rosa. The sequence goes on along the minus strand of JAWMAG010000016.1, from coordinate 919,589 downwards.
AATCCGTCCGAAGGCCTCTAACTTTTAAAGGTGTTTCACTTAAGAATAGTGGGCAAGGCGAAGCCGATGTTGTTTCGGCCGAGGATTATTTTTTTTAAGAGTTCGGTACAACGCGAAGACGGTGTTAGTCCGGCCCAGGGTTATTTTTATAATCCGGCCTAAGGCCGCTAACTTACAAAGGTTTTCCATTTCAGAATACTCGGCAAGGCGAAGCCGGTGTTAGTCCGGCCCAGTGTTATTTTTATAAATCCGTCCGAAGGCTTGCAACTTACAAAAGTAAGATGCCTAAGAAATCTCTACAAGCCGAAGATGGTGTTGGTTCGTTGGTTCGACCCAGCGTAATTTTTATTAATTCGTCCGAAGGCCGCTAACTTACAAAAGTTTTTCCCGTAAAAATACTGTGCAAGGCGGAGCCGGTGTTAGTCCGGCCCAGTGTTATGTTTATAAATCCGGCCGAAGGCCTTTAACCTACAAAGGTGTGCCACTTTAGAATATTGTGCAAGGCGAAGCCGGTGTTAGTCCAGCCCAGTGATATTTTTATAAATCCGGTGAAAGCCTTTAACCTACAAAGGTGTGCCACTTTAGAATATTTTTCAAGGCGAAGCCGGTGTTAGACCGGCCCAGTATTATTTTTATAAGTCCGGCCTAAGGCCGCTAACTTACAAAGCCTGTGTTGGTCCGGCCAAGGGATATTCTTTAAATCCGTCCGAAGGCCTCTAACTTTTAAAGGTGTTTCACTTAAGAATAGTGGGCAAGGCGAAGCCGATGTTGTTTCGGCCGAGGATTATTTTTTTTAAGAGTTCCGTACAACGCGAAGACGGTGTTAGTCCGGCCCAGGGTTATTTTTATAATCCGGCCTAAGGCCGCTAACTTACAAAGGTTTTCCATTTCAGAATACTCGGCAAGGCGAAGCCGGTGTTAGTCCGGCCCAGTGTTATTTTTATAAATCCGGCCTAAGACCGCTAACTTACAAAGGTTTTCCACTTCAGAATACTGGGCAAGACGAAGCCGCTAGTAGTCCGGCCCACGGTTATTTTTTTAAATCCGCTAAATTAAAAAGGTGGTTCACTTAATATTACTGAGCAATGCGAAGACGGCGTTGGTCCGGCCCAGGGTAATTTCTTTAAATTTGGCCGCCAACTTACAAAGCTGTTTCACTTAAAAATATTGTGCAAGGCGAAGGCGGTGTTTGTCAGGCCCACGGTAATTTTTTTAAATTCGTCCGACGGCCGCTAACTAACAGAAGCTTTTCACGTAAAAATACTGTGCAAGGCGGAGCCGAAGGCCTTTAACCTACAAAGGTGTGCCACTTTAGAATACTGTGCAAGGCGAGGCCGGTGTTAGTCCGGCCAGTGTTATTTTTATAAATTGGGACGAAGGCCGCTAACCTACAGAGGCGTTCCACGTTAGAATACTGTGCAAGCGAAGCCGCTATTAGTTCGGCCCACGGTTATTTTTTTAAATCCGCTAATTTAAAAAGTTGGTTTACCTAATATTACTGTGCAAGACGGTGAATACGGTGTTGGTCCGGCCCAGTGTTATTTTAATAAATCCGGCCGAAGGCCTTTAACCTACAAAGGTGTGCCACTTTATAATATTGTGCAAGGCGAAACCGGTGTTAGTCCGGCCCAGTGTTATTTTTATAAATTCGGCCGCAGGCCGCTAACTTATCATGCAAAAGTGGTTCACTTAATAACACTGTGCAAAGTTTTTTAATTCGTCCGACTGCCGCTAACTTACAAAAGCTTTCCACTTACAAATACTATGCAAGGCGGAGACGGTGTCCCTCCGGCCCAGTGTTATTTGAGAAATCCGACCGAAGGCCTTTAACATACAAAGGTAAGCCACTTTAAAATATTGTGCAAGGCGACGCCGGTGTTGGTACGGACAAGGGTTTTTTTTTAAATCCGTCCGAAGACCCGCAAAATAACAAACACGTATAACATAAGAATACGGTGCGAGGCGAGGCCAGTGTTGGTCCGGCCCAGGGTTTTTTTGTTTTAAATTCGGTCGAAGGCCGCCAACTAACAAAAGCTTTTCAATTAAGATACTGTGCAAGGCGAAGCCGGTGTTGGTACGGAAAGGGGTTTTTTTAAATCCTGCCGAAGACCCGCTAAATAACGAACACGTATAACTCAAGAATACAGTGCGAGGCGAAAACAGTGTTAGTCCGGCCTAGGATTTTTTGTTTTAAATTCGGTTGAAGGCCGCCAACTTACAAAGCTGTTTCACTTAAAAACACTGTGCAAGGCGAAGCCGGCTAACTTATAAATGTGGTTCACTTATTAATACTGTGTAAGGTTTGTTAAATTCGTCCGAAGGCTGCTAATTTACAAAGGTTGTTCACCTAATAATACTGTGCAAGATGAAGCCGGTGTTGGTATGGACAAGGGTTTTTTTTTTAAATCCGTCCGAAGACCCGCTATATAACAAACACGTATAACTTAAGAATACGGTGCGAGGCGAAAACAGTGTTAGCCTGGCCCAGGGTTTTTTGTTTTCAATTCGGTCGAAGGTCGCCAACTAACAAAAGTTTTTCACTTAAGATACTGTCCAAGGCGAAGCCGGTGTTGGTACGGACAAGGGTTTTTTTAAATCCTGCCGAAGACCCGCTAACTTACAAACACGTATCACTTAAAAATACGGTGCGAGGCAAAGCCAGTGTGTGCGGCCCAGGGTTAGTTTTTTAAATCCGGCCAAAGACCCGCTAAATAACAAACACGTATAACTTAAGAATACGGTGCGAGGCGAAAACAGTGTTAGTCCGGCCCAGGATTTCTTGTTTTAAATTCGGTTGAAGGCCAACTTTCAAAGCTGTTTCACTTAAAAACACTGTGCAAGGCGAAGCCGGTGTTGGTCAGGCCCAGGGTTATTTTTTGAATCCGTCCGAAGACCTACAACTTACAAAAGTGTTCCGCCTAAGAGGTCTGTACAACGCGAAGACGGTTTTAGTCCGGCCCAGAGTTATTTTTATAAATTCGGCCGAAGGCCGCAAACTTATAATGGTGGTTCACTTAAGAATACCGTGCAAGGAGAAAGCTGTGTTGTCCCGGCCCAGCGTTATTCTTATTATTCCTGCCGAAGGCCGCCAACTTACAAGGGTGTTTCACTTAAGAATAGTTGTTTCGGCCGAAGATTATTAGTTTTACCCGGCCGAAGGCTGCCAACTTACAAATGTGTTTCACTTAGGAATAGTGTGCAAGGTGAAGCCGGTGTTATTTCGTCCCAGGGTTATTTTTTCTAAATCCGTCCGAAGGCGTGCAACTTACAAAAGTATTCCGCCTAAGAAGTATGTACAAGGCGAAGACGGTGTTAGTCTGGCCCACGGTTTTTTTTTTAATCCGCTAACTTAAAAAGGTGGTTCTCTTAATATTACTGTGCAATGCGAAGACGATGTTGGTTCGGCCCAGGGTAATTTCTTTAAATTCGGCCGCCAACTTACAAAGCTGTGCCACTTAAAAATATTGTACAAGGCGAAGCCGGTGTTAGTCCAGCCAGTGTTATTTTTATAAATCCGGCCGAAGGCCTTTCACCTACAAAGGTGTGCCACTTTAGAATATTGTGCAAGGCGAAACCGGTGTTGGTCCGGCCCAGGGTTATTTTTATAAATTCGGCCGCAATTCGCTAACTTACAAATGTGGTTCACTTATTAATACTGTGTAAGGTTTGTTAAATTCGTCCGAAGGCCGCTAACTTACAAAGGTTGTTCACTTAATAATGCTGTGCAAGGCGAAGCCGGCTAACTTACAAATGTGGTTCCCTTATTAATACTGTGTAAGGTTTGTTTAATTCGTCCGAAGGCCGCTAACTTACAAAGGTTGTTCACCTAATAATACTGTGCAAGGCGAAGCCGGTGTTGGTACGGACAAGGGTTTTTTTGTTTTAAATTCGGTAGAAGGCCGCCAACTAACAAAAGTTTTTCACTTAAGATACTGTGCAAGGCGAAGCCGGTGTTGGTCAATCCCATGGTAATTTTTTTAAATTCGTCCGACTGCCGCTAACTTCCAAAAGTTTTCCACTTAAAAATACTATGCAAGGCGGAGACGGTGTTTCTCCGGCCCAGTGTTATTTTAATAAATCCGGACGAAGGCTTTTAACATACAAAGGTGTGCCACTATAGAATATTGTGCAAGGCGACGCCGGTGTTGGTACGGACAAGGGTTTTTTTTTTTTTAAATTCGTCCGAAGACCCGTTAAATAACAAACACGTATAACTTAAGAATACGGTGCGAGGCGAAGCCAGTGTTGGTCCGGCCCAGGGTTTTTTTGTTTTAAATTCGGTCGAAGGCCGCCAACTAACAAAAGTTTTTCACTTAAGATACTGTGCAAGGCGAAGCCGGTGTTGGTACGGACAAGGGTTTTTTTGAAATCCTGCCGAAGACCCGCTAAATAACAAACACGTATAACTTAAGAATACGGTGCGAGGCGAAAACAGTGTTAGCCTGGCCCAGGATTTTTTGTTTTAAATTCGGTTGAAGGCCGCCAACTTACAAAGCTGTTTCACTTAGAAACACTGTGCAAGGCGAAGCCGGCTAACTTATAAATGTGGTTCACTTATTAATACTGTGTAAGGTTTGTTTAATTCGTCCGAAGGCCGCTAACTTCCAAAGGTTGTTCACCTAATAATACCGTGCAAGGCGAAGCCGGTGTTGGTACGGACAAGGGTTTTTTTTAATTCCGTCCGAAGACCCGCTAAATAACAAACACGTATAACTTAAGAATACGGTGCGAGGCGAAGCCAGTGTTGGTCCGGCCCAGGGTTTTTTGTTTTAAATTCGGTGAAGCCGGTGTTAGTCCGGCCCAGGGTTATTTTTTATAAATCCGTCCGAAGGCCTGCAACTTACAAAAGTATTCCGCCTAAGAAGTATGTAAAAGGCGAAGACGGTGTTAGTCCGGCCCACGGTGTTTTTTTTAATCCGCTAACTTACAAAGCTGTTTCACTAAAAAATACTGTGCGAGGCGAAGCCGGTGTTGGTCAGGCCCAGGGTAATTTTTTTCAGTTCGTCCGACGGCCGCTAACTTACAAAAGTTTTCCACTTGACACTACAGTGCAAGGCGGAGACGGTGCTTCTCCGGCCCAGTGTTAGTTTTATAAATCCGGCCGAAGCCCTTTAACCTACAAAGGTGTGCCACTTTAGAAAATTGTGCAAGGCGAAACCGGTGTTAGTCCAGTCCAGTGTTATTTTTATAAATCCGGCCGAAGCCCTTTAACCTACAAAGGTGTGCCACTTTAGAAAATTGTGCAAGGCGAAACCGGTGTTAGTCCGGCCCAGGGTTATTTTTATAAATTCGGCCGCAAGTCGCTAACTTACAAATGTGGTTCACTTATAAATACTGCGTAAGGTTTGTTAAATTCGTCCGAAGGGCGCTAACTTACAAAGGTTGTTCACCTAATAATACTGTGCAAGGCGAAGCCGGTGTTGGTACGGTCAAGGGTTTTCTTTTAATTCGGCCGAAGACCCGCTAACTTACAAACGCGTATCACTTAAGAGTACGGTGCGAGGCGAAAACAGTGTTAGACCGACCCAGGATTTTTTGTTTTAAATTCGGTTGAAGGCCGCCAACTTACAAAGCTATTTCACTTAAAAACACTGTGCAAGGCGAAGCCGGCTAACTTACAAATGTGGTTCACTTATTAATACTATGTAAGGTTTGTTAAATTCGTCCGAAGGCCGCTAACTTACAAAGGTTGTTCACCTAATAATACCGTCCAAGGCGAAGCCGGTGTTGGTACGGACAAGGGTTTTTTCAAATCCTGCCGAAGACCCGCTAACTTACAAACACGTATCACTTAAAAATACGGTGCGAGGCAAAGCCAGTGTGCGGCCCAGGGTTAGTTTTTTAATTCCGGCCAAAGACCCGCTAAATAACAAACACGTATAACTTAAGAATACGGTGCGAGGCGAAGCCAGTGTTGGTCCCGCGCAGAGTTTTTTGTTTTAAGTTCGGTCGAAGGCCGCCAACTAACAAAAGCTTTTCAATTAAGATACTGTGCAAGGCGAAGCCGGTGTTGGTACAGACAAGGGTTTTTTTAAATCCTGCCGAAGAGATGCTAAATAACAAACACGTATAACTTAAGAATACGGTGCGAGGCGAAAACAGTGTTAGTCCGGCCCAGGATTTCTTGTTTTAAATTCGGTTGAAGGCCAACTTACAAAGCTGTTTCACTTAAAAACACTGTGCAAGGCGAAGCCGGTGTTGGTCAGGCCCAGGGTTATTTTTTGAATCCGCCCGAAGACCTACAACTTACAAAAGTGTTCCGCCTAAGAGGTCTGTACAACGCGAAGACGGTTTTAGTCCGGCCCAGAGTTATTTTTATAAATTCGGCCGAAGGCCGCAAACTTATAATGGTGGTTCACTTAAGAATACCGTGCAAGGAGAAAGCTGTGTTGTCCCGGCCCAGCGTTATTCTTATTATTCCTGCCGAAGGCCGCCAACTTACAAAGGTGTTTCACTTAAGAATACGGTGCAAGGCGAAGCCGGTGTTGTTTCGGCCGAGGATTATTAGTTTTACCCGGCCGAAGGCTGCCAACTTACAAACGTGTTTCACTTAGGAATAGTGTGCAAGGTGAAGCCGGTGTTAATTCGGCCCAGGGTTATTTTTTATAAATCCGTCCGAAGGCGTGCAACTTACAAAAGTATTCCGCCTAAGAAGTATGTACAAGGCGAAGACGGTGTTAGTCTGGCCCACGGTTTTTTTTTTAATCCGCTAACTTAAAAAGGTGGTTCTCTTAATATTACTGTGCAATGCGAAGACGATGTTGGTTCGGCCCAGGGTAATTTCTTTAAATTCGGCCGCCAACTTACAAAGCTGTGCCACTTAAAAATATTGTACAAGGCGAAGCCGGTGTTAGTCCAGCCAGTGTTATTTTTATAAATCCGGCCGAAGGCCTTTCACCTACAAAGGTGTGCCACTTTAGAATATTGTGCAAGGCGAAACCGGTGTTGGTCCGGCCCAGGGTTATTTTTATAAATTCGGCCGCAATTCGCTAACTTACAAATGTGGTTCACTTATTAATACTGTGTAAGGTTTGTTAAATTCGTCCGAAGGCCGCTAACTTACAAAGGTTGTTCACCTAATAATGCTGTGCAAGGCGAAGCCGGCTAACTTACAAATGTGGTTCCCTTATTAATACTGTGTAAGGTTTGTTTAATTCGTCCGAAGGCCGCTAACTTACAAAGGTTGTTCACCTAATAATACTGTGCAAGGCGAAGCCGGTGTTGGTACGGACAAGGGTTTTTTTGTTTTAAATTCGGTAGAAGGCCGCCAACTAACAAAAGTTTTTCACTTAAGATACTGTGCAAGGCGAAGCCGGTGTTGGTCAATCCCATGGTAATTTTTTTAAATTCGTCCGACTGCCGCTAACTTCCAAAAGTTTTCCACTTAAAAATACTATGCAAGGCGGAGACGGTGTTTCTCCGGCCCAGTGTTATTTTAATAAATCCGGACGAAGGCTTTTAACATACAAAGGTGTGCCACTATAGAATATTGTGCAAGGCGACGCCGGTGTTGGTACAGACAAGGGTTTTTTTTTTTAAATTCGTCCGAAGACCCGCTAAATAACAAACACGTATAACTTAAGAATACGGTGCGAGGCGAAGCCAGTGTTGGTCCGGCCCAGGGTTTTTTTGTTTTAAATTCGGTCGAAGGCCGCCAACTAACAAAAGTTTTTCACTTAAGATACTGTGCAAGGCGAAGCCGGTGTTGGTACGGACAAGGGTTTTTTTTAAATCCTGCCGAAGACCCGCTAAATAACAAACACGTATAACTTAAAAATACGGTGCGAGGCGAAAACAGTGTTAGCCTGGCCCAGGATTTTTTGTTTTAAATTCGGTTGAAGGCCGCCAACTTACAAAGCTGTTTCACTTAGAAACACTGTGCAAGGCGAAGCCGGCTAACTTATAAATGTGGTTCACTTATTAATACTGTGTAAGGTTTGTTTAATTCGTCCGAAGGCCGCTAACTTCCAAAGGTTGTTCACCTAATAATACTGTGCAAGACGAAGCCGGTGTTGGTACGGACAAGGGTTTTTTTTTTTTAAATTCGTCCGAAGACCCGTTAAATAACAAACACGTATAACTTAAGAATACGGTGCGAGGCGAAGCCAGTGTTGGTCCGGCCCAGGGTTTTTTTGTTTTAAATTCGGTCGAAGGCCGCCAACTAACAAAAGTTTTTCACTTAAGATACTGTGCAAGGCGAAGCCGGTGTTGGTACGGACAAGGGTTTTTTTGAAATCCTGCCGAAGACCCGCTAAATAACAAACACGTATAACTTAAGAATACGGTGCGAGGCGAAAACAGTGTTAGCCTGGCCCAGGATTTTTTGTTTTAAATTCGGTTGAAGGCCGCCAACTTACAAAGCTGTTTCACTTAGAAACACTGTGCAAGGCGAAGCCGGCTAACTTATAAATGTGGTTCACTTATTAATACTGTGTAAGGTTCGTTAAATTCGTCCGAAGGCCGCTAACTTACAAAGGTTGTTCACCTAATAATACCGTGCAAGGCGAAGCCGGTGTTGGTACGGACAAGGGTTTTTTTTTTAATTCCGTCCGAAGACCCGCTAAATAACAAACACGTATAACTTAAGAATACGGTGCGAGGCGAAGCCAGTGTTGGTCCGGCCCAGGGTTTTTTGTTTTAAATTCGGTGAAGCCGGTGTTAGTCCGGCCCAGGGTTATTTTTTATAAATCCGTCCGAAGGCCTGCAACTTACAAAAGTATTCCGCCTAAGAAGTATGTAAAAGGCGAAGACGGTGTTAGTCCGGCCCACGGTTTTTTTTTAATCCGCTAACTTACAAAGCTGTTTCACTTAAAAATACTGTGCGAGGCGAAGCCGGTGTTGGTCAGGCCCAGGGTAATTTTTTTCAGTTCGTCCGACGGCCGCTAACTTACAAAAGTTTTCCACTTGACACTACAGTGCAAGGCGGAGACGGTGCTTCTCCGGCCCAGTGTTATTTTTATAAATCCGGCCGAAGGCCTTTAACCTACAAACGTGTGCCACTCTAAAATATTGTACAAGGCGAAGCCGGTGTTAGTCCAGCCAGTGTTATTTTTATAAATCCGGCCGAAGGCCTTTAACCTACAAAGGTGTGCCACTTTAGAATATTGTGCAAGGCGAAACCGGTGTTAGTCCGGCCCTGGGTTATTTTTATAAATTCGGCCGCAATTCGCTAACTTACAAATGTGGTTCACTTATTAATACTGTGTAAGGTTTGTTAAATTCGTCCGAAGGCCGCTAACTTACAAAGGTTGTTCACCTAATAATGCTGTGCAAGGCGAAGCCGGCTAACATACAAATGTGGTTCCCTTATTAATACTGTGTAAGGTTTGTTTAATTCGTCCGAAGGCCGCTAACTTACAAAGGTTGTTCACCTAATAATACTGTGCAAGGCGAAGCCGGTGTTGGTACGGACAAGGGTTTTTTTGTTTTAAATTGGGTAGAAGGCCGCCAACTAACAAAAGTTTTTCACTTAAGATACTGTGCAAGGCGAAGCCGGTGTTGGTCAATCCCATGGTAATTTTTTTAAATTCGTCCGACTGCCGCTAACTTCCAAAAGTTTTCCACTTAAAAATACTATGCAAGGCGGAGACGGTGTTTCTCCGACCCAGTGTTATTTTAATAAATCCGGACGAAGGCTTTTAACATACAAAGGTGTGCCACTATAGAATATTGTGCAAGGCAACGCCGGTGTTGTTACGGACAAAGGTTTTTTTTTTTAAATTCGTCCGAAGACCCGCTAAATAACAAACACGTATAACTTAAGAATACGGTGCGAGGCGAAGCCAGTGTTGGTCCGGCCCAGGGTTTTTTTGTTTTAAATTCGGTCGAAGGCCGCCAACTAACAAAAGTTTTTCACTTAAGATACTGTGCAAGGCGAAGCCGGTGTTGGTACGGACAAGGGTTTTTTTTAAATCCTGCCGAAGACCCGCTAAATAACAAACACGTATAACTTAAGAATACGGTGCGAGGCGAAAACAGTGTTAGCCTGGCCCAGGATTTTTTGTTTTAAATTCGGTTGAAGGCCGCCAACTTACAAAGCTGTTTCACTTAGAAACACTGTGCAAGGCGAAGCCGGCTAACTTATAAATGTGGTTCACTTATTAATACTGTGTAAGGTTTGTTTAATTCATCCGAAGGCCGCTAACTTCCAAAGGTTGTTCACCTAATAATACTGTGCAAGACGAAGCCGGTGTTGGTACGGACAAGGGTTTTTTTTTAATTCCGTCCGAAGACCCGCTAAATAACAAACTAAAGATTTCACAAGCGTAAAAATGAATTTAATCTTAAAACTACACTTCAATATCTAAGCCAAAGAATATTTAAAAATTTCTTAGTTAATTTGCCACGAACCAGAATTAAAAATATTTGTGGTTCTCGAATTCAAATAAAGTAATGTATCAAAAAATGTAAATAAAATTATGAAAAGTTTAATTCAAAAGGCATAAATGTGCTCACGCCTGTAATACATTTTTTCATATATCTTCCAATAATAATAATAATATGGTAGGAGTACAAATGACTACAATTTATTTAATTTGATAAAAAAAAAAACAAAATATGCAAATATAAAACTTCAAAAATATTTCACATATGGGGTTTTTTTTTTTTTTTAGGACTCTATATGGACTTACATACATACGCTATGCACATATAAATGTGTTATACAAAATTCAAAGTAAAAACAATATATTTGAAATGGTGTGTGTGGTGTTGCATTGCCGAGGTCAAAATGGGTGTGATTAGTTCGTTCGTCCTCTGTACAAATTTAAGTCAATTAATCCCCCATATGTGTGAGAGTCTACAATGCATTTGACGAATCATTGAATGCGCACTCTACACTTCTCCCGACCCAAGCGAAGACCGTCTGAAAACCTCAATTAATGGCTTTGCTTCATTGCCAGTAACGTGGCTTACACAGTTGCCCTCACAATTATGGTATATGTATAAGAAAACATATTGTAAAAATCCCGTTTAAATATGCTAAGTCTTTGCCCATACTATTTGATCAACAAAATATATGCAGTACTTAAGCATTCCCCAGGTATAACCATATCAACACAAACCGCTTCTGACTGATCGGTATGATGTTGCTGTTATAGTTCCCCAATATCGTTAAAAAAAAGGTAAGGTAAGTTTTATATCGTTGGGCGCCATTGTTATGTAGCTGCATGTTTGTGACAAGGTCGAGTGTCGCTTCGGCATGCTTGCGGCCCCTGGACTAGCTCATCGGTTGGGTGGGTTGTTGGCCACTCGCTCTGCCTACGCTACAGTAACAAAATCATCATGCCGAATGTGTGAGATGTTTAGGAAACAACAAAAAAATGTCGAGTGTAAAATATGTGTTCAGTCCCGTCAGTTCGTCGCTGTCCGTCAGTCAGGTGGAGTCTACCCGCCCCTTCGACATGTGAATGCGAAGCCATGGCCGTTGTGTTGACTCCTCTCATCTTACAACGACCCCCTTTCCTGAAAAGGTCCGTCTGTCAACGGTCTAGTCCGTCGGTCTTAATCTGTCCCTGCGTTAGTCATCGCTCTCATGTCCCCTCGTACGTGCAACCGCAACACCTACACCATAAATTAACTTAGTGCTTCATATTATTATAGAATTATGTATAATATCTTCATTTATTAAGATAATTCATTTTTTTTTTTTGTTAACTTCTTATTATCATCACCTTTTTTTCTTTTTTTTTTTAAATATTGGAATATCCACAAATTTATTACACTACACTTTTTATTTTGGCTGTCGGCACTTCAAAACCTTTTTCTTTTTTTTCTGTGCTGATCGCACTCACACAGGCGCATACTCCTCCGACTCATACTAACACACATACACTGTTTACATTATTTTCGACCTAAGGCTGTCGTTACAGATTTTTTGACGTTATTCTTTTATATTCCGCATTATAATAATGCTTTTGACTTAATTTTATTAAGCACAATGTCATTGCTTTAATTTCATTACCTGAAATTAGACAAGACGTGGCTTTGAAAAAAGCTTTTGTTTTTGGGTGGGTTCTTTGAAAGAATCTTATAACATATGATAGAACTCTCAAAGCCCGCGGTAAAATTGAAAAACGGTCGAGAATATCGAATTTATCTAATCTTGTGATTGCATGTACATGCACTCTTTTTTTCTCTTCTGTAGTGTTGCATAGTATCTCCTGTTTAGGCCATTTCGAGGGATCTCCTTCAAGCCATGTAGGTCCTTTCCACCACAGGTTATTGTTGATTAACTCGGATGCTGAAATTCCTCTGCTTGCTAAATCCGCTGGGTTAGTTGCTGAGTCGACATGTTGCCATTTCTTATTGCCAACCTTTTCAACAATCTTTGTGATTCTATGTGCGACGAAGGTTGACCATGAACACGGAGGCTTCCGTATCCATGCCAGCACAACGGTTGAATCCGTCCATAAATGTATTTTTGCATTAGCTAGCAATACTGCCCCGCAAAGTTCAAGAGTTGGTAAAGATATTGTCTTGACTGGTGCTACTCGGGTTTTCGCGAGAAGTAGGTTCACTGTGACGGCATTATTCCTCTGTACGCGCATGTAGATTGTTGCTGCGTAAGCCTTTTCAGAGAGTCACAAAAACCGTGTATTTCGATGAGGTCTTTTGGAGCGTAGAATACCCATCTTGGTATTCGAAAGTTGTCGATTTCGTGGTAGTCTTCACGAAATGCGTGCCAATGATCTAAAATGGGTGAGGATACTACTTCATCCCAGTTGGTGCCTTCTAACTGAATGCTTTGCATGATAACTTTGGCTACAACTATTATCGGCGCTAACCAACCAAGTGGATCAAAAAGCTTTGCAATTCCTGACAGTATCGCTCTTTTCGTTATCTGGTCATCCCCTTTAATGGTTTTTATCGAGAAAGAGAAATAATCAGAACGAGCGTTCCATCGAATACCCAACGCCTTCACCGTGCTTGTGTCCTCAAATTCCAAGAAATCTTTATTGAGGAGATGATTTTTGGCTATATCTCTTATTATTTGGTCATGGTTAGCAGTCCATTTCCTTCGTGGAAAGCCAGCTGATTGGAGCACCTGCGAGATTTCGTGTTTGGCTTTCATAGCCTCTTCAATGCTATATCCTCCTGCCAAAACATCGTCAACATACATATTTTTTCGGAGTATGCTTGCTGCTAGGGGATAAGTTGCTTCAACGTCGTCAGCAAGTTGCAGTAATGTCCTTATTGCTAGATAAGAAGCACAATTTACCCCGAATGTTACCGTCTTTAATTCGTAAAGACTGATTGGGTTCTTTGGATCAATTCGGTGTACTATGCGTTGGTATTTAGTATGGTTAGAATTTACTAAAATTTGGCGGTACATCTTTTCGATATCCGTGTTAAATACATATTTAAATAACCTCCAACGTAGGATGAGTACGGTCAAATCTGACTGTAATACTGGCCCTGAATGAAGCACGTCATTCAAACTAGTACCATTCGTTGTCCGACTTGGCGCGTTAAAAACTACCCGGACTTATGTTGATGTACTGTCTTCTTTTATCATGGCATGATGAGGAAGGAAATACAATAATTGTCCGAGGAGTCCGCAGATATGTTGGTTGTGATCCTTGACATATGTCCCAGAGTTTCGTACTCGGATAAAACTCTGTGGTATTCCGTTTATAGAATTGGATGTTTCCCAATTGAATTTGACCAGGATATTCCATTTTGAATGGGAGGGAAGCTATGTATTTGCCCTCGTTGTTTCGCGTTGTAGTACGTTGATAAAGATTTTTTCCTCTTCATTTGGAGTTCTTCTTTTGGGGATGTTTTCTAGCTCCCAAAAAGCTGTAAGTTGTTTATCCAAAGTAACTTCACTAAAAAATTAGACTTTATTCGTGGTAGACGCAGCAGTGCCGGGACTGCCAGTCAGTATCCAGCCGAATACCGTCTCTTGTGCTAGGAGAGTGCTAAGTACATATTTTCTAATGCCATGTAGCAGAAATTGGGGATACAGGTCTCCACCCAGTACAAGATCGACTTGTTCGTTGGCAAAGAAGCGTTTATCCGCCAGGACTAAGTCTGGAAATGCTTGCGCTGTCGTTGCGCTGATTTGGCAAGAAGAACGATTTCCAGTTAGTCGCGGTAAAATTAAAAGATATGCGTTCATATTGAATAAAAGATTGATCGGCGAGCGAAGTTGAACAAAACAAGCTTCTTTTACTTGTGCCGAAATAGAATTATTTATGCCCGAAGCTTGAGCAAACATTTTATTCGATTTTAAATTAAGCTTCCATTTAAGCGATTCTGTGATAAATGAGCATTCTGAGCCCGAATCAATTAAAGCACGTGCCGAAAAATTGGTGCCTTCTACATTTAAGAGAACTCGAGCTGTTCCCAACAGAATTCTTGAGTTGATCTGTGCATGGCAGGATTGCACATTGTTTGATTGTCGAGCGTTTAGGTTCTGACGTGCTTGTATGGAGGTGGATGGCGTATCGTCACTGTTGGTTTGTGGTCTCCTGTCAATTGTTTGCTTTTACATAGGCTTTATATGCAGGAGTGTATGATCCCGTAAATTGCAAATAGAGCATTTGTAAACACTAGGACATTTGGTAATGAGGTGTTTTTCAGACAGACAATTTATACAGACTTGGTGGCGTTTGACTATCTCCAAGCGTTCCTTAGTAGTTAATTTTCCAAAGTTTGAGCATAAACGAATTTTATGCTCGCTAGTGTTACACATCGGACAGAGTAGTTTTACGACACTCATTTGATATGAGCCTTTTACGGGGTGTTTCCTGATTGTGCCAATATCTATTGGCATGCGGCTTAAACGGATGTGCGTTCTTGGACTCATTTTTTCCTGTCACTGCTTAGAGGGCCTGAAAACGGTTCGTCAGGAAGTCATCAAGCTCTTCCCAGGTTGGAATCTCCGTTCTGTCCTTTCTTAGCTGTTCCCATAGAGCTAAGCTGGCATCTGGTAATTTAGTTGTACAAAAGTATGTAACTATTGACAACCAATCAATTTTATGATTCTTTAAAAATGATACGAAGTTATTTATTTTCCTCTGCAATTGCTTCAGAGAATTACAATCCTCTTCTTTGACGGACGGCAGACTAAATAAAATTTTTAACTAATTGATACTTATTTTCGTACCTATTGCAGAGATTTTTCCAGGCAGTATCGAAGCCTTCATTTGTTAATGAACAATTTTATACTATTTCTTTGGTTTCCCCTTCAGTTTTTGCCAGAAGGTGAAATAATTTTTCCACTGGAGAAAGGCGCTTGTTGCGGATGTATATATCCGTAAAAAGATCACGGAATGTTGGCCACGATGAATTATCACCCCGGAATACCTCAGTATCGCAAGGAGGCAGTTGTATATTGCATTCCCGTGAGTGCATGTCTTAGATTTGTCTGTCCGCCTTTTCCAACTTATCAATTGAGTTGCTCATCGATTCCATGCAACGATTGTAAATCTGAAAACAACCCTTATATTTCTTTTTTATCGTTGATAAATCTTTGGCCGAAAACTGGTCCGTCGACACTTGGTATTCATCATATGAATGTTTCACCTTGTCCCACAGTGCCCGAAATTCTTCTTGATGAATCTTCAACGAATATTTTGACATATTTGATGAAGATATGCTGTTGTAATCAGATTCAAACTCTGATAATGCCTCAACTAGGCGAACAAAAATATCAATTTGTGACATTGCAAAGTTTTTTATATATACCTATGTATGTACTTATGTATATGTACTTGCAGCAGATGCCGATGAAAGTGAAAATGTGGAGCAAAAATTGAAAAAAAGAAAAACCAAAGTGATTTAAACGAATGTCTATCGCGAGTTCAAACAAATATCACGCAGATAAATTTCGATACACCAGTAAAGCAACGAATAAAATAATCGGAGAAAAATAGTTTTGGGAAAATAATTTATTTTTTAATATAAAAATTGAACACACCAAGCGGTTTTATGTACGTATGTGTGTGTGTATATGTAAAAGCGACTCGCCACCCAACAATTTTTTTTTTTTTTTTTTAAACATTAATATTTATTTATTGGATCTACTTCGACTTCGGAAGCCTAACAATAAGTAATAAAATCTTAAACTAAATTAAAACATAAAGCCCATTAGTAGGAATGGGCTGCTGGCTTGACGTTGCTCTTTAGAAGGCTGCTTTGTCTCTTCTCCGCAGGCGGGTTTGACTTGTTGCATGGGCCAAGGTGTTAGCCAAAGGGTTCGGATGGTTACGCAGTTTTATTAAGTATTTTTTTGCTGCGATTTCAATTTCTTCCTTGATAGTAGGTATATTTAGATCTCTTTGAATATTTTCATTACGCATGTACCATGGTGCGCCCGTTATTACTCTTAGCGTTTTCGATTGGAATCTTTGAATTATATCTATATTCGTCGCGCAAGCTGTGCCCCATAACTGGATCCCATACATCCATATCGGTTTTATTATTGCATTATATAAGAGGACTTTGTTGCTAAGGCTTAGTCCAGACTTCTTGTTTAAAAGCCAATGTAAACTAGCAGATTTGAGTTTAAGCTGCAGCTTTTTAGCTGCAATGTGTCGTCTCCAGGTTAAGCGCCTGTCCAAGTGGATTCCGAGGTATGTAATTTCGTCAGCTTGCGGTATTGATACATTGTTGAGCTTAACAGTAGGACACGTTTTTGGCCTTAATGTAAAAGTAATGTGTTTGCACTTGTTTTCATTAACTTTTATGCGCCATTTCGCCAGCCATTCTTCAATTTGTTTAAGATGCTGCTGTAACACTTTTGTGGCTGTAATGGGGCATTTATGTCGACTTAGTATAGCAGTATCATCCGCAAATGTTGACGTAATTACTTCGTCACTTGTAGGGATATCTGCGGTAAACAGAATGTACAATACTGGCCCAAGAACACTGCCCTGCGGAACACCTGCCGTAATCGGACACTCTTCTGTTATGTAATCATTTACTTTTACTGTGAATCGCCTATTGGTTAAGTAGGATTCAAGGATATTGTGGAACGTGTTAGGTAATGATTTTTTAATTTTGTGAATGAGGCCATCATACCACACTTTGTCAAATGCTTGCGCCACATCAAGAAAAACAGCCGAGCAATACTCTCGCATTTCGAAAGCTTTCCTTATTTCGTTTGTTATACGATTTACTTGTTCAATTGTGCCGTGTTTTTCCCGAAATCCAAATTGATGTGTAGGGATAATATCATTTTGATGGAGAAAAGGAGTAATTTTTGATAGCAGCACTTTTTCGAAAAGTTTTGATAGGCAAGGCAACAGGCTGATTGGTCTATATGATGACGGCAGGGTTGCGTCTTTACCTGGTTTTACTACCATAATTATCTGCGACTTTTTCCAGAGTTGTGGATAATATCCTAGCATCAAAATGGCACTGAAAAGCTTTGCAAGAAAAACGAGAGCAATGCTTGGCAATTCTTTTAGCATTTTTGGTGAGATATGATCGTCTCCTGGAGATTTTTTTGGATTTAAGGCGGCAATAGTGTTTTTTAGTTCCGACACAGATGCTCCGCAAGTAACAGTGTATCTAGGAGCAGTATGGGTCGGTGACAAAGGTGCACTATATGTAGCAGTATTTAGTTGAAATACTGTGCTGAGGTGCTCTGCGAAACTAGACGCCTTCTCTTCATCCGTTCTTGCCCATGAACCATTACGCATTCTCAAAGGTACTTCAGTGCTTACTGGCGGCTTAAGGTTTTTGCTAGCTTTCCATAGAGATTTTTTAGTAGAAACGTTGGGAGACAAAGACGTTATAAGATGTTTGATATTTCTTTCTTCCTCGTATCTTAATGCCTTTTTGAGTTTGTTTTCTGCCACCTTAAGGCGAATTTTTGCATCGGGAGATCGGCAGGCTTGCCATTCGCGACGCAAACGTCGCTTATTTCGGACCAGTAATTCTATTCCACTATTAGTTATCAATGCCTTTACTTTTGTATTCTGCTCTGGTGTGGCTATAGTTGCTGCTGTTGCTAGTATACTGTTAAATACAAGTAACTCATTTTCAACGTCAGTTCCTCCCTCTATTTGCGGATTGGTGTGTATATGACTGCTAATTTATATTTAAACCAGTTAGTTCTTGATGTAGTAAGTCGAAAAGCATGCTCACTTTCAATTGGTTGTTCGTTCAATTTAATGATTATTGAGGAATGATCAGAAGATAAGTCAGCACAGGTTTCAGCAAGTACTAAACTCCTATCTACGTTTTTAGTGACTGCAAAGTCAATCAGGTCAGATAATTTCCTTGAGTCCGTAGGCCAGTAAGTTGGTTGTCTTGGGGAGATAAAATCGTAACTATTTTTTGAACTTATGATCGTGTTATATAACTGACGACCTTTCGGGTTAATTAGCCTCGATCCCCAATGAGTATGCTTCGCATTGTAATCACCTCCAGCTAGGAACCTATCACCTAGAGTCATAAAAAAGTCGCTAAATTGTTTTTCTGTTATTACGAAACGTGGCGGACAGTAAATTGCAGCTAAAGTAAGGTCAACCCCCCTATTTTTAAGGGTGATCGAGGTTGACTGCAACCAATTTGTTGAAAAGGAATTAAGAAAGTTATGCTTTAAACGGTTCCTTATGAGTATAGCTGTGCCACCATGTGCTTTGCCATCTGGGTGATTAGTATTGTACAGCTTAAACCCAGGGATGTAAAAATTATACTTCTGGGTGAGATGTGTGTCAGATATAAGCATAACATCAATTTCGTGGGTCTGTAAAAATAATTTGAGTGCTAATTTATGCTGGTTTACACCATTAGCATTCCATAAGCAAATCCTGAGTTCACTCATTTTTTGGTCAACAGGGTTTGGAGCATTTGGTTTTGCGCCTTTATTAGGTCTTGAACCATACTTTGCATGGTTGACATAAATTGTGTCATGCACTGGTTTAGATTAAGAATCATGGTCTCAACTCCAGTACTGGATGGGGTGACTGGTGGGGCCTGTACATTGGCTTTTACTACGTTGGCATAGGACATTTGACCAATATTTGAGCTGGGTATGTTGGAAAGGCTCGGAATGGAAGTAGTATATGGGAGCTGGTTCCGTTTGGCTTGTATACCCTGAGAAAGTTTAGATTTTAAATCTTTGTAAACCGGACAACCTCTATAATTAGCGGTGTGATTGCCACCGCAGTTGCTACACTTTTTTTGTGTTACATCCGTTTTATTCAAGGGGCATTTGGTAGAATGGTGAAGATCACCAGATGTTACGCAAACGGTACGTAAAGTACAATAGGATTTTGTGTGACCAAATTCCTGACAGTTTGTGCATTGCACGGGACCATTACGCTTAAGCGCTTCTTCCACCGTGATTCTTCGGTGCAAAAGGTATTTTAAACCGTAAATTGGATGCGTTTCGTTTTTCTTAAGTTGAGCTAAGCTTGGCGATAAGAACACTTTAAACATAGGCTGCGGCACTTTATTTCTGTTAATTATGTTAACGACCGCCCTAATTTCAAACCCTTGCTCCTCTAGAGCTTCTTTTATGTCACATGAGTCAACAGTCGCTTCAATTCCCTTAATTACAACAATCAGGCCTTTCGCACTCTTCAACTGGTAAGGGTAGTAATTCTTGTTGTTTGCAGAGAGAAACACAACGACTTCACGAAAGTCTTTTTCACTGTGTACTTGTATTTTTGTCTCGTCTATGTTACCTTTTTTAAGAGGTACAATGTGAAAATTGTTGGTACCTATTATCTTAGCTATGTTCGTAACTAGCGAATTGGAGCTGCGCTCCCGCAAGTAGATTGGTGGAGGTTTAGTACTGGCGACTGTGGAAATACCCTTCGGGTCTGTTATATGCTCTTCCTCATTTAACGGGGCAAATCTGTTCCCTTTTAGAGCATTACCATCAGCATCGATAGTGGAGCCAACGGTATTAAACTTCTTGGCATTAATCACTTTTTTGGGAGGACTAGATTTCCTCTTTTTGTTTACCACATTTATGTACCGATCAATGCCTGTCTGCACTGCCGACCCTTTTTTCATTTTGGCTGTCTCACCTTGCTCAGTATTAGTCGCCCGCACTGGAGTTGCTGCTGCTGCTGCGCTGCTTGACTGCATAGCTGTTTGTTTTTCTGTTGGGAAGAGAGTTTTTTCACTCTTTGATTTCTCTGTTGTTGCTAAGGTCTGCGTTGGCGCCTTTAGAGTTGAACTGCTTGCCTTTGCACTGCTGTTAGGTGGTGATTTGCTCGCAACAACAGTGAAATAAGCATTTCGCTCTGTCGTCGCAACTGAATGCCGACGCTCTTTCTGATTTGAGCGTTGATCGCTCATTACATCGCCGGTTCACTTGTTACATATCGTTTTCGTTTCTCTGTTTATTTTTTTATTTTTTTATTTTGTTTTTTGTTTTTTTATTATATTTATTATTTTATTTGCTTATTGCCAACTTAAGTGGCTATCCACCCACTACAGTCGGTGTATAAGTTTAAACGAATTAATATGTACGTTTTCTAAGACTTTAAGTGAAGTTACGGAGCCGATCAAAAAAAAAAAAAAACACGTCCGTACACTTGTGCATTTACTTGCTAATTAACTGTGCAAGAGTGATGTGATATATGTATGGGCGTATATGCCAATAATCAAACAACTATATATGTGTAAATATTTTTTTTCTTTTAAATAAATTGAATTGGTTTAATAACCCCGAAAGTGACTTGTGAATAATCGAATAATTCCGGTTTATAGATACCAAAATCAACTTGTGCCAATGAAGTGCGGTTAGATTCTTCGCTAACAAGAAGCGAATATGGCTATAAGTTGCAACACAATGAAATAATTTGAGGTGATAAGAAATTGAAAGCTGGTATTTAGTCAACCGAGACTTTGTAAGTGAAAAAAAAGTAAAATTATAATAGAAATGTTGCAAGCAAAAGTTTTATTAAGACACCAGCAAACTGTGTTAACTTCCTTGAACATATGTATATACATATATACACGTATATAGATGTATATGTATTTATATGGCACAAAAAAAAACACAAACCAAATCCGTTTGGTGTTCTATATTAATATATTGAGTTAAATTCTTCGATTCACACGATATTTATGGTTGGTTTTAATATCACAAAATTTTCTTTTAGCACAAAGGAAAAAAAACACGTACCTTGTGAACTTGTTTGAAATAATTCAGTGCCGACTTTGATACTTATGAACAGCTTGATGGTTCGGGATGTACACTCCGGTAGTGCTGGTTCTGTATAATGGTATAATACTTTAAATTGCCTTATCCGGCTCGAAGGACCAATAGATACAGCGGTGCGTCGTGTGATTGGAGCGCACCGGTGTATGTTTAGTGGATAAAAAATAAACCAATAGAAAAATAAAAGATCAGTTTTTCTGTTGATCATGAATTTGAACTAAGTCTTTTATTAATTTAAATATGGGTTTTTACCTGTACAATGGTATGTGGTTGATGAGGGTGATGGCTGGTGGTTCGCTGTTTAGAACACGTCCGTTCACTTTTACTAATAAAATCGCAGTAGTGTATAAGAATAATGAGTTCTTACCGTTTGCCATCAATTCGGTAAACTGTTCATGTTAATATTTAACGAAAGATTTGTATTGGAAATATTAGGGTGGTACATAAGGAGGGGTAATTTAGGCTTTGGCCTAAACAGTATTCTTAAGTAAAACACCTTTTTAAGTTGGCGGCCTTTGGAAGAATTTAAAACAATCACCCTGGGCCGTACTAATACCGGTATCGCCTTACTCAATATTCTTAAGTGGAACACCTTGCTTAGTTGGCCGGACCAACACCGGCTGCGTCTTGCACGGTATTCTTAAGTGAAACACCTTTTTAAGTTGACGGCCTTCGGCCGGATTTAAAAAAATAACCCTGGGCTGGACCAACATCGGCTTCGCCTTGCACGCTATTCTTAAGTAAAATACCTCTTTAAGTTGGCGGCCTTTGGCAGAATTTAAAACAATCACCCTGGGCCGGACTAATACCGACTTTACCTTGTACAGTATTCTTCAGTGAAACATCTTTGTAAGTTAGCGACCTTTGGCCGAATTTAAAAAATTAACCCTGGTCCAGACCAACACCGTCTTCGCCTTGCACAGTATTATTAGGCGAAACACCTTTGTAAGTTAGCGGCACTCGGCCGAATTTAAAAAATAACACTGAGCCGGACCAACACAGGCTTCGCCTTGCACAGTATTTTTAGGTGAAAAACCTTTGTAAGTTATCGCCACTCGACCGAATTTAAAAATAATCATGGACAGGCCTAACACCGGCTTCACCTTGCACAGTATTTTTTATCCGAATTTATAAAAATAACCCCGGACCGGAGCAATACAGGTTTCACCTTGCATAGTATTATTAGGTGAAACACCTTTGTAAGTTAGCGGCCTTCGGACGAATTTAAAAAAAAATACCCTGGGCCGGACTAACACCGGCTTCGCCTTACAGAGAATTCTTAAGTGAAACGCCCTTGTAAGTTGCCGGCCTTTGGCCGTGCACATTACTCTTAACTGGAACGGCCTTCAGACGGATTTAAAAAATTACCCTGAGTGGGAGCAATACAGGCTTCGCCTTGCAGAGTATTCTTAAGTGAAACACATTCGTACTTTGGCGGCCTTCGGCCGGATTAAAAAAAATATCCCTGAGCCGGACTAATACCGGTTTCGTCTTACTCAATATTCTGAAGTGGAACACCTTGGTAAGTTGGCGGCCTTCAGCAGGATTAATAAAAATAATCCTGGGCCGGAATAGCACATGCTTCGCATTGCACAATATTTTAAGTGAAATCCCTTTGTAAGTTAGCGGCCTTTGGCCGAATTAAAAAAAATAACCCTGGTCCAGACCAACACCGTATTCGCTTTGCATAGACTTATTAAGCGGAATAATCTTGTAAATTGCAGGCCTTTGGCAGAATTTAAATAATAACTCTGGGTCGTACCAAAACCGGCTTCGCCTTGCACAGTATTCTTAAGTGGAACACCTTTGTAAGTTAGCGGCATTCGGCTGGATTAATAAAAATAACCCTGGGCCGGAACTACACAGGCTTCACCTTGCGCAGTATTTTTATGTGACACACCTCTGTAAGTTAGCGGCCTTCGTCAGAATTTAAAAAAAATAATCGTCTGACGGGCTAAACCGGCTTCGCCTTGCACGGTATTCTTAAGTTAATCAATTTTCTAACCTGGGCCAGACCAACACCGGCTTCGCTCTGCAAGGGTATTATTAACTGGAAAAACTTTTTAAGTTGGCGGCCTTCGGCCGGATTTCAAAAATAACCATGCCGGACTAATACCAGCTTCGCCTTGTACAGTATTCTTAAGTGAAACACCTTTTTAAGTTGGCGGACTTCGGCCGGATTTAAAAAATAACCATGGGCTGGACCAACGTCGGCTTCGCCTGGGTCGGACTATTACCGGCTTCGCCTTGTACAGTATTCTTCCGTGAAGCATCTTTGT
Organism: Ceratitis rosa; assembly: GCA_037013455.1. Taxonomy (NCBI): domain Eukaryota; kingdom Metazoa; phylum Arthropoda; class Insecta; order Diptera; family Tephritidae; genus Ceratitis; species Ceratitis rosa. Next base: position 896,174 of record JAWMAG010000016.1, on the reverse strand, counting down.
AAGTTGGAGGCCTTCGGCCGGATTGAAAAAAATAATCCTGGGCCGGACCAACACCGTCTTTGCCTTACACAGTATTCTTAAGTGGAACACCTTTGCAAGTTAGCGGCATTTGGCTGGCTCTAAAAAAATCACCCTTGGCAGGAGCAACACCGGCTTCGCTTTGCACGGTATTCTTAAGTGAAATACCTTTCTAAGTTGGCGGCTTTCGGCCAAATTAAAAAAAAATAACGCTGGGCCAGACCAACACCGGCTGTGCCTAGCACAGTATTCTTAAGTGAAACACTTTTTTAAGTTGCTGACCTTCGGCCGAATGTAAAAAAATAACTCTGGTCTAGACTAATACGGAGCATCGAACCTTCCAAGGGGCCAGAACGACTACTTAAATTCGTGAAAAGAATACCAATGTTCTTCATGCTAGAGGCAAATTAGGAAAGTAGCAGCACAGCTAGGTCGCATGTACAGGAAACACTATGGATATATTTCATCTATGTGAGACCCAGTGGATAAACCAGCTTAACTTAACCTAACCTAACGATTAAAATATTAGGCTTGCTAAGTATATTTTTGGAACAAATAAATTAAGCTGTCACATTTTGACGAAAACGGTTAGCTATCAATCTCAGCAGAAGCTTCAAATACTTCATTCGGAGATTTTTTTCAATAGAAAAGTAATAACATGTTAGAACCATTTGCATATTTTTTGAGCAAATTAAATCTAACTGAAATTAATTATTTAACATTCGATAGAGAACTATTGACAATAAATAATAAAATTTTCTCTAGGGTAAAGTTTACAACTTTTTACACAGATTATAAACAACTTACACATGCTCTAAATTCAAAAGCAGTTATATTGCCTCTTAAAATTTTTCTACTTCTCTATTAGCATAGGCACCGCCAACGCGATTATAGCCGAAACAGCAACATCGTGCCATTCATCTCTTCTTTGAAGTGGAAGTCTTCCTATGTTTCCACAGGCGGATACTACATCGAATACCTTCAAAACAGGAGTGCTTTTATCCATATGGACGGCATGACCTAGCCAGCGGAGACGCTGTCTCTTCATTCGCTAAACTAAGTCAATGTCATAGTATTTATAACTCGTACAGCACATTTTTCCATCGTCTGCGGTATTCGCCGTTGCCAATGCGCAAGGGACCATAAATCGTTAGCAAAACTTTTCTCTCTAGGACTCTCAAAGCCGACTCATCAGATGTCGACGTTGTCCATGCTTACATCATATAATAGGACGAGTATGATGAGCGACTTGTAGAATTTGGTTTCCGTTCGCCAAAGTAGCTCCTGTTGGCAAGAATAATTCTGCGTTGGATTTCAAGACTGCCATTATTATTGGTGTTGATTCTGGTTCCTAGATAGACGAAATTATTTACGACCTCGAAGTTATGACTGTCAACAGTGACCTGGGAGCCAAGTCGCGAATGCCATGACTCTTTGTTTGATAACAGGAGATAGTTCGTCTTGTCCGCGTTCATTACCCAGAGGAGGATTTGCTTTAATTTTTATAGCTGAATATGCAAGAAATTTATTTATAAGAATGTTATTTGCTGTTATTTTTTTAGAATGTGATTTATTTAATTTATTATTTTATGTGAAATTAACTTTCATTTCATTTGTTTTTATTTGATCTCGAGGAACTTTACCTCGGTTTCGTTACGATAAGTTAAAATATTTAGCATAAAAAAGTTTTTGACCTTTTTCATTAAATTATTTTTTATTGGGCATAAATTATTAATTATTAGATATATGTGGTTAATTAATTTTAGTAAAGTTAATAGAAATTTTGATTTCTATCTTATGTTTTCAAAACATATGCTTATTCAAGTTCATTAACTAGTTAATTAAATTATCTCATCATTTGTTGATAAGTGGGTTAATAATGTAATATAAGAAATAAATTACTGTTAAAATTTGACCTGTTAAAACCTAAGGTTCTTCAACGGGTCGTGCTCTAATTCATGTTAATCAAATTACTGTTACTACTATAATTTCAAATAAAATTTTGTTGATAGGGTAAAATTGAAGTCCTCGAAATTTACTTAAATTATAAAATAGTAAAATAGCTAAAATTTCAATTGATAAAACAAGAGCAATTACTCCTCCTAATTTATTTGGAATTGTTCGTGAAATAGCATAGGCAAATAAAAAATATGAACTGGGGAAGCTAGAGGATTTGCTGTACGTGAAAAGTGAAAAATCGAGTTAATGTTGCATTATCAACTGTAAATCCTCCTCAAACTCATTGAACTAAATCAATTCCTAAATAAGGAATAGCTGATAATAAATTAGTAATAACTGTAGCTCCTCAACATGATATTTGGCCTCATGGAAGAACATTATCTATAAAAGCTGTTGCTATTACTAGAAATAAAATTAATACTCCAATTAATCATGTTGAAGTAAATACATAAGATCCATAATAAACTCCACATCCTACATGTAAGTAAACACAAATAAAAAAGAATGACGCACCATTAACACTATTAAAAGCTAAGTTGATATCTGCTTTATAGTGTATAGCTAGGAATATTTGAATAATTAAACATAATCCTAGTAATGAACCAAAATTTCATCAGGCTGAAATATTAATAGGTGCAGGTAAATCTACTAAAGCGTTATTAGCAATTTTAAATAAAGGATTTTGGGTTCGTAAAGGATTGTTCATTAATTTATAGGACGAAGGGGGCCATAAATAAGTTTAGTAATTTTTACTACAGCAATTAAAGTAATTAATAAATAATTTATTAATAAAATTGTTATAAATAAAATTTGTTGGGTAGTTATAAAGTTTTTGAAGATTGAAAGAATTTTCTTTTATTAATATATATAATTAGTAGATAGGTTGTATTTCATTATTATGAATGAAAAAAGAAAGTATTGTTTTATCTAATAAAAAACTCATAATTGTAATAATTGAAAAAAATATTAATGAAATTGTTGTCAATTTTATAGATAAAGAAAATATTTCATTAGATGCTATTCCACTTAAAACAATTAAAAATAAAATATAAGAAAATCAGAATCTTTTCGCTATTAATCCTTGTATGTTGTTGAGTGGGGGTAAAAAATGGGCCGTTTCCAATGAAATGAAGAAGTCTAGGTCTTTTGGGTTTTTAAACGGTAACAATTCAGGTTTATTGAATTTCTTATGTCATAAGATGGATTATTGAAAAAAAATAATAATTTTGATTTATAATTCATTATATAAGGTTTTCAGACACAAATTGTCTTAGTGTCTTTGAGACCATATAATATAAGCAAATATAAGATTATGAATTTAAATGATAAAGAGCGACCAATTGTTGCAACTTCTTCCGCTGCTGGGCAGACCGGCTGGATAAAGCTGGCCTGGAATTGGCTGCATTCGCTGCACCGCTTACCCTCCTTAACTTCGCCTGGTGGAGCAGAGTATGATGCCCGAGAGTGCACCGATGGCAACTAGACCTTGAGTCGCATTCGCCGGTCGCATGGGAGGTTGCCAGGCAGTTGATGCAGTACCGGTGCACCCTTGCGCACTCATACCGGTCCTCCGGTGCCATGGCGAGGAAATGCGAAAATATACGACTTTAGTATATGGTTGAAAAAGGGTATATGAAGAGATTTCATGAGATGCTTTTATATGAGTTGTAGGTTGGTATATGTAAATGTAAATGTTGGGATTAAGTCATAGGGTTCGAGGTTACTACAGCGGGCAGCACCCACAATTTGGCTATATTTCGGGTTATCATTCCGTTCTGCGTGATTATGTCTACCACACGGATTTTTTTGTTTGCACCTTGGTGACGACAACTAGATCTCCTTCCTGTACGGGGCTTTCCGCCCTCTTCCATTTGTACCTCTTGTGTAATTCTCTGAGATACTCGCTCTTCCATCTGGTACTAAATTTATGGTGAAGCACCTTGAGTTTCTGCCATTTGGGAACCAGAGAGAGGTCTTCGGCATTGGGTTCGAGTATCGATAACAATGGAGCACCGCGGAGAAAATGTCCTGGGGTGAGTGCTAGTAGGTCTTGCGGGTCTTGCGACATGGCTGAGAGCGGTCGGGAATTGAGAGCCGCTTCTATTCTTACCATCAGGGTTGTGAGTTCCTCGAAGCTAAATTTGTGATTTCCGGCGACTTTAGTGAAGTGCAGCTTAAAACTCTTTACTGCTGCTTCCCATAGTCCACCCATATGAGGGGCATACGGTGGAATAAACTCCCAATAGAAGCCGAGTGGAGCGTATTTAGCGAAGACGTCAGCTGCTACTTCCTTTACGAGCACGCCGAACTCGCGGTGGAAGGTGCGTTGAGCTCCGACAAATGTTTTCCCATTGTCGGACATAATCTTATAGGGGAGACCGCGACGTCCAACAAATCTAGCGAAGGCTGCTCGGAAAGCCTCCGTAGTCAAGTCAGAGCAGACTTCGAGGTGTATTGCTTTCGTGGAGAAGCATACAAACAAACAAACGTATGCCTTTGAATATGAAGCTCGCCGATGGGTAGATACATTTACTAGAAACGGGCCGGCGAAATCCACCCCAGTCGTGTGAAATCGTAGGGTATATGTGGTTCGTTCGGAGGGTAGTGCTGCCATAATCTGCGATCTCATCTGCTGCTTGTGTATGGTGAATGTTTTGCAGTGAAAGATGCACTTTTTTATTTTGGGTTTGAGTCGGGGAATGTAGTACTCTTGTTGTACCATTCGCATCATTAACTGATTTCCAGGATGTGTTTTTGCTTCGTTCATCTCTTCGTGGCTTAGAGTCATGCTCATCCGAGATGGCAATTTTCGTGACCTGTGAATAAAGCGATATATATATGCAATTACTCTAAGGGCTCGGGGGAAGGAAGATAATCTCTCCAAGATATCTTCGGATGGCGAGGTATGGAATGCGACGATGTGCTTTTGCTCCGGAGGCCACGGGTGTTGGGGGCGAGAGCTAGGCCATTCATTGGCGGGCTTGGCGAGCCATTCAGGACCTGTCCACCAGATGGTGTTTTCAATGAGATCCTGAGGTCGACATCCACGGGTGCCTAGGTCAGCTGGGTTGCCGCTGCTGCATACGTGCCGCCACGTAGCAATGCTTATCAGTCGCAGGATCTGGGATATCCTGTTTGCTAAATATATTTTCCAAGAGTGTGGTGGTTTCTCTAGCCATGCTAAGACGATGGTCGAATCTGTCCACAGAACAAGTTCGTGAGGCGGTAAACTTAATTCGGTTTGTATTTGGTTTACCAACTTTGCCAGTAGAACTGCTCCACAGAGCTCTAGACGGGGGAGACTTACCGTTTGCAGAGGAGCTACCTTTGTTTTTGCAGCTAGTAAATGTGAGGTGAAGGAGTTTTCGCCGTGTTGTACCCTCATGTACACACAAGCGCAGAATGCCTTCTCTGAGGCATCTGAGAATCCATGGAGTTGAATCGGTTTGTCGGGGGGAGTACTGCACCCATCGGGGTATTTGGATGTCTTTGATTGCCGGGAGATTCTCATGAAACGAGTTCCACTTATGTAGGGATCCGGATTTTACGTTCTCGTCCTAATCCGTTCCTTCTACCCAAAGTGTTTGGAGTAGTACCTTGGCTACTATCATAATTGGTGATAACCATCCTGCCGGGTCGAATAATTTCCCCACAGCCGATAAAATCTGGCATTTAGTACTACACTTTGCTGCGGGTCGTGGTTCGTATGAGTATGAGAAGGTGTCCGTAAGCGCGTTCCAGCGTATTCCTAGAGTTTTTGTTGAGCTTGTGTCACTGAATTTAAGAAAGTCGGCATCTAGCAAATGAGACTCTGGGATGTTTTCGAGTATTTTCAGGTGGTTCGCCGTAATTTTCTTAAGAGGGAATCCTGCTGAATTTAATGCTTCGATAACTTGGGTGAGTGAGTTGATAGTTGACTGTATATCATTACTGCCTGAAAGAATGTCATCTACATAAATTTCATTGAGTAGGATTTTGTTTGCGGGGGAGTATTCGGTTTTGCAATCTTCGGCTAATTGATGTAGGGTTCGAATAGCTAAATATGGGGCACAGTTAACGCCAAACGTAACTGTCTTTAGCTTGAAATCTTCTATTGGAGAGTCGGGGGTTCTGCGAAAAAGTATTCGCTGGAAGTCTTGATCTTCTTGGTTAACGAGTATTTGCCGGTACATTTTCTCAATGTCGCCGTTAAATACCTACTTATAGAGTCGCCAATTGAGGATTATTAGCATTAAATCGTTTTGTAGTGTTTTGCGTGTGTGTAGGACTTCGTTTAACGAGTTCCCTGATTGTGATAATCTGGAAGCGTTGAATACCACTCGGACCTTTGTGGATTTACTGTCGGGTTTTATGACAGCGTGATGGGGTAGATAAAAGGAGAAGTATTTCCCCTCGTGGATTACTTCGAGAGGTGAAGTGGGTTCCATGCGGTCCAAGGTCATGTATTCTTCCAAGTCCTCCTGATATTTTTGCTGCAGCACTGGTTTTCGCTCTAGTGTCCGCTCGTTGCTGATGTACTGTTGCTGTGCTGCTAGTCTGGAGTGACCTAGGGCTGCGTCCCTGGGAAACTCCTTTTTGAATGGTAATTTGACGGTGTATTTACCATTCTTTTGACGCGTTGTTGTTTTGTGATACAAATTTTCGCAAACTTCGGCCGCTTCTGAGTGAGCTTGAGGAGCTGGGACTTCTTCTTGCTCACAGAATTTCCTTAGTTGGATGCTGATCGGGTCATTTTGTGATGGATGGACCTGCGTTGAAAAGGACTCTACCTTTTGAGTTGTCGGTCCGCTGATTATCTATTCAAATATTGTCTGTTGTGCCAACAGGGTTCCATTGTGGAGGTGTTGCACTCCTTGTTTGAGGATTTGGGGTGCTAAATCGCTGCCGATTACCATGTCAACTCGAGATGGGGTGAGACATTTTGGGTCGGCTAACGCTAAGTGTGTTATTTGGTTGATGTCAATGGTTGACACCTGGGTTGTGGGTAGTAGGTGTGTGAGCTTGGGTAATATTATTGCTCTAGCTTTTACATGGTTAAGTGATAAGTCTGACGAACATAGAGTTTGTTCGCAGACTTTGGTTGAGTTCTGGACGAAGGTTCCTCCCATTCCTGAGATTTCGTAATGGGTTTCCTCCGTGGGTAGATTGAGTGTTTTTTGAATCCGAGATGTGACAAAGGTTTTTTGCGAACCTTGGTCTATCATTGCTCGGATTATGTGGCGTTCTCCTCCTAGATATATCGGGACTATAGCCGTGGGCAAGAGTGTGGTTTCGTTACTGCTCGCATGGTGTGTTGTTACCTTTATTGTCTTCTTCTGAGCCTGGGGGGTGTGGCTGATTCCTGTTGATGTTGATGGTCTGTCGTCTGCTATTTCCACTGCGGTCGCTGCCTGTGCAGTCGATGAGAGGGGTTTTGAGTATGGGGTTGTATTTTGATAATGGAGTAGTGAGAGATGACGCCTTTGGCAGTAAACGCAGTTGAATTTGCTTTGACATTGACTTCGCTAGTGTGCACAGGAAAGACAATTTTCGCAGTAATTGTTTTCACGAACGAGGTTTTGTCGATCTGGGACGGAAAGGTTCCTAAATCGGATGCACATTTTCACCCCGTGACTTGAGTTGCATAACTTGCAGGAAACGGGTTTTTGGTACTCTGTGTGATAGGTTTGCGTGCGACTTTTATTCGCAAATGGGGAGCTTTGATTGCCAGCTCTGGGTGTGAATGTATTGATGTGGGGCTTGGGTTTACCTGAGCGGTATGTTCCCAGTCGTTCTACTACCTCGTATCTAGTGGTTAAGAATGCGTTCATTTCGGACCAGAGTGGTAGTTCTTTCCTCGAACTGAGAGATTGTTACCAAAGCGCGAGTGTTTCGCTCGGTAGTTTCGAGGAGCATATATAAATGAGGATGGGATCCCAATCCTTAGTGGAAATATTTTGTGATGAGAGATTGGACAGGCAGTTATTTATTGTAGTCTGTAGTTTTTGCAGCTGTTCCCCGTTCTCTGCATAGATGGGTTGTGGATTAAGGAGAGTTTTGAGCTAGTTATCTACCAGAATTCTTGGGTTCTCATAGCGAAATTTTAATGCTTCCCAAGCAAGCGAAAAACTTTCATCTGTGAGTGGGTATTGTTTCACAATAAGGCCTACTGGACCTTTTGCCTTATGACGCAGGTGAAATAAATTTTGGGCGGGAGTTAATTGAGGGTGATTTATATAGACTGCAGTAAACATGTCTCGGAATGTCGGCCAGTCTTCGTAGCCTCCGTAATATGCTTCAGCATCGCATGCTGGTACTTTGAGACATTCCCCACTGGACACTGAGTTTGTGTTTGTATTTGTTGATTGCTGTGTTGTTTGGGTGGGTGTTGTAACTGTGAAAAGCTGTAATGCTTCTAGCATTTGCACTTTACAGTTCTGGAAGCTTTCCGAACATTTTGCGTATTTCTGCTCCACTGACTCGCTGACTTCCGGGTATGCGTCCGCCATGAAAATAGCCTCGTATGCTTCTAGGAGGCTATCCCAATTTTTGTCCAGCTGCTGTATTTTTACGCTGAGTACGGTTGCCGTTTGGTCACTCGCCAAGTCCGTTGACCATTTTGCGCAGAAGACCTCCGGTCTGTTGGATTCAAAGATGAACTTCTGCAAGTACCTGTTCATATTGGTTGATGCTTTTTCTGCCTTATCTTATGGCATTTGTGTAATTTTTTGGGATTTGATTTAATGGGGTTTTAGGAAAAAATTAAATATATATTTAGTGGGTTTTATAAAAAATTGGGTTAGTATTGTAAAAAATTTGGTGAGTTTGTAATAAAAAAAATTGGGCTGTTTTTTTTTTTTTTTTGAATTGCTTGGTATATATTAACCAGCAGCAAATTTTAATGTGTCTATTTGCCTCAGCGCGTCTGAGTGCAAATATTTGGGTGTGTATGCAAAATTTATAAAATTTTTTTTTTTTTTGGGTGTAAATTTATTTGGAATAATTGGGTTTTTTAGTGGTGAATTCCTATTAAAAACTATTCACTTTTGGACCGCCTGATCGCGGCTCACTGTGTTTTATGCTACGACTCCTTTTGTGTATTTTTCCTCAGCTCGTCTGAGTGCAATGCGTTTGATGTTTGTGAGCGCGTTTGAGTGGGAATCAAGTGTGTGTGTGCTGCGCTGTAACGCGTTTGAGATTTTGCATATACGTAAACAGATATGCTATATGCCAACCGTTTTAGAGAAAGACGGTATTGAGATGTATACTATATTTTTTTTAACTACTGCAAATTTGAGGGAGTGGCCAATGGGATTTTTTTTTGTGTTATACAAGCTTGTACAGTTTAATTTGTATATAATTTTTTTTGATGGGTATATTTTAACCGTTTTTCAGAAATACGGTACTGATGTGTATTATAGGTTTTTTCGCTACTGCAAATTTGAAGGAGTGGGTAACGGGATTTTTTGGTGTTATACAAGCATGTACAGTTGACACCAATAATTATGTAATTTATGAGGGCTTAAAAAATTACATGCGACTATATATCCATGTATGTCTGAGTGAAGATTAGGTTGTACTTACTGCGCCATGGGTTTTACTTAGCCTTGGGTTTTGTAGCTGATGGGACTTGATTGTTGTTGTTGGTTGGACTTTCCTTGCGCTGGCGGACTTGATTGTTGTTGTTGTTGGCGGTGGTGGTAGAAAGCGTACGCTTTTATTTATATTATGTTGCTCGAAACTTCACGATATTTATATATGCATATATATATATATATATATATATATATATATATTGTTATTTTTACGTCGAATTGGTTGTTTTGTAATGAATAATCGAGCTTCGACTTATGGGTAATTTTCAGCGCCAACTGTTGCTGAGCTTTCTATTTCACTTTTCTTTAGCTGTATATATTTATACCAATGTACATATGTACATATGTATGTATGCACGCAACAAAACGTTAGGAAATGGGTTAGGTATTTAGAAAAAATCACTTTCAATTTCAAATATATTTTTTTGTTTTTTATATATATGTATTTTTGCTTATAGCGGAAAATATTTTCGATTAAAATTGTTTATTTTGAAGCACTGAATATTTACTGTTAACGTGTGTATATTTATCATGCATTTGGAGTATAATATTATTTTGTTATTGCAATTTGTTTTTTTCTATTTAGCACAATTTGTAAATTACAGTTTCGCGTTTTCTTAAAAAAATTTTCCTACAATGTTCTTGGAAAATTTATAAAGTATTTAACAATCGATTTGTATGAAAGCAGATAATTTTTGTTTGTATAATATTTAATTTGTAATATATTTAATTCTTTGTTTCTTTTAAACTTTTTCGCTTATTATATTAGCACAATTTTTCTGGTTGATTGATCGCGCAGGTTGTATGTATGTTTGTACAATGTGCGCGTATGTATTTATTTTTAGCACTTTTTTATACAAATGCCAATTTTCACACAGATTTTCTACTTTTCTTTCAATATGTACACGTTTTCAAAATATAATTAATTATTGCTTTTTTCAAATTTTAATTTAATTTTTTTTTTCTTTTTTTTGTTAAGGGGGTATTTTGGTCTAGAAACATGAATTTCAGGTAATTTTTTAAATGTCGTAAAAAAAAGATAATTAATATTTTTACTATCCATTTTTTTATTAGTTGTTTGTTAACATTAGAAGAATACAAAAAAAAAAATTAAAAACTAAAAAATGTACAAAATTTTTAAAATTATAAGCTCTTTAAAAATTTCCACATGACTATGACCATGATTTTAACCATCCTAGTAATCTGAAACCAAAAAAAAGATTACTAAACAAGAAAACAAGAATAATGTCGCAATGGTCGGAAGTAGGGAAAAGTTTGAAAAAAAAATTTTTTCACAAAATGGCGACTGTTTAAAAAAAAATTTGTTTTCGACCACTTTTTCTGACGGTTTTGAATTTTTTAAATATAGTAAAAATAAAAATTTGGGGATAGGGCTAGTTCCAACCATAGACAAGCCAATAAAGAAGAATCTGTAAAAATTTTAAGTAAATCGGTCTAGTAGAACCTGAAAAATCGTGGTCATCGTTCCGAAAAAGACAGTTTTGAGAAAAACGCGTTTGAAATTTCGCGTTAAGTCTTTTGTTCGATTAGTTCCGAACGAACAAGTTTGGATGCCAGGTCAGAAAAATACTTACATCTCCGAAAATAATTTAAATTATGAAAAATCCTCTTATACACATATTCTTAAATAGTTAAACTTTGAAAATATAAAAAAAAACTCGCACAGTTTCGTCACTTAACAATGTGTAAATAGTAGTTTTTATTTTCAAATTGTTTGGATTTTTTAGTTTTATAATTTTCACCGTTTCTTTCTCTTTGTCAAATATTTTATAGCTGTAATTTTAGCAGGTCGTACGGCTTTTCGTTTGCCCTTCTTCTTCTCCGACGAGTCCGCTATGTTTTGTTATGCGAATGACAAGTAAACGAATTTAATTGTTTCCAAAAATTATTTAAAATAAAATTTGTCATTTCAAACACTAATTTCACAGAAGTTTTAAATCAGCGCTTTAAAAGAGATCTTTTCTTTTGCTATATTTCGCTTTTGAAAATATAAATTTTTAATTCAAAGTTCACTTTCACGGCTTTATTTTTTTTATTTTTTTTTTTTTGACGAAACTTATTTTGTACTGAACGCAATTGTCTTTAAACCGTTTTGCCTCTGGCTTCTTTTCAACATTATTATTGTTGAGATATTTCCAATTTTTTCCTTTTTTCACACACGACCGCTCGTTTAAAGATTCCGTTTGATTTTGTGTATTCTGAGTGATGGCCGCTGTTGCCGTTGGGTAGAGTAGTGGTGCCAATTCGTTTTGGCGGCACCGAAGGACCATGTATATTGTTGAGTTGGGGTAAAAAATGGGCCGTTTCCAATGAAATGAAGAAGTCTAGGTTTTAAACGGTAACAATTAAGGTTTATTGAATTTATTATGTTGTAAGATGGATTATTGCAAAAAAAAATAATAATTTTGATTTATAATTCGTTGTATAAGGTTTTCAGACACAAATTGTCTTAGTGTCTTTGAGACCATTTAATTATTACAGGACAAGGTCTTTAAAAGCTATTTGAAATTACAATTGAGTGTGTAGATGTCTGGCAACTCTTGCGAGTGCAAAGTGAAAGTGACTGTGCTCTATATATATTTTAAATTTTTAAATAAAATATATTTTGCAACTACATAAACTAATTCAGGCAAGTGGCTCCTCTGAAACTGAACAAAGTGAAGTGAAAGTGAAACCTTCTAAATAACAAATTGTGTTATTTGCATGGATTGGCGCTCCATCAAAACTAAATAATAAAAAAATATAAAATAAAAAAGAAACTATATACAAATAGTTCACACTAATTGAACAGAGACAAATATATTAATTATAATAATAAAACAAATATAAAAAGCTCTAGGATTAAAGAAAGGCGCCTCAAAGTATGCAGGAAAATTTGCATTTACTCGCGCCGTTTCCAAATTAGAGTTGCCAAAAAACTGTGTTGCAAAATCCACTGTTTTTTTTGGGACTAAATTGGCCATTTTGCAAAAATGGGACTAAATCGGTCGCCACAACGTGGAAACGTTAACCAAAGACAACAGCAACAACAAACGCCACAACAACAGCACCAACAGCGAACACAAAGATTGAAAAATGAGCCCTCAGCTTTTGTAGTCCCTTCTAGGACTACTTTACCAGCCCCTTCATGGGCTCAATCGCCGATTACCGCAACTGCTCCAGCTCCTTCTAGAGTCGAAACGCAAGACTACACCGAAAATAGCGCTGCAAAGAAAGCAGTAATTCAAACGGGAATCGATCGCTACATTCTTGTAAAAAGGAAACGGTCACTACAAAAAAATAGTGAACAAAATCAAAACAAAATTGTCAAAACAGCAAGAGAAAAAGACAGCATAAGCAATAATCGATTTCATATGCTTTCTGATGCTGATGACCAAGTGCGTGTGCAGAAAACATCCAAGCCGCCGCCAATTTATCTTAGAGAAGCGAACTCTAGCAACCTTGTCAACAAATTGATAGATCTAATTGGGAAAAATAATTTCCATGTAGTCCCAATTAAAAAGGGAAATATTCAGGAAGTGAAAGTGCAAACCTACGGAGAAGATAGCCATCGCAAGGTGGCAGATAATTTCGAAAAAGAAAAGAAGTCCTTCTATACCTTTCAGCTCAAAAGTAGTCGTAGCTTAGCAGTCATCCTAAAGGGCATTGAACACAGTGTAAGTTCCTTGGAAATAGAAAGTGCTTTGAAAGAAGAAGGTTTCAGGGTAAGAAATGTATTCAACGTTAAAAATAAGGCTAACATACCTCAGCCAATGTTTAGGGTTGATATTGAGCCAGATTTCCAGCTCTTAAAAAAGAGAGAAGTTCATTTACAAATTGCGGTATCTTCTTCACCGTCGTATTTCCGTGGAAGAACCACATAAACGAACAGGTCCTCTTCAGTGCCATAATTGTCAAGAATATAGCCATACGAAGCGATATTGCGTTTTACAAAGTATATGTGTCATTTGTGGAGATTTACACAGTTCAAAAGACTGTATGAAATCTAAAACAACCCCTGAGTCTAAAAAATGTAGCAATTGCGGTGAAAATCACAACGCCACCAGGGGTTGTCCAATATATATTTCCCTAAAAGGCAAGGGCAGTAAAAAGGCTTCTAGCAACTTTCCTGCCTCTCAGCCTCACCCTCAGCTTCAATCAAAAGCTGCCGAAACAAAGCCTACTAATACCAACTTTATATCCTACGCCCAAGCTTTAAAAGGTGTACCTCAGCTCACAACGCAAGAAACGTCCATCCCGTCCGTTCCGTCTGTTAACTCACTTGAAAATACGCTAAACAACTTTATACGCATGATGCAAGAACATATAACATCAATGCAAAGTATGATGCAAGATTTAATTCGAAATCAAAATCTCCTCTTTCAAGCGATTTTGTCTAAGCCATGAACGACCTTAAGATATGTTATTGGAACGCCAACGGCTTGGTCCAACACAAAAATGATCTTCAACTCTTCTTAGAAAATCAAGCAATAGATATAATGCTAATCTCCGAAACTCATTTGACCAAATTTAACAACTTCAATATTGATACGTTTCTGTTTTATGACACCAAACACCCTGAAGGGAAAGCGCGCGGTGGAACTGGAATACTTATCAGGCAAAAAATTAAATATTATATAATGGAAGAGTAAAGACTATCTTCACGCTATCTCAGTTCATATATATGATAATTCTGGTGGAATAAACATTTCCGCCATATATTGTCCGCCCCGATACAGCATATCAGAAACTCAATTTACTGATTTCTTTTCTAAACTAGGTAAACGGTTTCTAGTAGCAGGTGATTACAACGCAAAACATTCCTTCTGAGGATCTAGGTTAATATCTCCAAATGGTAGAAATTTATATAAAGCCATTCAAAATAACGGTTTCGACGTTATATCTAACGGTCAGCCAACATACTGGCCTACTGATCTCAGCAAAACCCCAGATTTGATTGCCTTTGGAGTAACTTGTGGTATCAGTAGAGCACAAGTAAGCGTAAAACCCCTTCACTCGCCTTGTCTATGTTCCATTAACATAATTCCAGTTTTCAATGACTTACAGCTAGGCTTAACCAATAAATTTACAAATTGGCTTAAATATAGAAAATTCATTAGCGCGCATTTAAAATCGCTCATTCCTCTAAAATCAATAGCAGATGTCGACAATGCAGTTGATGGCTTTACAACATTACTTCATTTGGCAGCGAAAATTTCAACGCACGGCCCATCTAACACTCATAGAAGATAAATTTTCAGCGGTCTTAAGGGTAAGGACATTACAAGTCTGGTAACCAAAAAAAGGCAACTAAGGAGAGATTGGCAGAGGTTTCGTTCCCCGGTCTTAAAAAATGAGCTCAATATATGCATAAAAATGCTTCGGGATGTCCTGAAACAAAAAAAGGAAAACGAATTTCAAAAGTGCGTACAATCTCTGTCAGCTACATCTGATACCAACTACTCTTTGTGGCGAAAAGTTAAGAGTTTCAAAATACCCGTCGCTTGCGACCCTCCATTGAGAACTCACAATGGTGAGTGGGCTCGAAGCGACAAGGAAAAGGGTATCTCATTTGCCAATCATCTTTCCACTGTATTTACACCAAATATTGGATACAAATCTCTTCCAGAATTTCGTGCAGATCCAGATAAAAATTTTATTCAATTTATCACTTAAAGATGTTATTCTAACGACATAAAGAAAAAGAAGGCTCCTGGATACGACAGAATAATGGGTGATATGATAAAAGAGCTTCCAAATGTGGCAATTAAACACATGCTATGTATATTTAATAGTATGTTGAGACTACACTATTTTCCTAAATCCTGGAAGCTTTCGGAGATTATTATGATCTCTTAACCAGGTAAAGATTCAACTTTGGTGGGCTCCTATAGGCCTATTAGCTTAATTACAGTATTCTCAAAAATCTTCGAAAAACTTTTACTAAAAAAATATTACCCATTTTGGAATCGAAGCAGACCATACCATGCCACCAAGTCGGGTTTACAGAAAAACGCAGCACATTAGAGCAGGTGCATAGAATCGTAGCGCACATGAGATCAGCGTTCGAAAACAAGTAATATTGTACTGCAGTGTTCCTCGATGTTGCTCAGGCATTTGATAAAGTTTGGTTAGATGGTCTATTATACAAGCTGAAAGTTACGCTTCCCGTAAAAATTTATGATGTCTTAGAAAGCTTTCTTATTGGCAGAAAATTTCGTGTTAGACAAAAAAGTTACACTATGAAATATTTGCTGGTGTTCCACAAGGAAGTGTTTTAGGGCCCGTCTTATATTAAATTTATACGAACGATCTTCCCACAAACCGAAACCTCATCACATCAACTTTTGCGGATGATACAGCAATACTTAATGTCCATTCAAACCCCATGACACCCAGATACAGATTACAAGAACATTTAAAAGTAATAGAAGAGTGGCTAACAACTTGGAGAATTAAAGTCAATGAGTCTAAGTGTACACAAGTATCATTTACCCTAAAAAAAGACATATGTCCTTCAATCTCTATAAATGAGAATACAAAACCTCAGAAAGAATTCGTTACCTACCTGGGAGTTACATTGGATAAAAGACTCACCTGGAAAAACCACATAGACAAAAAGATTACTCAAACCAAATTGAAAATTGCGAACTTGCTTTGGATTGTAGGCTCTAAGTCCAACCTAAGTCTAGAAAACAAAGTTTTACTTTTTAATATGCTAATAAAGCCATCTTGGACGTACGGGATCCAAATTTGGGGCTCAGCATCTAAATCTAGCCTGGATAGAATTCAAAGACTGCAGTCTACGACCTTAAGATCAATATGCAAAGCCCCTTGGTATGTAAAAAACTCCGCAATTCACAAAGATCTCGGGATTAAAACCGGCACCGAGGAAATAGAGAAACTGTTTAAAAATTACTCATTAAGGTTATCTAACCACCCAAACTTTCTAGCTAAAAAATTACTACAGCAGAACTACCCTAAGCGATTAAAGAGAAAGGATTTACGTTTGAACTGTGACTAAGGGCTCTGCCGCATCCAATTATTCTACATCGGAGTTGCGCTCCGCATATATATATATATATATATTTGGCGCTTTGTAACCGCTGAAGCGATTTTCGGCCGAGCTCCTCCTCCAATTTGTGGTTTTGTGTCCTGATGTTTTTCCAACAAATGGAGGGACCTACAGTTTATACTAAGCCGCCTCCGAACGGCTGACGGTTTTTTTACGAGGAGCTTTATTTCATGTCCGAAATACCCTCGGAGGGATGGACATTCCCTGCCGAGGGGCGACCGCAATTAGAAAATTTAATTTAATTTTTCATTTCAATTAATTTTCCATAACTTTTGGATGTTGGTGGCACCGGGATATGAACCCGAGTCTTCCGAATGGCAGGACGCAATGCTAACTACTCGGCTACCGCGGCCGCGGCTCCGCATATATCCTTCATGATATTATAATTTACTTTAAATTATCCTTTATGATACATCTTTTGTTATGAGTGTTTGGAATACCTAATGATATCTATATAAACACATTCTTTTATAAATCTAAGTTATATTCGTAATTTATGGTACTTTGCTTACTTTGTTAATCTATACAGTGGTAATGATTAACTTGTTCTAGGAATAAGAATTAGCTTTGAGATTTTCGAAATTATTATTAGTTTCCAAACAGGAAAGATTCAATAAAACATTATACAAAAAAAAAAAAAAAAAAAATTACAATTAAAAGAATATAAGCAAAAATAAGATTATGAATTTAAATGATGAAGAGCGGTCGGTGGTCGCGATGTCGATTCGTTGGGGGTTGAAAAGCGATTGAAAACTGAATGTGTCGCTGTTGGCTACTTTAACCGGTTGGTTAATTCAAAACGGTGTTGCTGGTGCGTAACGTTAGCAACATTGGGCGACATTGGGCAGCACATCGCGGCGTTGCCACCTGAGGGGGATCACTCCGAAAACGAAAGGAGATCCATGTCCTCAACAATCCTGTTAATAAACAAATTTGAATTGTTTGAATTAATAGTATTAGTCCTATAGCTAAAGGATGATTTCTTTTAATAAAAATAAATCTTGTATTTAATGTTGATGTGTACAATATTAATTGTGTAATTTCAGGAGGTAGTTTAATTAAAATAATAATTTTGGAGATTAATGATAAAGTAATTTCTTTTCTCTTGAAGTTTTGAAAGATTAAATCTTATTTTTGGTTTACAACACCAATGTTTTCATTAAACTATCAAAACTAATTATTAATAATATTTTATTGAAGTTTGCCTTGTGTCTTATTTTAAATAGGGGTTTTTGTTTTTGTTTCTAATCGAAAACAATTATTATCAATGTTATTAAGTTTACAATATTTTGTTTTAAATAATTTTTGTTATTGTATATTTATTTAAATTTAATGGAATATTTAGGATTTTTTAGAATAATATTTTTGACTTTTAGAGTATGTGAAGGTGCTTTGGGGCTTTCAATTTTAGTTTCTATAATTCGGACACATGAAAATGATTATTTTCAATCATTTAATGTTTTATAATGTTAAAATTAATTTCAGTAATAATTTTTATTAGTCCTACCTATTTGTTTTATACAAGGTTTATTTTGAATGGTTCATAATTTATTATTTGTTATTACATTTGTTTTAATTTTAATAAACTTTTGTTCAAATTATTTTGTAAATATTTTTTATTTTATACGATTTGATGTTTTGTCTTATGGATTATTTTATTAAGTTTTTGAATTTGATCTTTAATAATTGTTGCTAGTGAATCTGTTTATAAGTATAGTAATTATAAAAATTTATTTTTATTTAATATTTTAGTTCTTGTAATTTTTTTTAATTCTAACATTTAGAAGAATAAATTTGTTTATATTTTATTTATTTTTTGAAAGAAGATTAATTTCTACATTATTTTTAATTTTTATGTTGAGGATATCAGCCTGAACGATTGCAGGCTGGAGTTTATTTATTATTTTATACTTTATTAGTTTCTTTGCTTTTATTCGTAGGTATTTTTTATTTATATGCAAATTGTAATACAATAAATTCTTATTTATAAGCAAATTATATATTTAATTATGATTTATCATATTCGTCAATAATATTAGCTTTTTTTAAATACCTATATTTTTGGTTCATTTATGATTACCAAAAGCTCATGTAGAAGCACCTGTTTCTGGATCAATAATTTTAGCTGGTATTATATTAAAATTAGGTGGATATGGGTTATTACGAGTATTTAGATTTTTACAATTGACTTGATTGAAATATAATTATATTTGAGTAAGTATTATATTAATTGGGGGTGTTTTAATTAGTTTAATTTGTTTACGGCAAACTGATTTAAAAGCATTAATTGCTTATTCTTCTGTAGCTCATATGGGAATCGTTTAGGGGGTTAATAGCATTAAGATATTGAGGATTAAGAGGTTCTTATACTTTGATAATTGGTCATTGGTTTATTTGGTTTTTTGGGTTTCGGCTCATTTGGAAGGCGCCATTCAGATGATTGCTGGGCTGTTTCAACGTCGTATACATAGGCCCAAGTCTCTTCACCAGTTATGATATGCTGGATGTCCGTATCACTCATTGTGAGCATTTCCTTGGCGACAGTTTTGCGTTCCTCTTTTTGAAGAAAATTCAACAATTTTGGAACAAGTCGAGCAGACACACGTCTCATGCCCAAAACATCGTGAATAATGCAATGAGCGGATCCATTTGATATGTTGAGCTCACTAGCTATCTCTGTTTCAGTCACACGACGATTTTCCAACACAATTTTCTTTACTTTTTCGACGTTTTCTTCGTTTATTGACGTTGCTGGACGACGATCATGGGGCAAGTTCTCCAGCGATGTACGGCCGTCTTTGAACGACTTATACAATCAAAAATACGTGCACGTGATAGGCAAGACTTCCCATATGCCTTCTGCAACATTTTCATTGCGTCCGTCGCACTTATTCCATTGGAATAACAAAATTTCAAACAAACTCTTTGCTCAACGTTAATTTCCATAGTAAAATTCGAAAAACGCACTCGAGGTTGACTTGTTTATAGTGCCGTAAAAAAAAAAACTATGTGACAGATCGCGCTCAAATTTGACATGTAAACATATAACAGTCCTGGCAACCTAAGCAAAAAAAAGTATGGCCATATATCTTGTCCTTTCGAGTTATGGATAAAGGCTCGTTTATATTTGAGTAGAAGGTATAAGCATATACCTTCGAATTTTACGTTTTTCGAATTTTACTATGGAAATTTAGGTTGAGCAAAGAGTTTGTTTGAAATTTTATTATTCCAATGGAATAAGTGCGACGGACGCAATGAAAATGTTGCAGTAGGGAGTCTTGCCTATCACGTGCACGTATTTTTTATTGGTATAAGTCGTTCAAGGACATGGGAAGTTATTTTCTGGGGCTTATTCATTTAGTGGTGGAAATGTTGGTGAATATTATTTATTATTTTTTCATTGATTTCCTTTAATTTTATTAATTTTAAAAAGAGAAGTTTATTTTTTTTGGCTTTAAAATTAAATTTTAAATTTAAGTAGTTTATTAAAAATGTTGATTTGTGGTGTCAATGACATGAGTTATTCATTTTAGATCGTGAAAAACTATTTATCAATTTGTAGAATTAGATTTCTAATTCTTATTAGAATTAGAATTTCTATATTTTTGCTTAGTTTAGTTTTTTTAATAAATGAATATTCTATTTTTTTAGAATGAGAAGTAGTTATATTAAATTCTTCAGGAATTGCTATAATTTTTTTATTTCATTGAATAAGTTTGTTATTTATATCATTTGTTTTACTAATTTCTTCTTTGGAAAGGAGTATTAAGAGGAGATGCAAATATTAATCGTTTTATTACATTAGTTCAAATATTTGTTTTGTCTATTATATTATTAATTATTAGTCTTAAATTAATTAGAATTTTATCTTATAATGCTGGAATATTAACTGTTTTATCAAATCGAATAGGAGTTGTTGCTTTTTTATTGGCTATTGCTTGAATGTTAAATTGTTAAAGATGAAATTATATTTTTTATTTAGCATCAATAAAGAATATAATTGAAATACAAATAATTGGGGGATTAATTATATTGGCAGCTATAACTAAAAGACCACAGATTCCTTTTTCGTCTTGATTACCTGCTGGTATGGGTGCACCTACATCAGTTTCTGCTTTGGTGCATTCTTCGACTTTGGTAACAGCTGGTGTTTATTTGTTAATTCGTTTTAATATTTTATTAAGAAAAAGTTGAATAGGTAAATTTTTATTATTAATTTCTGGTTTAACAATATTTATAGCTGGGTTGGGGGCTAATTTTGAATTTGATTTAAAAAAAATTATTCCTTTATCAACATTAAGACAGTTAGGTTTAATAATAAGAATTTTATCTATAGGATTTTATATTATTTATATTTTTTCATTATTGACTCATGCTTTTTTTTAAAGCTTTAATTTTTATGTGTGCTGGGGCTATTATTCATAATATGAATAATTCCCAAGATATTCGTTTGATGGGAGGTTTAGGAATTTATGGTATATAGCATTAACTTCAGGTTGTTTTAATGTTGCAAATTTAGCTTTATGTGGAATACCTTTTCAGCTGGATTTTATTCAAAAGATTAAATTTTAGAAGTTGTTTGTTTAAGTTATGTAAGTATATTTTTTTATTTTTTTTTAACTGGTTTGACAGTTTGTTATTCTTTTCGTTTAATTTATTATTCAATAACTGGTGAATTTAATTGTGGCTCCTTAAATATATTAAGCGATGAAGGTTGAATTATATTACGTAGAAGAAGAGGTTTATTATTTATAAGATATATTGGCGGCAGAATGTTGAGTTGATTAATTTTTCCAACTCCTTATATAGTATTGGATGAGTGCATAAGTTCGTGCCCGATTCCGCTGGATGCCGTACGAATCGTTTGAGAGTGGCGCTCGTGAAAGAAATATATACATATTATATATCGTTGGAAAGGTGACAGTCCGAACTGTAAATCAAGCATAAAATAACTTCATTTTGATTTGAGTTGCTTAGTGAAAAGACGCATGGAAGATGAACAACGAAAAAGATCATATGCGTCATATTATGTTATACGAATTCCGCAAAGGAAAAACAGTGGGCGCTGCAACTAAAGATATTCGCGAAGTTTATTTGGACCGTGCTCCAGCACTCCGCACAGTAAAGAAATGGTTCGCGAAATTTCGTTCTGGAGATTTTAACCTCGAAGATCAACCTCGCAGTGGACGGCCTTCTGAGCTTGATGACGATGTTCTAAGGACTTTAGTTGCGAATAACTCACGTATTTCGACGGAAGAGGTTGCCAGTGAATTGAACGTCAACAAATCAAATGCGTTTCGTCGTTTAAAAAAGGTTGGGTACACTTTGAAGCTCGATACATGGGTGCCACATCAGTTGACTGAAAAGAACAAAGTGGACCGTATGTCAACAGCAATTTCTTTGCTTCGACGGATCAAAAACGAACCTTTTTTGGATCGGCTCGTGACTGGTGATGAAAAATGGGTCCTGTACAAGAATGTTCAACGCAAAAGAACATGGAAACAGGCACACGAAGGGGCGGGACCGATGTCGAAAGGTGGATTGCATCCGATGAAGGTACTGCTGTGCATTTGGTGGGATATCCGAGGCGTGATCTATTTTGAGCTCTTGCCAGCTGGAGAAACGATCACTGCCAACAAGTATTGTCAGCAATTGGTCGAATTGAAGAAAGCAATTGATGAAAAATGTCCGATTTTGGCCAATCGCAAAGGAGTTCTTTTCCATCATGACAACGCCAGGCCACATGTTGCAAAACCGACCCTGGCCAAACTGAAGGAGATGAATTGGGAAATCATGCCGCATCCCCCATATTCACCCGACATTGCACCTTCTGATTATCATTTGTTTCGATCGCTGCAGAACAATTTGAATGGAAAAAAATTTAAAAATGTGGAAGACGTCAAAAACCACCTTGACACCTTTTTCAACGAGAAACCGCGCGATTTCTATGAATCAGGCATCCGTAAATTGGTTGAACGTTGGGAGTGGATTGCCGAACATGATGGCGAATACATAATTGATTAATAAAAGCGCTTTCTTCAAAAAATTTCAATTTTAGTTTGCACTTGAAATCGGGCACGAACTTATGCACTCATCCAATATGTTTACCTTTTTATTTAAAATTGTTAACTTTATTTGTATGTATTTTAGGGAGTTTAATTGGTTATTTAATATATAGTATGTTTACCTTTTTATTTAAAATTGTTAACTTTATTTGTATGTATTTTAGGGGGCTTAATTGGTTATTTAATTTCTAATGTTTCTTTATATTATTTTAATAAGTCTTTAAATAGATATTTATTAAGTTATTATTTTGGTTCAATGTGATTTATACCTTATATTTCTACTTATGGAATTGTTAAATATCCATTAATTTTAGGTAGAATTGTTTCTAAGTCTTTTGATCAAGGTTGATCAGAATTTTTAGGGGGTCAAAATTTATACAATCAGTTAGTTAAATATTCTCAATATAGATCTTTTATGCATAATAATAATTTAAGTATTTATCTCATATTCTTTATTTTATGAATTATCTTTTTATTTTTTATTTTTATTATTTTATTCATGTAGCTTAAATTTAGAGCATAACACTGAAGATGTTAGGGTAATTTCGATAATGGAAATTATGGTACAAAGCGCCCCACGCTTTTCTCTTAATTATACAAGCATTTTTTATATACTATTGTCTTAAGTTTATTTTCAAAATTATTTTCAACTTTTTAGTACAATATTCTTTAAAAGCGTGTTTTTTTAGTTTTTTAAACTATATTTATTAAACTATATAAATAAAAGTATAAATGGAGTTTAACCATTAAAAGATAAAAGTTAGCAGCTTTTTCTTGAACGTCATACTTCTTTAATTGGAAATATTTTTCAGTTCTATCATTAACAGTGATAAGCCTCTTTTTGGCTTCAATTAACACAGGTTAAAGGTTTTAAAAACTCAAAATTAGGTCGAAACTAATTGCAATAAATCGCTTCATATTCTTTGATACAATATTTAATAATAAGGTAGATTGAAATTCAATACTTTTTGAAAGCAAATCAAATTTTATAATTAACTACAACCCCTAATTAATTTGATCAATTTAGTATTCCTTGGTTTCATTCATGGTTGTTCAATTAAATGAAAAATACTTTATGCTTTTTTAAACAAGATATATTTAGTTCGTTCTTTTCAGAGTTCTTATTACACTAGTAGTAATTAATTACACAAATTTGCTAATAATTGCTTTGTAGATAATTTTGTATAACAATTTCACTTGTTTTATTTTACTTTTACTTCTTTGTATTGTATATGTATATGCATATGTATTTGTATAGTTTGGTTTATAAACTATTTTTCTCACATTTCAATAAATAGGAATTTCACAATTTCCGTTCTTGGTTTTATAAGAATTAATATTTAAATAGAGAGGAATTTAACAATTTCTGGTTTTGGTTTTATAAGAATTAGTATTTTCTGTTTTCACTCTGCAGGCCTTTCTTTTCTGTAGTTGCTACGACAAGTGCGATTTGAAGATTCAAACTTGCGTCTTTTATGTTGGCGAAGTCGGGTCACCCCGTCGCTTACAATAATAAAGTTCGAACTTAGATAAATGACAAATGGCATTCGAATTGCCAGCGTTGCATTTACATATTTACGATCTTTAAAGATTTTACAAATTAGATTTCATTTTTACTTAAAACTAAAAATCGATGAGGTTGGTGCTCATGTTCTCAACATGCCGGCCCGCCGTAGTCGGAGCGATATGGAGCAGTTGTTTCAGCTTCTCGAGTGTCAAGACCGCCTGACTGAATAAATCGGTTATACGCTGCTAAGCAGGCTTTCGGTCTGGGATTCTCTTGGTTGGCTTCTGTATGGCCCGACTAGTGGAGGCAATTTCAAGGCGACCTGGTTTCTTACGAAGCTCTTCCTTACGTCGACGATCTGGTGCTGGAGAGGCTGAAGGATGGAGGAGCGTGTGATGAGCTTTTCCATACCTGTGGCAGCTGTCAGGGCAATCGCACATTTCGGTCTTATGGCAGGTGGCCAAACAATTGAGGCAGTATCGGTGCATCTTTGCCGAATCGTAGCGTTCTTCCGGAGTCATTGCCTTGAACGCGTGGCAATACCGTAAGCTGTGAAAGCGACCGCACAAACGACATTTGCTGAACTCCATACCTGTGGAAAAGAATTTCGAAAGACGTTATTAGTTGGGTTGAATGCAGAGGTGAAAATGAGTAGCTGGATTTTATATGAGTGTGTGGGGTTCTTTGAGTATGGAATAAACCAGACTAAAGGTTTACGGGGGCCTTTAGAAATATTATGCTGGTAGTACGCATAGCTTCGTTATATTTCGGGTAACTACGCCAGTCTGTGTGCGGACGTCCACTACTCGTACGTTTTGGTCCGCGCCCAGATGGAGTTTGGTGATACGACCGAGACGCCAGTCAGTTGGTGGCAGGAGGTCATCTTTGAGGACCACTAAATCTCCTTGCTTAAGATTAGGTTGAGGGTGTTTCCACTTGTTTCTCTTTTGCAATTCCTGTAGATACTCGCTTTTCCAACGAGAACTGAAATGATGGTGGAGGACCTTTAATTTTTGCCATTTTGTGGTTGGGGATACGTTTTCGGCGTTCGGTTCCGGTATAGAAACCAAAGGGGCGCCGCGGAGGAAATGACCAGGAGTAAGAGCTAGTAAGTCATTTGCGTCTTGGGACAGAATTTATGGTGTTCCGCGACTTTACTGAAATGGGATTTAAAGCTTTTTACAGCAGCTTCCCATAGGCCGCCCATGTGAGGAGAATACGGTGGTATGAATTGCCAAGAAAGACCTTGTATCGCATATCTTTCAGCAACATCGGAAGTTGCTTCTTTGAGGAAGACAACGAAATCTCGTTGAATAGCTCGTTGTGCTCCAATAAATGTTTTTCCATTATCAGACATAATTTTGTGAGGCAATCCACGCCGACCGACAAATCGAGCGAATGCGGCCCTGAATGCCTCGGTGGTTAAGTCTGTGCATGCCTCTAAATGGATGGCCTTTGTGGAGAAGCATACAAAGACTGGTTAAGTCGGGAACAACACTATTGTAAATAATAACACTTCGCTTTACTAGGTTTAAGTATAACTGACTCCACAATCTGTGGAGCGTTTATTTATATAAATTTGTAATATGAAAATTTACATGCATGCATATGTGTACATAAGTATGTTAAATATTTTACATTAGAAGATTACCCACGAATAGATAATCTTATCTTATGTTTTAGTTTTATTGCTTTACACATTCATGATAAGAACATTAGTATACATAGATGCATATGCAACAACCCTTATGTTGTTGTAAAGGCATCAAGTGTCAATATTCATATCATGAATATGTGTATATGGACATCTGATTGTACTTTAATTTTTATTGCCTTGTGCCTATAAATGTCATACAGCATATGAATTTATGGCCATACATTTTAATTGCTGGCTTATCGTTTCGGAAAACTAAACATATTGCCCGCGTTAAAAGGCTTAGTCTTTTAAAGATGTATCTGATTATATATAATTTTAAGCCGTTAAATTTAAATTATTATTTTTTGTTTTTCTTTTAATAATTGATATCTATATATGTATGTACATTTGTGCCCTTTTCTAATCTTATACATTATTTAGTTCCTGACACATAAATACCATAATGTTATTATTTCTAAGCTAAACGCGGAAGAACAATCATATTAGGTATATGTGTTAACGATATTCTCCACATTTTCCTTGCTATCAGTATGATGACTATGATGATTATGCTGATTATTGCCCAGGATCCGGCGTTTGATGTGTAGTGCATTAGATGATGAAATTCGAAATCGATCGGAAACCCCATTAGACCTCGCGGCCTTGGAATGTTTCCTATTTTAAACGTCTGCATTTCCCCTTTTATTTGTAGTTTCTCAAAAACTGTTAATTGTTGGGTCAAGTTCACTTTTGGTATTCGGTAGTCTGCAATTGTTGTGTACGTATTGTAAGCCCATATATTGACATGCTCCGCTTTCAAATGGCAATTCGGTTTTAAACGTAAAATACCTTGCTCATGTAAGTTTACGCTTGATGTTTGGTTGTCGCAAATGATGTCAGCCGAAACTTTGTCAGCAATTGAAAATAACCATGTATTTTCCGAATGCATCTGACTCCAATAATTGGTTCGAGGTAAGATGGTTAGTGCGCAATCTGCAGATAATTCTTTTTTGTTTATGAATAGCTGTATTTCACACTCCGCATCCTTTCCGATGTTGTACAGTGGATGTATTTGTGAACATAAAATTAATTTTTTCATTTTTTCACAATGGTCGAAATTGTTATCAGCAAGACCATAGTACATTGATTTCTTGTCGTCGATTATAATGTGCTTGAACGTAGTTTGGATTTTTACAAAATATTCTGAATGACTAATTGGGTATGTCAATACAGAGTATAATTGCAAGTTATTTTTGTTCATTAACGGAATTTTTATTTCAAATATTAACATCTCTTCCGTTGTACGAGTTGTTATTTTTGCTATTTTGGCCAGTTCGATTGGGTCGATATCTGGAAGCATTAAATGCTGATTGAGGTGAGTTTTAATTAACTTAATCTGCTCTTGAAATTTATGTAGCGGTAATAAATTTTCTAGGAATTTTCCTTTTGAATTCCAAATCATTCCTATAATATCTTGTTGCAGCTCTTCATATGATGACATAGCCACTAAGGCCGATGTTACCACATTTGCCATTATATTTTGATGTATGTTCTTATTAATTGCATCTTTGAACATATAAATGGAATTGTTCAATAATTTGAAATTGTTCCAAATAATTTCATTTTGATGCCTCATTACATCTACAGTCATATCTTCAATCGAAGACTGGTTTTTAAAAAGTTCAGCCAAGTATTTTTCATTTTGGTAGCTTCTTTCAACCTTCTCTGATAGTTCCTCAGCATGTTCTTCATCCATTACTCCATACAGGGCATGCATCAGGCTTCCCATAAATGATAACGGAGCTGATCTTCTCAGTTTTTTAAACGCCGCTGATTTATTTAGTAGGATAATTTTATCCCTTCTTTCTATCCTTATATACTTCGCTTCTAATTGTCTAATGGTGTCCGAATAGTAGAATTCATCTGCGGGGCGCTTCACCTTCTGCAACGCTGCCTTAGCTTCGTCAACGGTGTTTTTGTATCGCCAATAGTCATTCAAATTTACGTGGACTATTATATCCCACGATGTCTTGGTTAATCCGATTGTTCCCCGCGACTCAAATAAAATTCCTGACTTATCTTTAAATTTTTCTACAAAAATATTTTTTGTGCTAATACTGGGCAAAATTAACAAAAAAGAGAGAATTGTTAACAAACAGTTTTTATTTTTTATTCTATGTGATAGTCTATTTTTATTTTGTACATCTTTTTCCTTTAAGTTTACGGTTTCTTCTTTAATAATTTTTTCTTCTGTAGGAAACGGACAAACATTGTGTATCGCTCTGGTCGATATGCCATTGCTGGTACGTACGTCTACTACACTACATTTTCCGTCTTTACCGAGAATCGCCTTCTCGATTCTTCCCCTCCTCCAATTCATTGGAGAAACGTTTTCTTCTTTTAGAAGTACAAGTGTGTCTTTTTTAATATTTTCTGCTTGGTTTTTCCACTTAAACCTTTTTTGCAATTCACATAAATACTCATTGGACCATATTTTCCAAAATTCTAGAGTATTCTTTTCTACTGCCTTCCAGTGGTCACGTAACCCGTGATAGCATTTATTGTCATTATTATCAATAATTGTTACCATTGGTTCGCCTTTAATGAAATGACCAGGATATTTAAATCGTTCGGATCATTGGAACAGGGTATTAGGGGTCGTGAGTTTAAAATTGCTTCGATTTGTGCCATTAATGTACTGATTTCTTCAAAGGTCATTGTTCCTTCAGTTACTCTGAAGAAGTGTTTTTTGACACTTTTTACTGCTGCCTCCCATAATCCTCCCATGTGTGGCGATTTTGCTGGTATATTGATCCAGTTAATTTGTCTTTCTGCGCAAAATTTTTCTAAACTATCATTGTGGGTTTTATTTTGAAACAATTTATAAATTTCGTTCAAGCTATTCGCTGCTCCTATGAAATTGGACAACTGCGTCTAGCTATAAACCTTTTTAGGGATCCTATAAATGCTTCTGAGGTGAGGTCCGATACAACTTCTAAATGTACAGCTTTTGTTGCAAAACACACAAAAACGCACACATACGCTTTATCAATTCTTTTCCCTTTTATTTTATGGTGAATATTTATCGGACCTAAAAAGTCAATACCTACATTTAAGAATGGCCTAGTCTTTGTGACTCTATCTTCTGGCAGGTTACCCATCAGTTGATGTAATGGTCGTGGATTTACTTTAAAACACTTATAGCATTGCTTTACGATTTTTGTTGTTAATTGTTTACCCCGCAATGGCCAGAATTTTTGTCTCACAATTGCAAGTAGTCCTTGAGGTCCTACATGTAGATGTTTACTGTGAAGACATTTTATCATCAATTCTGTGTGCTCATCTCCGTATGGAAGTAAAATAGGATGCTTTGCTTCAAAAGAAAGCAAACTGTTTTCTATTCTACCTCCAACTCGAATTAAACCATCATTGTCCAAGAATCGAGACAATGTAGCTATCTTGGAATTCGAGGGTACTACTTTATTTTTTTTGTAGGTTTTTAATTTCTTCTTTAAAGTGTTTTCTTTGTATGTTTTTTACAATTATATCTAGAGCCTTTTTTCTGTACTCTGCCCAAGGTTTCGATTCCTTTTTCTTGCAAATTTGAGTAAATTTATATATTTGGGCAATTATATTTTGAAGGTGGTTAAAATTATTTTTGTGGTTTATTCTTTCCCACATTGAATTTTTATTTATTACTACCCCGACTTTTTTAATGTTTTTTATGTTTGGGATTTCATCGTCAAACATAATTTCTTTTATTTTAAAGTTATTCTCTTCTAAAAATTTCGGACCTGTAAACCAAAATTTATTTTTAGACAATTCCTTACCCATTATTCCTCTGGAAAGTATGTCTGCAGGGTTCTCCTCTGATTTTATATGATTCCAATCCTTGACCTTGCTGTTGGACTGAATATGGCTGACTCTGTTGGCTACAAATATTTTGAGAGTAGCTGGCTCTAAACGTAGCCAGCTTAATACTATGGTGGAATCTGTGTAATAAAAAACTTGGTTAAACTTAACTTTTAAACTTTTTAAAACTTGCTTCACCAGATCAGTAAGTAACACTGCTGCACATAATTCTAATCTGGGCAATGTGT
Source organism: Ceratitis rosa (assembly GCA_037013455.1). Taxonomy (NCBI): domain Eukaryota; kingdom Metazoa; phylum Arthropoda; class Insecta; order Diptera; family Tephritidae; genus Ceratitis; species Ceratitis rosa. The sequence continues at coordinate 866,240 of JAWMAG010000016.1, read as the reverse complement.
TAAAAATATCGTCTTGTAGTCTTGGACCTGTATATAATAATTCATTGAGAGAATTATTATTTGTTGTTTTGCATGACGCATCGAAAACCACACGTAATTTGGTTGAGCTACTTTCTGGCCGAAACACACAATGATGTGGTAGAAAATATTTATGTTTCAATTGATTGGCGTTATTTATTAATTCCATGTGGCCCAAGCTTAAATATTGGTCCATAAACTCCTTGTATTGTACTTTTAATTGTGTATCTTTATCTAATTTCCTTTCTAAAGCAAAAAATCGCCGTTTTGCTATTAACTCCGAATTACCTAGTTGAAGTGGATTAATTTTAAATGGCAATGCTACGGAAAACTTTTTATCTTTTGAAATTTTGAAATTTTTGTTAAAATGATATTCACAATTTTTCTCATCCTCTGTTAAATATCTTTTCTGTGTATCTATTTCTTCAAGTTCCCAAAATTTCCTTAATTGATTATCCAAGCTTTCGCTATGGTAGGCTAATACTCCACAATGATTTGAGTATAATTTAATATCTGCTCTACCTCCGGCTAGCCATCCTAGCACACTATTTTGAAGATTGTATTCTTGATTTTTTATTTTTATTTGACCACTCTTCAATAAAGAGTGATAAATTTCTGCTCCAAGTAATATATCAATTTTGCTTGGTATATCAAATTCTGGATCAGCTAATTTTATTTTTGTAGGAATTTCTCCACGTTCTATTTTAGTAGATGGCAATGGTGAAATAATTTTTTCCACTACTAATGCTTCAATGTATGTTTCATATTCGGATACTTTCGACTTTATTTCAATTATTATCCGCTCCTGTGCTTTAGATATGTTTTGCCCAATACCTTCTATAATGCTTTTTTTATTTTCTCCTTTTATTTTTAGTCTATTTTTTAATTGCTTTGTTACTAAATTTACTTGCGATCCATTATCTATTAATGCTCTTGCATTAATGAATTTCCCTTCAAAATCCTTTATTTTAATTACGGCTGTTGATAAAAGGACATATTTGTTTTCTTTTAAATTTACACTGCTCACTGTGCTAGCCACTGCATTTATATCTTTATGGAGTAACCAATGATGCTCCAAATTGCAAAACCGACAGTTTATGTAGCTGCAGTTTTTAAACACATGCCCACCGTTTAGACATTTTTTACAAATATTTTTGTTTTTTATTATATTCCATCTTTCTTTTATGGATAAACCTTGAAATTTCTTACACTGATTTAAATAGTGCTGCATTCCGCAGTTCATAATACAATTTGGTGCTACTGAAATATTACCTTTTTTTGAATATTTACAGCTTTTTGTATTCTGTATTCACTTTGTTTTGCTTCTAATGCAAAAAATTCTTTTCCGAGAAATTGTGTTAATGAATCTAGCCTCGGTAATTCTTTGGAGTCTTTTAAAGAAGATTCATATTTTGTTCTGAGAGAGTCGTCAAGTTTTCTCACAAGCAGAAAATTCAGTAACGCTTGAAGTATTTCTTCTAACGATAAATTTGTCGCCTTTAGAGCTTGAATACTTTCTTCGATAACTTCTTTTAATTTTTTCACACTAGCAGCTGTGGAATTTGTAAAGGGAGCATCTACTAAATTTTTGAAATAAATGTTTGTTAAAGCTCGCTTATTATCAAAGTTGATTTTTAGCAAATTCCATGCGACTGAGTAATTTTCTTCCGAAGATGGAAGATTTTCAATTAATGTGGACGCATATCCTTTTAATTTTGATTTTAAAATGCACATTTTTTGCACTGTGGATATATTTTCAGAATCCACTAATTCATGAAATAGTTCCTTGAACATATTCCATTTAGTATAGTCCCCTTCGAAACAAGGAATATCAATTTGTGGAAGATTGAGGGGTCTTCCTCTTATTTTTTCTTCCACTTTATATTCATTTTTACTTTTATTTGGCATTGAGTTTAAGTTTTTCCTCAATTGCCTAAATTTACTTGTTAGTTCATCTTCTGCATGAACTTCAATATATTTTAAAAACAATTCTTTCGCCAGATCTGAACACTTATTTACTTCTTCTAGATTCCCTGTTCCAGCAAGAAGAGCTTCAAAGTTTTCTTCCAAATCACTTACGGCGAATTCGAATTTTATTTGGAGAACAGAATTCTTATTTTCACTATCCTTCATAGTTAAATTTTCAATATTTTTTATTTGCAGGGATTTTAACATCTCCTGACTCAATTTAATTAGCTCCCTAACTTTTGGAGCATATTTTTCCGTATAATACGGGTTCCGTGACATTGTTGCCGACGGTTGCCCTAATTCCCGATCATTATTTTCCAGCTGGTGGGACAGGTGAGTTATACGTTTTCCCCAGTCGTTAACCTGTTCCCTGGTCACTGGAGTTGCTTTGAGGCTTACTAACGCGTTATGTAAGCTCTCAATTTCACTTCCAATGGCCTGCTGTTCGAAAATTACTTGTTCCATTTTTAGAAAATTTTTTTTTAATTTTTAGCAATAATTATTATTATTTTACTTTTTTTTTTATTTTAAGTTGTTAATAATAATAAGTATTAAAAATATTTTTATTGTTATTTTTTAATTTTTATTTTCAAAATATTAAAAATATTTTTTAAAGCGTAGTCTTACCAGGGGTCACCAAATGATTAAGTCGGGAACAACACTATTGTAAATAATAACACTTCGCTTTACTAGGTTTAAGTATAACTGACTCCACAATCTGCGTTTATTTATATAAATTTGTAATATGAAAATTTACATGCATGCATATGTGTACATAAGTATGTTAAATATTTTACATTAGAAGATTACCCACGACTAGATAATCTTATCTTATGTTTTAGTTTTATTGCTTTACACATTCATGATAAGAACATTAGTATACATAGATGCATATGCAACAACCCTTATGTTGTTGTAAAGGCATCAAGTGTCAATATTCATATCATGAATATGTGTATATGGACATCTGTTTGTACTTTAATTTTTATTGCCTTGTGCCTATAAATATCATACAGCATATGAATTTATGGCCATACATTTTAATTGCTGGCTTATCGTTTCGGAAAACTAAACAAAGACACATACATAGGCTTTCGTATAAGCGGCTCGTCGAAGAGGAGACGTCTTGACCATGAAGGGCCCAGCGAAATCAATGCCAGTTGTGTGAAATGGAACGGAGTAAGTTGCCCGCTCGGGGGGCAGAGCAGCCATTATTTGTGAACGCACTCGATGTTTGTACACAGTGCAGGTTTTGCATTGGAATATGCGTTTTTTCAGCTTTTACTTTAGGCGAGGGATGTAATACTCTTGCTGCACACTGCGAATCATTAACTGCTTTTCTGCGTGGAGTAAGGTTTTATGGAGAAAGTCCAGCAGCAAAGGGCAGTATTTGGAGACTTCTGGGATGATTATGGGATGGCGTTCATTATAGCTTAGCGTGGCATGAGCTAGACGACCATTTACTCGCATGATACCACACTTATCCAATATAGGGTTTAAAGTTAGTAATGGACTTTTTTTCGGAATGGGATTTGATGATTCTAACGCCTTAATTTCGGTTGGAAAATATCTGCGTTGAGTCATAAAAATATGTTTCGTTTTTGTGCGATTTACTTCTTCTTGCGTAAGAGCTAATGAGTTGGGAATCGGGGATTTTTGTGAATTCTTTATAAAACGATACATAAAGGCAACTACTCTTAGCGCACGTGGAAATGAGGAAAAGCGTTCAAGAATATCCGTACATTCTAGTGTATGAAGGGATTCTATCCGTTTTTGTTCGGGAGGGTCTGAATTGGAAGAGATTGCTTTGGGACATAAAGTGGGTGGTTTAGAAAGCCACTTTGGCCCGTTCCACCATAAAGAACAATCAGCCAGATCTTTCGGTTTGCAACCACGAGTTCCTAGGTCTGCTGGGTTGTCACCGCTGGGCACGTGGCGCCAAGTGGCGTTGCTGACGTTTTGAATGATCTGGGTGATTCTATTGGCTACATACGTTTTCCAGGTGTGTGCTGGTTTTTCGAGCCAAGCTAACACTATCGATGAATCTGACCAGAACATTAATTCGTGGGGTGGCAAATCCAATTTATTTCGGGTATGGGCGATTAATTTTGATAGCAGCACTGCGCCGTTGAGTTCGAGGCGGGGCAGGCTTATCGTTTGCAAAGGAGCAACTTTGGTTTTTGCAACGAAGAGGTGAGTTGTGCAGGAGTTATCTGCGTGTTGCACTCTAATATAAACGCACGCACAGAATGCCTTTTCGGAGGCGTCCGAAAAACCGTGGATCTGTATGCGTTTATTAGGAGAAAAGCGCACCCAACGAGGGATGTTGATGGTGCTGATAGCTTGAAGGTCCTCACGAAATGTGTTCCATTTATGCAAGGCCGTGAGTTTGACAGTTTCGTCCCAGTCAGTTCCTTCTAACCAGAGTTGTTGGAGGAGTATTTTGGCAAGTATCATAATGGGCGATAGCCATCCTGCCGGGTCGAACAGTTTCGCTACAGCCGATAGTATTTGCCTCTTTGTGTTTGAAGTAAAGGCGGGTAGAGGATCGTAAGAGCATGAGAAGGAGTCGGTAAGTGCGTTCCACCGTATCCCAAGTGTTTTTGTAGAGCTTGTATTTTGGAACTTGAGAAACTTAGTATCTAAGACATCTGACTCTGGGACTAGTTCGAGAATTTTTGGATGATTAGCAGTTATTTTTCTTAGCGGAAAGCCTGCCGATTGAAGAGCGTCGATAGTTTGGGTCATTGAGTGGAGAGTGGACTGTATATCGTGACCGCCAGATAGTACATCATCTACGTAGGTTTCATTCAGTATAATATTTTTGGCGAGAGGGTATTTTTCTTTGCAATCGTGAGCTAGTTGGTGGAGAGTACGAATTGCAAGATACGGGGTGCAGTTAACTCCGAAAGTTACGGTGTTTAACTTGAAATCTTCTACTGGCAGGTGAGGCGCTTTCCTAAAGAGAATTCTTTGGAAGTTTTGGTCTTCTTTGTGGACGAGTATTTAGCGATACATTTTCTCGATATCACCGTTGAAAACGAATTCGTAAAGACATTTTAGGATGATGGTCATCAGGTCATTTTGGAGAATTGGGCCTGTATATAAAACGTCATTCAGGGAATTTCCTGAATGTGATCTTTTAGATGCGTTGAATACTACGCGTACTTTTGTTGTTTTGCTGTCGGGTTTCAAGACAGGGTGATGGGGCAAGTAAAAAGAAAAGTATTTCCCTTCTTTTACTATTTCTTGGGGTGTAGCGTGCTGCATGTGGTTTAATTCGAGGTACTCCGTGAGGACTTCTGAGTATTTGTCGCTCAATTCCGGGTTTTTCCCCAGGGTCCTTTCAATACTTATGTACTGTTGCTGCGCTGCTAGACGGGAGTGGCCTAATGCTAGCGAGTGCGGGAATTCGGGCTTAAATGGGAGTTTTACCACGTATCTTCCATCTTCTTGTCTTGTGGTAGTTTTTTTGAAGATATCCTCACAAACTTCGTCTTCGGCTGATTTGGGTTGAGCGCATTCTATGTCCTCCTGTTCCCAAAACCTTTTGAGTAGTGTGCTAAGTTCCGGTTCTGTTGTTTCCGTGACTTGCGTTGTAAAGGCGGAAATTCGTTCTCGGATTGGGCCGCTGAGAATCCATCCAAATATGGTGTTTTGTGCCAATAGGGTACCGTTGACATTATGGTGTAGACCTTCGAGGAGAATTTGGGGAGTTATATCACTTCCTATTACTAGGTCAATTTTAGCCGGTGTAGAGTAATTGGGATCGGCGAGTTGAAGAGAGCGGAGTTCGTTAGTGTTAACAGCAGACGTTTTGAAAGAAGGCAGCAAATGAGTGAGTTGGGTGAGGATGATAACACTTGTTGTGATTTTTTGACCTAAGTCAGCTGAACATAGCGTTATTTCGCAAATTTTATTCGAGTTTTGTACTACCATTTCTCCCATTCCAGAGATTTCATAGTGGGTTTCCCTGGTGGGTAGGCCAAGTAGTTTTTGGATTCGCGATGCCACAAAGGTTTTTTGGGACCCTTGATCAATGAACGCGCGAATTTTATGATATTCACCGGCGAAATAGATGGGGACTATTGCCGTAGGGAGTAGAGTTTTTTCACGGGTGTCGGAAAAATGAGATGACACCCTTTGAGAATTTGAGGCGCTGGAGTCTTGCGCTAGTGAATTTTTTGCAGCTTGCTTGGATGTTGTAGGCGGCTCTTCATATAATCTATTTTGAGTCGCTATTTGGGTCATAGTCCTTTCAGGTCTTGAGTTTGCCCACGGTGTCTGTGATTAGGGTTGAAAATGTAAGAGGGAGTGATGTCTTCTTTGGCAGTAGACGCAACTGAACTTGCTCTGACAATCACTCTTGAGGTGAGAGTATGAAAGACAATTTTCACAATATTTGTTGTCTTTCACAAATTCAAGACGCTCGGAAACGGGCAGCGCTCTGAATTTCACGCAGACTTTCATCGGGTGGTTTGAGTTACATAATTTGCATGATACTCGCTGACTGAGGTCAGTGTGAAAGTAATGGGCCTTACTTTTATTTAAAAAGGTCGAATTTTGGTTAATCGCTCTGTTAGTGAAATTTGCGAGAGGCGTTCGCGTCTTACCTGGGTGGTAAGTATTGAGTCTTTCTACTATTTCGTTTCGGGATGTTAAAAATGCACTCATATCTGCCCACAATGGCTGTTCTTTTCGAGAACTTAGCGATTGTTCCCATAGAGCAAGGGTTTCGCTAGGTAGTTTCGATGAACAGAGATACACAAGGATGGGGTCCCAGACGGAGGTCGGGATTCTTTGTGCTGCCAAGGTGGACAAGCAGTTGTTTATTGTGGTTTGCATTTTTTGAATTTGCTCACCATTTTCGAAATAAATTGGTTGGAGATTGAAAAGGGTTTTCAATTGGTTATCCACCAATATTCGTTGGTTTTCATACCGCGATTTTAGTGCGTCCCAAGCTAGCTGAAAGTTTTCATCTGTGAGAGGGTATTGCTTGACAAATTGCCCTGCTTGGCTCCTGGTTTTTTGTCGCAGATGATAGAGCTTCTGGGCAGGGGTTAACTTAGGGTGATTACCGTAGACTGCCGTGAACATGTCTCTAAAGGCTGGCCAGTCTTCGTACCCACCATGAAAGACTTCGGTGTCACATGGTGGTACTTTGAGATATACTTCAGAGGAGTTTGAAGTGTTTGTGGGATTACGGAGCTGAGAAGTCGGTTGCAAAAGCTGTATAGCATCTAAAATTTGGGACATGCAATTTTCGTAGCTTTCTGAGCACTTCTTATATTTTTGCTCAATGGATGTACTTGACTCCGCGTAATGTGAGGATAATGAGGCCTTTCTGTAAGATTCAACGAGCGATTCCCACAATCCGTCAAGTTGCTGTGTTTTTACCTTCAGTAGAGACTCCGTTTGGTCAGATATAAGAGAATGTGTCCATGTGGAGTAAAAGGATTCCATTCGGTTGCTTTCAAAAATGAAAGCCTGAAGGCTGTTGTCTGAGACCTTTTGCTCAGAAGTGACTGCTGTTTCTTTTCCCATGGTTAGGATAAAGTTGATTTGAGAATGGGCGAATTAGGGGGGCTGGAATACCACCTGCTTTTATTGTTACCGTACGGGCTGTATTTGTTGTTGCTGGAATGAATGGTAATCCTCAACGGTGCTGTTCCAAAGGAGAATGTGGGTGACTGACCTGCTGCACTTCTTTTTTTGCTTGTAATTCGCTATTAAACTATTTTTAAATATTTATGGGAGGAATGTTATAATTAATACACCAAAGGGGAATGCTTTTTTACGCAATTTATTTAAGAATTTCGTTGCTGCTTTAAATATTTTACACTCTAGTTATGTATTCTTAGTTGCTCAGTTGTATTATTGTAAAATATATTATTTTCTCAGATATAAAAGTGACTTAAATGTATTTTAGTTATATGGTATATGGTTTTGTTTCCTTTTATTTTTCAAACATTACTTTTAGATTACTGTTCGATTTCTGCCCTCTTGAATCGGTGTATTTTCTTTTCTTTGTATACTCTTGTCATACGCACTCCGCTATCATAAAACGCTCCTTCAAATCCAAGCCACGATTTGTCTAAGTTTTTTTTGGTTTGTTTCTAACACATTCAGTGATTAATATTTCCTGTATAAATGTTTTGCTGTGAAACGTTTTTTGTATCAACTTGTGTTTTCGGCTTTATATTTGTGCTATAAATTTCTTTTCACAACACTCTTACTTTTCTGTATAAATGTTTTGTAAAATGTTTTTTTTGTATTAATTTGTGTTTTCTGCTTTATATTTGTGCTATAAAGTTCTTTTCACAACACTCTTACTTTTCTGTATAAATGTTTTGTAAAATGTTTTGTATTTTCTGTTCGCTTATTTTTTTTATTGTTAAACGTTTATTTTGACTCGCTTGAAATTCTTTTTTACGACGCTATTAATTTCGCGAACTCTGGTTTAGATAACTTATCTTTTTTCGCTTCGTGTTTGTAATGGCTGTGATGGCCGTCGGAATCATTGGGGTTGCCAATTCGCTTGAACGGCAACGAAGGACAAGTTCAATTAAATGAAAAATACTTTATGCTTTTTTAAACAAGATATTTTTAGTTCGTTCTTTTCAGAGTTCTTATTACACTAGTAGTAATTGATTACACAAATTTGCTAATAATTGCTTTGTAGATAATTTTGTATAACAATTTCACTTGTTTTATTTTACTTTTACTTCTTTGTATTGTATATGTATATGCATATGTATTTGTATAGTTTGGTTTATAAACTATTTTTCTCACATTTCAATAAATAGGAATTTCACAATTTCCGTTCTTGGTTTTATAAAAGTTAATATTTAAATAAAGAGGAATTTAACAATTTCTGGTTTTGGTTTTATAAGAATTAGTATTTTCTGTTTTCACTCGCAGGCCTTTCTTTTCTGTAGTTGCTACGACAAGTGCGATTTGAAGATTCAAACTTGCGTCTTTTATGTTGGCGAAGTCGGGTCACCCCGTCGCTTACAATAATAAAGTTCGAACTTAGATAAATGACAAATGGCATTCGAATTGCCAGCGTTGCATTTACATATTTACGATCTTTAAAGATTTTCCAAATTAGATTTCATTTTTACTTAAAACTAAAAATCGATGAGGTTGGTGCTCATGTTCTCAACAATGGTATAGGCCAATAAATAAATATTTGAAATTGTAATAATCAAAATTATTGGTAAAACTAAAGCAATTTCTACATCAAAAATTAAAAAAAATAATTGTAATTATAAAAACTTGAAGTGAAAAGGGTAAACGTGAAGAAGACTTTGGGTCGAATCCACATTCGAATGGAGAACATTTTTCTCGATCTGTTAAAGATTTTTTTGATAAAATAGAAGCTAATATTATTACAATTCTTGAAATAATAATTAAAATAAGTATTATAATGCTAATTGAGAATATTATCTATACTACTAGTTAGTGGACCTTATAATTGGAAGTCAAATATACTTATACGTATACTATATAGATAATTATTTATCTATCCTCATCAGTAGATTGAAATATAAAGAAATAATCAACAAAATGTCAGTATCATGCAGCAGCTTCAAAACCAAGATGAGGATTTTTTGAAAAAATGATTATTTAAATGTCGAATTAAACAAATTAAAAGAAAAGTAGCTCCTATTAATGCATGAATTCCATGAAATCCTGTAGCTATAAAAAAGTCGAACCATAAGCTGTGTCTGCAATAGTAAATTGAGCTTCAATGTATTCATAAGCTTGTAGAATAATAAAAAAAAAACCTAATAAAACTGTGAAAAATAATCTTTGAGTGGCTCATGTAACTGTGACTCCTAAAGGTAATCAAATATCTGTATTTAATCGTAGAATATGGAATGGATTAAAAGATGTAATACTAGCTGGAGGTCATGATGCTCCTAATTCAATAGCTGGTAATAGTCTGCTATGAAAAAATGCTCAGAAAAATAATATAAAAAATAAAACTTTAGATAAAATAAAAAGAATTATTCCTTATCGTAATCCTAATGTAACAGGAAGAGTGTGTAAACCTTGAAATGTTCCTACACGAGATACAAGGACCTCCTTTCGTTTTCGGAGTGATCACCTTCAGGTGGCAACACCGCGATGTGCTACCCAATGTCGCCCATGTTGTTAACGTTCCGCACCAGCAACACCGTTTTGAATTAACTAACCGGCCAAAGTAGCCAACAGCGACACAATCAGCTTTTTAACGAATCGACATCGCGACCACGGACCGCTCTTCATCATTTAAATTCATAATCTTATATTTGCTTATATTCTTTTAATTGTAATTTCAAATATCTTTTAAAGACCTAGTCTTGTAATAATTAAATGGTTTAAAGACAATTGCGTTCAGTACAAAATAATTTTCGTCAAAAAAAAAAATCAAATTAGGCCGTGAAAGTGAACTTTGAATTAAAAATTTAATATTTTCAAAAGCGAATTATAGCAAAAGAAAAGATCTCTTTTAAAGCGCTGATTTAAAACTTCTGTGAAATTAGTGTTTGAAATGACAAATTTTGTTTTAAATAATTTTTGGAAACAATTAAATTCGTTTACTTGTTAGTCGCATAACATAACATCGTGGACTCGTCGGAGGAGGAGAAGGGCAAACGAAAAGCCGTAGGACCTACTAAAAGTATTCGTAAAATAAACAGTGATTTGTGAAGAATATTATAAAGAAACAGAACTCAAAAAAGAATCATAGTTACAGCTATAAAATATTTGACTAAGAGAAAGAAACTGTGAAAATTATAAAACTAAAAAATCTAAACAATTTGAAAATAAAAACTACTATTTATACATTGTTAAGTGACGAAACTGTGCGAGTTTTATCAAACTAACGTGCTTAAAGTATAACAAAAAAACAAGGAAAAAAAAATTAAATTAAAATTAAAAAAAGAAAAAAAAAATAAAGTTGTAATAACAAAATAAAATGATTGTATGAATATCCTACAAATGGATGATAAATATACGCACGTTAACAGTAAATATTCAGCGCTATAAATTAGTAATATAAAGATGAAGTGTATTAAATAATCTTCGATTTTTGTGTTTGAAACAAAAAAAAAAGTTCCAGAAGAAACAATTTTAATCGGAAATATTTTCCGCTATAAGCGAAAATTCATATATATAAAAAACAAAAAAATATATTTGAAATTGAAAGTGATTTTTCTAAATACCTAACCTATTCCCTAACGTTTTTGTTGCGTGCATATATACATATGTACATATGTACATTGGTAAAATACAATATAGCGGCTAAAGAAAAGTGAAATAGAAAGTTCAGCAACAGTTGGCGCTGAAAATTACCCATAAGTCGAAAGCTCGATTATTCATTACAAAACAACCAATTCGACGTAAAAATAACACAAAAATATATATATATATATTGTGAAGACCCCAAGTCTAAGGCCTTGAAGCCTTCACAGCAACAACAACAACAACAAAAATAGAAGTTACACACACATATATATATATACGTGTATAATCTATGAACATACATATACACACATACATTGAAGTACACATATAGATATACTTATAGAATTAATTAAATATATATAGATATATATATATTAATATACATATACATATATATAGATATAGATATATACGTAGGAAACTAAAAGATGAATTTGAAATATTTAATCATTTAAGTTAGGCAAGCACCAAGCACTAGCATAGCAAGCCGTCGCTGTTAAGTAAGGCAAAGGAGAATAGGCGATAGGCCTACCAACAACGCAACGCGTAACTGTCCACCTGCAGGCAGAGTTTAGTATAAAAAGGGCAGCATCAGCAGTGATCAGACACTTCTGTTTGTGCTGTCGTAGCTAGTGTATATGGTGTGCCGTGAAAACGCTACCAATAGGAGTAGATAGAAATATATGGTGTGACGTGAAAACGCTGCCAGTACGATACAATTAAGGTTTATGGTGTGACGTGAAAACGCTGCCAATAGAGTATATGGTGTGACGTGAAAACGCTGCCAATAGAAGTATACGGTGTGTCGTGAAAACGCTGCCAGTACGAACGACTAAGATATAGGTCTGGTGTGTCGTGGGAACGCTGCCGGTACGATACGATTAAGGTATATGGTGTGACGTGAAAACGCTACCAATACGATACGATTAAGATATACGGTGTGTCGTGAAAACGCTACCAGTAGGAAATTAAGAAAATAAATTTAAGTGTGTAACATAAGAACCACTCGTGATGTCCGTTACTTTTCTCGTTTGGAATCAGAATTATAGGAGAAACCCATAATCCGGCTGAGTGATAGCATAACTATAGACCGGAGAACCGGGTTCGTAGGAGGAAAGAACTACCGCTCTGGTCCGCATTCCTGACCAGTAGATACGAGGTAGTAGAACGACTGGGAACATACCGCCCAGGTAAACCCAAACCCCACATCAATACATTCACACCCAGAGCTGGCAATCAAAACTCCCCATTTGCGAATAAAAGTCGCACGCAAACCTATCAGACAGAGTACCAAAAACTCGTTTCCTGCAAGTTATGCAACTCAAGTCACGGGATGAAAATGTGCATCCGATTTAGGAACCTTTTCGTCGCAGATCGACAAAACCTCGTTGGTGAAAACAATTACTGCGAAAATTGTCTTTCCTGTGCACACCAGCGAAGTCAATGTCAAAGCAAATTCAACTGCGTTTACTGCCAAAGGCGTCATCTCTCACTACTCCATTATCAAAATACAACCCCATATTCAAAACCCCTCTCATCGACTGCATCGACAGACCATCAACATCAACAGGAATCAGCCACACCCCCCAGGCTCAGAAGAAGACAATAAAGGTAACAACACACCATGCAAGCAGTAACGAAACCACACTCTTGCCCACGGCTATAGTCCCGATATATCTAGGAGGAGAACACCACAAAATCCGAGCAATGATAGACCAAGGTTCGCAAAAAACCTTTGTCACATCTCGGATTCAAAAAACACTCAATCTACCCACGGAGGAAACCCATTACGAAATCTCAGGAATGGGAGGAACCTTCGTCCAGAACTCAACCAAAGTCTGCGAACAAACTCTATGTTCGTCAGACTTATCACTTAACCATGTAAAAGCTAGAGCAATAATATTACCCAAGCTCACACACCTACTACCCACAACCCAGGTGTCAACCATTGACATCAACCAAATAACACACTTAGCGTTAGCCGACCCAAAATGTCTCACCCCATCTCGAGTTGACATGGTAATCGGCAGCGATTTAGCACCCCAAATCCTCAAACAAGGAGTGCAACACCTCCACAATGGAACCCTGTTGGCACAACAGACAATATTTGAATAGATAATCAGCGGACCGACAACTCAAAAGGTAGAGTCCTTTTCAACGCAGGTCCATCCATCACAAAATGACCCGATCAGCATCCAACTAAGGAAATTCTGTGAGCAAGAAGAAGTCCCAGCTCCTCAAGCTCACTCAGAAGCGGCCGAATTTTGCGAAAATTTGTATCACAAAACAACAACGCGTCAAAAGAATGGTAAATACACCGTCAAATTACCATTCAAAAAGGAGTTTCCCAGGGACGCAGCCCTAGGTCACTCCAGACTAGCAGCACAGCAACAGTACATCAGCAACGAGCGGACACTAGAGCGAAAACCAGTGCTGCAGCAAAAATATCAGGAGGACTTGGAAGAATACATGACCTTGGACCGCATGGAACCCACTTCACCTCTCGAAGTAATCCACGAGGGGAAATACTTCTCCTTTTATCTACCCCATCACGCTGTCATAAAACCCGACAGTAAATCCACAAAGGTCCGAGTGGTATTCAACGCTTCCAGATTATCACAATCAGGGAACTCGTTAAACGAAGTCCTACACACACGCAAAACACTACAAAACGATTTAATGCTAATAATCCTCAATTGGCGACTCTATAAGTAGGTATTTAACGGCGACATTGAGAAAATGTACCGGCAAATACTCGTTAACCAGGAAGATCAAGACTTCCAGCGAATACTTTTTCGCAGAACCCCCGACTCTCCAATAGAAGATTTCAAGCTAAAGACAGTTACGTTTGGCGTTAACTGTGCCCCATATTTAGCTATTCGAACCCTACATCAATTAGCCGAAGATTGCAAAACCGAATACTCCCTCGCAAACAAAATCCTACTCAATGAAATTTATGTAGATGACATTCTTTCAGGCAGTAATGAAATACAGTCAACTATCAACTCACTCACCCAAGTTATCGAAGCATTAAATTCAGCAGGATTCCCTCTTAAGAAAATTACGGCGAACCACCTGAAAATACTCGAAAACATCCCAGAGTCTCATTTGCTAGATGCCGACTTTCTTAAATTCAGTGACACAAGTTCAACAAAAACTCTAGGAATACGCTGGAACGCGCTTACGGACACCTTCTCATACTCATACGAACCACGACCCGCAGCAAAGTGTAGTACTAAATGCCAGATTTTATCGGCTGTGGGGAAATTATTCGACCCGGCAGGATGGTTATCACCAATTATGATAGTAGCCAAGGTACTACTCCAAACACTTTGGGTAGAAGGAACGGATTAGGACGAGAACGTAAAATCCGGATCCCTACATAAGTGGAACTCGTTTCATGAGAATCTCCCGGCAATCAAAGACATCCAAATACCCCGATGGGTGCAGTACTCCCCCCGACAAACCGATTCAACTCCATGGATTCTCAGATGCCTCAGAGAAGGCATTCTGCGCTTGTGTGTACATGAGGGTACAACACGGCGAAAACTCCTTCACCTCACATTTACTAGCTGCAAAAACAAAGGTAGCTCCTCTGCAAACGGTAAGTCTCCCCCGTCTAGAGCTCTGTGGAGCAGTTCTACTGGCAAAGTTGGTAAACCAAATACAAACCGAATTAAGTTTACCGCCTCACGAACTTGTTCTGTGGACAGATTCGACCATCGTCTTAGCATGGCTAGAGAAACCACCACACTCTTGGAAAATATATTTAGCAAACAGGATATCCCAGATCCTGCGACTGATAAGCATTGCTACGTGGCGGCACGTATGCAGCAGCGGCAACCCAGCTGACCTAGGCACCCGTGGATGTCGACCTCAGGATCTCATTGAAAACACCATCTGGTGGACAGGTCCTGAATGGCTCGCCAAGCCCGCCAATGAATGGCCTAGCTCTCGCCCCCAACACCCGTGGCCTCCGGAGCAAAGGCACATCGTCGCATTCCATACCTCGCCATCCGAAGATATCTTGGAGAGATGTAGGGTCAAACACAGAAAATAAATTTGTTATCATTTTCAATTTATAGAGTTAGGTTATAGAGTTAGATTTTTTTAAAATTTGAGAACACTAAACATTTTTTGGGTCGTACAATTTCGCCGCGAAATAATAATTTATTTTTTGTAAAAATATGTGAATGTTATGTATATTCGACCTCGTTTTTGTATATATACGTGAATGTTATGTACTTCCGACGCCGTTTTATTAGAAAATACGTGAATTTTATGTATTTTCGTTCTTGTTTCTGTAAAAATATATTAATGTTATTCATTTTTGTTGTTGTTCGTTTTAAAAAATCCAAAAAACTAACTGAACCCGATTTCTTTCACAGTATGGCAACATCACTTTAACCGTGTATTTGTATGTATTGTGTTTGTTAGTAATTTTAGTGCAACTTTAAATGTTAATAATAATAAAACTATTGCAAAATTCAGCATTCCCCCACTTTCAATGAGAAGATAATCATCAAATACATCTATTTAGCCAAAATCCCCATCATTTTTGGACAGTTTTAGCAAAAGCCGCTCTCCTGTATAATTACCATTTTTTTATTTGAAGTAATTGCTAATTTACTATAAACTATATTGACCATAAAATAAGCCTGGTCGATTCATTGAGAAATTAGTTTGAATTAAACGTCCAGGGGTTCCATCTACTTTTACACCGAAAGCAGGAATTATTCAAGAATGAATTACATCTGCAGCTGTAACAAGAATACAAACTTGAGAATTTATGGGTAAAATAATTCGATTATCAACATCTAATAAATGGAAGCTAACATTTGATAATTCATTTGTTGGAATTATATAAGAGTCAAATTCAACATTTATAAAATCTGAATATTCATAACTTCAGTATCATTTGTGTCCAATGGCTTTTAAAATAATTGATTTTTTTTTAATTTCGTCTAATAAATATAATAGTCGAAGAGAAGGAAAAGCAATAAATAATAAAACAATAGCTGGTAAAATAGTTCAAATTATTTCAATTGTTTGTACATGAAGTAAATTTCGGTTTGTATAAGAATTAAAAAATAATATAAATATTAAGTATCCAACTAGAGTTGTAATTATAACTAAAATTAAAATGTTTAATTGTTCTATAAGAGGTGAAGCTTTATCTTGTAGACCTAAACTAGCTTATGTTGTCATTTTATTTCTAATAAAAATAAATAATTAATAATTAGTTCAATTGAAGACTTTAAATGTATTGGGTAAATTACTTGACGTTGAGAAATTATACTTTCTCAAATAATAAATAAAAATAATAAATTACCTAATAGAGAAATTGAAGAACCAATTGTTGAGGTTACATTTCAAGTTATGTAAGCATCTGGATAATCTGAATATCGACGAGGTATCCCAGCCAATCCTAAAAATGGTGAGGAAAAAATGTTAAATTTACTCCAATAAATATAATAATAAATTGACTTTTTAATCATTTAGGATTTAAATTTAATCCAGTAAATAGTAGGTATCAATGAACAAATCCAGCTGTAATAGCAAATACTGCTACTATAGATAAAACGTAGTGGAAATGAGCTACAACATAATACCATAAGTATCATGAAGAATAATATCTACAGAAGAATTAGCAAGAACAACTCCTGTTAAACCTCCAACTGTAAATAAAAAATATAAATCCAAGAGCTCATAATATAGCTGGTGAGTAGTTTAAATTTTAATTCCTGTTGGTACAGCAATAATTATAGTTGCTGATGTAAAATAAGCTCGTGTATCAACGTCTATACCAACTGTAAATATATGATGTGCTCAAACAATAAATCCTAATAAACCAATTGCTGGTATGGCATAAATTATTCCTAATGAACCAAATCTTTCTTTTTTTCCTGATTATTGACTAATAATATGGGAAATTATTCCAAATAAATAAAAAAATAAAATATAAACTTCAGGATGACCAAGAAATCAAAACAAGTGTTAGTAAATATAAAATAGTGTCTGCTTCTCCGACTGGCTCAAGGGATGAAGTATTTACATATATTTCGGTCTGTTAGTAGTATAGCAATAGCTCCAACTAGAACTGGAAGAGATAGTAATAATAACAAATGCAGTAAGAACTACAGCTCACACAAATAATGGTATTCGGTCAATTGAAATTCCAGTTGATCGTATATTAATTACTAATAAAATGATAAGTAATAAAATTTTCAGCTCCTAATATTGAAGAAATTCCTGCTAAATGAAGGGATAAAATTGTTAAATCAACAGAAGCTCCTCCATGAGCAATTACAGAAGAAAGGTGATGATAAACTCTTCAACCTGTTCCAGTTCACTTTTCTACTATATTCGAGGAAATGCTATGTCTGGAGCACCAAGCTTTCAAATCCTCCAATTATAATAGGTATAACTATAAAAAAAATTATTACGAAGGCATGAGCAGTAACAATTATATTATAAATTTGATTATCTGCAATTCTAAGAGATGTTGCCACTATTCCAGCTCATGCTCTAAAAATAAAATATAAAGTTCCAATATCTTTATGGTTAGTTGAAAATAGCCATTGTTCCTATTAAATGACTGAAGTTTAGACAATTTTAAGTCTTATAGTCAACATTAGACTGTAATTCTAAAGGAGTAATTAAAATTACTAAGGCTAAAAAGATTAAACTTATTGTTGAATCGGGATACTCACTAAATAAGAACTTTTCTTTGACTAGGTTTAAGTATAACTGACTCCACAATCTGTGGAGCGTTTATTTATATAAATTTGTAATATGAAAATTTACATGCATGCATATGTGTACATAAGTATGTTAAATATTTTACATTAGAAGATTACCCACGAATAGATAATCTTATCTTATGTTTTGTTTTATTGCTCATGATAAGAACATCAGTATACATAGATGCATATGTGTACTTAAGTATGTTAAATATTTTACATTAGAAGATTACCCACGAATGGATAATCTTATCTTATGTTTTAGTTTTATTGCTTTACACATTCATGATAAGAACATTAGTATACATAGATGCATATGCAACAACCCTTATGTTGTTGTAAAGGCATCAAGTGTCAATATTCATATCATGAATATGTGTATATGGACATCTGTTTGTACTTTAATTTTTATTGCCTTGTGCCTATAAATGTCATACAGCATATGAATTTATGGCCATACATTTTAATTGCTGGCTTATCGTTTCGGAAAACTAAACATATTGCCCGCGTTAAAAGGCTTAGTCTTTTAAAGATGTATCTGATTATATATAATTTTAAGCCGTTAAATTTAAATTATTTTTTTTTGTTTTTCTTTTAATAATTGATATCTATATATGTATGTACATTTGTGGCCTTTTTTAATCTTATACATTATTTAGTTCCTGACACATAAATACCATAATGTTATTATTTCTAAGCTAAACGCGGAAGGACAATCATATTAGGTATATGTGTTAACGATATTCTCCACATTTTCCTTGCTATCAGTATGATGACTATGATGATTATGCTGATTATTGCCCAGGATCCGGCGTTTGATGTGTAGTGCATTAGATGATGAAATTCGAAATCGATCGGAAACCCCATTAGACCTCGCGGCCTTGGAATGTTTCCTATTTTAAACGTCTGCATTTCCCCTTTTATTTGTAGTTTCTCAAAAACTGTTAATTGTTGGGTCAAGTTCACTTTTGGTATTCGGTAGTCTGCAATTGTTGTGTACGTATTGTAAGCCCATATATTGACATGCTCCGCTTTCAAATGGCAATTCGGTTTTAAACATAAAATACCTTGCTCATGTAAGTTTACGCTTGATGTTTGGTTGTCGCAAATGATGTCAGCCGAAACTTTGTCAGCAATTGAAAATAACCATGTATTTTCCGAATGCATCTGACTCCAATAATTGGTTCGAGGTAAGATGGTTAGTGCGCAATCTGCAGATAATTCTTTTTTGTTTATGAATAGCTGTATTTCACACTCCGCATCCTTTCCGATGTTGTACAGTGGATGTATTTGTGAACATAAAATTAATTTTTTCATTTTTTCACAATGGTCGAAATTGTTATCAGCAAGACCATAGTACATTGATTTCTTGTCGTCGATTATAATGTGCTTGAACGTAGTTTGGATTTTTACAAAATATTCTGAATGACTAATTGGGTATGTCAATACAGAGTATAATTGCAAGTTATTTTTGTTCATTAACGGAATTTTTATTTCAAATATTAACATCTCTTCCGTTGTACGAGTTGTTATTTTTGCTATTTTGGCCAGTTCGATTGGGTCGATATCTGGAAGCATTAAATGCTGATTGAGGTGAGTTTTAATTAACTTAATCTGCTCTTGAAATTTATGTAGCGGTAATAAATTTTCTAGGAATTTTCCTTTTGAATTCCAAATCATTCCTATAATATCTTGTTGCAGCTCTTCATATGATGACATAGCCACTAAGGCCGATGTTACCACATTTTCCATTATATTTTGATGTATGTTCTTATTAATTGCATCTTTGAACATATAAATGGAATTGTTCAATAATTTGAAATTGTTCCAAATAATTTCATTTTGATGCCTCATTACATCTACAGTCATATCTTCAATCGAAGACTGGTTTTTAAAAAGTTCAGCCAAGTATTTTTCATTTTGGTAGCTTCTTTCAACCTTCTCTGATAGTTCCTCAGCATGTTCTTCATCCATTACTCCATACAGGGCATGCATCAGGCTTCCCATAAATGATAACGGAGCTGATCTTCTCAGTTTTTTAAACGCCGCTGATTTATTTAGTAGGATAGTTTTATCCCTTCTTTCTATCCTTATAAACTTCGCTTCTAATTGTCTAATGGTGTCCGAATAGTAGAATTCATCTGCGGGGCGCTTCACTTTCTGCAACGCTGCCTTAGCTTCATCAACGGTGTTTTTGTAGTGCCAATAGTCATTCAAATTTACGTGGACTATTATATCCCACGATGTCTTGGTTAATCCGATTGTTCCCCGCGACTCAAATAAAATTCCTGACTTATCTTTAAATTTTTCTACAAACATATTTTGTGTGCTAATACTGGGCAAAATTAACAAAAAAGAGAGAATTGTTAACAAACAATTTTTATTTTTTATTCTATGTGATTGTCTATTTTTATTTTGTACATCTTTTTCCTTTAAATTTACGGTTTCTTCTTTAATAAGTTTTTCTTCTGTAGGAAACGGACAAACATTGTGTATCGCTCTGGTCGATATGCCATTGCTGGTACGTACGTCTACTACTCTACATTTTCCGTCTTTACCGAGAATCGCCTTCTCGATTCTTCCCCTCCTCCAATTCATTGGAGAAACGTTTTCTTCTTTTAGAAGTACAAGTGTGTCTTTTTTAATATTTTCTTCTTGGTTTTTCCACTTAAACCTTTTTTGCAATTCACATAAATACTCATTGGACCATATTTTCCAAAATTCTAGAGTATTCTTTTCTACTGCCTTCCAGTGGTCACGTAACCCGTGATAGCATTTATTGTCATTATTATCAATAATTGTTACCATTGGTTCGCCTTTAATGAAATGACCAGGAGTTATTATATTTAAATCGTTCGGATCATTGGAGCAGGGTATTAGGGGTCGTGAATTTACTTTAAAACGATTTTTTACGATTTTTGTTGTTAATTGTTTACCCCGCAATGGCCATAATTTTTGCCTCACAATTGCAAGTAGTTCTTGAGGTCCTACATGTAGATGTTTACTGTGAAGACATTTTATCATCAATTCTGTGTGCTCATCTCCGTATGGAAGTAAAATAGGATGCTTTGCTTCAAAAGGAAGCAAACTGTTTTCTATTCTACCTCCAACTCTTTTAATGTTTTTTATGTTTGGGATTTCATCGTCAAACATAATTTCTTCTATTTTAAAGTTATTTTCTTCTAAAAATTTCGGACCTGTAAACCAAAATTTATTTTCAGACAATTCCTTACCCATTATTCCTCTGGAAAGTATGTCTGCAGGATTCTCCTCTGATTTTATATGATTCCAATCCTTGACCTTGCTGTTGGACTGAATATGGCTGACTCTGTTGGCTACAAATATTTTGAGAGTAGCTGGCTCTAAACGTAGCCAGCTTAATACTATGGTGGAATCTGTGTAATAAAAAACTTGGTTAAACTTAACTTTTAGACTTTTTATATCTTTATCTAATTTCCTTTCTAAAGCAAAAAATCGCCGTTTTGCTATTAACTCCGAACTACCTAGTTGAAGTGGATTAATTTTAAATGGCAATGCTACGGAAAACTTGTTATCTTTTGAAATTTTTGTTAAAATGATATTCACAATTTTTCTCATCCTCTGTTAAATATCTTTTCTGTGTATCTATTTCTTCAAGTTCCCAAAATTTCCTTAATTGATTATCCAAGCTTTCGCTATGGTAGGCTAATACTCCACAATGATTTGAGTATAATTTAATATCTGCTCTACCTCCGGCTAGCCATCCTAGCACACTATTTTGAAGATTGTATTCTTGATTTTTTATTTTTATTTGACCACTCTTCAATAAAGAGTGATAAATTTCTGCTCCAAGTAATATATCAATTTTGCTTGGTATATCAAATTCTGGATCAGCTAATTTTATTTTTGTAGGAATTTCTCCACGTTCTATTTTAGTAGATGGCAATGGTGAAATAATTTTTTCCACTACTAATGCTTCAATGTATGTTTCATATTCGGATACTTTCGACTTTATTTCAATTATTATCCGTTCCTGTGCTTTAGATATGTTTTGCCCAATACCTTCTATAATGCTTTTTTTATTTTCTCCTTTTATTTTTAGTCTATTTTTTAATTGCTTTGTTACTAAATTTACTTGCGATCCATTATCTATTAATGCCCTTGCATTAATGAATTTCCCTTCAAAATCCTTTATTTTAATTACGGCTGTTGATAAAAGGACATATTTGTTTTCTTTTAAATTTACACTGCTCACTGTGCTAGCCACTGCATTTATATCTTTATGGAGTCACCAATGATGCTCCAAATTGCAAAACCGACAGTTTATGTAGCTGCAGTTTTTAAACACATGCCCACCGTTTAGACATTTTTTACAAATATTTTTGTTTTTTATTATATTCCATCTTTCTTTTATGGATAAACCTTGAAATTTCTTACACTGATTTAAATAGTGCTGCATTCCGCAGTTCATAATACAATTTGGTGCTACTGAAATATTACCTTTTTTTTGAATATTTACAGCTTTTTGTATTCTGTATTCACTTTGTTTTGCTTCTAATGCAAAAAATTCTTTTCCGAGAAATTGTGTTAATGAATCTAGCCTCGGTAATTCTTTGGAGTCTTTTAAAGAAGATTCATATTTTGTTCTGAGAGAGTCGTCAAGTTTTCTCACAAGCAGAAAATTCAGTAACGCTTGAAGTATTTCTTCTAACGATAAATTTGTCGCCTTTAGAGCTTGAATACTTTCTTCGATAACTTCTTTTAATTTTTTCACACTAGCAGCTGTGGAATTTGTAAAGGGAGCATCTACTAAATTTTTGAAATAAATGTTTGTTAAAGCTCGCTTATTATCAAAGTTGATTTTTAGCAAATTCCATGCGACTGAGTAATTTTCTTCCGAAGATGGAAGATTTTCAATTAATGTGGACGCATATCCTTTTAATTTTGATTTTAAAATGCACATTTTTTGCACTGTGGATATATTTTCAGAATCCACTAATTCATGAAATAGTTCCTTGAACATATTCCATTTAGTATAGTCCCCTTCGAAACAAGGAATATCAATTTGTGGAAGATTGAGGGGTCTTCTTCTTATTTTTTCTTCCACTTTATATTCATTTTTACTTTTATTTGGCATTGAGTTTAAGTTTTTCCTCAATTGCCTAAATTTACTTGTTAGTTCATCTTCTGCATGAACTTCAATATATTTTAAAAACAATTCTTTCGCCAGATCTAAACACTTATTTACTTCTTCTAGATTCCCTGTTCCAGCAAGAAGAGCTTCAAAGTTTTCTTCCAAATCACTTACGGCGAATTCGAATTTTATTTGGAGAACAGAATTCTTATTTTCACTATCCTTCATGGTTAACTTTTCAATATTTTTTATTTGCAGGGATTTTAACATCTCCTGACTCAATTTAATTAGCTCCCTAACTTTTGGAGCATATTTTTCCGTATAATACGGGTTCCGTGACATTGTTGCCGACGGTTGCCCTAATTCCCGATCATTATTTTCCAGCTGGTGGGACAGGTGAGTTATACGTTTTTCCCAGTCGTTAACCTGTTCCCTGGTCACTGGAGTTGCTTTGAGGCTTACTAACGCGTTATGTAAGCTCTCAATTTCACTTCCAATGGCCTGCTGTTCGAAAATTACTTGTTCCATTTTTAGAAAATTTTTTTTTTTATTTTTAGCAATAATTATTATTATTTTACTTTTTTATTTTTTTTATTTTAAGTTGTTAATAATTAAAAATATTTTTATTGTTATTTTTTTTAAATTTTTATTTTCAAAATATTAAAAATATTTTTAAAACGTATTCTTACCAGGGGTCACCAAATGTTGAGGCGGGAATTATAGTAAAATGAAGACTTCACTATTACTAGGTTTAAGTATAACTGACTCCACAATCTGTGGAGCGTTTATTTATATAAATTTGTAATATGAAAATTTACATGCATGCATATGTGTACATAAGTATGTTAAATATTTTACATTAGAAGATTACCCACGAATAGATAATCTTATCTTATGTTTTAGTTTTATTGCTCATGATAAGAACATCAGTATACATAGATGCATATGTGTACTTAAGTATGTTAAATATTTTACATTAGAAGATTACCCACGAATGGATAATTTTATCTTATGTTTTAGTTTTATTGCTTTACACATTCATGATAAGAACATTAGTATACATAGATGCATATGCAATAACCCTTATGTTGTTGTAAAGGCATCAAGTGTCAATATTCATATCATGAATATGTGTATATGGACATCTGTTTGTACTTTAATTTTTATTGCCTTGTGCCTATAAATGTCATACAGCATATGAATTTATGGCCATACATTTTAATTGCTGGCTTATCGTTTCGGAAAACTAAACACTTATATTTATAGCTTTGAAGGCTATTAGTTTTATTAACTTAAAACCTTGAAATAAATTAAAGATTAAATAATATACATTTAAATGAAAAAATGTTAATTTGAATATTAATTATTCAATTATTTTCAAAATAATTTAATATAAAAGCAGCAAAACATAATCGTAAATAAAAAATTATGTAATAAGAGTTATTACAGTTATTACTGTTATTAAAAAATAGTGTTCGTTAGTTACTAATAATTGAATAACTAGTCATTTAGGTAAAAATCCAATAAATGGGGGCAATCCTCCTGATGAAAAAGATTTAAAAGTAAAATAAATTTTAATGTTTTTGAATTAAAGAAAGAATTGAATAATTGATTAATATGAAATATTCTTAAATTATTAAATATAAAAATTAATCTAAATGAGAAAAAAGAATAAAAATAAAAATAAGTTAATCATATTGATTCACTAGCTTGTATAGCAGCTAATATTCAACCTAAGTGATTGATAGAAGAAAAAGCTATTAATTTGGTTTAATCCACCCAATGATCCAATAATTGCTGAAGAAAAAATTACTAAAATAATAAAAATGTTTTAAGAAATATAAGAAATTAATATTAAAGGAGCAAAAATTAAAGGAGCTCCTCTTTTTAGAAGTAATGAAGATGTAATAATTAATTTATTGAAAATAAAATTATTTTCTCTGATAAGAAAATTATTAAGCTGTATTATAATAATCTTCTTCTTCTTTATTGACGCTGGCACCGCTTACGCGATTGTAGCCGAATCAATATAAGAGCGCCATTCTTCTCTTGTTTTCGCTGCCTGGCGCCAGTTGGAAATGCCAAGTGAACCCAGGTCACTCTCCACTTGATTTTTTCAACCGAGTGTAGGTCTTTCTCTTCCTCTGCTTCCACCAGCGGATACTAAATCGAATACTTTCATCCATTCGGACGACATGGTCTAGCCAGCGTAGCCGCTGTCTCTTCATTCGCTGAACAGCTCGTACAGCTCATCGTTTATGCGGTAATCGCCGTGGCCAGTGCGCAAAGGACCATAAATCGTTCGCAAAACTTTTCTCTAGAAGACTCCTAGAGCCGACTCATCAGATGTTGACATCGTCCACGCTTCTGCGCCATATAGTAGGACCGGTATGATGAGCGACTTATAGAGTTTGGTTTTCGTTCGCCGAGAGAGGACTTCACTTTTCAATTGTCTACTTAGTCCAAAGTAGCACCTGTTGGCAAGAGTGATTCTGCGTTGGATTTCCAGGCTGACATTGTTGTTGGCCTTAATGCTGCTTTCTAGACAGACGAAATTATCTACGACCTCGAAGTTATGACTGCCAACAGTGATGTGGGAGCCGAGTCGCGAATGCTATGACTGTTTGTTTGATGACAGGAGATATTTCGCCTTACCCTCATTCACTACCAGACCCATTCGTTTCACTTCTTTATCAAGTCTGGAGAAAGCAGAACTCACGGCGCGGTTGGTGAGGCCAATAATGTCGATATCATCGGCGTACGCCAGCAGCTGTACACTCTTATAGAAGATTGTACCTTCTCTATTTAGCTCTGCAGCTCGTATTATTTTCTCCAGCATTAAATTAAAAAAGTCACGCGATAAGGAATCACCCTGTATGAAACCTCGTTTGGTATCGAACGGCTCGGAGAGGTCCTTTCCGATTCTGACGGAGCTTTTAGTGTTGCTTAACGTCAGTTTACATAGCTGTATAAGTTTTGCGGGGATACCAAATTCAGACATAGCGGCGTAAAGGCAGCTCCTGTTCGTGCTGTCTAAGGCGGCTTTAAATTCGACGAATAGGTGGCGGGTGTCGATTCTCTTTTCACGGGTATTTTTCAAGATTTGGCACATGGTGAATATCTGGTCAATGGTTGACCTACCAGGTCTAAAGCCACACTGATAAGGTCCAATCAGTTTGTTGACGGTGAGCTTTAGTCTTTCATACAATACGCTTGATAGAGCCTTATATGCGATATTAAGAAGGCTTATTCCACGGCAGACTGTGAGATCGCCTTTTTGTGGATTGGGCAGAGCACACTCAGGTTCCAATCGTCGCGCATGCTTTCATCCGACCATATTTTGCAAAGAAGCTGATGCATGTACCTGATCAGTTCTGCACCGCCGTATTTGAATAGCTCGGCCGGTAATCCTTCGTTCCCTGTCGCTTTATTGTTTTTTAAGCGGACGATTGCTATTCGGACTTCTTCATAGTCGGGTGTCGACCTAATAGAACTATAAGAAAAATATGTATTTAGCTAAATATGTTTAGATACGTATACATATATATATATAATACATACTTACCGTACTCTGAAATTACTCACCTCCTATTCCTTGCATACTTACCTGTAAAGCTGTAAAGAAAATAAATATAAATAATACCTGAATTTCCCCTCCGTACCCGTTAGAAGATACAACTATTAATATATATAGCATTAAGTATGTTACTCGTTACTAGTTATCGCTTGCTAATTCTCAAACCGCTCGGTTGTGTAAAAAATGTAAAAGAAAATTAAAAAAAATAAAAAAAAACCGTGTAACAACAAATTAGTAAAGATAAATAATTTCGCCAGCTCGAATGTGCAAACCGTTGTGTCTAAATACATTATATATATAATATATAAATAAATTATATAGAAATTATAAAACCCCTGTGAAATTTAAAATTCTAAATAAAACAAATTCAAATACATTCTTAAATAAAAACAGTGCGTTTTAATTAAAAGTTGGAAAATACATATAAAATAATAAGAACATAATATTCAAAAGAGTTGAAAACATATACAGAGTAAAGTATTTCTAAAACTAAAATAAAATAAAACTAAAAAAAAAATTAAATTCAACAAATTATAATAAAAAATTTAACGCGATCGGCAACATAAAGAACATAGCGAGCGAAAAGTAATGACTCGGGCGGTTAGTAAAAAAAAGTTCAAAAGTGCTGTGTAAAAACATAAAAAAAAAGTTAAAAAAAAAAAAAAAAAAACCCAAAAAAATATTGAATGTGCGTTTTTTTCCCAAAATTAAGAAAAATATACATAAATATATATATTAAAATATAAACGAAAAAAAATATATAGATATGTACATGCATGCATATACAATTGCAAATATATATGTGACACGCAAAAATAAGTGAAACATTAAAGACAAATTAAAAAATAAAATTGAAAAAAATATATATGTATATAAAAAAAAAAACAAAAAAAAAAATTGAAATGCAAGTGCTGTGCCACAAAATACATACATAAACAATTAAATAGGAAGGTAATACAAAAAAAGAAAACCCCAAAATAAAATTATATATATGTACCTATACATATATACATATAAATATACAAAAAACCAGAAAAAAGCGATGACACAAAACAAAAAAAAAACAAAAAAGTACCTGCACATACATACCTTCATACTAAAACATACAAGCAAAAATTAACATTATAACAAAAAAAATATGTATTAACATTGAAATTAAAATTAAACAAAATAAAAAAAAAAATAAATATATTAACATTGAAATTAAAATTAAATAAAAGTGTCGTGAAAACATACATAAAAGACATTTACAAAAAATTTAAATAAAAAAATAAATAATTATAAGACCAAGGTGGACATACAGCAGACCCAAGCTGCAAAATAAAACGAGCCTCAGCACTACACCCCCCTCTCAAAAACGTGGTTTGTAATAAGTCCGGATGTCTAAGTAAGTCCCACTCTCTCACTCAATTTCATATTAAATTAAGTTTAGCGGATTTTGTCAAACGTGTATGATACCTCTTCATCATACATAGATCTACAAAAATAATAATTATAAAATAAAAAGTTTTATGTTTTTTTTAACGTTTGCGAAAAATTACAAAATCCGCTATACTATTCTCACAATATATAATATACATAGCGGGTCCCCAAATTCGGTAAATGAAAATCCCCTACTTTTCATTTACCGAATATAACAGCGCTCATCTATACTAATATTATAAATGCGAAAGTCGGTTTGTTTGCTGCGCTTTCACGCAAAAACTACTTAACCGAACTTTGTACACATACTCTTGAATGAACATAGGCTACTTTTTATTTAATAAAAAAAATTATTTTTTAAATAAAATAAAGAAACTTTTTTGTCCAATAGCCACAATGGAGCATATACATACGCATGCATAAAGTAACGCCCCATATGCACAGAGAGTGGGAGTGGGGACTATACATAGGTATAGGCACATATGTAGCTGCATTGAGAGTAGTGTGGTATGTGTGTATGGGAGTATACAGTATACAGCATACATATCTACATGTATGGTGGCCATAAAATGTGAGCATACATACGTACATGTATGGTGGTGGCCTGGTCATCTATTTGCTGAGCGCCTATTACATTTTCGTTTCAGGTGATATTTAAAACGTCCTATTGCTCGGTAACCGGATGTGTTAGAAGAGTGAGGTTTTTTGCATCGTCGTCAGGGGCACCGGGGGCTCTCGTACACTATACTTTGATAAACTATACTTTCAGCTATCCAATTTACTATACTATGGAGACTAAACACTATATAACCTTCAGCTATTTTGAATTTTTCTTCATTGTTATTTCTTCTGTTATTCAGAGGGGAACACCAGCAGATGAAATTCAAGCATGCTTAAAATCATCGAGCTTATGATCGAGAGTTGAAAAGCTGAGCCTAAAAACAAATATGAGAGTGCATCTTCATAATGACGTGGATTCAAGACTTTATGCTGAAATGTTATTGAAAATTGGTGATGGTCGTTTAGATGTTGATGCTGAAGGTTGCGTATCACTTTCAAGAGAATTTTGTAATTTAGTAGAAAATGATGTGGATCTCAATGCTCATGTTTTTCCCGAATCGCAACAGAATTTGGGTTGTGATCAGTGGCTGTGCGCAAGAGCAATATTAGCACCAAAAAATGAAGTTGTTAATAGAATCAACAATGACATTTTAAAAGAGGTGGAAGGGGAAATGGTGGAATATTTATCAATGGATACAATTATGGATACAGAATTAAGTACCTCATATCCTGTAGAGTTTTTAAATTCACTTGAATTGTCGGGTGTGCCATCACATAAGCTTCAGTTGAAACTAAATGTACCAGTAATGCTTATGCGAAATTTAAATGCTTCTCTGCTATGTAATGGAACATGACAGAATATACTTGGTGCTACTATTTTAACAGGTGTCGGTAAAGGAAAAAGTGTAATCATACCTCCGATTCCAATTATTCCCACTGACCTTCCAATTTAAAAGAGTTCAGTTTCCCGTCAAACTTAGCTTTGCCGTAACTATAAACAAAGCACAAGGACAGACATTACAGGTAGCAGGAGTGCATTTAGAAAAGTCATGCTTTTGTCATGGTCAACTATATGTAGCCTGTTCGCGTGTGTCTAATGCCCGGAATTTACACATATTTGCACCCAACGGAAAAACGTACAATATAGTTTATAGACTTGACTAATAATCTGCATTTTATATTTTCAATTGTTACAATTACGAATTATTTATTTTCTTTATAGTGACATATATATTTTAATATTTGTTGTATTGATTCAATAAAGTATACTTTGAAATTTGAAACTTCATTGCATGTAGTAATTTTTTAAAATAGATAATCTCAGACAAGCAATAAAATATATTCTTTATATTGATCCGTTTGTACTATAATGATCTCTTATTGGATGGATTTAATGCGAGCGAAGCCGCGGGTAAAAGCTAGTATATAATATATTAAAAACGTAAATATGAAAAACGCGCGCTTTCCCCATCACAAGTATATATTTTATACAAAAAACCGCTTATTATATATCCCCTCACGTATATAAACTCCCCTTTTTATATACGCCAACTGGTCCAAAAAGGACCAGAATCGGACCAGTTGCCCTTCTCATATATCCTCCCAAGTATATACATACTCTCAGTACATAAACCCCAACAGGGCCGAAACTCATCTCAACGAGCCCAGAACCGGACCAGTGTAAGCACATTACACTGCCCAAAGTCACCACCGCATAGCAAGTCACCGCTACTCAACCGTGGTACATGTATATACATACACATATATACATAAAGTGGTTTTTTCAAATTCTGGCAATTTCCACTTCTTCGCTATTTACAATAGCAAGCGGGCAAAGGCACGTATGTACATAAGCATACATACTTACATACTCGTGTAAGCTAAGCTAAGCACCCAGTATTCAAACGAGGTATAATAAAAACCCAGTATACATTTATACATTGCTGTGCTCAGACGCGCTGAGACAGTACAGGACCCCACATAAAAGCTTCACACTAAATAAATTAACTAACAATAATATATATACATACATATATATAAATATAAATAAGTATTTTATAATAAAATTTTATAAAAGCAATATCTCACAATGGAGGACAAAATGGAGAGGCCCCAATCCCTCCACCCCCTTACAGGACCCCGAACTCGCTCGAAATCCCAGGCGGAAGAAGAGGAATTCTCCCAGCTACACAAAAAATTTTTATATGAGCTATCCAGGATGGAAAAATTCTGCGGAAAATGGTGGGACACCAGTGAAGAGACTCACTCCGAAGCAGCACTTAAAATTTTCAAGGACCATCTGGAAAGGCACATGGAACTAGTAGAGGCAGCCAACCAAAACCTACAGATGAGCAACGTGGAGGACGGAAAGACACGCTCAGCATGTGCAGAGGCCTACGAGACCACAAATGACAACGCAATGCTCACGAAAATCAGGATAAGTGAGTTACTTGACCAAATCCAACAAAATATGGATTCCTCCCGGTCAATCACCCCCATCACAAAGATGCCCCCCCCCCCCCCAACACAAGCTGACTCACTCAGCTTTCTCAAGGTACCTGCATGTGATACAGAAATCTTCTATGGAGGATATGAAGATTGGCCCTCATTTAGGGACATGTTCACAGCAGTGTACATCAACCACCCCCAATTATCCGAAGTGCAGAAACTATACCACTTGAAACAAAAAACAAGAGGTAAAGCTGCACTCCTCATTAAAAATTACCCACTTAGTGGCCACAATTTTCATTATCATGGGATGCACTCAAGGCACGCTACGAATATAGAAGAATCATAGTGGATGGCCAAAAAAAGACGTTGTTCAACATCCAACCTGCCCACACAGAGAACGGAGAAAGGATTCAACAGATCCAGGCGACAATAAATAATTGTCTTTCTACCCTACAGGCAAATGGAGTATCTACAGAAAGCTGGGACCCAATGCTTGTCTACCTCTGCTCCTCAAAACTGCCGGATGAGACACTAGCTCTCTGGGAGCAATCACTCAACTCAAGGAAGGAGTTACCTCGATGGTCAGAAATGGACCAATTTCTGGCAGCTCGGTACGAGGTCGTGGAGCGGCTCAGCACATACAGACCCAATAAGCCGAAGATCAGTCAGCCCAGCTACCCCCAACGGACACCAGCGGTCCCTCCCCCAACATTCAATTATCGGAACAAAACCCAATCGTTCCATACTCAAAACAAAAGACAAGTTTCATGTAAACTATGCCAATCAAACCACTCGATGACAACGTGCGTCAAATTTCGAGAACTATCCGTCTCAGACCGGAACAAGTTTATTAAAGACAACAACTACTGCAAAAATTGCCTGGCGTACTGGCATTTGGAGAAAGATTGCAAAAGCAACTTAACGTGCGTTTATTGTCAAAGACGTCACCACTCCCTCCTCCATTACACTGCTAACAACCCCACGCCTTATCCCCCAAAAGCTCAAAGAAACTTCACTACTTCTCACGTGACAGTCGAGGAAGAACAGCCCTGCACCTCTAAGCAGGCATCAAAAAACTCAAAGGCAAATGAAAGCGGTAGAACAAAAACTCTATCCCACTATTCGAGTAACAAAGAAAGGACATTGCTTCCCACAGCAAATATTCCCATTCTCCACAAAGGAGAAGTAACTCACATCAGAGCTCTCATTGACCAAGGCTCTCAAAAAACTTTTGTAACATCCCGTATACAAAAGTTACTTGGTCTCCCCACCACAAAAGCCAACTACCAAATTCTTGGCATGGGAGGTAACACAGTCCAAAACTCGAATAGAATATGCTTTATTACGATATGCTCAGCTAATCAATCAATAAAAATCGCAGCTCAAGCGATAATACTGTCTCAATTGACGCACACTCTCCCATCCTTCAAAATAAAAGAAGTAGATTTAACAGAATATCTCTCACTACCATTATCTAGAATAGATATGGTCATTGGTAGCGATATAATCTCAAAAATTCTCACCCCAGGCCTCAAAATTAATGTAGGCGGCATCTTAATAGCCCAAAACACAATATTTGGGTGGATATTAAGTGGACCAGTTGTGGAAGAAATCTCCTCATTCTCTACTCAGGTGATTGAAACCCCTTCAGAATCACTAGGAGATTTACTCAGGAAATTCTGGGAACAAGAAGAGGAACCACCGGCCCCCACATACACAGACGATGATGAATACTGTGAAGCGCTCTCCAAAAAAACCACTCATCGACGAGAAGATGGCCGATATGTAGTAAAGCTGCCATTCAAATCAGCATTCCCGGACTCCATCGCACTCGGGCACCCCAGACCCGCAGCACAGCAGCAATACCTCAGCGTGGAAAGAACTAACGAAAAGAAAGATGAACTTCGGAACACCTATTCAGAAGTCCTAGAGGAATACCTCACGTTAGACCACCTGGAACCAATCCATTCACGAGAAATCATACGCGACGGAAAAAATTTCTCCTTTTACCTACGCCATCACGCGGTGATTAAACCTGGAAGTAAAACTACTCAAGTCCGTGTAGCTTTCAATGCCTCAAAAACCTCGCATTCCGGTCTCTCACTCAATGACGTATTCCATACTGGTCCCGTTCTCCAAAATGACTTAATGCTCATTATTTTAAAATGGAGATTATATAAGTATGTATTTAACGGCGACATTGAAAAAATGTACCGCCAAATATACGTCCATAAGGAAGACCAAGACTTCCAACGCATTCTATTCCGTAGAACCCCCAATAGTACGATAGAAGACTTTAAACTAAAAACGGTGACATTCGGTGTCAACTGCGCTCCTTACTTGGCAATAAGGACACTCCACCAATTAGCCGAGGACTCTAAGGAGACATACCCCCATGTCTCAAAAATATTAAGAGGAGAGACATACGTAGATGACATCCTCTCAGGCGGACATAATCTCGCCTCAGCCGGCGAATCGATACATCAAGTTATCGAAGTACTCAAGTCAGCCGGATTCCCGTTAAAAAAGATCACAGCAAACCACAAGTCACTGCTGTAAGACATCCCCCCGTCTGATCTTTTAGATGAAGAATTTCTCCAATTCCAAGAGGCAAGTTCTACAAAAACCCTCGGAATAAAATGGAATGCTCTCACTGATACATTTTCGTACTCAGTTGACCCCCCCTTATCCTCAGACACTGCCACGAAACGACAGATCCTCTCATCTGTCGCGAAACTTTTCGACCCGGCAGGATGGCTATCGCCCATAATGATAGCAGCGAAAACTCTTCTTCAACAACTATGGATGGAAGGAACAGACTGGGACGAAACCGTGAAGCCGATCTCACTCCACAAATGGAAAACATTCAGGAAAAATCTTGCCGCAATCGAAGAGATAAGGATACCTCGATGGGTGCAATTCAGCCCAAACAGTTCCATTCAGCTACACGGATTCTCAGATGCTTCCGAGAAGGCATTCTGCGCTTGCGTATATTTACGTGTCCAGCAAGGTGAAGCTGCTACATCCCACTTACTCGCAGCCAAGAGTAAAGTAGCCCCCTTACAAACCGTCTCTCTCCCTAGGCTGGAACTTTGCGGCGAAGTTTTACTAGCAAAATTAGTAAAGCAGATCCGATCCTCCCTAAATCTGCCATCTCATGAACTAATTTTGTGGACAGACTCCTCAATTGTATTAGCATGGCTGGAAAAACCCCCATGGACGTGGAAAACATACGTAGCGAACAGGACATCTCAGATCCTCGAACTCGTGAATAATGCTACGTGGCGACATGTCTCCAGCGCTGACAACCCAGCTGATCTAGGTACGCGTTGAGCTGAACCCCAAGAGCTCGTCAACTGTTCACTCTGGTGGAAAGGCCCCGAGCGGTTAACTAGGCCATCCCCTCTTTGGACGAAAAGTTCACCAACTTATTCGTCCCCTCCCGAACAACGACAAATTGAAGCATTCCATGCTTTAGAAGCTCCTGATTTTCTAGACCCCTTCTCCTCCTTTTCCACCGCTCTAAGAGTAACAGCTTACATATTTCGTTTCGCGCAAAAGGCTAGGAAACTGCCAAAGCCGCCCTCTACCACTCTCACTCAAAGCGACATAAAGTTCGCAAAAACTCGTCTCATAGCTATCACCCAGCCAAAAAACTTCGGAAAAACCATCACAGCACTAGAGTCGAAATGTCCGATAGAAAAAAGAGATCCCCTCCGTACTCTCAACCCCTTCTTGGATAAATCCGGACTGCTGCGTGCAAATGGACGTCTCACTCATGCCGCCCTCAGCTACGATGAACGCCACCCAATTATCATCCCCGATAATTCGCGATATTGCTCCCTCCCCCTCGAGTTCCTCCACTCAACTCTACTGCACGCGGAAAATCAGCTGATGATTCGCGTGGTCCAACAAGAATACCATATTCCCCGAATCCGCCAGAAGGTAAAATCCTGCATATTTCGGTGCAAGACATTCACGATATACAAACAGAAGATGAGCACGCAATTGATGGCAGCGCTACCCCTTGAACGGTCCACATATACACTCCCATTCCATACTACCGGTGTTGATTTTGCCGGCCCATTCCTCGTCAAAACCCCGACTCTCCGCCGAGCATCCCATTCCAAAGCATACGTGTGTGTATTCGTATGTTTCTCCACAAAGGCCATTCATCTGGAAGCATGCTCCGACCTAACAACAGAAGCGTTTAAGGCAGCATTCGCACGATTTGTAGGACGAAGAGGCATTTCCCACAAGATAATGTCCGACAACGGCAAAACCTTCGTAGGAGCACAGCGAAGCCTCCAAAGAGAGCTATCCGCCTTCCTTGAAGAAGTTTCGGACGAAACCACAACGAAATATGCCATTCACGGACTTACATGGCAATTTATACCGCCTTACACTCCACATATGGGAAGACTTTGGGAAGCGGCAGTGAAGAGCTTTAAAACTCACTTCACTAAAGTCGCTGGAAATCAAAAGTTCACCTTCGAAGAATTTACCACTCTCCTAATACGCATCGAAGCGGTACTCAACTCCAGACCACTCTCTCTATGTCTCAAGATCCCGAAGACTTGAAGGTATTAACCCCAGGCCACTTCTTACGAGGCGCGTCCTTACTCTCGATCCCTGAGCCAAACTCAGAAAATCTCTCACTCATTAATAAATGGCAAAAATTAAGAGTACTTCATCATCAGTTCAGCAAGCGCTGGAAAAATGAATATCTCCACCATCTTCAAAAACGCTATAAGTGGAAAGGATCCCAGCGAAATATGAAGGAAGGTGATCTCGTCGTCATCAAAGACGACCTCCTACCCCCAAACTAGGTCGCATAACCAAACTGCATCCCGGACCCGACCAAAACGTTCGCGTGGTAGACATCCGCATTCAAGGCGGAACGGTCACCCGCAACATAACCAAACTCTGCCTTCTGCCACCCGCTTAGCTTATACATCCCCCTCTCTCTCTCTCTCTCGAAAAGCTAAACTCTGCACACCTCCACTCTCCATCATCTCATACTAAAATTGCTTTTCGAACGATGTCTTTTCAGAACACAGAACTTCGGCAAGTGTCGGCTGTGCTACCGCACCCACTCGTTGCGCCCCTGTCGCGCTTTTCTCGCAATGACGCCAGACGAGAGGTATGAGTCCGCAAAGGCCCATCGGTACTGCATAAACTGCTTAGCGACCTCTCACACCACAGGGGCATGCGACTCTCCAGGCAGCTGTCGTCGGTACGGATTAGCGCATCATACACTACTTCATCGCCATTCGCGCGAATTGTCGGAACGCACGTCATCTCAAAGCCGAAAAAGGATGACATTCGCTGAAAAATGAGAACCCTCCCGGTCGTGAAAGGCAAACCAAGAAAAGGGAGCCAGCGAGCAAAAGTATCCTCCGGAGAGTCGGTGAAAGAGCTCAACGAAGCAGCGCTCCTGCCCTACAACGACGAATCCGTGGGCTAGTAAATAAAGCCCGCGAAACCCTCCAGCAGCTCGAAGATTTGGTGCAAGTCACTTCGCCGCAGGCCCGCCGGCATGTCGAAGACATGGGTGTCGACCTAATAGAACTATAAGAAAAATATGTATTTAGCTAAATATGTTTAGGTACGTATACATATATATATATAATACATACTTACCGTACCCTGAAATTACTCACCTCCTATTCCTTGCATACTTACCTGTAAAACTGTAAAGAAAATAAATATAAATAATACCTGAATTTCCCCTCCGTACCCGTTAGAAGATACAACTAAAGGGTGGTTAAATTTTCAAGGGCCGATGTTGATTTTGAATAAAACACAAACTATTTATGAAATTATTGAAATTTTATTTTATTATG
Organism: Ceratitis rosa; assembly: GCA_037013455.1. Taxonomy (NCBI): domain Eukaryota; kingdom Metazoa; phylum Arthropoda; class Insecta; order Diptera; family Tephritidae; genus Ceratitis; species Ceratitis rosa. The sequence goes on along the minus strand of JAWMAG010000016.1, from coordinate 829,307 downwards.
ATATATTGGTATTACTCAATTATGTATGTAACAAAATATCGGCCAAATGAGCGCCGCGACCTCGGCGGCACACCTCCATACGATGGTCCAAATTTTCGATGACGCTGAGGCATAATGGAGTTTCTATGCCGTTAATGTGCCGAATTATCTCATCCTTTAGCTCTTGAATTGTTGCTGGCTTATCGACGTACACCTTTTTTTTTTAAATAACCCCAGAGAAAAAAGTCCAACGGTGTCAAATCACATGATCTTGGGGGCCAATTGACATCGCCATTACGTGAGATTACACGGCCATTGAATTTGTTTCGCAAAAGAGCCATTTTTTCGTTAGCTGTGTGGCAAGTGGCACCGTCCTGCTGAAACCACATATCGTCCACATCCATATCTTCCAATTGTGGCCATAAAAAATTCGTTATCATCTCACGATAGCGAACACCATTCACAGTAACTGCCTGACCGGCCTCATTTTGGAAAAAATACGGCCCGATGATGCCGCCAGCCCATAAACCGCACCAAACAGTCACTCTTTGTGGGTGCATTGGTTTTTCGACAATCACTCTTGGATTCTCATTCGCCCAAATGCGGCAATTCTGTTTATTGACGAATCCACTGAGGTGAAAATGTGCCTAATCACTGAAGATGATTTTCTTCGAAAATTTTCATAATAAGTCTGGATAACTTTAACACGTTGTTGGATTGTGTATCTCTCCATGGTTCAAATTGAGTAAGTCTGAAATAGAGAAATGTCAAATTAAATTCGGAAAAAAACTTGGCGTTTAGGTGTGGTTCACATTCAACATCGGCCCTTACAATTTAACCACCCTTTATTAATATATATAGCATTAAGTATGTTACTCGTTATTAGTTATCGCTTGCTAATCCTCAAACCGCTCGGTTGTGTAAAAGATGTAAAAGAAAATTAAAAAAAATAAAAAAAACCGTGTAACAAAAAATTAGTAAGGATAAATAATTTCGCCAGCTGGAATGTGCAAACCGTTGTGTCTAAATACATTATATATATAATACATAAATAAATTATATAGAAATTATGAAACTCCTGTGAAATTTAAAATTCTAAATAAAACAAATTCAAATACATTTTTAAATAAAAACAGTGCGTTTTAATTAAAAGTTGGAAAATACATATAAAATAATAAGAACATAATATTCAAAAGAGTTGAAAACATATTCACGGGTAAAGGAACAACTTTTCCATCGTCATCAATTGGAGTTCACCATCTCCGAGTGTTTCCTCTTCACTGCAATTCGGCAGGCTGGACAAGTGATCCCTCCATAAATCGAGTATACTCTGGGCATCTGTCACTAGCTCACCTCCCTGGGTCCTACAAGAGTTTGCTCCAGTCTTGAAACCTTCTCTAAGTCGCCGTATCTTTTCGTGGAATTTTCGAGCGTTACCCTTGTCGGCCAGCTTCTCAAGCTCCTCATACTCGCGCATCTCGGCCTCTTTCTTTTTTTGTCTGCAGACGCGCCTTGCTTCCCTCTTCAGTTCTCGGTATCTATTCCACCCCGCATGTGTTGTGGTCGATCGCAAGGTTGCGAGGTAGGCAGTCTGTTTTCTCTCCACTGCGACACGGTAGTCCTCATCGTACCAGCTGTTTTTGCGACCTTTCCGAAATCCAATGGCTTCGTTTGCAGCTGTACGCAGGGAGTTTGCAATGCCGTCCCACAGTTTCCTTATACCGGGATGCTGTTGAGTGCTCTCAGAGAGCAGGTATGCAAGTCGAGTAGAAAACCGCTCGGCAGTCTGTTGTGATTGCAGCTTTTCAACATCGAACATTCCTTGTGTTTGTTGACGGGCGTTCGTCGATACACAGAGGCGCGTGCTTATCTTCGCTGCGGCAAGATAGTGATCCGAGTAAATGTTGGGACCTCGGAACGTCCGCACATCTAAAACACTAGATACATGTGTTCCGTCTATCACAACATGATCGATCTGGCTGAAGTTTTCCGATCTGGAGACAATCAAGTAGCTTAGTGAATTTTTTTGTGCTGGAATCTAGTGCTGCAGACAACCATATTTCGGGCCCCGGAGAAGTCTATCAGCCTCAGTCTATTTGGAGATGTCTCATCATGGAGGTTGAATTTTCCGACAGTCGTACCAAAGATACCTTCTTTTCCCACCCTAGCGTTGAAGTCCCCAAGCACAATTTTGACGTCATAGCGGGGGCAGCGCTCATAAGTGTGTTCGAGGCGCTCGTAAAAGGCATCTTTGGTCAGGTCATCCTTCTCTTCCGTCGGAGCGTGGGCGCAAATTAGGGTGGTGTTACAAAATTTTGTCTTGATGCGTATTGTGGCTAGACGTTCATCCATCGGAGTGAATGCCAGTACTCGGCGACGGAGACTCTCTCCCACCACGAATCCGACACCAAATTTGCACTCCTTTATATGGCCGCTGTAGTAAATTTCACAAGGACCCACCTTCTTCCGTCCTTGCCCCGTCCATCGCAATTCTTGGATGGCAGTGATGTCAGCCTTTAACTTTATGAGAACATCAACCAGCTGGGCAGCGGCACCTTCCCAATTAAGGGACCGGACATTCCAGGTGCATGTCCTAAAATCGTAATTCTTAAAACATTTGCGGGGGTCGTCATCAAAAGGGGGGTCTCTCATCCGAGGCTGAAATTGATTTTTCATTGGGTTGTTTTTTCATGTGGTGGGTTCCAAGCCCTACGCACAACCGCATGTCGCCTTCTCACTTTAGTTCGCCTCCAAACGGATGTTTGTTGGCTACCCTGGGATTCGTGGTCTAAGGCCGGAAGTCGTGAGCTGCTTAAACCATATTCAAAAGAATCGTTTCTGGCCGCTCCCATGTGAAGGGCAGTCAAAAACTCTCCTGCAGCGTAATAACATAATTTTTTTTTTGCTTTAGTAGAAATAAAAACAAATAATAAAATACATACATACATACACCTACACTATTGCATTTCACTTGGTTCTTTTGGTTTTTTGGCATAAGCACACAAAAAGTTTGAATGTATAATACTTACCAAGCGACGTAGTTGCACACATATCCCACCAATGTGATGTTCCTGCTTTCAACTGGTTTTATTCAAATCTGCAAAATAATAAAATTAAGTTAAAAGTTTATACAAAAAATCTTTCTAATTAAGACATAAATACATACCCTTCAAGCCCGGTCAACCTGCGAAATACTTTTTGTTTGGTTACGCCGCCACTGTCAACATAAAAGATAATGCAAGCAGCGCAGTCGGCGCCGTTAGCTTAGACTCGTCAATTATTGCATACTTTCTGATATATCTATACTCACCTAGATTATCTTATATTGTAAAGTGCTCTGAGAAGCAAAGATAAACATATTATCTATTATCTATTGTAATTCTATTTAAGTTATACATTCCATTCGCTGGTTCTCATATTTGCGAATTTGGAAATGTTAGTCGTTGATTAATCGCTCTTTTGAACGCACGGGCTAATTCGAACCCGCCTGCTATTTTCAATAAATCTTAAAAACACAGAAAAAGCTTGGTTTCTTTACATTTTTTGGTGACCCCGACGTGATCATCTTATAATCCGAAGTTTTTATTAAACTATTATAAGTCGAAGAAAAATACATTTAACTTGTGGACACGGTGAATGTATAAATTACTCGTTGTACTAATTATATCGGCGGTATATATTTTCCGTTATAAACATAGCGTGATTTCGTGGTGAACATATGTACATACTCGTATATACGGTGACTTATGTACAACATTTTGTTCCGTTGCAAATTCGAGAATTTTCGTAAATACATACCGCTATTCAAATCCGTTGGAAACAGAAATTTTCGCGACATTCAAGGGCATTAAAACATTTCCAATATGCCAACAGAGGAACCTCCAACGTCGCCACCACACAATATGGTGGTTTTTTATAAACGTAAGGCGCAATCGATCTTTATGCAGGCGTAAACTATTGGGCGAGTGCTTGAAGATGGGCAGTTAAGTTCGTTTACGGGATCTGAGGTAAATGTACGCTTAGAAAGTCTTGATCAAATTTGCTCAGCTTTCAACTCGGCTCCCGACAGTCTTGAAGGGCTGGATTATGATGAAATTGGCGGGCAGCTGCGCATCAGCTTCGATGAACTAGTTATTGCGCTACGCTCTCGGATCAGGCATGAAATTAGTAGGCGTCAATCCCCATTACCACCTTGCTCGACGTTGCGTCAGGATCAAACTTTAGAAGGTCAAACAATAATAATGCAAAATTGTCCACGTTTGCCTGAGTTTAAATTACCTGTATTCAGTGATGACTACACAGAGTACACCGACTTTTTTTCGATGTTTTCAACTATTAACGACAAGGATCCTGATCTCACTGATGTCGAGAAGATGCAGCATTGGATACCATCCGTTCGTTGGAGATCAGTAGTTCTAACTACGTGTATATTGCGGCTTTAGACTTACTCGAAAAACGTTTTAATAATAGGCGTCTTATTTTCCAGGCACACGTCTCTGAGATTCTTGGGGTCAAAAGGGTGGACTCCTCGTCGGCAATAAAACTGAGAGAACTTTCCGATAAGGTTAATGTTAATCTACGAGCGTTGCAGGAAGTCGGTGACGTAAAGCAAACCGCGGCATGCATAATTGTACACACTCTTCTACAAAAGGTGGACAGCGCAACACAGGCTAAGTGGGAGGAAACCGCACAATTGGACGCGATACCTTCCTGTGAACAATTTACGGCTTTCTTGGAGAAGCGGTGTCAAAAACTTGAGATAATCGAGCATTCAATATCAGCTAGCACACATAATTTTCAGGCAGCATCTCAGGTGGGAAAGATCAGTTGAAATACTAACACAAGTAGAAAATCGTTTGTATCTACTAACGTAGTCAATGGTTGTGTTTTATGTGACAGCACAGACCATTCTATATATAGCTGCAGTCGATTTAATAACTTAACCCCGCAACTACGTCTTAGGGAAGCCAAAAGGCTTGCGCTATGTCTCAATTGCCTCAGAAGAGGTCATCAGCTTTAGTCGTGCAATGCTGGCCTCTGTCGCTCATGTGGTGCCAAACGTCACAGTTTAGAACAGAACAATCGCTCATCGTCGCAAATAACTCCACCATCGTCACATTGCACCTTAGCAGCACTATCGCCTTTGTCGTCGTAGTCCATGCCAGTCCAGAATCTCAGGGATGATGTTGTGCTCCTGGCTACTGCGGTTGTAAACGTTAAAAACTCGGCTCTGGGTCGCAGTTGCACATCATAACATCTCGTCTTGCTCATCTACTCCAGCTTCGTAAAACTAAGTCATCTGCTTCTGTAGCGGGTCTTGGTGATTCAAAGTTCGTCTCTGACGGTTTTACTGTCGACTTAAATCTTCGTTCTCAAACTTCAGACTACTCAGCTAACTTCATTCGATTAAAGACTGCCAACCAAGTATAATATTGGCGTTCTGGGTGAGTCTTATTCGCTAGCATTTCGTCGTTTCCTGAATTTAGAACTCAAGTTAGATCGCTAACCTCAACTTAAGTCGCAGTACGCGGAATTCATTCATCAATATATGAGGTTAGGGCACATGTCATTGGTTAGTGCAGACAAACTACATCTCTGTAAATTTTTTTTGCCTCACCACTGCGTTTTGAAGGAAGATAGCACCACCACCAAACTTCGCGTCGTGTTCGATGGTTCAGCTTCTTCATCGACCGGATACTCACTCAATGATGTCCTTATGACAGGACCCACCATACAACCCAAACTCTTCGATTTGTTGTTACGATTTCGAACATTTCCAATAGCTTTGACAGGCGATATCTGTAAAATGTATAGATGTGTTCGGGTTTTAGAACCGGACAGCTACTTACAGTGTATAATGTGGCGCGATGCAGCGCAACGTGCGATCAATGCATCAATTATCATTTGAGGAGCAGCAGGCGTTTCCTATTGGCTCAGAAATATTTAAGAGAGATTTTTATGTCGACGATCTAATCACCGGTGGCAGCTCTATTGAAGAAGTCAGAGAGATTATGGACCAAGTTCAACACCTATTATCGAAAGGCAGGTTTAAGTTGCGCAAGTGGTGCTCAAATATACCAGATGTTCTTCAAGGTATACCAGCCGAAGATACGGAAACCCTCTTAAAGTTTCATGATGGAAGTGACATCACTAAGACACTTGGTCTTACTTGGAATCCAGCGTCCGATCGGTTGCTGTTTTCATATTCAGATTAAATCAGCTGGGCATTGCAAACGCTCAATTTTATCTACGATTGCTCGTTTTTATGACCCGCTTGGTCTTATCAGTCCCGTAATTTCCAAGGGGAAGATATTTCTTCAGCAGATATGGAAAGAAAAGCTTGACTGGGATGAAAGCTTGCCGTCAATGCTAAACACATATTGGACTAGCTTGTGTACTGAATTCAAACGTATACCAAAACTTAGCTTCCCGCGACTGTCAATGTTGCCCAAGGGTGTTATAGGAGTTCATGGTTTCTGCGATGCAAGCGTCGATGCTTACGGGGCTTGTATCTACGTCGTGTCTGGTAATGAGGATGAAAAACGCTCTCATTTACTTTGCTCCAAGTCTCGCGTAGCACCTCTTAAGACGATTACAGTACCTAAACTGGAGCTGTGCGGTGCGGCGTTACTAGCTCAGCTTATACACGAGGTATTTAAGATGGAACTGTTTGCGTGCCCCTTTCATTGCTGGTCGAATTCAGCAGTTGCGTTATCATGGATACATGACGAGCCATCACGTTTTCAGATTTTTGTAGCTAATCGCATATCATCTATTCAAGAGTTGACGTCTGGAATGAAGTGTCACTATGTTGCCACCAAACTTAATCCCGCTGACATTCTTTCTAGGGGTGCATCTCCCAGTGAACTCATCCCCATTCCCCATCCCAGTGAACTCATCGCTTTGGGCCCATGGCCCAGAGTTTCTGATTGATTGTCCGAGTAAGTGGCCAATACTCTGCAATATGATTAAGGCGCCTCCGAAACTTCGAGTGCCTCAGTACACTGACATCACATTGAAATCGAAATTTGCTAACTCCTTCACAAAGCTACAACATGTTTTTGGCTATATCTATAAATTTTCTCATCGCATACGACACTTTGGGTTGACTGTTTGTGACATTCAACAAGGGACAAAATTACTTCTGCGTACAATACAAATAGCAAACTTTAGAGACGACTACAATGGTTTACAAGGGGGAAAAAACTTAAAATCATCAAGCTGCATTGCCTCTCTTTCACCATTTATCGACGACTATGGACTACTTCGCGTTGGTGGGCGACTGAAGAATTCGGCCCTAAACTTCGACGCACAACATCCTGTTATATTGCCTACACATCATTCAGTAACTTATGCAATAATTACGCATTTTCACAAACGCAATTTACATGCAGGGCCACGTGCACTGCTTGCTAATCTCCGCTTGCACTATTGGCCACTTGGAGGCCGGAAAGCTGTATCAGGTATTGTAAGTAAGTAAATGCACGATCTGTTTTCGAGCTAAGCCGAAGTTAGCTGAGCACATCATGGCGGATCTTCCAAATGATCGAGTCAACACGTCATACGCATTTATGGTAACAGGTGTTGATTTCTGTGGCCCGTTCTTTTACAAGAGTGAAGTACGCAACAGGAAACCTGTAAAGTGTTACATGTGTATCTTTATATGCTTCGCCACAAAGACCGTACATATGGAATTGGTTATGGATCTTTCTACGAAGGCCTTTTTAAACGCACTCAAGCGTTTCATTCTCACACGCTGTCGGCCTACACGCATATGGTCGGACAACGCTACTAACTTTACCGGCGCGAAAAACGAACTTGCTGATCTACGACGCCTTTTTCTTAATGAGGAGCACATCAAAGCTGTTCATGAGTTTTGCTTGGACAACACCATAGATTGGCGATTTATCCCACCTCGCTCTCCATATTTTGGTGGATTGTGGGAGGCTGCCCTTAAAATTGTTAAGTACCGCTTCTATCGAGCCGTTGCTTCACCTGTTTTAAAACTTGATGAGCTTCATACACTTGTTTGCCACATAACGGCAATAATTAACTCTAGACCTTTGCTTCCACTTTCAGAGCATCCTGATGGTTTAGACGTTTTAACACCATCGCATTTCATTGGAACGGCTCCACTATCATTGTTTGAGGAACCTGACGTCACAAAGCTCAATATTAATCGCTTAGACTTCTGGCAGCGGGTGTCATATTACCAGTAAATCTTTTGGAGTCGCTGGCGACAAGAGTACTTAACGCTTCTGCAACAGCGTTCCAAGTGGCGTCTTCAGAAACCCAGTCTTCTTGTTAACGACATTTTCTTGGTGAAGGACGAGAACTTGCCGCCGCTTAAGTGGCCATTAGCGAGAGTCGTCAAACTAATAAGCGGTTCAGATGGAGTCGCAAGGGTTGCAGAACTCAAGACGGCGACTGGAGTCATACGAAGGGCGATTAGAAAGCTATGCCCACTTCCGAAGCAAGATGAAGTTGAAAGCCCCAGTCTTTCAACGGGGGGAGAATTTTGGTTACGCCGCCACTGTCAACATAAAAGATAATGCAAGCAGCGCAGTCGACGCCGTTAGCTTAGATTCGTCAACTATTGCATTCTCTCTGATATATCTATACTCACCTAGATTATCTTATATTGTAACGTGCTCTGAAAAACAAAGATAAACATATTATCTATTATCTATTGTAATTCTATTTAAGTTATACATTTCATTCGCTGGTTCTAATTCAAACCCGCCTGCTATTTTCAATAAATGTTTTCAACAAACTTTTTGCTTCAAATAATTTTTTTTAAATGTTAGAAACAAACACAGAGAATTTTTTTGACATTTTCAATGAAAATATTGTAACTGTGTGGGCGAAGTAGCAAAAAGTTTTTTGAAATTAAGGGGAAGGTGGGTAGTCTTCAGTAGAATAATTTATATATTAAACACTAAGTCAATGTAAATATAACTACCTCACTAGCATAGCGAGCCGCCTCTGTTAAGTAAAGCAAAGCAGAACAATCGATAGGGCTACCAACAATGTAATATGTCACTGTCCGTCCGTGAGCAAAATTTAGTATGAAAAGTGCAGCATCAGCAATGAGATATCACTTCTATTTGTGCTGTCGTAGATAGTGGTATATTGTGTGTCGTGAAAACGCTGCCATTAGGAGTAGATAGAATTACATGGTGTGACGTGAAAACGCTACCAGTAAAATATTATTAAGTTATATGGCGTGTCGAGCAAACGCTGCCAAAAGAAGTAGATAAAAGTATACGGTATGTCGTGAAAACGCTACTAATAAATAGAGTAATAAAGAAAGTTCGTGTGAAAAAGTAGAACTACTCGTGTTGTCCATTTTCTTTCAGGATACCATATATTAGGTCAAGTAAAAAGTTCGTTGGGTTTTTTTCTAAGAGATGGCGTTATTGTCCATAGTATTAGTGTTACGTGTCACATCATGTCATACCATACGGCGCTGAAAACGTGTTTATTCGCGCTAAAAGTTTGTCTTTGACTGACTCAGTATGTTGTGAGCGCCACCAGCGTGTGAGATGGACACCAGCAAAAAGAAAATTCGCTATATTTTACAATTTTTCTTCGATCAAGGCGAAAAAGCAGCCGAAGCGGCTGAAAAAATTAATTTAGTTTATGGGCTCGATACTGTAAACGAACGTGTAGCACCAAAGTGGTTTTCTAGGTTCCGTTCCGGTAATTTCGATGTCAAAGATGCATCACGCGTGGGGAGGCCTGTCATCGAAAATTGCGATAAAATCATGGAAATAGTAGAAACAGACCGTCACGTGAGTACTTATTTAATTGTTGAGGAACTAAAGATAAGCCAGAAAACCGTTTGGAACCATTTGCATAACCTTGGATTCAAAAAAAAGCTCGATGTTTGGGTGCCACACGAACTAAAGCAAAAAAACGTGCTGGTCCGAATTTCCATCTGCGAATTGCTGCTGAATCGCAACAAAATCGACCCATTTCTGAAGCGTTTAGTGACTGGCGATGAAAATTGGATCACTTACGACAACGTTAATCGAAATCGGTCGTGGTCGAAACGCGGTGGGTCGGCGGAAACGGCGGCCAAGTCAAGATTGACGGCCAGGAAGGTTTTGCTATGTGTTTGGTGGGATTGGCAAGGAATCATCATCTACGAGCTGCTCCCCTATGGCCAAACGCTCAATTCGGCCCTCTACTGCCAACAACTGGACCGCTTGAAGGCAGCACTCATCCAGAAGAGGCCATCCTTGATCAACAGAGGCCGAATTGTGTTCCATCAGGACAACGCCAAGCCACACACGTCTTTGGTGGAGGTCCTAATGCACCCACCTTACTATATAGTCCGAACCTGACACCAAGTGATTACCATCTTTTTTTTTCAAGAGAGGCATGTGAAAATTGCCTCTCCGAGTTTTTTACCAATAGGGACGCAGCCTTCTACGTAACAAATTTACGAAAAAACGGCGCATATTTGACTTAATTCGGACAAACACAAAGTTATCATATTTCGAAAAAGCAATAAAAAAACCGAACGATCTTTTTACTGGACCTAATATACATATATAAGTGATAGAGATACAGGTGCGATGCACGAGAACATTTAAGGAAAATAAAATTTTAGGTTTTAAAAATGTGAAAGTTAATTGGGTCTACTACCTAAACAAAGAGGAACTGATTAAATACTCGACCGAGCTCGGCCTATCGAATGCATGCACCGTCGACGAATTACATAAACGTGCACAAACGTGCTGCAACCATGCGAGAAGAGGGTGAGAACGAAAGTCTGCGGGATTGGGTCACAGACTTATCCCTGAGACACGCCGAAGCAACAAAAGTCGCTACAGTTGCCACAGATGCAGCAACACAGGAACGACGATGGTACGGGAATGACACTCCATATGATAGAGGCGTATACCCACGCTTACCCACAATTGTCCAACCTATCTATGATGAACGTGTATACAAGTGTGGTGTGAGATGCGACGGCGGCAAGGGCCTACTGGTTTTAATCGAGCTACGAGGTCGAGTTAAACCGAGCTACGAGGTCGAGTTAAACCGAGCTCCCGAAAGTTAACCAGAGCTATTCAAGGATAGGACATTGGTCTGGAACTTAGACTATCTAATGTTTCTCCTGAATTCTTGTTATTTGAACGGCTATATGACAAAATCAGGCAACGTGTGCAACGACATTTAACGAAGATTTAAAAGATTATGTACTCGTACTCCAAGAGGTAATGAGACATGCAGAGAACACGTCAACACAAAAGCTCACACTTATATACCGGTCTTGTTGGAGCGAATACCAGCTTTATATAACAGAGAGCGAGTTCGGTATCCTGACCCTGGCCGAAGACTACGAAAATATTGTAACAGAGAGAGAGAGAGCCACCAAGAACCGAACCTCGAACAATGTTATCTAGACGAAGTGAAGAGCGCCACTATGCGATAAGAGGGGAATCGCATAGAGAGAGATACACGTTACCTGGAAAGCACTACGAAGAGCGTCAGTATGCGCCGACAAGAAAGTCTTTGATTCCACGACCGCACCCGGTGAAACAGCAATTTAGAAAAGAGTGTGGCGAAAATGAGTGTCAGAATGCCATCCAACTGTTCTGCTGGACATGCGGGCGTTCGGACGCAAGAATGTTGACGTTTGAGTCCGGGAAACGGCCAGCGGCTCCACTTAATACGACGGGTGACGTCGTTCCCCATTGACACAATCTCGTGCAAGAGACAACCAGTTCTACGTTAGACAGAAGAGGGCATAATCGCCTCAGTAGCGATAAGTGGAAAGCCCATAACAGTATCGATGGATATGGGAGAAACAAAAAATAAAGTAGATGTGGTCGTAAAAATAGGCGGTCGTGAACATATGAGCGAGTTACTTATCCAGCCAGGCTTAATCGACGAGATTACCTGGCGAAAGCCAACACAACTATTCGATGCGGAGGTCAGATAATTAAGTTAAAGGCAGAAGACGGGACCCAACCGAAACTTCACGTTTGACTTTGAAGGTAAAAAAAGCAAAGCAAAGCAATGATAAAACCAAAGATGATAAAACAAGAAAGTAACGTTATTCACCAAAATACCCGAACAAGCTATGGTATGTACGTCGTAAAAGTAACCACACACATTCACTAGTAAGAAGCAAGAGCACCTGAACATAGTGGTCAAGGAAAACGAAACGACCAACTGGAGATGCCTCCGGAAAAGTTACCGAACTACACGCTACAAAATAGAGAATTGTATCGATACATATCGGTAAAAAAGGAGACGCAACCCCATTACGTCAAAGAGTACTCAATGAAATTCATGACAGTCCTAGTCCCCGACACATGGGTATTAGGGAAACTATTGCATAGGCAGCAACACAATTTTACTGGCCGAGAATTTTAGTTCTAACGAATATCAGTGTAATTTTAATAAGTGACTTTAGTTCATTAAATTGTAGGCAAATATAAATGTATATTTAATAAGTTTTAATAGCTCACAGCCATTTCTGTAGTTCTGGTGTTACGGTAACCCGCATTTCAAGTCCAGTCAGTATACGGAACGGTGATGATTTGGTGCTGCGTGTAGGCGTATTGTTTATAATCGCCGTTGCAATCATTAAATGCTGTATTTCTTCATTTACGCAACGCTTCTTGAAGAGAGATGGCGTAAATGCCGTGCTTCGGTCCGTTACAATTCGCTTAGGGTTTCCAAAGGCATCGGTGTTCTTTGTGGTACTACCATACAAATTTAGGAAAAGCATCTACTATGACCACAATGTAATTGTACGCTTTTCTTGTTGATTCCATGGCCCCCACATGATCGAAGTGAAAGGGTCCTAGCGGCTTATCTTCCTTATTGATTTTGTTTCAGTACCCCTCCTTTTTCCTTAACTTGGAATCCGATACAATGCATTCAATGCAACCTTTCATCACTTTGGCCACCTTGGAGTTCAGCTGTGGGATAAAAAAATATTTTTCGATGGTGGCTTGGGTTTTCTTGACGGAAAAGTGTCCTTGATTATGCGCCATCTTTATTATCTCTTCTTCCATGAGTGTAGAAGTCTTCGTAGTCGTCACGCTCCAGTACCTTACGAACTGGCCTTATCCAATCATCGTGGAGCCGCGCTTGCTTTAGACGATGATTTAGGGATTCTTCCAACATCAGGCATGACACACGGCTTAAGGCATCAACATGCCGCATTTTTGTTCCGCTCCTATGCTCAGTTTCAAAATCGAAGCCTTGTATAAATAATGCCCAACTCGACACTCTTAATTGTCATCGTAAACGCATTACAATTCGTTACTACCTTGAATTTGTTTCCCAACAAGGACACACGCCATTTCTTTATAGCTTCTACTATAGCTAACACTTCTAGTTCCTATGAGCTATATTTCTCCTCCGCGGGCTTGACTCATATATTGTACTGGGTGGAACGCTTGATCATCGATATCTTTTTGCAATAACACCGCTCCGTAGGCAACCATGCTAGCGTACGTGTGCACTTCGGAAATCGTTAAGGCCACCTTTAATTGCTCAATGGCTGCTACTTGTACGATGTAGCCTAAAAATTCGTCCCTTCCCATAAAAAATTGGCATTTCCTCCATTTTATTTGTAACCCATTTACAGCTGCGGTTCGTAAAACTATCTGCAACTTCTGGATGCCCTCGATTTCATCCTTAGCGGGTATTATCAAATCATCCATGTAAACAACGATCATTCCAGTTGCAATTAGGTCTCTTAACACCACAAAAATGTACCGGAAAAATACAGCTGGTGAATTCGATATCCTAAATTGCACGTAACGGAACTCGAATTGTCCATTGTTCGTTACAAACGACGTATACTTTTGAGAGTCAGATTCGACTGGCACGTGAAAAAATCCGTTTTTTAGGTCGAGTGTCGTCGAAAAATTATCCCTAATGATCTTTGCATTTAACCGCCTGTAATCGGAGCAAAGTCGCTTACTGCCGTCTTTCTTTGCAACTAATATGATCGGTGATGCGTAGTTTGAAGTGCTGGACTTAATTATCCCTTGCTCTAGCCACTCCGCAACTTTGGCATCCACCACACACCTGTCTTCGTAAGACATTCGCTTGGGCCTTTCGTAGACTAGCAGGTTGTCATTAACCGCTGTCTTTATTTCAACTGGACAGCTGTGCATCTATCATTTCTCGTACAACATCAGCTTGCCTCTTCTGCAAATGCGATAATTCAATTTCGTTTTCTTATTCTGCTACCAGACACAGTCCTCCGAATTCCACGATTAATTTTGGAATCTGATTTTTCACCGCGTTTGTCTTCTTTGGCGCTGCGCCTTGTTTGCCTGTGCTCTATCTCAATTCGTTTAACCCTCTATTGGAAATATTTACTTGGCTCTTCCCCATATCGTTGTGCTAATCGGCGCTATCGCTACACTCACTCTCGTCTTCAGTCACAATAGCGCTCTCGCTCATGCGTTCCTTGCGCCCCTCCACTATCGCCCTCCGCTCTATCATATGGGCTTTTACTGCTTCTCCTGCACGCCTTCGCCTAACCGTTTCCATGCGCCCAAATGCGCCTGCAGTCAAATCGTTTACCTGTAGTCTTATTGCTGCCATCTGGTTAATTTCTCAATAACTCAGCGCTTTCCTCCGTTACGACCAAGTCAACATATTTAAGGACATTGTTACCGATCACCAATGCGTAACTCAGGTCACGCTCATTAGCCACATGGAAAGTGACATGTCGTCAATTGTCATAAGAATGGTGAAACAAACAATCGTTGTTAGCTCACTGCTGCCTATTCCAAGTAACCTTCGTCTCTCCTTGTCCATTTTAATCTCCAACTATAACATAACCAACGTATCGTAGCGCATGAAACATAAATCCCACTCAGTGTATGTTAGCACAGACACCATTTTCGGTATTTTGTTGCGCTCACTGAACTGTATATCCTTGAATATGAGGCCACTTCTAGTTTTCGCCAACGCGGCTATTTCATCGCCTGTCATTGTGTTTACGTTGCTTGACGGATTTCCCAAGCTGATTGCACTCTGCTGCGCGATGACCCTCCATGCCACATTTAATACCAGTAATTCGTTTGCGGGTACAATGACGCCATTTCGGCTACGTTCATCGACGCTCTGTTGAAACTTGGCTGCTGATGGACTGGCCCTGCTCCTTCAAATCTTTAATTCTCTTGGCCGGATACAAGTTGCTTTTATTAGACCTTATATCGGGTAATCCCTCTATAAAGTATTCGATTAAACTGCAGTCATCTAAGTTTATAGGCTTTCATATCTCCATATTCACGTAGATCTTCTCCTTGGCGCTTCCGACGATTCCTGAGTGCACGATGCACTTCAACCTTGCCTCGAAGTCATCTAACCACTGTTCAAAATTTGGCTGGCCTGATCCACTAAAGGAGGTCATGAAATCTTCGATGTCACGCAGAGTCGCTACTCCGTAATCGGAATCTTCGCCGTCGCTCACAATCAAGCCGAAGAGTTCCAGCAACCTATCCTGCTATCTCGATTTCCGCCCGGATGTCGACAGTCCCAACAACACTATCCTGTTTCAAACCCTCTACCGTCATCTCTAAAAACTCGTTTCGGTCCATGTCTTACAAAATTTGTAGTTTATATTTATAATGCAGCGAATTAGAAAGATAGGGCGAGTTCCAAAACGTCACAATACTTTGTAATGATGCCGTTGCGAAACCGCACAGTGCAACCCTGCTTTCTATATATTTGCCTTGCAACAATACTTTGCAAACTCTGAGATTTGGAATGTTTTTCGGTGAAATGGCTAAAATATAAAATAGATAAAAAAATAAGTAATACAATGTTTAAAAAAATTAATTAGCTCAAAAATCTTGCCCCTAGCGTTCTTCACTTCACAAGTGCTTTACATTCTGCCAGAAAAATTTGTTCCTATAACAAATGAGCCGATCCGTGTTCAAAATGCTTTATGGTTTAATAATGGATTGAAT
Source organism: Ceratitis rosa (assembly GCA_037013455.1). Lineage (NCBI taxonomy): Eukaryota > Metazoa > Arthropoda > Insecta > Diptera > Tephritidae > Ceratitis > Ceratitis rosa. The sequence continues at coordinate 813,366 of JAWMAG010000016.1, read as the reverse complement.
AGTTTGAAAAATAAGAAGACTAGATTATTCAAGCTCTATAAAAAGTCCGACAAAATTTCTGATTATGGTGTCTATTCCGTAGTAAGACAAAAGTATAATATTTTGAATAAGTCGTGTTATAAGAAGTACCTATACAACAAGAATTCAAAATAACATTACTTCGAATCCGGTTTGGGGAATCGAGCCGGATCCATCAGAAAGACTTATCTTGTGTGAAATAAAAGAAAGAATTAAAAAGAAATCTATATTTTGATTATACTTTTTGGAAAAAACCATCTTCACAAAAGAATAAACAAAAATATAGAACTTCGTAACATTGCCAAGTCGCGCGCTCATTTGGACAAAATAATTCGCCTAAATTCTTGCCAAGTGGCGCGATCTGCTTCAACTTGAAAAAACCATCGCCATCCAGTGGAAAAGGAACGGAACGCGACCATTTCTGCCAAAATAATTTATTTAATAAATAAAAATAGGAACGACAGCAGTGGAAGGTAAAATGAAAAGAAAAACTCTTAAAAAATTAAAGTGCAAAAAAAGAAAAATAAAAGTGGAAAACAAGAAAGTAAATTGAAAAAAAGTCCTTGAAAAAGAAAAATAAAAGTGGAAAAAGAAGGTAAATTGAAAAAAGCCTTAAAAACGAAAAATAAAGTGAAAAAAGAAGGTAAATTGAAAAAAAGAAAAATAAAGTGAAAAAAGAAGGTAAATTGAAAAAAAGCATTAAAAATGAAAATTAAAAGTGGAAAAAGAGAAGGTAAATAAAAAAAGCCTTAAAAAAGAAAAATAAAGTGAAAAAAGAAGGTAAATTGAAAAAAGCCTTAAAAAGAAAAGTAAAGTGAAAAAAGAAGGTAAATTGAAAAAAAGCCTTAAAAAAGAAAATTAAAAGTGGAAAAAGAGAAGGTAAATAAAAAAAGCCTTAAAAAGGAAAAATAAAAGTGGAAAAAAGAAGATAAAAGTGCAAAAAAAAATCCTAAAAAGCAAAAGTTAAAGTGAATATCAGCTACTTTCTGTATTTATTTATTTTATGTTTTTCCGCGTTTAATTAAAACACTTTTTTTCTTTAAATATTATTCACAAGCTTATTTTATTTAGGTTATTTTTATATTAATATTATTAGGAACACAACCGTCGAGTTTTAGCGAGCGATTGCATACATGTTTATACACATTTTTGATTTGCTTTCTCTTTTAGAGTAGTAACGGAAGTAGGGTTGCTGGTGAGTATTTTAATTGGGAGTAAATTCATGGTGGGTAAGTATTGGGAAGTAATAGCGTAAGTATAATTCATTATTTCATTATGTTGATGGATTTTCTACATATATTTTTTAATTTAAAATTCGATGAGGTCTTCGCTCATGTCTTCTACATGCCGGGGGGCCTGCGGGGTTGTAACATGCACCAAGCCCTCCAGTTGTTGTAATGCCTTCTTGGCTTTGCTGACCAGGCCAGTGAGTCGACGTTGGAGGGCCGAGGTAAAACGACTTCGGGATTTTGGGGCGTCAACTTTTCGGTGACCTGCTCTTTTCGAGATTTCCTGCTTTTTCGGGATTTTTTTTGCCCTTTTCGGTGTCTGGACTCGTCCACTAGCGACAGGTTTTCTGCGTGGTGGTTTGGGGGCTCTCTTCGAACTGCTGGGCGTGTGGAGCTGTGCAGCAGAGTATGGTGTGCGAGTCCACAGCGGTGACAGCTGTCTGGAGAATTACAGCTTCCCGTCGCGTGCGATGTCGCCAAACAGCTGATGCAATATTTATGCACCTTCTCAGATACATATCGCTCGTCTGGAGTCATTGCCAGGAACGCACGATAGTGACGCAATGAGTGGGTGCGGCAGCACAGTCGACACTTGTCGAAGTTCTGTGATCTGAAAAGACATCGTTCGTTTTGGTCGGGTCCGGTATGCAGTTTCGTTATGCGACCTAGTCGCCATTCGTTTGGGGGTAGGAGGTCGTCCTTGATGACGACGAGATCACCTTCCTTCATATTTCCATTTATAGCGTTTTTGAAGATGGTGGAGATATTCAGTTTTCCAGCGCTTGCTGAACTGATGATGGAGTACTCGTAATTTTTGCCATTTATTAATAAGTGAGAAGTTTTCTGAGTTTGGCTCAGGGATCAAGAGTAAGGGTGCGCCTCGTAAGAAGTGGCCTGGGGTTAGTACCTTCAAGTCCTCGGGGTCTTGAGACATAGGAGAGAGTGTTCTGGAGTTGAGTACCGCTTCGATGCGTATTAGGAGAGTGGTAAACTCCTCGAAGGTGAACTGTTGATTTCCAACACTTTAGTGAAGGGAGTTTTGTAGCATTTCACTGCCGCTTCCCAAAGTCCTCCCATATGTGGAGCGTAAGGCGGTATAAATTGCCATATAAGTCCGTGAATGCCATATTCTGTTGTGGTTTTGAACGAAACTTCCTCAAGGATGGAGCATAGTTCTCTTTGTAGGCTTCGCTGTGCTCCTACGAAAGTTTTGCCGTTGTCGGACATTATCTTGTGGGGAATGCCTCTTCGTCCTACAAATCGTGCAAGTGCTGCCTTAAACGCTTCTGTTAGTAGGTCGGAGCATACTTCCAGATGAATGGCCTATGTCGAGAAAAATACGAATACACACACGTTTGCCTTGGAGTGGGATGCTCGGCGGAGAGTCGAGGTTATGACGAGGAATGGGCCGACAAAATCTACACCGGTAGTAAGGAATGGTAGTGTATATGTGGACCGTTGAGGGGGTAACGCTGCCATCAGTTGCGTGCTCATCTTCTGCTTGTATATCGTGCATGTCTTGCACCGAAAAATGCAAGATTTTACCTTCTGACGGATTCGGGGAATATGGTATTCCTGTTGGACCACGCGAATCATCAACTGCTTTTCCGCGTGCAGTAGAGTTGAGTGGAGGAATTCGAGGAGGAGAGAGCAATATCGGGTATGATAATTGGATGACGCTCATCGTAGCCGAGGGCGGCATGAGTGAGACGTTTATCCAGGATGGGGTTGAGAGTACGGAGAGTATTTCTTTTTTCTATCGGACATTTCGACTCCAGTGATGGTTTTTTCGAAATATTTTCGCTGGGTGACAGCTATGAGGCGAGTTTTGCGAACTTTAAGTCGCTTGGAGTGAGAGTGGTAGAAGGCAGATTTGGCAGCTTCCTAGCCTTTTGTGCGAAACGAAATATGTACGCTGTTACTCTGAGAGCGGTGGAAAAGGAGGAGAAACGGTCTAGAAAATCTGGGGATTCTAAAGCGTCGTTGTTCGACGGGGACGGCCTAGTCAACCACTCGGGGCTCCTAGAACAGCTGGGTTGTCAGCACTGTGTCCGAATTTTCCTTTCATCACCAGACTCCGTTGCCTAAAACTCTGAATTAACAAGAAATTGTTAATTGAATTCATTGCTTTTGTTTTATTGGTGGAAACATTAGTAAAGAAAAGTATTTTCATTCAATTCCATTAATTTTTGAATAGTACGCAAAAAGTACATTCGAGTTTTTGACGAGCTTTTATTTTGTTTTCGTCAAAATTTACAATTTCATTTGCCACAACAAATTGTATATTTTTTCACACCATAGTAACTTTTTCCCATCTCATTTTACCATATGAAAAAAAGACACCGATTGGCACACAGCCTATATTTTATTCATGCTTTATCCACTATTCGATTCATATCTATATCGACGTATAACATTTGATATGTGTTATTTAATTTACCTTTTTCTTTTTTTTTACTAAGTACACACAACCAATTCACTTCATTGTTTTAATTGAGTTTTATTTTATACAAGCATAATAATATTTTGTTCAGTTCAGATATAAAAACCAGTACTGTAAAGGCCGCGGTAGCCGAGTGGTTAGCATTGCGTACTGCCGGGTTAAAGGTAGTGTTCAAGGTAATCCAAATAATCAGTTTCCTTTGTACTAAATTTTAAATATACTGAACTATAAACAATATTTTTGGTCAGTACTTGCCCAGTTTCAGAAAATTAGTGCGCGTTGGGTAGCGCGAATACTCACACCGCTCGATAAGCAACGGCGATTGGAAAGTTGTAAGGATTTTTTGGAATTGTGCCAAGATGATTTGAATGAAATTTGCAACCGCCTTGTAACAGTTGATGAAACTTGGATTCATCAGTATGATTCCAAATCCAAACAGCAGTCGATACAGTGGATAAAAAAGTGGAAGGGTCATCAAAAAAAAATTCAAAGTGGAAAAGTCGGTGCTGGAGATTACGATTACCATTTTCAGGAATAGCGAGGGAATATTATTAATTGATTAATGGCCAGTGTTACGATAATTTGTTGAGTAAGGCGCGTAAGGCAGTCGTACAGAAGAGACGTGGCAAGTTAGCGCGCGAAGTGTTGTTTCTTCAAGACAACACACCCGTTTACACCGCTCGGGTTGCGAGTACTTTAGGTCGCGAAAAAATCGTGCAGAAGTCTTGTCTTCAACCACCTTATGAAGAATCATTTAAAGTTATCTTCAACTAAAACAAAACTTTTGAAATTCAATATGCAAATAATATTACAACAGTATCAAATTATTTATTCAAACCTGAAAACATTATGACAACCAATTCTACACTAAAAAATACAAGAAAAAAGGTAGTTTAATTTCATTTATACATTTAATTTTTTAATTTTTTTTGATCATTAAAATTTCGGATATCAAACATATCAAACTCAAATGTAAAATTTTTAAAGGAATTTATATAGCATCCTATGTAATTGATTCTCTATATTCACCTTCTACACTCTCCCTTACCGAGCCCTCATTGTTGTAGCAAGAAGCAAAGCAGCAATTTTTCATAGATTGGCCACTGTGAGGGAGAACCACCACTTGCCCCGCAGCTAACTTTTCTTTTCTAGCTATGCAAAAAGAACTGTATTTTTGTTAAGTTCTTTTTTTAACATCCAACATCACTTACCTAAACTCTGTGTTAGGTTGCGCACCTTCGATTTTTATTTTAAATAAGTGCACACGATTTCAAGTTACTACTTTTATTTTTATTATCTAAGCATATAAAATTAAAGCACAAAGAAGAATGCACGATAATGTAGAGTTGCATTTTGATCGTATTATGTGAATATTATTTTGGTGATGCCACAATACTACTCTCCTAGTCGGGAGTTTCGGCAACAAATACTGGCTTTAAACGGTCAGAACGGTTTATCATTTAGATTGATTGTAAAGTACCTATGATGTCGTCGGATGACTTTGTCCTTGTAGGGCGCTGAGAAGGATGGTCGTACCGACAGGTCGCGTACGAATACACGTGTCCAGAGCCTGAGGCATAAGGGGTATCTTCTTAGCATAACACGGCGAAGCAGCTTGATGGTCTCCAACTCGTTGCTTGAATTGTTGCAGTCAACGAAAAATTCTGACGGTAATCGTAGTGTAGTCCCATAAACCAATTCGGCTGGTGAGCTGCCGATATCGGGTTTATACACGGAGCGTAGACACAAGAGAATTAAAGGTAAAAATTTTGTCCAATCGTGGAGATAGTGGCACAAGATGGCTGACTTTAAGCTACGGTGCCATCGCTCGACTAACCCGTTTGTTTGAGGGTGATATGGCGTAGTTCCGAGATGTTTAATGCCGAGACACTAGAGCAACTTCTGGAACAATGAGCTCTCGAATTGGCGACCCAAATCGGAAGTGATGTCAATAGTGATACCAAATCTCGATATCCATCCCCTTATTAAGGTTTTAGCAACTGTTGGTGCGGTGCTGTCTGGGATTGGAAAGGTGTCAGGCCATCGAGTAAAACGGTCAATAACTGTAAGGCAATATTGGCAACCATCGGAAAACGGAAACGGTCCAACGATGTCAATGTGTAAATGTGCGAAACGTTGACTCGGACACATTCGTCGTTGTAGCGGGAAGTGGTATGGGGATGTTTTACGTTATCCTCGGACCAGTCCAAGACCGTATTGTCATTACGCTTATTACAATGAATTATATTGAATAGAGGTATAAATGTATAAATGTATAAATTTGGCATCGCAAGAAATCGTTTGAGGTCTTTGGCTACTGCAGGCTGCTTAAAATCCGTTATAGCTTAAACGCGGTTTGGGAGCTGTCGAATGCGATCTTTGGTTATTAAGTGGCCCGGAAATTCGGGTACCGCCACGCCAAGGACTGACTTTGCGGGGTCGATCGTTATAGAAGTTTGTTTCTATATATTTAAATAAAAAACTTTAGTATTTTATTTTTTTAAATAAAATTTATTTCACAAGAAGTATAAAGTTTGAAAATGAAAATTATAATAATTTAGAAAAAGAAAATATTTGAAATTAAAAATTCAGTAATATAAAAATTGAAAAGTTGAAAATTGTAAGTTACAAATGTTAAAGCAGATGCCTACAATTACTCCCCCTCCAGTGAAACTTATATTTATTAATATTAATTAAGGTTAAATGTAACTTTTTGTTTGGTGTTTGTCAGTGTAGTTGTGTTTCGTGAAGAAGTGGTAGACATAATGTTTGCAGGATTAAGTAAATCTATTGATATTGTTTTAATTTTATTTCCACATTGTATTTCAAAAGTTTTGTTATGTTTAGATCTAACTTTAAATGCTCCTTCATAAGGGGGTTTAACAAATACGTATTCACAAGAGCTTAAATTTTTAGGAATGAAACTATTTTCTTTATCATGATGTATTACTTTCGATTGAACAAGCGAGAAATGTTTTTCTAATTTATAAAGAATTCCATTTGTATTTTCGATTTCGTTATTATAATTATTATTGGAAACAATATGTTCACCCGGAAGCCTCAGTGTTTGACCATAAACTAATTCAGCTGAAGAACATTTTAGATTTTCCTTAATCGCTGTCCGTAAACCTAAAAGAATTCACGGTAAAATTTCAGACCAATGAACTGAATCATCTGATGCTGTAATTGCAGTTTTCAAAGTCATATGAATTCTTTCAATCCCCCCATTTGACTGTGCATGATACGGAGGTGTGTGTATTTTGTGAGAACCTAATAGCTTTGTTAGTTCATTAAATAATTTCGAAGTAAATTGTGTTCCTTTAGCTACCGTTATATTGAGTGGAATTCCGAAACGAGGAATATAATTTTGAATAAATGTAGTTGCAACAGAAACCGCTGAAATGTCTTTAAGCGGATATGCTTCCGGCCATCGAGTATGTCTGTCAATGATTGTTAATATGTATCGATTCTCCTGTAAAACTAGAAGAGATCCTACTAGATCCATATGAATATGTTCAAACCGTCCAGAAAGAATATTAATCTTTTGAATTGGAGTTTTTATGTTCTTAGAAAATTAAGATTTTGAGAGTTAACGCAAGATGATGTCCAACTATTAATTTCTTTACGCGTATCAGACCGAAACTATTCATATTGAATGAGACGTCGAGTTGTTCGAACACTTGGATGTAATAAGCAATGAATTTTTTCAAAAATTATTTTTCTCATTTAATTAGTAACATATGGTCTAAGAGGTGTTTATGTGACATAACACCAAATATTAAGATTTAGAATGAGTATAATAATTTCTTTAAATTATTATTAGCATTTGGATCTGAAATAACATTTTTAAGTATTTCATCTTTTTGTTTTTCTTCATAAAGGTATTGAAAATTAATATCTTTTGTTGAAATTGAATTAATTTCTGGGATACGAGAAAGAGTATCAGCAATTTTAATATCTTTACCACAAATATATTTAATATCATTAGTAAATTGGCCAATATATTCTAAATGTCTACTTTGACGAGGAGATCTGTCTGTTTTAGAATTTAGAACATGTGTAAGTGGTTTATGATTAGTGTAAACAGTGAAAACTCTACCCTCGAGAAAATGTTTAAAATGTTTAATTGAATTATATATTGCTAAAATGTTCTCTATCGAATGTTGAATAATTAATTTCAGTTGGAGTTAATTTTCGCGAAAAATATGCTAATGTGTTATTACTCTTTTGTTGTAAAACAGCTCCATTAGCAACATTTGAAGCATCTACTACAATTGATAATTCACCGTTGTTGTCAAAATGTGTTGATAAAGTTTCTTATGCGAGAAGTTTTTTAACATTTTCAAAAGCTTGTGTGGTTTCATCTGTCCAATTTAATTCTTCAAGTTTATTTTTAATTGTAAATGTTAACATTTCATGCAGAGGACTTCATTCTGCTGCTATCATTTTAATATAATAATAATAATTTACCATACCTAACAATTTTTGTAATTTGTTAATCGACAGAGGTTTTTCAAATTCTAAAATTGTTTCAATACGTTCTAAAGAAGGTCTGATACCTTCACTTGAAATTTCATAGCTCAGAAAATTTAATTTATTGGTTCCAAAAACACATTTAGCAGGTTGAATATTTAAATTGTAATTTTCAAGTCTTTTAAATACTGATTTTAAAAGTTCAATATATTGTTCTTCATTATCACTAACTACAATAATATCATCAATGTAAACAAATACGAATTCTAATCCAGAAAATACTTCATTAATAAATTGTTGAAATATTTGAGCACTGTTTCTAAGTCCGAAAGGCACACGTACAAACTCAAACATTTCGAAAGGGGTGGGTTATTGCTGTTTTGTGTATATCTTCCTCAGCCATTGATATTTGATGATATGCACGAACTAAATCAATTTTTGAAAATATTGTTTTATCTTTTAAATCAATATTTAAATCGTGAATGTGAGGTAACGGATATCGATCTGGAATAGTTATAAAATTTAATCTTCTATAATCACTACATGATCTCCAACCATTTGGTTCTTTTTGGGAACTAAATGAAGAGGAGATGCAGTATGTATGTATGTAGGTATATGCAAACATACCATATACCAGTTTTAACTAAAAATTCGAATCCAGTTTTTGCCACCTTTAACTTAATAGGATCAAGACGACGAGGTTTAGAAAGTGAAAGAATTCCTTTTATTTCAGTTCTCAGAACGGTATGGTGTTGCACTTGTTTAGTGTAATCTGGTTCAGAAGTAATGGATAGAAATTCATTTATTGTAAAATATTCGTAAATTTATTTTCAATAATAGGACTTCGAATTGAGAAAATGTCGAAAAAACCAGTAGATCCAGAAATTTTAAATTTAGTTGTTAAATCTGTTATTCCTTTATTTTTGATATCTACTAAAATTCCAAATTTTTCTAAAAAGTTAGCACCAATAATTGGAATTGAAATATCGGGAATTATAAATTTAAATTCGAAATCTCTTCTTAAACATAAATCAAGCTTTAAAAGTTTTGTTCCAAATGTTTCTATATTAGATCCGTTTGCAGCCGAAAGTTTAAGATCAGAATTTCTTTTAAATGATTTGAATTTTGAAGAAGGTATAACTGAAGCGATTGCGCCTGTATCAATCAAAAAATTTAGTTTGTTAAATTTATCGAAAATAAAAAGGCGACGTGTAAGTTTACTAATATTTCCATTATCAGCCACCGTCATACTGGAACGTTTTAGTTTAAAGAATTTGCATTTGAAATATTTGTGTTTGTTTTAAAATTGCAATGTTGAAGGCATTATTCTTAAATTTTTGATATTATTTCTGGGTCTTGATGAGTTTCTTGATCTACATCTTATTTGTAATCCATTAATATCTGCTGTAATTTTGTTTAAAGTTTGATACATTCCAGTTGTTAAGTCAGTTAAATTTTTAATACATTGTTCTAAAATATTATTATTATTAGAAGTTGAAGCTATTGAAGATACTTGAGGTTTATTAATTAAATCAAAAGTTTTATCAGCCAAAATAATAATTTCATCTTTATTTTGATTACTAGATAAAGTTAAATGAATTTTAATTTGTTGAGGTAGTTTACGAATCCATAGTTTAAAAAGTATTGTAATTCAGGACTAACAATTGAATCTGAACCAGTTAACGATTTCATATATCTTAAAAGCTCTGAAGGTGAACGATCACCAAGCTCAGTATTTGAAAATAATTGTTCCAATCTCTTTTCTTCACTAAGAGAAAATCTCTCATAAAGAACTTTCTTAATAGTTTCGTATTTATTCGAAAACGGAGGTGGATTAATAACATCGATAATTTTGAAAGCAGTTTCTCGTTGAAGAGCAATTAAAACATTTTTAAATTTAATATTATCATTATAAATGTTGTTAATTTCAAATTGTATGCCAAGTAATAAGGGTATGCCAAGAGCCACGAATAGGAGGCAAAAACGAGCAGCGTACTGATGGACTGAGAGCATAGCGCAACTAAGGAAAACGTGTCTTCGTCTTCGGCGGGCCTATACAAGGAACAGACGAAGAGGCAACGCAGCTACAGAAATGGAACTGTACCACGCTGCGAAAAAAGAACTTAAACGTGCCATCGAGAATAGTAAAAAAGAAAAGTGGGAAGAGCTACGTAACGACCTAAATAGGGATCCTTGGGGGCTAGGGTACAGAGTAGTGATGAAAAAACTTGCCGCTAGGACACTACCCCCAGAATTTACTGGACATAAAATGGATTAGATTGTTAAGGCTTTATTTCCAGCACATGAGATACGGGAAGATCAAGCAACACTGGAGAACCTCCCTATAGACACACCTTGTTTTACTACCAAAGAGCTACAAATAGCGGCAAGTAAGCTTAAGCCAAATAAATCACCAGGTCCCGATGGCATACCCGCCGAAGTACTGAAAGTAATTGCCCTAGAACGGCCTAATTTACTTCTAAATATGTTTAATACCTGTCTGAAAAGAACCCTATTCCGAGAAATTTGGAAAAGACAGCAGCTGGTGCTCATTAGTAAAGGGAAAGGAAACCCAGACAGTCCATCGGCGTACCGCCCTCTCTGCAAGCTGGACACTGCTGGAAAGCTTCTGGAAAGACTGCTAAAATCGAGACAAGAAGCAGCTATTGCTAGCGCTGGAGGGCTCTCAAAAAAGCAATACGGTTTTATGCCCGGTAAATCAACACTGGGAGTAATCGAGAATGTAGTTAAAAGCATTGAAAAGGCTCAACAAGGGTTTCACAAGCAAATAGTCCTACTAGCCATATTGGACGTTAGAAATGCCTTCAACAGTGCACAGTGGAAGGATATGATTGCAGCATTAGAGAATAAATTTTCAATCCCCCGATATCTCAGCCTAATGATGAGGAGCTACCTTAGAGATAGGGTCTTACTCTACCAAACTGCCGACGGGCAGGGAAAACACAAGGTGACGGCAGGAGCAGCGCAGGGCTCTATCCTCGGGCCAGACCTCTGGAACGTCAGCTGCTATGCCATATAAGACCTTGAAATGCCTGAGAGCACATATCTTGTGGGATATGCTGACGACATTACCGCTATAATTACCGCGTGCGATACGGAAGATGCACGCAGGAAGTTAAATCAAGTAATGATGAGAACAAAAATGTGGCTTGGCCAACGCGGTCTCAAACTCGCAACAGAAAAAACTGAGTTGCTGCTATTAACGATGAAACACATACCTCTGGAAATAGATATACACACAATCGCGGATACGCTGAGGTCAAGAAGAGTTGTTAACTATCTGGGTGTAAGACTAGACCCTAGACTGAGCTACTGGGCACAAATAAAGCATGCCGCAGTGAAAGTCTCCAAAGTCACTTCCCAGCTTAGTAGACTAATGGCTAACATAGAAGGTCCAACACAAGAAAAAAGGAAGCTCATCATGGCGGCAACCCTTAACATCCTACTTTATGGAGTTAAGTTATGGGCGGACTCGCTCAAGAAGAATAATAGGCGAATGGTACTGGCCAAAGTATACCGCACAGCGGCTTTGAGAATAGCGTCGGCATACCGCACAGTATCAGGGGAAGCTATATCTGTAATAAGCGGAAGCGTTCCCATCGACCTATTGGCAACCGAAAAGAAAAGAAACTGGACGCTCAAAAAAATGAGGAACCAGGAAACAAAGAGGACAAAAAGAAAGATACCCTGAACCATTGGCAAGCCTGATGGGAAAAAGGAATTCATGGGCGATAGACCGCCATATTAATAGCAGACGTCAGAATATGGACAACTAGGAAATTCGGGGAAGTAGACTACTACATTACCCAGATGTTGTATGGTCACGGATACTTCAGGAAATACCTGCATAAAATAGAGAAAGCTGAAGATCCGTCATGTATCTATAACGATGCTGACGAAGGTGACGCCTTGCATACAATCTTTTAATGCACCCGCTGGCAAGACGCGAGAATCAGACTTGAAAACACAGTTGGAGAACTAAGAGCAGATAACATTGCCTCAATTATGCTACAAAGCGAAGCAAACTGGGTAAATGTAAGGAAGTTCGCAGAAAAGTACTTCGAGCGAAAAAGCGGGACCTGGACGCAGGTGGCGAGATGTAATCTCACTATGAGAAAAATGGAACGCCACCCTGAAGTAATGCGAAAGCGGTTCCAGGGTGGGCGACGGTTCCCTAGAGGAGAGTTTTTTAGTGACCTGCAAGTGGCACATACCATTGATGTGACGACACAATGATGAAGTGGAAGGCATTTTTCTTCTCCTCACCCGCAACAAAAAAAAAAAATGTCCGTCAACAAGCAAAAACCATGCTTCAGGACATTCATTCCAAAACGGAGTTAATTTAATAGAATTGGAATTCAGTCTAAAATTATATGTATGAATGTCTTGTGTTAAATTTTGTGTTGTATTTAAATCTGTATTAGAGTTCGAGATATCATTTTGTGTTTCTGTTGTTGTAAAATTACGTGTGCGTATGGGTGATCTATGCATGTTTGGAGAAAGAGTTTACAAAAACTTGATAATAATTAACCTAATTTAAAAAGATAAATAACATATATACCTATTTATATAAATTTAAAGATTAATAATAAGTTGTTACAGATAATAAAAAACCTGATATTGATCTGTTCTATTAGATAACATTGTTGATTATTGTAATTATTGACATTGATAGAATAACTTCTTTAATTATATAGATTTCATTCAAATGGAATTGATAAACATCAGCAGAAATCGATGCAAACAAATTGATGTTATTTCGGATTGAGCATTTTTCAGGTTTCCAATATTTCTGTATTTTTTCCTTTCTTATACAAGTTCATTTTTAATAAAAAGTTTTTTAAATTTTGAATACCGCATAGATAATTTTGTGTTTCTTTTCACAGATTTTAAAAATTTTAATTTATTTGATTAATCATTATCTATACTAATATTATAAATGCGAAAGTCGTTTCGTTTGCTGCGCTTTCACGCAAAAACTACTTAACCGATCATCATGAAACTTTGTACACATACTCTTGGAGGTATCAGAATGAACATAGGCTACTTTTTATTTAATAAAAAAATTATTTTTTAAATAAAATAAAGAAACTTTTTTGTCCAATAGCCACAATAGAGAATATACATACGCATGCATAAAGTAACGCCCCATATGCACAGAGAGAGGGAGAGAGTGGGACTATACATAGGTATAGGCACATATGTAGCTGCATTGAGAGTAGTGTTGTATGTGTGTATGGGAGTATACAGTATACAGCATACATATCTACATGTATGGTGGCCATAAAATGTAAGCATACAAGAGAGCGAGTGGGACTATACATAGGTATAGGCACATATGTAGCTGCATTGAGAGTAGTGTGGTATGTGTGTATGGGAGTATACAGTATACAGTATACAGCATACATATCTACATGTATGGTGGCCATAAAATGTGAGCATACATACGTACATGTATGGTGGTGGCCTGGTCATCTATTTGCTGAGCGCTACGTTAACGCCATCTAGCGGGTAAAAGCTAAAATTATTTTACATCGACTTCAGCAAGTACATACAGATATGACTTTCAATGAACATATTTACAACCAAACGCTAATTCTAATTGAAAACAAGGTTTTCACAATGGTTGGAAAAAAAATTAGATGATTTTGGAATGCAAAGCCCTCAAAGAGATAATAAGGATGATTTCAACAATGAAATTGCTCGAGAGTTAGATTATGATTTCATAGCACTGCAGCGACAAGTAGAAGAATAAATCCCTTTGTTACTTCCAGAGCAGGCTCATGTTCTCCATCAAGTTTTACGTAGAATAGAATACGGTAAAGGTGGACTCTTCTTTCTCGATGCACCAGGTGGAACCGGGAAGACGTTTTTGCTCAACTTATTTTTAATGTACATCAGAAAAAACAGAAAAATAGCAGTTGCGTATCACTTTCAAGAGAATTTTGTAATTTAGTAGAAAATGATGTGGATCTCATTGCTCATGTTTTTCCCGAATTGCAACAGAATTTGGGTTGTGATCAGTGGCTGTGCGCAAGAGCAATATTAGCACCAAAAAATGAAGTAGTTAATAGAATCAACATTTTAAAAGAGGTGGAAGAGGAAATGGTGGAATATTTATCAATGGATACAATTATGGATACAGAATTAAGTACCTCATATCCTGTAGAGTTTTTAAATTCACTTGAATTGTCGGGTGTACCATCACATAAGCTTCAGTTGAAACTAAATGTACCAGTAATGCTTATGCGAAATTTAAATGCTCCTCTGCTATGTAATGGAACACGACTTCGGATAACGAAATTGGGACAGAATATACTTGGTGCTACTATTTTAACAGGTGTTGGTAAAGGAAAAAGTGTAATCATACCTCGGATTCCAATTATTCCCACTGACCTTCCATTCCAATTTAAAAGAGTTCAGTTTCCCGTCAAACTTAGCTTTGCCGTAACTATAAACAAAGCACAAGGACAGACATTACAGGTAGCACGAGTGCATTTAGAAAAGTCATGCTTTTCTCATGGTCAACTATATGTAGCCTGTTCGCGTGTGTCTAATGCCCGGAATTTACAAATATTTACACCCAACGGAAAAACGTACAATATAGTTTATAGAAATATCCTTGACTAATAATCTGCATTTTATATTTTCAATTGTTACCATTCCGAATTATTTATTTTCTTTATAGTGACATATATATTTTAATATTTGTTGTATTGATTCAATAAAGTATACTTTGAAATTTGAAACTTCATTGCATGTAGTAATTTTTTCAAATAGATAATCTCAGACAAGCAATAAAATATATTCTTTATATTGATCCGTTTTAATGCGAGCGAAGCCGCGGGTAAAAGCTTGTATTCAATATATGAATGTGGATTTGTTCCAGAGGATTGACAAAATTTAAAGATATTTAATATTTGTTATTAAATTGCTTCGATGTATTGAAGTTTCTGCAACTGTTGTTTTATGTTCGTAGATAAAATTGAAAAATGAAATTCTATTTGTAGTTGTTGATTGATGTTCCACAAACAAATTTTGAAAATTGCTTATTCAAAATTCTGTTGCACACATTTTTGATAATACACAAACGCACGCACACACACACACATATATATATATATATTTACAAGTTTATTTTAAAAAGTTTTAGTTCACAGGATCGCCAATTATATAGAAGTTTGTTTCTATATATTTAAATAAAAAACTTTAATATTTTATTTTTTTAAATAAAATTTATTTCACAAGAGTTTGAAAATGAAAATTATAATAATTCAGAAAATGAAAATATTTTAAATTAAAAATTCTGTAACATAAAAATTGAAAAGTTGAAAATTATAAGTTACAAATGTTAAAGTAGATTCCTACAATCGTTAAATTGTTTTTACGTAGGTGCTGATAAACTGTACGAAGATGTACCTGGTGCTCTTCCGTTGATCGTGATGCGACACAGATGTCGTCGAGGTAAATGAAAATGTTTTCCACTCCCCGAAAACCTTCGTTTATTACTCTTTGGAAGTTTTGTGCTGCGTTGCGCAATCCAAAGGTCATGTGTGTAAGCTCGTACAGCCCGAACGGAGTTGTAATGGCCGTCTTGCATACGTCGTCCTGATGAATCGGAGTTTGATGGAACGCTTTACTCAAATAGATTTTTGAAAATACAGTTTTACCAGCTAGAATGTGTGTGAAGTCATGTAGAAATGGTAGAGGGTACCGATCCGGAACTGTAACAGAGTTGAATCACGGTAGTCTCCACATGGTCTCCACGAGCCATCTGCCTTTCAAACCATATGGAGCGGCTTGCCCACTTGCTGCTGGAAGGTTGACAGATACCTAGTTTCATCATCAACTCAAATTCTGCGCGAGCTGCTGCCAGTTTTTCCGGGGAGAGTCTTCGTGGTCTCGTGTAAACGGAGTCACCTTCGAACTCCTAGGTATAATTGACAATTGAAATTCATTTTAGTTGACGTGTCAAAAGTATGTAGAAAATAATAATTTTAATAATATTTAAACGATGATACTTAGCGCGTGATCACGTCGGGGTCACCAGTGTAGCGTTTAAGATGCGAGGTAGGTTATTAAATAAAAACGACTGTTAAGTTCATGAGTTCAACACGAAAAGGAAAGAGTTAGCTTTTACTCTTATTATCTAAGCATACAAAATTAAAGTACAATGAAGAATGCTCGATAATGTAGAGTTGCATTTTGATCACGTTAAGTGAAGATTAGTTTGGTGATGTTACATATACATAACCCAGTTTTTATGCAGGTTTATTCTCAGAAACATTGATAAAATTAATGTTGGAAAGAGCGGATGGCTAGAATGCAGTTAGCAGCATTACAGCCGGAGCAATGCTGTAGAGGCCAATGTCTCCTGACAAAATACTGAAAGGTAGTACTAGGGGTTGTGTCCTACAAGAGTCTGCTTCGGTCCTGAAACCTTCTGTAAGTCGTCGTATCTTCTCATAGAATTATCGAGCATTACCCTTGTCGGCCAGCTTCTCAAGACAAGCTTCGGACATGAAATAAAGGCTCCTCGTAAAAAAACCATCAGCCGTTCGGAGGCGGTTTAGTATAACATCAAGACGCAAAACCACAAATTGGAGGAGGAGCTCGGCCGAAAGCGCCAATTATATATATATAGATGCGTCTTGCTTCCCTCTTCAGCTCTCGGTTGGGTCCCCGCACGTGTTGTGGTCCATCGCAACGTTGCGAGGTAGGCAGTCTATTTTCTCTCCACTGCGACACGGCAGTCCTCATCGTACCAGCTGTTTTTTGCGACCTTTAAGAAATCCAATAGTTTCGTTTGCAGCTGTACGTAGGGAGCTTGAAATGCAGTCCCACAGTTCCCGTATACCGAGTTGCTGATGAGTGCTCTCAGAGAACAGGAGTGAAAGTCGAGTAGAAAATCGTTCGGCAGACTATTGTGAATGCAGCTTTTCGACTTCGAATTTTCCTTGTGTTTGTTGACGGGTGTTCTTCGAAACACAGAGGCGCATGCATTTCTTCGCTGTAACAAGATAGTGGTCCGAGTCGATGTTGGGTCCCCGGAGTGTACACACATAAAGAACACTGGAGATATATCTTCCATCTATCACAACATGATCGATCTGGTTTTGCGTTTTTCGATCAGGGGACAGCTTAATGTATTTTTTTGAGCTGGAATCTAGTACTACAGACAACCATATTTCCTACTCCTGTGGGACGCAAAGAGGTGAGATAGCCACCGATGTCCAGAGCATATTAAATTTATGGAGGAAACACTTCTCCAGCCTGCTGAATAGCAGTGAAAACGACGATGGAAAAGATGTTCCATTACCTGACCATGAAGAAGTTCGAATGGCAATCGCTCGCTTAAAAAACAACAAAGCGGCTGGAGCTGACGGCCTACCGGGAGAACTATTCAAACATGACGGTGAAGAGCTAACAAGGTGCATGCATCAGCTACTTTGCAGAATATGGTCGGACGAAAGTATGTTCGACGATTGGAATTTAACTGTACTCTGCCCAACCCATAAAAAAGGGGACTCCACAGTCTGCGCCAATTATCGTGGGATAAGCCTCCTTAATATCGCCTATAAGGTCCTGTCGAGCGTATTGTGTGAGAGACTAAAGCCCACCGTCAACAAACTGATTGGACCTTATCAGTGTGGTTTTAGACCTTTTAAGTCAACCATTGACCAGATATTCACGATGCGTCAAATCTTGGAAAAAACCCGTGAAAAGAGAATCAACACACACCACCTCTTCGTCGATTTTAAAGCCGCCTTCGACAGCACGAATATGAACTGCCTTTACGCCGCTATGTACAGCTGCTGGCGTACGCCGATGATGTCGACATTATTGGCCTCAACAACCGCACCGTGAGTTCTGTTTTCTCCAGACTGGATAAAGAAGGGAAGGATATGGGCCTGGTAGTGAACTCAACAACCGCGCCGTGAGTTCTGTTTTCTACAGACTGGATAAGGACCCATATGGGTGCTGTCATAACACAAGCAGTCATCGCATTCGCGACTTGGCTCCCATGTCACTGTTGACAATAATAACTTCGAGGCCGTCTATCTAGGAACCAGCATCAACACCAATAATAATGTCAGCCTTGAAATCCTGCGCAGAATCACTCTTGCCAACAGGTGGCACGAGAAGAGGTGGTTTTAGTGGCTTTAATTCTTGCAATGACAGTGTCAAGGCTTCGATGCTTTTCGTTCTCCGCATAAAAAACAGGCTTTATACAAAATATTGTTTCACTTTCCCTTGCTCTTCACACAAACGCATGCGCTCGACGCTGTTTTGAAATCCTTTCGATATTGATTCGCATTAATCTGGATTCTTGAACCAGAATAAAAAAATTACCAAAGGAGCTATAAAGAGTTATATAAAATAAACTTTTGATTTGTGGATTAAAATTTCGCGTGACCACATATCTTCTGCTCAAATATAAACGAGACTGGCTCAATAAAGCAAAAACGGTTAATTATTCTTCAATATTTATTTTATCTCCTTCAAAATAGTCACCATTAGAGGCGATACACATATGCCACCTTTTTTTTCCAATCTTCATAACACTTCTGGTTGGCCGCTTTAGGTATGGCTTTCAGTTCCTTCTTCGAATTCTTTTTTATGACTTCAATCGACTGAAAATACTTTCCACGAAGCGGCAATTTGAGTTTAAGGAAAAGAAAAAAGTCACACGGTGCCATGTCGGGTGAATACGGTGCTTGCGGAACAATATTTACGTTGTTTTTGGTCAAATAATTGCGTACAAGACGAGACGTATGAGCAACAATTTTGGAACAAGTCGAGCAGGCACACGTCTCATGCCCAAAACATCGTGAATAATGCTATGAGCGGATCCATTTGATATGTTGAGCTCACTAGCTATCTCTCTTTCAGTCACACGACGATTTTCCAACACAAATTTCTTTACTTTTTTGACGTTTTCTTCGTTTATTGACGTTGCTGGACGACGATCATGGGGCAAGTTCTCCAGCGATGTACGGCCGTCCTTGAACGACTTATACCAATCAAAAATACGTACACGTGATAGGCAAGACTCCCCATATGCCTTCTGCAACATTTTCATTCCGTCCGTCGCACTTATTCCATTGGAATAACAAAATTTCAAACAAACATTTTGCTCAACGTTAATTTCCATAGTAAAATTCGAAAAACACACTCGAGGTTGACTTGTTTATAGTGCCGTAAAAAAAAACTATGTGACAGATCGCGCTCAAATTTGACATGTAAACATATAACAGTCCTGCCAACCTAAGCAAAAAAAAGTATGGCCATATATCTTGTCCTTGTCGAGTTATGGATAAAGTCTCGTTTATATTTGAGCAGAAGGTACATCTCTCCCATTAATAATGGGATTGATGATTTAATACTTATTTAAATTGTTTTCTCAACTCGGCACAAAATGGGTTGGTACCATCTCCCCAGAAACCGGAGAGATGTTACATATAAAAATTGAAGAATCCTGGGATACATTTTGTCAAAAGCTCGTACAATAAGATGCATCGATAATTATAATCCATATTTATTGCAGATTTTAAAAGAATATCTTACACACACATACATACGAGTAAAATACAGTTACATTCAGTATAATTTATTAATTATTATTTAAAGTCTATTCAGTATTTTAATTAGTTGTTAAATATATTTAATTTCATTAATAATTTTCACAAAAAGTTCTTTATGTTATATGTACCTATTTCGCGCTTTACGTCGCATCTTTTATATTTATGTTTTTATATTCCAAAGAATCTCAGATGATTTTTTAGTTCAACACAAAAGTAGTTTATGATCAGCTATTTGATGCTGGAAATGATCTAATATGCTTGTTATATTTATATCCCTCACACAAATGATGGATAAAATTTAATAAAAAAAATAATACCGACTAGTGTTGATTTCACAATGCAGGGCAGTAATCAGATACTTTATAAGTACGATATTAATACACTCGAATGAAGGGCCTTTCACTTGTGGTTGCAATCAATAGAGTTTCTGACATGTATCAGATTTGCGCATCAAATTAAAGCGACTCTATAAAAATATAATCAGTTCATATGGTTGAAGAAATCGTTTGTTTGCCAGAGACCATAGCACACATTTTACAACGAAAAACCTAGTTTTGGAAATAATAACTAGAGTCATGAAAACTAATACGGTATATTTAAGTGAACTTAAGCAAAATATTCAGCTAAACGGAAAGAAAAAATATTAATTAGGAAATGTCGATAAACCACGTAGCTCAAGAAGGGGATGAAGTCAGTTCAAATGC
Source organism: Ceratitis rosa (assembly GCA_037013455.1). Lineage (NCBI taxonomy): Eukaryota > Metazoa > Arthropoda > Insecta > Diptera > Tephritidae > Ceratitis > Ceratitis rosa. The sequence continues at coordinate 792,893 of JAWMAG010000016.1, read as the reverse complement.
CAGGCTACCACCACATTACCAGGGGAAGAGGTGAGAGCAAAACTACGTAATTGAAAACGGGATATGGGTTACAGGGAAGCATTTTAGGCTACATGAGGCGAGATTGGGGTACCGGAAGCCCAACGTGGTTATGAACATTGAAATTCTCCTCATAAAAGACCCAACCGCTTAAAAATACGGGTTTGGTATTTCATCTAAAATATCAAACTTCATCTTCACTCCATCCAAATTTCAATTGCAAAGTCCTATTGGAAAGGAAATAAATAGTAATTATTTAGATCAAGAAATAGAGAGGAAGAGAGAGTTTCTTTTGTAAGCAAACTTTCTTGAGCAGGTATTAGGAATGTATTTGAAAAAGGTGTTACTTAAAATTATTATTTTATTGATCAAATTAAATAAAAGTCTTCTAGAAATTCCGTACAAAATTTTTTCATTAAGGGCATATTTGATACACTACGAAATACCGCATATAATCCTTCATTTCAGTAGTTATACAAACGGCCACAATAGTCGAGTGGTTAGAAGTGTGTTTTACCATTCGGAAGGTCAGTTCATTTTAATAGAAAATTAATTTAAATAAAAAAATTAAGTTAATTTTAATATAGTATTTAAAAACATTCCTTACATAAATATTGCTTTTTAATGCTAATTTCTAATACATTATATAAATAGATGATAGCGAGGTGAACATGTATTAAAATAGGGCAAGCCCAGCACCACACGAAAGAATGGGTAAAAAGTTCATATCTTAGTTTATCGATTTATACGATATGCTCTGTCCTTGTCATACAGCTTGAAAAAAAGATTAATGAAGTCATTATGTTCCTTCTGAGCATCCCGTGTGAGTTACTTATAAACGGCTTATCCTCGGAAAATGTAAAATTGGTTCTTATCAATTTTAAAGTTAAGTTTAACGCTGGACTCAATTTCCAGTTTTTCTGAGGCATTTCTGTTACTTTTAATAATAGTTTTCATGCGGTCGGTATACATACATATATCGAAATCTTTAAAAGAATTCCCACTGCAGACGCAGAAAAATGTCTGCTGGGTGCTGGTAAAACTTTATAAAATTCCAAAAAAAAACCTACTTTTAGTTTTCTAAAAGCCTACCTACGATAATGATGTCAAATAAAATTTGTAAGGCGTGTTGGGCTAAGTAACGACGGAGCAAAGGGCAATGGCAGGTAGTCATAAAAATTTGTTTAAACGAGTTCAAAATTTAGCAATTAATTGTGTTTGCACTGTAGTATCCATAAATAAGCATTACTTTGAAAGAATGAATTAATTTTTTAATGTATGCCCCAATCGTTTTCAAGAGGAAATCTTTCAAACATATATTTGAGCCACAACATGAAGCTTTGGTGTTTTCGAATGAATACCCACCATCTAATGATATATTTCACGATTCCAAGAATGGTTAACAAACGTAGCCTGTCGCTAAAGCAAACCGTAAACAAACTGATTCGACCTTATCAGCTTTAGACCTGATAAATCCACTATTGACCAGATATTCACCATGCGTCACATTTTGGAAAAGACCTGTAAAAAGAGGATCGACTTCTTCTTTGATTTTAAGCCAGACTTTGACAGGATCTACCTCAAGGCTGCTATGTCTGAATTTGATAAAATCTTAACTTATTTGGCTGAACTTAAACGTTAAGCAACATCAAAAGATCCGTCAGTAACGTGAAGGACCTCTCGTGCGCTGTTGATAACTTGGCTATAATCGCGTAAAATGAAGGCTCCACATGGTTTATTTGATGGTAAGGGAGTGGTTAGCTCTGCGCACTAACATTCGAACGGCGAGGGTCTGAGTCCGACCATTATCTAGAATTATAGAAAATAGATTTCCATAAAAAAATTAAGTTAGTCGCCCTTTGGCAGGGAATGTCAAGTCCTCCGAATGTATTTCTAATATGAAATTAAAGTTCGTTATAAAAAACCATAAACCGTTCGATGGCGGCTTAGTATAAACTATAGGTTCCTTCATTTGTTGGAAAAACAGCCAGCCGCAACTATATAAATTTAGATTAAAAATGTTTGTAAATTCTTTGGAATCAGTCAAATAGGCTATATGATATCTTAAAAAAGTTTGCTCAAAAATACCCACGAAATAAATATGTTTTATAAGTTTTTGATTGAAAATGGGATATTCATAATAATATTACTTTGATGTTATGTTCAAATAATTGTGATATTTGCATTTTTAATTATGCCCTTTTATTTAAATAATACTTGTTTAGAAATTTGCCAAGGAGAAATGCTTCGGATGAATTGGGGGCAAATGCTAAATGTGAAATGACGAATGGTCAAATATTTTTGTTGAAGTGGCAGAATATGTACGCACATAAATATATGACGTGTTGGTATCGGTCATAAAATTAAATGACATATTCAACTGGTGCCCCAGTGGATTAAAAATCTAAGATAATATATAAAATTCTCGTGTCACAGTGTTAAACACGATGCTCCTCTGAATCGGCTTTACCGATTTTAATGAAATTATATGTGCACATTCAGTAGATCTGAGAATCGGCTAACACCTATTTTTCACACCCCTAAATAATAAGGGTAGTCCAACGCTAAATTTTTTGTTTTAAATTTTTTTTTTATTTTTTTCTTATGAGTAATGGTAATGTCACACGAAATACAAACAACCCTAAATTTTCACCCTTCTATCACCAACCTCTATTTTTTCCAACCAAATATTAAAAAATACAAATAACCATAAACGAAATTTTCTCCCTTCTATCACCAACCCCTATTTGTTAACCCTCGGTACTGGAATTTCGGGAGGTGAGCCGGGGACTGACCCATTGGAAAAAAATCTATTGTCCGGTTGTAACGGGTGTTCTCCAAAAGTTACCGACCGATTGACTTTAAATTTTGTCAGGATATTTCTATCATTTCTGAGAAGGCTTTTTAGATAAACATTTTCGGGAAGTAGACCGGAGACTGACCTATTCGAAAAAAGTCCATTTATGGTTCGATTTACTTGAAATTCGGTATATAGGTGGCTTTTTAATTAGATTAACAGGAGGACTAAACTTCCCTCTATTTAAAAAAAGCTTTTTGGTTAGGGAAGTGGACCAGGGACTGGCCTATTAAAAAATTCGGACAATTCCTCTCACCGGGATGTGAACCAATGTAAAATCAAAAATGTTGTATTCGTTCAAGTACTGAGTAAATAAAGTTGTAATAAAACGATATCCCATGATTGATTTTTCATACATACAATGAGTATGTGCGACAGCGAAGCATTGACGGGTACAACTAGTAATATATAATATTGAAAACGAGAATGGTGCGTGCGAGCTAGGCGGAGATTTAGATCAAACATCGCGGGTAGTGCTATCAAACACAAACTGCTATTGCTACCTCATTCAGTAACTTGGATTACAAATTTGATCTGCCTTTGTTCACTGGTATGTAGGAGATGGAATTCACAAACACATGAGAGGGTTTAACTATTGTACATTAGAGCGTAGCTATGAATAAAAAATAATTCTTCACTTCCAGTTATGTGTTGGTAATTGAAAATGGGTTCTTACCTTTTTTAATCAATTCTAACTACAGCATGGACTTTTTAATACCCCATTTTCCGCACCATCAGATATGCAGCAAAGCGCGTTACCGATTTTCTTGAACGTTCGGTACTTTTAGAAACCTTTTTTCATCCAAACGACTTATGTAATTAATTATAATAACAAAATTTTCAAAAACAAAAATAAAAATGAATGAGCCTTACAGCTTTATTTTTTATATTCATAAAATATTTGTATTCAAACGGACTGAAGTGAACAAAATCATTTAAAACCTCTTGACAATATATAGTATAATAGTAGTACTAAAGGGACAATATATATATAATTTTTTCTGTTGAGCAAGTAAGAACTATGTTTAGCTCGCAGTATATTTAAAGGTTTTTTACTACTGGTTATTTTGCATATAATTTTTGTAGTATTGTAAAGCATTAAAATACGAAATCATGGTATGTGAAATTGTCTTCTATTCCATTATACTCTGGTTTCATATCTAGTTATCTTGATTAAAGTGTTCGTAAAACTAAAACATTTTTCAGTGGTCGTGAAGCACCTTATCGGACCGCAATCCAGGAAACGGTGGAAAACATGGAGCTGTTAGGACTAGTTAGTAATGTGAAGAATAAAACACGTGCACGTCACTCAAGAATAACTAAAAATATTGCTGATGTAGCCCAAAGTGTTGAAGAAAACCCAGGTTTGTTTATTACTTGTCGTTCTTTGGAATTGGGCATTCCACAAACATTATCACATCGTATTTTGTGTAAAGACTTGAGCCATAAGGCCTATAAAGTTCCGTTCCGTTAACACAAGCCGGACGATCTTTTCTGATTGGGTCATTGAAATGCATAAAAATGATCCGGAATTGCATCGAAAAATCATCTTGACTGATGAGGCCTCCTCGATGGCTACGTCAATAAGCCAATCTGTGATGTAACTGCTTGGAGTGGATTATGGTCCAACGGAGTCATTAAATCTTTCTTTCGAAAATGACAAGACGGCGCTACGTGCCACATAAGCAAAGAAACCATTGACCTTTTAAGGGAATCGTTTCCGGACCGTGTTATCTCTCGAATTGGTCACCAAGATCTTGTGATTTAACACCTTGCGACTTCTTCCTTTGAGGCCACATAAAAGATAAAGTCTACGCCTACAGGCCAACGTCGATTATTTTTTCTCAAAATAAAGTTCGTGAAGCTATTGAGGGCTTACAGCAGCCACTTTGCGATCTGGCAATGGAAAATTTCATAAAAAACTACGGTCCTCTAACCTTACCGGTGGCGGTCTTTTGGCTGATATTGTATTCCATTATTAATGGCATATCTTTACATCAGATTATTTATCTCAAAAAATGACATTTTTCTTTGAATATCAAAATAACATATCTTATCGGAAAACCCTGTATCTAGTACATATTTGAAAGCGCTCTTACTAAGCTTCAAGTTTTTTTGTGGCTAAATAAGTAAATAATATGTAATGAATTGTTCTTCTTTTAAATTTATTTTCTTACTAGCTTCTTCTTTTAACTCTTCAACGTCATAGAGTTATTGGCTGAATTTTCCTCTTCTTCATGAAATATCGCCGCCGCCGCGTGTGAACAATAATCGAAAAATCCACCAGACCGGTGACCGAAAACCAGTGACAGTCCGCATTTCCCTGAATCCGAGACCGATTGCGGAAGGTTGCGGCTACACTTGACTTTTACACTAAACAACTACAGATTTGTTCATCTTACTGTTTTCTTAATTATTTAATTTACATACTGAGTAGATTTCGATACAGAAAAGCGAGTCAGAGGAAATGTGTATTAAAATCGTTACACAAAGATCTGAAAGGGTAGTGCATTTCAAAGTTTGTTCTCCATGAACACTTTTGTAAGAAGGCAGGTTCTTATTCGCATCCTAGTTTAAATTTCTTAATGGGAATAGTAGGAATTGCATTTGTACAGATTCGATTGATAGTACGAACTCCATGAAACTGATCCATATTCCGAAACTGGTCTAATAAGTGAGGTAAAGAGTAATTTGGTGATGTATGGGTCATTGAACTCCTTAGCCAACGTTTCATAAAAGCTTAGCTTAGGTTCCATTGTGACACCTAAATCAATGAAGTCAGTAACTTGTTCAGCACTGTGATTATGTATCATATAGGCAAAGGATTGGAAAGATGTTCTGAAGAAACACATATGCTTGCACTTATTTAAATTTAGGAACATACAGGTCTCATCACACAATAGAATGAACTGATTTAAAGAGTCTGATATCATCTGCGTACAGAGTATTTTAGAATGAAGAACCACATTTGGAAGATCATTGATGAATATGTATAAGGAGGAGTAAGAGACCGAAGTGACTGCTTTGAGGAACACCAGATGTTATTGCTATTTCACGTGGTGTACAATATTTCAAAAATTCTTTTTGTTTTTCACTAATTAAGCACGATGAAATCTACTTGATCCCGAAATGTTCGACATTAAAATGAAGTAAAGAATAAGAGAACATTGCTGAAGTCCATGTAGATAACATCAGTTTGGTAGCCATATTCGAAGCAATTAGTGACATCGGTGGTGAATTCTCGCAGGTTCAATAGGGTAGATTTACCTTTACGAAACCCATGTTGTGAGATGTCAATAATTGATGACACATAATGGACTAATTCATCTAATATAATAGCTTCGTAAATTTTGGGGCAGAACATAAGTTTGCAATGCCCCTATAATTATCTATAGAAGATCTACAAAGAAGGGCAATATTTTGCTTTAATGAAATATTGAATATGTTCTTTAAAGGTATACACGTATATAGAAATTTATGTACACTAGTTGGGATATTATCCGGATAGCATGTGAATGAGCTCTTAAGAGCAAACAATATCACCGGAAAATTTATGTATCTTTACGCAATCAAAAGAAGGCAATAAGTAAGGGTAAATATATGGCTGCGGGGTTGAATTTCGGGTTCAGCGGATAATTTGATTCGAAGAAGTCTGCGAACATATCTGCAATACTGTAACAATCACTAGAAACTTCATCATTCATTTTCATAGATGATAGAAACACAAAAGTCTTACATTTCGAATTAACAAAACTATAGAATGAATTCAGATTTAAAACAATATTTTTTCGAATTCTTGTCAAGTACTTTTTGTACCACTGGTTATTCAAAATGTTTTACTTTTGTCTAACTACGAAATAAGCACTTTAATCAGAAATTTTGCCAGACTTTTTATAGAGCTTGAATAATTTAGTCGTCTTATTTTTTAAGCTTTTCAATTATTCATCAAACCATAAAGCATTTTTGGCACAATTCGGTTCATTCTGAAAACAGAATGTTAAACTCTTGTGAAGTGAGAAACAGTTTTCTCCACATTTCCATTATAGGCCAAAAACGAGCGTTTTTCGATTTTAAAGTAGATAATGGATATTAGTTGGAGGAAACATCTAAAAATAATTCCGAGAGGGGGATGATAGCCATCTTCAAGCAAAACGGAGGGAATGACTTGTATAAATCGACGAAACGGCATTCAAAAATATTAAATCGAAATTCTTCCCAAACTGATGCTGGACCATCTTTATTTGAAAAAGACAGAGATCAGAAAGCCCATTTAGGAAATCATGAGCATTATCTCAATTCGAGCTTAGTACTAGTAAGCTGTCATTAATATTAATATAATATATGATACGCAGGAATGGAGAGAGTAAGTGGAAAGTGGAGCTGGATGTAACTGCCAACAATATAAATATTCTTATTAACTAAACGTATTTTAACGCAAAGAAATTCCATGGCTTCTGATTTCGCAAAATGAATTTCTTCATTAGCAAGGTCTATTTAAACATCAATAAGTACTCCATCACAAATTTTATTTAAACGGTCATCTCTAAAAACTTCAAAGCTACTCCCAAAGATTTCAGAGTTGAAGACATTTGGTTAAAGCCAAGTTTCGGAGAAAACCAAGATTTCCTAGTCCTTGCTTAAGCTGTGTTGATTAAGCAGCTTAGTGTTCAAAACTCTTACGTTTTGATAGTAGATATTCAAGTTAATATCTGTTAGCAGTTTTTTCATACATTCACATGCAACCAGCTGATTTTGAAAATGTCTTCTCACTTCCTTTTCTTCTTTCGATTCGATTGTAACCAGCACGATTGTGGTGGAGCGAAAGTAGTCGAATGCAGAATACTCCTGAATAGCTTTTCATAAAAATTCAAAAGAAAAGCCTCTATTGCTTGTTTCTTTTTTGGTAAAGTGAGGTCTAATTATAGCTATTTTCAAGTTATTTATTTTTTTAACAACTTCATATAAATTAGTTAACTGTTTCTATTCAGAAAACATTATTTGCTTAATTAACGATCAAAAATAATGTGAGATACATTTCTTAACGACCCAGAAAAATTACAGTTGGTAGGTAAAAATTTTGGTCTATGAATCACTGTTATTTACTGCTTCCAATGTATGTGGTCCTTAATTACACTGCCCAACAAGTTTACGCCTATTTTTTGTAAATATAGCAACAACTTTTCCGTTGTCTTGGTTACGAGTAATTTCTTAGGCAAAAAGAAATATGATAATTATGTCGAGCGTATTGCGTGCAATCTACTGAGCTTCGAAAAGCTGGGGAAACTATAAACGTAAAAATCCATATCCTGCACTCGCATTTATACTGATTTGCACAAAAAATGTGTGATTTTTCATTTAATATAATTAGTAGTCTTTGCTCATTTTTGTGAACAATTATGGTTTAAAAATATCTTTAAGAAAATTTATCGCTAGTAATTCGCGAGGACATTCTTGTTTAATGTTTATTTATGTACATCTACTTAGAGGTCGCTATCAGCAGATTGCCTCTGTTCGTTTTTGCTGAAATTTTCGGCAGAGAATGTCAACCCCTCCGAGTGTACTTATGACATGAAACAAAGGCTCCTCATAAAAAACCATTAGCAGTTCGGAGGCAGCTTAGTTGATTATTCGTAAGAATTATCAAGTCGCATACCACGCATTGGAGGAGGAGCTTGGTCGAAATTCGCTTTAGTGGTTACAAAGCACCAATTACATATACATTATACCAAAGAACAAAAAAGCGGGGTAATCTGCATAACTGAGCCACTAGTTTTTAATGCTCTAGTCAACTAAGCCATTGTATCGTATTTTTTGTGTGTGTTTATTACACTAAAACTCCTGTACATATTGTCGCTTGGTATGCAATACCATGTATGTATATACGAAAAATTTAAATTTGCCAACTCTGAGTAGAAAACATCGGCCTTAATGTGTTTATGCTAAAATATTGACATTAACTTAAGAACAGAAAGTTTCCCGATATCGTTTTTTTCGATTTTCGCGGTTTGATTTATTATGAATTCATTCCAACCGGACAGACGGTCAATATTTTTGCGTTATTTGAGCGTTTTGAGGTATTTGTAGTTGCGAAGGATTTTAAGACCAAAAACTCGTTCAACCATCGATCAACAACCGCGTTCACCGGATTTGGTCCCATGTGACTTTTTTTGTTTCCAAAATTCAAGTTTCCACTCCGTGGAACCCGTTTCGACTCGATTAAGGCCGTAAAAAAAAATTCGCAGAGGGAACTGAGGTCGACTGATTTCTATAGCTGCTGCAAACAAACTGGTTGACAGCTCGCGCTCATTTTTGGCATAAAAATAAAGGACAGGAATATTTAGCGCGGGCAGTTTAAATGAAAATTTCGGGAAACTTTCTGGTTGGTATACAACAAAACCCTAAAACGATAATACCGCATATATAATAGTTCTGACTAGCCGGTTATACCTAGAACCTGTTCTCGAGACTAAAAGTCACCTTTGCAATGTTTGCAAAATAAGTGCCAATGGGTTGTCGCACCAATCGTCGAGAAGGTTTTTACAAAAGAAACTGTCTTATTTATAACTCCATTCACATAATATTATTTAATAGCTTGGTAGCTTATCGCTCAGATTAGCATGCGGAAAATTATTCTTGAAAATCTTATTTACAATATGAATCAATTTCTTGGAATTCTTTTCTTTTCGAGTAGTGGATCTGACACCGATTATTGGATACTACATATATGTATTATTTAAATATGTTATATTTTCTTTGAATCGTTTGAAATTCATAATTGCAATGATCAAAAAATTAACATTTAAAATGTATGAAAGGAAGCTAAATATAAATTAATATTAAACGTAAGTAAATCAGTTGATATTGATTTTATATTATTTCCATATTATAAATATTTCAAAAGTTTTGTTGTGTTTGGAAGAAACTTTATATGGTCCTTCATACTCCAATCAATGATTGAGCGTTTTTATTATAATGTGACAATTTCATTTATTTGTTCCAAAAATACAATTAGCAGGTTTAATATTTGAATTGTAATTTTCAAATCTTTTAAATAAAGAAAGAATATCATCTATATAAACAAATAAAATAATTATTCATTGAAATTTATTCAACCCCGTTTTCTAAGTCCGTACGTACGAATTCAAACATCCCGAATAGAGTGGTTATTGCTGTTTTATGTAAGTACATACCTATATCTTCCTCAGCTATTGGTATATGAAGACATGCAAGAACTAGGTAAATTTTTGAAAATAATTTTTATTCTTTTAAGGGGTTAGGGGTAGTCAGGATTTTCAAAAAAAAAATTTTTTTTTTTGCATTTTCGTTAAGTATAATATCTTAAAAATAATCTCTGAAAATTTCAAGTTAATCCGATAATTCGTTTTTAAGTTATTCGACAAATAACAAAGAGAGCTCGGGCCTTTCAAAGCGCTGTGTGAAACTTTAAACGCGTTTTTCTCAAAACTCTGTTTTTTGAACTGGTGACAACTGTAACTCGAAAACCGCTCAGTTGATTTTAATGAAATTTCGATTTTTTAAGACCAATTAACTGTTGATTTTTTCCCAAAAATCTAGAAAAAAATTTCCTGAGGCCGCCATTTTGTTAATTTTTGAAAAAAAATAAAATCCTTCGATCAGGCCCAGGATTATTTATTTATAAAACTATTTTTTTTTATCCGATTGATTTCAGATGAATCTCCAAGGACTTATGATTGTCACCGCAAGGACCTTTTTTTGGAACTGGGTTAACACAGACAGCTGTAACTTCGGAAACAAATTTTTTTTTTTTCGAAATTTTCGTGACTTCAAGTCAAAACATTGTTTAATAATACCATATCACTACTTTTGTAAAATAAAATCATTTAATAGCAAAAAAAAAATACTGAAAATTCTCATTTTTTCGTGCCTCTGACTACCCCTAACCCCTTAAATCAATATTTAAATCTAGGAAAATTTAGTCTTCCGTATTAAACACATGGCCTCCATGGTATGCGATTTCGATGTTCGACTAATACAAGTTTTAATTAAAACTTTGAACTGAATTTTAATTAAATATGATAAAGACGAGGTTTAGAAAATGGAAAATCCCTTTTGTTTCCATTCTCTGAACCGTATGGTGTTGCCATTATTTAGTGTAATCTGACTCACAAGTAATGGATGAAAATACATTAAACAAAATGTATTTGTAAATTTATTTTCGATGATAGGAATTCGAAGTGAGAAAATGTTGCAAAAACCATTACAGCCAGATATTTGGTTGTTAATTACTTTCTTTCATATTTTTATTACACAAACTCCAAATTTTTGTAAAAAAAATTAGCACCAATAATTAGAGTTGAATAATCGGCAATATTAAATGGAAATTCAAACCTGAAGAATAGTTCCTTTGCAGTCGAAAATTTAAGATCAGAACTTGTTCTAAAAGATTTGAATTTAGTCTCGGACGAATACTCACATCGTGTGAACGTATTTACAGATGTGTTTTTTTATCGCTCAACTCTATGCTTTTTGCTAAGTGCTATTCTTGTATACTTCAAACGATACAAGTGTAATTTTACTATGACTGCTTGCGCAAAAAAAAATTTCCCGAATTGTCCCTGGGCTTTGGTGACAATAGTTTCGCTTTGCTATTTGACCAATCACTCACTTTCCAAACACACGTGTACTCCTCCCCAACATTGAAACTGCTGAGAAAACTAGCACTGCTCCAACATATCTTTTTCCAAATCCCAACAGCGACTAACAACCCCATCAACCTCCTCTTTCGTTTTAGAATCAAATGACACTCCACAAAACAGCAATACCATAAATCTTAACACCCAAACTCTTTCTATCAATTCCACCTTCAACAGTATTCTTATGTAATTGGTACCTTGTAACCGCTGGAGTGATCTTCGGCCGAGCTCCTCCTCCAATTCTTGGTATGCGTCTTGATGTTTTTCCAAAAAAGGTGGTGACCTACAGTTTATACTAAGCCACCTTCAAACGGCTGATGGTATTTTATGAGTAGCTTTTATTTCATTTTTAGTTATGCTAATACCTGCGCAACCCTCATCAACTATATAGCGAAGTACAATCTCACCACACTTCAAACCCTTTTCTCAGCAAATCACGAAACCAACTCAACAATTGTTCAACAGTACAGTCAGCCAGATCATGATAAAATTTTGCAAACTTCAGACGATGAAGAAATTTAATCTATTCTTTTGTGTACTTTGTAAAGGAAGAAGACTGATCAAAACTCAAAAGACAATGGCCGCTAATATCACCAAAATAATAAGGTCGGCTTCGCACCTTTCAATTCCGCAAAAACCTTACAAAAAATTTTTCTGGGTAAATTAAAAACTTTTAAACAGCATAACTGAAGATAAAACAAAAGGGATGGAACACAAGCCAATCTGATTTTATGTAAAAAGGCAAACGCTATTTTTCGTAAAAATTTAATGAAGCAAAACGAATGAGCTTTAAAAAACTTACAACAGAAATAAATCCTTTTTCTACCCCTAAAAACGTTTGGCCTCCTACTTTTTCAAAGTTTCGTGTCATATAATTTGTCTTCCCGCAATCATATATCTACGTCCAGTCTAGATTTCAAAAAGCTTTCGATGGTGTCGGACTTCACATAGTTCTACGACAAAAAGGAAATTCAAAAATAAAATGTACTATAAACAGGTCTATTCTGACTAGGTAATAAAATTTACTTCGGTATTAAAATTTATCATTCAATAAATTTTGTTACTATTTTGCATTCTGAGTTCACTGTCACCTTGAAAGTTTTGTTAACCGCGAAATAGGAGGTAACAAACAATTGATTTTGTGCTGTTAGCTTAAGAAAAAATAAAAACCAAAATGTATGGGCATATTTTACATCTGGAATTCAATGAAGATGAAGAAAAAGGTGCGAAAAGGCGCATGTTAAGCAGTTTACGAAAGAAAAATGATCCTTTTAATTTGGAAGATAGCGTTGTCATTCCTCATTTTTGCTTGAACAAACCAATTTGTTTAGAGCTTATAAACGAATTGGCACCATATGACAAGGGAGTAGATATTCATAGATATTTATTTTTAAATCAAAATTTTGTTGGACAGAAGACATCCTTGTCGTTTTATTTGAGGTTTCTCTTAGGAATATATTTCTTTTCCCACGGGTCGTATCAGGAATGCGTTGTCAGCAATTGTTTAACTGCCATGAACCAACCTTCTGTTTCGCGATCACTGCACTATATTTCATATTTGATTCTCAAAGTAATAGCTGGGAAGATTTGCAACAAATGAAATATATAGGTATAAATGAATATTCTTCTTTTTACTCTACCAACTGGCAAATGTAATTTGACATTGACGAAAAAAGCAGTGCTGCTAAAATTTTTTCAAACAATGTGACCAGTGCGCTAGAATATCAATGGTAAAAGTCTTTTCTTACCAATGGAAAATTTAAAGTAAAAGTTATTAACTGTCTGTTACGCTATTTGTTGTTGCTTTTCTATTGTAGAATAAGTAATTTAAACACTGTTTAAGATGTATTTCTAAACATACTGACCGACATATCTACCTGGTCAATTTGCTCAGGAGCAAATCTATCTCTTAATGAATGTAAATATTTTCATATATGCCATCGTCATAATGTAACCTTTTAGTTTCAAGAATTTGAAATATTTGAATTTGATTTGTAATTGCTTACACATTGCACATTTAATGATGCCAACAAGTATTACTATATAATATTTCTATTTCTGTGTCTTGAGAAATTTCTAGATCTTTCTATAGATCTAGATTTAGATCTACATATTTCATAACTCGATTATATATGCAGTAATTTTGTTTTACCTTTTATAATTCCTGTAATTAAATCAGTAAAATGTTTAATATATTGTTCTAAAATATTATTTTTATGAAAAGTTGAAGGTATTGAGGAAATTTGAGGTTCATTAATTAAATCACCTAAAATAATAATTTCATCTCTATTTTGACTATAAGATGATGTTAAATGAATTTGAATGACTTAAGAATCGATAATTTATAAACTAATTCATGACTAACAATAGAATCTGAACCAGTTAAATATTTCATGTGTCTGAAAAATTCTGAAGGCGAAGAATCACAAAATTGAGTATTCGGAAAAAGTTGTTCCAATCTAATTTTTTCATTCTTATTTATTCAAAAATGGAGGTTGGTTAATAACATCAATAATTTTCGAAATAGTTTCTCGGTGAAAAGCAATTAAAACCATTTGAAATTTAATATTATCGTAAAAAACATTTATCAGAAGATTCATTCCAAAACGGAGGTAATTGATTTGGAATTTGTGTTGAGTTTAATGTTGTATGAATTGAATTTGTTATTTCGTTTCGTGTTGCTGTTGTTGTAAAATGAGGTGTGCGTATGGGTGATCTGTGCATGTTTGGGGAAGGAGCTTACAATAATTTAAATTTATATTTATTTAAGTAGTAAAAGTAAAATAATATACAGTCGAACTTCCATAACTACCATTATCCCAAAAAAAAAAACTGTATGTCGAAGTTCGAGTTATAGAATTTATTTTTGTTGAAAAAAATCTCAATTGCACAAATATGCAAAAATAGTGAATACATATGTAGGTATGTATTTTTATTTAAAACAGAAACATACAGAAAACGAAAACAAACATGTTATAGTGGATGAAAATATTCCAAAATTAGTGACTGAGAACTTGTAGTACTTTCTTTGTTTTATTTTCAGTAAACTGTAACTCTAATTTGTTCAAAGAATTATAGTGCTCATTTTTTCCAGATCATTTCTGGAAGGCTAGAATAATTTCTTCCACCGAACCCTCGCCATCACTCTCTGCCACACTGAAGGTTGGACCCTCGGATTCAGGGCAGTAATGCTCAACAAAATCATCATCAGTAGGAAAGCCAATTGTACAAAGCTCATTTCTACTTCAATATAATCCTGAAGAGTAGCACTGCAAGTTATTGGGTGTATGCATTAATTCGTGGGGTTTTCTAAGAGAGGGCTCTACTAGTATTATTTCGCGTCGTGTTCATCTGTGGCTATATTCAGTTCAAAGGTACTGTAATTTCGCGTCGTTTTCAGTAGATGTCATTTGTTTTAGCGTGAACAACAATTTGTTTCATTCATTTGAAAATGTCGAAATTTGTACCAGATAAAGTGTTTTTGCAGGGAGTTCTTCTTCATTATTTTAATATGAAGAAAAGTGCTACCGAAAGCCATCGTATTTTACTGGACGTTTATGGTGACCATGCTTTAGCCGAACGAACGTGCCAAAAGTGGTTTGCACGGTTTAAAAGTGGCAATTCCGACTTAGACGACCGGACAGCCAAAAAAATTTCAAGACGAAGAATTGGAGACATTGCTCGATGCAGATGCATGCCAGACGCAAGAAGAACTTGCAAAAGTATTAGGAGTTGATCAAGCAACCGTTTCCAGACGATTAAAATCATTAGGTTTCATCCAGAAGCTTGGAAATTGGGTGCCTAATGAATTAAAGCCAAGAGACGTCGAACGTCGATTCTGCATGTCGAAAATGTTGCTTCAACGCCACCAAAAGAAGTCATTTTTGCATCGGATTGTCACTGGCGATGAAAATTGGATTCATTATGATAACCCAAAGCGCAAGAGATCTTATGTGAAGCCCGGCCAACCATCGACATCCACGGCAAAGCCGAATATCCATGGTGCCAAGGTTATGCTATGTATTTGGTGAGACCACAAGGGTGTGCTCTATTATGAGCTATTGAAATCGGGTCAGACGATCACTGGGGACCTCTACCGAAAACAATTGATTCGTTTGAAAAAGACCATCGCGAAAAAACGACCAGAATATGCGACCAGACACGAATCAATAATTTTTCATCATGATAACGCTCGGCCACATGTTGCAAGGCCAGTTAAAAACTATTTGGAAAACTGTGGGTGGGAAGCTCTACCTCACCCGCCTTATAGCCCAGACATAGCACCTTCCGATCACCACTTGTTGAGATCAATGCAGAATGCCCTCACCGGAGTACGCTTCACTTCAGAACAGGGTATCAGTAATTGGCTCGATTCTTTCTTGACCTCCAAGCCGGAGAAGTTCTTTTGGGATGGGATCCACAAACTGCCAGAAAGATGGCAAACATCGTAGCTTCCGATGGGCAATACTTTGAACATTAAATGTATAACAATTTTTTCACAATAAAGTCTTAATTTTCGAAAAAAAAACCACGAATTAATGCATACACCCAATATGTTGTTCGCTTTCAACCATGTTTCGTAATCAGCTTCAATATTTTTTTTTGATTTTCGTCAATACTACTCCAAAAAATTACAGGCTATCATCTTCTTCTTTCCATTCCGAATATTAAGGTTGGATCCTCGGATTCAGGGTAGTAGTGCTCAATAATATCATCATCCGTAGGAAAGCCAGTTGTACAAAGTTGATTTCTACTTCAATATAATCCTGAAGAGTAGCATTGCAAGTTATGTTGTTTTAACAATGCTTCGTAATCAGCTTCAATCATTTTTTCATTAGTAAATACTACTCAAAAAAATTACAGGTTATCATCTTCTTCTTTCCATTCCGATATTGACCAAATCTAGCTTTTATAAAACAATTGCAACTTTGAAGCCAAAAGGTCTAAAATAAAAGCAGTCCAAAATTACGTACACATGTATGTATGTATGTTCATACATATTATATTAATTAAACGATTTGTTCAATACCTCCGCTCCCCTTTATCAAGCCAACCTGTGCTTGCCATGATAATAAACACATAAGATACGCGGTTAAGCGTATACTTTAACCAGGGAAACTGCGTATTTGAAAATTAATCATCAATTCGCCTAATGTCATAGAAAAGCAGGGAAACATATAAAAATTAAACTAAAAAACGGATTTCTCCGAACAAAAAAAAATATATATATATATATAGGTATATATATATATGTATATATATATATATATATATACTTTAAATTTAAAGCTTAATTGCAAATTAATAAAAACCTGAGGATACTGTTCTGTGGTGACAGAATTGTATATTGCCAGTTGCTATTATTGCTCATAGCACAAACCTTCTAGAGCCAGAGACTTTTGATTTTGGAATAAAATAATTTTATGTAGGTAAAAGATTCTTAAAGTTTTTATCCACGTACAAATAATTTTCCATTTGTATATGAGTTTGTCACGAAAGTTTTTATTTCGGTTTTTATTTCGTTTCTCTTTATAAAGCACTGCATTTCAATATACAGGTGCAGGAACATCAATTTGTCACCTCCACTTTTTCCAATTAACAATATGTATGTGCGTATGTACATACGTACATACATATGTATACCTACAGTGGCTGTTGGTCAAGCGCCTACCAACAACCACACACGTCAACAAAACAAACTACCGCACAAAAAGGAGATGACAAAAACTAACAAAGCGACCGGCCAGCTTAGTGAAGACGGCGTGGGTCGCTATCTACGCACAATAACAAAACTATGGGCAAAAACAAACCGAGTGAAATGATCAACGCTATTACCAACAGAAGATCACACGACGACAGTAATTAAACAATAGTTCAACTATATGTATATGCGCGTACACAAAATAAACAAAATATGTTTTTGGGGTGCACCCGAGGTGTGGTCCAACCAAACTGGTTACGAACCTACTCGCACTACTCCCGTGCTGCGGGGGGTAACTTTAACCCGCCTGTATGACTGGGCTCTGGGTGCGGGATGCTAGAGGGATGGGTGAGGACGAACGGAGGGAACGACACTGTCGGCACGACAATAAAAACGTACGAAAACAATAAATGATACTTATGGTTTCTCAGTCAGGTGTGGGTACCCAACTTCGGTGCTCCTCCGGTGATGCCGCCAAACTCCAGTTCCGCCACTAAGCACTGCAAAAGCAACAATCTAAAACTATGGGCTTCAACTGCCAACAACAATTTGCCTCGACTGGCACTGCACTAATATAAAATTATTTTCTGCTAAAATCACTACACAATTCGAATTCTTGGATATATATTTTTTCAAAAGCACAAATACGCTCGTCTGCGTCAAAAAAAGGTGTTCACTCTTTTGTAGATTGTAAGAATCTGATCCGGCACGCACTTACGAGCCAGGCCGCAAGCTACGCGTCGGCCGTCAGAATTCTCAGGCGAGTGTGTATTGGTGCCCAATCATTTGGCGCCGCCCCCATTACCCAAAGGGACAGAGTTGTGTAACGCACGCCACCATGGCACACCAAGTACACTGGGATAATTTTCCCCTCGCCGTATAAAAAGAAAAGCGACACCCCTTTTTACGGAATACCCGCGCAAAGCATTCCGTTTCCCTAATATTTGTTAGTGGAGGAACCGTTTTGGCGAACATCCCCTTTTGGAGACTTATACCACTGGGTAGGCACACACCGAGTGCAACCGTGCCAACAATTCATGGCTTTGAATCATACAATTATTTGCCGACAGATGCCACTGCCAACGCTTGGAGTGAAAGGAATGTTAGGCATAACAAAGGAAATGAACAAACAAACACAAAAGAAGTTTTTGTTGCGGCCAGTACGCGACAACTCCACCCCTTCCTCAACGAAAAGGAAGGAATCTTCCTTTTGGTCAGGGAATGGAAATCTCCTACAGTATCCTATCAATCCCTATATGGCCTCAGCTCTTTAACGTTCCAAGTCCCTTTGTCTTTGCCTAAATCATCTGTCAGTGTGTATGTCCACGGTGACACTCTCTTCCTAATAATAAACGGCCCTACATACTTTGGCGCTAACTTCGCTGCAGAAAAATTCGCTGCATCCGACAGCATAAAATTCTTCCTCCACACTAACTCTCCAGGCATATAATGTACATCTCGACGCCTGAGATTGTACTGCCTCGCGAGCTTCTCACTCGCCTGCTCCAACCTAGTTCTAATGTTGGTCCTAATCTCTTCGAGCCTCTTTGCTCGCTCCTGACAATTTAATTTCTCCTGATCTCCTAAACTGTCTATGAAGTCCCTACTGCCTTCTACCGCCATTTCCCTACCGAAATTCACAAAGTATGGCGTAGCTCCTAACACTTCGTGTTGCGCTGTCCTAATACAGCATGCTACCTTCGCTAACTGTTGGTCCCATGTCCTCTGGTTCTCTGATATATAAGCCCTAAGTGTCGTTTTAATAATCTGGTTTATCCTCTCGGCCGGATTAGCCTGTGGGTGATAGTGTGCGGTGTACCGGAGTTGGACGCCATAGTCACCGCAGAGGCCCCGAAGCTCTCGACTCCTAAATTGGGGTCCATTGTCACACACAACCGACCGAGGAACTCCAAACAAAAGAAATACATTATCCTCCAATTGTTTGCATACGCTTTTTGCCGTGGCAGTACGCAAAGGAAATAGGAGGGGAAATTTGGAAAAATAGTCCACTACTGTTAAAATATACTGGTAGCCTTGTGACGACTTCACTAAAGGCCCTACCAGATCTACACAAATCATTTCCCAAGGCTCGACTGCCTTGGTCCTCTCTATCATACCCCCAGCTGGCTGTGAATTCTCAGGTTTCACCTGCTGACAAATTTTACACGCCCTAACATATTTCGCAATGTCCGACTTCATCCTTGGCCAGTAGAACTTTTGTGAAACACGCGCAAAAGTCTTTTTCACGCCCATATGGCCCGCTAATGGATTGTCGTGACATTGTTTTAAAATTTCATTCCTACCATCACGCCCTATTACTTTTTTCCACTCTGGTGAATCACCGTAAACAGAAGGAAATCTCGACCTAACAAACTTGTAGAGGTTGCCACCTTCAACTCTCCACGCTGGATACGACAAAGGCTTCTTCTCTACTAACCGAATCATCCTCACCAACCAAGGATCGGCAGTAGTCACCTCAGCAATAACTGGCACACTTCGGGATAGCATATCTGGAACCACATGTTCCTTGCCTTTCCGATGCACTATGTCAAAATCGTACTGCTGGAGTTTCAAAGCCCACCTAGCTAACCTACCACACGGATCCTTCAACTTATTCAACCAAATAAGTGAATAATGATCGGTGACGACGGTAAACTTTGCGCCCTCAACATATGGTCGCAGTTTCTCAACCGCCCACAGAACCGCTAGACACTCCTTTTCGGTCGTCGAGTAATTTCGCTCTCCTTTGTTCAAGGACCTACTCAAATAAGCTATCACCCTCTCACCGTCATCAAACATTTGCGTTAACACCGCACCTATACCGAAATCAGACGCGTCTGTCTGGATTGTGAAAGGTCTATCAAAATCCGGGCAACTCAAAACCGGAGCTGTCACCAAGCGTTCCTTCGCTTCCTTAAAACTCCTTTCACAATCTTCAGTCCAATTGAACTTTCGATTCTTCTTTGTTAAATCGGTGAGAGGCCTAACTAACTCTGCAAAATCTTTAATAAATCTGCGGTACCAGGACACTGTTCCTATAAATGACCTCACTTGCTTTACGTTCTTCGGTACCTCAATCCGAAGCATCGCCTCTACCTTCTCGGGGTCTACGTGTAGACCGTTCTTGTCCACCACGTAGCCCAAATATTTTAATTCAGACCTACAAAAATTACATTTTTCCCTATTTAATCTAAGTCCTGCACTAGCTAATCTATCTAAAACAATCTTCCAAATCTGTAAATGCTTCTCAAAATTATTTGTAACGATGATAATATCGTCTAAAGACACAAAAACATGAGGTTCTAACTCTGGTCCTATGACTGAATCTATAAATCTCTGCCAAGTTGCCGGTGCATTATGCAAACCGTATGGCATCCTCTTAAACTGAAATAGTCCTCTACCTGGTACCGTGAATGCGGTGAAGGGCCTCGACTGCTCTTCCACCGGAATTTGCCAATACGCGGACTTAATATCCAGACTGGACAGAAACTTGGCATCCCTTAGCTTATCTAAGGTCGCCGACACATATGGAAGGGGGTAACTATCCTTCTCGGTACATTTGTTCAAAACCCTATAATCTACACGAAACCTATATGTACCGTCTTTTTTCCTGATCATTACAACTGGAGACGCCCAAGGACTATGTGATTTCTCTATCACCCCTTTGTCAAGCATATCCTTAATCTCCTCGTCCATACGCGACTGTATGACGGGAGATACAGGGTAATAACGCTGTTTCACAGGTTCAACTCCTGCTTTTACCCTGATCTTATGCTCGACCAAATGGGTCCGGCCTAGCCCTTCCGGCATAGCCTGGAACGCCCCAGCTATAAGTTGACCTAGTGCCCTAGATTCCCTATCACCTAACTCGGAGTGGTCCACTATTGCCACCAACGGTTCTGGTTCCGGCCGAGAAAACGACCACCTCATTTTTGATACATCCTCGATAATACCCGCCTTAGCCCAAAAATCGATGCCAAGGATTACGCCCTGAGGTAACTCTGGAACCACGAGGCATTCCAGGAGAAGCGACTTGCCCTCCACCTCGATTGGCAACAAAACCGAACCTAACACCGAGATATGACCTCCATCCGCGAGAGTCACTCTCAAAAAATTCGAAACTGAACTCACCCTAATACCAAACGAACTCAATTTCTGCCAACCTAGCCGACCTATTACTGTTCTGGTCGCACCAGAATCCAACAAAGCCCTAAAAGTAAAACCATGGATCCTAATATCCAAATACGGGCGTTCGTCGTGACCGTCCGTCACCAACGAAAACGCCAACCTAACCTCTTCAATCTCGACACCTTCATTTGCCAGCTGGGAGTTAGCAGGTAGCTCCTAACACTTCGTGTTGCGCTGTCCTAATACAGCATGCTACCTTCGCTAACTGTTGGTCCCATGTCCTCTGGTTCTCTGATATATAAGCCCTAAGTGTCGTTTTAATAATCTGGTTTATCCTCTCGGCCGGATTAGCCTGTGGGTGATAGTGTGCGGTGTACCGGAGTTGGACGCCATAGTCACCGCAGAGGCCCCGAAGCTCTCGACTCCTAAATTGGGGTCCATTGTCACACACAACCGACCGAGGAACTCCAAACAAAAGAAATACATTATCCTCCAATTGTTTGCATACGCTTTTTGCCGTGGCAGTACGCAAAGGAAATAGGAGGGGAAATTTGGAAAAATAGTCCACTACTGTTAAAATATACTGGTAGCCTTGTGACGACTTCACTAAAGGCCCTACCAGATCTACACAAATCATTTCCCAAGGCTCGACTGCCTTGGTCCTCTCTATCATACCCCCAGCTGGCTGTGAATTCTCAGGTTTCACCTGCTGACAAATTTTACACGCCCTAACATATTTCGCAATGTCCGACTTCATCCTTGGCCAGTAGAACTTTTGTGAAACACGCGCAAAAGTCTTTTTCACGCCCATATGGCCCGCTAATGGATTGTCGTGACATTGTTTTAAAATTTCATTCCTACCATCACGCCCTATTACTTTTTTCCACTCTGGTGAATCACCGTAAACAGAAGGAAATCTCGACCTAACAAACTTGTAGAGGTTGCCACCTTCAACTCTCCACGCTGGATACGACAAAGGCTTCTTCTCTAATAACCGAATCATCCTCACCAACCAAGGATCGGCAGTAGTCACCTCAGCAATAACTGGCACACTTCGGGATAGCATATCTGGAACCACATGTTCCTTGCCTTTCCGATGCACTATGTCAAAATCGTACTGCTGGAGTTTCAAAGCCCACCTAGCTAACCTACCACACGGATCCTTCAACTTATTCAACCAAATAAGTGAATAATGATCGGTGACGACGGTAAACTTTGCGCCCTCAACATATGGTCGCAGTTTCTCAACCGCCCACAGAACCGCTAGACACTCCTTTTCGGTCGTCGAGTAATTTCGCTCTCCTTTGTTCAAGGACCTACTCAAATAAGCTATCACCCTCTCACCGTCATCAAACATTTGCGTTAACACCGCACCTATACCGAAATCAGACGCGTCTGTCTGGATTGTGAAAGGTCTATCAAAATCCGGGCAACTCAAAACCGGAGCTGTCACCAAGCGTTCCTTCGCTTCCTTAAAACTCCTTTCACAATCTTCAGTCCAATTGAACTTTCGATTCTTCTTTGTTAAATCGGTGAGAGGCCTAACTAACTCTGCAAAATCTTTAATAAATCTGCGGTACCAGGACACTGTTCCTATAAATGACCTCACTTGCTTTACGTTCTTCGGTACCTCAATCCGAAGCATCGCCTCTACCTTCTCGGGGTCTACGTGTAGACCGTTCTTGTCCACCACGTAGCCCAAATATTTTAATTCAGACCTACAAAAATTACATTTTTCCCTATTTAATCTAAGTCCTGCACTAGCTAATCTATCTAAAACAATCTTCCAAATCTGTAAATGCTTCTCAAAATTATTTGTAACGATGATAATATCGTCTAAAGACACAAAAACATGAGGTTCTAACTCTGGTCCTATGACTGAATCTATAAATCTCTGCCAAGTTGCCGGTGCATTATGCAAACCGTATGGCATCCTCTTAAACTGAAATAGTCCTCTACCTGGTACCGTGAATGCGGTGAAGGGCCTCGACTGCTCTTCCACCGGAATTTGCCAATACGCGGACTTAATATCCAGACTGGACAGAAACTTGGCATCCCTTAGCTTATCTAAGGTCGCCGACACATATGGAAGGGGGTAACTATCCTTCTCGGTACATTTGTTCAAAACCCTATAATCTACACGAAACCTATATGTACCGTCTTTTTTCCTGATCATTACAACTGGAGACGCCCAAGGACTATGTGATTTCTCTATCACCCCTTTGTCAAGCATATCCTTAATCTCCTCGTCCATACGCGACTGTATGACGGGAGATACAGGGTAATAACGCTGTTTCACAGGTTCAACTCCTGCTTTTACCCTGATCTTATGCTCGACCAAATGGGTCCGGCCTAGCCCTTCCGGCATAGCCTGGAACGCCCCAGCTATAAGTTGACCTAGTGCCCTAGATTCCCTATCACCTAACTCGGAGTGGTCCACTATTGCCACCAACGGTTCTGGTTCCGGCCGAGAAAACGACCACCTCATTTTTGATACATCCTCGATAATACCCGCCTTAGCCCAAAAATCGATGCCAAGGATTACGCCCTGAGGTAACTCTGGAACCACGAGGCATTCCAGGAGAAGCGACTTGCCCTCCACCTCGATTGGCAACAAAACCGAACCTAACACCGAGATATGACCTCCATCCGCGAGAGTCACTCTCAAAAAATTCGAAACTGAACTCACCCTAATACCAAACGAACTCAATTTCTGCCAACCTAGCCGACCTATTACTGTTCTGGTCGCACCAGAATCCAACAAAGCCCTAAAAGTAAAACCATGGATCCTAATATCCAAATACGGGCGTTCGTCGTGACCGTCCGTCACCAACGAAAACGCCAACCTAACCTCTTCAATCTCGACACCTTCATTTGCCAGCTGGGAGTTAGCAGGTTCACTAACTCGACCTACTAGACCGCCTGTCCTGCTGTCCCAGGGGTCTATCTCCCGTTTCCCGATCTGTTGTCCGACCTGACAACCCTATTGCTTGACCGAGAATTTGGACCGCTGTCCTCCGGCCTATCATTCCTAACGCGCCCTGACCTGAAGGGGTTGTGGTTTCGCCCACCACCGGAAGTTGGACTTCGATGGGTACGCGGGGAGCCACTCGGCTTCGCTGCACACGCCGGGCAGTCCCGCTTCATGACTCCAAGTCTACCGCACCCGAAGCACTTAATCCCTTTCCTACAATCTGCTGAAATGTGGCCGAACTGCCTACAATTAAAGCATCGGGTATTTGACCCCGGCCTAAAGCTATCAACTAGGTCTGGCTCCGCTACAGCCGCGACCTCTACACCAGCCGAGACATAAGCCAGGTCAGGTTCCAACAACCCCTTGGCCTTATGACTCGGAGGAGGGACAAACGCATCCACCGATGACCTGACTGCCTCTAGTTGCCTACCCAAAGCAACTAGTTCGGAAACCGACCCTATTGTCACCAGTCCCAGCTGGGTCTGGTAGAATGGTAGGAGATTCGACCTAATCAATCCTAACATCCTTTTCTCAGATAAAGGCTCCTGAAGCCTACCAAACATTATCTTCATACCCGCTACATAAACACCGATGGACTCATTGGCTCCTGAGTCCTTCGCCTAATCTCGTCTAGTAAGAGATCGTCGTAGTTGGGGTGCAAAAACTCCAACTTCAACTCTCTTACCAGTTCCTCCCAACTACCTAACGACTTCCTAACTGACCTAAACCACAAAAGAGCTTTTCCTACGAATAAATCGACCGCACCTCGGAAGAGCTGAGCTTGGGTCACACCGCGTGCCTCGCTCAACTCCTCAATCCGTTCTAAAAATGCGAAAAGCGACATTCCCGCTTTTTCGCCGTCGAAGTGGACGTCCCACTTCGACAAGTTCACCGGCTTCTGAGACTCGGCTGTCTCCTCAACGACGCGTCGTACCTCCACGGGCGGGGATGTTATCGGGTCCGCACGAATGGCACCCGAGCGCTCTACCGAACCGGTTTCCTCTTCTTCGGCTTCTTCGACTACCTCTTGTAGTTCGGCGAGATGGAGCAACAACTTGCTCTTCAGCTCCATCTGCTGAGTCATCTCGCCGTCGCTTCCCGGTCGCGCCCGTCCGATTCGCGATAAACACCATTCAATCTTCGCCATCGCTTTCGCTCCATGCGATGGCTTTCCTCCACCCGAAACCGACGCGATTAACTTTTCTACCTCCTCCAGTTTCGACTCGACCGCCGTCTTATCCTCGTCGAAACTGAAGGGGTAGTCCTGAAAGAGGTTTACCGACCCTCTTCGCTCGATTAATCGCGATGCCCTAAGCGACTTACGCATGGCTTCGACCGTACCGACTGGAAGGCCGCGTGCCTCCATCTCGTACGCGAGCTCATCCTGCGCTAAACGATTAATCTCCATTTTTAAAAAACGTTAACTCAAAAGGAAAAAAAAAACAAGAAAAAACCAAAAAAGAAAAATATTTATTTGAAGGAAAAAAAATAATAATAACTTAATAAAAATCAAAATTTAAAAAAAAGCTATTATCCTAATATTTTTCGGGTTGCCCTATACTGGCTCAACAAAAGACCCTAACACGAAAACAACAAAAGAGCCTAACCACAAGAAACACAAAAAAAAATTAATAAAAAACAAATATATTGTCTACGGTGACAACACAGTAATTATCCAAAACACAAAAAAATTTTATTTTTTTTTTTTGTTTTAATAAAGAAAAAAAAAATTATTAATCGAAAACAATAAAAAAGACAACAAAAATCCTTGATTAACAAAAAAAAACAAAAAAAAAACACAACCTAATTTGCAACGACCACTACTGGTCACTTTCGGACCAGTCTCAGCACACTTGACCAACAATTTTCTACACCTAGATAATACTCCAATACAATTTACCGCAACGCACACACAAAAATTGCAAATTTACAAAACGGAACGAACTCACCAAATTCCTTTGTACTAAATATATTCTATTCAATCTGCCGATGGGCGTGGGTTCGACCCCCAATCTCTCCTTTATTCCTTCCTGTAGTGCCCTACTAATAATACTAAAGAAAAATAGAAAATTGTTAATAATTATTGAGAACAAAAATCGACAGCACAAAACGCCACTCGAAACAGTTTTCCTAAACACAACCTCTTCTGCAAAATATTTTTATCTTTAAATATCGGGCCCCACGTTGGGCGCCAATTTGTCACCTCCACTTTTTCCAATAAACAATATGTATGTGCGTATGTACATACGTACATACATATGTATACCTACAGTGGCTGTTGGTCAAGCGCCTACCAACAACCACACACGTCAACAAAACAAACTACCGCACAAAAAGGAGATGACAAAAACTAACAAAGCGACCGGCCAGCTTAGTGAAGACGGCGTGGGTCGCTATCTACGCACAATAACAAAACTATGGGCAAAAACAAACCGAGTGAAATGATCAACGCTATTACCAACAGAAGATCACACGACGACAGTAATTAAACAATAGTTCAACTATATGTATATGCGCGTACACAAAATAAACAAAATATGTTTTTGGGGTGCACCCGAGGTGTGGTCCAACCAAACTGGTTACGAACCTACTCGCACTACTCCCGTGCTGCCGGGGGTAACTTTAACCCGCCTGTATGACTGGGCTCTGGGTGCGGGATGCTAGAGGGATGGGTGAGGACGAACGGAGGGAACGACACTGTCGGCACGACAATAAAAACGTACGAAAACAATAAATGATACTTATGGTTTCTCAGTCAGGTGTGGGTACCCAACTTCGGTGCTCCTCCGGTGATGCCGCCAAACTCCAGTTCCGCCACTAAGCACTGCAAAAGCAACAATCTAAAACTATGGGCTTCAACTGCCAACAACAATTTGCCTCGACTGGCACTGCACTAATATAAAATTATTTTCTGCTAAAATCACTACACAATTCGAATTCTTGGATATATATTTTTTCAAAAGCACAAATACGCTCGTCTGCGTCAAAAAAAGGTGTTCACTCTTTTGTAGATTGTAAGAATCTGATCCGGCACGCACTTACGAGCCAGGCCGCAAGCTACGCGTCGGCCGTCAGAATTCTCAGGCGAGTGTGTATTGGTGCCCAATCATTTGGCGCCGCCCCCATTACCCAAAGGGACAGAGTTGTGTAACGCACGCCACCATGGCACACCAAGTACACTGGGATAATTTTCCCCTCGCCGTATAAAAAGAAAAGCGACACCCCTTTTTACGGAATACCCGCGCAAAGCATTCCGTTTCCCTAATATTTGTTAGTGGAGGAACCGTTTTGGCGAACATCCCCTTTTGGAGACTTATACCACTGGGTAGGCACACACCGAGTGCAACCGTGCCAACAATTCATGGCTTTGAATCATACAATTATTTGCCGACAGATGCCACTGCCAACGCTTGGAGTGAAAGGAATGTTAGGCATAACAAAGGAAATGAACAAACAAACACAAAAGAAGTTTTTGTTGCGGCCAGTACGCTACAAATTATATAGGATGTATTACTTAAAAATTTTATTTTATTTGAGTCATGAAAATTTTAAATGTATAAATAAAAGTAAATTTAAAATTAATGTTAAACAAGAAAACTCATAAAGTACTTTCCTACTTTCCTATTTATGGTTCGGTTTGTTTGAAATTTTCTTTCCTGAAACAACTTAGTTAATTTTAAGGGAGGGTTTCGTTCTATTAGACGCAAAAAGCGCATAAGAAAATTAAATGGATGTGTCCATGAGTTTTGCATGGTCAGTGAATGTTGCCAGTTCGCGTGTTGGCTAGCCGTCTTGTTGTTTGTCCTTGAGCCAAAGAACTAATCGAATACTACCACACCGCTTTCTGCTGATTTCGAGTCCATTCGAATAATTCACATAAAAGTTTGATCTATCTATATTTTGTTATCATTGTTAAGCTAATACAAAGCCATGAAATTGA
Organism: Ceratitis rosa; assembly: GCA_037013455.1. Taxonomy (NCBI): domain Eukaryota; kingdom Metazoa; phylum Arthropoda; class Insecta; order Diptera; family Tephritidae; genus Ceratitis; species Ceratitis rosa. Next base: position 764,600 of record JAWMAG010000016.1, on the reverse strand, counting down.
GGCGAAGTTCGCCGGGCCCGGCTCATAGCCAAAGTATATATTATAAAATAACTCATGATAATTTCTTTCTATATTAATTTAATTTAATTAAACATACTTCTAAACACTAAATTGCAGTAAAGTTGCGAATTTGAAATTCATTTGTATGAATATATATTTTTTTTTTCAATGCAAAGTATAAATGAGGCAAAGGCAAAACTGCATAAACCTAATTAACTATAAGTTCAGCCAAAAACAGGTGCAGTTTTTCATTTCCCTATAAAAATCGACGAAATGTATATATGTATTTTATATTAAGTTACTACTTCACAGACCAGTGTTGGGATTGTATATTGTATTTCATTATAACGATTTTCGGATCCTTAAAATAATTTAGCGATGATTTTACCGATTTCGCTATTCGCCACACATATTTCAAAAGTTTTCGGATCTTTAAAATAACTTAGCGATCATTTTTACGACTATCGTAATCTGCCTGACAAATCGCTAACTAAGCGACGAATATTGAAATTTTATTAAGGTTAAAGTAAAGAAAAGTAGATCGGCTAATTACCTAAGCTATATAAAAACATAAATAAAAAAGGAGGGCTTTCGTTTCATTGGATACAAGCACGCTGCGAAAATTGGAAGATCCTTTGCACTTAAATGCAACTTAGTTTCGGTATCTATATAGATTAATGCCAGATTTAGTTGAAGAATTCGTTTCTCAACTTTATAGCCAACTAAAATGAAAAAGAATAACAGCAAAATCTACAGGGAAACATGTAATAATATAACTATCAAGTATTTTTTCAGTTTTAATACTACTACAATATAATGCTTAAAGGTTCAAGTAGATGCAATCAACGTCGTCCGTAAGCCGTTGTATTCATCACGTAGCAGAAGCAACCGCTCGATGTTTTTACGAAAATTAGATTTCCCATTTCCCAAAAGAGTTTTTTGCTTCATCATCGATAAAATGGAGCCACTATTGGGGCTCTCGACTGCACTGATGTGTCCATCATGATCCCCAGAAATAATGATGAAGCCTAAGCCAACCGCCATGTTTACCATTCTATCTATGTATCGATAAAAGTTACTGAATTGCACCACAAAGCTATTCCATTAAGCCATCATTACGTTGTGTTAAGCTATTATTCGCAAACACTATAACTCTCTTTAATATACAGTAAATAATAAATATTAATACTATTGTCACACAAACAAAACACAAATATACATATGTCCAAACTATGAATGATGAATTATAGCACTTTGTTAGCGTTAATGGTTCCTAGACTTTCATTCCATAAGTATTTTATAATATTATATTTTCCTTTATAGTTTTGAAAATATTTTGATGGGATACTTTATTAAGTTTACATTTTCTCTTTTTTTACACATTTTTTCTTACTTTTTAATTTATGATTTATACTATACATGATTTACGCACAACCACAAATATTACGGTATTTATTACTGTTTTCATTGCTTACATTACCATTTCTAACTACATATATATTTTAAAGGAATTTTGTGTAAAGCTTTTCTTTTGAATTACCAAAATTACAGATAGGGTAAATTACATACTTTTTTCAAAACGATGTGGACTTTATAAAATAATGATTTTTATTTTAGTCAACTAAGTAACATTTCACGATATACATACATAGCTGTTTTTCAATAATCCTTCCTATGGAGCATCCATATTCATAGTTTCAAATCTTCTTTGGATAACAGAAAATGTACTAAAACGATGTTCGTACATACGGATATAAATTATATATCTATCATGCTTATTACAGTTGTAAAAATAGGAAAAGATTTTTAAATTATATGGAAAAACTAAACAAGGGTATATATGTAATGTTATCAATGTTTATTTTTGTTCATATGCGTAGAAATTTGTTACTATGACACTCAACATTTCACACTAAGTGGATTATTATAATTATTTATATATTACAAGTATGTATTGGTATATTATCTCCAATTACTGAACAAAATTAACGATTCACTGAACTGAATAAAGTTATTGGATATTGAAATTAAAAGTGAAATTCCACATAAAATAGTACATATATTCATCCATCTATAAGCACATATCTGGAATTAAAACAACACTCACTGTATTATGTCAAATTCTTTAAGTTTTTTCTTCAGTGAAGTACTCAAAGCGAGTTAAAAATATGGCAAATTTCTATAAAAGCTGTTAAGAAACGCATAAAACTCGTTGCAAACTGGAAGTAGTGTACCACTATGGCAAAACTATGACGAAAGTAGAAGGACAATGCTTGAGTTGAGACTTGCTGGTAGAAAGTTTCAGTCAAATAAAGCAGGACTTATAACTAAAAGAAGAGTAAAACAGATTAGGAAGCGATAACCTTTCTTATTAAAAACTTCTAGCTAATCAAAAGCTTAATGAACACTTCAAAAATGAAGTAGAACTTTCTAAAGAGCAAAATATACAGATTTGATGTTGGCCAGTTTATATCTAGACCAAATATGATGGAAAATTAAAATTAAGTAAAATACTTTAAAGCGGCGAAGTGATATTAATATCATAGGCCTTAACAACAACGCCGTTAGTTCTGCTTTGTCCAAACTTGATAAAGAAGCGAAGCGAATGGGTATGGTAGTGAACGAGGAAAAGACGAAATATCTCCTGTCATCAAACAAAGAGTCATCGCATTCACGACTTGGCTCCCACGTCAGTTGACAGTTATAATTTCGAGGTCGTAGACAATTTCGTCTACATAGGAACCAAACTCAACACCAATAATAACGTCAGCCTTGAAATCCAACGCAGAACCACTCTTGCCAACAGGTGCTACTTTGGACTGTTGAAAAGTAAAGTCCTCTCTCGGCGACGAAAACCAAACTCTATAAGTCGCTCACCATACCCGTCCTACTATATGGCGCAGAAGCGTGGACGATGTCAACAGCTGATGAGTCGGCTTTAGGAGTCTTCGAGAGAAAAGTTTTGCGAACGATTTATGGTCCTTTGCTGGCTAGGTCATGTGGTCTGGATGGATGCGAATGCTCCAGCTTTGAAAGTTTTCGATGCAGTATCCGCCGGGAGAAGCAAATGAAGAGGAAGACCTCCATTCCGTTAGGAAGATCAGGTAGAGAAGGACCTGGCTGTACTTGGTATTTCCAATTGGTTCCAAACAGCAAAAAGAAGAAAGGAATGGCGCAATGTTGTTAACTTTGCTATAATCGCATATGTGGTGTCTACGCCAGTAAAATAAGTAAGTAATATATATGTTTGTGTGTTACAAAAGATGTGCGTAACTGAATTGAAAACTGTACAATTAAATAACGTTAACCAACAATTACAAAAGAAAAATCTTACAATTAATCATCGTATTGCAACTTGAATTTTAATCTCTACAGAATCCAGCTGCTAGCAATCATATCAACTTCAACAGCAATATCTACGAGCTCAACAACTAAGATAAGAATCTTTTGAAATTTGTGAAATAAAGGATTTTCATGTGGATCTCTATCTACACGTAATATACATTTCTACATAAAATAACAATTAGTTAAGATACTTATTACCATTTATAGTTAATTACATACATTTGCAAACTCCTTCTCCAATCAAAATATCTGAAGATATTAACGTATTACAAATCAGATCTAGAGATATATATAGATCTAGATCACAAAATTTTTCAAGACACAAAAATAATAATAATCAAAATAATATTTGTTGGTATCATCAAAAATTTAAAAATAACATGAATAATAACATAAATATTTCTAATACAAATTCTTTAAACTAAACCGGTGGCTGATAATGTCACCGTCCATGCTTCCGCACCACATAGTAGGACGGGAACGATGAGGGACTTGTAGAGCTTGGTTTTCGTTTTTAGTATTGCTTAACTTCGAAGGCGGCTTTAAAATCGACGAAGAGGTGAAGGGTGCCGATCATCTTTTCACGGGTCTTTTCCAAGATTTGGCGCATGGTGAATATCTGGCCAATGGTTGACTTGCCAGGTCTAAAGCCACACTGATAAGGTCCAATCAGTTTGTTGACGGTGGGCTTTAGTCTTTCATACAATACGCTCGACAGGACCTTATATGCGATATTAAGGAGGCTTATCTCACGATAATTGGCGCAGACTGTGGAGTCCCCTTTTTATGGATTGGGCAGAACACAATTAAATTCCGAATCAAATGAATGCAAAAATAGTGCGTAAGGTTCCGCTAATTTCAGCACCAAAATTATCAAATATGATATTAGATTATCAAGGAGTAGCTGCAACAGCGCAAACCGTTCGTAACACTCCCCGAAAACAAAAAATTAATTAGAGCTGCAAGAAAGCCTTACATAAGCACAACGAACAGAATGAAGCGTTTAAGATTTGCAAGAATGTACAAAAACAAAGGTTTTCGGTTCTGGCGACGTGTCATATTCACTAATGAATCCAAATTTAATATCAAATACAGATGGAGCGGGCAAAATATGGCGCGAAAAGAACAAACTCCTTCATCCCACAAATCTTCTGCCAACATTTAAGCACGGTGGAGGTTCCATCATGTTCTGGGGTTGTTTCACTGCAGCAGGAATTGAAAACCTAGTCCCCATCACCGGAATTATGAATGCTATGATCTACATTGATATTTTAAAAACTAATCTGAATTCAACAATGACCCCAAACATAAAGCATTAGATACTCGCCTTTAGATCTTGTACAACTGCCCATTTTACTTAAAAACACCATCGCAAATCCCAGATATAACCCCCATAGAGAATTTATGGTCTATCGTTAAGAAAGGGTTGAAAAACTACAATACAACAAGAAACAATATATCACCAAAACTTACAAAAAAGTTAGTTAAATCTATGCAACGTCGATTACAAGCAGTTATTAAACAAAGAGGTTATCCAACTAAATACTAATTTAAACTCCTTTAGTTGTCGATGTTTATTTTTTGCTAATATTTAAGGGTGTATGAGTACGAATTTTGCGTTGGCTGATTATACTTTGGCTTAATATTTATAGTTTTTCTTACAATAGTACTTATTTTTATACAAAACTAGGTGACCCGACAGACTTCGTCCTGTCAAAAAGATTTGTAATGTGGCATTTTTTTGCCTACGTATTTTAAAAAATTCTTCTGAACAGAACCGTCACCCTGGTGATAGGGCGTTGTGAATAAAAAATAATTAAATAAAACATATATAAGGATTTAAAAGTAAGTAATCGCTTTATTGTTAATCATGTGAATCATAATTATTATTATTATCATTGTAGTACTCTGTGGTATACGATGTTTTTTGTTTGATTACCTGGCGCATAGATAAACAAATCTGATGGTTTTCCAACACGGGAACAGGCAACATACAATTGACCATGTGAGAAATATGGGTTTTCTAGATTAATACCACAAACACTTAGTGATTGCCCCTGGGACTTGTTTATAGTCATAGCAAAAACAAGCCGCACTGGAAACTGTAGTCGTTTAAACTCAAATGGCACATCAGTCGGAATCATTGGGATGCGCGGTATGAGAACATCTTCTCCTTTATACTTTCCTTTGAGTTTAGTTGCTTCTATCACATTGTTTAGTAATTTTTTTATCGCTAACCGTGTACCGTTGCAAAGACGCGGTTGGTTGATATTTCGCAACATTATAACCACCGATCCAACCTTTAATTGAAGATTGTGAGGTGGCAATCCTGGCAAATCCAGCGAGTTTAAAAATTCCGGTGGATAGTTGACTACATCATCTTGATTAGTAGCCGAATCAACTGATTTATATATCCTCAATTCGCCTGTAATTTGTTCTTGAATTTTGAAATTTAATTCATTTACATCTATGTTTTTTGCAGCAAGTATAGCTTGATCGAGTTAACTGACAAAAACTTTGAAGAAAGTTAATGCAGCCAGTCAACATGTCTATAGGAAATTTGCCATTACCAATGTCAATGAGTTGTTTTGAGAATATGTTTCCAGATTGGTCATTTTGCAATTCGACACGCATATTCTTGCTTAAATGAAGTACTTTGACATGTTTCCACAAATTGGAGGACTTTAGACATGCATTGAGTTCATCAGCTGGCGTTGATCGTGGAATCACTGGCAATGTTTGACGAAAATCTCCTGCTAATAAAATCATTGCACCACCAAATCGGTTATTATTGCTCCGTAGATCTTTTAAGGTTCTGTCTAAAGCCTCCAAAGATTTTTTATGTGCCATCGTACATTCATCCCAAACAATCAATTTACATTGCTGCAAAACCTTTGCCATTGCAGAGTTCTTCGAAACGTTGCAGGTTGGAGTTTCATTGCTTTGCATATTTAATGGCAATTTTAGTGCTGAATGGGCTGTTCGACCACCTTCAAGCAAAGTTGCTGCGATTCCCGACGAAGCGAGTGCAAGTGCAATTTTATTTTGTGAGCGAATTGTTGCTAATATTAATGAAATCAAAAAAGTTTTTCCTGTACCATCAGGTGCATCTAAGAAGTAAATCCCTCCAGTTTCATCATTTGTTACTTTCATAAGAGTTTCAAATACATACTTCTGTTGTTCATTTAACAGTGGAAGATTTGTTTGAATTAATTCTTTCAAAGCGTTGAGATCATACAGTTTTTCTCGATGCAACTCTTGGTTAAAAGCGTCATGCATTGGACGATTGGGCGCGGTCAGGCCTAATTGAATTAATAGTTTGTTTGACATTATCAAGCACATGTCCTCAATTGAAATCAATGCTTCATTGTAAATTTCTTCACTGATTTGTATATTTGAATTTCCCATTCTATTCCGTATTTGATACAAAATATCCTCACACATATAAACTTTGTACTTGATCCACAAATCAATTGGGTTTGATGGGAAGCATGTAGATATGATTATAGAAAACAATGTTCGTATTTGATGAGCGTGTGATGATATTACAGAATCATTGAGAGTTTGATCCCAATGAGCGTCATTTTCAAGCAATTGCAAACGTTGACGGGCTTCTCTGTAGGATCCACACAATTCACCATCAACAGTTCGTAACTGTTGGAATGGAATGATGTTGGGCCACGTACATTGACTAATAGCAGTCGTAAATAAAAACATTCATCATTGCTTAGATGTACTGAATAAATCCGGCCAATCGCATCGGTGGAATATATATCTGTATATCCTGGAACTGGTTTTCCTTTTTTCCGTCGTATAAATCTCCTTGAGGATTGATTCTAGGTATAATATTTTGGCATTTCAGAATATAGCAATGTTTGTGCGAAATCATCGTTTTGGCATGTCTCAAAAAAACTGGTTAATGTAGTAGATGGTGGCTGAGCAGCTCTTTGTACTGCGTTCTGTGCTGTAAAATACACTCTTTGTCCATTATCTAAATGCTCAGCTAAGTGAACAACAGAAGGGTGTCTCTCATGAATAGGAAAAGAAAATATTCGCCAAACTGCTTCATTACTACTGACATAGCGGCCCATTTGGTATTGGGTAACTTCATCATTGGAATTCTCTGCACCAATTCCAATCACAGCCATATCACTCCCTTTGGTTACATATTTGCAAATGTATTTAATAGATTTCACTGAATGGCAAGATACAACGTTGATGTGTGCTTTGAATGTCTTTGATAAAATGGGTGAATATGGAACAATCCAACGATTATCTATTTCAATATCTTGTTGATTTAACTTGACAATTGTTGATTTTCCATTGTCTGCTGTCGATCTGCGACGATACAATGGATAACCGTCATTACCGGTAATTGTTTCCGATATTAATGTCCGTGGATATCGTTTTGAACATTTACCATCCATCATACACGGTGAATTTTGATTAAGAGTTCCACAGGGACCATGTATCATGTTTTTGATAACTACCTCATGCAATCCAGGATCTACTTGTACATTAGGGATTTCAGCTGATATCACTGCATCATACCAATAAAGCTCAAATTGACTACGTTTTAGTTACAAATCATTTGTATGGGAAAAAGAAAAGGGCTATTTTTAGGGTTTTTCCAGCAATAATTCTAATTCAATTCTAATTTTTCTCGCCGTAAAAACCATCCTTGAACTTCAACGAACATTTTAAAAAAAGATTTGGCCAAATTGATCCAGGCGTTATTGAGTTATGCGCTTACCAACACATTTTGCGATTCATTTTTATATTATAGATTTAATAAATATCGTGAATTGAATTCACTTTGTGTCCGAATTGGTGTTTTAATCTTAATTTTTAGTGGAAAAATTACAATTTAAGTAAAAATACTGGGGTGTATGAATACAAGTTTTGCTGACTGTATACATATGCATATTTTTAAAAGTTTGGTTCAAAAAGTTTTAAAATGTTAATTTAAATTTTTGTTCGTTTTTTTAACCGTTTGATATATAACAGGATCGCCAATTATATAGATACATACATGTGTATATTTAAAATAAAGATAAATTTTTCTATTATTACATAAAATTTATTTCACTTCTTTGCGTTTGAAAAAAAATGTAATATTTAAAAAAATTAAAACATTTTAAATTAAAATTTAAAGGAACATAAAAACAATTTCAAACAAGTTGATAATAACAAGCTAAAAATGTAAAAGTAGCGAAAGAAAATTCTCCCATACGCAATGAAATGTGGCAGCGTTATTATATAGGAATTCGTAAATGCAGTTCAAACGAAAGAAGCTTTATTGCATTCATATATACATTTAGAATGTGATAATTCACGAGTTGATGCTATAGACATTTTATGCAAATAGCACTTAATTAACATCAGTTTGATAACCGTTTTTGAAATCATTACTGACAGCGGTGGTGAATACTACCAGGTTCGATAGGGTAGATTTGCCATGTTCTAAGATGTCAATAATTGACGAAACAGAATGGGCTGATTGACTGTTATAATAGCTTCGAAAATTTTGGGATAGAACATAACTTTGCAATTCTCCTGTCATGCTCTATATAAGATCGACTACCAGATTTATGTAGAGGAAAAATGTACGACTTTTTCTGCAAAGAAGGGAATAAATTTTGCTCTAATGAAATATTGAATATGTTCTTTAATGGTATATACCAGGGGTGTTAGTTGAAGTTTGCCTAGGTTTTACTAGTAGATGTCGCTAGCAATATGTATAAATTTCTACGATTTGGCATGTATGTAATTTTTTTCTATTGACATTAACCTTCAAAAATACGCAAGTCACATTCCGCCAAAATAATAGCGTCATATTCGTTTACCTCAGTGAATATGTCGAGTTTCGTTCTAAGTAAATCGCATTTGCGGCATTCGTTGCGTTTCTTATTTCATCAAAAGAAAAAAGCAGCTGAAGCTCACCGGTTGCTGGTAGAAACTTATGGTGAACATGCTCCAGTGATTAGAACATGTGAGACCTGGTTTCATCAATTTAAAAGTGGAGATTTCGATTTGACAGACAATGAACATCCTGGTGCAGCGAAAAAGTTCGAAGACGCGGAATTGCAGGCGTTATTGGATGTTGATCCAACCCAATCGCAACAAAAATTGGCAGAAACACTACATGTGACTCGAGGAGCAATTTGCCAACGTTTAAAAGCCATGGAAAAGATCCAGAAGTATGGAAAATGGGTGCCACACCAGCTGAACGATAGACAAATGGAAAATCGAAAAACCGTTTATGATATGAAATCTTTTCTGCATCGAATTGTCACGGGGGACGAAAAATGGATTTATTTTGAGAACCCGAAGCGAAAAAAATCATGGCTTTCCCCTGGTGAAGCTGGCCCATCCACTACAAGGCCAAATTGCTTTGGCCGTAAGACAATGCTCTGTGTTTGGTGGGACCAGTGAAACGGTGAACACGGATCGCTACCGACAACAAATGATCAATTTGAATCATGCGTTGATCAAAAAACGGTCGGAATGGGCCCGAAGACATAGCAAAGTTATCTTGCAACATGACAACGCGCCGTCTCATACCGCTAAACTGGTGAAAGACACATTAAAAACACTTAATTGGGAAATATTATTGCAGCCGCCGTACTCTCCAGACCTCACCCCGTCCGACGATCACCTTTTCGCATCGAATAATATAATTTTGTCTAACTACGGAATAAGCACAATAATCAGAAATTTTGACGGACTTTATATAGAGCTTGAATAATTTAGTCTTCTTATTTTTCAAGCTTTTCAATTCTTCATTAAACCATAAAGCATTTAGAGCACGTGTCGGTGCATTATAGGAACAAATTTTCTGAAAATAGAATGTAAAACACTTGTGAAGTAAAAAACGCTTTCCTCCACATTTCCGTTATACATTTGCCAGGAGATTGCAGAGAGTGCATTTCTAAGATTAATATAATTTGCCTCATGATTAAATTTGCAGAGAACATCTAAAGATTATTCGATAGATAGGTGATACACTTCTTCAGGCAAAATGAAAGGATCACAACGACATACAGAAAATGACGAAACGTCATCCAAAAATATTATATTCAACATATTCCCAAACTTATTATGAACCATATTTATTCGAAAAATACCCAGACTAGAAAGCTCACTTAGGAAATAATGAGCATTAGCTCGAGTTGGGCTAAATACTACTAAACTGTGATTAATATTCCATAATACACAGGATAAATTGAAGTCACTTACCACAACAATATTGTCACAAGTTTAGGTTACAGAAAATAATGATTTTAACATTGACTAATGGAGAGAGTAAGTGGAAAAATCAGAATTTGGCGGAAATTCCATCGCTTGCGATTTCGCAAAATGATTTTCTTAAACAAATTCAGTTTGAACACCAATAAGTACTCCACCACCAATTTTATTCAAACGGTCAACTCTAAAAACTTCAAAGTTGCACCCTAAGATTTCAGAGTTGAAGACATTTGGTTTTAGCCAAATTTCGGAGAAAATCTAAATTTTATAATCGCAGTTTAAGTTTTGTAAATTTAAGTCTTTCAGTTTAGTGTTCAGACCTCTTACGTTTTGATAGTATATATTCAAGTTTACATCCGTATATAGGATTTTACCTCATCTGCAGTTGTATCTTTTGATAATCCCGATACAAATCTTTTCCATTCAATCTGGTTGTGATTAAGGCCGAGGTAGGTGCTGAAGGAAGTAAGCTTTCCGGCGCCGCACCTATTTCAATATGCTTAGATGCAGTTGAAATTGTTGTTGGAGGTGGGGCAGGTGTAGTTGGAGTTTGCGCAGGTGTAGACGGAAGTAAGCTTGAAATCTGATCGTTTGCTACTTCCAATGTATTTGCGGTAGCCCTTTTTTCGGAAGAGGGTTTAGAGGATTGTGTTCCTCAGGATAGTGGGGAATTAAATGTCATCAAGTCCTTAGTTGTATTTAGAAGCGCTAGTAAGTGGATTTGTAACTATCCTATCGTTACTATGTTTTCGCTCCTTGGACCCTGGGCTGCTTTCAGGAAATCAGAGGAAGAAATGCATTTAAAAGATTTCATGTTTTTCAAGTTTTTCGTTAAGGACTTTCAAATTCTTCCCTATTTCCAGAAAGCTACTCCTTGTAATTTTAAAAAGTTTAAAAACGTCAATCTCAACTTTTCTACATTTAGGGCATAACCAATGAAGGCCTTTGCCGTCATGAATTAAGTCGAGGACACCGCCGTTTGAGCCGGCGCATTTAGCATGGGCAAGCTCATCGCGAAACCAAAAAGAAATATGTCACTCGGTATCACTTTACAAATTACACTTTTCAAGCGAACAGGACATTTTGTATAAAATAAAATTAAAAAAAAAAATAGCTAAAAAGTTACAGCTTAGAAGCAAGTGAAATAGCACAGTTTAAAAGGCAGTGTAACAAAGCACCGATCAGCTGATTGCTGTTAAGCGAAAATAATGAGAGGGGGAGAAAAGGTAATAACACATAAAAACACATAAAATGTTGGCACTATTTAAATTTGAAATATGCACAAAAAATCAAAAGATTTTAACGGAGTATTTAATAACGACGGTATGCTAATATTTAAGATAAACATTTGAGACAAGTACGAATATTTAAGTTTTTGGCACTCCAAACATAAAATTTTTGTTAATATACACGTAAATTAGAAGAAAAGGTTTAGACAACCGCACAGTACGAACGTTCGAACCCATTGTTATCAAAATAAATTTCTTTTCGTTTCTACCCGATCGGTTCGGTTAACGATTTCATTTCGTTTTGACAACATGCCGAAACGAGACGATTTCATTTCGTTCAATTAATATTTCTTGTTAGTGTAACGGAATGATATCGTTGCGTTTGTTGAGCATCTCTGGTAAATACGTAAACATACCATAAAATATAATATAATAATATAAATAAATAAATCACTCACTCATTAAGGTGCTTATGACCTGGAATTCATACAGCAGCATTGAGATTTCTCCGGGATATTCTGTTGTATTATATTAATGCGATTTTATAAATTAATATTTCTATATATATACTTACGTATACATATATCATTGCTTTACATGCGAGGAAATTATAAACTTGTTGTAAAAAATGCAATTTTCGCATTGATACATTAACCAATTAATGTTTATATTCAACATGAAATATAAAATACACTCCTCTTTATCAATTAAAACCTTAAAGAATAACTTTTACTCAATCATACCAATTTAAAACAAATAAATATAATTAAATGATATTTTCAGGGCAATTTAGTTTTTATTATGATTCTTTTAAACATTTCGGCTTAGATTAACACATTAAAAAAATTAGTATAAGATATTAAATATATACTCCTGTTCTGAGCATACGACTAAGTTTAATAGGCAACTTTAGTTGCCAAAACTCTTAATTTGTAGGGAAAACGGCGGTTGTGGAGAAGCCAGCGTATCTTTTGTCCTTTCGTTTTCATATTTATTTTTACAATCTTTGCCTGCTTGCTGTTATGATGAAGAGTGTGAGGTTTTTAAGAGTATGATTTATTTAAGTAAATATATATATATAATAATTTGTTTTAATAGTTGAATTGAATAGCTCTGTTCGGTGAGAAATTTCAGTAAAAAATTAGCCAGTAACGAAATGTCAAAATTGCGTTCTCTCGGTGCAAATTTTTCTTTTGTATAACTATATATATATATATATATATAGTTGGCGCTTTGTAACCGATGAAGCGATTTTCTGTTGAGCTTGCGCCTTGATGTTTTTCCAACAAATGGAGGGACCTACAGTTTATACTGAGCCGCCTCCGAGCTGCTGATGGTTTGTTTTACGAGAAGCCTTTATTTCATGTCCGAAATACACTCGGAGGGGTGGACATTCCCTACCGAGGGGCGGACGCAACTAGAAAATTTAACTTATTTTTTTATTTAAATTGTTTTTTCCATAACTTTTGATATTAGTGATGTCAGTACGCAATGCAAACCACTCGGCTACCGCGACCGCCAAAACGAATACTTCATATTAAAAAATTTGCCTAACTTGCGAAATTAAAACAAAATGCAATGTCAGAAATTTGCTTAAACAAACGAGACTGCTCTGAAATCCGATCGTAATTGATTTCGATATGAATTTCCGACTCGGAATCAAAAAGGTGTTCCGCAATCCAATCCGAATAGAGAAATTCGAACAAAAATCAAATCCGATTCGAAGTATTAAAATTCAATACTTAGTCTTAGTTCTGTTTTTTTATCAATCTCCCGTAAAGAAAGTATATTAATATTTCGAGCAAATCGAACTTGGTTCCAGGTTCTCGCCTATTTCCAGGAATCAAGGATTTCATTTAGCCACATCATCCACAATTTTAACTAAACCATACCAGTATCTCCATACATTCCTTACAAAATCTAGTTGCTTGACGAAGTAGTATTAATTCTTCATTTTGGTTCACTTCCGTGAATGGAACTGGTAGGTTCATTATTACGTCCTGTTCTAAAGAGTAGCCCCTCCGTTAATTTAAGCAATTAAGACGATTTTTTCGAATAAGAGAGTCTCTACTTCAGATCTCGGACAGAAGAGTAGTGTTCCTTTAATCTAAGTAAAAAGTCACCTATGTACCGAATTTCAAATAAATCGATCTATTAATACAATTATTGCAACTTACCGGAAAGAGGAGAAGTCCTCCTGCTAATCTAAGCATAAAGAAACCTACTTCACCTAGATCAGTCCCTGATCCATTTCCCGGAGGAAAAAGTAGTCTTCCTACTCATTTAATCAAAAAACCACCTATGTACTGAAATTCAAGTAAATAGAACCACACAGATGTTTTTTTCGAACAGGTCAGTCCAGAAAATTTGTTGTAAAAACCTTTCCTGGAACTGTATAATCTGAAGGGTAGTTCCGGAGATCACTGGAAACACCCATACAAATAAACGTGTTTATATTGGTCAAAAAGTTTTTATGTTGCTAAGAACATAGATTATTATTTCGCCGGTCGAAACCCCACTTAAAAATAAATGCTAAAATTTGGTCTCTCACAAGTCTGCTATAATCGATATGTAGGGATATCCATATCGGGGTTTTAAAAGTGCCGGGCAGTCTTCCAACCTCTGACAACTTAGCTTTTAAACCAAAGATGTTTTGCTTTAGTGCCGAAATGCATCCCTACATAACAAGAGCCAGTTTCAGTCTGAATGACTGTAATTGAAAACAATATATTCAGCTGCCTATTTATTATTCGTAAACGGACATCAATTTCGAACAAGCCATCTCAAATCCTTAATTTGTTAACGGAGCTTTGCTAACAATGTGTCTGGGTTTCCCAATCGTCTTCTAAATCAAGTGATATAGCTTTTCAACTTGAATGAAACGAGAATAATTAATGTAAAGGGCTTTTAATTTCGTGGCTTCAAAAGTAAAGGACTGTATTTTAACATCTGTCAAACCAAACGGTTTTAGTTAAAAGTCAGGCATTTATGAAAATGGCCCTGTTTCGTGTTTTAAATGTGATTGTGGTGCACATATTCGTCCAACTATTCAATCAATTTGTAAAATTTGAAGATGCTGGATCGGTTACAGATATTCTAATGCCTGTGCATCATCATTTTAATCGTTCCACTTCAAATATCTCTACGGTAAGTGAAAGCCTTGCCGAAGACTCGAATGGTTCTATTTCTCGACGTTCTCAAGAGCTGGGACTTTCTTACGGCAAATTATGAAGTATTTTGCGCTTGGGATTACACCTACATCTATAGAAAATCCAGATGACACAACAACTGAATCGTACTGGCCGTTCGCAATGCTGTACATACGTCGATTTGGTGCTTGAACAACAAACAGTGGACGGCAATTTTTTGAATAAAATTTTGGGACACATTTCTCAGGGATACGTACATACTATAAACTGCATGTTCATATTCATATACATAAATATATATATAAATATATATATAAATACATTTATACATATACATATATTAATTGGCGCTTTGTAACCGCTGAAGCGATTTTAAGCCGAGCTCCTCCTCCAATTTGTGGTTTTGTGTCTTGATGTTTTTCCAACATATGGAGGGACCTACAGTTTATACTTAGCCGCCTCCGAACGGCTGATGGTTTTTTATGTGGCTATCAAAGTTACCACTTCTTTTTGTAAATGTTTACAAGGGTGTTTAGCTGTTGATTAAACGAATAAATTGTGTAATATTAAAACACTCTGGGTAAGCTAAACCTAAAAATTGTCATTTTTAAGAAATTCATAAAATATTTTCGCATTTAAAGTTTGAAAGTGAAAGTGTAAATTACATTTAGTGAAAAGTTACCAATCTTATAAAAACAGTTCATATTTACCGAAATGCATAAAAAAAGTGAAATTAGTTACGATCATAGAGTTAGAATTCAAGTTCTAAGTGAAGAAGGTAAATCTCAGGTTGAGATTGCCAATTTTGTGGGATGTTCGCGGTGCGCGGTCCAATGTGCTATCAGGCGATTTGTGGAGACGAAATCCCACAATAATAAATCAAAAAATGGAAAAAGCGTCTAACTAGTAAACGAGAAGACCGAATACTTATACGCGAGTCTCTCAAGGATCGCAAAAAATCTTCTTCTGCCCTTTATGATGATTTTAGTAAACCAGTTAGAACCAGTAAGAATATTATCCAGATTGCGTGGTACCCACTGTTAAGCATGGAGGAGACAGCATTATGATCTGGGGCTGCATGGCTGCTGATGGTGTCGGCGAAATGATCGTGTGCGAGGGTCGCATGGACAGTCAAAAGTATATAAATGTATTAGAAGCTGTTCTTCTGCCTTCGTTAACGCGCACTTTCGGCGATACTAATTTAGACGGGGTTCATTTTCAGAAAGACAATCACTGTTTTACTAATAAAACTATTATTTCACTTGTTAAAACAAAAAAATCAGTAATTAGTGGGGTGCCTAATACTTTTGGTCAAGGCTGTACATAAATATAATATTACCTCTATAACCACTGAATAATTGAAGAGATCATCTTTGCTGCCGAGGATGTGCGTCTTGACACCGGTGGACTTTTTGTGGGATACGTGAAAGGCGGTGCCAATGCGGATAAGTCTTTAACTTTTGAGCTCTTAAAAACAAACTGCTCATACTCACAATTTATTTGTACTAAAACTGTTCTACGTATGGCTAAACAACGTTTGAAAAAGTAAATGAAATACAAAATGTAAACTTTTCAATTTGGATATTCTGCAGAGTAGTGATTAGATGGGGGATGGGGCCATGTGCAGAAGTTCACGCAAGTGAGGAAAGTTTTTGACTGTCATTCACCTGGGAGTGGCCAGAAACAATTATTTTGCATACACCTAGAATGACCGGTCCCTTAAATAAGAAGGTGTTGCTGCCCAGTTGGTTGATGTCCTCAGAAAATTAAAGGCTGACATTGTGAAATATACTACAGCGGGCATATAAAGAAGCGAAAATTTGGTGTCGGATTCGTGGTGGGAGAGAGACTCCGTCGCCGAGTACTGGCATTCACTCTGGTTGATGAACGTCTCGCCACAATCCGCATCAATACGAAATTTTTCAACACCACTCTAATTTGCGTCCGCGCCCCGACGTAAGAGAAGGACGATGTGACTAAGAAAGCCTTTTACGAGCGCTTCGAACGCAGTTATGAGCGCTGCCCCCACCATGACGTCAAAATTGTGCTTGGCGACATCAGCGCTAAGGTGGGCAAAGAAGGTATTTTTGGAAAAACAGTCGGAAAATTCAGCCTCCACGACGAAACATCCACAAATGGGCTGAGGCTGATCGACTTCGCCGGGGCCCGAAATATGGTCGTCTGTCGCACTAGATTCCAGCACAAAAAAATTCACCAAGCCACTTGGATGTCTCCAGATCGAAAAACTCTCAACCAAATCGATCACGTTGTGATTGACGGAAGACATGTATCCAATGTTTTAGCGGTGGATACGTTCTGAGGTCGTAATATCAACTCGGATCACCACATCGTCGCAGCGAAGATACGCCTCTGTTTATCGAAGAACGCCCGTCAACAAACACAAGGAAGGTTCGACGTTGAAAAGCTGCAATCACAACAGACTGCCGACCGATTTGCTACTCATCAGCAACCCGATATAAGGGCACTATGGGACGACATTTCAAACTGCCTACGTACAGCTTCAAACGAAACTATTGGACTTCGGAAATGTCGCAAAAACAGCTGGTACGATGAGGACTGCCGTGTAGCGGTAGATGGAAGACAGACTGCCAACCTCGCAACTTTGCGAGCGGCCACAACACGTGCGGGGTGGGATGGATACCGAGAACTGAAGAGGAATGCAAGACGCGTCTGCAGACAAAAAAAAGAAAGAGGCCGAGATGCGTGAGTACGGAGAGCTTGAAAAGCTGGCCGACAAGGTTAACGCTCAAAAATTCTAGAAAAAGATACGGCGACTTACAGAAGGTTTCAAGACCGGAGCAAACTCTTGAAGGACCCAGGGAGATGAGCTAGTGACAGATGCGCAGAGTATACTGGATTTATGGAGGGAACACTTGTCCAGCCTGCTGTATGGCAGTGAAGAAGGTGAGCCCGAAAACCCAATTGATGACGATGGAAAAGTTGTTCCGTTACCTGACTATGAAGAAGTCTGAATAGCAATCGTCCGCTTAAAAAACAACAAAGCGGCAGGGACCGATATATTACCGGCCGAGCTATTCAAATACGGCGGTGAAGAACTGATTAGGTGCATGCATCAGCTCTTTGCAAAATATGGTCGGATGAAAGCATGCCCGACGATTGGAATTTAAGTGTGCTCTGCCCGATCCATAAAAAAGGCGATCCCACTTTCTGCGTCAATTACCGTGGAATAACCATTATTAACATCGCATATAAGGTCCTATCAACAAACTGATTGGACCTTATCAGTGTGGCTTTAGACCCGGTAAGTCAACCATTGACCACATATTCACCATGCGCCAAACCTTAAAAAAAAGCGACACACACCACCTTTTCGTCGATTTTAAAGCCGCCTTCGGCAGCACGAAAAGGAACTGCCCCTATACCGCTATGTTTTAATTTGGTATTCCCGCAAAACTTATACGGCTGTGTAAACTGACCTTAAGCAGCAATAAAAGTTCCGTCAGGATCGGGAAGGAAGGTTTCAGACAAGGTGACTCTTTATCGTGTGACTTTTTTAACTGATTGATTGAGAAAATAATACGAGCTGCAGGGCTGAATAGAGAAGGTACAATCTTCTATAAGACCGTACAGCTGCTGGCGTATCGACATTATTGTCCTCAACAACCGCGCCGTGAGTTCTGTTTTCTCCAGACTTGATAAAGAAGCGAAGCAAATGGGTCTGGTAGTGAATGAGGGCAAGACTAAATATTACTGTCATCAAACAAACAGTCATCGCATTCGCGACTCGGCTCCCACATCACTGTTGGCAGTCATAACTTCGACGTCGTATATAATTTCGTCTATCTAGAGACCAGCATTAACACCAACAACAATGTCAGCCTGGAAATCCAACGCAGAATCACTCTTGCCAACTGGTTCTACTTTGGACTAAGTAGGCAATTGAAAAGTAGAGTCCTCTCTCGACGAACGAAAACCAAACTCTACAAGTCGTTCATCATACCGGTCCTACTATATGGCGCAGAAGCGTGGACGATGTCAACATCTGATGAATCGGCTCAAAGAGTCTTCGAGGGAACGAACGATTTCTGGTCCTTTGCGCATTGACAACGGCGAATACCGCAGACGATGGAACGATGAGCTGCTCGAGCTATACTGACATTGACATAGTTCAGCGAATGAAGTCGTCCGAAGGGATGAAACACTCCAGCTTTGAAAGTATTCGATGCAGTACTCCTGGTGGAAGCAGGGGAAGAGGAAGACCTCCGCTCCGTTGGAAGGATGAGGCGAACTAAATTTTACTTATCTAAAATTTTAACAACCACAGCTAATGCTAACACAATCAGTTAGTTGAATTTGAAGAAGAAGAAAATAGTAAGAAAGTCTTCACGGAAATCCAAGGGATTTAAATGACAAGAAATGATATACAGATGACTTTAATTGTAGCAGTTCGTTACATCGCATTTAGGGTGCAGTTGAAGCTAATTAACTTAATCGAAACACGGAAATAGTCTGCTTTGATAAGCAAACCGTAGGGAGGGAGATTGGTGATAGATGAGTTGATTCGTGTAGAGCGGGCCTTGAAATGTATATAAGACATCCGAGTATATACGTTGCGAATATTTGGCAGAAGGCATTATCATTTGTTTTTCCAGAGTTGTTCCATCATTTATTCTGAAGGCCTTTGCAAAATCGTTATGGACATGTATAGTATTTGTATGTTTTACTCTAGGCGTTAAGTGTTTTAAGTTTTTAATATACACATTAACTACAATAATTAAAAGAAAATATATTATTGTACCTAGCTCTTTACGCGCTTTTGCGATAAATTCCCAAATGATTCTGAAGTGGTTTGGAACTGTATATTTTTATGTGAAATCAGTTTTCAACATAGCATTTTCATGTTAGAAAACGAAATGACAATAGATTATGAAAATGGTGGTTTATAATTCCTGTATGTCTCTGGTGGAACAGGTAAGACATTCCTCATGCCAGTAGTTTTAGCCACTGTTTGTGTGAGATCCAAGATTGCGGTTGCAATTGCTTCTTCTGGAATAGCAGAAATTGTTAGAAAGGATCAATCAGCATTGCAATTGCCGTTAAACTTCTTCTTATTGCAAAACACTCCGCAATAGCCTAAGGTTTGTCAGCATCGAAAATTATCATAATATTAGCACTTAACCTAATATTGAAAAATCTACGCAATGACTTGAAACGTTTTAGAGGCGCAGTGATTTTACTATCTGGCAATTTTCGCCAACCACTTGCCAGTAGTTCTCAGATCAATTGCTGCAGACGAAATAATCGCTTGCCTTAAATGATTAATGATCGATTACTGTCGATAAATCAAGCGGATTGATTTTATTTCCGCGTAGATGACTTAAACTACATAATTCAGAATGAGATCATTGGTACACTGTACTCATTCAAATCTCTTGGCTGTGTAACAAATAAAAATGAAGCCACTAACTCTCCAATTGAATTTTTAAACTCTTAGCGTTCGCACTTAATACCGCACTATTTACGACTAATGATTGTGTACTACTAACATATGCTTTAAAACATATATATAATTGGCGCTTTGTAACCGCTAAGATATTTTCGGCCGAGCCTCTCCTACCATTTGTGGTATATGTGGTGGGACCTTCAGTTGATACTAAGCTTCCGAACGGCTGATGGTTTTCATAAGGAGCTTATTTCATGTCAGAAATACTCTCGGAGGGGTTGACATTCCCTGCCGAGAGGCGACCGCAATTAGAAAAAAATAGCTTAATTTTTTTATTTAAATTAATTTTCCTTAATATTGGTAAATTGATGAACAATGTGATTTAGCGATATGCTATTTGAGTTAAACGTCTTTAATTTCCAAACCGCCTTGCATTCGCCATCACCAGGCCAATCCTTGAAAGTTTGTTGTCTGAATATAGAAAATCAATGTTTTTCACATAGTCAATCATATGTGGCATGTTCACGAAACGCTAGACAATCTATGTTATTTGTTCTTGCGGCTGATAGCAAAACGTCTATCGCAACGTACATCACTGCACAGTGTAATCCATGTACCAATACATGGCCAATAAAAAATTGTTTTTTGACCTGATTTTTTTTTTTAAATATATGTATTTGTTATCCTAAGAAAAAAATTTAATGCTTCTAAGGCGGAAGACAGTTCGCAGAGTCAGCTAGTACGAAATTAAAAAACTAACTTTAGTATTAAATTTTCTTTTAGGACATAAACCTAAGGATCAAGGGCTTTGCGAAAAAAAATCGACTTAGTAATTAGTGGCTGTCAAAATAATTACTTTCGACTTCATATATATAATTATTTATATAAAGGGTGGTTAAATTTCAAGGGCCGATGTTGAATGTGAACCACACCTAAACGCCAAGTTTTTTTCCGAATTTAATTTGACATTTCTCTATTTCAGACTTACTCAATTTGAACCATGGAGAGATACACAATCCAACAACGTGTTAAAGTTATCCAGACTTATTATGAAAATTTTCGAAGAAAATCATATTCAGTGATGAGGCACATTTTCACCTCAGTGGATTCGTCAATAAACAGAATTGCCGCATTTGGGCGAATGAGAATCCAAGAGTGATTGTTGAAAAACCAATGCACCCACAAAGAGTGACTGTTTGGTGCGGTTTATGGGCTGGCGGCATCATCGGGCCGTATTTTTTCCAAAATGAGGCCGGTCAGGCAGTTACTGTGAATGGTGTTCGCTATCGTGAGATGATAACGAATTTTTTATGGCCACAATTGGAAGATATGGATGTGGACGATATGTGGTTTCAGCAGGACGGTGCCACTTGCCACACAGCTAACGAAACAATGGCTCTTTTGCGCAACCCCCAAGATCATGTGATTTGACACCGTTGGACTTTTTTCTCTGGGGTTATTTGAAAGAAAAGGTATACGTCGATAAGCCAGCAACAATTCAAGAGCTAAAGGATGAGATAATTCGGCACATTAACGGCATAGAAACTCCATTATGCCTCAGCGTCATCGAAAATTTGGACCATCGTATGGCTCATTTGGCCGATATTTTGTTACATACATAATTGAGTAATACCAATATATCATAATAAAATAAAATTTCAATAATTTCCTAAATAGTTTGTGTTTTATTCAAAACAAAAAAAACATCGGCCCTTGAAATTTAACCACCCTTTAATTGGCACTTTGTAACCGCTGAAGCGATTATCGGCCGAGCTCTTCCTCCAATTTGAGGTTTTGCGTCTTGATGTTTTTTTCCAACAAATGGAGGGACCTACAGTTTATACTAAGCCGCCTCCGAACGGCTGATGGTTTTTTTACGAGGAGCATTTTATTTCATGTCCGAAATACACTCGGAGGGGTGGACATCCACTGCCGAGGGGCGATACCCATTAGAAAATTTAACTTATTTTTTTATTTAAATTAATTTTCCATAACTTTTGAATGTTGCTGGCCCTGCTAACCACTCGGCTATCGACTTCATAGGGTTTCGAAATTTCGGCAGTTGTTGCGATTTGCACCAAAACGAGAAAACCAAACATATAATACATGTTTACAATGATAACTATACACTATGTTCAATGCATGCTATCAAACACAAAATGAATCATAAAAAAATTCTTATCGTTTTAATTATTAAATTGATATCAATTAATGTTTCTAGTTTTTAAAATGATTTATTCTAAAAACTTAGACTAAAGAATTTATAAATACACACAAACAATAGTCATACAATACTTTCCATAGTTTTCCTTGGTAAAATATAATAGTGTATAATACATCCTTAAAATGTACAATCAAAATAATATTTAAATCCATATATATAACTACAAAATATAAATTAAATTCTATCGTATGAACTAAATAAGCGAAATACAATCAAATAATTTTCGTGCCTTTTAAGTTACATTAATTTCATTCTGTGGATAAGAAGGAACTTCATGCTTTTGTATAAAGTTCGATGTGCCTACTTAAAAATACCATTAAGAAAAAGAATTTTAATTGGTACCACCACGATCTGCTGCCAAGATAGCGATAGCTTTGTAATGAAATATAATTTGAAAATTTATATTTTAACCAGGGCACGCACTGAAATGATTTTGTTCAAAATTTAAATTACTATTCATACAGTTCCAATTTCATTAACAATTTAACGAAACTGATATTGGAGCCAAAAAAACAAGGGAAAAAAATAAATATTTTCCACAATAATATCCTTTTCAATGACATTTTTTATAATTTTATAAACTAGCTTTCAATAGCACAACAAAAAAAGGACCCTAGAGGACCACTAAACGTCCTGGATCTCTTAAAATACTGTGGGGAGCGTGGATTACAAACAGACAAAACCATTGCACGCAGAAAGCAAAAGTGATTTTATTGTGCTTGCTGGTATACCCTTGAGATATTACCTTGAGCTGAATGCAGTGTGCACGAAACACACCTTTGCGAGTACCAAGCGTTCATCCAATTGAGACATCTCATCTTCACGATGCCAATAGTTCCAGCTTTGTAAGAACTTCGGTAAGAACTCTAACAGACCGGAATGCAAAAAAAAAAAAAGCGGCATTGCAGATGAGACAAACCTACACAGTTCCTCACGTTTTTATATGGTTTTCATATCAATGAATCAATATAGTCAGCTTGGATTGCAGAACGACCAAACAGTTATTTATCTTACAGAAAAATTCTGTTTTGCTTTAATTAAATAAGGATAAACCTAACAAAATTTTTGAATCAAATTGTTGTGATAAATAAGTAAAATAAAAACTTGCAACGGAAAATCTACATCCTTGATTGGCATATTCGCTAAGTTTAAATATAATTAATATGCAATCTCTTGTCAAGTTATTAAAGAGTTATTTAACTGTCATATAGGATGCAAAAAAAATTTCATTCCGTTAAATTTGGGGTAAATCAACATATTTTTCTTATTTAACAATTATGACTTAATAAATTCACACTCACAAACTCTGTACAACTTATTACACACAATTATTACTTTTAAAGTGTAGCACATTCTTTAAACGCCTAGCAATGCAACTAAATCAAAACCATAACGTGTACTCCTACGGGTTACTATCGGAGTTCTGTTAATACAAAATTCAACTTAAAATGCTGGTTCTCAATAACTTCAATTACTGTTTACTAAAACCTCTGTCTTTGGCGATTCTGCTTTTCTTAATGCATTAAAATTAATTGTACAATATTACGCAAGACTTTTGAAAGAGCATATATATTACATAAAATTTATTTAATTACGTTTTTATACACTGCATTGTAATACTTAAATTAATGACAATGGGAAGATTTTGTTCTACGCATCTATAAAAATCCCAAGAAATAAAACATTGTTCGAATTTCCTCACGATGAAGTATTATTCATATTTGATTTGATAAAATACACCTCATTTGAAATAATTATAACTCGATATATGTTAATAAAGGTCAGTACAAAAAAAATTCTAAGAGCTCAGAAGCGTCAAAAAGTAGCATTGCAGTGAAAGTGAAATATCTCGTTATTTGTAAGTAAAATGTATCGTCTTATATGCAAGGTTTAATATAAATATTCAAAGCTGATTTTGGTTTTAAGTTTTTTTAGGCTATAAACTAAAAAAACAGGGGTCACTGCAAGGAAAAAATCAACTTGGCAAATAACGGCACACTAACATAAAGTAAATCTTATACATATACAAAAATGAATTTCTTTTCGTTTATCTCGCCAGGACAAGAGAATGGATGCACCGATTTTGATAATATTGGTCTTTATGGCAGTTCAAGAATGGCTAGAAACATCAGGGAAGTAGATTGACGTATTCGAAAAAATCACGTTTATTGCTTGATTTTACTTGAGATTCTTTCCCTTTCGGAAAATGATCTTTTTGGCAAAAAAAAAAAAAAAAGAGGATGATAAGTGGTGCAAAACTGTGCTTAAACGTTTCAACGTTATTATGCGCAATCATATATCAGAATAGTGGCGTTCAGATTAGATTAGAAATGAATATCTCTGGAAGACTTTTATAAGTGAAATAACGAATATCTCCGACTATGTCAGACACGCACGTTCATGAGTAGATAAAAGAAATGACTAATACGACTTCTTTTAAACTTCCAATTATAAAATCTAAATCGAACAATATACAGAAAGCAACAACAACGTGTGGCCGGATTTTTTATTGTAGTATACAATACATATATATAAATAGAAGATAATTTTTATTGTAAGACATGTTTACGCTAAGATTTTTTGGCTGCTTTTAACGTATTTCGTATATGTATGTTTGACCCGAGGCGATTCAATCGCGGAATTTCTAACAGAAAATTGTATCGTGGGGAAGTTTAAAAAAAAAAAATAAAATAAAAATTTAATTTTTTCGCAGATTTTTCAAATTTTCATAACTTTTTTAGAACTTTAAATTGCAGAACAATGAGATGCTTTCCTGTCGTGTTTGTTTTGCAACTATTACTGGATGCGTTAGATTTACTTTACCTAAATACTGTTAAGCTAAATGATTTGTATAATATAAAAATTCATTTTACTTTATAATTTATATAAAAATCAGTCAATTTTGTGTTCTTTTTTCGTTTATGTTTGTTTTTATATCCATACGTGTATGTGTGGTATGTTTATTATTTGTGGTCGTGATTATTATGCAACTCCACCTACAAATAATGGAAAACTAAACAGAAAAATTAAAATAGACAATAGAAGTACTTAAGCAGCAGCTCTAGTGAGTATCTTTAATGTTTGTCTATAATAAATGCATTCATTAATTTTACTTTGCACTGTTCACTTTGAATTTCTTATATTAATTACATGTAATTGTTCATGGCTCTTTTAAGAAATTATAAATATGATTCAATGACAACACTTGAAAAAAGAAAACAAATACGTTTTTGATGTGTGACATGTCTGAATACTTTAGGACATACGTAGAATATGTGGCGGAATCTATTCATGTTACAAAGTCGAAAGAAAAAAGGAAATTAACCTCAAGTTGACAATAAGTTGTATTTACACTGTGCAAATTATATTTGTTTTTTGAATACGAGATAAGAAGCTTCAATGGTGTATTTCAACTTTGGTAGGCAAAATAGTCTCGTTTGCATTGGCTTTTAGAGTTCAACAGAATTTGAACATGACTTGACTTATAAATAAATTATGTATATCAAAAACAATAAAAAATCACTTTTCCAAGAGCAACAGAGCTATTGCACATATCATACAGTAATAAATCTATTAAACACCATAGCAAAACTGCTGACACTACTATTAGGTCAACACCCCCTAATATTTCGGTTTACACCGGCAGTATCGAATTATTGCTTATGTATAAAATTTATAGTCGTTGTGTTATTAAATTATGCATTAGTCAAATTTTTTAGACAATAAATTACGTTTCTGCTTATGCCTGTATTACGATATAAATATGCTCTGATAATGATACGATAGAACTGAGGAAACTTGGTAAAATTATACTGAATACAATTTTTTCCTTCTGAAAGTTTAACAACCTCTACTCTCCCGACATCATGTTGTGTACTTGCTCCAGTTTAAAGGCAAGCCGCTGTTTTTGTGAGAACTCATCTTCTTCTAATGTTACGGTCAACTGTTCATTGTATTTTACAGCATATGTGTATAGTTCATGGAGAGCACAATTTGTATTAAACTCCGTGGTATGCAACTAAAAAATTAAATTTTGTTAAAATGACAATGAAGAACACTGCAAAATAGCTTTATGAATCCGTACTCTTGATTCTTCAGCTAGCATAGCATTCATATCCTGATCAGAAATTGACGGCATTTCTCTAATGTCACGATAATACCTTTCAACCCATTTGCGATATTCTGGTATATCTTTAGCGTAAAGTAGTTTTGAGCTCGGGGAATCCTTGCCTGCACGGAAATTTTATCGATTAATTTGAAAATTATCCTTTTTGTGAGCTTACCTAAGCGATGATCTGATGTTGAACACGAATCCATAAATGTCTGAGCCACAACCGACAAGCAAGAGTCAACTATATTTGACTTGTGTATGTCGAACACAAAATTTGGATTTTTGATCAAATTAACCCAAAATCTAGATTTAAGATGAAGTGTTACAAATAAAAACTAAATATTTCAAATATCACAAAAGATACCTCAAAGGCAAGCTATTACTCTTCCATGTATGTACAACTTCATGATCAGTAATTCCATGTAATATGGCTTGGTCATCCAAAAAATCAAACATGTATTTAATTGCTAAGGGCAAAGCGGAACCTCGATGAGCCGTGCTAAATATTGTCTCAAAAAGATCATCTACAAATTTCTGTAAAGTTCCCTTAGTTGCCAATAGACGGGTTAAGTATATTTCCGACACCAATTTGTTAACACGTTCTCCTTCCTTTTGAATATCGCTATCGTGGTGTTTAACTAAATGCCAACATTTTACACCATTTTCATGTAAGTCATTGTTTAGTGGGCTACCAGCACGGCTAAACGTTGGTGAGGAAGATGTATATTTCGATAAATTCAATGTTTCATATCTGTGGGCGAAACGATTGAATCAAAAATGGAGCAGTGTAATTCAAATATCTATTGTATATCAATTAGAAATTCAAAATTTATATATTAACTGCCTAAATATTTAGTTTTCTTGGTAATCCTGAAGCAAAGTGCTTTCGAAATCCGAGTGCCGATAAGTTAATAAGTTTAAGATTGAATACTACCTACGGCAAATAGAAATTCAGTAATTTACTTACTTGTGACACTTTTCATTTTTGTCAGAGAGTATTGAGAAGTTATAATTAGAGCTTTGCTTGGGGACTAAGCTCAATCCGGCACCATCGGGAACATTGTAGTGCTGCAATGTATTTAGTTTCTTCCATTCACTCTCCGTTTTAGATGTTGTATCCTCGTCATATAAAAGGACGCGACCACTGGCTCCAGTACGCCACTCTGAAGAGAAACCATTTTTTTTATATATAAAATAAACACAACATAACTTGACTATACCTAGGTCTAAATCATCTTTTCGTGGCCGCTGACTTGAGGGAATGTTACGATAAATAGTGTCCACACATTTGTCTTTAACTTGACCTATGGTGTCACAATCGAGGACTTTTACTGGAACGTTTTCTGTATGTGTTGGCATCATGTCTATACTGTTGCAGAAAATTGGCTGTTGTATAATACTTGCATATACGGTCATAGGGCGAAAATCTATGAGTTGACGTATAAGCTTTTCTTCGCTCAGGGAATACCGAGCCTCATGTGTACAAGCATCAACCGGGCCCTTGTCTACTTGACCTTTTACAGCTCTAAAGAGCATATATAATGGTTCTCCAGCACATTCCTTAAGAAATTTATATAGCAAGAATGTGAACCATGCACTTAACATTTTTTCCGCCACACTTTCGGTTCGACGTAATAGTAGCTTCGGGTGACTTTTGCCCTCTATACATTTCTCAATTAAATCACCAAGTAAAGTTTTCAATATATCAGTGCAATATTCTAGCTTCGACTGTAGTGTTACCATTATTAGGGATGCCACATTAACGCGTTCACGCATGGAAAAATATCGATTTGATTCTAGTGTTCTAATAAAAAGGAGTAAAAAGGTTTTATTCATTATAAGCTGACCAAAAAGACGCAGACCCTTTTCTTTTCGTAGTAACTCAGGCCTCTCCCATTGTAGGACGATGTGATCCTCATGATTTGGAAAAAGGATTTTCATAGCATACGTACGATAGTCCAAAAATGGTATACCTCCAGATGTAAGATCACCGGTTAAATCGGTCATTTCAGTTTGAAGTTCGGCAAATGCCTCTTTACATTCAGCAGCAACTCGAAGCTCTAATATATCCATTTGTTCTTGCATATTCCGTAAAACTCGATTAGATTCCGAAGTTTTCTTTTTATATGCTACCAGAAGGGCGACAAAGATCATAAGTATCGCCACGGTTCCCACACCGATGACCAGTAGTACATTTTTGCTTAAATCATGTATTAAATTAGGCGATGCATAACTTAGAACTCCAATTCGATATTCTAAAGATTGCCCAATTCTAACTATAACTTCAGGGCCGGATTCATTGCTTGATTCTGTCGCCGATTCCGGCGGCGGTCGACACGTTAATTGTTGCCGTGATAATGAAGTTATATTACAAATGCCTTTACCAATGCGTACCACCACATCAGTTTCTTTACACGCACGGTCCAAATTTCGTCCATTTATTGTTAAATACTCACTTTTGTAATATTTTATATCCTCTTCGAAATTGAAGTACAATGGATTTGGATAAAGTTCAAAATGGTTATTATGTATACTAGACAGATTCTGAACACGCAAAACATTGTCCATAATGAATCCGTATTCGAGCAGCACCGGATTCTCTGCATTAAGTATATCGTTGCCAGCTTCTATAACAGGCGAATAACAAATCATATGTGTCGCGGATTCCACCTTACACTGACTATAGAATATTTTATTCTTATAATACACGTACATTCTAGGACTTTGAATATAATTAAATTGAGTTCCAGTCACTACAATTTCAATACCACCGGCTGGAATACCCCTAGGTACTTTGAGTTGACTAATTGGCCCAGACGAAACTTGATCAATAGTGGGATCAAGTACGTACTTGAAATTAAATTCGTTAAATTCGCGTTGACCGTTATCAAACAACATTTTGAGTCTTCCTTCAATAATTCCTGGTGAAGGCGCTGTGCGACAAATAGCTTCTGTGACGTCTACACTTAATATGTCGCATCGCAAATGATCATTTATAAAAGCTTGGATTCGCGAACCAGCATTCAAGTATTTGCCAATTATGCGTAAATGAGTACCTCCAGAAACAGGACCATATTGAGGAGAAAAATTTGTAATTTTTGGATCCACAAACTCATAGTCCTCTTTGGATTCGCCACGGTAATCTCCAATTTGAACAACTATTCTCCCATTCCGATATAATTGAACTCCGGGGCTATCCACATTGCAGACAATTTCTTTAGTATCTACATAGAACTGTTGAAATGGCATGCAGCTAATACCAGCTATACGCACACCGGAATAGATGTCAGAGAAATTTTTTCCCAAATTTATGCCGCGTATCGTAATGTTGGTTCCTCCTTCCCAGGGTCCCGTTTTAGGGTAAAATAAACGGATTTCGGGATTGGGACACGTCTCCATGCGATTCAGCCAATCTGTTTTACCTTCGTTGTTTTTATTACATTGTTCCTCTACTTCACACGTATTGGTGGAAGAACACCAACCACAATTATATTTTTCTGCCAAAGCTAAGCACATTCCACAGCTATCTGCCATATCGCGACATCTATAAATCACAACTATAAAGGGACAGAAGCAACACATGATTAATTTAAAATTATATTCACAAACTGTGGTCGGTAGATAAAATGATGTTCCAAATCCATATTCGTTACAAGTGTAAAAATAATCACAAAAAAATAAAAGCGGGATTTTATATCAACTAATAATCGATTACGTGTAAAAATTTTCTTAAACACATTTTAGAACCAAATTTTGCAATAAAATAAACAAAAGCTGCTAATTATTAACAAAGAAATATCTACACGTATGAGTGCGCTATATATTGTAACGATTTTCGCTTTCCCAAATCCTTTTGAGTTTGATTACTGGATTGTTAAATAAAAATCACAAGATTTTTCATTACAAATTCTTGATTGTAAAGAATTCAACCAATGTTTGTTTATTACTCAATAACTATACGCGAATACTTATTTTACAATTCTAACATTACTGGAGCTGACGATCTACCTGCAGAACTATTCAAACATGGCGGTGAAGAGCTGATAAGGTGCATGCATCAGCTACTTTGCAGAATATGGTCAGACGAAAGCATGCCCGACGATTGGAACTCAAGTGTGCTCTGCCTAATCCATAAAAAAGGGGACCCCACAGTCTGCGCTAATTATCGTCGGATAAGCCTCCATAATATTGTCTATAAGGTCCTGTCGACCGTATTGTGTAAAAGAGCAAAGCCCACCGTCAAATAACTGATTGGACATTATCAGTGTGGGTTTAGACCCGGTAAGTCTACCATTGACCAGATATTCACCATGCGCCAAATCTTGGAAAATACTCGTGAAAAGAGAATCGACTCACACCTCCTTTTGGCGATTTTAAAGCCGCCTTCGACAGCACGAAAAGGAGCTGTTCGATACCAAACGAGGTTTCGGACAAGGTGATTCCTTATCATGTGATTTCTGCAATTTATTGCTGGAGAAAATAATACGAGCTGCGAAGCTGAATAGAGGAGGTACAATCTTCTATAAGAGTGTTCAGCTGCTGGCGTACGTCGATGATATTGACATTATTGTCCTCAACAACCGCGCTGTGAGCTCTGTTTTCTCCAGACTGGATAGGGAAGCAAAGGATATGGATCTGGTAGTGAACGAGCACAAGACGAAGTAGCTCCTGACATCACACAAACAGTCATCGCATTCACGACTCGGCTCCCACGTCACTGTTGATAGTCATAACTTTGAAGTCGTAGATATTTCGTCTATGTATTAACATTAACAACAATGTCAGCCTGGAAATTCAACGCAGAATCACTCTTGCCAGCAGGTGTTTCTTTGGACTGAGTAGGCAATTGAAAAGTAAAGTCCTCTCCCAACGAACGAAAGCATTGATATTTGCATTTAAAGATGGGAAATTATTCATTTTATTTTTTATACATTTTTTAACTTACAATTTTTCTCAATTGAACAGTATTTAGTTAAAACTTAGTAAGAAATAGGCATTTTTCCAAAATCCCAACCCCATCGACACATTCCATCAGCTGCGGTATTCACCGGTCCCAACTCGTGAAGGACCGTAAATCTTAAGCAAACCCTTTCTTTCGAAAACTGCTAATGCCGACTCACCAGATGTTGTCATCGCCCATGCTTCCGCACTATATAGCAGGACGGAAACGATGAGTGACTTGTAGAGATTGGTTTTCGTTCTTCGGGAGAGTACTTCACTTTTCAATTGCTTACTCAGTCCAAAGTAGAGCATGTTGACATGAATGATTCTGCGCTGGACTTCAAGACCGACTTTATTATTGGTGTTCATGCTGGTTCCTAGATGGACGGAATTTTCTACGACTTCAAAGTTATGACTGTCAACAGTGACGTGAGAGCCGAGTCGCAAATGCATGACTGTTTGTGTAATGACAGGAAATATTTCGTCTTGCCCTCGTTCACTACCAGACCCATTCGCTTCGCTTCTTTACGAAGTCTGGAGAAAGCAGAAATCACGGCGCGGTTGATTGTTGGCCTCAGAGCAATGTAACAGGTGTACACTCTTATAGAAGATTGTACTTTCTCTAAAACCTAGTTTGGTAACGAACGGCTCGGAGGAGGCCCTTGCGACCCTGGCGTCGCTTTTAGTGTTGTTGTTGTTGTTGCAGTAACGGCTGGTTAACCTCGCTTAGGGCACGTTTTGTTTATCTAAGTCGCCGAGGTCATCTAAAGGGAAGTCCAGGAAACGTGCTGTTTCGACGGAATTGGACCAAAGGGAGAGAGGGGTTAGATGAGTCGGTTCAAGGGGGCATGTGAAGAGGTGTTTAGTGTCGTGCGGAGACTCCCCACATGCAGGGCATACGTAGAGCTCGTTGTCTGCTATAGGTGGTGGTTCTACTTCGAGTACGCCATTCACGGGAAGGGAGTCTTTGAAAGTGTTAACTGACTCCTGGTGAATGGCGTTCAGTGCTTGTCGGTACGCCGTCCTGTCCAGCGGTTGTTTCACGTGTTGCTGGATGGTGCTCTTTAAGTCGAGTACTCCCTTCCTGATGCGCCTAGGTGGAGGTTCGGCTTCTATAAGGTGTCTTCTGGGGTGCTCACTGCGGTAGCATCCCAACAGGAACTTCTTGCACAGCAAAGCATTATATACCTTAACTCGTAGCATAGATACTTCGCTGTGCAAGTGATGCTCCGGCGACATCAGGAGGTTTCCTGTCGCAGTCCTAAGGGCGGTGTTTTGGCAGGTCTGTAACTTTCTTCACTGCGTCTCGTTCGTCCCCGGTGCCCAAATCGATGCAGCGTAATTTACGACCGGCCGGCCAATTGCTTTGTAGGTTGCCAGCAAGGTTTCCTTATCTTTACCCCATGTGCTGCCGGCTAGCGCTTTGAGTATTTTGTTGCGGCCCTGGAGTTTTGCGGCAATTGCGGTCGTATGCGGAGTGCAGGCTATCGAATGTGACCCCTAAAATCTTAGGGGTGTTTACAGTCGGAATTTTTTGGTCATCAACTTTCACATCGAGTTCTAGCCGGTACTCCTTCGTCCAGCTGGTGAAGAGGGTAGCCGAGGATTTCGTCGGTTGTATGTTTAGATGTCTTGCAGTGAAGAAACGGGAGAGATCGGCGAGGTAGCCGTTCACTTTCGAACATAGGCTATCAATATCCTGGCCAGACGTCAATATCGAGCAATCATCGGCATACGAGGTTAGTGAAACTCCTTCCGGTGGAGGAGGGAGCTTCGAGATATAAAAATTAAACAGTAGCGGGGAGAGGACACCAACGTGCGGAACCCCCTGTTTAATTTTTCTCAATTTAGATGTTTCTCCTCGGAATTTAACCGATGATTGTCGACCACTCAGGTAGCCCATGGCTCACCTCTGCAACCCCGGCGGTAATGAGGATTGTTGTTGTTGTTGTTGTTGTAGCCGCAAAAATATTCCTCAAAGTAATTTTTGGGGAATGTTGCGGGAATGACAGCCCTTGGCCGGATAAAAAATCCGGGTCGTTCCGGTATAAAGACCCGACTGTCGCGGGAACTATTGGATTTTAGTCACCTCTTACGACAGGCATGCCTTACCGCGGGTAAATTCTTGAACCCCTAACCTCTATGTCGCTAAGTAGCACTGAATGATTGACAGTGTCAAAAGCTTTTGACAAATTCAGTGCTACCAGGACAGTTCTCGCGCCGGGTCGGTTTTGGTTCAGGCCATTGACTATCTGGGTGTTTATGGCGTTAAGTGCCGTTGTGGTACTGTGCATTTTCCGGAAGCCATGCTGATGTGCTGCTGGACTCAGATGGTGAGTAAAAGTCGGGAGCCTTGCTACTGGGGAGAGGAAAGTTATCGGCCGAAAAGACTCTCCTTTGTTCGCTGGTTCTCCCGGTTTAAGTGGCGGGACCACCCTACCATCTTTCCACACATCCGGTATCATTAGGGTGGCCAAAGACAAGTTGAGGACCTTGATGAGATAGTCTGCTCCCGCTGGTCTGAGATGTTTTAGCATCAGCGTGCTTATTCCGTCTGGACCGATGGATTTGGAGACTTTCGCCTTCCCGATGACCCCCTGAATCTCCTCCCTGGAGAAATCAAGCGCCGCGCTTGTGTTTGGCAGTTTGCGCATACGGTGGGTTACACATCGTTTGTCTACCGAAGGATACAAAATAAAAAGTCGGCTAAAATAGCTCGCGCATCTCTTCGGGTCCGACGAGGCGCGATCACCGAATGAAATTTCCACCCGGTCATCGCGTCTCGTCGGGTTAGACAGCGACTTGACTGTAGCCCAGAGCTTGATTGCCCCAGAGGAGAGGTTGCAGGACCTTAAGCGCTCCTCCCACTTTTTCCGCTTGTGCTTGTTTACTACGGTCCGAATCTAAGCGTTTAAAACCCTGATTAGAGGATTCCCGGGATCGGAGTTACGGAGGATGTCGCGCCTTGCTGCTAAAGCCGCCGCTTCGGTCGGGAAATTAGAGCGGATTTCCGCAATTCGGCCTGCCGGGATGAAGCGGGCAACAGCGGTCACAACAATCCTGAGGAATGATCGCTCACCAGAGGTGACGTCTGTTAGAGTGGGGAGGACACCGAAGGCGTTCTCGGTGAATTCCGTGACACCGGTCCAGTTAGCTTTTTTAAAGCTAACGAATGTCCAGTGATCCGCGGAAACAAAGTCGGGAGGTCTGTCAATCGAGATTTGAATGGGTAAGTGATCCGATGCTAGTGTCAGTATAGGTCGCCAGACTATACTGTTTATCAGACCAGCACCCTTATGGGTTAGAGGTTCAAGAGTTTACCCGCGGTAAGGCATGCCTGTCGTAAGAGGCGACTAAAATCCAATAGTTCCCGCGAGAGTGTTGTCTTTCATTTTTCCAAATGTAGAATCGTCTATCTGTTCCGCCAGCTCCATTCCTCTATGGTCATTTGATAGGCTAGAATGCCAAAGATCGTGATGCACGTTAAAGTCGCCCAAATGGGCAACTTGTAACAGGAAGAATGTATATATTAAATATTTCGAACTCTGAATCGCCTGACCGGATTTCTATGCCCTGACATTCTAGGGTAGTATCCCTGCAGTCGATGTCGCCGTCGATGAGACGATACTGCACGGTGTTGTGTAGGATGAACGCTAAACCCCCTCCTTGGTCTCGCTCGCGATCCTCGCGGATTATGTTGTATCCGACCCGGCTCAGAAGATCCGAGCGGGCGGTCAGCTCAGTTTCCTGGATCGCAGCAATTGACAGATGCTCCCGGCTCTTGTAGTCGACTACCTCGTCGATCTTCTGTTGTTGCTGTTGTTGTTGTTGTAGCGGCTTCGCTAACCCCGCTTAGGGCAGGCATAATCAGTCTAAGTCGCCGAGGTCATCTAACGGAAGGTCCAGGAAACGTGCTGTTTCGACAGGGTTGGACCAAAGGGAGAGGGGGGTTAGATGAGTAGATTTAAGGGGGCATGTGAAGAGGTGGTTAGTGTCGTGCGGGGGCTCTCCACATGCAGGGCATACGTTGGGTATGCTGGGGTCGAGTCTGGATATGTAGGAGTTTAACCTGCTACAGTATCCAGATCTTAATTGTGCCAATGTAGCACGGGTTTCTCGAGGCAGCTCGAGCTCACTGTCTGCGATAGGTGGTGGCTTGGTTCCGAGTACGCCATTCACTGGAAGGGAGTCTAGGAAGGTGTTGACTGACTCCTGGTGAATGGCGTTCAGTGCCTGTCTGTATGCCGTCCTGTCCAGCGGCTGTTGAACGTGGTGCTGTATGGTGCTGTTATAATCGAGTACTCCCTTCCTGATGTGCCTAGGCGGAGGCTCGGCTTCTAAGAGGTGCCTGCTGGGGTGCTCCGCGCGGTGGCATCCCAACAGGAACTGCTTGCACAGCAAAGCACTATGCTCCTTAACTCGCAGCATAGATGCTTCGCTGTGCAAGTGGTGCTCCGGTGACATCAGGAGGTTTCCCGTCGCAGTCCTAAGGGCGGTGTTTTGGCAGGTCTGTAACTTTCTTCACTGCGTCTCGTTCGTCCCCGGTGCCCAAATCGGTGCAGCGTAATTTACGATCGGCCGGCCAATTGCTTTGTAAGTTGCCAGCAAGGTTTCCTTATCTTTACCCCATGTGCTGCCGGCTAGCGCTTTGAGTATTTTGTTGCGGCCCTGGAGTTTTGCGGCAATTGCGGTCGTGTGCGGAGTGAAGGAGTGCAGGCTATCGAATGTGACCCCTAAAATCTTAGGGGTGTTTACAGTCGGAATTTTTTGGTCATCAACTTTCACATCGAGTTCTAGCCGGTACTCCTTCGTCCAGCTGGTGAAGAGGGTAGCCGAGGATTTCGTCGGTTGTATGTTTAGATGTCTTGCAGTGAAGAAACGGGAGAGATCGGCGAGGTAGCCGTTCACTTTCGAACATAGGCTATCAATATCCTGGCCAGACGTCAATATCGAGCAATCATCGGCATACGAGGTTAGTGAAACTCCTTCCGGTGGAGGAGGGAGCTTCGAGATATAAAAATTAAACAGTAGCGGGGAGAGGACACCACCCTGCGGAACCCCCTGTTTAATTTTTCTCAATTTAGATGTTTCTCCTCGGACTTTAACCGATGATTGTCGACCACTCAGGTAGCCCATGACCCACCTCTGCAACCCCGGCGGTAATGAGGATTCCTCAATGTCACTGAGTAGCACTGAATGGTTGACAGTGTCAAAAGCTTTTGACAAATCCAGTGCTACCAGGACAGTTCTCGCGCAGGGTCGGTTTTGGTTCAGGCCATTGACCACCTGGGTGTTTATGGCGTTAAGTGCTGTTGTGGTGCTGTGCACTTTTCGGAAACCATGCTGATGTGCTGCTGGACGCAGATGGTGAGTGAAGGTCGGGAGCAGTAAGGCCTCATGCGTCTTCGCTACTGAGGATAGGAGAGTTATCGGCCGATAAGACTCTCCTTTGTTGGCTGGTTTCCCCGGTTTAAGTAGCGGGACCACCCTACCGGTTTTCCACACATCTGGTATGATTAGGGTGGTCAGAGACAAATTGAGGACCTTGGTGAGATATTCTGCTCCCGCTGGTCCGAGATGTTTTAGCATCAGCATGCTTATTCCGTCAGGGCCGATGGATTTGGAGACTTTCACCTTCCCGATAACCCCCTGAACCTCTTCTCTGGAGAAATCAAGCAACGCGCTTGTGTTTGGCACTTTGCGCATACGGCGGGTTACACGTCTTTTCGCTTTGTCTACCGAAGGATGCAGTGTAAAAAGCCGGCTAAAATAGCTCGCGCATCTCTTCGGGTCCGACGAGGCGCGATCACCGGATGAATTTTCCACCCGGTCATCGCGTCTCGTCGGGTTAGACAGCGACTTGACTGTAGCCCAGAGCTTGGTTGCCCCAGAGGAGAGATTGCAGGACCTTAAGTGCTCCTCCCACTTTTTTCCGCTTATGTTTGTTTACAACAGTCCGAATCTCCGCACTTAAAGCCGCCGCTTCGGACGGGAGGTTAGGGCGGATTTCCGCAATTCGGCCTGCCGGGATGAAGCGGGCGGCAGCTGTCGCAATTATCCTGCGGAAAGAACGTTCACCAGAAGTGACGTCAGTTGGAGTGGAGAGAGCACTGAGCACTGAAGGCGTTCTCGGTGAATTCCGTGAAGCCGGTCCAATTAGCTTTTTTGAAGTTAACGAAGGTCCGGTGGTCCGCGGAAACTAAGTCGGGGGGTCTGTCAATCGAGATGTGTATGGGTAAGTGGTCCGATGCTAGTGTCAGTATAGGTCGCCAGACTATACTGTTTATCAGACCAGCACTCGCAATTGTTATGTCGGGCGAGCTTTGGCAATTACCCACAACTCTGGTGGGGGTGTTGTCGTTCATTGTGCAGAATGTCGAATCGTCTATCTGTTCCGCCAGCTCCATTCCTCTACGGTCATTTGACAGGCTAGAATGCCAAAGATCGTGGTGCGCGTTAAAGTCGCCCAAAACCAAACGGTTTTCCGCCTCTGAGTAGCGCACCTATATCAGGGCTATATCCAACTGGGCAACTTGTAACGGGAGGAATGTATATATTAAATATTTCGAGCTCGGCATCGCCTGACCGGATAGCTATGCCCTGACATTCTAGGGTAGTATCCCTGCGGTCGATGCCGCCATCGATGAGACGATACTGCACGGTGTTGTGCAGGATGAACGCCAGACCCCCTCCATGGCCTCGCTCGCGGTCCTTGCGGATTATGTTGTATCCGGCCCGACTCAGAAGATCCGAGCGGGCGGTCAACTTGGTTTCCCGGATCGCAGCAATTGACAGATGCTCCCGGCTCATATAGTCGACTATCTCGTCGATCTTCCCCTGGAGTCCGTTGCAGTTAAATTGGAGTAGTCGGGTCCGTCTAGGGGGAACGTTCGTGATACGGGGGGTGAGGGAGTGGTGCGTGGATGACGTGTGTTGCTGCTGTAATACCCGCTGAGGTTGGTTCGGCACGTTGGTGTTGGTTGGCGGTGTTGTCGTATTTACGGGCGGGGGCAGACTCCTACAGCAAGGGGCAACGTACGCATCACTCCACTCACGGGTGGTGCGCAGGCCCGAGCACGTCCGAAAATGACACCAGCCGGAGCAAGAATTGCATCTGACTGAGGTCACATTCCGACGTACTAAGGTCTGACACACGGAACAGACTGTGCGGGGGACTAGGAGCTGCTGGGTAGCCCTCGCACGGGAGGAGGAAGAGGAGCTGGTTGTGGGAGGGGAAGGGGGTGAGGGTTGGCGGGAGTCATGCTGCGGGGAGCTCCGGGAGACCGTGGAGGTCTGCTGGTTACCCAAAAAGGGTAAGGGTGCTGAAGGCACTGCCGTGGTGGCTGGGGGCGCACTTGGGCGCTGGCAGCATGGGGCCACATAACGTGTGGTCCACTCCCTATGTGTCTTAAGGCCTGAACAGACCTTAAGATGACTCCAACCATTGCACTGGTTGCACCTAACCGAGGTGGAGGAGTGGTGGAGTCTTCTAGTGCACGCGCAGCAGAAGTAATCCGTCGGACCAGGGTTGGTTTCTACGCCAGCCATGATGAGAAGGATTTGAAGCAATCCAGCTGCGAGGTATTGCTCCGATGGCGAACTTAAACTAATTTTACCTGTTGACCTAAACTGGGTTAGGTCGCCGAAAGGGTGACAGCCCTTGGCCGGATAAAATCCGGGTCAACTCCGGTACGTAGAACCGGCTGTCTTGAGAGTTGTCGTCGAACTTCTCCTGGAGTCTGTTGCATTTAAATTGTAGGAGTCGTGTCCGTCTCGGAGGAACGTTCGTGATGCGGGGAGTGAGGGAGTGATGCGTAGATGGAGTGTGTTGCTGCTGTATTACCCGCTGAAATTGGTTCCGCGCATTGGTGTTGGTTGGCGGTGTTGTTGTGTTTACAAGCGGGGGCAGACTTCTACAGCACGGGGCAACGTACTCATCATTCCACTCACGGGTGGTGCACAGGCCAGAGCTCGTCCGAAAATGGCACCAGCCGGAGCAAGAATTGCATCTGACTGAGGTCATGTTCCGACGTACTATGGTCTGACACACGGAACAGACTGTGCGGGGCACTATGAGCTGCTGTGTAATCCTCACACGGGAGGAGGAAGAGGAGCTGGTTGTGGGTATGGATGGGGGTGAGGGTTGGTGGGAGTCATGCTGCGGAGAGCTCCGGAAGACCGCTGAGGTCTGCGGATTACCCAAATTGGGCAGGAGTGCTGAAGGCACTGCTGTAGAGGCTGGGGCGCATTTGGGTGCTGGCAGCATGGGGTCACATAACTTGTGGTCTACTGCCTATGAGTCTTTAGGCCTGAGCAGACCATTGCACTGTTTTCACCTAAACGACGCCAGCCCTGATGAGAAGGATTTAGAGCAACCCAGCTGCAAG
Source organism: Ceratitis rosa (assembly GCA_037013455.1). Taxonomy (NCBI): domain Eukaryota; kingdom Metazoa; phylum Arthropoda; class Insecta; order Diptera; family Tephritidae; genus Ceratitis; species Ceratitis rosa. The sequence goes on along the minus strand of JAWMAG010000016.1, from coordinate 724,541 downwards.
GTGTTGCTCCGTTGGCGAACTTCCGACTAATTTTACCTGTTGACCTAAACGGGGTTAGATCCCCGAAAGGTTGAGAGCCCTTGGCCGGATAAAATCCGGGTCACCTCCGGTGCGTAGAACCGGCTGTCTTTAGAGTTGCGCTTTTAGTGTTGCTTAAGGTCAGTTTACATAGCCGTATACCATAAGAGGCAGCTCCTATTCTTGCTGTCGAAGGCTGCTTTAAAATCGACGAAAAAGTGTTGTGTGTCGATCCACTTTCCATGGATTTTTTCCAAGATTTTGTCGCATGGTGAATATCTAGTCAATGGTTGACTTGCCAGATATAAAGCCACATTGATAAGGTCCATAAATTTAATATACTCTGGGCAAGAGTCTACTCCGGTCTTGACCCGGTCCGTCAGTCGCCGTATCTTTTCATAGAATTTTTGAGCATTACCCTTGTCGGCCACCTTCTCAAGCTCTTTATACTCACGCTTCTCGGCGTGCAGATCTGTAGATGCGTCTTGCTTCCTTCTTCAATTCTCGATATCTACCCCATCCCACACGTGCAGTGGTCGATCGGAACGTTGCAAGGTAGGCAGCAGGCAGCAGTTTGCTTTCTCTTCACCGCGACACGACAGTCTTCAGCATAGCAGCTGTTTTTGCGACTTGTACGAAATCCAATAGTTTCGTTTGCAGCTGTACGTAGGGAGCTTGAAATGTCGTCCCGCAGTTCCTGTATACCAAGTTGCTGATGAGTGATCTCAGAGAGCAGGTGTGCAAGTCGAGTAGAAAACCGCTCGGCAGTCTGTCTCAATTGCAACTTTCCGACGTCAAATCTTTCTTTGGACGTTCTTTAATATGCAGAGGCGTGTGCGTATCTTCGCTGCAATAAGATAGTGATCTGAGTCGTTGTTGGGTCCTCGGAGAGTGGGCAAGTCAAGAACACTGGGGACATGTCTTCCGTCTATCAGAACATCATCAATCTGGTTTTAAATTAAAATCGCCAAGCACGATATTTACATCTTGGCGGGAGCAGCGCTCATAAGTGTGCTCCAGGCACTCATAAAAAGCATCTTTGGTCAAATCGTCCTTCTATTTCTTCGAGGAGCAGGCGCAAATTAAGGATATGTTAAACAAATTTGCTTTGATGCCGATTGTCGCGAGACGTTCATCCACCGGGGAGTCGCTCTCCCACAACAAATCCGACACCAAATTTGCCTTCCTTTATATAGCCGCTGTAGTAAATGTAACAAGGACCTACCCGCTTTCTTGCCCCGTTCATGGCACTTCTTGGACGACGGAGATGCCAACCTCTATTCTCAGCAGCGCTTTCCCAATTAAGAGACCGGACATTCCAGGAGCATGCCCTCAAATCATGATCCTTTAAACGTTTGCAGGGGTCGTTATCATAAAGGGTGGGTCTCTCATACGAGGCATGTATACATTTTTCATTGGGGCGGGTCCCAAACCCAGTGCACAACCTTACTGGGCTAGTGTGTTCATAATTTGGCGTATGGCTTGACAATATCTCAGAATACACAAAACTTACCACAAAAAATCAACTACCGTTGGTAAGCTGTATGTGGCAACTGAAAAAAATGCAAATATGCTTGCCTTGTGAAAAAAATTGTGAGAGAGAGCAAAATGATAATAATATTCCCTGCTGGCTTTGACACAGTCTACTCGTAATTAAATGTCGGTCGCGATAGCCGAGTGGTTAGCATTGCGTACTGACATTCGGAAGGCTCGGGTTCATATCCCAGTGACAGCAGCATCCAAAAGTTATGAAAAATTAATTTAAATACAAAATTGTGTTAAATTTTCTAATTGCGGTCGCTCCTCGGCAGGGAATGTCCACCCCTCCGAATGTATTTCGGACATGAAATAAAAAGGCTCCTCGTAAAAAAAGCCATCAGCCGTTCGGAGGCGGCTTAGTATAAACTGTAGGTCCCTCCATTCCTTTTGAAAAACATCAAGACGCAAAACCACAAATTGGAGGAGGAGCTCGGCCGATAATCGCTTCAGCGGTTACAAAGTGCCAATTATATATATCATAACAACCGATGATAAAATTAATTACCAAAGTGTATACTTTCTTTTTTACCTATGCCACTTAAGAATTGGAAAAGTTTTAGCTGTGTTCCCTTTTTCCTCGTGGATTCGGAATGAAACCACATAATTCCTGCCCCCACTTTCACAACCACACACATTTTTGTGAATGGTTTATTTCGGTGAAATATTCATATTTTTAACGATTAAATGAGGAAACCTCGAAAAATTTAAACATCATTCGAACTTAAAGGGGAATTTCAACGACAGATGTTTTTGAACTAACAAATCGATAAACAGTACGGGGGCAGCTGACTAAAGTACTACCTTAAGTATTTAATGAAACAAATGTATGGTTTTATTTTTCTATTATTTTTCGATATAGTCTCCTTCGAGTAAAATACACTTTTCACATCGTGAATACAATGTGTTTATACTATTGAAAAAAAAAACACCGCGCGCTAACTTACGCTGCCCACCTGCTTGATGACCTCGTAGGAACAAAGGCTGACATCACTCCGAGGAATGCGATTGAAGGGACAAGCACGGAAGCGAGTAGGTCCTTGTGGCATTTACTACAGCGGTTATATAAAGGAGCGCAAATTTGTTGTCCGATTCGTGGGAGGAGAGAGACTGCGTCGCCGAGTACTGGCACTCAACCCGGTGGATGAACGTCTCGCCACCCGCATTAAATCAAAATTTTGAACATATCGCTGATTTGCGCCCATGCCCCAACGGAAGAGAAGTACGAAGTGACCAGGGATGCGTTTTAGGAGCGCCTCGAGCGCGCCGTCGATTAGACGATACTGCACGGTGCTGTATAAGATGAACGCTAAGTCCCCAAATAGGTCTCGCCCGCGGTCCTTGCGGATAATGTTGTATCCGGCCCGGCTCAGAAGATCCGAACGGGCGGTCAACTTGGTTTCCTGAATCGCAGCAATTAACACGGGCCCCTTCTCATGAGCCCAGCTTTAAAAGTTTTCGGCACAGCACTCGCCAGTGGAAATAGAAGAAAGGGAAGACCTCCACTCCGTTGGAAAGAGCAGGTAGAGAAGGACTTGGCTGTTCTTTGTATTTCCATTAGACGCCAAACAGCGAAAAGAAAACATGAATGGCGCGATGTTGTCAACTCGGTAAAGAAGAAGAAGTTCATTCAAAACTATCGCAGTTGGAATGGCCGATGAATTTTTATGAGAAGCTTTTTATTTACTGCCAGAAATACATTCGGATCGCTTGATATTCCCTGCCAAAGGGCAGACGATCCTGAAACTAATTACTTTATCCTTTATTTTTTTATATTTCAATAATAATTATAAAAAGTATATATTTCAGACTAAAGACTGCTTAGTGAACCTCGGTTTAAATGAACGAGCTGATAGACAAAACAGTTTACAACAGAGTATAATTTTGTAGCGATTCAATAGGCGCTTAGTTTTTAATCCCTTTTATAAGTGACCACCAGGCTATTTTGGCCGACAAAAGTTTATAACAGCTTCGATTTTAGATATATAGATAGATATATAGATTATAAACATATATACATATATGTGATAGAAGCATTAAACTTACCATGAATGTCATGAGGATTATCAAGCGGCTTTGAACCACCCCAAATAACAGCAAATGTTGCTGTCAAATTGGGGGAACGCGAAGTGTACTGAAATTCCATGTTGTCGCAGTATATGGTATCTCCTAACAATTGCGCATTCAAACTAGTAACACGCCCTTCAATGTTAAACTGGCATACAAAGCGTGTCTGAACTATGAATTGTCCGATTATGTGAACTTTAACTTTTATAGATTTACTAGTACCAGCAGCAACTAGCATTTCACTACCTTCCCCAGTAGCATTAATTGTTGGGCAAAATCCTGGCCCTGATCTATAGCTAGGCCCGATTCGACTTACTCCAGTAACAAGAATGTCATTGCGACAGTTTTCAGCAGTATCATGTGTACATCTGTGAGCTTCTACACACCAATCACAGGGAAATTCTGAAGACACGCATCTAGTGCAGGATGAATGTGTACTGCAGTCAAAGAAAGTAAAGTCGGTGGAAACAAGGTCCGGTCCGTCTTTAGTTCGTACAGATAACTTTGCTGTAAAATGATGTTTCCCTTGTTCTATTTGTGGTAACATATCGGTGCGTGGAGTGGTGCAATTCACCCCATTCCGTTTCTTAGTAGCATTTGTAAATAAAGCTTTCTCTTCAGTTGTGAATGCGCATACGAGGTTCTCCTTAAGCTGTGGTAAATGATCGATAATCAGTTCTAAAGTTCTTGCTGTAGTACGCTGTAGCTGATGTGGTACAACACTTGTAATTGTTGTGCATTTTCCAGTTTTATAACTAACCCAATATAAAGGGTCGTTTGCATCATCCTGGCAACTAGAACGTGGACTGCATTTATTTTCAAGTGAACACCAGCCGCAATAAGGATCTCGAGCGCCTAAGCACTCACCACATGTACTGTAATCGGAGCAGTCATAAACCTTAACTTTGGCGACTTCATTACACGACATTACATATATGTAAAGATTTCGGCTATCGAAATGCATATCAGAGTTAATGGTGGATCCTATTTTTATCGGTATATCAGCGTACTCATTCGCAGAATCCGCTGATTCAACCACTACTTTCTTTAAGTGTCCACTTGCGGTACCAATAAAAACGACTGTGTATCCACTTGTACTTGTAGCGGCAACTGATGTAAGTTGGATATTGAACTTGGCGACCGGCACAACGGCGATTGGTTGCTCACCACCCAAAGGCGAATTTACATCAAGTCCACAAAAATCTTCACCTATTGTTTGTAACTTCTGTGTAAAGTTAAAATACATAAATTGTACAAATATGTGTATAAAAAAATAAATATATAACGATGTGTTTAGTAAAAAGAATATATGGTAATAATAATAATTACTATGATGAAATTTAAAGTTAAAGCTAATATTTTTCATGTTTTATTATAAAATTAGTGCGGCGAGAAGCTAAGTATTATGCTCTATTACTTATGATGTGATCTTTAATTATTATATAAGCAGAAAGAGACACATAGTCCCCCAAAATAATTAATGCAATAATAATTACAATGTAGTCGATAGAGAACAAACACATACTACGCGCAATACCTAAACCGGATGCACTCCATAATTACTGCTTTGAAGATCCACACGGTACATAAAACAGATAAGACACCAACACGACACCACATAAAACCAAAATTTCAAAATTCTGCCCTTGAAATCCATAAAAAGTAAAAAGCGTTACTCTTCGTTTTATTAAAAATTTCCCATCAATTTACCGAAACAACCACAGAATCAAACATATAATATATTTCATTCAAAATAAAATCCAATATTAGTTCATGGCGGATTTTGCACTAGGACTTACATCTACATCAGCGGCATACGAGCCCTGACCACTATTAATTCGCACGGCTGGTGTTTTTACGCATATGCAATGTTTAGCACACAATATATGTGAAGATAATGCAGATAACACATACAAACATATATTTTTCTGAAAGATAATTGATTGAAAAAAAATTGTTGTTGTTGTTTAGCGTACAACAACAACACTATTCTTATTATTGTTTACAAACACTTGACCACTTGAATTTAGATTCATCGCTAAATATGATGGTATTCCATTGCCTTTGAGTCCAAGACTAAGCTGAGAATATCTTGGACTCAAGGGCAATGGAATACCATCATATTTAGCGAGGAATCTAAATTCAAGTGGTCAAGTGTTTGTAAACAATAATAAGAATAGTGTATGTAAATAAATGCTGTTGTTGTTGTACGCTAAACAACAACAAAATTTTTTTTCTATCAAATAGAGAATAAAATTATCTTTCAGAAAAATATATGTTTGTATGTGTTATCTGCATTATCTTCACATATATTGTGTGCTAAACATTGCATATGCGTAAAAACACCAGCCGTGCGAATTAATAGTGGTCAGGGCTCGTATTTATCTTTCGGGGGAAAATGCTCAAATAATTGAAAAGAAGTATACAAAGGTCCAGGACCTGATAAAATTGCACCAATTCAATTACAGCAGTCCTTAGGTATCAGCGTCAGCTGGCGGTATGCTATATTGAAAGGAGTCTTCAGATTAAGATATGTACCTAAATCATGGAGAGAATCGATTTTTTTTCGCAAATGTGGAAAGGTGTCCATAGTAATCCTAAGGATATCAGACCAATAAGTCTGACATTCGTCCTACTAAAGGTAGATTCACATTAGGTCTATTGTGGATCACAATCTCTCGAAAACCAACACGGCTACATGAAAAGCAGGTCAAAAAAGACAGCGTTACCACTGTGGTATCACAAATTGAGAGATCTATCTCGGTCAAGGAATTGAGATACTCGGTCAACTGCTGAGATACATAGAGGAGGAGGGAAGCTGCAATATTATAGCGTATGCGGACGATATGCATGTTAAGTGGATTCCCACAAGCTTTGTGATATCATGCAGAGCGGACTAACGCGGATAGAAAAGTGGGTTATTGATGCTGGGCTGGCCATCAAACCCAGAAAACAGTATTTATTCTCTTCACCAGGAAGTATAAATTTCTTCAATTTTAGCACCAGCGCTCTCGGGGACGGAACGCAATCGTTGAGTCTGCAGAATACCTGAAACACATACTGGGCAGCAATTTAAGCTAGTCACAGAACTCAGAGGAAAGAATACATAAGGCGTCCAATGCATCTGTGTTATAGAGATACCCGTCACCCAAACTAGTGTGTTTGCTTTATATTACAGATGGTAGGCCTATCTTTCTCTATGGTGTTGTAGTCTGGTGGCCAGCAATATTTCCGAAAATCGAAAGAGTACATAGGGCAGCGCAGTGAGCAGTGAGAACTTTTATAGACCTGAGCGAGATGGCGGGGACCAAGATGCGGCGACTGCTCAGTTTTGCAAACTGTGTAGAGATCAATCAGCGTTTGGGGGTCATTAGGATCCTCAATGGTATTTTAACGGACCCGTTTAGGACCTAGGTGACCTGATAGTCGACAGCCATTTCAAAAAACCAACTTACTTCGTGCGTTCTTTGGTCCGGAAGTAGGATTGGACCTCACTTCTTTAACAACGACGTAACTGTTACTGTCAAAGAACACAACACGAGCGAATATGGCTTTATTGCAAGAGAAATTTTGCGGCCGCGTAATCTTTCGGCTTTTTGATGTCGATTGACCACCGAAATCGTGCGATTTGACACCGTTGGACTTTTAATGTGGGGCTACGCGAATTACTGTATTTATGCTGATAAACCTTTAACTCTTGAGAATATTTGCCAAAAAGTGGTCGAAAGTTATTTCAAACATATCGCAGAAAAAAAGTGAGAAGACGAATCCCCCTGCGGTAGCGAGTAGGGTTTCGGACCCACCACAAGAAAAATATACTATATACATTAAGACCAGAAAGTTTCCGCAAATTATTGTTAGATATTCGCGGTTTGGTTCATCATGAATTCGTTCCAACCGGACAGACGATCAAAAAAGGGTATCGTTTTGAGACGTTTGCGCTAGCAAACCAACGTATTCACTGGATTTGGCCCCATGCGACTTTTTTTGTTTCCAAAACTCAAGTTACCACTCCGTCGAACCCGTTTTGACTCGATTGAGGGCGTAAAAGAAAGTTTGCAGAGGGAATTGAGTTCGACTGATTTCAAAAGCTGCTGCAAAAAACCTGGTTGACAGATCGCACGCATTAACAAACAAGTACTGAAATATATTCAGCCCGGGCAGTTTAAATGACAATTTCGGAAAATTTTTTTTATCACAAAAAAAAAAAAAAACCCGAACGGATATTATTCGACTTGCACAGCTGATTTCTGAGAGAACTCATCAGCAGCTCGATATAAGGTTACTGTGGGACGGCAACCCAAAAAAAAGGGCTGGTACGAAGGAATGTTGAACTGCTGTGGAGAGAAAACAGAATACCTACCTAGGTCGAAATGCGTAAGTATGAAAATCTGGAGAAGCTGACCGACAAAAAATGGGATGCGGCGACTAACCGAAGGTTTTAAGAACAGAGCATACTTATGTAGACATCAATGTAGAAATTCGGTAAGCTATGTCCAGAGTACTATATACCTAGTGTATAAAGGAACACTTCTCCAACCTGCTGAATGGCAGTGAAAATGCAACACCATCAAACGTTCTGTTTCGACGGGATTGGACCAAAGGAAGAGGGGGGTTAGATGAGTCGGTTTAAGGGGGCATGTGAAAAGGTGGTTAGTGTCGTGCGGAGACTTCTCATATGCAGGGCATACGTTGGGTATGCTGAGGTCGAGTCTGGATAAGTAGGAGTTTAATCACGCGGGCCTCTCGAGGCAGCACGAGCTCGTTGTCTGCTATAGGTGGTGGTTTTACTCCGAGTACGGGAAGGGAGTCTTTGAAGGTGTTAACTGACTCCTGGTGAATGGCGTTCAGTGCTTGTCGGTGCGCCGTCCTGGCCAGCGGTTGTTGCACGTGTTGCTCGATGGTGCTCTTTAAGTCGAGTACTACCTTCCCGCGGTAGCATCCCAACAGCAACTGCTTGCACAGCAAAGCATTATGCTCCTTAACTCGTAGCATAGATGCTTAGCTGTGCAAGTGATGCTCCGGCGACATCAGGAGGTTTCCTGTCGCGGTCCTAAGGGCGGTGTTTTGACAGGCCTGTAACTTCTTCAACTGCGTCTCGTTCGTCCCCGGGCCTACATCGGTGCAGCCTAGTTTACGACCGGCCGGCCAATTGCTTTATGGGTTGCCAGCAAGGTTTCTTTGTCTTTACTACAGGTGCTGCCGGCTTGCGCTTTGAGTATTTTGTTGCGGCCCTGGAGTTTTGCGGCAATTGCGATCGTATGCGGAGTGAAGGAGTGCAGGCTATCGAGTGTGACTCCCAATATCTTTGGGTTATTTATAGTCGGAATTTTTACGTCATCGACCTTCACATCTAATTCAAGCCTGTACTCCTTCGTCCAGCTGGTGAAGAGGGTAGCCGAGGATTTGGCCGGTTGAATTCTTAATTGTCTTGCAGTGAAGAAGTGAGACAGATCGGCGAGGTAGCAGTTCACTTTCGAACATAGGTCATCAATATCCGGGCCAGACGAGCAATCATTGGCACATTAGGTCAAGGAGACCGCTTCTGATGGAAGAGGGATTTCCGAAAAATAGAAATTAAACAATAGTGGGAAGGGGCCCCACCCTGGGGAACCCTCTGTTTAATTTATCTTAGTTTCAATCAATTGGACGTATGTCTGTGCTTTGTGTAACTTTTGCAGTTTTTTATTAATTTTTTTTTGTGATTTGTGTTGTTGTCGTTATGATATATGACATTTTTACTAATGAAGACAAAAGTTTTCTTAATTTCCCATTATGCACCTTTGCAAACCCGGCGGATTGAGGATTCCTCAATGTCCGATAATAGAAAGGTCGCCGGTTTTGGTTGAGGCCATTAACTATCTGAGTGTTTATGGTATTAAATGGCGTTGTAGTACTGTACACTTGCGGAAACCATGCTGATGTGCTGTTGGGTTCAGGTGGTGCATGAAGGTCGGTAGCAGTAAGGCCTCAGGTGTTTTCGCTACTGGAGAAAGGAGGGATTTAGGCCGATATGACTCTCCTTTATTGGTGGGTGTTCTTGGTTTAAGTAGCGGAACCACCCACATATTGGGTATTTTAAGGGTGGTCCAACACATGTTGAGGACCTTGGTAAGGAAGTCCACTCACGCTGGTCCTAGATTTCTTATCATCAGCATGGTTACTCCGTCGGGACCAATGGATTTGGAGACATTCGCTTTCCCAATGATCCCTTGAATCTCTTCCCTGGAGAAATCAAGCGTGGCACTGATGTTCGGCAGTTTTCACAGACGGCTGGTCACTTTTTACTTTATTTTGCCAACCGAAGGGTGCAGTGTAAAAAGTCGGCTAAAAAAGTTCGCGCACTTCTTCCGCTCTGAATGAAATTTCCACCCAGTCGTCGCGTCTCGTCGGGTTTGACAATGACTAGAATATGGCGCAGAGCTTGGTTGCCCCAGAGGAGGATTTTAAAAGCCGCTTTCGTAGGGAAATTTGGGAGGATTTCCGCTATTTGCCCTGCCGGGATGAAGCGGGCGGCAGCGGTCACGACGATCCTGCAGAACAAACATTCACCCCGGCAGTGACGTCTGATGGAGTGGGGAGGGCACTAAAGGCGTTTTCGTTAAGTTCCGTGGAACCGGTCCAGTTGGCTTTTTTAAAGTCCAGTGATCCGCGGAAGCAAAGTCGGGAGGTCTGTCAATCGAGATGTGTATGGGTAAGTAGTCCGATGCTAGTGTCAGTATAGGTCGCCAGTCTATACTGTTTATCAGACCAACACTCGCAATTGTTATATTAGGCGAGCTTTGGCAATTACCCACACCTCTGGTGGGGGTGTTATCGTTCATTGTGCCGGATGTCGAATCGTCTATCTGTTCCGCCAGCTCCATTCCTCTACGTTCATTTGACAGGCTAGAATGCCAAAGATCGTGATACGCGTTAAAGTCGCCCAAACCCAAACGGTTTTCGCCTCTGTGTAGCGCACCTATATCAGGGCTATATCCAACTGGGCAACACGTAACAGGCGGAATGTATATATTACATATTTCGAGCTCAGCATCGCCTGACCGGATAGCTATGCCCTGATATTCTAGATTAGTATCCCTGCGGTCGATTTCGCCGTCGACAAGACGATAATGCAAGGTGTTGTGTAGGATGAACGCTAAGCCCCACCATGGTCTCGCTCGCGATCCTTTCGGATTATGTTGTATCCGACCCGGCTAAGAAGATCCGAGCGGGCGGTCAGCTCAGTTTCCTGGATCGCAGCAATTGACAGGTGCTCCCGGCTCATAAAGTCGACTTTGTCGTCGATCTTCCCCTGGAGTCCATTGCAGTTAAATTGTAATAGTCGTGTCTGTTTCGGGGGAACGTTCGGGATGCGGGGAGTGAGGGAGTGATGTGTGGATGGAATGTGTTGCTGCTGTATTACCCGCTGAAATTGGTTCCGCACAATAGTGTTGGTTGGCGGTTTTGTTGTAGAAAGAGGCGGGGACAGACTCCTACAGCACGGGACAACGTACGCATCACGCTAGAGCACGCCCGAAAATGACACCAGCTGGAACAAGAGTTGCATCTGACTGAGGTCTTGTTCCGACATACTATGGCCTGACACGCGGAACAGACTGTGCGGGGGACTAGGAGCTGCTGGGTAGCCCTCGCACGGGAGGAGGAAGATGAGCTGGTTGTGGGTAAGGCTGAGGGTGAGGGTTGGTGGGAGTCATTCTGCGGGGAGCTCCGGGAGACCGTAGAGGTCTGTGGATTACCCAAAGTGGGTAGGGGTGCTAAAGGCACTGCCATGGAGGCAGGGGCGCACTTGGGTGCTGGCAGCATGGGGCCACATAACTTGTGGTCCACTCCCTGTGGATCTTAAGGCTTGAGCAGACCTTAAGATTACTCCAAACACTAGTTGCACCTAACCGAGGTGGAGTCTTTTATGGCACACGCAGCAGAAATAATCCGTCGTACCAGGGTTGGTTTCGACGCCAGCCCTGTGGAGAAACATTTGGAGCAACCCAGCTGCGAGGTGTTGCTCTGTTGGCGTACTTAAATTAATTTTACCTGTTGACCTAAACGGGGTTAGATCGCCGAGAGGGTGACAGCCTTTGGCCGCATAAAAACCGGGTCAACTCCGGTGCATAGAATTGCTGCCTTGCGAGTTGAAAGAGGTTATGTTCGCTTTACATGTTTTCGTTGAGTCGCCTTCGTGGTTTATCTGGCCGAGCATGAATACTCTTTCTCTATTGTTTCTTCGCCCTATCTTTCTGCGAATTTTATCGCTCAAATTTTTTAGGAATACAATTTCCTTACAACAAAATTTATCAGGAACAATTAATTATTTAGAATGTTGGCGGGTTGTGAGTATAACACTGTTTTATAAATTCAATTTTATTTAATTTTCCAAATAATATGTATGGTATGTGTATGTTAACGATAAAATAATTGTGCTTCTCATAGATGCATGTATGTCTAACTACTCCAACGAACCAAATGAAAAAAGCTCATTAAAAAACGTCGCGTTTTAAAGTACATTTCAAACTTTAACTTCTAAAGGTTCAATTCAATGCTGCGCGCCAACAGCGAGAGACTACTGACAAAATCTTTCCTTAGGAATTGGAGCTTAATGATGTTCATATATTATAAAAATAACGGAGAACTACTTATAATTTTTTAATGACGTAACTAACGGTTTATATAATTATAACTAATGGTTTATATAATTTTATGATTAAAAGAGATGAAATACAACTTACAGTTGGTACACACGGCATATTTGGCGATATAAAGCCGAGACCTCTAGACCCAACGCCATTAAAGCAAGACTTAATATTTTGCATAAATTTTCGGCGAATGGATTTCAACGAATAAATACATAAAGCTGAATTATCAGTAGACACATTACCGTCTCCAACGCTGAATATTGCAAATAAAACATCATCTTGGACTGTTATACCAAGGCTTCCGGCTAAGTCCACACTTGGCTTACCCAAATAACCAGCCTGTACTAAGTTGTACTTAGTACCACCCGTTATACAGTCGACTGGTATTTCCGTATATGAATAGTAATTTGAATCTTCCTGACAAATGCGTACAATTTTGGTAATATATTCTTTCGGTGAAGAATGATAATTATGTTTTAATTGCGTTGTTAAAAAATACGAAAATCGCTCTGAGCTAAATCCGTACACATAATTGATTAAATAGCCTTCACGAGCATATGAATTTATGAAGGTTCGTGTTCCTGTTGTTACCGCCGATGACGCAATTTGAAACATTTTAGTTTTCTCTAATGAACGGGATGCTACAGCTGGTATCTCGCTTCGATATGGTGAATTATTTGTGTATGTAACACCTACGTACATAACATAGGTAGTAGGTGGTTGCGGTGGTCCTGGCGCTATGAATGCCACAGTTGAGGAGTTTGCATCGTTTGCAACAACCGCGTCCGGTACATCTTGTTCTACAATACTTACATTTTGTAAATTACGTACCGTACATGTGCCCTGAAAAAGTGACCCACATGCTATTAGGCGTGAAGTCGCACGATCAATTAGTAGCACTTTGTTATAGTTATCGGTAGGCTTGCGCGCTGCATGGGCTGGGCAGTCTAAAACCGTGCACTCAACTGAATCATTTTTCGGACCAGTTTTTACTGTTTCGTGTAATTCTAGATCCGGAGAAAGTTGATACAAATAGTTTACACCCCCAACAAACACCCGTCCGGTTACTGTATCTACGACTAAATGATTTAAAGGTGTATCAAAGCGAATAGCACTTGTTATTACATTGCTATAATTTTTAGCTTCTGTAGACACGCTCTTTGCATTAGAATCCCTGATTTCATCGGCGACAAATGGTATTGATGAGGATGAAAATCCACCATTACTTCCAGAAAGTGCAGATTTTAAACTTGCAGACTTAAATCCTTCAATAATACCATCGCTACTCTCCGCAACGTCCTCCTCCGCATTCGATAAAGCAGGCTTGCGAATATGGGCAGCATTTAGCAGTGATCGGGCATATAATATTTCTGTGATTATGTGACTATCACTTATTCTACTGCTACTTTTAACATGTCTAGTTTGGGTATTAATGCTTTCTATGGATTTTAAGTTATGCAGCACGAATGCCAGGTGTAACCAAATTATAAACCGCATGATTCATAATATAAAACCTAAAAAGAAAAAGAAAATACTAATAATGTTATGATCATGGAACAGTGATTGTTTAATTAGACCAGTTACTAGCTAAACAATATACAAACAATTATATTTATTTTATTAATAGTTATGTATTACATTAATAATATAATTGGAGCTTTGTAATCGCTGAAGCAATTGTCGGCCGAGCTCCTCCTCCATTTTGTGGTTAGCGTCTTGATGTTTTCCAACAAATAAAGGGCCGCCTCCGAACGGCTGATGGTTTTTTTATGAGGAGCCTTTATCAGAGAACGTATAATATAGAGAAGGTGCAATTATGGATCAGAGTAAAAATTGTCAAAAACCAGGATAACTTCGTTTCATGTAATCGTACCACACTCCTCACATGATTCGCACAAATTACTGTTAATTAATAGAATTGAGCGTAACAATATGTTACTTTATAAACAGAATGAATGTATAAATACACCACATCAGGAGACCGTAGGAAGTGCAGTGACAAAGAATTGTGAAACTGGTCGATTAGTGTGACTTCTTTTTTGGTGTAAAATTTACAGTAAAACGTCATAGAGAACGTATAATATAGAGAAGGTGCATTTACGAATCAGAGAGAAAATTGTCAAAAACCAGGATAACTTCGTTTCACGTAATCGCACCACACTCCTCACATGATTCGTACAAATTGATGTTAGTTAACAGAATTCAGCGTAACAGTATGTTACTTTGTAAATAGAATGTAAATTGATAACATTGATAAAAATAATGAAAATATCGCAAATTTTGCCGACGGCATTTTGACTTTGGCATATGCACATTGATACGCCTAACCCAATTTAATGCGAAATTGAAATATCATCACCATCGTTTTCAGCAGGTCAATATCTACATTGTACCGATAATTCCATGGTTGTTTTCCTTATAGAACGGAAATTACCAAAATTTGATTGGAGACGTATGAAAGGCTGAACTTTCAAACTGCTCTCCTGAAAACTTTGAAAAACAGAGTTACGATTGCAATCACATTAGCTTATGATTTCTAAAATAAATAAATGATTTGATTTTAAACATGTACGCATGTATACATATGAATATTATTATTATTTGTAGCAATTTTCGAATCCCAATATTTTCTAAACAGTAAGGAATACTGAAAAAATATAAACGCTATATTATAGAGTAAAAAATTTCATATACCTATACTTCATTTATTTAAAAAATATTTTATTTTTAAATTTTTGTATATAAAATTAAAATTACTGCTAAATTTCAGGTCACAGTTTATTTGATACAGTTCAATTAATTCTAAAGGTCTTAACTTTTAATCTTTTCTGTGAAAGCCTTTCGCCTTAACAAGAGCCTGAATCCTGGTTGGCATTGATTGGACCAACTTTTGTGTGGTTTCTGTGGTAATTTTCTGCCATTCTGCTAGTAGCGATTTTTTCAATTCCTCTTTGTTCGAAATTTTGTAGCTTCGAATGTTTTTGTCTAATAGAGCCCACAAATTTTCAATAACATTCATATCAGGTGACTGTGTTGGGGGTGTCATCAAATGTGGACAGTTCCATATGTGCCAGGTTTAAATAACTGCTGCTTTGTGTTTTGGATCGTTATTTTGATAAAAACGGAATTTTTCTGTTATACCAAGATTTGTAGCAAATTATTTATCAGCATATTAAGGTAAATATTTTTGTGCATTGTCCCTGCAATAAACTCTAAATTCCCTACACCGTCTGCGGACATACAACCCCAAAACCCGTCGGACCCAAAAATATTGAGTTTTGACTCGGTGATATTTTCAGAGCCGTGTTCCAAAAATCCTGGGTCTTACAAATATGCTCCTGAGCGAACTTTAATCGACATATTTGGTTTTTTGTTTTTTACTAGTAAACGGTTTCTTACGAGCAACTTTTAATGGCCTCTTAATCATGTTCGCGGAGCACGCGGCGGATTGTTTCAGCGCAGCATGGTTTTCCTAATTCTTGCTGAACATCTGCAATCAATTTTGGAGCCTATAGTTTGGAATTTACCTTGATTTTTCGAACAATACAAATTTTGTTTGACACGCTTCTGCCCTTACTTTCCATTCGAATTTCATGTAGATATCGCTTAATGATGTGCTGTACAGTGGAGGTACTAAGGTTCATAATTTCACCAATTTTTCGAACCGATTTACAATTTTTAAAATGGTTTATGACACGCTGCTCAATTGTTGTGCGACGGCCCATTTTTGTATAAACGAACTTGATGACCCTATGGTTTATTACAACACACAAAAAACTACTTAACTAATCATAAACAACGCCAATATGCATGAAAAAATAAAATAGAGTTATAAAAAAATAAACATTGTAGATAGGATAGTACAAATCTGAATGTGAATTATTTGAATGAACTCGATCAACAGAAAGCAATATGGTAGTAGGCAAGCAAGAACAAAAAACAACAAAGATGGTTTGTCAACACGCGAACATTACTTAAATTAGACTAAGCGGTTTTAGATAAGAAAAGTTCAAGCAACCCATACGAAAAAAAATAATCAAGCAAATTGAACCATAAATATGATTATTAAGAACCAGTTTCTGCATGTTAATCTAAACGATAAGCTACCAACAACCGTGTTCAATTCCGGAAAAACTATAAATTGTTTTCAACATAAGGGTTTCTTATTGAGCGAGATCGCATGTGTACTAAGAATTAACCACATGTCTCGCTCTGAGAGTAATTCTTTCTCTTACTTGGATACAATATATCTATTCTGAATAATTCATTGAAATGACAATTGTCATAGCGCACGCTATGGAATTGCTCGGATTTTACGCACGTAAAAGGGAAGGAAACGGATCCCGTATACGCACGGGCATGCATGAAAATAAAATATTTTTTAAATAAATGAAGTACACATATATTTGAAATTCTTCACTCTATAATATAGCGTTTACAATTTTTCGGCTTTTTTAAATCGGCTGCTGTATCAATTAAGCTGTTGTTGTTGTTGTGCTCCCTGCGGTAGCATCCCAGTAGGAACTTGCACAACAAAGCATTATGCTCCTTAACTCGTAGCATAGATGCTTCACTATGCAAGTGATGCTCCGGCGACATCAGGAGGTTTCCTGTCGCAGTCCTAAGGCCGGTGTTCTGGAATTCCTGTAATTTCCTCAACTGCGTCTCGTTCGTACCCGGCGCCCAGATCGGTGCAGTATAGTTTACGACCGGTCGGCTAATTGCTTGGTACGTTGCCAGCAAGGTTTCTTGCCTTGCAGTGAAGAAATTGGAGAGATCGGCGAGGTAGCCGTTCACTTTCGAACATAGGTCGTCAATATCCTGGCTAGACGCCAATATCGTGCAATCATCGGCAAACGAGGTTAGAGAAACTCCTTCCGGTGGAGGAGGGAGTTTCGAGATATAAAAATTAAACAGTAGCGGGGAGAGGACACCACCCTGCGGAACCCCCTGTTTAATTTTTCTTAACTTCGATGTTTCTCCTGGGAATATGACCGAAGATTGTCGACCACTCAGGTAGCCCATAACCCACCTCTGCAACCCCGGCGGTAATGAGGATTCCTCAATGTCACTGAGTAGCACTGAATGGTCGACGGTGTCAAAAGCTTTTGACAGATCCAGTGCTACCACGACAGTTCTCGCGCCGGGTCGGTTTTGGTTCAGGCCTTGTCTATCAAAGACAAGTTGAGGACCTTGGTGAGATAGTCTGCTCCCGCTGGTCTGAGATGTTTTAGCATCAGCGTGCTTATTCCGTCTGGACCGATGGATTTGGAGACTTTCGCCTTCCCAATGACCCCCTGAATCTCCTCCCTGGAGAAATCAAGCGCCGCGCTTGTGTTTTGCAGTTTGCGCATACGGCGGGTTACACGTCGTTTGTCTACCGAAGGATACAATATAAAAAATCGGCTAAAATAGCTCGCGCATCTCTTCGGGTCTGACGAGGCGCGGTCACCGAATGAAATTTCCACTCGGTCATCGCGTCTCGTCGGGGTAGACAGCGACTTGACTGTAGTCCAGAGCTTGGTTGGCCCAGAGGAGAGGTTGCAGGATCTCAAGTGCTCCTCCCACTTTTTCTGCTTGTGATTGTTTACTACGGTCCGAATCGCCGTGTTTAAATCCCTGATTAGGGGATTCCAGAGGTGACGTCTGTTAGAGTGGAGAGAGCACTGAAGGCGTTCTCGGTGAATTCCGTGAAACCGGTCCAGTTGGCTTTTTTAAAGTTAACGAATGTCCAGTGATCCGCGGAAGCAAAGTCGGGAGGTCTTTCAATCGAGATGTGTATGGGTAAGTGGTCCGATGCTAGTGTCAGCATAGGTCGCCAGACTATACTGTTTATCAGACCAGCACTCGCAATTGTTATATCGGGCGAGCTGTGGCAATTACCCACAACTCTGGTGGGGCTGTTATCGTTCATTGTGCAGAATGTCGAATCGTCTATCTGTTCCGCCAGCTCCATTCCTCTACGGTCATTTGACAGGCTATAATGCCAAAGATCGTGATGCGCGTTAAAGCCCCCAAAACCAAGCGGTTTTCGCACCTATACTAGGGCTATATCCAACTTGTCAACTCGTAACGGGAGGAATGTATATATTAAATATTTCGAGCTTGGCTACGCCTGACCGGATAGCTATGCCCTGACATTCTAGGGTAGTATCCCTGCGGTCGATGTCGCCGTCGATGAGACGATACTGCACGGTGTTGTGTATGATGAACGCTAAACCCCCTCCTTGGTCTCGCTCGCGATCCTTGCGGATTATGTTGTATCCGACCCGGCTCAGCAGATCCGAGCGGGCGGTCAGCTTAGTTTCCTGTATCGCAGCAATTGACAGATGCTCTCGACTCATGTAGTCGACTATCTCGTCTGACACACGGAACAGACTGTGCGGGGGACTACGAGCTGCTGTGTAACCCTCACACGGGAGGAGGAAGAGGAGCTGGTTGTGGGTGGGGATGGTGGTTGGTGGGAGTCATGCTGCCGGGAGCTCCGGGAGCTCCGGGAGACCGTGGAGGTCTGCGGGTTACCCAAAGTGAGTAAGGGTGCTAAAGGCACTGCCGTGGAGGCTGGGGGCGCACTTGGGCGTTGGCAGCATGGGGCCACATAACGTGTGGTCCACTCCCTATGTAACTTAAGGCCTGAGCAGACCTTAAAGTGACTCCAACCATTGCATGGGTTGCACCTAACCGAGGTGGAGGAGTGGTGGAGTCTTTTGGTGCACACATAGCAGAAATAATCCGTCGGACTGGCTTGATTTTGACGCCAGCCCTGATGAGAAGGATTTAGAGCAACCCAGCTGCGAGGTATTGCTCCGTTGGAGAACTTCGGCGAAAGGGAGGCAACCCTTGGCCGGATAAAATCCGGGTACACTCCGGTGCGTAGACCCACTGTATATAAACTTTCACATTATCCATGCAAGCATTTGCATGCACAAGGAATGTAAGTATGTACCGGCTTCTGTTATCCACATACAGAAACTCACATACTTCCATATATATTTATATATATAATAAGCCCAACGAATACCCTCCACCCGCCCAACCGGCACGAGAGGCGACATACCCATAACGTACGGAATATGGCGAGTCATGATTGGGAAGCGTTTGTTAAGCGTCGAGATTTAAAATGGTTTTGTTACAGAAAATATAATTATTCAGCAGCTGAAATTTAGTAAATAATTATGGTATATGACATAGTTTTTTTTTATGCTAAAAAGGGAGTCTGAGAAATCGAAAAGTAAAATGAAATTCAATTCATATTGTGTTTTACATGACTTTAATAGTAAAGTCCTAAACTACCTAGATTGACGAGTTGGAACATTAAAGTTTACCTCAGATAAGAGCCATGAACTACAAATTGATCCGTTAAGAAGTTTCACTACGAACATTGCGCCTAACATTTCCCTACGACTTGCGAGAGTATGTAGACTTAGAAGCCTTAAACGGTTGGTATAGGGAGGAAGATTTATCGTCGAGCTCCATCTCAATTGTCTTAATGCAAAAAGTAAAAACTGTTTTTGAATAGACTCTAACTTATCAGAATGAACTTGATAATTGGGGTTCCATATGAGTGAACCATATTCTAATATTGGCCTCACCAAAGTCGTGCTTTAGTTACATAAGGATCTTTAAATTCTTCCATCTTTAAATTTGACCATCTTTTGACAAAGGCAAACGCTTTTTAGCTTTTAAGACTGCAATATTGATATGAAGATGGAAGTTGTAAACTTGTTCTAGATTACAGTTATTAATTATATAAGGAGGAGGTTGAACAAGTCTTCGTGAAAAGCACATGGTAAGGTTCAAAGGCATGTTATTGTTATCACACCAAATAGATAAATTTTCTAGATCGTTTTGTAACAAACGTTTTTCGCCGAATGAGGTATATGATATGAAAAGTTTTACGTCATCGGCATGTAATAAGATATTAGAATGCTTTATTACCGAAGATATATAATTTATAAATAACAGAAACAGAATCGGGCCGAGATGGCTACCTTGAGAGATTCATTTATTGTGATAAAGTATCTTTAAATGACACACGTTGTGTTTTATTGCAGAGATACGAGAAAGCCCATTGAAGAAATCTTGGTTGAAAGCCCAGAAGATTTAGTTTATGGATACGAATTGAGTGGTTAACCTTATCGAATGCTTTACTGAAGTCGGTGTAGATTACGTCAGTTTGTTTATTATCTCTAAAGGCTTTACAGATATGTGAAACCAATTTGTAAGTGTTGATTTTCCTTCACAAAACCCGTGTTGGGAAATGGATGGTATCCGGAGGAGATCGACAACGTTATATTGACTGGTAATGATTGCCTCAAAAAGCTTTGGTATAGCAGATATTTTTGCAATACTTTTATAATTTTCAATATTAGACCGAAAACCATGGGACTAAGACTGCTTCCATATTGTAGGGAGAGAAATTAAAAAGTTGAGTTAAAGGCAAATACAGATTCTTTGCACAACTTTTCAGAAAGCAGGTAGGAATCATATCTGGACCAAAACTGAAAGAACGGTTTAAATTCATCAAATGATATAATAGATTATATCTCTTCCTCAGAAAAAAGTTGGTGAGTTAATTATTATTACAGATGGACAAACCACTTCGAGAGTTAGTTGAATAATTTGTTTTAAAAAATTGCGAGAACGTTTTGGAAAATACTTAGACTATCACATGACATAGTAGATTTGTATTTCATGGCAGACGGAAAGGTAGAAAGCTTACGTTTGGAGTTAACAAAATCATAGAACAGCTTTGGATTATGTTAAATATTTTTCTTCACTTTAGACATGTAATCATTATAACATTTTTTGTATATTTCAAGAAATTTTCGAAAGTAAGTATAAGCCACTTTTCTAGAAAGTTTTAAAAGCTTTTAAACTTCCATAACTCCTTTGTGAACCACGATATCATGTGTTTTATTTTAAGCACAAGCTTTTTAGGCACACTTTTTCCAAAAGGAGCAATTAGGGTACTGTTAAAATGTAAAACACTAAGGGCCGTTTTCACTATCTCCGGTTAAGCACTTAATCAGAACTTAATCGGCAGGTAGCAAAAAATTCGTTTTCACAATGTCCGGTTAAGGCGCATGTGTCAATTAAGTTGCGGTCAACTTAACGCCGACATCGAGTGGCGATTAGCTCTTAACCAGAAGATAATTTGACAGCTGCAAATTGTAAAATAATAAAGAAAGTAGTATTCCGGCAGTGGCTTTAAAATAAAATTTATTATGGAAAATTTGGAACGCACTGCCTATCTGGCTGCGTTGATTCAGAGGCGTATTTATTTTTTTTTTTTTTGAGAAATATGATGAAGAAGTTTTTATTCGTAGATTTCGTAAAATTAGAAGCCGAACTGAAAGGTTTGTGAAAAAAATGTGCTTTGAGTAAATTAATGTTGTTGATAATTTATTTGATTTTGCAGGAATAAAGCAGCGGAAATTTTGCTTTTAACATTCCGCTTTTATGCATTGGGAAGTTTTTTAATTTGTGTTCTGGTGTTAGGCGGAATAAAAGCGGTGACTGACGAAAAAAGCAGGAAAATTGAGAGCACAATGCGGGCATTTTACCAAATAGCGAAGTTTCCAAAGGTGTTGGGGTGTTAAGATTGTACTCATGGAAGAATCCAATCACTTGGAGAAGAAAATGCCAAAAGTTTTCAGAGTAGAAAAGGGTACTTGTAAAATGGAAATAATGGATTTTGTATGCAAGTGACCTGGTTCTGGACATGGACAGCATAATTTTTAATAATAGCTGTCTGAATCACCGGTTCCAGCAAAACGTATTTCGGGACTTTTATAATTGGGTGGCAGTAGTTATGGAGTCAGCAACTACATGATGTGTCTTTTACTTTCCAATCTTCGCTCTGAACGTTTTTACAATAAATCAGAAATCCGTACTCGAAATTGCATATCGAGGAGCAATGGATTGAGAGTTTCGCTCAGCACAACTATGAACATCAATGTTGCCTGTAGAGTTTTGCACAATTTTGCTATCCAGAATGACTCTAACTTGGATGAGGTAGAAGTTCAAGTGGCATCCGTTGATGCCGACGAAAACATAGCTGAGGTGCAAGGAAACCATATACATACATATATTATATAAATTTTATACATGTAATTTACCCTTTTCCAAATAAAAATATATGAAATAAATTTCTTTAAATTACATTTTTTTCCATAACGAAAAAATAAAAGAGAACACGAAGGATCTTAAAAATTACTCAACCAAACCGTGTAGAAAAATGTAAGCAGATAGAAGTTGTCATGCAGTTTTGATGTATTCACAACGCAAATTTTTGTAAATTTACCTTAAAATATTCACAATGATCAAACTAACCAGAAGTTAAGTAACCAGAACTTGGTGAAAACGAAAGTGTCATATCAGCCAGGACATTGTGAAAACGAGCCTAAGCGTAGAGTTATCAGCCACAAGTTTACTTCTGATTTCAAATGTTATCTCCAAAGCAGGGTGATGCACATCTTCTGCCAGAACAAGAAGATCACTTTTAATAACACAAATTTTAGAAGCATTATCAACAAACACCAAATCTGAAATCTTACAAAAGTGTTTAGGAACCAAATTAATTTGGTTGAGGCATAAGTCGGACAGACAAATAAATAAATAAAGAAATAATCAAAATTACAAGCAAGCAAATATTACAGGCAAAATTAAAAAAAAAAACAGTTTTAAATTTAAGCATAAGTTTAGGCGTTATGTTGAGAACAGTTTTAAATGCACTGATTTTGACACTTGAAAACAACAGGCAACAGCTGTGTTTACAAAGAATATAGACAAATGCAAAATAAAAATTAGTTTGGGTCGCACTTTAAATCACCTATAGCACAAATTTTTAAATAAAATATATAAAAACAAAAGCAATTTTCAGTTAAATTCTAAGAGTGTATCGGTAAAACAACTTCACAGCTCAACACCTATGTTCGTTCGTATAAGTAAAATATTTGCAAAAGTTTTCATTGCGATCATTCATAAAGACAGTCGAACAAATAACCCCACTTACCCGTCTCAACACTTGCTTCATCGTGACGGTCTCAAACTAAAACATGTAAGGAAGACTAAATTTCAGTAGAGCCGCGCAATAGATACTGGGCTGATATTTAGAAGTCATACGGTTTTTTTTTTATGTTTGAGTTTGATGGCCGGGCTGGGCTATTAGTCCATAAGGCCAGGGTGTGAAATTTCTGGTTATGTATTTAAATTACGATATTTAGACTTATCGATTTTTCAGTTGAATCGTTTTAATTGTTGACTACCACATTTGTGTTTGTGTTTTATATTTTATTTATATTTATAAAAACGAAACCTTCAATATAATTTGATTATAATTTATATTAATTCTGTTTATTTCATTACTTTACTTCCTTTACCGGCATAGACACCGCTTACAAGATTTTAGCCGAGTTCTTCCTTTTGTTGTGTGGCGCCAATTGGAAATACCAAGAAAAGCCAGGTCCTTCTCTACCTGATCCTTCCAACGGAGTGGAGGTCTTCCTCTTCCTCTGCTTCCACCGGCGGGTACCGCATCGAAAACTTTCAAAGCTGGATTATTCGTATCCATCCGGACCACATAGCGTAGCCGCTGCTTCTTGATTCGCTGAACTATGCCAACGTCGTCGTATAACTCGTACAGCTCATCGTTGCATCGTCTGCGATATTCGCCGTTGCCAACTCGAAGAGGACCATAAATCTTACGCAAAACTTTTCTCTCGAAAACTCCTAACGTCGACTCATCAGATTTTGCATCGTACATGCTTCCGCGCCATATAGCAGGACGGGAACGATGAGGGCGTTGTAGAGTTTGGTTTTCGTTCGCCGAGAGAGGACTTTACTTTTCAATTGCCTACCTACTTAGTCCAAAGTAGCACCTGTTGGCAAGAGTGATTCTGCGCTGGATTTCAAGGCTGACATTATTATTGGTGTTGATGCTGGTTCCTAGATAGACGAAATTATCTACGACCTGACTGTCAACAGTTACATGGGAGCCAAGTCGCGAATGCGATGACTGTTTGTGTGAAGACAGAAGATATTTCGTCTTACCCTGTTCACTACCAGACCCATTCGTTTCGCTTCTTTATCAAGTCTGATGAAAGCAGAACTCACGGCGCGGTTGTTGAGGCCAATAATGTCGATATCATCGGCGTACGCCAGCAGCTGTACACTCTTATAGAAGATTGTACCTTCTCTATTTAGCTCTGCAGCTCGTAATATTTTCTCCAGCATTAAATTGAAAAAGTCACACCACGATAAAGAGTCACCTTGTCTGAAACCTCGTTTGGTATCGAACGACTCGGAGAGGTCCTTCCCGATCCTGACGGAGCTTTCAGTGTTGCTAAACGTCAGTTTACATAGCCGTATAAGTTTTGCGGGGATACCAAATTCTTTGCCCACCCTGGCATTAAAATCGCTAAGCACGAATGTCACATCGTGGCGGGGGTAGCGCTCTTAAGTGTGCTCCAGGCTCTCATGAAAGGTATCTTTGGCCAAATCGTCCTTCTCTTTCGTCGGGGCGTGGGCGCAAATGAAGGATATGTTAAAAAAGTTTACTTTGATGCGGATTATGGCCAGACGATCATCCAACGGGGTGAATGCCAGTACTCGTCGACGGAGTCTCTCTCCCACCACAAATCCGACGCCACATTTGCGCTCCTTTATATGGCCGCTGTAGTAAATGTCACAAGGACCTACTCGGTTTCATCCTTGTCCCGTCCATCGCACTTCTTGGACGGCGGTGATGAAAGCCTATATTCTTACGAGGACATCAACCGGCTGGGCAGTGACACCTTCACAATTAAGGGACCGGACATTCCAGGTGCATGCCCTCAAATCGTGATCGTTAATTCGTTTGCAGGGGTCGTCAACAGAAAGGGGGTATCTAATCCGAGGCGTTGTTAACATTTTCATTGGGGCTGGTTTCTACGTGGCGGGTCCCAAACCCAGGGCACAACCCCGCTAGGCGAGTGAGTTATTGATTTTACACATTTATATAGCGAGCCGCTTGCTTCAAGACCGACGCGCGCTCGCAGCCGCACCTCTGGTGAACAGACGCCGCGATTAGACTTCAGCGGACCCTTAAACCGAATAAGTTGGAGTGGCCCCACTAAAGCTTCCTTTCTCATTAGCCGCAACCCAAGGCTCCGCACGTTTATTTCATTAGTGAGAATATATATATATATATATATGTATTTGATTGTTATTTTTTTCCAGTGTATAAATAATTAATACATATATTGTTATTATTGTTGTTAATATGTTCTGTTTTTTAATAATAATTTTAATTTTAAAACAACAGTATATAAATATGTATATATATACATATGTATGTGTATAAATATATTGTTATTTACGTTTTTTTTTTAATTATTATTTTACAATTTTTATTTTAATCTTTTGAGTAGTGTATGTACTTAAATCTCAATTTTAGATTCGTCAATAAATCTACATAGTATTTAAGAGCTGCATTATTTTATTAAAAAAATTTTTAAAATATTTGTGACTATTTACTGCATTGTATTTTACTCTTTTGCTATTATATCTAAATCACACGGTTTAAAACGTCTCCATTCTTACTCAAGCTATCGCGTATAGAGACGGAGGGACAGACGTTCCTAAATCAATTCATTCCATGAAGTTTTTTACATAGGGTCTATATCTACCTCGATTATATTAGCAGAACAAACCTAATACCCTGAGCACATAGTGTAGCCGGGTATAAAAAATCCCGTAACAATCCTGCGGCATGAACATTCTCTGCTAGCATTGCTTAAAATTATTGTGGATTTGAGTAAAATCGTCAACTCAATTGAAGCAAATTGCTATCGCGCTGCTAAATTTGCTGCCCGCCTTTTAGCTCATATTGCCCAGCAAGCATTTCCTTGCCTTCCCGCATGAGCTTTGCATACAAGATGAATTTTGGCGAGAATCGCAAAATTCTAAAGAAAATTTTTTGTTCAAGAAAGGAAAGAAGAAGCTAAAAGAAACAAAAACAATAACTGTTTGCAAACTCCGTTTCTTTCGACTCTTTATCCACAAACAGTTTCCTGAAGACGAAATCAATTTTTTTATAGACGAAATATTTTAGTTGAGCAAAAATCGCAAACACATACATTAAAAATTCCCTTAAAGGATACAAAAAAAAAAAACAAATACACACACAGTCTTGTGGGATCCCTTTCCCTGCACTCCCTCCACCATCAACCTGTTTCGGTCAGAAATTTAGTCAAAAGTCAGAAATTGATGTTGAACTTGCGACAAAGTAAAAACACATGCATTCAAGCATTTTAATATGTATACGAAAAACGCACACAATCTTGCAAATGCTCATGCCCTTACCTTTTTCAACCCGCCGTCCCCAAACGACTTCTTCGCGACGACCACAAAATTTCACAAAAATAAGTATTCCAGTATTTCGGTAGTCGTAGCCACAATACTATTTTCGGTGTCCTTGTTGATTTTTATTTTTTTTTAATTATTTAGTACTATTCCTGATTTCAAAAAATAAATAATCACCTCACTTCCCAACACTAAAACCTCAGCATAAATGTCAAGCTACCAGCCAAATATAACGGTAAATTTAGAACTAATGTGAAACGTACACGTATGGCTTATAGCCTATTTCCACAGGACGTTAAATACATTTTAGCTTAAATGCATTTAAACATCGCATTTAAATGTTAAATTCCCATGTGGTTGTTGTTGCATGCTTTTCAAAGTGAGTTAGCTCACTTTCGGTAATTTAACAGAAAATGTTATGTTAACAGTCGATGCTGTCACTACTAATGTAAACATTTCGGACGTTTCGGTATATTTCTTGCCAGAGTCGTGTATTTTCGGATTTAATGAGGGGCCAGACTTTTATTTTGCATGCTGAAATTTTTTCTGCAAAAGTTAGTTTTTTTCATTAATATTAACATAAAAACATATATTAAGTAATTGGCGAAGATATTGCTTCTCCTCTTTAAAAAGTAAAATAAAATAAAAATAAAAAACAAACAAAAAGCAATTGTGGAATAGAAAACGATCCCCTCAACATAAAAATATACGCGACTCTGGCAACTATCAGCTGATTGCGTAAAACAAATAATTATATAGTATGTATATATAATTGGCGCAAAACAAATATTTATGTATATATAATGTGCGCTTTGTAACCGGTTAAGCGATTTTTCGGCCGAGCTACTCCTCGAATTGTGGTTTTCTAGAAAAACACACTTAA
Source organism: Ceratitis rosa (assembly GCA_037013455.1). Classification (NCBI taxonomy): domain Eukaryota; kingdom Metazoa; phylum Arthropoda; class Insecta; order Diptera; family Tephritidae; genus Ceratitis; species Ceratitis rosa. Next base: position 697,058 of record JAWMAG010000016.1, on the reverse strand, counting down.
TTACTTAAAAAAAATAAACTAAACTGAAAATGGAAACAAAACGACGCAAGTGGAACCTTACGGAGGAGCAAAGTTTCCTGGATTGCTGGGAAGGAAGAGCTCAGGAATTGAGAGGTAGCCGAAAAAACTCTCATGTATACAAAGAAATGGCATTGTTGGCAAAGTTGTAAGCATGCAAAAAAGCATTTTCCTTTCAGCAGCGTTTGTCCGTGCAGCAATAATCTGCACTTGCAAATCATAATATTGTATAAATAGCAAAATAAAATGGATGCGGTCTCTTGAATTCATGGATTTAATACTTGTGACAAATTTTGCAAACTGCAAATGTAAACAAAAATCAGCTGTTTGGGTTAACTCACTTTCGGTGGAAACGTTTGACATTTCATTCACTTAACAGAGGCCTTAAATGCATTTAAGTGCTTGGTGGAAATAGGCTATTACTTTGATTTCACTTTCTCAAAACGAGCAAAACTGAGTTTATTGAGTTGCCTTATGTTTTTGTAAAAATTATGTTGAGTATTTTTTATTGTGATATTGAATACGTCATTCTTTTCCTAATATAAAAAGGAGTAACTTCTCGAAATTTCATAAAAATTTGTTAATTATTTATCAATTTATAAAACTTTTAGTAAAAATATAATCGACATGCACTCACTTATGCTTGCCGGTGTACGAGTACAGTTTGTCAAGAAACTCTTTACACACTTTACGTAAAAAATTCATAGACTTCGGTTAAGTTTAGTGGATTTTTTTATGCGAAATGATTTGAAAATATCTTTTCAGTTAATATCACTAAAAAAATTAACAAAATTAATAATATTCAACGAAAAAAACAACAAAATGTAAGTTTATACAGTTTTGACACTGTCAAGTAACTCTTTACACAATGTACTAAATCTATTTATCATTCTCAATTTATGTCTTAATTTAATATCTTATTACAAATATAAATGTTTAGTGTGAACCCCTTAGCATTTGCTACATGTTGGAGGCGTTTTTTCATCGATCGGACTAACTTTGGCAGGTCATATTCCAATGGAATCTTGTGTATGGCAGATTATAGGGCTTGTCGATTTGTGCCTTTTTGACACTTTTTTCTTAAGATAAACCCTCAAATTTTCAATTGGTTGAGATCGAGGCTCTGAGGAGGCGTATCAATGACTTTGCTGCAGTTGTATAGGAGCAATGTCCGCACATTAAGCTCCTTATGCTTGGAGTCATTGTCCTGGTAAAATTTGAAAGTTGGCTTGTGGTGGAAAAAGTCGAATTTCGCATGGCTTCAAATTTGCATCCAAAATTTGGCAATACAGCACGGCATTCATGGTTATTTCTACAAATGCCAAGTTTCCCACTCCAAATCATAACCGGCATAATAAAAATTCTTAAGAGTAACTGTTTACAAGCGCGCACAGCAAAATTTCACAATCAAATCAAAAGAAATGCAAATAGATTATTGCAATAAACAATTGCAGAAGCATAGATAACGGTTAATCACCTTTTTAGACAAAAACGAGAGCGAAATAGAGTGGAAAAACAGAATGTGTAAACAGTTTCTTGTCTAAAATGTGTAAAGTGTCATTTTGTTGTTTTTTTCGTTGAATATTATTAATTTAGTTAATGTTTTTAGTGATCTTAACTGAAAAGATATTGTGAAATCATTTTGCATTAAAAAATTCCATTAAAAATAACAGAAAATTAAAAAAATATATAATTTTTTCCAGTGTGTAAACTGTTTCTTGACGTATGTACGCTAAAATTACTGTATGAATGAATTTTGATATTTAGTAGTCACATATATTTTGTTACGCTTAAATTATCTACCATCAAATATGTATGTATGTACAATTAAAACTAAAAATATTTGATAAATAAAATATTTAATGAGAGTTGTGACTATATGTACATATGTACGTACACGTATATGCAAAGGGTCATCCTAGAGAAATTAAAATGTATCATTTGTACTTAAAAAATATATTTAAAATTTGTTAAAATGTTATCTGTAATAAATTGCTGATTTCAAATTTCAATTCAATTTGGTATTTTGTATGTGATAAAAGTAAATAAAAGCGGCTGTTAATTTACATTTGCATCTCATGAACGCTAGCTTTGCACCTCTTTCTGTGGTATTGTATTACCATTTACAGACATTGAATGACATGTGTCTTTTTAGGGTCGATATTACTTGAATACACTTGACTTTAAATCTCCAAGTAGTTATCCATTCTTCTTTAACTTTTAAGTGTTGTTTTAATCTATAAGTGACCATAACGGGGTTCCGCATCATCGCATCATCCGCAAAAGTTAATGTGACGACGTTTTGGTTCGTGGGAAGATCGCTCGTATATACAGCCTTGGCCAAAAGTATTAGGTACCCCACTAATTACTGAATTTTTGGTTTTAGCAAGTGAAGTAATGAAGTTTTATTAGTAAAACAGTGAAAATACAATGAATTAGTGATAATAACATTAATATTTAGTAGGTCCACCCTTCGATTTAATATCGGCAGCATGCCTCTTAGGCATGTTGCGTACAAGCTTTGCACATTCGTCCGCACCTATAGTGTACCACTCGTTAATTAGGGCATTCTTTTAGGCAGTTTTTATATGGTGTTCCTTAATCGTTTTAAAATAGCCCACATGTGCTCAATGGGATTAAGATCTGGAGACTATGCAGGCCAATCTAACAAAACAATGTTGTTATCTCTAAACCAACGCATTTGTGACAAGGAGCATTGTCTTGCTGAAATTGAACTCCTTCTAAATTAGTATCGCCGAAAATGCGCGTTGACAGAAGAACAACTTCTAATACATTTATGTACTTTTGACTGTCCATGCGACCCTCGCAAACGAACATTTCGCCGACACCACCAGCAGCCATGCAGCCCCAGATCATATTGCTACCTCCTCCATGCTTAACAGTGGGTACCACGCAATCTGGATGATATTCTTCCCCAACCCGTCGCCTCACGAACGTCACACCATCATAAGATTTGTATTATGTCTTCGAAATTGCTCTAGGGTAAGAAGGTATGGCTGTTAATATTTTAAGACGATCTTAACTAAACTTGCACACAGAAACTTCGACCAATCTTCTTCCGTGAAATGTTGGTATCGGCGAGCCCGTTTCAAACGATTTTTCCTATTCTTTTCCGAGAGCCACGGCTTCTTTCAGACTTTACATCCTTTTAAACCTGCTTTCAAAAGTCTTCTTCTAGCTGTTCGAGCACTAACTGGTTTACTAAATTCATCCGTAAGGGCTGCAAGGGCAGAAGAAGATTTTTTGGGATCCTTGAGAGACTCGCGTATAAGTATTCGGTCTTCTCGATTACTGCTTAGACGCTTTCTTCCACTTTTTGATTTATTATTGTGGAATTTCGTCTCCACAGAACGCCTGATAACACATTGGACCGCGCACCGCGAGCTTCCCACCAAATTGGCAATCTCAACCTCACTTACCTTCTTCACTTAGAACTTGAATTCTAACTCTATGATCGTAACTAATTTCACTTTTTTTAGGCATTTCGGTAAATAAAAACTGTTTTTATAAAATTGGTAACTTTTCATTAAATGTAATTTACACTTTCACTTTCAAATTTTAAATGCGAAAATATTTTATGAATGAAAATGACAATTTTTAGGTTCAGCTTACCCAGAGTGCTATGACTTTTAATATTACACAATTTATTCGTTTCATCAACAGTTATAGGTACATGGGTGTTTTACACCTTACAAAAAGAAGTGGTAACTTTGATAGCCACATTTGAGAATACTTGTATTGTAGTGGGGTGCCTAATGCTTTTGGCCAAGGGTGTATATTATTATATATTATATTATATATAAATCGGACTTTAAAATACTTCTTTATGAAACTTCTTTCCTTTTCCTCACGCGATTATAGATAAATCAACAATAGCGTGCCATTCCAAATACCAAGGGAAACCAGGTCACTCTCTGCTGATCCTACCAGCGGTGTGGAAACCTTCTCCTTCCTCCAGCGCGACTGTATCGAATACTTTCAAAGATGTTGAGCTCTCATTTAATGTGATCGTTATACCACCAAATTGAAGAAATCACACGATAAAGAGTCATCCTGTTTGAAATCTAGTTTGGTATCGAACGGTTGGCAGAGGTACTTCCCAGCTCTGACTGCCCTTCTGGTGTTGCCTAACGTCAGTTCCTAAGAGGAATACCAAATTCAGACATAGCAGTGTAGATGCAATTTCTTACTGTGTTGTCGTAGGCAGCTTTAAAATCAATGACTTTAGTATTTCACACAATACTCGAGAGAACCTTATATGCGATATTAAGTAGACTTATCCCACTGTAGTCGACGCAGACGGTGGGATCTTCCTTTTCATCCCACACTCTGCGTCCAGCCTCTTTGGTGTTCTTGGAACGACCGATTTGTATTCGAACTGCATCTGGCATTATCTACCTTATCGATTGTACAGTATACCGATCATGTGCATGTCATAACTAGGTATAAACAATACAATGGAAATAAAGCAGTGAAGTAAATCAGCAGTGTGTATTTCTGTTATTGAACTGTGGAGACTTATATCCAAGGGGTAAAGCACTTTGGCGTCGAGGTGGAGCACATAAAATTTCTGAAGAATTGCGGTAATCCACCATATTACTTTGGGGTAGCAATTGCAATGTCTATTCCCCCGAACATATATGAAATCACATGCAGCAATACAGGTGGAAATATTTTATCCTTTAACAAGTTTGGGGTGGCGAAGGGTAGAGCGTTCGAGAAAGAAAGGTTAGCATGTTATTGCAATACATGGTACAAAGAACAAGCAAAATATTCTTCTTCTTCTTTACTGGTCTAGACACCGCTTACGCGGTTATAGCCGAATTTATAACATTACGCCATTCATTTCTTTTTGTCGCTGGAAAAGCAGTTACAGTCGAGAGGCTATACTCAATTCCTAATCTTGCGTCGATGTCGCGGACCCTGGAAGCGTAAGCAACCCTTGTACAAGATGCTGTAACCAACCCGTGTGAAGCTTTGGATCTCGGATAAAACAGAGGAAACTTCAGTGGAGCCTTCCGACTTATTAGATTTAAGAGTCCCCTGAAGTCTAATTGCAGCTTAATAGTGAGATTGTGGGACCCGCCTCGTAAAACCACCTCCAATGAAAAGCAAAACAACGCCTTGGATGAGATACCCCCTTTCCGATGACAACCCCCACAAATGAACTAAAGATCACGTTTTCAGGGCATGCATTTGGAATGTCCGGTCACTTAAATTGACGGTGGATGAACGTCTCGCCACAATCCGCATCAAAGAAAAATTTGACATGTTTATCGTTGATTTGCGCCCACGCCCCGACGGAAGAGAAGGATGACTTGACCACAGATGCTTTTTACGAGCGCCTAGAGCACATTTATAAGCGCTGCCCTCCCGCTACGACATCAAAATTGTGCTTGGCGACATCAACGCTAGTGTGGGCATAAGAAGGTATTTTTGGTACAACAGTCAGAAAATTCAGCCTCCACGCCGAAATATCCCCAAATGGGCTGAGGCTGATCGACTTCGGGGGGACTCTTATCGCTATCTTGTCGTAGCGAAGGTACGCACGCGTCTTTGTATATCGAAGAACGCCCGACAACGAACCCAAGGAAGGTTCGACTTTGAAAAGCTGCAATCACAACAGACTGCCGAGCGGTTTTCTACTCGACTTGCACATCTGCTCTCTGAGAGCACTCATCAGCAACCCGGTATACGGGAACTGTGGGACGGCATTGCAAATCCCCTACGTACAGCTGCAAACGAAACTATTGGATTTCGGAAAGGTCGCAAAAACAGCTGGTACGATGAGGACTGCCGTATCGCAGTGGAGAAAACACAACACGTGCGCGGAATAGGTGAACCCGAAACTCCAATAGATGACGATGGAAAAGTTGTTCCGTTACCCGACTATGAAGAAGTCCGACTAGCAATCGCCCGCTTAAAAAACAACAAAGCGGCGGGGACCGATGGGTAGCCGACCAAGCTATTCAAATGAACAACAGCAATTAAACTTGTAACTAACCTTTTCTTGGTGTCTACTGGTGTATAAGGTAAAGTTACTATAAGTGAAAATAAAGTAAAAATTATATACTTACAATTTAATTAATTAACCTTTTAACAACAGCAGTATTTTTATGGATGAAGACAAATATTTGTCGTGCTATAAATATCCCACTTACCTTAGAAAGATCTTATGGGCCCGACTTCACATACCAAAAACGCACATGGTTTTTCGAAGTTTGCTACAATACACTTGGATAGACAACATAAAGTGGTGTTATTGAGTCTATGCGGTAAATAGTGAGAAGATTTGATTAAAATTAATTTGACAAACTTAGTCAGAAGCACTGCATTGGATTTGATACTGCAAACACATCTGGCCATTTCCTCTTCCCGAGAGTGGACCCTGGAAGACGAAATGGTCCGAATTTTATTTGAAGCAAGAAAAAAACATATCACTGAAATGACCCCCTTGCGAATTTTCGCATAGGTACATCCATCCGTTTGAGGTAATTTCCGATAACTTTTTGGCACATATTGGGCGGTATCTCAGCCATAATTTACCGAATGTTAGTTGTCAAGTACTCAAGTGTTAAAGCTTTGTCCTCATACACACGGTATTTCGCGTAGCCTGATCTCGGTCAATTGGGCATCACTAAGACGCTCGTTTTACTATATTCGGGCATCACTACACGTGTTGTTTGACATGTAGAATCATCTTGTTGAAACCACAAACATACATGTTTGATAGATTTTAAAATACAGCCGAGTACTTTTGAAACTACCATACGAATAACCCTATGTTAGACGAATTCCGGATATGCTTGTAAACGCTCAAATTTTTATATGTTGGCATTGGAGGAAATTGAATGCTTTTTATTAGCCAATCTAACTTCTCAACTAAGCCGTGGAGAGGAACAGGACTTTGATATGCATTGGCATATGTTTAACAAAGGAATATAAAATATTTAGTTCTAAAAAGTCGAGTTTAGCGTCATAAGCTATTAGCTGCCAGTCAAAATTTCAATAGAAACCGGAATAGAATCACGGTAGTAGATTTACTTTATTATATAACTTAACCCTAAAAGCCCAATGTAGGACGTTTTGACGAATCACCGCAAACTTCCGAACCAACTCAGTACTCGCATGCTTGCAAATGTAGTAGTCCGCCCCTGAGACTTTGCAGAAAACGCTAATAAATACAGTGCACATCAATTGGACATATGTTTGTACTTTGTATAACTTTTACAATTGTTTTAACTTAGACACCATGGATATAAAAACCGCAACAACATAACAAATGTATTGACAACTGTTCAACAGAAATCAACAGATTTTCGCGCTGAGCCAGAACCAAACAAGCGAAGCTGCTGGGCATTCGCTCCAATAAGACGAAAAAGATGACCCAAACACAATGCTTTAAATTCAAAAAAGCAGTATGTGGAGATCACAATATTGATATTTTTGTCAAAACTGTATATAAGAACTGATTTTTCCACTTAAAATACATATGTAGTTTTGAAAAGAGTAGTCTTATATAAACAGTAAAAAATAGTGATTTTTTTAAATTTTTTTTATTTAAAACAACCTGAAGCGATCTCTGTGTTCAATTTCATTTTTTTTTTTCCAAATCAAGCTTTATAAAAGTATAAAAAAAGTACATATACATACGAGGTGTGATCAGAAAATAACTGTAATTTTCAATTTTTTTAAAAAGTATCGAAAATCTCTTCAGCGGTTACAAAGCGCCAGTAATATATGTATATTTATTTATTCATCACTATCTTGTCACCTTCAAAGTAGTCCCCCTCAGATATAATACACTTATGCCAGCGTTTTTTTTAATCCTCGAAACGGTGAACACGGTGGTTGAGGCATGATAACGGTTTGGTTTTTTGGCCAAAAACTCACGGACGAGCATCGATGTGTGAGCTAGTGCGTTATCATGGTAAAAAAATCCATGATTGTTTTTTGACAATTCTGTGCGTTTCTGACGAATAGCTTCATGCAATCAGCGCATAACTTTTAGGTAGTATTCCTTATTGACCGTACAACCTTGTGGCAAGAATTCATGATGCACCACGCCATTCCAGTCGAAGAAAACAGTGAGCAAAACCTTCACATTTGACCGAACTTGACATGCCTTTTTCGGTCTTGGCTCTTCTGGACGCTTCCATTGGGATGATTTGGCTTTGGTTTCAATGTCATAACCATACCGCCATAATTCGTCACCAGTTATGAACATTTTGAAGTAATCTGGATTGTGGTTGATGATGTTCAACATCTCCTGAGCGATGTCCATGCGACGTTGTTTTTGTTCAAAATTTAGCAATTTTGGAACAATCTTCGCCGCTACACGTTTCATGCCTAAAACATCCGTAAAAATTGCTTGACATGAGCCGAACGATGTGCCAACATTATCAGCAACCTCTCTGATAGTGATTCGACGATTATCCAAAATCATTTTCTTCACTGCTACAATGTTTTCATCGGTTCTTGACGTGCTCTGGCGACCCGGCCGACCGTTGTCATTGACATCTTCTCGGGCTTCCTTAAACCGGTTATACCACAATTGAACTTGTGTTCTGAAAAACAAACTGACAATCCAAAATGGCTGATGTTGCCAACATATATAACAGACATAGCAACATAACAGAAGAAAAAAAGCAAAAATCGAACATACACGTACGTAACTCACGAAATTTGAAAATAACTCCGAGTGTATTTATGAACAAAATAACATATCGTGATCAGAGATGAAAAACATTTGTTCAAACAAAAGTACAGAGGTAGAACTTGGAACTATGAAAATGTTAAGAAAACAAAAACTAACATTGAATGTAAGTCTCGTGGGCATACAAGTGGGCGGGAAGTGAACTAAAGACTGAACTCTTAGATTAACAGGAAGACTTCACTTCTCTCCGAGAAGTGGACAAGGCATTGACGTATTTACGAAGGCTGCTATATATATTTCTGGCCTAGGCAACACTAAGTGTTGTCAGGTGCAATCTGACATTTCTATTGGAAAGTTTGACATTTTTTAGCATAACATCACTCAGAACGTTTTGTCATTTAATCGTGAATTGTTTTATTTACAGGGAATTAAAAAATTCATCTAGGCCAAAAAATGGAATTAACTCGTGAACATTTTCGCGCGATCATTTTTCACAACTTTCGGCGTGGATTATCACGACAAGAGTGCATCGATGAACTTTATTCTTCGTATGGCCATGAAGCACCATCCTATAGCACTGTGAAAAATTGGTACAACAAATTCAATGGCGGCCGACGCTCGCACAAAGACGAATTCCGTGAAGGTCGTCCAAAAACAGCCGTTGTGCCAGAAAACATCGATGCTGTACGTGAACTGATAATGCAAGACCGTCATGTAATGTAACATACCTTCAGATATAGGCATGCCTATGCATTTCTCCCAACAGCATACATTCGATATTGCATAAACACCTGGCCGTAAAAAGGTTTGTTCTCGTTGGATCCCGCACAATTTGACAATCGCTCAAAAAAAGGCTCGTGTGGATTGGTGTAAAATGCTGAAAAAATACGATCGCGGTGCTTCAAAAGACGTTTATAAGATCGTCACAGGTGACGAATCATGGATCTATGCGTATGAGCCCAAAACAAAACAGCAATCGACCGTGTGGGTCTTCCAAGACGAGCAAAATCCAACGAAAGTTGTTTGTGGAAGAAGCACTTCGAAGCAAATGGTCGCCTGTTTCTTCGGCAAAACTGGTCATGTGGCGACTGTTCCGCTTGAGCAACGTAGGACGGTCAATTCTGAGTGGTACACCACCAGTTGTTTGCCTGAAGTCTTCGGAGAAATCCGACAAACGAACAAGAGAAGACGAATCATTGTGCACCATGATAATGCGAACTCTCACACATCGGCTCAAACCAGCGCCTTTTTGACCGGCCAAAATGTCGAATTGATGGGTCATCCGCCGTACAGCCCTGACTTGGCACCCAATGACTTCTTTTTATTCCCACAGATCAAGAAAATAAGGAGTGGTCAACGATTTTCGTCTCCAGAAGATGCTGTTGAAGCTTTCAAAAACCATGTTTTGGAGGTGTCTCAATCGGAGTGGAAAAAGTGCTTCGAAAATTGGTTTGAGTGCATGCAAAAGTGTATAAATCTTAATGGAGAATATTTTGAATAGGTGCCTTTTTGCTTAGCTGAGCAGGAAAACTACTTTTCTCTTCGGGAAATAGACCGGGGACTGGCCTATTCAAAAAGTCGGACTATTCCTGTCTCTGGGAAGTGGGCCAATGTCAATGGTTAAACCAAAAATTATGTATTCAAGTTATGATAAAAAGATATCACATGATTAATTTTTCATACGTGTACATTCAATAAGTATGTGCGACAGCGAAGCGTTGCAGGGTACTGCTAGTAATACATATAATATTCACGAAGTTAAGGTATATGCCAAACTACAAATCATATATTCTGAAATAAAGGTATGTTTATGCCCACGATATCCTGATCCCCTCTAAAGGAAAATTAGTTAAATATGAGTAGCGCAGCTCCAATTCGCTAGTTACGAACATAGCTAAGATAATAGGTACCAACAATTTTCACATTTTACCTCTTAAAAACGGAAACATAGACGAGACAAAAATACAAGTACACAGTGAAAAAGACTTTCGTGAAGTCGTTGTGTTTCTCTCTGCAAACAACAAGAATTATTTTTTTTTTTTTTTTTTTTTTTTTAAATTTGTTTTTGCGGCCATACATTACTAATAATGTTTGTTAATTTTAAGTGAGCTAAAAGGCCTGGTTTGTTTGTATGAATTGAATATTTTTTGTTATACAACAAAGAAAAAATGGTAGAAGTGACAGCTGTTTCGGAGATCACCACATCTCCTCATCAGACTTCTTATGGCAGGGATCGAACCAACGGATCCTGACTTAACAGGCGAGTGTTCTACCACTGCGCCAACATCAGCCATGTAATCTGTTGTTGTATTATTCAATTCATTATTAACCAACAACTATTAAGTGCGCTAATTTAGCCGCTATTTTTCTTAATAGAATGGTTAGTAAATCCTGTATACTTTCAGGCATTGATTGACTGAGAAATGTATAAGCAGAATTAAGTGTCGCGCTCATTGACACATATATATTTTTTTTTTTTTTTTTTTTTTAAATTTGTTTTTGCGGCCATACATTACTAATAATGTTTGTTAATTTTAAGTGAGCTAAAAGGCCTGGTTTGTTTGTATGAATTGAATATTTTTTGTTATACAACAAAGAAAAAATGGTAGAAGTGACAGCTGAATTATTACTCTTACCAGTTGAAGAGTTCGAAAGGCCTGATTGTTGTAATTGAGGGAATTGAAGCGACTGTTGACTCAAGTGACATAAAAGAAGTTCTAGAAGAGCAAGGGTTTGAAATTAGGGCGGTCGTTAACATAATTAGCAGAAATAAAGTGCCGCAGCCTATGTTTAAAGTGTTCTTATCGCCAAGCTTAACTCAACTTAAGAAAAACGAAACGCATCCAATTTACGGTTTAAAATACCTTTTACACCGAAGAATCACGGTGGAAGAAGCGCTTAAGCGTAATGGTCCCGTGCAATGCACAAACTGTCAGGAATTTGGTCACACAAAAGCCTATTGTACTTTACGTACCGTTTGCGTAGCATGTGGTGATCTTCACCATTCTACCAAATGCCCATTGAATAAAACGGATGCAACACAAAAAAAGTGTAGCAACTACAGGGGCAATCACACCGCTAATTATAGAGGTTGTCCGGTTTACAAAGATTTAAAATCTAAACTTTCTCAGGGTATACAAGCCAAACGGAACCAACTCCCATATACTACATCCATTCCGAGCCTTTCCAACATACCCAGCTCAAATATTGGTCAAATGTCTTATGCCAACGTAGTAAAAGCCAATGTACAGGCCCCACCAGTCACCCCATCCAGTACTGGAGTTGAGACCATGATTCTTAATCTAACCCAGTGCATGACACAATTTATGTCAACCATGCAAAGTATGGTTCAAGACCTAATAAAGGCGCAAAACCAAATGCTCCAAACCCTGTTGACCAAAAAATGAGTGAACTCAGGATTTGCTTATGAAATGCTAAAGGTGTAAACCAGCATAAATTAGCACTCAAATTATTTTTACAGACCCACGAAATTGATGTTATGCTTATACCTGATACACATCTCACCCAGAAGTATAATTTTTACATCCCTTAAGCTGTATAACACTAATCACCCAGATGGCAAAGCACATGGTGGCACAGCTATACTCATAAGGAACCGTTTAAAGCATAACTTTCTTAATTCCTTTTCAACAAATTGGTTGCAGTCAACCTCGATCACCTTTAAAAATAGGGGGAGTTGACCTTACTTTAGCTGCAATTTACTGTCCGCCACGTTTCGTAATAACAGAAAAACAATTTAGCGATTTTTTTTGACTCTAGGTGATAGGTTCCTAGCTGGAGTTGATTACAATGCGAAGCGTACTCATTGGGGATCGAGGCTAATTAACCCGAAAGGTCGTCAGTTATATAACACGATCATAAGTACAAAAAATAGTTACGATTTTATCTCCCCAAGACAACCAACTTACTGGCCTACGGACTCAAGGAAATTACCTGACCTGATTGTCTTTGCAGTCACTAAAAACGTAGATAGGAGTTTAGTATTTGCTGAAACCTGTGCTGACTTATCTTCTGATCATTCCTCAATAATCATTAAGTTGAACGAACAACCAATTGAAAGTGAGCATGCTTTTCGACTTACTACATCAAGAACTAACTGGCTTAAATATAAAAAATACATTAACATTCATATACAGACCAATCCGCAAATAGAGAGAGGAACTGACGTTGAAAATGAGTTACTTGTATTTAACAGTATACTAGCAACAGCAGCAACTATAGCCACACAAGAGCAGAATACAAAAGCAAAGGCATTGATAACTAATAGTGGAATAGAATTACTGGTCCGAAATAAGCGACGTTTGCGTCGCGAATGGCAAGCCTGCCGATCTCCCGATACAAAAATTCATCTTAAGGTGGCAGAAAACAAACTAAAAAAAGCATTAGTATACGAAGAAGAAAGAAATATCAAACATCTTATAACGTCTTTGTCTCCCAACGTTTCTACTAAAAAATCTCTATGGAAAGCTAGCAAAAACCTTAAGCCGCCAGTAAGCACTGAAGTACCGTTGAGAATGCGTAATGGGTTCATGGATGAAGAAAAAGCGTCTTGTTTCGCAGAGCACCTCAAACCAAATACTGCTACATATAGTGCACCTTTGTCACCGAACCATACTGCTCCTACATACACTGTTACTTGCGGAACATCTGTGTCTGAACTAAAGAACACTATTGCCGCCTTAAATCCAAAAAAATCTCCAGGAGACGATCATATCTCGCCTAAAATGCTAAAAGAACTGCCAACCATTGCTCTCGTTTTTCATGCAAAGCTTTTCAATGCCATTTTGATGCTGGGATATTATCCACAATTCTGGAAAAAGTCGCAGATAATTATGGTAGCTAAACCAGGTAAAGGCGCAACCCTGCCGTCATCATATAGACCAATCAGCCTGTTGCCTTGCCTATTAAAACTTTTCGAAAAAGTGCTGCTATCAAAACTTACTCCTTTTCTCCATCAAAATGATATTATTCCTACACATCAATTTGGTTTTCCGGAAAAACACGGCACAATTGAACAAGTAAATCGTATAACAAATGAAATAAGGAAAGCTTTCGAAATGCGAGAGTATTGCTCGGCTGTTTTTCTTGATGTGGCGCAAGCATTTGACAAAGTGTGGTATGATGGCCTCATTCATAAAATTAAAAAGTCATTACCTAACACGTGCCACAATATCCTTGAATCCTACTTATCCAACAGGCGATTCACAGCAAAAGTAAATGACTACATAAAAGAAGAGTGTCCGATTACGGCAGGTGTTCCGCAGGGTAGTGTTCTTGGACCAATATTGTGCAAACTGTTTACCGCAGATATCCCTACAAGTGACGAAGTAATTACGTCAACATTTGCGGATGATACTGCTATACTAAGTCGACATAAATGCCCCATTACAGCCACAAAAGTGTTACAGCAGCATCTTAATCAATTTGAAGAATGGCTAGCGAAATGGCGCATAAAAGTTAATGAAAACAAGTGCAAACACATAACTTTTACATTAAGGCCAAAAACGTGTCCTACTGTTAAGCTCAACAATGTATCAATACCTCAAGCTGACGAAATTACATACCTCGGAATCCACTTGGACAGGCGCTTAACCTGCAGACGACACATTGCAGCTAAAAAGCTGCAGCTTAAACTCAAATCTGCCAGTTTACATTGGCTTTTAAACAAGAAGTCTGGACTAAGCCTTAGCAACAATAAAACCGATATGGATGTATGGGATCCAGTTATGGGGCACAGCTTGCGCGACGAATATAGATATAATTCAAAGATTCCAATCGAAAACGTTAAGAGTAATAACGGGCGCACCATGGTACATGCGTAATGAAAATATTCATAGAGATCTAAATATACCTACCATCAAGGAAGAAATTGAAATCGCAGCAAAAAAATACTTAACAAAACTGCGGAACCATCCGAACCCTTTGGCTAACACCTTGGCCCATGCAACAAGTCAAACCCGTATGCGGAGAAGAGACAAAGCAGCCTTCTAAAGAGCAACGTCAAGCCAGCAGCCCATTCCTACTAATGGGCTTTATGTTTTACTTTAGTTTAAGATTTTATTACTTATTGTTAGGCTTCCGAAGTCGAAGTAGATTCAATAAATAAATATTAATGTTTCAAAAACAAAAAAATATGAGTAGTTTGCGAATGTGCAAACCGTTCTTCAAACAGAATGGAGGGAGTTCCAGAGTATTACCGCTTCGTAGGAATAAGATGTAACGAAAGTGAAGTTAGATTTGTTGTATAGATCCGAGGCTTTACTGAAAAATTATATTGAAAAAAAAAAAAAAATGCAATTAATCAGGGATGTTACAGAAACAGATTGTTGTCAGAATCAGAATTGAAACCACTAAAATTCTGCTTAAGGGGTTAGACATTCTGATTATTGATTTTCATATCGGTTGCATTTTCGATACAGATTCGATATCGATTTTGTGTGCTACAGAAACCGATTTATCAGTAAAAGTGTCAGAATTAAACGGAGCAGTTAATCGTTGACTGAATTGTGTTCTAACTTCTTTGCAAGGGAGAATGTAATAAATATTTAAGTCATGAACTATGGGTTTTACATCCAGTAATGCTGGGAATACCGTATTTGGTGGAGAAATGATCACGAGCTATCTGCTAGGAGATATTTAAGTCATTACCCACAGACCGTCTTCTGTTAAAAACACCCTATCCAACTTTTCTTCAATGACTTCCGGTACAATTGCAAAGACTTATTTCTGCAATTTTGAAAGTAGAATGCAAATTGCACTTACTTCGACTCTGACAGAGGTAATGGCGACATTAAATTTCTGCAGTGGCGGATGGGGTCGTCAGCTGAGTAGAAGCTCACGAAAGTGAGGAAAGTTTTAGACTGCCATTCACCTGGGAGTGGCCAGAAAAAATTCTTTTGCAAAATGATTTAAGCAGCTCACGACTTCCGGTATTAGAACACGTATCCCCTCGGTAGCCGACAAACTTCCCATGCGGTTGTGCGTAGGGATCGGTACCCACCACATGAACACTTAAGCCCAATGAAAAATCTAAATATCTCGGATGAGAGAGCCCACCTTTTGATGACGACCAGCGCAAATGTTTTAAGGATTACGATCATAGGGCATGCACCTGACAGGGAAGCAAGACGCATTTGCAAGAAAAAAAAAGAAATGGCCGAAATGCGTGGGTACGAGGAGCTTGGGAAGCTGGTCGACAAGGGTAATGCTCGAAAATTCTACGAAAAGAAATGGCGACTTACGAAAGGTTTCAAGACTGGAGCAAACTCTTGTAGGATCCAGAGTGGTGAGCTAGTGACGGATGCTCCAAGAATACTGAATCTATGGAGAGAACACTTCTCCAGCCTGCTGAATGGTTGTGAAAATGAAAAATCCGGAGAAGGTGAACTCGAAACTCTAATTGATGACGATGAAAAAGTTGTTTCCTGTCGCGGTCCTGAGGGCGGTATTTTGGCAAGCCTGTAGCTTCTTCATCTGCGTCTCGTTCGTCCCCGGCGCCCAGATCGCTGCAGCATAGTTTATGACCGGCCGGCCAATGCCTTTGTAAGTCGCCAGCAAGGTTACTTTGTCTTTACCCCGAGTGCTGCCGGCTAGCGCTATGAGTATTTTGTTGCGGCCCTGGAGTTTTGCGGCAATTGCGGTCGTGTGCGGAGTGAAGGAGTAAAGGCTGTTTAATTTTCCTTAGTTTCGATCAATTGGATGTACACGTACGTTTGCGCTTTGTGTAACTTTTCCAATTGTTTTAACTTTTTCTTGTGAGTTGTGTTGTTGTCGTTATGTTATACGACATTTTTACTAATGAAGACAAAAGTTTACTTAATTTTCCATATAATCCGACGTAAAAGGTACCATTAGGTCAAATAAGAGAGAAATTCCGGAAGAAGTTAAAAATCACGTTCGCGTATTGTGGGTTCCTCAATGTTTTGATTTGATGGGCCTTTAACGCTGGTGTCCTATAAGCCCGAACCGTCCAAAATATTATATGTATGGCTCTGTAAATTCATTATTATATGAGATTTTGTGAAGAAATTGAGGACAGACTTAAACGCCATGGATACAAACACCGACTGGAGGCACCAATTTTTACGAGGACTTTGCGTAACAACATAACAAATGTATTGACAACTTTTCAACAGAAATCAACAGATTTTTCGCGCTGAGCCAGAACCAAAGAAGCGACGCTACTGTGCGTTCGCTCCAATAGGACGAAAAAGATGACCCAAACACAATGCTTTAAATTCAAAAAAGCAGTATGTGGAGATCACAATATTGATATTTTTGTCAAAACTGTATATAAGAACTGATTTTTTCACTTAAAATACATATGTAGTTTTGATATGAGTAGTCTTATATAAACAGTAAAAAATAGTGATTTTTTTAAATTTATTTTATTTAAAACAACCTGAAGCGATCTCTGTGTTCAATTACATTTTTTTTCCAAATCAACCTTTATAAACGTATAAAAAACTACGTATACATACGAGGTGTGATCAGAAAATAACTGTTATTTTCAATTTTTCCAAAAAGTATCGAAAATCTCTTCAGCGGTTACAAAGCGCCATTTATGTATATTTATATTTATTTATTCATCACTATCTTGTCCCTTTCAAAGTAATCCCCCTCAGATATAATACACTTATGCCAGCGTTTTTTTCAATCCTCGAAACGGTGAACACGGTGGTTGAGGCATGATAACGCTTTTGTTTTTTGGACAAAAACTCACTTCAAGCATCGATGTGTGAGCTGGTGCGGGTGCGTTATCGTGGTACAAAATCCATGATTGTTTTTTGACAATTCTGTGCGTTTCTGACGAATTGCTTCATGTAATCAGCGCATAACTTCTAGGTAGTATTCCTTATTGACCGTACAACCTTGTGGCAAGAATTCATGGTGCACCACGCCATTCCAGTCGAAGAAAACAGTGAGCAAAACCTTCAAATTTGACCGAATTTGACGTGCCTTTTTCGGTCTTGGCTCTTCTGGACGCTTCCATTGGGATGATTTGGCTTTGGTTTCTATGTCATAAGCATACCGCCATGATTCGTCACCAGTTATGACCTTTTTGAGGTAATCTGGATCGTCGTTGACGATGTTCAACATATCCTCAACAATCTTCGCCGCTACACGTTTCATGCCTAAAACATCCGTAAAAATTGCTTGACATGAGACGAACGATGTGCCAACATTATCAGCAACCTCTCTGATAGTGATTCGACGATTATCCAAAATCATTTTCTTCACTGCTTCAATGTTTTCATCGGTTGTTGACATGCTCGGGCGACCAAGACGAGCATTGTTATTGACATCTTCTCGGGCTTCCTTAAACCGGTTATACCACAATTGAACTTGTGTTCTGAAAAACAAACTGCCAACATATATAACAGACATGTATAGCAACATAACAGAAGAAAAAAAGCAAAAATCGAACATACACGTACGTAACTCACGAAATTTGAAAATAACTCCAAATGTATTTATGAACAAAATAACATATCGTGATCAGAGATGAAAAACATTTGTTCAAACAAAATTACTTATACCTCTGTAACCCATGAAAATGTCAAGAAAACAAAAACTAACATTGAGTGTAAATCTCGTGGGCATACAAGTGGACGGGAAGTGAACTAAAGACTGAACTCTTAAATTAACAGGAAGACTACACTTCTCTCCGGGAAGTGGACAAGGCATTGACCTATTTAAAAAATCTTATTTATGATTCGCCTTACTTGAAATTTGGTGAATAGGTGCTTTTTTGCTTAGATGAGCATGAAAACTACTTTTCTCTTCGGGAAATAGAGCGGGGACTGGCCTATTCAAAAGTCGGACTATTCCTGTCTCTGGGAAGTGGGCCAATGTCAATGGTTAAACCAAAAATTATGTATTCAAGTTATGATAAAAAGATATAACATGATTAATTTTTCATACATTCAATAAGTATGTGCGACAGCGAAGCTTTGCAGGGTACAGCTACTAATACATATAATATTCACAAAGTTAAGGTATATGCCAAATTACAAATCATATATTCTGAAATAAAGGTATGTTTATGCCCACGATATCCTGATCCCCTCTAAAGGAAAATTAGTTAAATATGAGTAGCGCAGCTCCAATTCGCTAGTTACGAACATAGCTAAGATAATAGGTACCAACAATTTTCACATTGTACCTCTTAAAAAAGGAAACATAGACGAGACAAAAATACAAGTACACAGTGAAAAAGACTTTCGTGAAGTCGTTGTGTTTCTCTCTGCAAACAACAAGAATTATTACTCTTACCAGTTGAAGAGTGCGACAGGCCTGATTGTTGTAATTGAGGGAATTGAAGCGACTGTTGACTCAAGTGACATAAAAGAAGCTCTAGAGGAGCAAGGGTTTGAAATTAGGGCGGTCGTTAACATAATTAACAGAAATAAAGTGCCGCAGCCTATGTTTAAAGTGTTCTTATCGCCAAGCTTAGCTCAACTTAAGAAAAACGAAACGCATCCAATTTACGGTTTAAAATACCTTTTACACCGAAGAATCACGGTGGAAGAAGCGCTTAAGCGTAATGGTCCCGTGCAATGCACGAACTGTCAGGAATTTGGTCACACAAATGCCTATTGTACTTTACGTACCGTTTGCGTAGCATGTGGTGATCTTCACCATTCTACCAAATGCCCATTGAATAAAACGGATGCAACACAAAAAAAATGTAGCAACTGCGGTGGCAATCACATCGCTAATTACAGAGGTTGTCCGGTTTACAAAGATTTAAAATTTAAACTTTCTCAGGGTATACAAGCAAAACGGAACCAACTCCCATATACTACTTCCATTCCGAGCCTTTCCAACATACCCAGCTCAAATATTGGTCAAATGTCTTATACCAACGTAGTAAAAGCCAATGTACAGGCCCCACCAGTCACCCCATCCAGTACTGGAGTTGAGACCATGATTCTTAATCTAACCCAGTGCATGACACAATTTATGTCAACCATGCAAAGTATGGTTCAAGACCTAATAAAGGCGCAAAACCAAATGCTCCAAACCCTGTTGACCAAAAAATGAGTGAACTCAGGATTTGCTTATGAAATGCTAAAGGTGTAAACCAGCATAAATTAGCACTCAAATTATTTTTACAGACCCACGAAATTGATGTTATGCTTATACCTGAAACACATCTCACCCAGAAGTATAATTTTTACATCCCTTAAGCTGTATAACACTAATCACCCAGATGGCAAAGCACATGGTGGCACAGCTATACTCATAAGGAACCGTTTAAAGCATAACTTTCTTAATTCCTTTTCAACAAATTGGTTGCAGTCAACCTCGATCACCCTTAAAAATAGGGGGAGTTGACCTTACTTTAGCTGCAATTTACTGTCCTCCACGTTTCGTAATAACAGAAAAACAATTTAGCGACTTTTTTATGACTCTAGGAGATAGGTTCCTAGCTGGAGGTGATTACAATGCGAAGCATACTCATTGGGGATCGAGGCTAATTAACCCGAAAGGTCGTCAGTTATATAACACGATCATAAGTACAAAAAGTAGTTACGATTTTATCTCCCCAAGACAACCCACTTACTGGCCTACGGACTCAAGGAAATTACCTGACCTGATTGTCTTTGCAGTCACTAAAAACGTAGATAGGAGTTTAGTATTTGCTGAAACCTGTGCTGACTTATCTTCTGATCATTCCTCAATAATCATTAAGTTGAACGAACAACCAATTGAAAGTGAGCATGCTTTTCGACTTACTACATCAAGAACTAACTGGCTTAAATATAAAAAATACATTAACAGTCATATACAGACCAATCCGCAAATAGAGAGAGGAACTGACGTTGAAAATGAGTTACTTGTATTTAACAGTATACTAGCAACAGCAGCAACTATAGCCACACAAGAGCAGAATACAAAAGCAAAGGCATTGATAACTAATAGTGGAATAGAATTACTGGTCCGAAATAAGCGACGTTTGCGTCGCGAATGGCAAGCCTGCCGATCTCCCGATACAAAAATTCATCTTAAGGTGGCAGAAAACAAACTAAAAAAAGCATTAGTATACGAAGAAGAAAGAAATATCAAACATCTTATAACGTCTTTGTCTCCCAACGTTTCTACTAAAAAATCTCTATGGAAAGCTAGCAAAAACCTTAAGCCGCCAGTAAGCACTGAAGTACCGTTGAGAATGCGTAATGGTTCATGGGCAAGAACGGATGAAGAAAAGGCGTCTTGTTTCGCAGAGCACCTCAAACCAAATACTGCTACATATAGTGCACCTTTGTCACCGAACCACACTGCTCCTACATACACTGTTACTTGCGGAACATCAGTGTCTGAACTAAAGAACACTATTGCCGCCTTAAATCCAAAAAAATCTCCAGGAGACGATCATATCTCGCCTAAAATGCTAAAAGAACTGCCAACCATTGCTCTCGTTTTTCGTGCAAAGCTTTTCAGTGCCATTTTTATGCTGGAATATTATCCACAAATCTGGAAAAAGTCGCAGATAATTATGGTAGCTATACCGGGTAAAGACGCAACCCTGCCGTCATCATATAGACCAATCAGCCTGTTGCCTTGCCTATCAAAACTTTTCGAAAAAGTGCTGCTATCAAAAATTACTCCTTTTCTCCATCAAAATGATATTATTCCTACACATCAATTTGGTTTTCCGGAAAAACACGGCACAATTGAACAAGTAAATCGTATAACAAATGAAATAAGGAAAGCTTTCGAAATGCGAGAGTATTGCTCGGCTGTTTTTCTTGAACACGGTGGTTGAGGCATGATAACGCTTTTGTTTTTTGGACAAAAACTCACTTCAAGCATCGATGTGTGAGCTGGTGCGGGTGCGTTATCGTGGTACAAAATCCATGATTGTTTTTTGACAATTCTGTGCGTTTCTGACGAATTGCTTCATGTAATCAGCGCATAACTTCTAGGTAGTATTCCTTATTGACCGTACAACCTTGTGGCAAGAATTCATGGTGCACCACGCCATTCCAGTCGAAGAAAACAGTGAGCAAAACCTTCAAATTTGACCGAATTTGACGTGCCTTTTTCGGTCTTGGCTCTTCTGGACGCTTCCATTGGGATGATTTGGCTTTGGTTTCTATGTCATAAGCATACCGCCATGATTCGTCACCAGTTATGACCTTTTTGAGGTAATCTGGATCGTCGTTGACGATGTTCAACATATCCTCAACAATCTTCGCCGCTACACGTTTCATGCCTAAAACATCCGTAAAAATTGCTTGACATGAGACGAACGATGTGCCAACATTATCAGCAACCTCTCTGATAGTGATTCGACGATTATCCAAAATCATTTTCTTCACTGCTTCAATGTTTTCATCGGTTGTTGACATGCTCGGGCGACCAAGACGAGCATTGTTATTGACATCTTCTCGGGCTTCCTTAAACCGGTTATACCACAATTGAACTTGTGTTCTGAAAAACAAACTGCCAACATATATAACAGACATGTATAGCAACATAACAGAAGAAAAAAAGCAAAAATCGAACATACACGTACGTAACTCACGAAATTTGAAAATAACTCCAAGTGTATTTATGAACAAAATAACATATCGTGATCAGAGATGAAAAACATTTGTTCAAACAAAATTACTTATACCTCTGTAACCCATGAAAATGTCAAGAAAACAAAAACTAACATTGAGTGTAAATCTCGTGGGCATACAAGTGGACGGGAAGTGAACTAAAGACTGAACTCTTAAATTAACAGGAAGACTACACTTCTCTCCGGGAAGTGGACAAGGCATTGACCTATTTAAAAAATCTTATTTATGATTCGCCTTACTTGAAATTTGGTGAATAGGTGCTTTTTTGCTTAGATGAGCATGAAAACTACTTTTCTCTTCGGGAAATAGAGCGGGGACTGGCCTATTCAAAAGTCGGACTATTCCTGTCTCTGGGAAGTGGGCCAATGTCAATGGTTAAACCAAAAATTATGTATTCAAGTTATGATAAAAAGATATAACATGATTAATTTTTCATACATTCAATAAGTATGTGCGACAGCGAAGCTTTGCAGGGTACAGCTACTAATACATATAATATTCACAAAGTTAAGGTATATGCCAAATTACAAATCATATATTCTGAAATAAAGGTATGTTTATGCCCACGATATCCTGATCCCCTCTAAAGGAAAATTAGTTAAATATGAGTAGCGCAGCTCCAATTCGCTAGTTACGAACATAGCTAAGATAATAGGTACCAACAATTTTCACATTGTACCTCTTAAAAAAGGAAACATAGACGAGATAAAAATACAAGTACACAGTGAAAAAGACTTTCGTGAAGTCGTTGTGTTTCTCTCTGCAAACAACAAGAATTATTACTCTTACCAGTTGAAGAGTGCGACAGGCCTGATTGTTGTAATTGAGGGAATTGAAGCGACTGTTGACTCAAGTGACATAAAAGAAGCTCTAGAGGAGCAAGGGTTTGAAATTAGGGCGGTCGTTAACATAATTAACAGAAATAAAGTGCCGCAGCCTATGTTTAAAGTGTTCTTATCGCCAAGCTTAGCTCAACTTAAGAAAAACGAAACGCATCCAATTTACGGTTTAAAATACCTTTTACACCGAAGAATCACGGTGGAAGAAGCGCTTAAGCGTAATGGTCCCGTGCAATGCACAAACTGTCAGGAATTTGGTCACACAAATGCCTATTGTACTTTACGTACCGTTTGCGTAGCATGTGGTGATCTTCACCATTCTACCAAATGCCCATTGAATAAAACGGATGCAACACAAAAAAAATGTAGCAACTGCGGTGGCAATCACATCGCTAATTACAGAGGTTGTCCGGTTTACAAAGATTTAAAATTTAAACTTTCTCAGGGTATACAAGCCAAACGGAACCAACTCCCATATACTACTTCCATTCCGAGCCTTTCCAACATACCCAGCTCAAATATTGGTCAAATGTCTTATGCCAACGTAGTAAAAGCCAATGTACAGGCCCCACCAGTCACCCCATCCAGTACTGGAGTTGAGACCATGATTCTTAATCTAACCCAGTGCATGACACAATTTATGTCAACCATGCAAAGTATGGTTCAAGACCTAATAAAGGCGCAAAACCAAATGCTCCAAACCCTGTTGACCAAAAAATGAGTGAACTCAGGATTTGCTTATGAAATGCTAAAGGTGTAAACCAGCATAAATTAGCACTCAAATTATTTTTACAGACCCACGAAATTGATGTTATGCTTATACCTGAAACACATCTCACCCAGAAGTATAATTTTTACATCCCTTAAGCTGTATAACACTAATCACCCAGATGGCAAAGCACATGGTGGCACAGCTATACTCATAAGGAACCGTTTAAAGCATAACTTTCTTAATTCCTTTTCAACAAATTGGTTGCAGTCAACCTCGATCACCCTTAAAAATAGGGGGAGTTGACCTTACTTTAGCTGCAATTTACTGTCCTCCACGTTTCGTAATAACAGAAAAACAATTTAGCGACTTTTTTATGACTCTAGGAGATAGGTTCCTAGCTGGAGGTGATTACAATGCGAAGCATACTCATTGGGGATCGAGGCTAATTAACCCGAAAGGTCGTCAGTTATATAACACGATCATAAGTACAAAAAGTAGTTACGATTTTATCTCCCCAAGACAACCAACTTACTGGCCTACGGACTCAAGGAAATTACCTGACCTGATTGTCTTTGCAGTCACTAAAAACGTAGATAGGAGTTTAGTATTTGCTGAAACCTGTGCTGACTTATCTTCTGATCATTCCTCAATAATCATTAAGTTGAACGAACAACCAATTGAAAGTGAGCATGCTTTTCGACTTACTACATCAAGAACTAACTGGCTTAAATATAAAAAATACATTAACAGTCATATACAGACCAATCCGCAAATAGAGAGAGGAACTGACGTTGAAAATGAGTTACTTGTATTTAACAGTATACTAGCAACAGCAGCAACTATAGCCACACAAGAGCAGAATACAAAAGCAAAGGCATTGATAACTAATAGTGGAATAGAATTACTGGTCCGAAATAAGCGACGTTTGCGTCGCGAATGGCAAGCCTGCCGATCTCCCGATACAAAAATTCATCTTAAGGTGGCAGAAAACAAACTAAAAAAAGCATTAGTATACGAAGAAGAAAGAAATATCAAACATCTTATAACGTCTTTGTCTCCCAACGTTTCTACTAAAAAATCTCTATGGAAAGCTAGCAAAAACCTTAAGCCGCCAGTAAGCACTGAAGTACCGTTGAGAATGCGTAATGGTTCATGGGCAAGAACGGATGAAGAAAAGGCGTCTTGTTTCGCAGAGCACCTCAAACCAAATACTGCTACATATAGTGCACCTTTGTCACCGAACCACACTGCTCCTACATACACTGTTACTTGCGGAACATCAGTGTCTGAACTAAAGAACACTATTGCCGCCTTAAATCCAAAAAAATCTCCAGGAGACGATCATATCTCGCCTAAAATGCTAAAAGAACTGCCAACCATTGCTCTCGTTTTTCGTGCAAAGCTTTTCAGTGCCATTTTTATGCTGGAATATTATCCACAAATCTGGAAAAAGTCGCAGATAATTATGGTAGCTATACCGGGTAAAGACGCAACCCTGCCGTCATCATATAGACCAATCAGCCTGTTGCCTTGCCTATCAAAACTTTTCGAAAAAGTGCTGCTATCAAAAATTACTCCTTTTCTCCATCAAAATGATATTATTCCTACACATCAATTTGGTTTTCCGGAAAAACACGGCACAATTGAACAAGTAAATCGTATAACAAATGAAATAAGGAAAGCTTTCGAAATGCGAGAGTATTGCTCGGCTGTTTTTCTTGATGTGGCGCAAGCATTTGACAAAGTGTGGTATGATGGCCTCATTCATAAAATTAAAAAGTCATTACCTAACACGTGCCACAATATCCTTGAATCCTACTTATCCAACAGGCGATTCACAGCAAAAGTAAATGACTACATAAAAGAAGAGTGTCCGATTACGGCAGGTGTTCCGCAGGGTAGTGTTCTTGGACCAATATTGTACAAACTGTTTACCGCAGATATCCCTACAAGTGACGAAGTAATTACGTCAACATTTGCGGATGATACTGCTATACTAAGTCGACATAAATGCCCCATTACAGCCACAAAAGTGTTACAGCAGCATCTTAAACAAATTGAAGAATGGCTAGCGAAATGGCGCATAAAAGTTAATGAAAACAAGTGCAAACACATAACTTTTACATTAAGGCCAAAAACGTGTCCTACTGTTAAGCTCAACAATGTATCAATACCTCAAGCTGACGAAATTACATACCTCGGAATCCACTTGGACAGGCGCTTAACCTGGAGACGACACATTGCAGCTAAAAAGCTGCAGCTTAAACTCAAATCTGCCAGTTTACATTGGCTTTTAAACAAGAAGTCTGGACTAAGCCTTAGCAACAAAGTTCTCTTATATAATGCAACAATAAATCCGATATGGATGTATGGGATCCAGTTATGGGGCACAGCTTGCGCGACGAATATAGATATAATTCAAAGATTCCAATCGAAAACGTTAAGAGTAATAACGGGCGCACCATGGTACATGCGTAATGAAAATATTCATAGAGATCTAAATATACCTACCATCAAGGAAGAAATTGAAATCGCAGCAAAAAAAATACTTAACAATACTGCGGAACCATCCGAACCCTTTGGCTAACACCTTGGCCCATGCAACAAGTCAAACCCGCCTGCGGAGAAGAGACAAAGCAGCCTTCTAAAGAGCAACGTCAAGCCTGCAGCCCATTCCTACTAATGGGCTTTATGTTTTAATTTAGTTTAAGATTTTATTACTTATTGTTAGGCTTCCGAAGTCGAAGTAGATTCAATAAATAAATATTAATGTTTCAAAAACAAAAAAATATGAGTAGTTTGCGAATGTGCAAACCGTTCTTCAAACAGAATGGAGGGAGTTCCAGAGTATTACCGCTTCGTAGGAATAAGATGTAACGAAAGTGAAGTTAGATTTATTGTATAGATCCGAGGCTTTACTGAAAAATTATTTTGAAAAAAAAAAATGCAATTAATCAGAAATGTTACAGAAACATATTGTTGTCAGAATCAGAATTGAAACCACTAAAGTTCTGCTTAAGGGGTTAGACATTCTGAGTATTGATTTTCATATCGGTTGCATTTTCGATACAGATTCGATATCGATTTTGTGTGCTACAGAAACCGATTTATCGGTAAAAGTGTCAGAATTAAACGGAGCAGTTAATCGTTGACTGAATTGTGTGCTAACTTCTTTGCAAGGGAGAATGTAATCAATATTTAAGTCATGAACTATGGGTTTTACATCCAGTAATGCTTGGAATACCGTATTTGGTGGAGAAATGATCACGAGCTATCTGCGAGGAGATATTTATGTCATTACCCACAGACCGTCTTCTGCCAAAAAAAAACCCTATCCAACTTGTCTTCAATGACTTCCGGTACAATTGCAAAGACTTCTTTCTGCAATTTTAAAAATAGAATGCAAATTGCACTTACTTCGACTCTGGCAGCTACAGGAGATTGCTCTTATCCTTTAAAATTTTGCGTTTTATTTTCTGATTGGTTTCCTTAAATGCTTCTATCATTTAAAAAGCTGTCACATTTTTAATTACAATAATAATCACAAATATGTTAAAGCCAGTTCAAAAATCGAATTGAATTGCTGAGTTTTTTGCACAGCTGATTCAAAATTCGGTTTCGGTGTTTTGAAACCGACTAGATTTTGCTATTTCGAGGATAAGCTATGTACCTTGTGGCAGAGGTAATGGCGACGTTAAATTTCTGCAGGGGGGGGTGGGGTCATATGTAGAAGCTCACGAAAGTGAGGAAAGTTTTATACTGCCATTCACCTGGGAGTGGCCAGAAAAAAATTCTTTTGCAAAATGATTTAAGCAGCTCACGACTTCCGGTATTAGAACACGTATCCCCTCGGTAGCCAACAAACTTCCCATGCGGTTGTGCGTAGGGATTGGTACCCACCACATGAAAACTTAAAACCAAGAAATGCGATGGGACAAGGACGGAAGAACGCTGGGGTGGGCAAAGAAGGTATTTTTGGGACAGAAGCTGAAGCTGACCGACTTCGCCGGGGCCCGAAATATGGTTGTCTGTAGCACTAGATTCCAGCACAAGAAAATTCACAAAGCTAATTGGCTGGAGAGGGAAGCAAGACGCATTTGCAAGAAAAAAAAAGAAAGAGGCCGAAATGCGTGGGTACGAGGAGCTTGGGAAGCTGGTCGACAAGGGTTATGCTCGAAAATTCTACGAAAAGATACGGCGACTTACGAAAGGTTTCAAGACTGGAGCAAACTCTTGCAGGATCCAGAGTGGTGAGCTAGTGACGGATGCTCCAAGAATACTGAATCTATGGAGAGAACACTTCTCCAGCCTGCTGAATGGTTGTGAAAATGAAAAATCCGGAGAAGGTGAACTCGAAACTACAATTGATGACGATCAAAAAGTTCTTTCCTGTCGCGGTCCTGAGGGCGGTGTTTTGGCAAGCCTGTAGCTTTTTCATCTGCGTCTCATTCGTCCCCGGCACCCAGATCGCTGCAGCATAGTTTATGACCGGCCGGCCAATGTCTTTGTAAGTCGCCAGCAAGGTTACTTTGCCTTTACCCCGGGTGCTGCCTGCTAGCGCTTTGAGTATTTTGTTGCGGCCCTGGAGTTTTGCGGCAATTGCGGTCGTGTGCGGAGTGAAGGAGTGCAGGCTGTTTAATTTTCCTTAGTTTCGAGCAATTGGATGTACACGTATGTTTGCGCTTTGTGTAACTTTTGCAATTGTTTTAACTTTTTCTTGTGAGTGGTGTTGTTGTCGTTATGTTATACGACATTTTTACTAATGAAGACTAAAGTTTACTTAATTTTCCATATAATCTGACATAAAAGGTGCCATTAGGTCAAATAAGAGAGAAATTCCGGAAGAAGTTAAAATCTCACCTTCGCGCATTGTTGGCTCCTCAATGTTTTGATTTGATGGGCCTTTAACGCTAGTATTCTATAAGCCCAAACCGTCCAAAATGTTATATGTATGGCTCTGTAAATTCATTATTATATGAGATTTTATGAAGAAATTGAGGAGAGACTTAGACGAAATGGATGCAAAAACGACTGGAGGCACCAATTTTTACGAGGACTTTACGTAACAATATAACAAATGTATTGACAACTTTTCAACAGAAATCAACAGATTTTTCACGCTGAGCCAGAACCAAAGAAGCGACGCTACTGTGCGTTTGCTCCAATAAGACGAAAAAGATGACCCAAACACAATGCTTTAAATTCAAAAAAGCAGTATGTGGAGATCACAATATTGATATTTTTGTCAAAACTGTATATAAGAACTGATTTGTTCACTTAAAATACATATGTAGTTTTGATATGAGTAGTCTTATATAAACAGTAAAAAATAGTGATTTTTTTAAATTTATTTTATTTAGAACAACCTGAAGGGATCTCTGTGTTCAATTACATTTTTTTCCAAATCAAGCTTTATGAAAGTATAAAAAAGTACATATACAAACGAGGTGTGATCAATTTTTTCGAAAAGTATTTATTTATTCATCACTATCTTGTGCCCTTCGAAGTAATCCCCCTCAGATATAATACACTTATGCCAGCGTTTTTTTTCAATCCTCGAAACGGTGAACACGGTGGTTGAGGCATGATAACGGTTTTGTTTTTTGGACAAAAACTCACGCACAAGCATCGATGTGTGAGCTGGTGCGGGTGCGTTATCATGGTACAAAATCCATGATTGTTTTTTGACAATTCTGTGCGTTTCTGACGAATTGCTTCATGCAAACAGCGCATAACTTCTAGGTAGTATTCCTTATTGACCGTACAACCTTGTGGCAAGAATTCATGATGCACCACGCCATTCCAGTCGAAGAAAACAGTGAGCAAAACCTTCACATTTGACCGAACTGGACGTGCCTTTTTCGATCTTGGCTCTTCTGGACGCTTCCATTGGGATAATTTAGCTATGCTTTCAATGTCATAACCATACCGGCATGATTCGTCACCAGTTGTGACATCTCCTGAGCGATGTCCATGCGACGTTGTTTTTTCTCAAAATTGAGCAATTTTGGAACAATTTTCGCTGCTACACGTTTCATGCCAAAAAAACCTGTAAAAATTGCTTGACTTGAGCCGAACGATGTGCCAACATTATCAGCAACCTCTCTGATAGTGATTCGAGGATTATCCAAAATCATTTTCTTCACTGCTTCAATGTTTTCATCGGTTGTTGACGTGCTCGGGCGACCAGGACTCGGGCTTCCTTAAACCGGTTATACCACAATTGAACTTGTGTTCTGAAAAACAAGCTGACAATCCAAAATGGCTGATATTGCTAACATATATAACATAACAGAAGAAAAAAAGCAAAAATCGAACATACACGTACGTAACTCACAAAATTTTAAAATAACCCCGAGTGTATTTATGAACAAAACAACATATCGTGATCAGAGATGAAAAACATTTGTTCAAACAAAAGTACAGAGGTAGATCTTGAAACTATGAAAATGTCAAGAAAACAAAAACTAACATTGAGTGTAAATCTCGTGGGCATACAAGTGGACGGGAAGTGAACTAAAGACTGAACTCTTAAATTAACAGGAAGACTACACTTCTCTCCGGGAAGTGGACAAGGCATTGACATACTTAAAAAATCTTATTTATGATTCGGCTTACACAATAAGTTTGTGCGACAGCGTTGCAGGGTACAGCTAGTAATACATATAATATTCACAAAGTTAAGGTATATGCCAAACTACAAATCATATATTCTGAAATAAAGGTAAGTTTATGCCCACAATATCCTGATCCCCTCTAAAGGAAAATTAGTTAAATATGAGTTTTTTGCGAATGTGCAAACCGTTCTTCAAACAGAATGGAGGGAATTCCAAAGTATTACCGTTCTCGTAGGAATAAGATGTAACGAACGTGAAGTTAGATTTATTGTATAGACCCGAGGTTTTACTGAAAAATTATTTTGAAAAAAAAAAAAAAAAAAAATGCAATTAATCAGAAATGTTACAGAAACAGGTGGTTGTCAGAATCAGAATTGAAACCACTAAAATTCTGCTTAGTCTGAGTTTACACGGGGCTACTTTTTTTCGACGAAACACTCGTTTGTAGGGGAGGGGGCGACGACGAAGGCGACAATGCAAAGTGTCGCTGTGCTCGTTCCACTCGTTTTGTGTTTCTATTCGTCTCTGTAGATTTTGGCATTCCCTTTTATTTTGTTTCTCACTTTGAACTGATTGTAGCTGTCTAAAATTTCAAATGAATAAATGCCGTAAATTTGGAAATTGAAATTGGGGATTTTTACTACAATATTTACATATTTGTAATATATGTATGCAAAAATTAGAATTATTGCTGGAAAAACCCTAAATATAGCCCTTTTCTTTTTTCCCATAAAATTACAAGCACTCACTGTTGTCTAAGCAAAGTAGGTGTGTTCCTAACGTCAAAGATCATATCTATCAAAACAATGAATTCAAGTCATATCAAATTTAAAAGTAAAAAAAATTGTCTGTTACCTAAGCTACTGAGTTTGCTTTTGACAACTGATACACGAAACAAATTCGTATATCGTGTTTTGTGCAGAGTGTTTACTTAGTTAGTGTTTGTTTAGTTCGTGATTAGTGAAAAAATAATTTATATTTGATATGCCTCCTATAAGACGAAGCAATTTAAGTAGAAGAACCAGAAATGCTACAAACCAATCTAATTACCGATCTAATCGTACTGCACAAGAACGTGACGACGGAAATGAACGTGAAAGAATTCGGATATCACAAACGCGTGAAGCGCGAGCGGAACATTCAACTATTAATAGCGCAAGTTTGAATTGAGCTGCTTTCAGTTACGATGTGTCAATTGACTACAGTAACTACCGATGTGTTGTTTTTGGTTCTATGAACTCGGTTTGCTCACACTGTAAGGCATTAAAATACAAAAACGAAGCCAATGGATTGTGTTGCGCAAATGGTAAAGTGAAATTGATACCATTGGATCCACCACCAGAACCATTGTACTCATTGGTTTCAGGATTAGGAACAGATTCTATACACTTTTTGACACATATCCAACAATATAACAATTGCTTTCAAATGACTTCATTTGGGGCAACAAATGTAGTTCGGGAAAATTTTATGCCAACTTTCAAGGTATGTATTATAGCAGTTACTCATAATTAATCATTTATATCACACCATAATATTTTTTTTTTTTTTACAGATACAAGGGCAAATATATCACAGAGCAGGTTCACTGTTACCAGTGTCAGATAACGACAACAAATTCCTGCAAATTTATTTTATGGGCAATTCACCACAAGAAATTGATCTGCGTTGTGCACATAACAATTTAGTAAAGAGGTCTATTGTAGAACAATTACAAACTTTATTTCATCAACACAATCAATTGATTATATTGTTTAAAACTGCCCTGGATCTGATGCCATCCGATAATCACAAAATTGTAATCAGATGAAGTTGCTATCGTTGTAGTTGGAGAAAACTTGGAATCCCGTGATATTGTTTTACATCGTCGGAATGATCAATTACAACGTATAAAGGAAACACACCGCTCATATGATGCACTGCAATATCCCATTATATTTTGGAAAGGTGAAGATGGCTACGATTTCTCAATAAAAATGATAAATCCCATTACAGGTAACTAAAATATCTCAGTCATTATATTATGTATTTTAATTTTATATTTGAATGTTATTAAAACAAAATCTATTTACAGGTTCTGAAACCAACAAAAAAGTCAGTTCAATGAACTATTATTCATACCGCCTAATGATTCGGGAAAATGAAGATAATCACATATTGAAATGTCGGCGATTATATCACAAATATGTAAGTAGATCCTGGATTGCATGAGGTAGTTATCAAAAACATGATACATGGTCCCTGTGGAACTCTTAATCAAAATTCACCGTGTATGATGGATGGTAAATGTTCAAAACGATATCCACGGCCATTAATATCGGAAACAATTACTGGTAATGACGGTTATCCATTGTATCGTCGCAGATCGACAGCAGACAATGGAAAATCAACAATTGTCAAATTAAATCAACAAGATATTGAAATAGATAATCGTTGGATTTTTCCATATTCACCCATTTTATCAAAGACATTCAAAGCACACATCAACGTTGAATCTTGCCATTCAGTGAAATCTATTAAATACATTTGCAAATATGTAACCAAAGGGAGTGATATGGCTGTGATTGGAATTGGTGCAGAGAATTCCAATGATGAAGTTACCCAATACCAAATGGGCCGCTATGTCAGTAGTAATGAAGCAGTTTGGCGAATATTTTCTTTTCCTATTCATGAGAGACACCCTTCTGTTGTTCACTTAGCTGTGCATTTAGAAAATGGACAAAGAGTGTATTTTACAGCACAGAACGCAGTACAAAGAGCTGCTCAGCCACCATCTACTACATTAACCAGTTTTTTTGAGACATGCCAAAACGATGATTTCGCACAAACATTGCTATATTATGAAATGGCAAAATATTATACCTGGAATCAATCCTCAAGGAGATTTATACGACGTAAACAAGGAAAACCAGTTCAAGGATATACAGATATATATTCCACCGATGCGATTGGCCGGATTTATTCAGTACATCCAAGCAATGATGAATGTTTTTATTTACGACTGCTATTAGTCAATGTACGTGGCCCAACATCATTCAAACAGTTACGAACTGTTGATGGTGAATTGTGTGGATCCTACAGAGAAGCCTGTCAACGTTTGCAATCTTCAATTAAAGGTTGGATCGGTGGTTATAATGTTGCGAAATATCAACCAACCGCGTCTTTGCAACGGAACAATGATAATAATAATAATTATGATTCACATGATTAACAATAAAGCGATTACTTACTTTTAAATCCTTATATGTTTTATTTGATTATTTTTTATTCACAACGCCCCGTCACCAGGGTGACGGTTCTGTTCAAGAGAATATTTTAAAATACGTAGGCAAAAAAAATGCCACATTACAAATCTTTTTGACAGAACGAAATCTGTCGGGTCAGCTAGTAAAAGATAAAAATAAATAAAAGCTGGGTCTTCCTTTACACAAACATAGTGTTTTTATTTTAGCAAGCGCGATGCGAACGAAAAATTGCGAGTGAAAAATAAAGCGGAGTAGAGAAAAAAAAATGAACACCAAACAAATGTCAAAAAAATTGCTTGACGAAAGTGTCTCTGTGTGAACATGAAGGGCGACACAAAAGAGAAAATTTCGAAAAAAAGCGACAAAAAGTATCCTCATGTAAACTCGGACTTAAGGGGTTAGACATTCTGAGTATTGATTTTCATATCGGTTGCATTTTCGATACATATTCGATATCGATTTTGTGTGCTACAGAAACCGATTTATCGGTAAAAGTGTCAGAATTAAACGGAGTAGTTAATCGTTGACTGAATTGTGTGCTAACTTCTTTGCAAGGGAGAATGTAATAAATATTTAAGTCATGAACTATGGGTTTTACATCCAGTAATGCTTGGAATACCGTATTTGGTGGAGAAATGATCACGAGCTATCTGCTAGGAGATATTTAAGTCATTACCCACAGACCGTCTTCTGCCAAAAAAAAAACCCTATCCAACTTGTCTTCAATGACTTCCGGTACAATTGCAAAGACTTCTTTCTGCAATTTTAAAAGTAGAATGCAAATTGCACTTACTTCGACTCTGTCAGCTCCAAGAGATTGCTCTTATCCTTTAAAATTTTGCGTTTTATTTTCTGATTGGTTTCCCCAAATCCTTCTATCATTAAAAAAGCTGTCACATTTTTAATTACAATAATAATCACAAATATGTTAAAGCCAGTTCAAAAATTTAATTGAATTGCTGGGTTTTTTGCACAGCTGATTCAAAATTTGGTTACGGTGTTTTGAAACCGACTAGATTTTGCTATTTCGAGGATAAGATATGCACCTGGTGGCAGAGGTAATGGCGACGTTAAATTTCTGCAGTGGGGGATGGGGTCATATGTAGAAGCTCACGAAAGTGAGGAAAGTTTTAGACTGCCATTCACCTGGGAGTGGCCAGAAAAAATTCTTTTGCAAAATGATTTAAGCAGCTCACGACTTCCGGTATTAGAACACGTATCCCCTCGGTAGCCAACAAACTTCCCATGCGGTTGTGCGTAGGGATTGGTACCCACCACATGAAAACTTAAGCCCAACGAAAAATCTAAATATCTCGGATGAGAGAGCCCCCCTTTTGATGACGACCCGCTCAAATATTTTAAGGATTACGATCTTAGGGCATGCACCTGAAAGGGAAGCAAGACGCATTTGCAAGAAAAAAAAAGAAAGAGGCCGAAATGTGTGGGTACGAGGAGCTTGGGAAGCTGGTCGACAAGGGTAATGCTCGAAAATTCTACGAAAAGATACGGCGACTTACGAAAGGTTTCAAGACTGGAGCAAACTCTTGTAGGATCCAGAGTGGTGAGCTAGTGACGGATGCTCCAAGAATACTGAATCTATGGAGAGAACACTTCTCCAGCCTGCTGAATGGTCGTGAAAATGAAAAATCCGGAGAAGGTGAAATCGAAACTCCAATTGATGACGATGAAAAAGTTGTTTCCTGTCGCGGACCTGAGGGCGGTATTTTGGCAAGTCTGTAGCTTCTTCATCAGCGTCTCGTTCGTCCCCGGCGCCCAGATCGCTGCAGCATAGTTTATGACCGGCCGGCCAATGCCTTTGTAAGTCGCCAGCAAGGTTACTTTGTCTTTACCCCGGGTGCTGCCGGCTAGCTTTGCCGCAATTGCGGTCGTGTGCGGAGTGAAGGAGTGCAGGCTGTTTAATTTTCCTTAGTGTCGAGCAATTGGATGTACACGTATGTTTGCGCTTTGTGTAACTTTTGCAATTGTTTTAAATTTTTCTTGTGAGTTGTGCTGTTGTCGTTATGTTATACGACATTTTTACTAATGAAGACAAAAGTTTACTTAATTTTCCATATAATCTGACATAAAAGGTACCATTAGGTCAAATAAGAGAGAAATTCCGGAAGAAGTTAAAAATCACGTTCGCGTATTGTTGGTTCCTCAATGTTTTGATTTGATGGGCCTTTAACGCTGGTATCCTATAAGCCCGAACCGTCCAAAATATTATATGTATGGCTCTGTAAATTCATTATTATATGAGATTTTGTGAAGAAATTGAGGACAGACTTAAACGCCATGGATACAAACACCGACTGGAGGCACCAATTTTTACGAGGACTTTGCGTAACAACATAACAAATGTATTGACAACTTTTCAACAGAAATCAACAGATTTTTCGCACTGAGCCAGAACCAAACCAAAGTAGCGACGCTACTGTGCGTTCGCTCCAATAGGATGAAAAAGATGACCCAAACACAATGCTTTAAATTCAAAAAAGCAGTATGTGGAGATCACAATATTGATATTTTTGTCAAAACTGTATATAAGAACTAATTTTTCCACTTAAAATACATATGTAGTTTTGATATGAGTAGTCTTATATAAACAGTAAAAAATAGTGATTTTTTTAAATTTATTTTATTTAAAACAACCTGAAGCGATCTCTGTGTTCAATTACATTTTTTTTTTCAAATCAACCTTTATAAACGTATAAAAAACTACGTATACATACGAGGTGTGATCAGAAAATAACTGTTATTTTCAATTTTTCCAAAAAGTATCGAAAATCTCTTCAGCGGTTACAAAGCGCCATTTATGTATATTTATATTTATTTATTCATCACTATCTTGTCCCTTTCAAAGTAATCCCCCTCAGATACAATACACTTATGCCAGCGTTTTTTTTCAATCCTCGAAACGGTGAACACGGTGGTTGAGGCATGATAACGCTTTTGTTTTTTGGACAAAAACTCACTTCAAGCATCGATGTGTGAGCTGGTGCGGGTGCGTTATCGTGGTACAAAATCCATGATTGTTTTTTGACAATTCTGTGCGTTTCTGACGAATTGCTTCATGTAATCAGCGCATAACTTCTAGGTAGTATTCCTTATTGATCGTACAACCTTGTGGCAAGAATTCATGGTGCACCACGCCATTCCAGTCGAAGAAAACAGTGAGCAAAACCTTCAAATTTGACCGAATTTGACGTGCCTTTTTCGGTCTTGGCTCTTCTGGACGCTTCCATTGGGATGATTTGGCTTTGGTTTCAATGTCATAAGCATACCGCCATGATTCGTCACCAGTTATGACCTTTTTGAGGTAATCTGGATCGTCGTTGACGATGTTCAACATCTCCTCAACAATCTTCGCCGCTACACGTTTCATGCCTAAAACATCCGTAATAATTGCTTGACATGAGACGAACGATGTGCCAACATTATCAGCAACCTCTCTGATAGTGATTCGAGGATTATCCAAAATCATTTTCTTCACTGCTTCAATGTTTTCATCGGTTGCTGACGTGCTCGGGCGACCAAGACGAGCATTGTTATTGACATCTTCTCGGGCTTCCTTAAACCGGTTATACC
This sequence comes from Ceratitis rosa, assembly GCA_037013455.1. NCBI lineage: Eukaryota > Metazoa > Arthropoda > Insecta > Diptera > Tephritidae > Ceratitis > Ceratitis rosa. The sequence continues at coordinate 659,767 of JAWMAG010000016.1, read as the reverse complement.
ACAATTGAACTTGTGTTCTGAAAAACAAACTGCCAACATATATAACAGACATGTATAGCAACATAACAGAAGAAAAAAAGCAATAAATCGAACATACGTAACTCACGAAATTTGAAAATAACTTCGAGTGTATTTATGAACAAAATAACATATCATGATCAGAGATGAAAATCATTTGTAAACAAAAGTACAGAGGTAGAACTTGGAACTATGAAAATGTCAAGAAAACAAAAACTAACATTGAATGTAAGTCTCGTGGGCATACAAGTGGACGGGAAGTGAACTAAAGACTGAACTCTTAAATTAACAGGAAGACTACACTTCTCTCCGGGAAGTGGACAAGGCATTGACCTATTTAAAATTCTTATTTATGATTCGGCTTACTTGAAATTTGGTGAATAGGTGCTTTTTTGCTTAGATGAGCATGAAAACTACTTTTCTCTTCGGGAAATAGACCGGGGACTGGCCTATTCAAAAGTCGGACTATTCCTGTCTCTGGGAAGTGGGCCAATGTCAATGGTTAAACCAAAAATTATGTATTCAAGTTATGATAAAAAGATATCACATGATTAATTTTTCATACATTCAATAAGTATGTGCGACAGCGAAGCTTTGCAGGGTACAGCTACTAATACATATAATATTCACAAAGTTAAGGTATACCTATGCCAAATTACAAATCATATATTCTGAAATAAAGGTATGTTTATGCCCACGATATCCTGATCCCCTCTTAAGGAAAATTAGTTAAATATGAGTTTTTTGCGAATGTGCAAACCGTTCTTCAAACAGAATGGAGGGAGTTCCAGAGTATTACCGCTTCGTAGGAATAAGATGTAACGAAAGTGAAGTTAGATTTATTGTATAGATCCGAGGCTTTACTGAAAAATTTTTTTGAAAAAAAAAAATGCAATTAATCAGAATTGTTACACAAACAGATTTTTGTCAGAATCAGAATTGAAGCCACTAAAATTCTGCTTAAGGGCTTAGACATCCTGATTATTGATTTTCATATCGGTTGCATTTTCGATACAGATTCGATATCGATTTTGTGTGCTACAGAAACCGATTTATCGGTAAAAGTGTCAGAATTAAACGGTGCAGTTAATCGTTGACTGAATTGTGTGCTAACTTCTTTGCAAGGGAGAATGTAATAAATATTTAAGTCATGAACTATGGGTTTTACATCCAGTAATGCTGGGAATACCGTACTTGGTGGAGAAATGATCATGAGCTATCTGCGAGGAGATATTTATGTCATTACCCACAGACCGTCTTCTGCTAAAAAAAACCCTATCCAACTTGTCGTCAATGACTTCCGGTACAATTGCAAAGACTTCTTTCTGCAATTTTAAAAGTAGAATGCAAATTGCACTTACTTCGACTCTGGCAGCTCCAGGAGATTGCTCTTATCCTTTAAAATTTTGCGTTTTATTTTCTGATTGGTTTCCCCAAATGCTTCTATCATTAAAAAAGCTGTCACATTTTTAATTACAATAATAATCACAAATATGTTAAAGCCAGTTCAAAAATCGAATTGAATTGCTGAGTTTTTTTGCACAGCTGATTCAAAATTCGGTTTCGGTGTTTTGAAACCGACTAGATTTTGCTATTTCGAGGATAAGATATGTACCTTGTGGCAGAGGTAATGGGGGGGATGCAGGGGGGATGGGGTCATATGTAGAAGCTCACGAAAGTGAGGAAAGTTTTATACTGCCATTCACCTGGGAGTGGCCAGAAAAAAATTCTTTTGCAAAATGATTTAAGCAGCTCACGACTTCCGGTATTAGAACACGTATCCCCTCGGTAGCCAACAAACTTCCCATGCGGTTGTGCGTAGGGATTGGTACCCACTACATGAAAACTTAAAACCAAGAAATGCGATGGGACAAGGACGGAAGAACGCTGGGGTGGGCAAAGAAGGTATTTTTGGGACAGAAGCTGAAGCTGACCGACTTCGCCGGGGCCCGAAATATGGTTGTCTGTAGCACTAGATTCCAGCACAAGAAAATTCACAAAGCTAATTGGCTGGAGAGGGAAGCAAGACGCATTTGCAAGAAAAAAAAAGAAAGAGGCCGAAATGCGTGGGTACGAGGAGCTTGGGAAGCTGGTCGACAAGGGTTATGCTCGAAAATTCTACGAAAAAATACGGCGACTTACGAAAGGTTTCAAGACTGGAGCAAACTCTTGTAGGACCCAGAGTGGTGAGCTAGTGACGGATGCTCCGAGAATACTGAATCTATAGAGAGAACACTTCTCCAGCCTGCTGAATGGTTGTGAAAATGAAAAATCCGGAGAAGGTGAACTCGAAACTCCAATTGATGACAATGAAAAAGTTTTTTCCTGACGCGGTCCTGAGGGCGGTATTTTGGCAAGCCTGTAGCTTCTTCATCTGAGTCTCGTTCGTTCCCGGCGCCCAGATCGCTGAAGCATAGTTTATGACCGGCCGGCCAATGGCTTTGTAAGTCGCCAGCAAGGTTACTTTGTTGTTGTTGTTGTAGCGGTTCGCTAACCCCGCTTAGGGCAGGCATAATTAGTCTAAGTCGCCGAGGTCATCTAACGGAAGGTCCAGGAAACGTGCTGTTTCGACAGGGTTGGACCAAAGGGAGAGAGGGGTTAGATGGGTAGGTTTAAGGGGACATGTGAAGAGGTGGTTAGTATCGTGCGGGGACTCTCCATGTGCAGGGCATACGTTCGGTATGGTGGGGTCGAGTCTGGATATGTAGGAGTTTAACCTGCTACAATATCCAGATCTAAGTTGTGCTAGTATCACACGAGTCTCTTGAGGCTGCTCGAGCTCACTGTCTGCGATAGGTGGTGGTTTGATTCCGAGTACGCCATTCACTGGAAGTGAGTCTAGGAAGGTGTTGACTGACTCCTGGTGAATGGCGTTCAGCGCCTGTCGGTAAGCCGTCCTGTCCAGCGGTTGTTTTACATGGTGCTGTATGGTGCAATTGTAGTCGAGTACTCCCTTCCTGATGTGCCTAGGCGGAGGCTCGGCTTCTAAGAATTGTCTGCTGGGGTGCTCCGCGCGGTGGCATCCCAACAGGAACTGCTTGCACAGCAAAGCATTATGCTCCTTAACTCGTAGCATAGATGCTTCGCTGTGGAAGTGGTGCTCCGGTGACATCAGGAGGTTTCCTGTCGCAGTCCTAAGGGCGGTGTTTTGACAGGCCTGTAATTTTCTCCACTGCGTCTCGTTCGTCCCCGGCGCCCAAATCGGTGCAGCGTAATTTACGACCGGCCGGCCGATTGCTTTATAGGTTGCCAGCAAGGTTTCTTTATCTTTACCCCATGTGCTGCCGGCTAGCGCTTTGAGTATTTTGTTGCGGCCCTGGAGTTTTGCGGCAATTGTGGTCGTATGCGGAGTGAAGGAGTGCAGGCTATCGAATGTGACCCCTAAAATCTTAGGGTTGTTTATAGTTGGAATTTTTTCGTCATCAACTTTCACATCGAGTTCTAGCCGGTACTCCTTCGTCGAGCTGGTGAAAAGGGTAGCCGAGGATTTCGTCGGTTGTATATTCAAATGTCGTGCAGTGAAGAAACGGGAGAGATCGGCGAGGTAGCCGTTCACTTTCGAACGTAGGCTATCAATATCCTGGCCAGAAGCCAATATCGAGCAATCATCGGCATACGAGGTTACGGAAACTCCTTCCGGTGGAGGAGGGAGCTTCGAGATGCAAAAATTAAACAGTAGCGGGGAGAGGACACCACCCTGCGGAACCTCCTGTTTAATTTGCCTCAATTTAGATGTTTCACTTCGGAATATGACCAATGATTGACGACCACTCAGGTAGCCCATGACCCACCTCTGCAACCCCGGCGGTAATGAGGATTCCTCAATGTCACTGAGTAGCACTGAATGATTGACAGTGTCAAAAGCTTTTGACAAATCCAGTGCTACCAGGACAGTTCTCGCGCAGGGTCGGTTTTGGTTCAGGCCATTGACCACCTGGATGTTTATGGTGTTAAGTGCTGTTGTGGTGCTGTGCACTTTTCGGAAGCCATGCTGTTGTGCTGCTGGACGCAGATGGTGAGTAACAGTCGGGAGCAGTAAGGCCTCAAACGTCTTCGCTACTGGGGAGAGGAGTGTTATCGGCCGATAAGACTCTCCTTTGTTGGCTGGTTTCCCCGGTTTAAGTAGCGGGACCACCCTACCGGTTTTCCACACATCTGGTATGATTAGGGTGGTCAAAGACAAATTGAGGACCTTGGTGAGGTATTCTGCTCCCGCTGGTCCGAGATTTTTTAGCATCAGCATGCTTATTCCGTCAGGGCCGATGGATTTGGAGGCTTTCGCCTCCCCGATAACCCCCTGAACCTCTTCTCTGGAGAAATAAAGAACCGCGCTTGTGTTTGGCAGTTTGCGCATACGACGGGTTACACGTCTTTTCGCTTTGTCTACCGAAGGATGCAGTGTAAAAAGCCGGCTAAAATAGCTCGCGCATCTCTTCGGGTCCGACGAGGCGCGATCACCGAATGAATTTTCCACCCGGTCATCGCGTCTCGTCGGGTTAGACAGCGACTTGACTGTAGCCCAGAGCTTGGTTGCCCCAGAGGAGAGATTGCAGGACCTTAAGTGCTCCTCCCACTTTTTCCGCTTATGTTTGTTTACAACAGTCCGAATCTCCGCATTTAAATCCCTGATTAAGGGATTCCCGGGATCGGAGTTACGGAGGATGTCGCGTCTTGCTGCTAAAGCCGCCGCTTCGGACGGAAAGTTAGGGCGGACTATACTGTTTATCAGACCAGCACTCGCAATTGTTATGTCGGGCGAGCTTTGGCAATTACCCACAACTCTGGTGGGGGTGTTGTCGTTCATTTTGCAGAATGTCGAATCGTCTATCTGTTCCGCCAGCTCCATTCCTCTACGGTCATTTGACTCGTGGGCATACAAGTGGACGGGAAGTGAACTAAAGACTGAACTCTTAAATTAACAGGAAGACTACACTTCTCTCCGGGAAGTGGACAAGGCATTGACCTATTTAAAATTCTTATTTATGATTCGGCTTACTTGAAATTTGGTGAATAGGTGCTTTTTTGCTTAGATGAGCATGAAAACTACTTTTCTCTTCGGGAAATAGACCGGGGACTGGCCTATTCAAAAGTCGGGCTATTCCTGTCTCTGGGAAGTGGGCCAATGTCAATGGTTAAACCAAAAATTATGTATTCAAGTTATGATAAAAAGATATCACATGATTAATTTTTCATACATTCAATAAGTATGTGCGACAGCGAAGCTTTGCAGGGTACAGCTACTAATACATATAATATTCACAAAGTTAAGGTATACCTATGCCAAATTACAAATCATATATTCTGAAATAAAGGTATGTTTATGCCCACGATATCCTGATCCCCTCTTAAGGAAAATTAGTTAAATATGAGTTTTTTGCGAATGTGCAAACCGTTCTTCAAACAGAATGGAGGGAGTTCCAGAGTATTACCGCTTCGTAGGAATAAGATGTAACGAAAGTGAAGTTAGATTTATTGTATAGATCCGAGGCTTTACTGAAAAATTTTTTTGAAAAAAAAATGCAATTAATCAGAATTGTTACACAAACAGATTTTTGTCAGAATCAGAATTGAAGCCACTAAAATTCTGCTTAAGGGGTTAGACATCCTGATTATTGATTTTCATATCGGTTGCATTTTCGATACAGATTCGATATCGATTTTGTGTGCTACAGAAACCGATTTATCGGTAAAAGTGTCAGAATTAAACGGTGCAGTTAATCGTTGACTGAATTGTGTGCTAACTTCTTTGCAAGGGAGAATGTAATAAATATTTAAGTCATGAACTATGGGTTTTACATCCAGTAATGCTGGGAATACCGTACTTGGTGGAGAAATGATCATGAGCTATCTGCGAGGAGATATTTATGTCATTACCCACAGACCGTCTTCTGCCAAAAAAAACCCTATCCAACTTGTCTTCAATGACTTCCGGTACAATTGCAAAGACTTCTTTCTGCAATTTTAAAAGTAGAATGCAAATTGCACTTACTTCGACTCTGGCAGCTCCAGGGGATTGCTCTTATCCTTTAAAATTTTGCGTTTTATTTTCTGATTGGTTTCCCCAAATCCTTCTATCATTAAAAAAGCTGTCACATTTTTAATTACAATAATAATCACAAATATGTTATAGCCAGTTCAAAAATCGAATTGAATTGCTGAGTTTTTTGCACAGCTGATTCAAAATTCGGTTTCGGTGTTTTGAAACCGACTAGATTTTGCTATTTCGAGGATAAGCTATGTACCTTGTGGCAGAGGTAATGGCGACGTTAAATTTCTGCAGGGGGGTATGGGGTCATATGTAGAAGCTCACGAAAGTGAGGAAAGTTTTATACTGCCATTCACCTGGGAGTGGCCAGAAAAAAATTCTTTTGCAAAATGATTTAAGCAGCTCACGACTTCCGGTATTAGAACACGTATCCCCTCGGTAGCCAACAAACTTCCCATGCGGTTGTGCGTAGGGATTGGTACCCACCAAATGAAAACTTAAAACCAAGAAATGCGATGGGACAAGGACGGAAGAACGCTGGGGTGGGCAAAGAAGGTATTTTTGGGACAGAAGCTGAAGCTGACCGACTTCGCCGGGGCCCGAAATATGGTTGTCTGTAGCACTAGATTCCAGCACAAGAAAATTCACAAAGCTAATTGGCTGGAGAGTGAAGCAAGACGCATTTGCAAGAAAAAAAAAAGAAAGAGGCCGAAATGCGTGGGTACGAGGAGCTTGGGAAGCTGGTCGACAAGGGTTATGCTCGAAAATTCTACGAAAAAATACGGCGACTTACGAAAGGTTTCAAGACTGGATCAAACTCTTGTAGGACCCAGAGTGGTGAGCTAGTGACGGATGCTCCGAGAATACTGAATCTATAGAGAGAACACTTCTCCAGCCTGCTGAATGGTTGTGAAAATGAAAAATCCGGAGAAGGTGAACTCGAAACTCCAATTGATGACAATGAAAAAGTTTTTTCCTGACGCGGTCCTGAGGGCGGTATTTTGGCAAGCCTGTAGCTTCTTCATCTGAGTCTCGTTCGTCCCCGGCGCCCAGATCGCTGCAGCATAGTTTATGACCGGCCGGCCAATGGCTTTGTAAGTCGCCAGCAAGGTTACTTTGTTGTTGTTGTTGTAGCGGTTCGCTAACCCCGCTTAGGGCAGGCATAATTAGTCTAAGTCGCCGAGGTCATCTAACGGAAGGCCCAGGAAACGTGCTGTTTCGACAGGGTTGGACCAAAGGGAGAGAGGGGTTAGATGGGTAGGTTTAAGGGGACATGTGAAGAGGTGGTTAGTATCGTGCGGGGACTCTCCACGTGCAGGGCATACGTTGGGTATGGTGGGGTCGAGTCTGGATATGTAGGAGTTTAACCTGCTACAATATCCAGATCTAAGTTGTGCTAGTATCACACGAGTCTCTTGAGGCTGCTCGAGCTCACTGTCTGCGATAGGTGGTGGTTTGATTCCGAGTACGCCATTCACTGGAAGTGAGTCTAGGAAGGTGTTGACTGACTCCTGGTGAATGGCGTTCAGCGCCTGTCGGTAAGCCGTCCTGTCCAGCGGTTGTTTTACATGGTGCTGTATGGTGCAATTGTAGTCGAGTACTCCCTTCCTGATGTGCCTAGGCGGAGGCTCGGCTTCTAAGAATTGTCTGCTGGGGTGCTCCGCGCGGTGGCATCCCAACAGGAACTGCTTGCACAGCAAAGCATTATGCTCCTTAACTCGTAGCATAGATGCTTCGCTGTGGAAGTGGTGCTCCGGTGACATCAGGAGGTTTCCTGTCGCAGTCCTAAGGGCGGTGTTTTGACAGGCCTGTAATTTTCTCCACTGCGTCTCGTTCGTCCCCGGCGCCCAAATCGGTGCAGCGTAATTTACGACCGGCCGGCCGATTGCTTTATAGGTTGCCAGCAAGGTTTCTTTATCTTTACCCCATGTGCTGCCGGCTAGCGCTTTGAGTATTTTGTTGCGGCCCTGGAGTTTTGCGGCAATTGCGGTCGTATGCGGAGTGAAGGAGTGCAGGCTATCGAATGTGACCCCTAAAATCTTAGGGTTGTTTATAGTTGGAATTTTTTCGTCATCAACTTTCACATCGAGTTCTAGCCGGTACTCCTTCGTCGAGCTGGTGAAAAGGGTAGCCGAGGATTTCGTCGGTTGTATATTCAAATGTCGTGCAGTGAAGAAACGGGAGAGATCGGCGAGGTAGCCGTTCACTTTCGAACGTAGGCTATCAATATCCTGGCCAGAAGCCAATATCGAGCAATCATCGGCATACGAGGTTACGGAAACTCCTTCCGGTGGAGGAGGGAGCTTCGAGATGCAAAAATTAAACAGTAGCGGGGAGAGGACACCACCCTGCGGAACCTCCTGTTTAATTTGCCTCAATTTAGATGTTTCACTTCGGAATATGACCAATGATTGACGACCACTCAGGTAGCCCATGACCCACCTCTGCAACCCCGGCGGTAATGAGGATTCCTCAATGTCACTGAGTAGCACTGAATGATTGACAGTGTCGAAAGCTTTTGACAAATCCAGTGCTACCAGGACAGTTCTCGCGCAGGGTCGGTTTTGGTTCAGGCCATTGACCACCTGGATGTTTATGGTGTTAAGTGCTGTTGTGGTGCTGTGCACTTTTCGGAAGCCATGCTGTTGTGCTGCTGGACGCAGATGGTGAGTAACAGTCGGGAGCAGTAAGGCCTCAAACGTCTTCGCTACTGGGGAGAGGAGTGTTATCGGCCGATAAGACTCTCCTTTGTTGGCTGGTTTCCCCGGTTTAAGTAGCGGGACCACCCTACCGGTTTTCCACACATCTGGTATGATTAGGGTGGTCAAAGACAAATTGAGGACCTTGGTGAGGTATTCTGCTCCCGCTGGTCCGAGATTTTTTAGCATCAGCATGCTTATTCCGTCAGGGCCGATGGATTTGGAGGCTTTCGCCTCCCCGATAACCCCCTGAACCTCTTCTCTGGAGAAATAAAGAACCGCGCTTGTGTTTGGCAGTTTGCGCATACGACGGGTTACACGTCTTTTCGCTTTGTCTACCGAAGGATGCAGTGTAAAAAGCCGGCTAAAATAGCTCGCGCATCTCTTCGGGTCCGACGAGGCGCGATCACCGAATGAATTTTCCACCCGGTCATCGCGTCTCGTCGGGTTAGACAGCGACTTGACTGTAGCCCAGAGCTTGGTTGCCCCAGAGGAGAGATTGCAGGACCTTAAGTGCTCCTCCCACTTTTTCCGCTTATGTTTGTTTACAACAGTCCGAATCTCCGCATTTAAATCCCTGATTAAGGGATTCCCGGGATCGGAGTTACGGAGGATGTCGCGTCTTGCTGCTAAAGCCGCCGCTTCGGACGGAAAGTTAGGGCGGACTATACTGTTTATCAGACCAGCACTCGCAATTGTTATGTCGGGCGAGCTTTGGCAATTACCCACAACTCTGGTGGGGGTGTTGTCGTTCATTTTGCAGAATGTCGAATCGTCTATCTGTTCCGCCAGCTCCATTCCTCTACGGTCATTTGACTCGTGGGCATACAAGTGGACGGGAAGTGAACTAAAGACTGAACTCTTAAATTAACAGGAAGACTACACTTCTCTCCGGGAAGTGGACAAGGCATTGACCTATTTAAAATTCTTATTTATGATTCGGCTTACTTGAAATTTGGTGAATAGGTGCTTTTTTGCTTAGATGAGCATGAAAACTACTTTTCTCTTCGGGAAATAGACCGGGGACTGGCCTATTCAAAAGTCGGGCTATTCCTGTCTCTGGGAAGTGGGCCAATGTCAATGGTTAAACCAAAAATTATGTATTCAAGTTATGATAAAAAGATATCACATGATTAATTTTTCATACATTCAATAAGTATGTGCGACAGCGAAGCTTTGCAGGGTACAGCTACTAATACATATAATATTCACAAACTTAAGGTATACCTATGCCAAATTACAAATCATATATTCTGAAATAAAGGTATGTTTATGCCCACGATATCCTGATCCCCTCTTAAGGAAAATTAGTTAAATATGAGTTTTTTGCGAATGTGCAAACCGTTCTTCAAACAGAATGGAGGGAGTTCCAGAGTATTACCGCTTCGTAGGAATAAGATGTAACGAAAGTGAAGTTAGATTTATTGTATAGATCCGAGGCTTTACTGAAAAATTTTTTTGAAAAAAAAATGCAATTAATCAGAATTGTTACACAAACAGATTTTTGTCAGAATCAGAATTGAAGCCACTAAAATTCTGCTTAAGGGGTTAGACATCCTGATTATTGATTTTCATATCGGTTGCATTTTCGATACAGATTCGATATCGATTTTGTGTGCTACAGAAACCGATTTATCGGTAAAAGTGTCAGAATTAAACGGTGCAGTTAATCGTTGACTGAATTGTGTGCTAACTTCTTTGCAAGGGAGAATGTAATAAATATTTAAGTCATGAACTATGGGTTTTACATCCAGTAATGCTGGGAATACCGTACTTGGTGGAGAAATGATCATGAGCTATCTGCGAGGAGATATTTATGTCATTACCCACAGACCGTCTTCTGCCAAAAAAAACCCTATCCAACTTGTCTTCAATGACTTCCGGTACAATTGCAAAGACTTCTTTCTGCAATTTTAAAAGTAGAATGCAAATTGCACTTACTTCGACTCTGGCAGCTCCAGGAGATTGCTCTTATCCTTTAAAATTTTGCGTTTTATTTTCTGATTGGTTTCCCCAAATCCTTCTATCATTAAAAAAGCTGTCACATTTTTAATTACAATAATAATCACAAATATGTTACAGCCAGTTCAAAAATCGAATTGAATTGCTGAGTTTTTTGCACAGCTGATTCAAAATTCGGTTTCGGTGTTTTGAAACCGACTAGATTTTGCTATTTCGAGGATAAGCTATGTACCTTGTGGCAGAGGTAATGGCGACGTTAAATTTCTGCAGGGGGGTATGGGGTCATATGTAGAAGCTCACGAAAGTGAGGAAAGTTTTATACTGCCATTCACCTGGGAGTGGCCAGAAAAAAATTCTTTTGCAAAATGATTTAAGCAGCTCACGACTTCCGGTATTAGAACACGTATCCCCTCGGTAGCCAACAAACTTCCCATGCGGTTGTGCGTAGGGATTGGTACCCACCACATGAAAACTTAAAACCAAGAAATGCGATGGGACAAGGACGGAAGAACGCTGGGGTGGGCAAAGAAGGTATTTTTGGGACAGAAGCTGAAGCTGACCGACTTCGCCGGGGCCCGAAATATGGTTGTCTGTAGCACTAGATTCCAGCACAAGAAAATTCACAAAGCTAATTGGCTGGAGAGGGAAGCAAGACGCATTTGCAAGAAAAAAAAAGAAAGAGGCCGAAATGCGTGGGTACGAGGAGCTTGGGAAGCTGGTCGACAAGGGTTATGCTCGAAAATTCTACGAAAAAATACGGCGACTTACGAATGGTTTCAAGACTGGAACAAACTCTTGTAGGACCCAGAGTGGTGAGCTAGTGACGGATGCTCCGAGAATACTGAATCTATAGAGAGAACACTTCTCCAGCCTGCTGAATGGTTGTGAAAATGAAAAATCCGGAGAAGGTGAACTCGAAACTCCAATTGATGACAATGAAAAAGTTTTTTCCTGACGCGGTCCTGAGGGCGGTATTTTGGCAAGCCTGTAGCTTCTTCATCTGAGTCTCGTTCGTCCCCGGCGCCCAGATCGCTGCAGCATAGTTTATGACCGGCCGGCCAATGGCTTTGTAAGTCGCCAGCAAGGTTACTTTGTTGTTGTTGTTGTAGCGGTTCGCTAACCCCGCTTAGGGCAGGCATAATTAGTCTAAGTCGCCGAGGTCATCTAACGGAAGGCCCAGGAAACGTGCTGTTTCGACAGGGTTGGACCAAAGGGAGAGAGGGGTTAGATGGGTAGGTTTAAGGGGACATGTGAAGAGGTGGTTAGTATCGTGCGGGGACTCTCCACGTGCAGGGCATACGTTGGGTATGGTGGGGTCGAGTCTGGATATGTAGGAGTTTAACCTGCTACAATATCCAGATCTAAGTTGTGCTAGTATCACACGAGTCTCTTGAGGCTGCTCGAGCTCACTGTCTGCGATAGGTGGTGGTTTGATTCCGAGTACGCCATTCACTGGAAGTGAGTCTAGGAAGGTGTTGACTGACTCCTGGTGAATGGCGTTCAGCGCCTGTCGGTAAGCCGTCCTGTCCAGCGGTTGTTTTACATGGTGCTGTATGGTGCAATTGTAGTCGAGTACTCCCTTCCTGATGTGCCTAGGCGGAGGCTCGGCTTCTAAGAATTGTCTGCTGGGGTGCTCCGCGCGGTGGCATCCCAACAGGAACTGCTTGCACAGCAAAGCATTATGCTCCTTAACTCGTAGCATAGATGCTTCGCTGTGGAAGTGGTGCTCCGGTGACATCAGGAGGTTTCCTGTCGCAGTCCTAAGGGCGGTGTTTTGACAGGCCTGTAATTTTCTCCACTGCGTCTCGTTCGTCCCCGGCGCCCAAATCGGTGCAGCGTAATTTACGACCGGCCGGCCGATTGCTTTATAGGTTGCCAGCAAGGTTTCTTTATCTTTACCCCATGTGCTGCCGGCTAGCGCTTTGAGTATTTTGTTGCGGCCCTGGAGTTTTGCGGCAATTGCGGTCGTATGCGGAGTGAAGGAGTGCAGGCTATCGAATGTGACCCCTAAAATCTTAGGGTTGTTTATAGTTGGAATTTTTTCGTCATCAACTTTCACATCGAGTTCTAGCCGGTACTCCTTCGTCGAGCTGGTGAAAAGGGTAGCCGAGGATTTCGTCGGTTGTATATTCAAATGTCGTGCAGTGAAGAAACGGGAGAGATCGGCGAGGTAGCCGTTCACTTTCGAACGTAGGCTATCAATATCCTGGCCAGAAGCCAATATCGAGCAATCATCGGCATACGAGGTTACGGAAACTCCTTCCGGTGGAGGAGGGAGCTTCGAGATGCAAAAATTAAACAGTAGCGGGGAGAGGACACCACCCTGCGGAACCTCCTGTTTAATTTGCCTCAATTTAGATGTTTCACTTCGGAATATGACCAATGATTGACGACCACTCAGGTAGCCCATGACCCACCTCTGCAACCCCGGCGGTAATGAGGATTCCTCAATGTCACTGAGTAGCACTGAATGATTGACAGTGTCGAAAGCTTTTGACAAATCCAGTGCTACCAGGACAGTTCTCGCGCAGGGTCGGTTTTGGTTCAGGCCATTGACCACCTGGATGTTTATGGTGTTAAGTGCTGTTGTGGTGCTGTGCACTTTTCGGAAGCCATGCTGTTGTGCTGCTGGACGCAGATGGTGAGTAACAGTCGGGAGCAGTAAGGCCTCAAACGTCTTCGCTACTGGGGAGAGGAGTGTTATCGGCCGATAAGACTCTCCTTTGTTGGCTGGTTTCCCCGGTTTAAGTAGCGGGACCACCCTACCGGTTTTCCACACATCTGGTATGATTAGGGTGGTCAAAGACAAATTGAGGACCTTGGTGAGGTATTCTGCTCCCGCTGGTCCGAGATTTTTTAGCATCAGCATGCTTATTCCGTCAGGGCCGATGGATTTGGAGGCTTTCGCCTCCCCGATAACCCCCTGAACCTCTTCTCTGGAGAAATAAAGAACCGCGCTTGTGTTTGGCAGTTTGCGCATACGACGGGTTACACGTCTTTTCGCTTTGTCTACCGAAGGATGCAGTGTAAAAAGCCGGCTAAAATAGCTCGCGCATCTCTTCGGGTCCGACGAGGCGCGATCACCGAATGAATTTTCCACCCGGTCATCGCGTCTCGTCGGGTTAGACAGCGACTTGACTGTAGCCCAGAGCTTGGTTGCCCCAGAGGAGAGATTGCAGGACCTTAAGTGCTCCTCCCACTTTTTCCGCTTATGTTTGTTTACAACAGTCCGAATCTCCGCATTTAAATCCCTGATTAAGGGATTCCCGGGATCGGAGTTACGGAGGATGTCGCGTCTTGCTGCTAAAGCCGCCGCTTCGGACGGAAAGTTAGGGCGGACTATACTGTTTATCAGACCAGCACTCGCAATTGTTATGTCGGGCGAGCTTTGGCAATTACCCACAACTCTGGTGGGGGTGTTGTCGTTCATTTTGCAGAATGTCGAATCGTCTATCTGTTCCGCCAGCTCCATTCCTCTACGGTCATTTGACTCGTGGGCATACAAGTGGACGGGAAGTGAACTAAAGACTGAACTCTTAAATTAACAGGAAGACTACACTTCTCTCCGGGAAGTGGACAAGGCATTGACCTATTTAAAATTCTTATTTATGATTCGGCTTACTTGAAATTTGGTGAATAGGTGCTTTTTTGCTTAGATGAGCATGAAAACTACTTTTCTCTTCGGGAAATAGACCGGGGACTGGCCTATTCAAAAGTCGGGCTATTCCTGTCTCTGGGAAGTGGGCCAATGTCAATGGTTAAACCAAAAATTATGTATTCAAGTTATGATAAAAAGATATCACATGATTAATTTTTCATACATTCAATAAGTATGTGCGACAGCGAAGCTTTGCAGGGTACAGCTACTAATACATATAATATTCACAAACTTAAGGTATACCTATGCCAAATTACAAATCATATATTCTGAAATAAAGGTATGTTTATGCCCACGATATCCTGATCCCCTCTTAAGGAAAATTAGTTAAATATGAGTTTTTTGCGAATGTGCAAACCGTTCTTCAAACAGAATGGAGGGAGTTCCAGAGTATTACCGCTTCGTAGGAATAAGATGTAACGAAAGTGAAGTTAGATTTATTGTATAGATCCGAGGCTTTACTGAAAAATTTTTTTGAAAAAAAAATGCAATTAATCAGAATTGTTACACAAACAGATTTTTGTCAGAATCAGAATTGAAGCCACTAAAATTCTGCTTAAGGGGTTAGACATCCTGATTATTGATTTTCATATCGGTTGCATTTTCGATACAGATTCGATATCGATTTTGTGTGCTACAGAAACCGATTTATCGGTAAAAGTGTCAGAATTAAACGGTGCAGTTAATCGTTGACTGAATTGTGTGCTAACTTCTTTGCAAGGGAGAATGTAATAAATATTTAAGTCATGAACTATGGGTTTTACATCCAGTAATGCTGGGAATACCGTACTTGGTGGAGAAATGATCATGAGCTATCTGCGAGGAGATATTTATGTCATTACCCACAGACCGTCTTCTGCCAAAAAAAACCCTATCCAACTTGTCTTCAATGACTTCCGGTACAATTGCAAAGACTTCTTTCTGCAATTTTAAAAGTAGAATGCAAATTGCACTTACTTCGACTCTGGCAGCTCCAGGAGATTGCTCTTATCCTTTAAAATTTTGCGTTTTATTTTCTGATTGGTTTCCCCAAATCCTTCTATCATTAAAAAAGCTGTCACATTTTTAATTACAATAATAATCACAAATATGTTACAGCCAGTTCAAAAATCGAATTGAATTGCTGAGTTTTTTGCACAGCTGATTCAAAATTCGGTTTCGGTGTTTTGAAACCGACTAGATTTTGCTATTTCGAGGATAAGCTATGTACCTTGTGGCAGAGGTAATGGCGACGTTAAATTTCTGCAGGGGGGTATGGGGTCATATGTAGAAGCTCACGAAAGTGAGGAAAGTTTTATACTGCCATTCACCTGGGAGTGGCCAGAAAAAAATTCTTTTGCAAAATGATTTAAGCAGCTCACGACTTCCGGTATTAGAACACGTATCCCCTCGGTAGCCAACAAACTTCCCATGCGGTTGTGCGTAGGGATTGGTACCCACCACATGAAAACTTAAAACCAAGAAATGCGATGGGACAAGGACGGAAGAACGCTGGGGTGGGCAAAGAAGGTATTTTTGGGACAGAAGCTGAAGCTGACCGACTTCGCCGGGGCCCGAAATATGGTTGTCTGTAGCACTAGATTCCAGCACAAGAAAATTCACAAAGCTAATTGGCTGGAGAGGGAAGCAAGACGCATTTGCAAGAAAAAAAAGAAAGAGGCCGAAATGCGTGGGTACGAGGAGCTTGGGAAGCTGGTCGACAAGGGTTATGCTCGAAAATTCTACGAAAAAATACGGCGACTTACGAATGGTTTCAAGACTGGAACAAACTCTTGTAGGACCCAGAGTGGTGAGCTAGTGACGGATGCTCCGAGAATACTGAATCTATAGAGAGAACACTTCTCCAGCCTGCTGAATGGTTGTGAAAATGAAAAATCCGGAGAAGGTGAACTCGAAACTCCAATTGATGACAATGAAAAAGTTTTTTCCTGACGCGGTCCTGAGGGCGGTATTTTGGCAAGCCTGTAGCTTCTTCATCTGAGTCTCGTTCGTCCCCGGCGCCCAGATCGCTGCAGCATAGTTTATGACCGGCCGGCCAATGGCTTTGTAAGTCGCCAGCAAGGTTACTTTGTTGTTGTTGTTGTAGCGGTTCGCTAACCCCGCTTAGGGCAGGCATAATTAGTCTAAGTCGCCGAGGTCATCTAACGGAAGGCCCAGGAAACGTGCTGTTTCGACAGGGTTGGACCAAAGGGAGAGAGGGGTTAGATGGGTAGGTTTAAGGGGACATGTGAAGAGGTGGTTAGTATCGTGCGGGGACTCTCCACGTGCAGGGCATACGTTGGGTATGGTGGGGTCGAGTCTGGATATGTAGGAGTTTAACCTGCTACAATATCCAGATCTAAGTTGTGCTAGTATCACACGAGTCTCTTGAGGCTGCTCGAGCTCACTGTCTGCGATAGGTGGTGGTTTGATTCCGAGTACGCCATTCACTGGAAGTGAGTCTAGGAAGGTGTTGACTGACTCCTGGTGAATGGCGTTCAGCGCCTGTCCAGCGGTTGTTTTACATGGTGCTGTATGGTGCAATTGTAGTCGAGTACTCCCTTCCTGATGTGCCTAGGCGGAGGCTCGGCTTCTAAGAATTGTCTGCTGGGGTGCTCCGCGCGGTGGCATCCCAACAGGAACTGCTTGCACAGCAAAGCATTATGCTCCTTAACTCGTAGCATAGATGCTTCGCTGTGGAAGTGGTGCTCCGGTGACATCAGGAGGTTTCCTGTCGCAGTCCTAAGGGCGGTGTTTTGACAGGCCTGTAATTTTCTCCACTGCGTCTCGTTCGTCCCCGGCGCCCAAATCGGTGCAGCGTAATTTACGACCGGCCGGCCGATTGCTTTATAGGTTGCCAGCAAGGTTTCTTTATCTTTACCCCATGTGCTGCCGGCTAGCGCTTTGAGTATTTTGTTGCGGCCCTGGAGTTTTGCGGCAATTGCGGTCGTATGCGGAGTGAAGGAGTGCAGGCTATCGAATGTGACCCCTAAAATCTTAGGGTTGTTTATAGTTGGAATTTTTTCGTCATCAACTTTCACATCGAGTTCTAGCCGGTACTCCTTCGTCGAGCTGGTGAAAAGGGTAGCCGAGGATTTCGTCGGTTGTATATTCAAATGTCGTGCAGTGAAGAAACAGGAGAGATCGGCGAGGTAGCCGTTCACTTTCGAACGTAGGCTATCAATATCCTGGCCAGAAGCCAATATCGAGCAATCATCGGCATACGAGGTTACGGAAACTCCTTCCGGTGGAGGAGGGAGCTTCGAGATGCAAAAATTAAACAGTAGCGGGGAGAGGACACCACCCTGCGGAACCTCCTGTTTAATTTGCCTCAATTTAGATGTTTCACTTCGGAATATGACCAATGATTGACGACCACTCAGGTAGCCCATGACCCACCTCTGCAACCCCGGCGGTAATGAGGATTCCTCAATGTCACTGAGTAGCACTGAATGATTGACAGTGTCAAAAGCTTTTGACAAATCCAGTGCTACCAGGACAGTTCTCGCGCAGGGTCGGTTTTGGTTCAGGCCATTGACCACCTGGATGTTTATGGTGTTAAGTGCTGTTGTGGTGCTGTGCACTTTTCGGAAGCCATGCTGTTGTGCTGCTGGACGCAGATGGTGAGTAACAGTCGGGAGCAGTAAGGCCTCAAACGTCTTCGCTACTGGGGAGAGGAGTGTTATCGGCCGATAAGACTCTCCTTTGTTGGCTGGTTTCCCCGGTTTAAGTAGCGGGACCACCCTACCGGTTTTCCACACATCTGGTATGATTAGGGTGGTCAAAGACAAATTGAGGACCTTGGTGAGGTATTCTGCTCCCGCTGGTCCGAGATTTTTTAGCATCAGCATGCTTATTCCGTCAGGGCCGATGGATTTGGAGGCTTTCGCCTCCCCGATAACACCTGAACCTCTTCTCTGGAGAAATAAAGCACCGCGCTTGTGTTTGGCAGTTTGCGCATACGACGGGTTACACGTCTTTTCGCTTTGTCTACCGAAGGATGCAGTGTAAAAAGCCGGCTAAAATAGCTCGCGCATCTCTTCGGGTCCGACGAGGCGCGATCACCTGATGAATTTTCCACCCGGTCATCGCGTCTCGTCGGGTTAGACAGCGACTTGACTGTAGCCCAGAGCTTGGTTGCCCCAGAGGAGAGATTGCAGGACCTTAAGTGCTCCTCCCACTTTTTCCGCTTATGTTTGTTTACGACAGTCCGAATCTCCGCATTTAAATCCCTGATTAAGGGATTCCCGGGATCGGAGTTACGGAGGATGTCGCGCCTTGCTGCTAAAGCCGCCGCTTCGGACGGAAAGTTAGGGCGGACTGTACTGTTTATCAGACCAGCACTCGCAATTGTTATGTCGGGCGAGCTTTGGCAATTACCCACAACTCTGGTGGGGGTGTTGTCGTTCATTTTGCAGAATGTCGAATCGTCTATCTGTTCCGCCAGCTCCATTCCTCTACGGTCATTTGACTCGTGGGCATACAAGTGGACGGGAAGTGAACTAAAGACTGAACTCTTAAATTAACAGGAAGACTACACTTCTCTCCGGGAAGTGGACAAGGCATTGACCTATTTAAAATTCTTATTTATGATTCGGCTTACTTGAAATTTGGTGAATAGGTGCTTTTTTGCTTAGATGAGCATGAAAACTACTTTTCTCTTCGGGAAATAGACCGGGGACTGGCCTATTCAAAAGTCGGACTATTCCTGTCTCTGGGAAGTGGGCCAATGTCAATGGTTAAACCAAAAATTATGTATTCAAGTTATGATAAAAAGATATCACATGATTAATTTTTCATACATTCAATAAGTATGTGCGACAGCGAAGCTTTGCAGGGTACAGCTACTAATACATATAATATTCACAAAGTTAAGGTATACCTATGCCAAATTACAAATCATATATTCTGAAATAAAGGTATGTTTATGCCCACGATATCCTGATCCCCTCTTAAGGAAAATTAGTTAAATATGAGTTTTTTGCGAATGTGCAAACCGTTCTTCAAACAGAATGGAGGGAGTTCCAGAGTATTACCGCTTCGTAGGAATAAGATGTAACGAAAGTGAAGTTAGATTTATTGTATAGATCCGAGGCTTTACTGAAAAATTTTTTTGAAAAAAAAAATGCAATTAATCAGAATTGTTACACAAACAGATTTTTGTCAGAATCAGAATTGAAGCCACTAAAATTCTGCTTAAGGGGTTAGACATCCTGATTATTGATTTTCATATCGGTTGCATTTTCGATACCGATTCGATATCGATTTTGTGTGCTACAGAAACCGATTTATCGGTAAAAGTGTCAGAATTAAACGGAGCAGTTAATCGTTGACTGAATTGTGTGCTAACTTCTTTGCAAGGGAGAATGTAATAAATATTTAAGTCATGAACTATGGGTTTTACATCCAGTAATGCTGGGAATACCGTACTTGGTGGAGAAATGATCATGAGCTATCTGCGAGGAGATATTTATGTCATTACCCACAGACCGTCTTCTGCTAAAAAAAATCCTATCCAACTTGTCTTCAATGACTTCCGGTACAATTGCAAAGACTTCTTTCTGCAATTTTAAAAGTAGAATGCAAATTGCACTTACTTCGACTCTGGCAGCTCCAGGAGATTGCTCTTATCCTTTAAAATTTTGCGTTTTATTTTCTGATTGGTTTCCCCAAATGCTTCTATCATTAAAAAAGCTGTCACATTTTTAATTACAATAATAATCACAAATATGTTAAAGCCAGTTCAAAAATCGAATTGAATTGCTGAGTTTTTTGCACAGCTGATTCAAAATTCGGTTTCAGTGTTTTGAAACCGACTAGATTTTGCTATTTCGAGGATAAGCTATGTACCTTGTGGCAGAGGTAATGGCGACGTTAAATTTCTGCAGGGGGGTATGGGGTCATATGTAGAAGCTCACGAAAGTGAGGAAAGTTTTATACTGCCATTCACCTGGGAGTGGCCAGAAAAAAATTCTTTTGCAAAATGATTTAAGCAGCTCACGACTTCCGGTATTAGAACACGTATCCCCTCGGTAGCCAACAAACTTCCCATGCGGTTGTGCGTAGGGATTGGTACCCACCACATGAAAACTTAAAACCAAGAAATGCGATGGGACAAGGACGGAAGAACGCTGGGGTGGGCAAAGAAGGTATTTTTGGGACAGAAGCTGAAGCTGACCGACTTCGCCGGGGCCCGAAATATGGTTGTCTGTAGCACTAGATTCCAGCACAAGAAAATTCACAAAGCTAATTGGCTGGAGAGGGAAGCAAGACGCATTTGCAAGAAAAAAAAGAAAGAGGCCGAAATGCGTGGGTACGAGGAGCTTGGGAAGCTGGTCGACAAGGGTTATGCTCGAAAATTCTACGAAAAAATACGGCGACTTACGAATGGTTTCAAGACTGGAACAAACTCTTGTAGGACCCAGAGTGGTGAGCTAGTGACGGATGCTCCGAGAATACTGAATCTATAGAGAGAACACTTCTCCAGCCTGCTGAATGGTTGTGAAAATGAAAAATCCGGAGAAGGTGAACTCGAAACTCCAATTGATGACAATGAAAAAGTTTTTTCCTGACGCGGTCCTGAGGGCGGTATTTTGGCAAGCCTGTAGCTTCTTCATCTGAGTCTCGTTCGTCCCCGGCGCCCAGATCGCTGCAGCATAGTTTATGACCGGCCGGCCAATGGCTTTGTAAGTCGCCAGCAAGGTTACTTTGTTGTTGTTGTTGTAGCGGTTCGCTAACCCCGCTTAGGGCAGGCATAATTAGTCTAAGTCGCCGAGGTCATCTAACGGAAGGCCCAGGAAACGTGCTGTTTCGACAGGGTTGGACCAAAGGGAGAGAGGGGTTAGATGGGTAGGTTTAAGGGGACATGTGAAGAGGTGGTTAGTATCGTGCGGGGACTCTCCACGTGCAGGGCATACGTTGGGTATGGTGGGGTCGAGTCTGGATATGTAGGAGTTTAACCTGCTACAATATCCAGATCTAAGTTGTGCTAGTATCACACGAGTCTCTTGAGGCTGCTCGAGCTCACTGTCTGCGATAGGTGGTGGTTTGATTCCGAGTACGCCATTCACTGGAAGTGAGTCTAGGAAGGTGTTGACTGACTCCTGGTGAATGGCGTTCAGCGCCTGTCGGTAAGCCGTCCTGTCCAGCGGTTGTTTTACATGGTGCTGTATGGTGCAATTGTAGTCGAGTACTCCCTTCCTGATGTGCCTAGGCGGAGGCTCGGCTTCTAAGAATTGTCTGCTGGGGTGCTCCGCGCGGTGGCATCCCAACAGGAACTGCTTGCACAGCAAAGCATTATGCTCCTTAACTCGTAGCATAGATGCTTCGCTGTGGAAGTGGTGCTCCGGTGACATCAGGAGGTTTCCTGTCGCAGTCCTAAGGGCGGTGTTTTGACAGGCCTGTAATTTTCTCCACTGCGTCTCGTTCGTCCCCGGCGCCCAAATCGGTGCAGCGTAATTTACGACCGGCCGGCCGATTGCTTTATAGGTTGCCAGCAAGGTTTCTTTATCTTTACCCCATGTGCTGCCGGCTAGCGCTTTGAGTATTTTGTTGCGGCCCTGGAGTTTTGCGGCAATTGCGGTCGTATGCGGAGTGAAGGAGTGCAGGCTATCGAATGTGACCCCTAAAATCTTAGGGTTGTTTATAGTTGGAATTTTTTCGTCATCAACTTTCACATCGAGTTCTAGCCGGTACTCCTTCGTCGAGCTGGTGAAAAGGGTAGCCGAGGATTTCGTCGGTTGTATATTCAAATGTCGTGCAGTGAAGAAACGGGAGAGATCGGCGAGGTAGCCGTTCACTTTCGAACGTAGGCTATCAATATCCTGGCCAGAAGCCAATATCGAGCAATCATCGGCATACGAGGTTACGGAAACTCCTTCCGGTGGAGGAGGGAGCTTCGAGATGCAAAAATTAAACAGTAGCGGGGAGAGGACACCACCCTGCGGAACCTCCTGTTTAATTTGCCTCAATTTAGATGTTTCACTTCGGAATATGACCAATGATTGACGACCACTCAGGTAGCCCATGACCCACCTCTGCAACCCCGGCGGTAATGAGGATTCCTCAATGTCACTGAGTAGCACTGAATGATTGACAGTTTCAAAAGCTTTTGACAAATCCAGTGCTACCAGGACAGTTCTCGCGCAGGGTCGGTTTTGGTTCAGGCCATTGACCACCTGGATGTTTATGGTGTTAAGTGCTGTTGTGGTGCTGTGCACTTTTCGGAAGCCATGCTGTTGTGCTGCTGGACGCAGATGGTGAGTAACAGTCGGGAGCAGTAAGGCCTCAAACGTCTTCGCTACTGGGGAGAGGAGTGTTATCGGCCGATAAGACTCTCCTTTGTTGGCTGGTTTCCCCGGTTTAAGTAGCGGGACCACCCTACCGGTTTTCCACACATCTGGTATGATTAGGGTGGTCAAAGACAAATTGAGGACCTTGGTGAGGTATTCTGCTCCCGCTGGTCCGAGATTTTTTAGCATCAGCATGCTTATTCCGTCAGGGCCGATGGATTTGGAGGCTTTCGCCTCCCCGATAACCCCCTGAACCTCTTCTCTGGAGAAATAAAGCACCGCGCTTGTGTTTGGCAGTTTGCGCATACGACGGGTTACACGTCTTTTCGCTTTGTCTACCGAAGGATGCAGTGTAAAAAGCCGGCTAAAATAGCTCGCGCATCTCTTCGGGTCCGACGAGGCGCGATCACCGGATGAATTTTCCACCCGGTCATCGCGTCTCGTCGGGTTAGACAGCGACTTGACTGTAGCCCAGAGCTTGGTTGCCCCAGAGGAGAGATTGCAGGACCTTAAGTGCTCCTCCCACTTTTTCCGCTTATGTTTGTTTACGACAGTCCGAATCTCCGCATTTAAATCCCTGATTAAGGGATTCCCGGGATCGGAGTTACGGAGGATGTCGCGCCTTGCTGCTAAAGCCGCCGCTTCGGACGGAAAGTTAGGGCGGACTGTACTGTTTATCAGACCAGCACTCGCAATTGTTATGTCGGGCGAGCTTTGGCAATTACCCACAACTCTGGTGGGGGTGTTGTCGTTCATTTTGCAGAATGTCGAATCGTCTATCTGTTCCGCCAGCTCCATTCCTCTACGGTCATTTGACTCGTGGGCATACAAGTGGACGGGAAGTGAACTAAAGACTGAACTCTTAAATTAACAGGAAGACTACACTTCTCTCCGGGAAGTGGACAAGGCATTGACCTATTTAAAATTCTTATTTATGATTCGGCTTACTTGAAATTTGGTGAATAGGTGCTTTTTTGCTTAGATGAGCATGAAAACTACTTTTCTCTTCGGGAAATAGACCGGGGACTGGCCTATTCAAAAGTCGGACTATTCCTGTCTCTGGGAAGTGGGCCAATGTCAATGGTTAAACCAAAAATTATGTATTCAAGTTATGATAAAAAGATATCACATGATTAATTTTTCATACATTCAATAAGTATGTGCGACAGCGAAGCTTTGCAGGGTACAGCTACTAATACATATAATATTCACAAAGTTAAGGTATACCTATGCCAAATTACAAATCATATATTCTGAAATAAAGGTATGTTTATGCCCACGATATCCTGATCCCCTCTTAAGGAAAATTAGTTAAATATGAGTTTTTTGCGAATGTGCAAACCGTTCTTCAAACAGAATGGAGGGAGTTCCAGAGTATTACCGCTTCGTAGGAATAAGATGTAACGAAAGTGAAGTTAGATTTATTGTATAGATCCGAGGCTTTACTGAAAAATTTTTTTGAAAAAAAAAAATGCAATTAATCAGAATTGTTACACAAACAGATTTTTGTCAGAATCAGAATTGAAGCCACTAAAATTCTGCTTAAGGGGTTAGACATCCTGATTATTGATTTTCATATCGGTTGCATTTTCGATACAGATTCGATATCGATTTTGTGTGCTACAGAAACCGATTTATCGGTAAAAGTGTCAGAATTAAACGGAGCAGTTAATCGTTGACTGAATTGTGTGCTAACTTCTTTGCAAGGGAGAATGTAATAAATATTTAAGTCATGAACTATGGGTTTTACATCCAGTAATGCTGGGAATACCGTACTTGGTGGAGAAATGATCATGAGCTATCTGCGAGGAGATATTTATGTCATTACCCACAGACCGTCTTCTGCTAAAAAAACCCTATCCAACTTGTCTTCAATGACTTCCGGTACAATTGCAAAGACTTCTTTCTGCAATTTTAAAAGTAGAATGCAAATTGCACTTACTTCGACTCTGGCAGCTCCAGGAGATTGCTCTTATCCTTTAAAATTTTGCGTTTTATTTTCTGATTGGTTTCCCCAAATGCTTCTATCATTAAAAAAGCTGTCACATTTTTAATTACAATAATAATCACAAATATGTTAAAGCCAGTTCAAAAATCGAATTGAATTGCTGAGTTTTTTGCACAGCTGATTCAAAATTCGGTTTCAGTGTTTTGAAACCGACTAGATTTTGCTATTTCGAGGATAAGCTATGTACCTTGTGGCAGAGGTAATGGCGACGTTAAATTTCTGCAGGGGGGTATGGGGTCATATGTAGAAGCTCACGAAAGTGAGGAAAGTTTTATACTGCCATTCACCTGGGAGTGGCCAGAAAAAAATTCTTTTGCAAAATGATTTAAGCAGCTCACGACTTCCGGTATTAGAACACGTATCCCCTCGGTAGCCAACAAACTTCCCATGCGGTTGTGCGTAGGGATTGGTACCCACCACATGAAAACTTAAAACCAAGAAATGCGATGGGACAAGGACGGAAGAACGCTGGGGTGGGCAAAGAAGGTATTTTTGGGACAGAAGCTGAAGCTGATCGACTTCGCCGGGGCCCGAAATATGGTTGTCTGTAGCACTAGATTCCAGCACAAGAAAATTCACAAAGCTAATTGGCTGGAGAGGGAAGCAAGACGCATTTGCAAGAAAAAAAAAGAAAGAGGCCGAAATGCGTGGGTACGAGGAGCTTGGGAAGCTGGTCGACAAGGGTTATGCTCGAAAATTCTACGAAAAAATACGGCGACTTACGAAAGGTTTCAAGACTGGAACAAACTCTTGTAGGACCCAGAGTGGTGAGCTAGTGACGGATGCTCCGAGAATACTGAATCTATAGAGAGAACACTTCTCCAGCCTGCTGAATGGTTGTGAAAATGAAAAATCCGGAGAAGGTGAACTCGAAACTCCAATTGATGACAATGAAAAAGTTTTTTCCTGACGCGGTCCTGAGGGCGGTATTTTGGCAAGCCTGTAGCTTCTTCATCTGAGTCTCGTTCGTCCCCGGCGCCCAGATCGCTGCAGCATAGTTTATGACCGGCCGGCCAATGGCTTTGTAAGTCGCCAGCAAGGTTACTTTGTTGTTGTTGTTGTAGCGGTTCGCTAACCCCGCTTAGGGCAGGCATAATTAGTCTAAGTCGCCGAGGTCATCTAACGGAAGGCCCAGGAAACGTGCTGTTTCGACAGGGTTGGACCAAAGGGAGAGAGGGGTTAGATGGGTAGGTTTAAGGGGACATGTGAAGAGGTGGTTAGTATCGTGCGGGGACTCTCCACGTGCAGGGCATACGTTGGGTATGGTGGGGTCGAGTCTGGATATGTAGGAGTTTAACCTGCTACAATATCCAGATCTAAGTTGTGCTAGTATCACACGAGTCTCTTGAGGCTGCTCGAGCTCACTGTCTGCGATAGGTGGTGGTTTGATTCCGAGTACGCCATTCACTGGAAGTGAGTCTAGGAAGGTGTTGACTGACTCCTGGTGAATGGCGTTCAGCGCCTGTCCAGCGGTTGTTTTACATGGTGCTGTATGGTGCAATTGTAGTCGAGTACTCCCTTCCTGATGTGCCTAGGCGGAGGCTCGGCTTCTAAGAATTGTCTGCTGGGGTGCTCCGCGCGGTGGCATCCCAACAGGAACTGCTTGCACAGCAAAGCATTATGCTCCTTAACTCGTAGCATAGATGCTTCGCTGTGGAAGTGGTGCTCCGGTGACATCAGGAGGTTTCCTGTCGCAGTCCTAAGGGCGGTGTTTTGACAGGCCTGTAATTTTCTCCACTGCGTCTCGTTCGTCCCCGGCGCCCAAATCGGTGCAGCGTAATTTACGACCGGCCGGCCAATTGCTTTATAGGTTGCCAGCAAGGTTTCTTTATCTTTACCCCATGTGCTGCCGGCTAGCGCTTTGAGTATTTTGTTGCGGCCCTGGAGTTTTGCGGCAATTGCGGTCGTATGCGGAGTGAAGGAGTGCAGGCTATCGAATGTGACCCCTAAAATCTTAGGATTGTTTATAGTTGGAATTTTTTCGTCATCAACTTTCACATCGAGTTCTAGCCGGTACTCCTTCGTCGAGCTGGTGAAAAGGGTAGCCGAGGATTTCGTCGGTTGTATATTCAAATGTCGTGCAGTGAAGAAACGGGAGAGATCGGCGAGGTAGCCGTTCACTTTCGAACGTAGGCTATCAATATCCTGGCCAGAAGCCAATATCGAGCAATCATCGGCATACGAGGTTACGGAAACTCCTTCCGGTGGAGGAGGGAGCTTCGAGATGCAAAAATTAAACAGTAGCGGGGAGAGGACACCACCCTGCGGAACCTCCTGTTTAATTTGCCTCAATTTAGATGTTTCACTTCGGAATATGACCAATGATTGACGACCACTCAGGTAGCCCATGACCCACCTCTGCAACCCCGGCGGTAATGAGGATTCCTCAATGTCACTGAGTAGCACTGAATGATTGACAGTGTCAAAAGCTTTTGACAAATCCAGTGCTACCAGGACAGTTCTCGCGCAGGGTCGGTTTTGGTTCAGGCCATTGACCACCTGGATGTTTATGGTGTTAAGTGCTGTTGTGGTGCTGTGCACTTTTCGGAAGCCATGCTGTTGTGCTGCTGGACGCAGATGGTGAGTAACAGTCGGGAGCAGTAAGGCCTCAAACGTCTTCGCTACTGGGGAGAGGAGTGTTATCGGCCGATAAGACTCTCCTTTGTTGGCTGGTTTCCCCGGTTTAAGTAGCGGGACCACCCTACCGGTTTTCCACACATCTGGTATGATTAGGGTGGTCAAAGACAAATTGAGGACCTTGGTGAGGTATTCTGCTCCCGCTGGTCCGAGATTTTTTAGCATCAGCATGCTTATTCCGTCAGGGCCGATGGATTTGGAGGCTTTCGCCTCCCCGATAACCCCCTGAACCTCTTCTCTGGAGAAATAAAGCACCGCGCTTGTGTTTGGCAGTTTGCGAATACGACGGGTTACACGTCTTTTCGCTTTGTCTACCGAAGGATGCAGTGTATAAAGCCGGCTAAAATAGCTCGCGCATCTCTTCGGGTCCGACGAGGCGCGATCACCGGATGAATTTTCCACCCGGTCATCGCGTCTCGTCGGGTTAGACAGCGACTTGACTGTAGCCCAGAGCTTGGTTGCCCCAGAGGAGAGATTGCAGGACCTTAAGTGCTCCTCCCACTTTTTCCGCTTATGTTTGTTTACGACAGTCCGAATCTCCGCATTTAAATCCCTGATTAAGGGATTCCCGGGATCGGAGTTACGGAGGATGTCGCGCCTTGCTGCTAAAGCCGCCGCTTCGGACGGAAAGTTAGGGCGGACTGTACTGTTTATCAGACCAGCACTCGCAATTGTTATGTCGGGCGAGCTTTGGCAATTACCCACAACTCTGGTGGGGGTGTTGTCGTTCATTTTGCAGAATGTCGAATCGTCTATCTGTTCCGCCAGCTCCATTCCTCTACGGTCATTTGACTCGTGGGCATACAAGTGGACGGGAAGTGAACTAAAGACTGAACTCTTAAATTAACAGGAAGACTACACTTCTCTCCGGGAAGTGGACAAGGCATTGACCTATTTAAAATTCTTATTTATGATTCGGCTTACTTGAAATTTGGTGAATAGGTGCTTTTTTGCTTAGATGAGCATGAAAACTACTTTTCTCTTCGGGAAATAGACCGGGGACTGGCCTATTCAAAAGTCGGACTATTCCTGTCTCTGGGAAGTGGGCCAATGTCAATGGTTAAACCAAAAATTATGTATTCAAGTTATGATAAAAAGATATCACATGATTAATTTTTCATACATTCAATAAGTATGTGCGACAGCGAAGCTTTGCAGGGTACAGCTACTAATACATATAATATTCACAAAGTTAAGGTATACCTATGCCAAATTACAAATCATATATTCTGAAATAAAGGTATGTTTATGCCCACGATATCCTGATCCCCTCTTAAGGAAAATTAGTTAAATATGAGTTTTTTGCGAATGTGCAAACCGTTCTTCAAACAGAATGGAGGGAGTTCCAGAGTATTACCGCTTCGTAGGAATAAGATGTAACGAAAGTGAAGTTAGATTTATTGTATAGTCTATACAGTATAGATCCGAGGCTTTACTGAAAAATTTTTTTGAAAAAAAAAAATGCAATTAATCAGAATTGTTACACAAACAGATTTTTGTCAGAATCAGAATTGAAGCCACTAAAATTCTGCTTAAGGGGTTAGACATCCTGATTATTGATTTTCATATCGGTTGCATTTTCGATACAGATTCGATATCGATTTTGTGTGCTACAGAAACCGATTTATCGGTAAAAGTGTCAGAATTAAACGGAGCAGTTAATCGTTGACTGAATTGTGTGCTAACTTCTTTGCAAGGGAGAATGTAATAAATATTTAAGTCATGAACTATGGGTTTTACATCCAGTAATGCTGGGAATACCGTACTTGGTGGAGAAATGATCATGAGCTATCTGCGAGGAGATATTTATGTCATTACCCACAGACCGTCTTCTGCCAAAAAAAACCCTATCCAACTTGTCTTCAATGACTTCCGGTACAATTGCAAAGACTTCTTTCTGCAATTTTAAAAGTAGAATGCAAATTGCACTTACTTCGACTCTGGCAGCTCCAGGAGATTGCTCTTATCCTTTAAAATTTTGCGTTTTATTTTCTGATTGGTTTCCCCAAATCCTTCTATCATTAAAAAAGCTGTAACATTTTTAATTGCAATAATAATCACAAATATGTTAAAGCCAGTTCAAAAATCGAATTGAATTGCTGAGTTTTTTGCACAGCTGATTCAAAATTCGGTTTCGGTGTTTTGAAACCGACTAGATTTTGCTATTTCGAGGATAAGCTATGTACCTTGTGGCAGAGGTAATGGCGACGTTAAATTTCTGCAGGGGGGTATGGGGTCATATGTAGAAGCTCACGAAAGTGAGGAAAGTTTTATACTGCCATTCACCTGGGAGTGGCCAGAAAAAAATTCTTTTGCAAAATGATTTAAGCAGCTCACGACTTCCGGTATTAGAACACGTATCCCCTCGGTAGCCAACAAACTTCCCATGCGGTTGTGCGTAGGGATTGGTACCCACCACATGAAAACTTAAAACCAAGAAATGCGATGGGACAAGGACGGAAGCACGCTGGGGTGGGCAAAGAAGGTATTTTTGGGACAGAAGCTGAAGCTGACCGACTTCGCCGGGGCCCGAAATATGGTTGTCTGTAGCACTAGATTCCAGCACAAGAAAATTCACAAAGCTAATTGGCTGGAGAGGGAAGCAAGACGCATTTGCAAGAAAAAAAAAAAGAAAGAGGCCGAAATGCGTGGGTACGAGGAGCTTGGGAAGCTGGTCGACAAGGGTTATGCTCGAAAATTCTACGAAAAATTACGGCGACTTACGAAAGGTTTCAAGACTGGAGCAAACTCTTGTAGGACCCGGAGTGGTGAGCTAGTGACGGATGCTCCGAGAATACTGAATCTATAGAGAGAACACTTCTCCAGCCTGCTGAATGGTTGTGAAAATGAAAAATCCGGAGAAGGTGAACTCGAAACTCCAATTGATGACAATGAAAAAGTTTTTTCCTGACGCGGTCCTGAGGGCGGTATTTTGGCAAGCCTGTAGCTTCTTCATCTGAGTCTCGTTCGTCCCCGGCGCCCAGATCGCTGCAGCATAGTTTATGACCGGCCGGCCAATGGCTTTGTAAGTCGCCAGCAAGGTTACTTTGTTGTTGTTGTTGTAGCGGTTCGCTAACCCCGCTTAGGGCAGGCATAATTAGTCTAAGTCGCCGAGGTCATCTAACGGAAGGTCCAGGAAACGTGCTGTTTCGACAGGGTTGGACCAAAGGGAGAGAGGGGTTAGATTGGTAGGTTTAAGGGGACATGTGAAGAGGTGGTTAGTATCGTGCGGGGACTCTCCACGTGCAGGGCATACGTTGGGTATGGTGGGGTCGAGTCTGGATATGTAGGAGTTTAACCTGCTACAATATCCAGATCTAAGTTGTGCTAGTATCACACGAGTCTCTTGAGGCTGCTCGAGCTCACTGTCTGCGATAGGTGGTGGTTTGATTCCGAGTACGCCATTCACTGGAAGTGAGTCTAGGAAGGTTTTGACTGACTCCTGGTGAATGGCGTTCAGCGCCTGTCGGTAAGCCGTCCTGTCCAGCGGTTGTTTTACATGGTGCTGTATGGTGCAATTGTAGTCGAGTACTCCCTTCCTGATGTGCCTAGGCGGAGGCTCGGCTTCTAAGAATTGTCTGCTGGGGTGCTCCGCGCGGTGGCATCCCAACAGGAACTGCTTGCACAGCAAAGCATTATGCTCCTTAACTCGTAGCATAGATGCTTCGCTGTGGAAGTGGTGCTCCGGTGACATCAGGAGGTTTCCTGTCGCAGTCCTAAGGGCGGTGTTTTGACAGGCCTGTAATTTTCTCCACTGCGTATCGTTCGTCCCCGGCGCCCAAATCGGTGCAGCGTAATTTACGACCGGCCGGCCGATTGCTTTATAGGTTGCCAGCAAGGTTTCTTTATCTTTACCCCATGTGCTGCCGGCTAGCGCTTTGAGTATTTTGTTGCGGCCCTGGAGTTTTGCGGCAATTGCGGTCGTATGCGGAGTGAAGGAGTGCAGGCTATCGAATGTGACCCCTAAAATCTTAGGGTTGTTTATAGTTGGAATTTTTTCGTCATCAACTTTCACATCGAGTTCTAGCCGGTACTCCTTCGTCGAGCTGGTGAAAAGGGTAGCCGAGGATTTCGTCGGTTGTATATTCAAATGTCGTGCAGTGAAGAAACGGGAGAGATCGGCGAGGTAGCCGTTCACTTTCGAACGTAGGCTATCAATATCCTGGCCAGAAGCCAATATCGAGCAATCATCGGCATACGAGGTTACGGAAACT
Source organism: Ceratitis rosa (assembly GCA_037013455.1). Classification (NCBI taxonomy): domain Eukaryota; kingdom Metazoa; phylum Arthropoda; class Insecta; order Diptera; family Tephritidae; genus Ceratitis; species Ceratitis rosa. The sequence goes on along the minus strand of JAWMAG010000016.1, from coordinate 628,315 downwards.
CCTTCCGGTGGAGGAGGGAGCTTCGAGATGCAAAAATTAAACAGTAGCGGGGAGAGGACACCACCCTGCGGAACCTCCTGTTTAATTTGCCTCAATTTAGATGTTTCACTTCGGAATATGACCAATGATTGACGACCACTCAGGTAGCCCATGACCCACCTCTGCAACCCCGGCGGTAATGAGGATTCCTCAATGTCACTGAGTAGCACTGAATGATTGACAGTGTCAAAAGCTTTTGACAAATCCAGTGCTACCAGGACAGTTCTCGCGCAGGGTCGGTTTTGGTTCAGGCCATTGACCACCTGGATGTTTATGGTGTTAAGTGCTGTTGTGGTGCTGTGCACTTTTCGGAAGCCATGCTGTTGTGCTGCTGGACGCAGATGGTGAGTAACAGTCGGGAGCAGTAAGGCCTCAAACGTCTTCGCTACTGGGGAGAGGAGTGTTATCGGCCGATAAGACTCTCCTTTGTTGGCTGGTTTCCCCGGTTTAAGTAGCGGGACCACCCTACCGGTTTTCCACACATCTGGTATGATTAGGGTGGTCAAAGACAAATTGAGGACCTTGGTGAGGTATTCTGCTCCCGCTGGTCCGAGATTTTTTAGCATCAGCATGCTTATTCCGTCAGGGCCGATGGATTTGGAGGCTTTCACCTCCCCGATAACCCCCTGAACCTCTTCTCTGGAGAAATAAAGCACCGCGCTTGTGTTTGGCAGTTTGCGCATACGACGGGTTACACGTCTTTTCGCTTTGTCTACCGAAGGATGCAGTGTAAAAAGCCGGCTAAAATAGCTCGCGCATCTCTTCGGGTCCGACGAGGCGCGATCACCGGATGAATTTTCCACCCGGTCATCGCGTCTCGTCGGGTTAGACAGCGACTTGACTGTAGCCCAGAGCTTGGTTGCCCCAGAGGAGAGATTGCAGGACCTTAAGTGCTCCTCCCACTTTTTCCGCTTATGTTTGTTTACGACAGTCCGAATCTCCGCATTTAAATCCCTGATTAAGGGATTCCCGGGATCGGAGTTACGGAGGATGTCGCGCCTTGCTGCTAAAGCCGCCGCTTCGGACGGAAAGTTAGGGCGGACTGTACTGTTTATCAGACCAGCACTCGCAATTGTTATGTCGGGCGAGCTTTGGCAATTACCCACAACTCTGGTGGGGGTGTTGTCGTTCATTTTGCAGAATGTCGAATCGTCTATCTGTTCCGCCAGCTCCATTCCTCTACGGTCATTTGACTCGTGGGCATACAAGTGGACGGGAAGTGAACTAAAGACTGAACTCTTAAATTAGCAGGAAGACTACACTTCTCTCCGGGAAGTGGACAAGGCATTGACCTATTTAAAATTCTTATTTATGATTCGGCTTACTTGAAATTTGGTGAATAGGTGCTTTTTTGCTTAGATGAGCATGAAAACTACTTTTCTCTTCGGGAAATAGACCGGGGACTGGCCTATTCAAAAGTCGGACTATTCCTGTCTCTGGGAAGTGGGCCAATGTCAATGGTTAAACCAAAAATTATGTATTCAAGTTATGATAAAAAGATATCACATGATTAATTTTTCATACATTCAATAAGTATGTGCGACAGCGAAGCTTTGCAGGGTACAGCTACTAATACATATAATATTCACAAAGTTAAGGTATACCTATGCCAAATTACAAATCATATATTCTGAAATAAAGGTATGTTTATGCCCACGATATCCTGATCCCCTCTTAAGGAAAATTAGTTAAATATGAGTTTTTTGCGAATGTGCAAACCGTTCTTCAAACAGAATGGAGGGAGTTCCAGAGTATTACCGCTTCGTAGGAATAAGATGTAACGAAAGTGAAGTTAGATTTATTGTATAGATCCGAGGCTTTACTGAAAAATTTTTTTGAAAAAAAAAAATGCAATTAATCAGAATTGTTACACAAACAGATTTTTGTCAGAATCAGAATTGAAGCCACTAAAATTCTGCTTAAGGGGTTAGACATCCTGATTATTGATTTTCATATCGGTTGCATTTTCGATACAGATTCGATATCGATTTTGTGTGCTACAGAAACCGATTTATCGGTAAAAGTGTCAGAATTAAACGGAGCAGTTAATCGTTGACTGAATTGTGTGCTAACTTCTTTGCAAGGGAGAATGTAATAAATATTTAAGTCATGAACTATGGGTTTTACATCCAGTAATGCTGGGAATACCGTACTTGGTGGAGAAATGATCATGAGCTATCTGCGAGGAGATATTTATGTCATTACCCACAGACCGTCTTCTGCTAAAAAAAACCCTATCCAACTTGTCTTCAATGACTTCCGGTACAATTGCAAAGACTTCTTTCTGCAATTTTAAAAGTAGAATGCAAATTGCACTTACTTCGACTCTGGCAGCTCCAGGAGATTGCTCTTATCCTTTAAAATTTTGCGTTTTATTTTCTGATTGGTTTCCCCAAATGCTTCTATCATTAAAAAAGCTGTCACATTTTTAATTACAATAATAATCACAAATATGTTAAAGCCAGTTCAAAAATCGAATTGAATTGCTGAGTTTTTTGCACAGCTGATTCAAAATTCGGTTTCAGTGTTTTGAAACCGACTAGATTTTGCTATTTCGAGGATAAGCTATGTACCTTGTGGCAGAGGTAATGGCGACGTTAAATTTCTGCAGGGGGGTATGGGGTCATATGTAGAAGCTCACGAAAGTGAGGAAAGTTTTATACTGCAATTCACCTGGGAGTGGCCAGAAAAAAATTCTTTTGCAAAATGATTTAAGCAGCTCACGACTTCCGGTATTAGAACACGTATCCCCTCGGTAGCCAACAAACTTCCCATGCGGTTGTGCGTAGGGATTGGTACCCACCACATGAAAACTTAAAACCAAGAAATGCGATGGGACAAGGACGGAAGAACGCTGGGGTGGGCAAAGAAGGTATTTTTGGGACAGAAGCTGAAGCTGATCGACTTCGCCGGGGCCCGAAATATGGTTGTCTGTAGCACTAGATTCCAGCACAAGAAAATTCACAAAGCTAATTGGCTGGAGAGGGAAGCAAGACGCATTTGCAAGAAAAAAAAAGAAAGAGGCCGAAATGCGTGGGTACGAGGAGCTTGGGAAGCTGGTCGACAAGGGTTATGCTCGAAAATTCTACGAAAAAATACGGCGACTTACGAAAGGTTTCAAGACTGGAACAAACTCTTGTAGGACCCAGAGTGGTGAGCTAGTGACGGATGCTCCGAGAATACTGAATCTATAGAGAGAACACTTCTCCAGCCTGCTGAATGGTTGTGAAAATGAAAAATCCGGAGAAGGTGAACTCGAAACTCCAATTGATGACAATGAAAAAGTTTTTTCCTGACGCGGTCCTGAGGGCGGTATTTTGGCAAGCCTGTAGCTTCTTCATCTGAGTCTCGTTCGTCCCCGGCGCCCAGATCGCTGCAGCATAGTTTATGACCGGCCGGCCAATGGCTTTGTAAGTCGCCAGCAAGGTTACTTTGTTGTTGTTGTTGTAGCGGTTCGCTAACCCCGCTTAGGGCAGGCATAATTAGTCTAAGTCACCGAGGTCATCTAACGGAAGGCCCAGGAAACGTGCTGTTTCGACAGGGTTGGACCAAAGGGAGAGAGGGGTTAGATGGGTAGGTTTAAGGGGACATGTGAAGAGGTGGTTAGTATCGTGCGGGGACTCTCCACGTGCAGGGCATACGTTGGGTATGGTGGGGTCGAGTCTGGATATGTAGGAGTTTAACCTGCTACAATATCCAGATCTAAGTTGTGCTAGTATCACACGAGTCTCTTGAGGCTGCTCGAGCTCACTGTCTGCGATAGGTGGTGGTTTGATTCCGAGTACGCCATTCACTGGAAGTGAGTCTAGGAAGGTGTTGACTGACTCCTGGTGAATGGCGTTCAGCGCCTGTCGGTAAGCCGTCCTGTCCAGCGGTTGTTTTACATGGTGCTGTATGGTGCAATTGTAGTCGAGTACTCCCTTCCTGATGTGCCTAGGCGGAGGCTCGGCTTCTAAGAATTGTCTGCAGGGGTGCTCCGCGCAGTGGCATCCCAACAGGAACTGCTTGCACAGCAAAGCATTATGCTCCTTAACTCGTAGCATAGATGCTTCGCTGTGGAAGTGGTGCTCCGGTGACATCAGGAGGTTTCCTGTCGCAGTCCTAAGGGCGGTGTTTTGACAGGCCTGTAATTTTCTCCACTGCGTCTCGTTCGTCCCCGGCGCCCAAATCGGTGCAGCGTAATTTACGACCGGCCGGCCGATTGCTTTATAGGTTGCCAGCAAGGTTTCTTTATCTTTACCCCATGTGCTGCCGGCTAGCGCTTTGAGTATTTTGTTGCGGCCCTGGAGTTTTGCGGCAATTGCGGTCGTATGCGGAGTGAAGGAGTGCAGGCTATCGAATGTGACCCCTAAAATCTTAGGGTTGTTTATAGTTGGAATTTTTTCGTCATCAACTTTCACATCGAGTTCTAGCCGGTACTCCTTCGTCGAGCTGGTGAAAAGGGTAGCCGAGGATTTCGTCGGTTGTATATTCAAATGTCGTGCAGTGAAGAAACGGGAGAGATCGGCGAGGTAGCCGTTCACTTTCGAACGTAGGCTATCAATATCCTGGCCAGAAGCCAATATCGAGCAATCATCGGCATACGAGGATACGGAAACTCCTTCCGGTGGAGGAGGGAGCTTCGAGATGCAAAAATTAAACAGTAGCGGGGAGAGGACACCACCCTGCGGAACCTCCTGTTTAATTTGCCTCAATTTAGATGTTTCACTTCGGAATATGACCAATGATTGACGACCACTCAGGTAGCCCATGACCCACCTCTGCAACCCCGGCGGTAATGAGGATTCCTCAATGTCACTGAGTAGCACTGAATGATTGACAGTGTCAAAAGCTTTTGACAAATCCAGTGCTACCAGGACAGTTCTCGCGCAGGGTCGGTTTTGGTTCAGGCCATTGACCACCTGGATGTTTATGGTGTTAAGTGCTGTTGTGGTGCTGTGCACTTTTCGGAAGCCATGCTGTTGTGCTGCTGGACGCAGATGGTGAGTAACAGTCGGGAGCAGTAAGGCCTCAAACGTCTTCGCTACTGGGGAGAGGAGTGTTATCGGCCGATAAGACTCTCCTTTGTTGGCTGGTTTCCCCGGTTTAAGTAGCGGGACCACCCTACCGGTTTTCCACACATCTGGTATGATTAGGGTGGTCAAAGACAAATTGAGGACCTTGGTGAGGTATTCTGCTCCCGCTGGTCCGAGATTTTTTAGCATCAGCATGCTTATTCCGTCAGGGCCGATGGATTTGGAGGCTTTCGCCTCCCCGATAACCCCCTGAACCTCTTCTCTGGAGAAATAAAGCACCGCGCTTGTGTTTGGCAGTTTGCGCATACGACGGGTTACACGTCTTTTCGCTTTGTCTACCGAAGGATGCAGTGTAAAAAGCCGGCTAAAATAGCTCGCGCATCTCTTCGGGTCCGACGAGGCGCGATCACCGAATGAATTTTCCACCCGGTCATCGCGTCTCGTCGGGTTAGACAGCGACTTGACTGTAGCCCAGAGCTTGGTTGCCCCAGAGGAGAGATTGCAGGACCTTAAGTGCTCCTCCCACTTTTTCTGCTTATGTTTGTTTACAACAGTCCGAATCTCCGCATTTAAATCCCTGATTAAGGGATTCCCGGGATCGGAGTTACGGAGGATGTCGCGTCTTGCTGCTAAAGCCGCCGCTTCGGACGGAAAGTTAGGGCGGACTATACTGTTTATCAGACCAGCACTCGCAATTGTTATGTCGGGCGAGCTTTGGCAATTACCCACAACTCTGGTGGGGGTGTTGTCGTTCATTTTGCAGAATGTCGAATCGTCTATCTGTTCCGCCAGCTCCATTCCTCTACGGTCATTTGACTCGTGGGCATACAAGTGGACGGGAAGTGAACTAAAGACTGAACTCTTAAATTAACAGGAAGACTACACTTCTCTCCGGGAAGTGGACAAGGCATTGACCTATTTAAAATTCTTATTTATGATTCGGCTTACTTGAAATTTGGTGAATAGGTGCTTTTTTGCTTAGATGAGCATGAAAACTACTTTTCTCTTCGAGAAATAGACCGGGGACTGGCCTATTCAAAAGTCGGACTATTCCTGTCTCTGGGAAGTGGGCCAATGTCAATGGTTAAACCAAAAATTATGTATTCAAGTTATGATAAAAAGATATCACATGATTAATTTTTCATACATTCAATAAGTATGTGCGACAGCGAAGCTTTGCAGGGTACAGCTACTAATACATATAATATTCACAAAGTTAAGGTATACCTATGCCAAATTACAAATCATATATTCTGAAATAAAGGTATGTTTATGCCCACGATATCCTGATCCCCTCTTAAGGAAAATTAGTTAAATATGAGTTTTTTGCGAATGTGCAAACCGTTCTTCAAACAGAATGGAGGGAGTTCCAGAGTATTACCGCTTCGTAGGAATAAGATGTAACGAAAGTGAAGTTAGATTTATTGTATAGATCCGAGGCTTTACTGAAAAATTTTTTTGAAAAAAAAAATGCAATTAATCAGAATTGTTACACAAACAGATTTTTGTCAGAATCAGAATTGAAGCCACTAAAATTCTGCTTAAGGGGTTAGACATCCTGATTATTGATTTTCATATCGGTTGCATTTTCGATACAGATTCGATATCGATTTTGTGTGCTACAGAAACCGATTTATCGGTAAAAGTGTCAGAATTAAACGGTGCAGTTAATCGTTGACTGAATTGTGTGCTAACTTCTTTGCAAGGGAGAATGTAATAAATATTTAAGTCATGAACTATGGGTTTTACATCCAGTAATGCTGGGAATACCGTATTTGGTGGAGAAATGATCATGAGCTATCTGCGAGGAGATATTTATGTCATTACCCACAGACCGTCTTCTGCCAAAAAAAACCCTATCCAACTTGTCTTCAATGACTTCCGGTACAATTGCAAAGACTTCTTTCTGCAATTTTAAAAGTAGAATGCAAATTGCACTTACTTCGACTCTGGCAGCTCCAGGAGATTGCTCTTATCCTTTAAAATTTTGCGTTTTATTTTCTGATTGGTTTCCCCAAATCCTTCTATCATTAAAAAAGCTGTCACATTTTTAATTACAATAATAATCACAAATATGTTAAAGCCAGTTCAAAAATCGAATTGAATTGCTGAGTTTTTTGCACAGCTGATTCAAAATTCGGTTTCGGTGTTTTGAGACCGACTAGATTTTGCTATTTCGAGGATAAGCTATGTACCTTGTGGCAGAGGTAATGGCGACGTTAAATTTCTGCAGGGGGGTATGGGGTCATATGTAGAAGCTCACGAAAGTGAGGAAAGTTTTATACTGCCATTCACCTGGGAGTGGCCAGAAAAAAATTCTTTTGCAAAATGATTTAAGCAGCTCACGACTTCCGGTATTAGAACACGTATCCCCTCGGTAGCCAACAAACTTCCCATGCGGTTGTGCGTAGGGATTGGTACCCACCACATGAAAACTTAAAACCAAGAAATGCGATGGGACAAGGACGGAAGAACGCTGGGGTGGGCAAAGAAGGTATTTTTGGGACAGAAGCTGAAGCTGACCGACTTCGCCGGGGCCCGAAATATGGTTGTCTGTAGCACTAGATTCCAGCACAAGAAAATTCACAAAGCTAATTGGCTGGAGAGGGAAGCAAGACGCATTTGCAAGAAAAAAAAGAAAGAGGCCGAAATGCGTGGGTACGAGGAGCTTTGTAAGTCGCCAGCAAGGTTACTTTGTTGTTGTTGTTGTAGCGGTTCGCTAACCCCGCTTAGGGCAGGCATAATTAGTCTAAGTCGCCGAGGTCATCTAACGGAAGGCCCAGGAAACGTGCTGTTTCGACAGGGTTGGACCAAAGGGAGAGAGGGGTTAGATGGGTAGGTTTAAGGGGACATGTGAAGAGGTGGTTAGTATCGTGCGGGGACTCTCCATGTGCAGGGCATACGTTGGGTATGGTGGGGTCGAGTCTGGATATGTAGGAGTTTAACCTGCTACAATATCCAGATCTAAGTTGTGCTAGTATCACACGAGTCTCTTGAGGCTGCTCGAGCTCACTGTCTGCGATAGGTGGTGGTTTGATTCCGAGTACGCCATTCACTGGAAGTGAGTCTAGGAAGGTGTTGACTGACTCCTGGTGAATGGCGTTCAGCGCCTGTCCAGCGGTTGTTTTACATGGTGCTGTATGGTGCAATTGTAGTCGAGTACTCCCTTCCTGATGTGCCTAGGCGGAGGCTCGGCTTCTAAGAATTGTCTGCAGGGGTGCTCCGCGCGGTGGCATCCCAACAGGAACTGCTTGCACAGCAAAGCATTATGCTCCTTAACTCGTAGCATAGATGCTTCGCTGTGGAAGTGGTGCTCCGGTGACATCAGGAGGTTTCCTGTCGCAGTCCTAAGGGCGGTGTTTTGACAGGCCTGTAATTTTCTCCACTGCGTCTCGTTCGTCCCCGGCGCCCAAATCGGTGCAGCGTAATTTACGACCGGCCGGCCGATTGCTTTATAGGTTGCCAGCAAGGTTTCTTTATCTTTACCCCATGTGCTGCCGGCTAGCGCTTTGAGTATTTTGTTGCGGCCCTGGAGTTTTGCGGCAATTGCGGTCGTATGCGGAGTGAAGGAGTGCAGGCTATCGAATGTGACCCCTAAAATCTTAGGGTTGTTTATAGTTGGAATTTTTTCGTCATCAACTTTCACATCGAGTTCTAGCCGGTACTCCTTCGTCGAGCTGGTGAAAAGGGTAGCCGAGGATTTCGTCGGTTGTATATTCAAATGTCGTGCAGTGAAGAAACGGGAGAGATCGGCGAGGTAGCCGTTCACTTTCGAACGTAGGCTATCAATATCCTGGCCAGAAGCCAATATCGAGCAATCATGGGCATACGAGGTTACGGAAACTCCTTCCGGTGGAGGAGGGAGCTTCGAGATGCAAAAATTAAACAGTAGCGGGGAGAGGACACCACCCTGCGGAACCTCCTGTTTAATTTGCCTCAATTTAGATGTTTCACTTCGGAATATGACCAATGATTGACGACCACTCAGGTAGCCCATGACCCACCTCTGCAACCCCGGCGGTAATGAGGATTCCTCAATGTCACTGAGTAGCACTGAATGATTGACAGTTTCAAAAGCTTTTGACAAATCCAGTGCTACCAGGACAGTTCTCGCGCAGGGTCGGTTTTGGTTCAGGCCATTGACCACCTGGATGTTTATGGTGTTAAGTGCTGTTGTGGTGCTGTGCACTTTTCGGAAGCCATGCTGTTGTGCTGCTGGACGCAGATGGTGAGTAACAGTCGGGAGCAGTAAGGCCTCAAACGTCTTCGCTACTGGGGAGAGGAGTGTTATCGGCCGATAAGACTCTCCTTTGTTGGCTGGTTTCCCCGGTTTAAGTAGCGGGACCACCCTACCGGTTTTCCACACATCTGGTATGATTAGGGTGGTCAAAGACAAATTGAGGACCTTGGTGAGGTAATCTGCTCCCGCTGGTCCGAGATTTTTTAGCATCAGCATGCTTATTCCGTCAGGGCCGATGGATTTGGAGGCTTTCGCCTCCCCGATAACCCCCTGAACCTCTTCTCTGGAGAAATAAAGCACCGCGCTTGTGTTTGGCAGTTTGCGCATACGACGGGTTACACGTCTTTTCGCTTTGTCTACCGAAGGATGCAGTGTAAAAAGCCGGCTAAAATAGCTCGCGCATCTCTTCGGGTCCGACGAGGCGCGATCACCGAATGAATTTTCCACCCGGTCATCGCGTCTCGTCGGGTTAGACAGCGACTTGACTGTAGCCCAGAGCTTGGTTGCCCCAGAGGAGAGATTGCAGGACCTTAAGTGCTCCTCCCACTTTTTCCGCTTATGTTTGTTTACAACAGTCCGAATCTCCGCATTTAAATCCCTGATTAAGGGATTCCCGGGATCGGAGTTACGGAGGATGTCGCGTCTTGCTGCTAAAGCCGCCGCTTCGGACGGAAAGTTAGGGCGGACTATACTGTTTATCAGACCAGCACTCGCAATTGTTATGTCGGGCGAGCTTTGGCAATTACCCACAACTCTGGTGGGGGTGTTGTCGTTCATTTTGCAGAATGTCGAATCGTCTATCTGTTCCACCAGCTCCATTCCTCTACGGTCATTTGACTCGTGGGCATACAAGTGGACGGGAAGTGAACTAAAGACTGAACTCTTAAATTAACAGGAAGACTACACTTCTCTCCGGGAAGTGGACAAGGCATTGACCTATTTAAAATTCTTATTTATGATTCGGCTTACTTGAAATTTGGTGAATAGGTGCTTTTTTGCTTAGATGAGCATGAAAACTACTTTTCTCTTCGGGAAATAGACCGGGGACTGGCCTATTCAAAAGTCGGACTATTCCTGTCTCTGGGAAGTGGGCCAATGTCAATGGTTAAACCAAAAATTATGTATTCAAGTTATGATAAAAAGATATCACATGATTAATTTTTCATACATTCAATAAGTATGTGCGACAGAAGCTTTGCAGGGTACAGCTACTAATACATATAAATATATTCTGAAATAAAGGTATGTTTATGCCCACGATATCCTGATCCCCTCTTAAGGAAAATTAGTTAAATATGAGTTTTTTGCGAATGTGCAAACCGTTCTTCAAACAGAATGGAGGGAGTTCCAGAGTATTACCGCTTCGTAGGAATAAGATGTAACGAAAGTGAAGTTAGATTTATTGTATAGATCCGAGGCTTTACTGAAAAATTTTTTTGAAAAAAAAAATGCAATTAATCAGAATTGTTACACAAACAGATTTTTGTCAGAATCAGAATTGAAGCCACTAAAATTCTGCTTAAGGGGTTAGACATCCTGATTATTGATTTTCATATCGGTTGCATTTTCGATACAGATTCGATATCGATTTTGTGTGCTACAGAAACCGATTTATCGGTAAAAGTGTCAGAATTAAACGGTGCAGTTAATCGTTGACTGAATTGTGTGCTAACTTCTTTGCAAGGGAGAATGTAATAAATATTTAAGTCATGAACTATGGGTTTTACATCCAGTAATGCTGGGAATACCGTATTTGGTGGAGAAATGATCATGAGCTATCTGCGAGGAGATATTTATGTCATTACCCACAGACCGTCTTCTGCCAAAAAAAACCCTATCCAACTTGTCTTCAATGACTTCCGGTACAATTGCAAAGACTTCTTTCTGCAATTTTAAAAGTAGAATGCAAATTGCACTTACTTCGACTCTGGCAGCTCCAGGAGATTGCTCTTATCCTTTAAAATTTTGCGTTTTATTTTCTGATTGGTTTCCCCAAATCCTTCTATCATTAAAAAAGCTGTCACATTTTTAATTACAATAATAATCACAAATATGTTAAAGCCAGTTCAAAAATCGAATTGAATTGCTGAGTTTTTTGCACAGCTGATTCAAAATTCGGTTTCGGTGTTTTGAGACCGACTAGATTTTGCTATTTCGAGGATAAGCTATGTACCTTGTGGCAGAGGTAATGGCGACGTTAAATTTCTGCAGGGGGGTATGGGGTCATATGTAGAAGCTCACGAAAGTGAGGAAAGTTTTATACTGCCATTCACCTGGGAGTGGCCAGAAAAAAATTCTTTTGCAAAATGATTTAAGCAGCTCACGACTTCCGGTATTAGAACACGTATCCCCTCGGTAGCCAACAAACTTCCCATGCGGTTGTGCGTAGGGATTGGTACCCACCACATGAAAACTTAAAACCAAGAAATGCGATGGGACAAGGACGGAAGAACGCTGGGGTGGGCAAAGAAGGTATTTTTGGGACAGAAGCTGAAGCTGACCGACTTCGCCGGGGCCCGAAATATGGTTGTCTGTAGCACTAGATTCCAGCACAAGAAAATTCACAAAGCTAATTGGCTGGAGAGGGAAGCAAGACGCATTTGCAAGAAAAAAAAGAAAGAGGCCGAAATGCGTGGGTACGAGGAGCTTTGTAAGTCGCCAGCAAGGTTACTTTGTTGTTGTTGTTGTAGCGGTTCGCTAACCCCGCTTAGGGCAGGCATAATTAGTCTAAGTCGCCGAGGTCATCTAACGGAAGGCCCAGGAAACGTGCTGTTTCGACAGGGTTGGACCAAAGGGAGAGAGGGGTTAGATGGGTAGGTTTAAGGGGACATGTGAAGAGGTGGTTAGTATCGTGCGGGGACTCTCCATGTGCAGGGCATACGTTGGGTATGGTGGGGTCGAGTCTGGATATGTAGGAGTTTAACCTGCTACAATATCCAGATCTAAGTTGTGCTAGTATCACACGAGTCTCTTGAGGCTGCTCGAGCTCACTGTCTGCGATAGGTGGTGGTTTGATTCCGAGTACGCCATTCACTGGAAGTGAGTCTAGGAAGGTGTTGACTGACTCCTGGTGAATGGCGTTCAGCGCCTGTCGGTAAGCCGTCCTGTCCAGCGGTTGTTTTACATGGTGCTGTATGGTGCAATTGTAGTCGAGTACTCCCTTCCTGATGTGCCTAGGCGGAGGCTCGGCTTCTAAGAATTGTCTGCAGGGGTGCTCCGCGCGGTGGCATCCCAACAGGAACTGCTTGCACAGCAAAGCATTATGCTCCTTAACTCGTAGCATAGATGCTTCGCTGTGGAAGTGGTGCTCCGGTGACATCAGGAGGTTTCCTGTCGCAGTCCTAAGGGCGGTGTTTTGACAGGCCTGTAATTTTCTCCACTGCGTCTCGTTCGTCCCCGGCGCCCAAATCGGTGCAGCGTAATTTACGACCGGCCGGCCGATTGCTTTATAGGTTGCCAGCAAGGTTTCTTTATCTTTACCCCATGTGCTGCCGGCTAGCGCTTTGAGTATTTTGTTGCGGCCCTGGAGTTTTGCGGCAATTGCGGTCGTATGCGGAGTGAAGGAGTGCAGGCTATCGAATGTGACCCCTAAAATCTTAGGGTTGTTTATAGTTGGAATTTTTTCGTCATCAACTTTCACATCGAGTTCTAGCCGGTACTCCTTCGTCGAGCTGGTGAAAAGGGTAGCCGAGGATTTCGTCGGTTGTATATTCAAATGTCGTGCAGTGAAGAAACGGGAGAGATCGGCGAGGTAGCCGTTCACTTTCGAACGTAGGCTATCAATATCCTGGCCAGAAGCCAATATCGAGCAATCATGGGCATACGAGGTTACGGAAACTCCTTCCGGTGGAGGAGGGAGCTTCGAGATGCAAAAATTAAACAGTAGCGGGGAGAGGACACCACCCTGCGGAACCTCCTGTTTAATTTGCCTCAATTTAGATGTTTCACTTCGGAATATGACCAATGATTGACGACCACTCAGGTAGCCCATGACCCACCTCTGCAACCCCGGCGGTAATGAGGATTCCTCAATGTCACTGAGTAGCACTGAATGATTGACAGTTTCAAAAGCTTTTGACAAATCCAGTGCTACCAGGACAGTTCTCGCGCAGGGTCGGTTTTGGTTCAGGCCATTGACCACCTGGATGTTTATGGTGTTAAGTGCTGTTGTGGTGCTGTGCACTTTTCGGAAGCCATGCTGTTGTGCTGCTGGACGCAGATGGTGAGTAACAGTCGGGAGCAGTAAGGCCTCAAACGTCTTCGCTACTGGGGAGAGGAGTGTTATCGGCCGATAAGACTCTCCTTTGTTGGCTGGTTTCCCCGGTTTAAGTAGCGGGACCACCCTACCGGTTTTCCACACATCTGGTATGATTAGGGTGGTCAAAGACAAATTGAGGACCTTGGTGAGGTAATCTGCTCCCGCTGGTCCGAGATTTTTTAGCATCAGCATGCTTATTCCGTCAGGGCCGATGGATTTGGAGGCTTTCGCCTCCCCGATAACCCCCTGAACCTCTTCTCTGGAGAAATAAAGCACCGCGCTTGTGTTTGGCAGTTTGCGCATACGACGGGTTACACGTCTTTTCGCTTTGTCTACCGAAGGATGCAGTGTAAAAAGCCGGCTAAAATAGCTCGCGCATCTCTTCGGGTCCGACGAGGCGCGATCACCGAATGAATTTTCCACCCGGTCATCGCGTCTCGTCGGGTTAGACAGCGACTTGACTGTAGCCCAGAGCTTGGTTGCCCCAGAGGAGAGATTGCAGGACCTTAAGTGCTCCTCCCACTTTTTCCGCTTATGTTTGTTTACAACAGTCCGAATCTCCGCATTTAAATCCCTGATTAAGGGATTCCCGGGATCGGAGTTACGGAGGATGTCGCGTCTTGCTGCTAAAGCCGCCGCTTCGGACGGAAAGTTAGGGCGGACTATACTGTTTATCAGACCAGCACTCGCAATTGTTATGTCGGGCGAGCTTTGGCAATTACCCACAACTCTGGTGGGGGTGTTGTCGTTCATTTTGCAGAATGTCGAATCGTCTATCTGTTCCACCAGCTCCATTCCTCTACGGTCATTTGACTCGTGGGCATACAAGTGGACGGGAAGTGAACTAAAGACTGAACTCTTAAATTAACAGGAAGACTACACTTCTCTCCGGGAAGTGGACAAGGCATTGACCTATTTAAAATTCTTATTTATGATTCGGCTTACTTGAAATTTGGTGAATAGGTGCTTTTTTGCTTAGATGAGCATGAAAACTACTTTTCTCTTCGGGAAATAGACCGGGGACTGGCCTATTCAAAAGTCGGACTATTCCTGTCTCTGGGAAGTGGGCCAATGTCAATGGTTAAACCAAAAATTATGTATTCAAGTTATGATAAAAAGATATCACATGATTAATTTTTCATACATTCAATAAGTATGTGCGACAGAAGCTTTGCAGGGTACAGCTACTAATACATATAAATATATTCTGAAATAAAGGTATGTTTATGCCCACGATATCCTGATCCCCTCTTAAGGAAAATTAGTTAAATATGAGTTTTTTGCGAATGTGCAAACCGTTCTTCAAACAGAATGGAGGGAGTTCCAGAGTATTACCGCTTCGTAGGAATAAGATGTAACGAAAGTGAAGTTAGATTTATTGTATAGATCCGAGGCTTTACTGAAAAATTTTTTTGAAAAAAAAAAATGCAATTAATCAGAATTGTTACACAAACAGATTTTTGTCAGAATCAGAATTGAAGCCACTAAAATTCTGCTTAAGGGGTTAGACATCCTGATTATTGATTTTCATATCGGTTGCATTTTCGATACAGATTCGATATCGATTTTGTGTGCTACAGAAACCGATTTATCGGTAAAAGTGTCAGAATTAAACGGTGCAGTTAATCGTTGACTGAATTGTGTGCTAACTTCTTTGCAAGGGAGAATGTAATAAATATTTAAGTCATGAACTATGGGTTTTACATCCAGTAATGCTGGGAATACCGTATTTGGTGGAGAAATGATCATGAGCTATCTGCGAGGAGATATTTATGTCATTACCCACAGACCGTCTTCTGCCAAAAAAAACCCTATCCAACTTGTCTTCAATGACTTCCGGTACAATTGCAAAGACTTCTTTCTGCAATTTTAAAAGTAGAATGCAAATTGCACTTACTTCGACTCTGGCAGCTCCAGGAGATTGCTCTTATCCTTTAAAATTTTGCGTTTTATTTTCTGATTGGTTTCCCCAAATCCTTCTATCATTAAAAAAGCTGTCACATTTTTAATTACAATAATAATCACAAATATGTTAAAGCCAGTTCAAAAATCGAATTGAATTGCTGAGTTTTTTGCACAGCTGATTCAAAATTCGGTTTCGGTGTTTTGAGACCGACTAGATTTTGCTATTTCGAGGATAAGCTATGTACCTTGTGGCAGAGGTAATGGCGACGTTAAATTTCTGCAGGGGGGTATGGGGTCATATGTAGAAGCTCACGAAAGTGAGGAAAGTTTTATACTGCCATTCACCTGGGAGTGGCCAGAAAAAAATTCTTTTGCAAAATGATTTAAGCAGCTCACGACTTCCGGTATTAGAACACGTATCCCCTCGGTAGCCAACAAACTTCCCATGCGGTTGTGCGTAGGGATTGGTACCCACCACATGAAAACTTAAAACCAAGAAATGCGATGGGACAAGGACGGAAGAACGCTGGGGTGGGCAAAGAAGGTATTTTTGGGACAGAAGCTGAAGCTGACCGACTTCGCCGGGGCCCGAAATATGGTTGTCTGTAGCACTAGATTCCAGCACAAGAAAATTCACAAAGCTAATTGGCTGGAGAGGGAAGCAAGACGCATTTGCAAGAAAAAAAAGAAAGAGGCCGAAATGCGTGGGTACGAGGAGCTTTGTAAGTCGCCAGCAAGGTTACTTTGTTGTTGTTGTTGTAGCGGTTCGCTAACCCCGCTTAGGGCAGGCATAATTAGTCTAAGTCGCCGAGGTCATCTAACGGAAGGCCCAGGAAACGTGCTGTTTCGACAGGGTTGGACCAAAGGGAGAGAGGGGTTAGATGGGTAGGTTTAAGGGGACATGTGAAGAGGTGGTTAGTATCGTGCGGGGACTCTCCATGTGCAGGGCATACGTTGGGTATGGTGGGGTCGAGTCTGGATATGTAGGAGTTTAACCTGCTACAATATCCAGATCTAAGTTGTGCTAGTATCACACGAGTCTCTTGAGGCTGCTCGAGCTCACTGTCTGCGATAGGTGGTGGTTTGATTCCGAGTACGCCATTCACTGGAAGTGAGTCTAGGAAGGTGTTGACTGACTCCTGGTGAATGGCGTTCAGCGCCTGTCGGTAAGCCGTCCTGTCCAGCGGTTGTTTTACATGGTGCTGTATGGTGCAATTGTAGTCGAGTACTCCCTTCCTGATGTGCCTAGGCGGAGGCTCGGCTTCTAAGAATTGTCTGCAGGGGTGCTCCGCGCGGTGGCATCCCAACAGGAACTGCTTGCACAGCAAAGCATTATGCTCCTTAACTCGTAGCATAGATGCTTCGCTGTGGAAGTGGTGCTCCGGTGACATCAGGAGGTTTCCTGTCGCAGTCCTAAGGGCGGTGTTTTGACAGGCCTGTAATTTTCTCCACTGCGTCTCGTTCGTCCCCGGCGCCCAAATCGGTGCAGCGTAATTTACGACCGGCCGGCCGATTGCTTTATAGGTTGCCAGCAAGGTTTCTTTATCTTTACCCCATGTGCTGCCGGCTAGCGCTTTGAGTATTTTGTTGCGGCCCTGGAGTTTTGCGGCAATTGCGGTCGTATGCGGAGTGAAGGAGTGCAGGCTATCGAATGTGACCCCTAAAATCTTAGGGTTGTTTATAGTTGGAATTTTTTCGTCATCAACTTTCACATCGAGTTCTAGCCGGTACTCCTTCGTCGAGCTGGTGAAAAGGGTAGCCGAGGATTTCGTCGGTTGTATATTCAAATGTCGTGCAGTGAAGAAACGGGAGAGATCGGCGAGGTAGCCGTTCACTTTCGAACGTAGGCTATCAATATCCTGGCCAGAAGCCAATATCGAGCAATCATGGGCATACGAGGTTACGGAAACTCCTTCCGGTGGAGGAGGGAGCTTCGAGATGCAAAAATTAAACAGTAGCGGGGAGAGGACACCACCCTGCGGAACCTCCTGTTTAATTTGCCTCAATTTAGATGTTTCACTTCGGAATATGACCAATGATTGACGACCACTCAGGTAGCCCATGACCCACCTCTGCAACCCCGGCGGTAATGAGGATTCCTCAATGTCACTGAGTAGCACTGAATGATTGACAGTTTCAAAAGCTTTTGACAAATCCAGTGCTACCAGGACAGTTCTCGCGCAGGGTCGGTTTTGGTTCAGGCCATTGACCACCTGGATGTTTATGGTGTTAAGTGCTGTTGTGGTGCTGTGCACTTTTCGGAAGCCATGCTGTTGTGCTGCTGGACGCAGATGGTGAGTAACAGTCGGGAGCAGTAAGGCCTCAAACGTCTTCGCTACTGGGGAGAGGAGTGTTATCGGCCGATAAGACTCTCCTTTGTTGGCTGGTTTCCCCGGTTTAAGTAGCGGGACCACCCTACCGGTTTTCCACACATCTGGTATGATTAGGGTGGTCAAAGACAAATTGAGGACCTTGGTGAGGTATTCTGCTCCCGCTGGTCCGAGATTTTTTAGCATCAGCATGCTTATTCCGTCAGGGCCGATGGATTTGGAGGCTTTCGCCTCCCCGATAACCCCCTGAACCTCTTCTCTGGAGAAATAAAGCACCGCGCTTGTGTTTGGCAGTTTGCGCATACGACGGGTTACACGTCTTTTCGCTTTGTCTACCGAAGGATGCAGTGTAAAAAGCCGGCTAAAATAGCTCGCGCATCTCTTCGGGTCCGACGAGGCGCGATCACCGAATGAATTTTCCACCCGGTCATCGCGTCTCGTCGGGTTAGACAGCGACTTGACTGTAGCCCAGAGCTTGGTTGCCCCAGAGGAGAGATTGCAGGACCTTAAGTGCTCCTCCCACTTTTTCCGCTTATGTTTGTTTACAACAGTCCGAATCTCCGCATTTAAATCCCTGATTAAGGGATTCCCGGGATCGGAGTTACGGAGGATGTCGCGTCTTGCTGCTAAAGCCGCCGCTTCGGACGGAAAGTTAGGGCGGACTATACTGTTTATCAGACCAGCACTCGCAATTGTTATGTCGGGCGAGCTTTGGCAATTACCCACAACTCTGGTGGGGGTGTTGTCGTTCATTTTGCAGAATGTCGAATCGTCTATCTGTTCCACCAGCTCCATTCCTCTACGGTCATTTGACTCGTGGGCATACAAGTGGACGGGAAGTGAACTAAAGACTGAACTCTTAAATTAACAGGAAGACTACACTTCTCTCCGGGAAGTGGACAAGGCATTGACCTATTTAAAATTCTTATTTATGATTCGGCTTACTTGAAATTTGGTGAATAGGTGCTTTTTTGCTTAGATGAGCATGAAAACTACTTTTCTCTTCGGGAAATAGACCGGGGACTGGCCTATTCAAAAGTCGGACTATTCCTGTCTCTGGGAAGTGGGCCAATGTCAATGGTTAAACCAAAAATTATGTATTCAAGTTATGATAAAAAGATATCACATGATTAATTTTTCATACATTCAATAAGTATGTGCGACAGAAGCTTTGCAGGGTACAGCTACTAATACATATAAATATATTCTGAAATAAAGGTATGTTTATGCCCACGATATCCTGATCCCCTCTTAAGGAAAATTAGTTAAATATGAGTTTTTTGCGAATGTGCAAACCGTTCTTCAAACAGAATGGAGGGAGTTCCAGAGTATTACCGCTTCGTAGGAATAAGATGTAACGAAAGTGAAGTTAGATTTATTGTATAGATCCGAGGCTTTACTGAAAAATTTTTTTGAAAAAAAAAATGCAATTAATCAGAATTGTTACACAAACAGATTTTTGTCAGAATCAGAATTGAAGCCACTAAAATTCTGCTTAAGGGGTTAGACATCCTGATTATTGATTTTCATATCGGTTGCATTTTCGATACAGATTCGATATCGATTTTGTGTGCTACAGAAACCGATTTATCGGTAAAAGTGTCAGAATTAAACGGTGCAGTTAATCGTTGACTGAATTGTGTGCTAACTTCTTTGCAAGGGAGAATGTAATAAATATTTAAGTCATGAACTATGGGTTTTACATCCAGTAATGCTGGGAATACCGTATTTGGTGGAGAAATGATCATGAGCTATCTGCGAGGAGATATTTATGTCATTACCCACAGACCGTCTTCTGCCAAAAAAAACCCTATCCAACTTGTCTTCAATGACTTCCGGTACAATTGCAAAGACTTCTTTCTGCAATTTTAAAAGTAGAATGCAAATTGCACTTACTTCGACTCTGGCAGCTCCAGGAGATTGCTCTTATCCTTTAAAATTTTGCGTTTTATTTTCTGATTGGTTTCCCCAAATCCTTCTATCATTAAAAAAGCTGTCACATTTTTAATTACAATAATAATCACAAATATGTTAAAGCCAGTTCAAAAATCGAATTGAATTGCTGAGTTTTTTGCACAGCTGATTCAAAATTCGGTTTCAGTGTTTTGAAACCGACTAGATTTTGCTATTTCGAGGATAAGCTATGTACCTTGTGGCAGAGGTAATGGCGACGTTAAATTTCTGCAGGGGGGTATGGGGTCATATGTAGAAGCTCACGAAAGTGAGGAAAGTTTTATACTGCCATTCACCTGGGAGTGGCCAGAAAAAAATTCTTTTGCAAAATGATTTAAGCAGCTCACGACTTCCGGTATTAGAACACGTATCCCCTCGGTAGCCAACAAACTTCCCATGCGGTTGTGCGTAGGGATTGGTACCCACCACATGAAAACTTAAAACCAAGAAATGCGATGGGACAAGGACGGAAGAACGCTGGGGTGGGCAAAGAAGGTATTTTTGGGACAGAAGCTGAAGCTGACCGACTTCGCCGGGGCCCGAAATATGGTTGTCTGTAGCACTAGATTCCAGCACAAGAAAATTCACAAAGCTAATTGGCTGGAGAGGGAAGCAAGACGCATTTGCAAGAAAAAAAAAGAAAGAGGCCGAAATGCGTGGGTACGAGGAGCTTGGGAAGCTGGTCGACAAGGGTTATGCTCGAAAATTCTACGAAAAAATACGGCGACTTACGAAAGGTTTCAAGACTGGAGCAAACTCTTGTAGGACCCAGAGTGGTGAGCTAGTGACGGATGCTCCGAGAATACTGAATCTATAGAGAGAACACTTCTCCAGCCTGCTGAATGGTTGTGAAAATGAAAAATCCGGAGAAGGTGAACTCGAAACTCCAATTGATGACAATGAAAAAGTTTTTTCCTGACGCGGTCCTGAGGGCGGTATTTTGGCAAGCCTGTAGCTTCTTCATCTGAGTCTCGTTCGTTCCCGGCGCCCAGATCGCTGCAGCATAGTTTATGACCGGCCGGCCAATGGCTTTGTAAGTCGCCAGCAAGGTTACTTTGTTGTTGTTGTTGTAGCGGTTCGCTAACCCCGCTTAGGGCAGGCATAATTAGTCTAAGTCGCCGAGGTCATCTAACGGAAGGTCCAGGAAACGTGCTGTTTCGACAGGGTTGGACCAAAGGGAGAGAGGGGTTAGATGGGTAGGTTTAAGGGGACATGTGAAGAGGTGGTTAGTATCGTGCGGGGACTCTCCATGTGCAGGGCATACGTTGGGTATGGTGGGGTCGAGTCTGGATATGTAGGAGTTTAACCTGCTACAATATCCAGATCTAAGTTGTGCTAGTATCACACGAGTCTCTTGAGGCTGCTCGAGCTCACTGTCTGCGATAGGTGGTGGTTTGATTCCGAGTACGCCATTCACTGGAAGTGAGTCTAGGAAGGTGTTGACTGACTCCTGGTGAATGGCGTTCAGCGCCTGTCGGTAAGCCGTCCTGTCCAGCGGTTGTTTTACATGGTGCTGTATGGTGCAATTGTAGTCGAGTACTCCCTTCCTGATGTGCCTAGGCGGAGGCTCGGCTTCTAAGAATTGTCTGCAGGGGTGCTCCGCGCGGTGGCATCCCAACAGGAACTGCTTGCACAGCAAAGCATTATGCTCCTTAACTCGTAGCATAGATGCTTCGCTGTGGAAGTGGTGCTCCGGTGACATCAGGAGGTTTCCTGTCGCAGTCCTAAGGGCGGTGTTTTGACAGGCCTGTAATTTTCTCCACTGCGTCTCGTTCGTCCCCGGCGCCCAAATCGGTGCAGCGTAATTTACGACCGGCCGGCCGATTGCTTTATAGGTTGCCAGCAAGGTTTCTTTATCTTTACCCCATGTGCTGCCGGCTAGCGCTTTGAGTATTTTGTTGCGGCCCTGGAGTTTTGCGGCAATTGCGGTCGTATGCGGAGTGAAGGAGTGCAGGCTATCGAATGTGACCCCTAAAATCTTAGGGTTGTTTATAGTTGGAATTTTTTCGTCATCAACTTTCACATCGAGTTCTAGCCGGTACTCCTTCGTCGAGCTGGTGAAAAGGGTAGCCGAGGATTTCGTCGGTTGTATATTCAAATGTCGTGCAGTGAAGAAACGGGAGAGATCGGCGAGGTAGCCGTTCACTTTCGAACGTAGGCTATCAATATCCTGGCCAGAAGCCAATATCGAGCAATCATGGGCATACGAGGTTACGGAAACTCCTTCCGGTGGAGGAGGGAGCTTCGAGATGCAAAAATTAAACAGTAGCGGGGAGAGGACACCACCCTGCGGAACCTCCTGTTTAATTTGCCTCAATTTAGATGTTTCACTTCGGAATATGACCAATGATTGACGACCACTCAGGTAGCCCATGACCCACCTCTGCAACCCCGGCGGTAATGAGGATTCCTCAATGTCACTGAGTAGCACTGAATGATTGACAGTTTCAAAAGCTTTTGACAAATCCAGTGCTACCAGGACAGTTCTCGCGCAGGGTCGGTTTTGGTTCAGGCCATTGACCACCTGGATGTTTATGGTGTTAAGTGCTGTTGTGGTGCTGTGCACTTTTCGGAAGCCATGCTGTTGTGCTGCTGGACGCAGATGGTGAGTAACAGTCGGGAGCAGTAAGGCCTCAAACGTCTTCGCTACTGGGGAGAGGAGTGTTATCGGCCGATAAGACTCTCCTTTGTTGGCTGGTTTCCCCGGTTTAAGTAGCGGGACCACCCTACCGGTTTTCCACACATCTGGTATGATTAGGGTGGTCAAAGACAAATTGAGGACCTTGGTGAGGTATTCTGCTCCCGCTGGTCCGAGATTTTTTAGCATCAGCATGCTTATTCCGTCAGGGCCGATGGATTTGGAGGCTTTCGCCTCCCCGATAACCCCCTGAACCTCTTCTCTGGAGAAATAAAGCACCGCGCTTGTGTTTGGCAGTTTGCGCATACGACGAGTTACACGTCTTTTCGCTTTGTCTACCGAAGGATGCAGTGTAAAAAGCCGGCTAAAATAGCTCGCGCATCTCTTCGGGTCCGACGAGGCGCGATCACCGAATGAATTTTCCACCCGGTCATCGCGTCTCGTCGGGTTAGACAGCGACTTGACTGTAGCCCAGAGCTTGGTTGCCCCAGAGGAGAGATTGCAGGACCTTAAGTGCTCCTCCCACTTTTTCCGCTTATGTTTGTTTACAACAGTCCGAATCTCCGCATTTAAATCCCTGATTAAGGGATTCCCGGGATCGGAGTTACGGAGGATGTCGCGTCTTGCTGCTAAAGCCGCCGCTTCGGACGGAAAGTTAGGGCGGACTATACTGTTTATCAGACCAGCACTCGCAATTGTTATGTCGGGCGAGCTTTGGCAATTACCCACAACTCTGGTGGGGGTGTTGTCGTTCATTTTGCAGAATGTCGAATCGTCTATCTGTTCCACCAGCTCCATTCCTCTACGGTCATTTGACTCGTGGGCATACAAGTGGACGGGAAGTGAACTAAAGACTGAACTCTTAAATTAACAGGAAGACTACACTTCTCTCCGGGAAGTGGACAAGGCATTGACCTATTTAAAATTCTTATTTATGATTCGGCTTACTTGAAATTTGGTGAATAGGTGCTTTTTTGCTTAGATGAGCATGAAAACTACTTTTCTCTTCGGGAAATAGACCGGGGACTGGCCTATTCAAAAGTCGGACTATTCCTGTCTCTGGGAAGTGGGCCAATGTCAATGGTTAAACCAAAAATTATGTATTCAAGTTATGATAAAAAGATATCACATGATTAATTTTTCATACATTCAATAAGTATGTGCGACAGAAGCTTTGCAGGGTACAGCTACTAATACATATAATATTCACAAAGTTAAGGTATACCTATGCCAAATTACAAATCATATATTCTGAAATAAAGGTATGTTTATGCCCACGATATCCTGATCCCCTCTTAAGGAAAATTAGTTAAATATGAGTTTTTTGCGAATGTGCAAACCGTTCTTCAAACAGAATGGAGGGAGTTCCAGAGTATTACCGCTTCGTAGGAATAAGATGTAACGAAAGTGAAGTTAGATTTATTGTATAGATCCGAGGCTTTACTGAAAAATTTTTTTGAAAAAAAAAATGCAATTAATCAGAATTGTTACACAAACAGATTTTTGTCAGAATCAGAATTGAAGCCACTAAAATTCTGCTTAAGGGGTTAGACATCCTGATTATTGATTTTCATATCGGTTGCATTTTCGATACAGATTCGATATCGATTTTGTGTGCTACAGAAACCGATTTATCGGTAAAAGTGTCAGAATTAAACGGTGCAGTTAATCGTTGACTGAATTGTGTGCTAACTTCTTTGCAAGGGAGAATGTAATAAATATTTAAGTCATGAACTATGGGTTTTACATCCAGTAATGCTGGGAATACCGTATTTGGTGGAGAAATGATCATGAGCTATCTGCGAGGAGATATTTATGTCATTACCCACAGACCGTCTTCTGCCAAAAAAAACCCTATCCAACTTGTCTTCAATGACTTCCGGTACAATTGCAAAGACTTCTTTCTGCAATTTTAAAAGTAGAATGCAAATTGCACTTACTTCGACTCTGGCAGCTCCAGGAGATTGCTCTTATCCTTTAAAATTTTGCGTTTTATTTTCTGATTGGTTTCCCCAAATCCTTCTATCATTAAAAAAGCTGTCACATTTTTAATTACAATAATAATCACAAATATGTTAAAGCCAGTTCAAAAATCGAATTGAATTGCTGAGTTTTTTGCACAGCTGATTCAAAATTCGGTTTCGGTGTTTTGAAACCGACTAGATTTTGCTATTTCGAGGATAAGATATGTACCTTGTGGCAGAGGTAATGGCGACGTTAAATTTCTGCAGGGGGGTATGGGGTCATATGTAGAAGCTCACGAAAGTGAGGAAAGTTTTATACTGCCATTCACCTGGGAGTGGCCAGAAAAAAATTCTTTTGCAAAATGATTTAAGCAGCTCACGACTTCCGGTATTAGAACACGTATCCCCTCGGTAGCCAACAAACTTCCCATGCGGTTGTGCGTAGGGATTGGTACCCACCACATGAAAACTTAAAACCAAGAAATGCGATGGGACAAGGACGGAAGAACGCTGGGGTGGGCAAAGAAGGTATTTTTGGGACAGAAGCTGAAGCTGACCGACTTCGCCGGGGCCCGAAATATGGTTGTCTGCAGCACTAGATTCCAGCACAAGAAAATTCAC
This sequence comes from Ceratitis rosa, assembly GCA_037013455.1. Taxonomy (NCBI): domain Eukaryota; kingdom Metazoa; phylum Arthropoda; class Insecta; order Diptera; family Tephritidae; genus Ceratitis; species Ceratitis rosa. Next base: position 603,352 of record JAWMAG010000016.1, on the reverse strand, counting down.
AAAGCTAATTGGCTGGAGAGGGAAGCAAGACGCATTTGCAAGAAAAAAAAAGAAAGAGGCCGAAATGCGTGGGTACGAGGAGCTTGGGAAGCTGGTCGACAAGGGTTATGCTCGAAAATTCTACGAAAAAATACGGCGACTTACGAAAGGTTTCAAGACTGGAGCAAACTCTTGTAGGACCCAGAGTGGTGAGCTAGTGACGGATGCTCCGAGAATACTGAATCTATAGAGAGAACACTTCTCCAGCCTGCTGAATGGTTGTGAAAATGAAAAATCCGGAGAAGGTGAACTCGAAACTCCAATTGATGACAATGAAAAAGTTTTTTCCTGACGCGGTCCTGAGGGCGGTATTTTGGCAAGCCTGTAGCTTCTTCATCTGAGTCTCGTTCGTTCCCGGCGCCCAGATCGCTGCAGCATAGTTTATGACCGGCCGGCCAATGGCTTTGTAAGTCGCCAGCAAGGTTACTTTGTTGTTGTTGTTGTAGCGGTTCGCTAACCCCGCTTAGGGCAGGCATAATTAGTCTAAGTCGCCGAGGTCATCTAACGGAAGGTCCAGGAAACGTGCTGTTTCGACAGGGTTGGACCAAAGGGAGAGAGGGGTTAGATGGGTAGGTTTAAGGGGACATGTGAAGAGGTGGTTAGTATCGTGCGGGGACTCTCCATGTGCAGGGCATACGTTGGGTATGGTGGGGTCGAGTCTGGATATGTAGGAGTTTAACCTGCTACAATATCCAGATCTAAGTTGTGCTAGTATCACACGAGTCTCTTGAGGCTGCTCGAGCTCACTGTCTGCGATAGGTGGTGGTTTGATTCCGAGTACGCCATTCACTGGAAGTGAGTCTAGGAAGGTGTTGACTGACTCCTGGTGAATGGCGTTCAGCGCCTGTCGGTAAGCCGTCCTGTCCAGCGGTTGTTTTACATGGTGCTGTATGGTGCAATTGTAGTCGAGTACTCCCTTCCTGATGTGCCTAGGCGGAGGCTCGGCTTCTAAGAATTGTCTGCAGGGGTGCTCCGCGCGGTGGCATCCCAACAGGAACTGCTTGCACAGCAAAGCATTATGCTCCTTAACTCGTAGCATAGATGCTTCGCTGTGGAAGTGGTGCTCCGGTGACATCAGGAGGTTTCCTGTCGCAGTCCTAAGGGCGGTGTTTTGACAGGCCTGTAATTTTCTCCACTGCGTCTCGTTCGTCCCCGGCGCCCAAATCGGTGCAGCGTAATTTACGACCGGCCGGCCGATTGCTTTATAGGTTGCCAGCAAGGTTTCTTTATCTTTACCCCATGTGCTGCCGGCTAGCGCTTTGAGTATTTTGTTGCGGCCCTGGAGTTTTGCGGCAATTGCGGTCGTATGCGGAGTGAAGGAGTGCAGGCTATCGAATGTGACCCCTAAAATCTTAGGGTTGTTTATAGTTGGAATTTTTTCGTCATCAACTTTCACATCGAGTTCTAGCCGGTACTCCTTCGTCGAGCTGGTGAAAAGGGTAGCCGAGGATTTCGTCGGTTGTATATTCAAATGTCGTGCAGTGAAGAAACGGGAGAGATCGGCGAGGTAGCCGTTCACTTTCGAACGTAGGCTATCAATATCCTGGCCAGACGCCAATATCGAGCAATCATCGGCATACGAGGTTACGGAAACTCCTTCCGGTGGAGGAGGGAGCTTCGAGATGCAAAAATTAAACAGTAGCGGGGAGAGGACACCACCCTGCGAAACCTCCTGTTTAATTTGCCTCAATTTAGATGTTTCACTTCGGAATATGACCAATGATTGACGACCACTCAGGTAGCCCATGACCCACCTCTGCAACCCCGGCGGTAATGAGGATTCCTCAATGTCACTGAGTAGCACTGAATGGATGACAGTGTCAAAAGCTTTTGACAAATCCAGTGCTACCAGGACAGTTCTCGCGCAGGGTCGGTTTTGGTTCAGGCCATTGACCACCTGGATGTTTATGGTGTTAAGTGCTGTTGTGGTGCTGTGCACTTTTCGGAAGCCATGCTGTTGTGCTGCTGGACGCAGATGGTGAGTAACAGTCGGGAGCAGTAAGGCCTCAAACGTCTTCGCTACTGGGGAGAGGAGTGTTATCGGCCGATAAGACTCTCCTTTGTTGGCTGGTTTCCCCGGTTTAAGTAGCGGGACCACCCTACCGGTTTTCCACACATCTGGTATGATTAGGGTGGTCAAAGACAAATTGAGGACCTTGGTGAGGTATTCTGCTCCCGCTGGTCCGAGAATTTTTAGCATCAGCATGCTTATTCCGTCCGGGCCGATGGATTTGGAGGCTTTCGCCTCCCCGATAACCCCCTGAACCTCTTCTCTGGAGAAATAAAGCACCGCGCTTGTGTTTGGCAGCTTGCGCATACGACGGGTTACACGTCTTTTCGCTTTGTCTACCGAAGGATGCAGTGTAAAAAGCCGGCTAAAATAGCTCGCGCATCTCTTCGGGTCCGACGAGGCGCGATCACCGGATGAATTTTCCACCCGGTCATCGCGTCTCGTCGGGTTAGACAGCGACTTGACTGTAGCCCAGAGCTTGGTTGCCCCAGAGGAGAGATTGCAGGACCTTAAGTGCTCCTCCCACTTTTTCCGCTTATGTTTGTTTACAACAGTCCGAATCTCCGCATTTAAATCCCTGATTAAGGGATTCCCGGGATCGGAGTTACGGAGGATGTCGCGTCTTGCTGCTAAAGCCGCCGCTTCGGACGGAAAGTTAGGGCGGACTATACTGTTTATCAGACCAGCACTCGCAATTGTTATGTCGGGCGAGCTTTGGCAATTACCCACAACTCTGGTGGGGGTGTTGTCGTTCATTTTGCAGAATGTCGAATCGTCTATCTGTTCCGCCAGCTCCATTCCTCTACGGTCATTTGACTCGTGGGCATACAAGTGGACGGGAAGTGAACTAAAGACTAAACACTTAGATTAACAGGAAGACTACACTTCTCTCCGGGAAGAGGACAAGGCATTGACCTATTTAAAAAATCTTATTTATGATTTGCCTTACTTGAAATTTGGTGAATAGGTGTCTTTTTGCTTAGATGAGCAGGAAAACTACTTTTCTCTTCGGGAAATAGACCGGGGACTGGCCTATTCAAAAAGTCGGACTATTCCTGTCTCTGTGAAGTGGGCCAATGTCAATGGTTAAACCAAAAATTATGTATTCAAGTTATGATAAAAAGATATCACATGATTAATTTTTCATACATTCAATAAGTATGTGCGACAGCGAAGCTTTGCAGGGTACAGCTACTAATACATATAATATTCACAAAGTTAAGGTATACCTATGCCAAATTACAAATCATATATTCTGAAATAAAGGTATGTTTATGCCCACGATATCCTGATCCCCTCTTAAGGAAAATTAGTTAAATATGAGTTTTTTGCGAATGTGCAAACCGTTCTTCAAACAGAATGGAGGGAGTTCCAGAGTATTACCGCTTCGTAGGAATAAGATGTAACGAAAGTGAAGTTAGATTTATTGTATAGATCCGAGGCTTTACTGAAAAATTATTTTGAAAAAAAAAACAATGCAATTAATAAGAATTGTTACACAAACAGATTTTTGTCAGAATCAGGATTGAAGCCACTAAAATTCTGCTTAAGGGGTTAGACATCCTGATTATTGATTTTCATTTCGGTTGCATTTTCGATACAGATTCGATATCGATTTTGTGTGCTACAGAAACCGATTTATCGGTAAAAGTGTCAGAGTTAAACGGAGCAGTTAATCGTTGACTGAATTGTGTGCTAACTTCTTTGCAAGGGAGAATGTAATAAATATTTAAGTCATGAACTATTTGGTGGAGAAATGATCATGAGCTATCTGCTAGGAGATATTTAAGTCATTACCCACAGACCGTCTTCTGCCAAAAACTTGTCTTCAATGACTTCCGGTACAATTGCAAAGACTTCTTTGTTAAGACGATATTAATCTTTTAATCTATCTATTTAACTCACTTTCGATGATTTAACAGAAAAAGTTTAAGTTAACAGTCGTGTATTTTCGGATTTAATGAGGGGTCAGACTTTTATTTTGTATGGTAAAATTTTTTCTGCAAAAGTTACTTTTTTTCATTAATATTAACATAAAAACATATATTAAGTGATTGGCGAAGATAATGATTCTCCTCTTAAAAAATTAAATAAAATTAAAAAAAAAAAAACAAACAAAAAGCAATTGTGGAATAGAAAACGATCCCCTCAACATAAAAATATACGCGACTCTGGCAACTATCACCTGATTGCGCAAAACAAATAATTATGTATATATTGTATAATTGGCGCTTTGTAACCGGCTAAGCGATTTTTCGGCCGAGCTATTCCTCCAATTGTGGTTTTATAGAAAAACAAAATAAATAATTACTAAAAAAAAATAAACTAAACTGAAAATGGAAACAAAACGACGCAAGCGGAACCTTACGGACGAGTAAAGTTTCCTGGATTGCTGGGAAGGAAGAGCTCAGGAATTGAGAGGTTGCCGAAAAAAACTCTCATGCATACAAAGAAATGGTGGTGGAGTTAACGCAATCGGGGATTGAACTCACTTTCATTGTTGGCAAAGTTGTAAGCATGCAAAGAAGCATTTTCCTTTCAGCAGCGTCTATCCGTGCAGCAATAATCTGCACTTGCAAATCATAATATTGTATAAATAGCAAAATAAAATGAATGCGGTCTCTTGAATTCATGATTTTAATACTTGCGACAAATTTTGCAAACTGCAAATGTAAACAAAAATCAGCTGTTTGAGTTAACTCCCTTTCGGTGCAAACGTTTGACATTTCATTCACTTAACAGAGGCCTTAAATGCATTTAAGTGCTTGGTGGAAATAGGCTATTAGACTGCCATTCACCTGGGAGTGGCCAGAAAAGTCTTTTGCAAATGGTTTAAGCAGCTCACGACTTCCGGTACTAGACCAACAAAAATCCCATGCGGTTGTGCGTAGGGATTGGTACTCACCACATGAAAACTTAAACCCAATGAAAAATCTAAATATCTCGGAGGAGAGAGCCCCCTTTTGATGACGACCCGCGCAAATGTTTTAAGGATTACGATCTTAGAGCATGCACTTGAAATGTCCGGTTCTTTAAATGGGAAAGTGCCGCTGCCCAGCTGGTTGATGTCCTCATAAAATTAAAAGCTGACATTCCTGCCGTCCAAGAAATGCGATGGGACAAGGACGGAAGAACGCTGGGGTGGGCAAAGAAGGTATTTTTGGGACAGAAGCTGAAGCTGACCGACTTCGCCGGGGCCCGAAATATGGTTGTCTGTATCACTAGATTCCAGCAGAAGAAGATTCATAAAGCTAATTGGCTAGAGAGGGAAGCAAGACGCATTTGAAAGAAAAAAAAAGAGGCCGAAATGCGTGAGTACGAGAAGCTTGGGAAACTGGTCGACAAGGGTTATGCTCGAAAATTCTACGAAAAGATACAGCGACTTACGGAAGGTTTCAAGACTGGAGCAAACTCTTGTAGGACCCAGAGTGGTGAGCTAGTGACGGATGCCCCGAGAATTCTGAATCTATGGAGGGAACACATCTCCAGCCTGCTGAATGGCAGTGAAAATGAAAAATCCGGAGAAGGTGAAATCGAAACTCCAATTGATGACGATGAAAAAGTTGTTTCCTGTCGCGGTCCTAAAGGCGGTATTTTGGCAAGCCGATTTTGGCAATTTGATAGCCGATGATTTAGTCGGTTGTATTTTTAACTGTCTTGCAGTGAAGAAGAGAGAAAGATCTGCAAAATAGCAGTTCACTTTCAAACAGAGGTCATCAATATCCTGGCCAGACGCCAATATCGTGCAATCATCCGCATACGAGGTTAAGGAAACTCCTGGTGGTGGAGGAAGTTTCGATATGTAAAAACTAAACAATAGTGGGGAGAGGACACCACCCTGCGGAACCCCCTGTTTAATTTTCCTTAGTTTCGATCAATTGGATGTATGTTTGTGCTTTGTGTAACTTTTGCAATTGTTTTAACTTTTTCTTCTGAGTTGTGTTGTAGTCGTTATGTTATACGACATTTTTACTAATGAAGACAAAAGTTTACTTAATTTTCCATATAATCTGACATAAAAGGTACCATTAGGTCAAATAAGAGAGAAATTCCGGAAGAAGTTAAAATCTCACGTTCGCGCATTGTTGGTTCCTCAATGTTTTGATTTGATGGGCCTTTAACGCTGGTATCCTATAAACCCAAACCGTCCAAAATATTATAAAATAAATTCATTATTATATGAGATTTTATGAAGAAATTGAGGACAGACTTAGACGCCATGGATACAAAAACGACTGGAGGCACCAATTTTTACGAGGACTTTACGTAGATAGATAGATAGATTAATGAGAAGGATATGCACCGCGACCAGTGATCTATTGTGCCCTCCGATATCTTCACATTATTTCAATCAGACCTAATGCCCTTATGAAACCAATCAGGCTTGAGGGGCCAATTGATTTAATCTGGTTCTCCTTCGACTGAATATCTCCTAGGTGTTTGAGTCTTCTTCTTGCCACAGCTTCGCATTCAAATACAAGGTGCACCGGTGTTTCTGGAACTAGCTCGCAGAATCGACATGTTTCATCGGATCATATTCCGAGCTTGTATATGTGCTTACACAGCCTGCAGTGACCTGTAAGAAATCCTGTTATTATTCTTAAGTTGTTCTTACTAAGTACTATTATATTATTAAATCTTTTGGAATTGTAGCCGTTTATAAGTTTTTTTCGATTGTCTCATTCCGTCGCTACAATACCAATAGCTGTTTCTTACTCTCATTTCCTCCTTTCTTATCTCTTCTCTAATTGAGTGGGGACCTAAGGGGAAGAATGGCTCAGGTCCTGTAGGAGAGATTGAGGCAGCTTGTTTTGCTAGACTATCGGCTAGTTCGTTACCTTCAATACATGTGTGTCCTAGAACCCAGACAAGCTGAACTTTGTTTCGTTCGCCCACTCTGTTAAGGTTCTTAACACATTCTCTTATCATATATGATTTGATTATACATGACGATATTGCTTTAATTGCGGCCTGGCTATCGCTGCAGATTACTACATGTTGGTTAACTAAATTTCTTTGGAGTATGATCTCTGCACATTTTGTGATGGCAAACACCTCTGCCTGGAATATGCTAGGGTATTTCCCCATTGGAATTGATATCTTAGTCCTGGGACCAGTGATTCCCGCACCTATTCCACCAGTAGTCTTTGACCCATCTGTGTACCACACCAGTGAGTGTGGTTTTATTACTTCCTGTATCTGAGTTTGGTTCCAAGTTCTTTTTTCCCCCAGGGATGGTTTGAACTTGACATTGAAACTTGTTGTCTTTAATATTTCATCTCTGCTGAAATTTGCTAGAGTTATTCTTTATTTTATCTCTGCCCCTTTCTTTGCTGATATGATTTTTCCTTTCCCTTACCCCTCTTTCATCATTGTCAGTAGGGCTTTCTTATGCGAAAGCTCTATTTCTTTGTGGAGAGGAGTTAAATCAAGAAGAGCTTCTAGTGCTACTGTCGGACACGTTCTCATGCATCCGGTTATACAGACGCACGCTAGTCTTTGCAGTTTAGTTAGTGCGGCTTTAGCTGTTTTTAGCCTCGCTCTTCCTGACCACGCAATCGCTCCATATGTTATTGTTGGTTTTACTATCATGGTATACATCCAATGCAGTATTTTGGGGGTGCAGCCCCATGTTTTCCCTGCTAATCTTCTGCATACCATTATTGACCTTGTAGCTTTACTTATCATATATTCCATATGTTTTTTCCACGTTACTCTTGCGTCAAAGATAACACCCAGATATTTTGTTCAGTTGTGGGCTCTATTACTACATTGTTTAATCTTATGTCTTTTAGGATTAGTTTTGTCCTTCTTGTAAAAGGCACGATTGCTGTGTTTGTAGGGTTAATGTTTAACACTGCTTCTAAGCACCAGTTCTTTGTTAATGTGAGTGCTCTCTGTATTATGTCACAGAGTGTGCGTTCGAATTTTCCTACTGCTATTATTACAATGTCATCGGCGTATCCTTGACACTTTATGCCATTGTCTGTTAGTAGCTCTAGCAGGTCATCTACTACTAAACTCCATAGGAGTGATGATAGTACTCCCCCTTGGGGGCACCCTTTTGTAGTCTTCATCTGAATTGTTTCGTTGTCAGCAACTGTCTCAGCTATCCTGTTGTCAAGCATGAAGTTGATCCAGTTGCGAATCTGTTCTTCTACGAATTTCTTGCGAAGTGCTTTGTCGACTGTTCCATGAGAGCTATGGTCGAAAGCTCCTTCAATGTCCAAGAAAGCGCATATAGCGAATTTTTTGTTGTCATTGGCATCTTTTAGAGTTTGTGATAGTTGATATAAGGCTGTGTTGGTTGATCTTCCCTCTCTGTACGCATGCTGTGCAAAGTGTAGAGGTGTATTCCTTAGATTGTTTGTTCTTATGTAGTTATCAATGATCCTTTCCTTGGCTTTTAAGTTAAAGGATGTTAAACTTATTGGCCTGAAGGATTTAGCTATTGTGTAATCCTTTTTCCCTGGTTTGGGAATAAATTTTACTAAGGCTCTTCTCCATGACATTGGTATGTATGCCAATGCAAGGCTTTCTCTCATGATATGTACCAGTACAGATGTTAATTGACCTCCTTTTTGTAATAGTACAGGCCATATACCATCTACTCCTGGTGTTTTGAATTTCTCAAAGGAATTGATTGCCCACTCTACCGAGCTATAGCTTATTATCTTTTCAGCTAAGTGCCAGGTAGCTTTGTCTGGGTTTGGGTTTTCCCCATTGCTAGTTTGAATTTTTGTTATTGAGCCTGGAAAGTGTGTCTTAAGAAGGACCATCGCTCGTTCCTTTTCATTTTTGGTATATTGGTTGTTTTCTAGCTTTAGTGCCATTTTACTTTCGACCGTATCTTTAGCCAACGCTTTGTGGAGTCTGGCTGCTTCCGGTATAGAGGATATACTCTCGCAGAAGTTTCTAAAATTCGCTCATTTTGTTTCCCTTAATTCTTTATTGTAGTTGGTAAGAGTATTTTTATAAATATCCCAACTACTACTTCTTTTTGCTTTATTAAATTCTTTCCTTACTTCTTTTCTTAGCGATGCTAAGTGTGGGTTCCACCACGGGGCGCCTGTTTTTGCTTTCGGCTTCGATATCCTACAGCTTGCGTTAAATGCTTCTTAGCGATGCTATAACTTAAGTTTTCTACCTTCTGTTCTAATTCTTGGAAGTTCTTTGCTTTATCTGTTATTTCTTTCCTACTGATATTTAAGTCTAAGTACTTTACGTAACAATATAACAAATGTATTGACAACTATTCAACAGAAATCAACAGATTTTTCGCGCTGAGCCAGAACGAAAGAAGCGACGCTACTGTGCGTACGCTCCAATACTTAAAATACATATGTAGTTTTGAAATGAGTAGTCTTATATAAACAGTAAAAAATAGTGATTTTTTTTAAATTTATTTTATTTAAAACAACCCGAAGCGATCTCTGTGTTCAATTACATTTTTTTTTTCCAAATCAAGCTTTATAAAAGTATAAAAAACTACATATACATACGAGGTGTGATCAGAAAATAACTGTAATTTTCAATTTTTTTAAAAAGTATCGAAAATCTCTTCAGCGGTTACAAAGCGCCATTAATATATGTATATTTATTTATTCATCACTATCTTGTCCCTTTCAAAGTAATCCCCCTCAGATATAATACACTTATGCCAGCGTTTTTTTTTTCAATCCTCGAAACGGTGAACACGGTGGTTGAGACATGATAACGCTTTTGTTTTTTGGACAAAAACTCACTTCAAGCATCGATGTGTGAGCTGATGCGGGTGCGTTATCGTGGTACAAAATCCATGATTGTTTTTTGACAATTCTGAGCGTTTCTGACGAATTGCTTCATGCAAACAGCGCATAACTTCTAGGTAGTATTCCTTATTGACCGTATATACCACAATTGAAATTGTGTTCTGAAAAACAAACTGACAATCCAAAATGGCTGATAATGCCAACATATAAAGGGTGGTTATATTGTAAGGGCCGATGTTGAATGTGAACAACACCTAAACGCCAAGTTTTTTTCCGAATTTAATTTGACATTTCTCTATTTCAGACTTACTCAATTTGAACCATGGAGAGATACACAATCCAACAACGTGTTAAAGTTATCCAGACTTATTATGAAAATTTTCGAAGAAAATCATCTTCAGTGATGAGGCACATTTTCACCTCAGTGGATTCGTCAATAAACAGAATTGCCGCATTTGGGCGAATGAGAATCCAAGAGTGATTGTCGAAAAACCAATGCACCCACAAAGAGTGACTGTTTGGTGCGGTTTATGGGCTGGCGGCATCATCGGGCCGTATTTTTTCCAAAATGAGGCCGGTCAGGCAGTTACTGTGAATGGTATTCCCTATCGTGAGATGATAACGAATTTTTTATGGCCACAATTGGAAGATATGGATGTGGACGATATGTGGTTTCAGCAGGACGGTGCCACTTGCCACACAGCTAACGAAACAATGGCTCTTTTGCGCAACAAATTCAATGGCCGTGTTATCTCACGTAATGGCGATGTCAATTGGCCCCCAAGATCATGTGATTTGACACCGTTGGACTTTTTTCTCTGGGGTTATTTGAAAGAAAAGGTGTACGTCGATAAGCCAGCAATAATTCAAGAGCTAAAGGATGAGATAATTCGGCACATTAACGGCAAAGAAACTCCATTATGCCTCAGCGTCATCGAAAATTTGGACCATCGTATGGAGGTGTGCCGCCGAGGTCGCGGCGCTCTTTTGGCCGATATTTTGTTACATACATAATTGAGTAATACCAATATATCATAATAAAATAAAATTTCAATAATTTCCTAAATAGTTTGTGTTTTATTCAAAATCAACATCGGCCCTTGAAAATTTAACCACCCTTTATAACAGACATGTATAGCAACATAACAGAAGAAAGAAAATAAATCGAACATACGTAGCTCAAGCAAAAAACAAAAGTACAAAGGTAGAACTTGGAACTATGAAAATGTCAAGAAAACAAAAACTAACATTGAATGTAATAACCTATTTCCACCAAGCACTTCACTGTATTTAAGGCCTCTGTTAAGTGAATGAAATGTCAAACGTTTCCACCGAAACTGAGTTAACTCAAAGAGCTGATTTTTGTTTACATTTGCAGTTTGCTCGGCCGAAAAATCCCTTAACCGGTTACAAAGCGCACATTATATATACATAAATATTTGTTTTGCGCCAATTATATATACATACATAATTATTTGTTTCGCGCATGCGCTGATAGTTACCAGAGTCGCGTATATTTTTATGTTGAGGGGATCGTTTTCTATTCCACAATTGCTTTTTGTTTGTTTTTTATTTTTATTTTATTTTATTTTTAAACGAGGAGAAGCATTCTCTTCGCCAATTACTTAATATATTTTTTTATGTCAATATTAATGCAAAAAAGTAACTTTTGCAGAAAAAATTTCAGCATGCAAAATAAAAGTCTGTCCCCTCATTAAATCCGAAAATACACGACTCTGGCAACAAGTATACCGAAACGTCCGAAATGTTTACATTAGTAGTGAGAGCATCGACTGTTAACATAAAATTTTCTGTTAAATTACCGAAAGTGAGTTAACTCACTTTGAAAATTGAGTTAACACACTTTTATACAACAACAAACACATGGGAATTTCGCATTTAAATGCGATGTTTAAATGCATTCAAGCTAAACTGCAGTGAACGTCCGGTGGAAATAGGCTATACGTCTCGTGGGCATACAAGTGGACGGGAAGTGAACTAAAGACTAAACACTTAGATTAACAGGAAGACTACACTTCTCTCCGGGAAGAGGACAAGGCATTGACCTATTTCAAAAATCTTATTTATGATTTGCCTTACTTGAAATTTGGTGAATAGGTGTCTTTTTGCTTAGATGAGCAGGAAAACTACTTTTCTCTTCGGGAAATAGACCGGGGACTGGCCTATTCAAAAAGTCGGACTATTCCTGTCTCTGTGAAGTGGGCCAATGTCAATGGTTAAACCAAAAATTATGTATTCAAGTTATGATAAAAAGATATCACATGATTAATTTTTCATACATTCAATAAATATGTGCGACAGCGAAGCTTTGCAGGGTACAGCTACTAATACATATAATATTCACAAAGTTAAGGTATACCTATGCCAAATTACAAATCATATATTCTGAAATAAAGGTATGTTTATGCCCACGATATCCTGATCCCCTCTTAAGGAAAATTAGTTAAATATGAGTTTTTTGCGAATGTGCAAACCGTTCTTCAAACAGAATGGAGGGAGTTCCAGAGTATTACCGCTTCGTAGGAATAAGATGTAACGAAAGTGAAGTTAGATTTATTGTATAGATCCGAGGCTTTACTGAAAAATTATTTTGAAAAAAAAAAAAAAAAAACAATGCAATTAATAAGAATTGTTACACAAACAGATTTTTGTCAGAATCAGAATTGAAGCCACTAAAATTCTGCTTAAGGGGTTAGACATCCTGATTATTGATTTTCATATCGGTTGCATTTTCGATACAGATTCGATATCGATTTTTTGTGCTACAGAAACCGATTTATCGGTAAAAGTGTCAGAATTAAACGAAGCAGTTAATCGTTGACTGAATTGTGTGCTAACTTCTTTGCAAGGGAGAATGTAATAAATATTTAAGTCATGAACTATTTGGTGGAGAAATGATCATGAGCTATCTGCTAGGAGATATTTAAGTCATTACCCACAGACCGTCTTCTGCCAAAAACTTGTCTTCAATGACTTCCGGTACAATTGCAAAGACTTCTTTGTTAAGACGATATTAATCTTTTAATCTATCTATTTAACTCACTTTCGATGATTTAACAGAAAAAGTTTAAGTTAACTGTCGTGTATTTTCGGATTTAATGAGGGGTCAGACTTTTATTTTGTATGGTAAAATTTTTTCTGCAAAAGTTACTTTTTTTCATTAATATTAACATAAAAACATATATTAAGTGATTGGCGAAGATAATGATTCTCCTCTTAAAAAATTAAATAAAATTAAAAAAAAAAACAAACAAAAAGCAATTGTGGAATAGAAAACGATCCCCTCAACATAAAAATATACGCGACTCTGGCAACTATCACCTGATTGCGCAAAACAAATAATTATGTATATATTGTATAATTGGCGCTTTGTAACCGGCTAAGCGATTTTTCGGCCGAGCTATTCCTCCTATTGTGGTTTTATAGAAAAACAAAATAAATAATTACTAAAAAAAAATAAACTAAACTGAAAATGGAAACAAAACGACGCAAGCGGAACCTTACGGAGGAGTAAAGTTTCCTGGATTGCTGGGAAGGAAGAGCTCAGGAATTGAGAGGTTGCCGAAAAAAACTCTCATGCATACAAAGAAATGGTGGTGGAGTTAACGCAATCGGGGATTGAACTCACTTTCATTGTTGGCAAAGTTGTAAGCATGCAAAGAAGCATTTTCCTTTCAGCAGCGTCTATCCGTGCAGCAATAATCTGCACTTGCAAATCATAATATTGTATAAATAGCAAAATAAAATGAATGCGGTCTCTTGAATTCATGATTTTAATACTTGCGACAAATTTTGCAAACTGCAAATGTAAACAAAAATCAGCTGTTTGAGTTAACTCCCTTTCGGTGCAAACGTTTGACATTTCATTCACTTAACAGAGGCCTTAAATGCATTTAAGTGCTTGGTGGAAATAGGCTATTAGACTGCCATTCACCTGGGAGTGGCCAGAAAAGTCTTTTGCAAATGGTTTAAGCAGCTCACGACTTCCGGTACTAGACCAACAAAAATCCCATGCGGTTGTGCGTAGGGATTGGTACTCACCACATGAAAACTTAAACCCAATGAAAAATCTAAATATCTCGGAGGAGAGAGCCCCCTTTTGATGACGACCCGCGCAAATGTTTTAAGGATTACGATCTTAGAGCATGCACTTGAAATGTCCGGTTCTTTAAATGGGAAAGTGCCGCTGCCCAGCTGGTTGATGTCCTCATAAAATTAAAAGCTGACATTCCTGCCGTCCAAGAAATGCGATGGGACAAGGACGGAAGAACGCTGGGGTGGGCAAAGAAGGTATTTTTGGGACAGAAGCTGAAGCTGACCGACTTCGCCGGGGCCCGAAATATGGTTGTCTGTATCACTAGATTCCAGGAGAAGAAGATTCATAAAGCTAATTGGCTAGAGAGGGAAGCAAGACGCATTTGAAAGAAAAAAAAAGAGGCCGAAATGCGTGAGTACGAGAAGCTTGGGAAACTGGTCGACAAGGGTTATGCTCGAAAATTCTACGAAAAGATACAGCGACTTACGGAAGGTTTCAAGACTGGAGCAAACTCTTGTAGGACCCAGAGTGGTGAGCTAGTGACGGATGCCCCGAGAATTCTGAATCTATGGAGGGAACACATCTCCAGCCTGCTGAATGGCAGTGAAAATGAAAAATCCGGAGAAGGTGAAATCGAAACTCCAATTGATGACGATGAAAAAGTTGTTTCCTGTCGCGGTCCTAAAGGCGGTATTTTGGCAAGCCTGTAGCTTCTTCATCTGCGTCTCATTCGTCCCCGGCGCCCAGATCGGTGCAGCATAGTTTATGACCGGCCGGCCAATGCCTTTGTAAGTCGCCAGCAAGGTTACTTTGTCTTTACCCCTGGTGCTGCCGGTTATCGCTTTGAGTATTTTGTTGCGGCCTTGGAGTTTTGCGGCATTTGCGGTCGTATGCGGAGTGAAGGAGTGCAGGCTATCGAGTGTGACTCTCAATATCTTTGGGTTGTTTATAGTCGGAATTTTTACGTCATCGACCTTCACATCTATTTCAAGCCTGTACTCCTTTGTCCAGCTGGTGAACAAGATAGCCGATGATTTAGTCGGTTGTATTTTTAACTGTCTTGCAGTGAAGAAGAGAGAAAGATCTGCAAAATAGCAGTTCACTTTCAAACAGAGGTCATCAATATCCTGGCCAGACGCCAATATCGTGCAATCATCCGCATACGAGGTTAAGGAAACTCCTTCTGGTGGTGGAGGGAGTTTCGATATGTAAAAACTAAACAATAGTGGGTAGAGGACACCACCCTGCGGAACCCCCTGTTTAATTTTCCTTAGTTTCGATCAATTGGATGTATGTTTGTGCTTTGTGTAACTTTTGCAATTGTTTTAACTTTTTCTTCTGAGTTGTGTTGTAGTCGTTATGTTATACGACATTTTTACTAATGAAGACAAAAGTTTACTTAATTTTCCATATAATCTGACATAAAAGGTACCATTAGGTCAAATAAGAGAGAAATTCCGGAAGAAGTTAAAATCTCACGTTCGCGCATTGTTGGTTCCTCAATGTTTTGATTTGATGGGCCTTTAACGCTGGTATCCTATAAACCCAAACCGTCCAAAATATTATAAAATAAATTCATTATTATATGAGATTTTATGAAGAAATTGAGGACAGACTTAGACGCCATGGATACAAAAACGACTGGAGGCACCAATTTTTACGAGGACTTTACGTAGATAGATAGATAGATTAATGAGAAGGATATGCACCGCGACCAGTGATCTATTGTACCCTCCGATATCTTCACATTATTTCAATCAGACCTAATGCCCTTATGAAACCAATCAGGCTTTAGGGGCCAATTGATTTAATCTGGTTCTCCTTCGACTGAATATCTCCTACGTGTTTGAGTCTTCTTCTTGCCACAGCTTCGCATTCAAATACAAGGTGCACCGGTGTTTCTGGAACTAGCTCGCAGAATCGACATGTTTCATCGGATCATATTCCGAGCTTGTATATGTGCTTACACAGCCTGCAGTGACCTGTAAGAAATCCTGTTATTATTCTTAAGTTGTTCTTACTAAGTACTATTATATTATTAAATCTTTTGGAATTGTAGCCGTTTATAAGTTTTTTTCGATTGTCTCATTCCGTCGCTACAATACCAATAGCTGTTTCTTACTCTCATTTCCTCCTTTCTTATCTCTTCTCTAATTGAGTGGGGACCTAAGGGGAAGAATGGCTCAGGTCCTGTAGGAGAGATTGAGGCAGCTTGTTTTGCTAGACTATCGGCTAGTTCGTTACCTTCAATACATGTGTGTCCTAGAACCCAGACAAGCTGAACTTTGTTTCGTTCGCCCACTCTGTTAAGGTTCTTAACACATTCTCTTATCATATATGATTTGATTATACATGACGATATTGCTTTAATTGCGGCCTGGAGTATGATCTCTGCACATTTTGTGATGGCAAACACCTCTGCCTGGAATATGCTAGGGTATTTCCCCATTGGAATTGATATCTTAGTCCTGGGACCAGTGATTCCCGCACCTATTCCACCAGTAGTCTTTGACCCATCTGTGTACCACACCAGTGAGTGTGGTTTTATTACTTCCTGTATCTGAGTTTGGTTCCAAGTTCTTTTTTCCCCCAGGGATGGTTTGAACTTGACATTGAAACTTGTTGTCTTTAATATTTCATCTCTGCTGAAATTTGCTAGAGTTATTCTTTATTTTATCTCTGCCCCTTTCTTTGCTGATATGATTTTTCCTTTCCCTTACCCCTCTTTCATCATTGTCAGTAGGGCTTTCTTATGCGAAAGCTCTATTTCTTTGTGGAGAGGAGTTAAATCAAGAAGAGCTTCTAGTGCTACTGTCGGACACGTTCTCATGCATCCGGTTATACAGACGCACGCTAGTCTTTGCAGTTTAGTTAGTGCGGCTTTAGCTGTTTTTAGCCTCGCTCTTCCTGACCACGCAATCACTCCATATGTTATTGTTGGTTTTACTATCATGGTATACATCCAATGCAGTATTTTGGGGGTGCAGCCCCATGTTTTCCCTGCTAATCTTCTGCATACCATTATTGACCTTGTAGCTTTACTTATCATATATTCCATATGTTTTTTCCACGTTACTCTTGCGTCAAAGATAACACCCAGATATTTTGTTCAGTTGTGGGCTCTATTACTACATTGTTTAATCTTATGTCTTTTAGGATTAGTTTTGTCCTTCTTGTAAAAGGCACGATTGCTGTGTTTGTAGGGTTAATGTTTAACACTGCTTCTAAGCACCAGTTCTTTGTTAATGTGAGTGCTCTCTGTATTATGTCACAGAGTGTGCGTTCGAATTTTCCTACTGCTATTATTACAATGTCATCGGCGTATCCTTGACACTTTATGCCATTGTCTGTTAGTAGCTCTAGCAGGTCATCTACTACTAAACTCCATAGGAGTGATGATAGTACTCCCCCTTGGGGGCACCCTTTTGTAGTCTTCATCTGAATTGTTTCGTTGTCAGCAACTGTCTCAGCTATCCTGTTGTCAAGCATGAAGTTGATCCAGTTGCGAATCTGTTCTTCTACGAATTTCTTGCGAAGTGCTTTGTCGACTGTTCCATGAGAGCTATGGTCGAAAGCTCCTTCAATGTCCAAGAAAGCGCATATAGCGACTTTTTTGTTGTCATTGGCATCTTTTAGAGTTTGTGATAGTTGATATAAGGCTGTGTTGGTTGATCTTCCCTCTCTGTACGCATGCTGTGCAAAGTGTAGAGGTGTATTCCTTAGATTGTTTGTTCTTATGTAGTTATCAATGATCCTTTCCTTGGCTTTTAAGTTAAAGGATGTTAAACTTATTGGCCTGAAGGATTTAGCTATTGTGTAATCCTTTTTCCCTGGTTTGGGAATAAATTTTACTAAGGCTCTTCTCCATGACATTGGTATGTATGCCAATGCAAGGCTTTCTCTCATGATATGTACCAGTACAGATGTTAATTGACCTCCTTTTTGTAATAGTACAGGCCATATACCATCTACTCCTGGTGTTTTGAATTTCTCAAAGGAATTGATTGCCCACTCTACCGAGCTATAGCTTATTATCTTTTCAGCTAAGTGCCAGGTAGCTTTGTCTGGGTTTGGGTTTTCCCCATTGCTAGTTTGAATTTTTGTTATTGAGCCTGGAAAGTGTGTCTTAAGAAGGACCATCGCTCGTTCCTTTTCATTTTTGGTATATTGGTTGTTTTCTAGCTTTAGTGCCATTTTACTTTCGACCGTATCTTTAGCCAATGCTTTGTGGAGTCTGGCTGCTTCCGGTATAGAGGATATACTCTCGCAGAAGTTTCTAAAATTCGCTCATTTTGTTTCCCTTAATTCTTTATTGTAGTTGGTAAGAGTATTTTTATAAATATCCCAACTACTACTTCTTTTTGCTTTATTAAATTCTTTCCTTACTTCTTTTCTTAGCGATGCTAAGTGTGGGTTCCACCACGGGGCGCCTGTTTTTGCTTTCGGCTTCGATATCCTACAGCTTGCGTTAAATGCTTCTTAGCGATGCTATAACTTAAGTTTTCTACCTTCTGTTCTAATTCTTGGAAGTTCTTTGCTTTATCTGTTATTTCTTTCCTACTGATATTTAAGTCTAAGTACTTTACGTAACAATATAACAAATGTATTGACAACTATTCAACAGAAATCAACAGATTTTTCGCGCTGAGCCAGAACGAAAGAAGCGACGCTACTGTGCGTACGCTCCAATACTTAAAATACATATGTAGTTTTGAAATGAGTAGTCTTATATAAACAGTAAAAAATAGTGATTTTTTTTAAATTTATTTTATTTAAAACAACCCGAAGCGATCTCTGTGTTCAATTACATTTTTTTTTCCAAATCAAGCTTTATAAAAGTATAAAAAACTACATATACATACGAGGTGTGATCAGAAAATAACTGTAATTTTCAATTTTTTTAAAAAGTATCGAAAATCTCTTCAGCGGTTACAAAGCGCCATTAATATATGTATATTTATTTATTCATCACTATCTTGTCCCTTTCAAAGTAATCCCCCTCAGATATAATACACTTATGCCAGCGTTTTTTTTTTCAATCCTCGAAACGGTGAACACGGTGGTTGAGACATGATAACGCTTTTGTTTTTTGGACAAAAACTCACTTCAAGCATCGATGTGTGAGCTGATGCGGGTGCGTTATCGTGGTACAAAATCCATGATTGTTTTTTGACAATTCTGAGCGTTTCTGACGAATTGCTTCATGCAAACAGCGCATAACTTCTAGGTAGTATTCCTTATTGACCGTATATACCACAATTGAAATTGTGTTCTGAAAAACAAACTGACAATCCAAAATGGCTGATAATGCCAACATATAAAGGGTGGTTAAATTGTAAGGGCCGATGTTGAATGTGAACAACACCTAAACGCCAAGTTTTTTTCCGAATTTAATTTGACATTTCTCTATTTCAGACTTACTCAATTTGAACCATGGAGAGATACACAATCCAACAACGTGTTAAAGTTATCCAGACTTATTATGAAAATTTTCGAAGAAAATCATCTTCAGTGATGAGGCACATTTTCACCTCAGTGGATTCGTCAATAAACAGAATTGCCGCATTTGGGCGAATGAGAATCCAAGAGTGATTGTCGAAAAACCAATGCACCCACAAAGAGTGACTGTTTGGTGCGGTTTATGGGCTGGCGGCATCATCGGGCCGTATTTTTTCCAAAATGAGGCCGGTCAGGCAGTTACTGTGAATGGTATTCCCTATCGTGAGATGATAACGAATTTTTTATGGCCACAATTGGAAGATATGGATGTGGACGATATGTGGTTTCAGCAGGACGGTGCCACTTGCCACACAGCTAACGAAACAATGGCTCTTTTGCGCAACAAATTCAATGGCCGTGTTATCTCACGTAATGGCGATGTCAATTGGCCCCCAAGATCATGTGATTTGACACCGTTGGACTTTTTTCTCTGGGGTTATTTGAAAGAAAAGGTGTACGTCGATAAGCCAGCAATAATTCAAGAGCTAAAGGATGAGATAATTCGGCACATTAACGGCAAAGAAACTCCATTATGCCTCAGCGTCATCGAAAATTTGGACCATCGTATGGAGGTGTGCCGCCGAGGTCGCGGCGCTCATTTGGCCGATATTTTGTTACATACATAATTGAGTAATACCAATATATCATAATAAAATAAAATTTCAATAATTTCCTAAATAGTTTGTGTTTTATTCAAAATCAACATCGGCCCTTGAAAATTTAACCACCCTTTATAACAGACATGTATAGCAACATAACAGAAGAAAGAAAATAAATCGAACATACGTAGCTCAAGCAAAAAACAAAAGTACAAAGGTAGAACTTGGAACTATGAAAATGTCAAGAAAACAAAAACTAACATTGAATGTAATAACCTATTTCCACCAAGCACTTCACTGTATTTAAGGCCTCTGTTAAGTGAATGAAATGTCAAACGTTTCCACCGAAACTGAGTTAACTCAAAGAGCTGATTTTTGTTTACATTTGCAGTTTGCTCGGCCGAAAAATCCCTTAACCGGTTACAAAGCGCACATTATATATACATAAATATTTGTTTTGCGCCAATTATATATACATACATAATTATTTGTTTCGCGCATGCGCTGATAGTTACCAGAGTCGCGTATATTTTTATGTTGAGGGGATCGTTTTCTATTCCACAATTGCTTTTTGTTTGTTTTTTACTTTTATTTTATTTTATTTTTAAACGAGGAGAAGCATTCTCTTCGCCAATTACTTAATATATTTTTTTATGTCAATATTAATGCAAAAAAGTAACTTTTGCAGAAAAAATTTCAGCATGCAAAATAAAAGTCTGTCCCCTCATTAAATCCGAAAATACACGACTCTGGCAACAAGTATACCGAAACGTCCGAAATGTTTACATTAGTAGTGAGAGCATCGACTGTTAACATAAAATTTTCTGTTAAATTACCGAAAGTGAGTTAACTCACTTTGAAAATTGAGTTAACACACTTTTATACAACAACAAACACATGGGAATTTCGCATTTAAATGCGATGTTTAAATGCATTCAAGCTAAACTGCAGTGAACGTCCGGTGGAAATAGGCTATACGTCTCGTGGGCATACAAGTGGACGGGAAGTGAACTAAAGACTAAACACTTAGATTAACAGGAAGACTACACTTCTCTCCGGGAAGAGGACAAGGCATTGACCTATTTCAAAAATCTTATTTATGATTTGCCTTACTTGAAATTTGGTGAATAGGTGTCTTTTTGCTTAGATGAGCAGGAAAACTACTTTTCTCTTCGGGAAATAGACCGGGGACTGGCCTATTCAAAAAGTCGGACTATTCCTGTCTCTGTGAAGTGGGCCAATGTCAATGGTTAAACCAAAAATTATGTATTCAAGTTATGATAAAAAGATATCACATGATTAATTTTTCATACATTCAATAAATATGTGCGACAGCGAAGCTTTGCAGGGTACAGCTACTAATACATATAATATTCACAAAGTTAAGGTATACCTATGCCAAATTACAAATCATATATTCTGAAATAAAGGTATGTTTATGCCCACGATATCCTGATCCCCTCTTAAGGAAAATTAGTTAAATATGAGTTTTTTGCGAATGTGCAAACCGTTCTTCAAACAGAATGGAGGGAGTTCCAGAGTATTACCGCTTCGTAGGAATAAGATGTAACGAAAGTGAAGTTAGATTTATTGTATAGATCCGAGGCTTTACTGAAAAATTATTTTGAAAAAAAAAAAAAAAACAATGCAATATAAGAATTGTTACACAAACAGATTTTTGTCAGAATCAGAATTGAAGCCACTAAAATTCTGCTTAAGGGGTTAGACATCCTGATTATTGATTTTCATATCGGTTGCATTTTCGATACAGATTCGATATCGAGTTTTTGTGCTACAGAAACCGATTTATCGGTAAAAGTGTCAGAATTAAACGAAGCAGTTAATCGTTGACTGAATTGTGTGCTAACTTCTTTGCAAGGGAGAATGTAATAAATATTTAAGTCATGAACTATTTGGTGGAGAAATGATCATGAGCTATCTGCTAGGAGATATTTAAGTCATTACCCACAGACCGTCTTCTGCCAAAAACTTGTCTTCAATGACTTCCGGTACAATTGCAAAGACTTCTTTGTTAAGACGATATTAATCTTTTAATCTATCTATTTAACTCACTTTCGATGATTTAACAGAAAAAGTTTAAGTTAACTGTCGTGTATTTTCGGATTTAATGAGGGGTCAGACTTTTATTTTGTATGGTAAAATTTTTTCTGCAAAAGTTACTTTTTTTCATTAATATTAACATAAAAACATATATTAAGTGATTGGCGAAGATAATGATTCTCCTCTTAAAAAATTAAATAAAATTAAAAAAAAAAA
Organism: Ceratitis rosa; assembly: GCA_037013455.1. Classification (NCBI taxonomy): domain Eukaryota; kingdom Metazoa; phylum Arthropoda; class Insecta; order Diptera; family Tephritidae; genus Ceratitis; species Ceratitis rosa. Next base: position 581,119 of record JAWMAG010000016.1, on the reverse strand, counting down.
CAAACAAAAAGCAATTGTGGAATAGAAAACGATCCCCTCAACATAAAAATATACGCGACTCTGGCAACTATCACCTGATTGCGCAAAACAAATAATTATGTATATATTGTATAATTGGCGCTTTGTAACCGGCTAAGCGATTTTTCGGCCGAGCTATTCCTCCTATTGTGGTTTTATAGAAAAACAAAATAAATAATTACTAAAAAAAAATAAACTAAACTGAAAATGGAAACAAAACGACGCAAGTGGAACCTTACGGAGGAGTAAAGTTTCCTGGATTGCTGGGAAGGAAGAGCTCAGGAATTGAGAGGTTGCCGAAAAAAACTCTCATGCATACAAAGAAATGGTGGTGGAGTTAACGCAATCGGGGATTGAACTCACTTTCATTGTTGGCAAAGTTGTAAGCATGCAAAGAAGCATTTTCCTTTCAGCAGCGTCTATCCGTGCAGCAATAATCTGCACTTGCAAATCATAATATTGTATAAATAGCAAAATAAAATGAATGCGGTCTCTTGAATTCATGATTTTAATACTTGCGACAAATTTTGCAAACTGCAAATGTAAACAAAAATCAGCTGTTTGAGTTAACTCCCTTTCGGTGCAAACGTTTGACATTTCATTCACTTAACAGAGGCCTTAAATGCATTTAAGTGCTTGGTGGAAATAGGCTATTAGACTGCCATTCACCTGGGAGTGGCCAGAAAAGTCTTTTGCAAATGGTTTAAGCAGCTCACGACTTCCGGTACTAGACCAACAAAAATCCCATGCGGTTGTGCGTAGGGATTGGTACTCACCACATGAAAACTTAAACCCAATGAAAAATCTAAATATCTCGGATGAAAGAGCCCCCTTTTGATGACGACCCGCGCACATGTTTTAAGGATTACGATCTTAGGACATGCACCTGAAATGTCCGGTCCTTTAAATGGGAAAGTGCCGCTGCCCAGCTGGTTGATGTCTTCATAAAATTAAAAGCTGACATTCCTGCCGTCCAAGAAATGCGATGGGACAAGGAGGGAAGAACGCTGGAGTGGGCAAAGAAGGTATTTTTGGGACAGCAGTCGGAAAATTCACCCTCCACGACAAAACATCCCCAAGTGGGCTGAAGCTGATCGACTTCGCTGGTTGTCTGTAGCACTAGATTCCAGCAGAAGAAAATTCACAAAGCTAATTGGCTGGAGAGGGAAGTAAGACGCATTTGCAAGAAAAAAAGAAAGGGGCCGAAATGTGTGAGTACGAGGAGCTTGGGAAGCTGCTCGACAAAGGTAATGCTCGAAAATTCTACGAAAAGATACGGCGACTTACGGAAGGTTTCAAGACTGGAGCATACTCTTGTAGGACCCAAAGTGGTGAGCTAGTGATGGATGTCACGAGAATACTGAATCTATGGAGAGAACACTTCTCCAGCCTGCTGAATGGTTGTGAAAATGAAAAATCCGGAGAAGGTGAACCCGAAACTCCAATTGATGACGATGAAAAAGTTGTTTCCTTTCGCGGTCCTGAGGGCGGTGTTTTGGCAAGCCTGTAGCTTCTTCATCTGCGTCTCGTTCGTCCCCGGCGCCCAGATCGGTGCAGCATAGTTTATGACCGGCCAGCCGATTCCTTTGTAAGTCGCCAGCAAGGTTACTTTGTCTTTACCCCTGGTGCTGCCGGCTAGCGCTTTGAGTATTTTGTTGAGCAAAGGAGTGCAGGCTATCGAATGTGACCCCTAATATCTTATGGTTGTATACAGTCGGACTATTTTTGGTCATCAACTTTCACATCGAGTTCTAGCCTGTATTCCATCGCCCAGCTGGTGAAGCGGGTAGCCGAGGATTTCGTCGGTTGAATGTGTACATGTCTTGCAGCGAAGAAATGGGAGAGATCGGCGACGTAGCAGTTCACTTTCGAACATTGGTCGTCAATATCCTGGCCAGACGCCAATATCGTGCAATCATCGGCATACGAGGTTACGGAAACTCCTTCCGGTGGAGGAGGGAGTTTCGATATATAAAATTAAACAATAGCGGGGAGAGGACACCACCCTGCGGAACCTCCAGTTTAATTTTTTTTAATTGCGATGTTTCTCCTCGGAATATGACCGATGATTGTCAATCACTCAGGTAGCCCATGACCCACCTCTGCAACCCCGGCGGTAATGAGGATTCCTCAATGTCACTGAGTAGCACTGAATGATTGACAGTGTCAAAAGCTTTTGACAGATCCAGTGCTACCAGGACAGTTCTCGCGCAGGGTTGGTTTTGGATCAGGCCATTGACTAATGGGGGTGTATGGCGTTAAGTGCTGTTGTAGTACTGCGCACCTTCCGGAAGCCATGCTGATGTGCTGCTGGACGCAGATGGTGAGGGTTGGTCATTGTTACCGGCTCCGCTAAACAGGGTTAGAGGAGGTCATACACATCATAAAAATATGTGCCGTTCCCCGAGGTTACTCATAGTTTTCGAGGAATTTGTTGTTATAGTAGATTTTTTGACCAACCGAAATTTCCGAATAAAAGCTAATATAATCATCCGGAACACTTAAATATCGCTTTAATTTTATAAAACTACTAACATTTTCCATAATTTTTACTCAAAAAATATGCATTCTCACGTTTGTTTACTTTATTAAGTAAAATGAAGTATACATGTCCGTTAGAAAAAGAAAAAACTGTTCTGCCACACCTTTAAAGAGTAAGTATATTACTTTAATATCCAGCTCGAACTTACAAAGGTGTTTCACTTGAGAATACTGCGCAAGGCAAAGCCGGTGTTAGTTCGGCCAAAGATTATTTATGCGGAAACTTTACGAACTTATAGTTTTCGAGAAATTTGTTGTTAAAATTTCAATTTTGACCAATCGAAATTCCCGAATAAAACCGCACGGTACAGTTAAATATCGCTTGAAATAATGCCAGATAATATGGGTCGGCTTTGCGAGGGTGTGCCAGGATTTGAAAAAAATTTCCTCTTGGGGGGTTTGAGGAGGTCATACACATCATAAAAATATATGCCGTTCCCCGAGGTAACTTATAGTTTTCGAGAAATTTGTTGTTAAAGTTGATATTTTGACCCACCGAAATTCACGAATAAAAGCTAATATAAGCTCACGGAGCACTTAAATAGCGGTAATAATAATGACTAATAATGTTTGCAGCGATTTAACATAATTAAATTTATCAAAATGTTGTTGTTGTTGTTGTAGCGGCTAGCTACCCCCGCTTTGGGCAGGTATCATTAATCTAAGTCGCCGAGGTCATCTAAGGAGAGGTCCAGGAAACGTGCTGTTTCGACGGGGTTGGACCAAAGGGAAAGGGGAGTTAGATGAGTTGGTTTAAGGGGGCATGTGAAGAGGTGGTTAGTGTCGTGCGGGGACTCTCCACATGCAGGGCATACGTTGGGTATGCTGGGGTCGAGTCGGGATATGGAGGAGTTTAACCTACTACAGTATCCAGATCTGAGCTGTGCCAGGGTCACGCGGGTCTCTCGAGGCAGCTCGAGCTCGTTGTCTGCTATTGGTGGTGCTTTTTCTCCGAGTACGCCATTCACCGTTCAGCGCTTGTCGGTACGCCGTCCTGTCCAGCGGTTGTTGTACATGATGCTGTATGGTGCTGTGTAGGTCTAGTACTCCCTTCCTGATGTGCCTAGGCGGAGGCTCGGTTTCCAAAAGGTGCCTGCTGGGGTGCTCCGTGCGGTGGCATCCCAACAGGAACTGATTGCGCAGCAAAGCATTATGCTCCTTAACTCGTAGCATAGATGCTTCGCTGTGCAAGTGATGCTCCGGTGACATCAGGAGGTTTCCTGTCGCAGTCCTAAGGGCGGTTTTCTGACAAGACTGTAGTTTTCTCCACTGCGTCTCGTTCGTCCTAGGCGCCCAAATCGGTGCAGCGTAGTTTATGACCGGCCGGCCAATTGCTTTGTAGTTTGCCAGCAAGGTTTCTTTATCTTTACTCCATGTGCTGCCGGCTAGCGCTTTGAGTTTTTTGTTGCGGCCCTGGAGTTTTGCGGCAATTGCGGTCGTATGCGGAGTGAAGGAGTGCAGGCTATCGAATGTGACCCCTAAAATCTTAGGGTTGTTTATAGTTGGAATTTTTTCGTCATCAACTTTCACATCGAGTTCTAGCCGGTACTCCTTCGTCGAGCTGGTGTTGTTGTTGTTGTTGTTGTTGTAGCGGTTCGCTGGTCGAGCTGGTGAAAAGGGTAGCCGAGGATTTCGTCGGTTGTATATTCAAATGTCGTGCAGTGAAGAAACGGGAGATCGGCGAGGTAGCCGTTCACTTTCGAACGTAGGCTACCAATATCCTGGCCAGACGCCAATATCGAGCAATCATCGGCATACGAGGTTACGGAAACTCCTTCCGGTGGAGGAGGGAGCTTCGAGATGCAAAAATTAAACAGTAGCGGGGAGAGGACACCACCCTGCGGAACCTCCTGTTTAATTTGCCTCAATTTAGATGTTTCACCTCGGAATATGACCAATGATTGAAGACCACTCAGGTAGCCCATGACGCACCTCTGCAACCCCGGCGGTAATGAGGATTCCTCAATGTCACTGAGTAACACTGAATGATTGACAGTGTCAAAAGCTTTTGACAAATCCAGTGCTACCAGGACAGTTCTCGCGCAGGGTCGGTTTTGGTTCAGGCCATTGACCACCTGAATGTTTATGGTGTTAAGTGCTGTTATGGTGCTGTGCACTTTTCGGAAGCCATGCTGTTGTGCTGCTGGACGCAGATGGTGGGTAACAGTCGGGAGCAGTAAGGCCTCAAGCGTCTTCGCTACTGGGGAGAGGAGTGTTATCGGCCGATAAGACTCTCCTTTGTTGGCTGGTTTCCCCGGTTTAAGTAGCGGGACCACCCTACCGGTTTTCCACACATCTGGTATGATTAGGGTGGTCAAAGACAAATTGAGGACCTTGGTGAGGTATTCTGCTCCCGCTGGTCCGAGATGTTTTAGCATCAGCATGCTTATTCCGTCAGGGCCGATGGATTTGGAGGCTTTCGCCTCCCCGATAACCCCCTGAACCTCTTCTCTGGAGAAATAAAGCACCGCGCTTGTGTTTGGCAGTTTGCGCATACGACGGGTTACACGTCTTTTCGCTTTGTCTACCGAAGGATGCAGTGTAAAAAGCCGGCTAAAATAGCTCGCGCATCTCTTCGGGTCCGACGAGGCGCGATCACCGAAAGAATTTTCCACCCGGTCATCGCGTCTCGTCGGGTTAGACAGCGACTTGACTGTAGCCCAGAGCTTGGTTGCCCCAGAGAAGAGATTGCAGGACCTTAAGTGCTCCTCCCACTTTTTCCGCTTATGTTTGTTTACAACAGTCCGAATCTCCGCATTTAAATCCCTGATTAAGGGATTCCCGGGATCGGAGTTACGGAGGATGTCGCGCCTTGCTGCTAAAGCCGCCGCTTCGGACGGAAAGTTAGGGCGGACTATACTGTTTATCAGACCAGCACTCGCAATTGTTATGTCGGGCGAGCTTTGGCAATTACCCACAACTCTGGTGGGGGTGTTGTAGTTCATTTTGCAGAATGTCGAATCGTCTATCTGTTCCGCCAGCTCCATTCCTCTACGGTCATTTGACTCGTGGGCATACAAGTGGACGGGAAGTGAACTAAAGACTGAACTCTTAAATTAACAGGAAGACTACACTTCTCTCCGGGAAGTGGACAAGGCATTGACCTATTTAAAATTCTTATTTATGATTCGGCTTACTTGAAATTTGGCGAATAGGTGCTTTTTTGCTTAGATGAGCATGAAAACTACTTTTCTCTTCGGGAAATAGACCGGGGACTGGCCTATTCAAAAGTCGGACTATTCCTGTCTCTGGGAAGTGGGCCAATGTCAATGGTTAAACCAAAAATTATGTATTCAAGTTATGATAAAAAGATATCACATGATTAATTTTTCATACATTCATTAAGTATGTGCGACAGCGAAGCTTCAAAAGTTCAGAAAATCAACTTAAAACACTGAAATTTCTCCTTAGGGTAACTCTGCTCCTGATAATGGACCATTGGGCTAGCGTAAGGATTTTTAACTATACCAGCTCTCACTACATCCCGATAGTAACAGGAAAAGTATGCCTCCATAAGCATTGTGAGTTTTGGGGAAACTTTGCGATGGCGCGCCAGGCTTTGAAAAAAATTTCCTCTTGGGGGTGTTAGAGGAGGTCATACACATCATAAAAATATATGCCGTTCCCCGAGGTAACTTATAGTTTTCGAGAAATTTGTTGTTAAAGCTGATTTTTTGACCCACCGAAATTCACGAACAGAAGCTAATATAAGCTCACGGAACACTTAAATATCGGTTATAATAATGCCTAATAATGTTTGCAACGATTTAAGGTAATTAAATTTATCAAAATGTTAATATTTTTCATCATTTTTACACATACAAAATACATTCTCACGTTTGTTTACTTTAGTAAAAAAAAATGAAGTATGCATGACCGTTAGAATCAGAAAAAACTGTGCTGCCACACCTTTGAAGAATAAGTATATTAGAAAGGAATGAACAAATAACGTATTTACGATGCGATATATTTTAAATGCAACAGCTTTGTAAGTTGGGGCCTTCGGCCGGAATTTAAAAAATATCCTGAGCCGGACCAATACCGGCTTCACCTTGCACAGAATTTTTAAGTGAAATATCTTTGTAAGTGCGGCCTTCGCAACCATTTAAAAAAATAACCCTGGGCCGGACCAACACCGGCTTCGGTTTGCACAGTATTCTTACGTGAAACACCTTCGGCCGCACTTAAAAAAATAACCCTGGGCCGGACCAACACCGTCTTCGCCTTGCACAGAATTCTTACGTGAAACACCTTTGCAAGTTAGGGGCCTTTGGCCGCATTTAAAAAAAACAACCCTGGGCCGGACCAACACCGGCTTCGCCTTGCACAGTATTTTTAAGTGAAACACCTTTGTAATTTGGCGGCCTTCGGCCGCATTTAAAAAAATAACCCTCGACCGGACCAAGACCGGCTTCGCCTTGCACAGAATTTTTAAGTGAAACACCTTTGTGAGTTGGCGGCCTTCGGCCGCATTTACAAATACAACCCTGGGCCGGACCAACACCGGCTTCGCCTTGCACAGTATTCTTACGTGAAACACCTTTGTAAGTTGGCGGCCTTCGGCCGCATTTAAAAAAATAACCCTGGGCCGGACCAACACCGGCTTCGCCTTGCACAGTATTTTTAAATGAAACACCTTTGTAAGTTGGCGGCCTTCGGCCGCATTTAAAAAAATAACCCTGAGCCGGACTAACACCGGCTTCGCCTTGCACAGCATTCTTAAGTGAAACACCTTTGTAAATTTGGAGGCCTTCGGCCGCGCTTTGGATTGTAACCCTGGGCCGGACTAACACCGGCTTCGCCTTGCACAGTATTCTTAAGTGAAACACCTTTGTAAATTTGTTGGTCTTCGGCCGCGCTTTGGATTGTAACCCTGGGCCGGACTAACACCGGCTTCGCCTTGTACAGTATTCTTAAGTAAAACTTTTATTTTCACGCAACCTTTTACGCGAAATCCTCATTTTATTTTGTATGGATATTATTGTTGATTTTTAGATTATTTTACGGAGTGGCAACGCCTGCCTATCCAAGGGTTGTTAGTGTGTTTATAAGTAAAGCAGAAGCAGGCTCTCTGCATATAAAAAAGTGTAACCCTGGGTCGGACCAACAACGGCTTCGCCTTGCACAGTATTTTTAAGTGAAACACCTTTGTAAGTTCGAGCGGGATATTAAATTAATATACTTACTCTTCAAAGGTGGCAGCAAAGTTTTTTCTTGTTCTAACGGACATGTATACTTCATTTTTCTTACTAAAGTAAACAAACGTGGGAATGCATATTTTATGTGTAAAAATTATGGAAAATGTTAATATTTTGAAGAAATTATTTAAATAAAATCTTTGTAAACGTTATTAGGCATTATTATAAGCGATATTTAAGTGCTCCGGTTGATTATATTAGCTTTTATTCGGAGATTTCGGTGGGTCCAAAAATCAACTTTAACAACAAATTTCTCGAAAACTATAAGTTACCTCGGGGAACGGCATATATTTTTATGTGTATGACCTCCTCTAACCCCCCAATAGGAAATTTTTTTCAAAGCCTGGCGCAACCTCGCAAAGCCGACTCCTGGCACACCCTCGCAAAGCCGACCCTTCATTTTATCAATACATTAACATCTTCCGTCATTTTTACACATAAAAAATGCATTCTCACGTTTGTTTACTTTATTAATTAAAATGAAGTATACATGTCCGTTAGAAAAAGAAAAAACTGGGGGAAACTTTGCGAGGGTGCGCCAGACTTTGAAAAAAATTTCCTCTTGGGGGGGTAAGGGGAGGTCATACACATCATAAAAATATATGCCGTTCCCCGAGGTAACTTATAGTTTTCGAGAAATTTGTTGTTAAAGTTGATATTTTGACCCACCGAAATTCACGAATAAAAGCTAATATAAGCTCACGGAGCACTTAAATAGCGGTAATAATAATGACTAATAATGTTTGCAGCGATTTAACATAATTAAATTTATCAAAATGAAGTATGCATGTCCGTTAGAATCAGGAAAAACTGTGCTGCCACAGCTTTGAAGAATAAGTATATTAGAAAGGAATGAACAAATAACGTATTTACGATGCGATATATTTTAAATGCAACAGCTTTGTAAGTTGGGGCCTTCGGCCTGAATTAAAAAAAATATCCTGAGCCGGACCAATACCGGCTTCGCCTTGCACAGAATTTTTATGTGAAATATCTTTGCAAGTTGGCGGCCTTCGGCCGCATATAAAAAAATAACCCTGGGCCGGACCAACACCGGCTTCGGTTTGCACAGTATTCTTACATGAAACACCTTCGGCCGCACTTAAAAAAATAACCCTGGGCCGGACCAACACCGGCTTCGCCTTGCACAGTATTCTTATGTGAAACACCTTTGTAAGTTGGCGGCCTTCGGCCGTATTTAAAAAAATAACCCTGGGCCGGACCAACACCGGCTTCACCTTGCACAGTATTTTTAAGTGAAACACCTTTGTAAAATGGCGGCCTTTGGCCGCATTTAAAAAAATTACCCTCAGCCGGACCAACACCGGCTTCGCCTTGCACAGTATTCTTACGTGAAACAGCTTTGTAAGTTGGCGGCCTTCGGCCGCATCTTAAAAAAATAACCCTGGGCCTGACCAACACCGGCTTCGCCTTGCACAGTATTTTTAAAAGAAACCCCTTTGTAAGTTGGCGGCCTTCGGCCGCATTTGAAAAATAACCCTGAGCCGGACCAAGATCGGCTTCGCCTTGCACAGAATTTTTAAGAGAAACACCTTTGTAAGTTGGCGGCTTCGTCCGCATTTAAAAAAATAACCCTGGGCCGGACCTACACCGGCTTCGCCTTGCACAGTATTTTTAAGTGAAACACCTTCGTAAGTTCTAGCGGGATATTAAATTAATAAACTTACTCTTCAAAGGTGGCAGCACAGTTTTTTCTTGTTCTAACGGACATGTATACTTCATTTTTCTTACTAAAGTAAACAAACGTGGGAATGCATATTTTATGTGTAAAAATTATGGAAAATGTTAATATTTTGAAGAAATTAATTAAAGAAAATCTTTGTAAACGTTTTAGGCATTATTATAAGCGATATTTAAGTGTACCGGGTGATTATATTAGCTTTTATTCGGAGATTTCGGTGGGTCAAAAAATCAACTTTAACAACAAATTGCTCGAAAACTATAAATTACCTCGGGGAACATTACTACCAAAGATGACTAGATACGAAACTCAATCAAAAACACTCAAAATACAACTCTGAGCGTTCCCCCATCTCACATTCTAATGTTGGCAGCAGTGTCAGATCGGGGAACATTCAACAAAATGCACCAGTACCACTATGTCAATAAAAAAATCCATTGTTTTTGTTTCAAAAGAAATTTGCTTCAGCAGTAAATATTAACGAAATTGTTGTAGTTTTATTCTTGAAACTTAATATAATTAAATGTTTGACTGTTTCTCAATGAAATATTTTAGTGAAATTGTATTTAAAGACGTTGTTGTTTGTAATAAAATACCCAAATTATACCTAAAAATCCAAAGAAGTCATTTTTCTATCACAGTGGCACTGTTCAGAAATGTTATAAAAAATGAGCATTTTTGAGCGCTCTCACGAAATAAAGAGTTTCGTATCTAGTCATCTTTGTTACTACTTTAACATCCCGCTCGAACAGGTGCTGTACGCAAGAATACTGTGCAAGGCGAAGCCGATGTTGGTCCGGCCCAGTTATTTTTTTAAATGCAGCCAAAGGCTGTTTCACTTAAAGGCGAAGCCTTACAAAGGTGTTACACGTAAAACACATCACATCGTGAATATGTTTTTTTTTTCATTCCTTTGTAATATACTTGGTTGCTCTGCCAAGTGTTGTTATAACTACAGCAAAATATATTTTGAGGGCGCATTGTAAATGAAAAATTGTCACTGCTTGCCGATGCCGTTACTGACGACTTTCCCTCAAAAAATACTTGTGTATGTATATTCTCTTCCAGTCGGCTGTGAGATAAGTAAGATACAGCCTTAGAGTGTTTATAAGTAAGACACAAGCAAACACTCTATACATAAAAAGTGTAAATTTTAATTTTAATATCTTCTAAACATTAAAATTGCGCGCGATAAAATTTATTTACTTTTATAATTGTGGATATTCTAGTCATCCTTGAAGATTTCATAAAGAAAAACCACCGGCTTCATTCTAAATCCAACCAGAAAATTTTAAAACTTTCCACATATCTTTTGTCTTGTAAATACGCATACAAACTATCAGGAGGCATGTAACAAAGTTGTTGATGGTGCTTTATTAATTTTTTATTGTAACTGCTTATTTAAAGCGTTGCACACCACTATGCATATTCATGTACACTGTTCTCTCTTACATATAAGAGAAAGGAACTAAGAATGCAGAATGCTTCATTACGAACAGATGCCGCCCTTGAAAGTTGTCTTTAAAAATCAGCATACTATTCATTTTAAAATAATTTCGTATATAGAAAAAAAATTTTAAATTTAATATAAATGCAATTTACTTACGATTTTCAAATTATGGAAGAATATATAGAATACTCTTGAATGTTTATTTCAGTTAGTATCAAGACAATCTTTACAAATTGTTTGTATTTCAATATTTTACGTAGTAACCATATTTTAACTCAATTGGTATACACATATCCAACAAAAAAAAAGCTCGCACACATCGCGGAATAGCAGAAAAACATTAGTTGATGTATAATATATTCAACAAATTGCAAATAAGCGCCGTACGTCAGTACACTTTAGCAGGTTCTATCCTATACGAATTTCCACAATTTTAACCTTCCATGACTCACAAGTCCAACCACAAATTCATTTCATTTAGTTTCACTTGCAGCAATTTGTTGTCTTTGTTTATATATGCAGGGAAATACAAAAGCACTTTAGAATCAGAACAACTAAATAAACCTTTTGCTAATGAAAAGGTTCAATTGTCCTTTCTACAGAAATTTTGTAGCAACAGATATTTGCATATAGCGTCAAATCACTATCGTTTTGGTTAAAGTTCGTTTTACCGATGTCACATTGGATACATCTACCCCATACCCAAAATGTAGCTGCTAGATTTTTTCCACATTAGATAGTCGAAACATTCATCGACATGAACGCCCATCTCATATCAGCTGAGACAATACATCCGCCATAAGTTAAGGGAAAACTGTGCTGTAACTCGTGTGAGCGCATTAATGCTTGAGTTTTTTGCCTAGAAGACCTGTTTACTTAGTGTTATTTTCCAACAGGGTTGAGCCGAAATATAATACGATGTCCACTGATTAACACGGTGGCAAATTTTCTACAATCGTTCGCAATCGCAGACAAATACTAAATACTATTTTACTTTACTATACATAGATGATGACTTATTTTACCATTTTCGCACTCAACTTTTTTCACAAAGTTTATTCTCCTAAAAATACCATCTAGCTAATTGTGCAACTCTTTATAAATAAACGGTTCATTCCGCTGTACCTCATTGCCATGTTGTCACCAATGAGTTCATTTTGACTAACGTAGTGTTAGCCGCTATTTTTTTACCACATACGAACTCGATTATGATTCTTTCTGGCATGCCTGAACAATATCAGAATATTCAATACTCGCGCTTTAGATTGTGCTTTAGTTCTAATCTCCTTCTTTTCTTAGTGTATACCGTGAGCCAACGAAACTAAACCAAATATGTAAACAAGTTTATTTAACAGTTCATTTAAATGTATTAGCTGAATTTGAATCTCAATTTGCTTAACCCACCTTAAAAGTAATTTTTTTTTGTGCAAACTTTCCAACATCAAAATAAACAATTAGAACGAAATAACATATGTAGAAATAATCATGCTAAGAAATTCGTGCTTTCTGTGTAAAAATACCAAAGGTGCTGATTCGGTTTTTGGGGTACCTCGCGCTAACTATTTCAAAAGCAGCTTGCAAAACCACATAACCAATGTCAGCGTATATACATGCGGATCATTTCATTGAAGCCCACCCGAATGTCTCTCAGCAAAATAAACGCTTGAGATTGAAAGGAACATAGTGTTGTTTTCACCATCTCCGGTTAAGCACATCATCATAACTTAGTCGGAATGTTGCATAAAATTCGTTTTCACAATGTTCGCTAAAGGCTCATCTGTCAATTAAGTTGTGGTTAACTTAACGCCAACTATGAGTGGCGATTATCTCTTAACCAGAAGATATTTGACAGCTTCAAGTAATAAAATAATAAATACAATTGTATTCCGACCTTAACTTTAAAATATATTTAATTAGGGCAAGTTTAGAAATCACTGACTCTCTGGCTGCGCAACTGAAAGGTTTGTGAAAATAATGTGCTTTGAGTAAATAAATATTGTTGATAATACATAATATAAAATTTTGCAGGAATAAAGCAGCGAGAATTTCGCTTTTAAAATTACACAACTTTTTTATTTGTGTTGCTGATTTCGCCCAAAAGTAGCGATTGCCAGTCGGGTGGTAAATAGTATCCATTGCTATTCGGCAGAATGCCGAAAGAAGCGGAAAAATTTAGAGCACAACGCGCACATTTCAACGAATAGCGAAGTTTTCAAAGGTGTTTGGGTGCATAGATTGCACTCATGTCAGGATCCAAAATGCTAACGGTTTTCAAAACAGAAAAGTGTACTTGCAAACAGAAAATAACGGACTTTGTATGCAGGCGACATGGTTCTGGAAAAGACAGCATTATTTTTAATAAATTAAGCAAACCAAATTTAGGGACTGCTTTTCATTTGACAACAGTGGTTATGGAGTGAGTAACTACATGATGTGTCAACTTTTACATCACATTCTTTGCGCTGAAGGGCTTTACAATGAATCCCAAATCCGTACTCAAAATTGCATAGAGAGAGGCTATGAAGTATGGAACGGCCAATGGCTGTCATCCTTTCGGCGATCTAACCCCGTTTAGGTCAACAGGTAAAATTAATCTAAGAACGCCAACGGAGCAACACCTCGCTGCTGGGCTGCTCCAAATCCTTCTCATAAGGGCTGGCGTCGAAACCAACATTGTTCCGACGGATTATTTCTGCTGCGTGTGCCTTAAAAGACTTCACCACTCGTCCACGTCGTTTAGGTGAAACCAGTACAATCGTTGGAGCCATTTTAAGGGCTGCTCAGGCCTAAAGACTCATAGGGAGTAGACCACAAGTTATGTGGCCCCATGCTGCCAGCACCCAAATGCGCCCCAGCCTCTACAGCAGTGCCTTCAGCACTCTTGCCCACTTTGGGTAATCCGCAGACCTCCACGGTCTTCCGGAGTTCCCCGCAGCATGACTCCCACCAACACTAACCCCCATCCCTACCCACAACCAGCTCCTCTTCCTCCTCCCTTGTGAGGGTTACATAGTAGCTCGTAGTGCCCCGCACAGTCTGTTCCGTGTGTCAGACCATAGTACGTCGGAACATGACCTCAGTCAGATAAAATTCTTTCACCGGCTGGTGCCATTTTCGGACGAGCTCTGGCCTGTGCACCACCCGTGAGTGGAATGATGCGTACCTTGCCCCGTGCTGTAGGAGTCTGCCCCCGCTTGTCTCTACAACAGCACCGCCAACCAACACCAACGTACGGAACCAACTTCAGCGGGTAACACAGAAGCAACACACTCCATCCACGCATCACTTCTTCATCCCCTGCATCATGAACGTTCCCCGAGACATACACGACTGCTACAATTTAATTGCTATGGACTCCAGGGGAAGATCGACGAGATAGTCGACTATATGAGCCGGGAGCACCTGTCGATTGCTGCGCTCGAGGAATCGAAGTTGACCGCACGCTCGGGTCTTCTGAGCCTGGCCGGATCCGCAAGGATCGCGAGCGAGACCATGGTGGGGCTTAGCGTTCATCCTACACAACACCGTGCAGTATCGTCTCATCGACGGCGACGTCGACCGCAGGGATACTACCCTAGAATGTCAGGGCATTCCTATCCGGTCAGGCGATACCAAGCCCAATATATTTAATATATACATTCCTCCTATTACGAGTTGCTCAGTTTGATATAGCCCTGATATAGGTGCGCTACTCAGAGGCGAAAACCGTTTGGTTTTGGGCGACTTTAACACACATTACGATGTTTGGCATTCTAGCCTGTCCAATGACCGTAGAGGAATAGAGCTGGCAGAAGAGATAGACGATTCGACATTTTGTACAACGCCAAGAAGAAGTTACAGGCCCGTCAGAACACCGCCCTTAGGACTGCGACAGGAAACCTCCTGATGTCGCCGGAGCATCCCTTGCACAGCGAAGCATCTATGCATCCTTTTGTAGTTTCAAAAATCAAGAAAAATCGAACCCTCGGTAGGGAATGTCAACCCATACAACTGTATTTCTGACATGAAATAAAGCTCCTTATAAAAAAACCATCAGTCGTTCGGAGGCGGCTTAGTACGTCCCTTCATTTGTTGGAAAAACATCAAGACGCAAAACCACAAATTGGGGGAGGAGCTCCGCCGAAAATCGCTTTAGCGGTTACAAAACGCCAAATTTGGATAAGTAATAACTCGTGGGAGAAAATTTTTGGTGAGGATTTAGATACTAGTATAAAAAAGATATTGGAAATACAACATTAACTTTGCAATTGGAGAAACAGAAAATGTTGTAAAGAAATCCAAAGAATTTACAACAAAGGAGAGACACATCCTGACTTTGACTGACATTCTTATATACGGTGTGGGGTTCACATTAACATGGACGGGACTGACGAGGAAACACTAAACGGACGGGACTGACCTTCTTCGAACTTTAGAATCTATTTTTACGGTTTACGAGTGGCCAACAACTCACCCAACCGATGAGCTAGCCCAGGACCCGCAAGCATGCCGAAGCGACACTATACTTTGCCACAAACATGCTGCGTGAGTAGGTGCATCAAGGAAGTAAAATCACAAATGTAAGGAAAGTTTATATATTGCACTCAGTTGACCGAATTGACTATGTTATTCTCAGTTTTTTAACCAGTTTTGAGCGAAAGTTGGCTCAAATTGTCTCATTTTTTACCAAGTTTTACCTGGCAAGGATATAACAAATAAATATACAATGTTCTCATACTCGTAGTACCAAATGGTTAAAAAAGTAGAAAGTTTTCGATTTTAGTTTGCAAATATTTCAAGTCTTCGCGAGTAAGGGTTAACACATTCGTGATACTACGAACAAAATAAAAATACCATTACTAAACAATTCCCCCATTTTCATTCCGATTCGAAAATCTCAATCTATGAGAAATAATTTCGGATAAAATTTCTGAACAGCCACCGAAGTTGGGCCGCACACCCAACCGATCAACAGCTAAGTATCTCTTATTGTTTGTTAACGTTTTGTCGTACATTTGTATATACGTATATGTACATACATACATGTTGTGTATAGAAAGTGGTTTTGACTTACACGTATATAGGTATCATATTTATTAACAATTTGCTATTTTTGTTTCTCTTAGAACTCGTGAGAACGTTCCATGTTGCAATTTTTCTTCTTTTGTTTGTTGCTCAGTAATGGAGCGCTTATATTGTTTATACAGGTAGTATAAATTGTTCGTCGAGTGTATAGAAAAGTAACCAGTAGTGATCATTCGAATTTTTTTTAAATATATAGTTACATTTCTTTATTAACTGTGATGTCAAGGTAGTTAATCCTACAGTTCTAAAACGCGCTTACCACATTAGGGTAAAAGTTTTTCTTTTAAAAATTTATTATAATTCAAATTTGTTTATACATTCCTTTTTTTTTGCCTTTTGCTTTTATTCTTTTAAAACTTTTTTACCAAATTTACGTTTTTCATTTTATTATGGAGATAAATCAGTTGTCTCAAAATAAGCTCGCGTACGAGATAGTGTCACGCGGCCTTCCAATCGATACCGTCGAAGCTATTAGGAAATCGCTTAGGGCGTAACGTTTATTAGAGAAAATTCGGTAAACCTCTTCCAGGACTACCCCTTCAGTTTCGATAAGACGGCGGTCGAGTCAGAACTGGAGAAGGTGGAGGAATTAATTGTACCGGTTGGCAATCCATCGCATTCGGCTGCGGTAGGGTTGAAGCTGAGTGGGTCTCAAGGGACCTAACGAAGTACGGCTTCCAGTGGGGGACGAAACCACAATCCCTTCAGGTCATGGCGCGTGAGAGAAAGTATGTCGGATGACAGCGTAGGGAATTCTCGGTCGAGTGATAGGGTTGTCAGGTCAGACAACATATCGAGAATAGTGAGATAGACCCCTGGGATGCTAGGACAGACAGTCTAGTAGGGCGAGGTAGAAAAACTGCTGATTTCCAGCCGGCAAACGTATGTATTGAAGTTGGCGTTTCCGTTGGTGACGGTCGGTCACGACGAACTCCCTTATTTTCCTCAGGGCATAATTCCTGGCATCGATTTTTGGGTCAAGGCGGTCGTTTTCTGGAACAGAAACAGAACCGTTGGTGGCAATAATGGACCGAGTTAGACGATTGAGAATCTAGGGCATTAGGTCAGCTAATAGCTGGGGGTTCCAGGCCATGAAGATCAGGGTAAAAGAAGGAATTGAACCTGTGAATCAGCGGTATTATCCTGTGCCTCCCGTCATACAGTCGTGTATGGACGAAGAGATTAAGGATATGTTCGACTAAAGGGTGATGGAGAAATTACACAGTGCGTGGCCGTCTCCAGTAGTTATGATCAGGAAAAATATATAGGTTTTGTGTAGATTGTAGGGTTTTGAATAAATGTACCGAAAAAGATAGTTACCCCTTCCCATACCAAGTTTTTGTCCAGTCTGAATATTAAGTGCATCTATTGACGATTTCCGGTAGAGGATGACGGGATGCATAACGCACCGGCAACCTGGCACAGATTTATAGATTCTGTCATAGGACCAGAGTCAGAACCTCATGTTTTCGTGTATTTGGTTGAATAAGTTGAAGGATCCGTGCGGTAGGTTAGGGAAATGGGCTTTAAAGCTCCAGCATTAGGATTTTGATATAAATCAAATCATAAAAAGAACACTTAGGGCTTATATATCAGAGAACCAGAGGACATGAGACCAACATTTAGCGAAGGTAGTATGCTGCATTGGGACAGCGTAGAACGAAGTGTTAGGAGCCACGCCATATTTTGGGAATTTTTTGATCAGGAGAAGTGATTTGGACAAACATTAGAACTAGATTAAAACAAACGAGCGAAAAGCTTGTAAGGCAGTATAATCTCCGTCATCGAGATGTACAATACATGTCTGGAGAGTCAGTGTGGAGCAAGAATTTTATGCTGTCGGATGCAGCGAAGTTAGCTACAAAACATATAGGGCCATTTATTTTTAGGAAGAGACATACAAAAGGACGTTAGGTTAGGTTATGTTAAGCTGGCTGACCCAATAGGTCTCACATAGACGAAATACATCCATAGTGTTTCCAGATACATTACATGCGACCAAGCTGCGCTGCTACACTCCTATTGGGCCTCAAGTGTGAAGAACATTGCTGTTCTTTTCGCGAACTTAAGTAGTTGTTCTGGCTCCTCTAGCCTTTCCGCATCCAGTATACATAGTATTTGTCTTTCGAAAGCCGGACAATTAAAGGTTACGTGCTCCCCTGTCTCCACGCATTCTTCTCATTTTTTACATTTGTTGTTCGCAGTCAGATCTATCTTAAACGGTCGAGACGTCAGAAGTCAATACCATGTTAATAGTCCGGTGTCTCAAGGGATAGTTGGAACTGGGAAGTTCAAACTGCGTCCTCTTTTAAATGGACACCCTCTCTAGCAAGTTCCTCAGCTATCTCAGTACCTTCAATGCTCGTGTGGCCTTGCGCCCGGTAAATGTAGACTCTTCTGTTTTTAGCTAGTACTTGAATTGCTTCTTTACATAATGCGACCACAGCTAACTTCGTGCTGTGGCCTTTATGAACGCTTGTCTATCCACATAGATGTGTATTCTTTCCCTTTGAATGCTGTCACATTGCAGTAGCTCTGCCGCTAATTTTATGGCAAAAATTTCAGCTTGGTAGCTTATACGATTTAATTATCTCTAGTTGGGCGCAGTTAACTGAAGCCACTCCTCCGTTCATTTTAGATCCACCTATGAAAACGTAAAGAGCTTTGTCTGCAAATTTCAGACCTTTGTTTCAGCCATTTGCCTCTATTGTAGCTGAAAACAGCTTCTTGAAATTCCCCAGTGGTGCTGATTATTAAAAGTCTGAATACTCTTTCCAGCTTATCCAGATTTGTAATTTTGTAAATAGCTTTCCACCATATTAAAGCTCCGTAGAAAAGTATTGGGTTAACAACAGCAATGAAGATCCCGTGGGAGATAGCGGGGAGGAGACCCCAAGTACAACCCAACATCCTTTTGCATGTATATAGGGCCGCTGATGCTTTTTTCACTCGCATCTCCGCATTGAGTCTCCACGGCAGCTTAGTGTCCAACACTATTCCAAGATACTTAGCGCTAGGCTTTAGCTGATAAGTAAGACCATATTTGTTTTATCAGTATTAACAATGAGTCTTGCTGAAATAGCCCAGCTGTTAATGGTTCTAAGTGCCTGATTCTCTCTTTCTTCAATTTTCTTGAGCAAATCATTATCCACCGCGAGGGTCCAGAGTAAAGGTCTGGAATGCATTCCACTTTGCGGAGTTCCTCTACACATATCCCTCGTCATGACGTCTAATCCCCATTTCACTTGGATCTTGCTGCAGCTTAGCAAGACATGTATCCAATCCTTAAGGGCAGGGTTGACACTCATCGCATCTAACCCAGCCTTTAAAGAATATTTAAAAACGTTATTGAACACTCCATCTCGAGCATATTCCCGGTTCTCGAGAGTCGATTCCATCTTCCACACGACATTAAGCAAAGCTGTGTCTACAGATTTACCCTTTGTGCAAGCATGATGAGCTTTTGAGAGTAGACCCTAATTCAAAGTTTGCTTGATGTGAACATCTAACAAAGGTTTCACTGTTTTGAAAAGAAATTAAGTTAAGCTGATTGGGCGGTAGTCCTTAGGGTACCGGGGGCCTGTTTGTCCTACTTTGGGTGAGAGTACAACTTCTGCCGTTCGCCATGAGGCCAGGACGTAGCTTTCCCTAATACAAACTAGGAAGAGTCTCTTTAGATACAAGATATGAGTAAATTGTCTTTCTTACCATTACCACAGCTCTCCTGCTCCTTCCTGCTGACTCCATATGGAATTCAGTGAAGCTTGTTGTCCAGAAAACTTTCCGCTACCTGCAAGCCATAGTTTCTGGACCAGTTCTACGTCGAACGACTCCTTCTCTAGCGTTAGGATAAGTTCGCTCTATACCACCTTGTTATGATGCAGATTTATCTGGAGGACGTTCAGCATTTTTTAGGCGCCCATATCTGAGCCATGTATGGGGTTACTTTCAGCTTTTCTCAGGTTAGTCAGGACTACATCAAGATCTTTTTCGACTTCACCTGCTTCTAAAGTGTTCACGTTGTCATCCTTCGATTTCCTCT
This sequence comes from Ceratitis rosa, assembly GCA_037013455.1. Classification (NCBI taxonomy): domain Eukaryota; kingdom Metazoa; phylum Arthropoda; class Insecta; order Diptera; family Tephritidae; genus Ceratitis; species Ceratitis rosa. Next base: position 561,104 of record JAWMAG010000016.1, on the reverse strand, counting down.
TCCTTAAGCAAAGGAAAACACTGCCCATACCCTACGACATCTTGCCATGCTCTGAGAAAGCAAGCCTCTTTGTTGATCTGGAGGATACAGCTCCTCCGTTGGCTTAGATATGTGGAGTGCCTTCCAATCCCTCGTAAGTATATTCGGGTTCTGTACCTGCAGCAATTGCAGAGCATCCTCAGATTTCACCACACACGGGATCCATACCATAGTCTTCGGGATCGCAGGAATCAAGGCCTTACCCACCACTACCAATTTGGAATCGCCTTCTCTTTGGAGGCTCGGAGCTACTCCCTTTAGCCAGTATAGCATTGTCGCATCGTTGCACTTGAGCAGCTTGACTCCACTGAGCCACCCTGAGTCATCGAATGACGGCATGGGTTTGCCTGGTGGCTCCTGCATACATTTAATCAACAGGCTTAGAAGCTCCTTCTCCACGGATTGTGGTTCTCGCCCACTCCAGACGCACTTTCTAACGTGAAGACAGATCAGCCACCGCTCTTAGCATTGTCACTATCCTCAGTGCCAAGCGGTCCACAACCTTGGTCTTTTTCTAGGGCTAAGAGCTCTTCCTCTCTCGTAGAGATCACCGAGGTGACGCTATCTACATCGGGGTCCTCGCTAACTACATTTCCCCTTAGGACTCTAGTGAGCGTCCTCCTGGATGCAGTTTCCTTATTTGTATTTTTGTGTATGTTTGTATTTATAATGTTCAAACGACACCCTGTCCGTCAAGGCGGACTTAGCAGTCAATTTAGTGTGTGGGGAAATCCATTGTCCACCGTAGTAGCGGTCCTTGCCACGTTATCACGCGCCCACTTGTCAAGTTGTGCTTTTTCCCTTGTGAGCATCCTTAGCTCACAGGATAGCATTGCAAAAAATAAAATAAAACTTCCATTTGTTTGAGGGCAAAACTATATATCAATCCAGTTTCCTCCAGTACTTTCCGCACTGTTCTTTGATATTTTCGTTTCAGAAAATGGCGACAAAAACGGCCGTACCCTTAGCCTCGTCAGCAGACAGAAAACTGCCTCCAGTGTAGACCCCGCCCCAAATACCTCCGCTTGCAAACGCCCGCCCTCCGCAATCGGAGAAAACACTACAGAATACGTTGGGTAACGCATATCTGCATCCCATCGTAAATTATTATGTAACTGCCGTGCGCGTCTGCTCACAGCATATCCGTGTGCCCCCTTACGCGCCAATCCCTATATCCGTTTTGGCCTAAATTTCGTTAGCCGACCGACTGCTTAGCGGCGGCCGTTCGAGCTAACGAAAATTAAATCTAAAACCTACAGCCCTCGAACGCGCACGGTGGACTTAAAACCGTGGACACTTCCACTTGAATTCAAAACTATCGAATTACATTTAATTAAATTTGCGAGTAGATATTGCAACGTGAAACTAGTGATTAAAGTATTGTCAAACACTGTTTAAAGTTAAACAATTAAAAATATTGTGAAATCGATTTAATAAGGAAAAAGTGTGTGTTTTTATGTAAAATCGAACATTCCGCAAAACATCAACTTTTCTGTATTTTTGTTCAGAAGTTTGATATTTATTTGCGTATCTAATATTTAAATATTAATACATGTTTGTTCACTATCAAATTCTATGTCTGTGCCTGCAGTCAATCGGGATAAGACGTCTGCGTTTCCATGAGCTGTTGTATTCCGATATAAAATATCAAATTGATGTGTCATGAGCGTGATAGCCCAGCGCTGCAGTCGATGCGCAGTCATAGTTGGAAGTTGTTATATTTGGATGAAAAATGCTACCAAACGGCTTATGATCTGTTAGTGTAAATTTACGTTAAGCTTCTGGGTATGCCGTTACAGTTGCTTGGCCATACTCAATTCCTACTCTTGCGACCACGTCGCGCACCTTGGAAACCTGAGCAACCCTTGTGCAAGATGCGGTTTGGTGTCGGATTTGTGGTGAGAGAGAGACTCCGTCGGAAACACTTGATTTTCGGCAGTGTCAGAACAAAAGCTGGTATCATGAGGAGTGTCGAGCTGCAGTGGAGAGAAACCACACTGCACACCTTGCAACCTTGCGATCAAACACAAGGCGCGCGGGGTGGGATAGATACGGAGAGCTGAAGATGAAAAGCAAGACGCATTTGCAGAAAAAAGAAAGAGGCCGAAATGCGTGAGTTTGAATAGCTTGAGAAGCTGGCCGACAAGAGTAGTGCTCGAAAATTCTATGAAAATATACGGCTACTGACGGAAGGTTCCAGGACCGGAGCAAACTATTGTAGATCCCAGAGGGGTGATCTAGTGAGGGATGCTCAGAGTATACTGAATTTATGAAGGGAACACTTCTCCAGTCTGCTGAATGGCACCGCAAATGAAACACCCGAACACCCGTTTTAGTAATTGATCAGCGCCAATAATCTAGTAGTCTTTCAAAAAGCTGAATTGTCAAAGACGGTTTGCAGTACCGAGAGAAACTTCTAGGAGCTAAATCGGCCTAGCGTCAGCGGTATCAATAGAATGATTCACTACGTTGGTCCTTCCAGATTTGTTTCCATCCTTGTCAGATATGTTAGAATATTTGTGGTGAAGTTATCCGGCTTAATACTTTTCTTTTCCGTGTCCTTTTTGCCAAAGGAATCGGCTTCAAGTAAATCTCTACAGGTGTTGGTGGCGTCGACCTCTCGACATAGACCCTACAGTTCTTCTTCGAAGTTTTGTTGGTCCGATGTAAAATTTTGGCTGCCTAGCACTATTTTTTTTTTTTTTTGATCACTCGCTTACTACTGTATGGGCCATTGTTACCATATCCTTTACAATTTATGAGACTATGAGTTTGTGTAACTCTGCCACATTCCCTATTGCGACTTTACATCTTACTTCTTTTTAACTTGCGAGTCTTCCCTAGTTGCCGTCCTCTACCTTGCTCCAAGCAACGGCCTTACTTTTTAGTTATCAGGCCTAGTCGAATGATGGTGTGCGATACGCCCGTATTTACAGCTAGTATTCGCTCCTTCCGGCAAATTCGTTTTAGTTTAACGACTGATTGGTTGATAGTTCATCTAACTCAGCCTGGCGTTTTCGCCACCATTCTTATCTTTTGAAACCCTTCTAGGATTCGTGTGTGAAGTGACCCAATTTTCCATAAGTGAAGCACTTCCCGACAATGATTTCTTTTCCGGTTTCTCAACTGCAAAGCTATGTAGACAGGCAGTTCGGCAGCAGCAGAAACTCCAGTGCGGGTGACGTACATCGAACAAGGTGAGTCAGGCAAAATGAAAAAAGGAAATCTAGTCCTCCCAAAAAAGTGATTAATGTTAAGAAGCATAACACTGTTGGCACCACTATCGATGCTGATGGTAATGCACTAAAAGGGAACAGATTTGCCCCGTTAAATGAAGAAGAGCCTATAATAGACCCAAAGGGTATTTCCACTATCGCCAAAACTAAACCTCCACCAAACTACTTACTCTTTACGAACATAGCCAAGATAATAGGTACCAACAATTTTCACATTGTACCTCTTAAAAAAGGAAATATAGATCAGACAAAAATACAAGTACACAGTGAAAAAGACTTTCTTGAAGTCGTTGTGTTTCTTTCTGCAAACAACAAGAGTTATAACTCTAACCAGTTGAAGAGTGCGAATGTCATGATTGTTGCAATTAAGGGAATTGAAGCCACTGTTGACTCAGTGACTCAGAAGCTCAGCTCAACTTAAGAAGAACGAAACGCTTCCAATTTAGGGTTTAAAATACCTTTTACATCGAAGAATCACGGTGAAGAAGCGCTCAAGCGTAATGGTCCCGTGCAATGCACAAACTGTCAGGAAATTGGTCACACAAAATCCTATTGTACTTTATGTACTGTCTGCGTAGCATGTGGGGATCTTCACCATTCTACCAAGTGCCCCTTGAATAAAATAGATGCAACACAAAAAAAGTATAGCCAACTTGTAAGGACCCCAAAATCTTAGATGTTGGAGCCCTTACAACAATTCAAGAAAATATATGTATGTACATGTAAACTTAATATGAATTCGAATATACATGTGCATACATGCATACATATTAATAACATTTTAAGTTTAACAAGTATTTATAAATATACATACATACATATATATAAATAATATTTTAAGTTAAACAAGTATTTATATATAGGTACACACATTTTATGAATTCCGTTTTACGCGTATTCGCTTTTTTCACTCGAAGAAACATGTTCAAACATGAATACGAACATGCATATATACATACACACACATAGCTTTAAGGAAAACTGTTCATAGTGATGAATTGTTGTTATAAAATAACATTCTGCCTGCGCGCAGAATAGTATAAAAGGCGAAGAAAATGCTAAAGTACACCGTGGGATCAACACCATCGGCAAACGTAGTGTCCCTGAGGGTTTTCACCTCACGAACACTTATTTATACTCCACTGAGGGTTTTTTACCTTACTGGAGCGAGGGTTAGTAGAGGGTTTTCACCTCCACAGCTCATACGAAGAAATTAAATACATGTTGTAGAAATATAATATAATGTATTAGAAACCTTGTATATATATTATTTATACCTAATAAATTTGTTGTAGCGAAAACAGCGTATTATTATTTTAGGAAACCCTTGTCAAGGCTGAGCTTTCCCCAGCCAAGTGCAAAACTCCGTTACAAACTGCGGTGGCAATCACACCACTAATTGTAAAGGTTGTCCGGTTTACAAAGATCTAAAATTCAAACTTGCTCAAGTTATACAGGTGAAACGGAACTAACTGCGATATACTACTTCTATTCCGACCCCTTCCAACCCACCTAGCTCAAATACTGGCAAAGTGAATTAAATAAACTGAATTCTAAACATTAAAGACGTTTTCATAAAATCCCGAGCAGGGCGAAGCAGCGATAGAACAGCAGAGCGAAGCAGCGACAACAGCAGCAGTACTGGCGACAGCGAAGAGCCGACCAAGCAGGATAACCGAATTTGTTTTGGGCAACAACAACAACATCAGTACAGCAGCTAAGTGTACCTATGTATATACATTTTTGTGTGCTCGAATAGCGGTGGGTACGTACTTATATTTATATATGTATATAATTTTATTTCAATAAATGGTTACGTTATGCAAATACAGTAGCGTGTAAAGGAATATTACAGTTGTATTAACAGTTTGTAAAACACTTTAGAGTAATATAAGTGAACCGCGACTTTGTTAAATATAATAGTTCAGTTTTGAAAAACCTTTTAGCACAAGTAAAGTAATTGCTTTTTTTGATTTGACACTTTGATTTTGATACCTTGCAAATAATTTGATTAATCGAGATTAAGTAAATCGCCACTTATTTAAATAATAATATTTTTATTAAATAATTATATATTTACTATAACACTTTTGTAAGACATGAACAAGGACGACATTTTAGCCTTGACAGTGGACGGACTTAAAGAACAACTGGAGGGCTTGGGATTAGAGATGACTGGACGAAAAGTGACACTGAGGGACCGAATCATGGAACACTTCGGACTGAATGTGAGCGATGGCGAAGATGATGACTTCGACGATGCAGCGAGTAGGCGTAGTGTGCGTAGGCCCGTGATCGACGTCCAACATTTACTCTAAGGGACATTGAGGATTCCCTACCCAAATTCAGTGGTTCTGGTCAGCCAACGTTAGAGCAGTGGTTGGAAGATTTTGAGGACAATGCGATGGCTGTACAGTGGAGCGATCTCCAAAAGTTTATTTACGCCAAGCAATTGTTAAAACGAAGTCAAACGGGGATTTGCACCTGGATTCTTTAAAATCTGCTCTGCGATCTGAGTTTGGCGTAAGCATGTCATCGGCAGAAAACACAATCTTCTTTGTAAGCGGCGACAACGACATGGCGAAGATCTCCGCGAGTATCTCTACGCGATTATGGAAATAGGCAAACCAATAAACTTGGATGACTCAAGCCTAATAGAGTATTTTATAGAAGGCATTGCGGACAGCCGGAACAACAAAAGCAAGCAGAAGAGAAGGGCAGCAAAATAGCTGGTGAACGCGATGGAGCGGGGCAGGTTGGAGTAGGTCCTGGAGAAGATCCAAAGGGGGGCAAGGCACTGGCCCGTAATTGCACTGGTGAAGATCATGGATACTTGGCAGTCGAAGATTAAGATTTCTTCTGCGAGGCAATTAAGGATGCGGTTAGAAAATGCCAGAATGCCAACGTAACTGGGAGTCACGGCGTGGAATGTTCTAGAACACATTGCGGAAGCGAAATGCGCGAGGGGTTCAGAGGATATCGCTAGAAGAATATGGAGTCCAGGACAAGATGAGTGTGGACGAACATGAGGCAGGAATAAGCCAGAAAGCCACAGAAAGACCTTCAAGTCAAATTGGCGAGTTGCAAGTAGAGTTTAGCGCATTGTGCATGACAGCGGAAACGGAAGAAGACAAAGAAGTCGAAATGGATCTGTCATGTTTAAGTGAGGTACAAAAGCAGACGGTACGTAGTATGATAGCAGCCTACAGGCCAGCTAAGTGCTCCTCGTCACCAGTAGAATTGAAGATCTTGCTGACGGATGAAATACCGGTATACGAAAGGCCAAGGAGAATGTCATGCACGGATTGACAGATAATCGACAAGCAAATAAGCATCATTCAACCGAGCAACTCGAGCTACGCGTCACCGGTGGTACTGGTATCAAAGAAAGATGGCAGCAAGCGTTTGTGTTGCGATTACCGACAATTGAACGAAAAAATCGTACGCGATAACTTTCCAATGCCAATGACCGACGACGTTATCGAACAGCTGTTATTAGCCAATGTTTTTACGACACTTGACTTAACGAACGGGTTCTTTCACGCCCCGGTAGAAGCAGATTCAAGGAGGTACACATCCTTCGTGACATATGGCCAATACGAATTCTTATACGTGCCATTTGGTATATCCAATTCGCCTGCAGTTTTTTCCAAATTTGCGTTCGCAGTTCTCTCCGAGCTGATACGAGACGAAACGGGAGTGATGTACACGGATGATTTGATTATACCTTCCCTTGACGAAGCTGAGGGCATTCGCAAGCTGCAGAGGGTACTGGAGATCGCGGAGAAAAGTGGATTGCGGATTAAGTGGAACAAGTGTCAACTCGTAAAGAGACAAGTTGATTTCCTCGGGTATATAATAACCAACAATACAATACGACCATCAGAAGCAAAGACATCCGCAATTAAAAACTTTCCTTTACCGGATGATAAGAAATCTCTTCAGAGATTCCTCGGTCTTACGTCGTACTTCAGGAGGTTTGTAGACAATTTTGCCATCATTGCCAAGCCGTTGTCAGATTTACTGAGGAAGGAGGTAAAGTTTGAAATGGGAGAAGACCAGTTGGTATCGTTTCAGCAGCTTAAACTGGCGTTGACATGTGCTCCAGTCTTGAGAATGTACAACCCGCGAGCGGCGACTGAAGTTCATACTGATGCGGGTATGGTGGGTTATGGCGCAATCCTATTGCAAAAGGACGTCGATAGTCAGGAGTATCATCCGGTCCAGTATATGACCCGCAAGAACAAGGTTTCCGAAGAAAAACTTCATTCCTACGAGCTAGAAGTGCTGGCTGTAGTTGAAGCACTAAAGAAGTGGTGAGTTTATCTGTTAGGCATTCGATTTAAAATCGTAAGAGAGTAAAACGCATTCACGATGACGATGAAGAAGAAGAACGTTCCTCTTCATGTTTCTCACTGGGCAATGTTCCTGCAAGATTTTAATTACGAAATAGAGCACCGTAGCGGCAGCAAGATGCGTCATGTCGACGCCTTAAGCAGAGTATCGTGTCTGGTTCGATGACTTCTACGTAAAGCACGACATCTTATGCAAAGATCCCGTCAAGGAACTCATAGTCGTACCATCAGCGATGGAGGAGGAGATAATTCGCATAGCGTACAAGCAGGGACACTTTTCAGCAAGATGCGTCATGTCGACGCCTTAAGCAGAGTATGGTGTCTGGTCCTCGAGGATTCACTGCGCCATCGGTTAAAGCAAATCCAACAGCAAGACGATAAAAGACGGATAAGAGCTATCCAAAAAGACTCGAAAGAGATGAGTTCGATGACTTGGAGATCATTCGCATAGCGCACAAGTAAGAACACTTTTCAGTGCGGAAGACTCAAGGTGCAGTTGAGAAAACGTTTTATATTCCGCAAATCAGCTCTAAAGTGCTCAAGGTCGTAAGAAGCTGTATACAATGTATAGTAACTGACGCGAAGGCAGGCAAGAAAGAAGGTTACCTGAATCCTATAAATAAAGAGGACATGCCCTCGCTACGTTCCATATCGACCATGTTGGACCAATGAAACTGACCAAGAAGGCCTAAAATTATATTTTGGTCGTTTTTGGGCGTTTGCCAAAATCGTTTGGCTCTACCCTACTAGGAATACGGACGCAGCAGCGGTGGTGGATCGTCTAAAGAAGCAATCAGCAGTCTTTGGAAACCCTAAACGCGTGATAACCGATAGGGGAACAGCTTTCACCTCTAGTCTCTTCAAAGATTACTGCGAAAGTGAAGCGATTGAACATTTATTGACAGCGACTGTCGTGCCGCGAGGAAACGGACAAGTGGAGAAAGTACATCGAGTGGTGGTACCCATGATAGCAAAGCTGAGCCATGAAAACTCTGGAAGATGGTACGCTCAAGTGAATCGCGCTCAGCAATTCATCAACAGTATGCCGCCACGTAGCACAACAATGTCACCATTCAGAATACTGGCCGGACTGGATATGCGAACGCCAGGAATTCCACAACTGCAAGAGTTACTGGAGAACGATCATATCAGGGAGGTAGACGTGGAGCGCGCCGTGAAGCACGAGACAACATAGCCACCATCCAACGTGAAAATCGAAGGGCGTACGATAAACGTCGGAAGATTGAGATGGAGTATGCCGTCGACAAGCTAGTAGCCATCAAGCGAACACAGTACGGAAGCTGATTCAAACTGAAACCCAAATATCTAGGACCATACAAGATAGCGAAAATCATGCGACGAGGGCGATACGTGGTGAAAAAAGTTGGTGACCATGAAGGCCCAGGACGCACAGTGACTGTGGCCGAATATATAAAGAAATGGGAGTGAAACTAAAGACTATTAGTTTAGTTTTTATTATAAATTTATTATTTTAACTTAACACAATATTATAATTCAACAACTGTTTCTTTTGTCTGATGAGTTACTACTAAAAACCTAGTCTCTCCGACATTGACCGAGAGCTGAACTCAATACTTAAAACCGTTTATATATTGCTAATAAAAGTCAAAGTATTGAGTTTAGCATTAGGGTATGTCACTCCTCCCATCTTCAAATCGTGCAATGTCCTCATTGCAATATTTATTTTTTTTTTACAAATCAAAATTTTCAAAAGGCAAAAAATTTCACATATCTTCTAAGTTATTTTTAACGTATAACAAATATTTTTACTTTTAATTTTCTTAGTAAGCTAATGAAATAATAATAGATAATAACAAGGGTATTTAAATGTAAACAACAAATCTTGTTTTTATATGTTAAGTAATTTTAGTTAGTTTTCTTTTTTCTTTTAAATTGGTTCTTATATTTTCTTACATTTTGGCTTTTAAACTTAACAATATGATGTTCTCCATCCTCTTCAGTTTGGATGAGACTAACCTTTTTATACGGATTACTCATTTTATCTAATCGTTTTCTCGAAACTTCTGCATTTACAAAATTTGTGTCGATATCTTTTTCTTGCCTCTTTTTATTTGCGTTATTGATTCTTCGTTCTTTAATAACTTGAGGATCATGTTTTGGTGACTCTTTATTAAAAAAAATGTTATATGGAATTTCATTAGTGGTAGAGTGAACTATAACATGGTTATAAGTATAAAGTGCTTGTTCAATTTCTAAATATTTTAGTTCTTTGTCACCTGAAGTATTGATTATTCTAAGTTTTTCATTTAAAGTTTTATGCAACCGCTCAATGTCACCAATACCGGTTTTACCAGTTGTTACTTCCACTGCTATATTTAATAAGTTACACCATTGTTTAATATTTACATTATTTATACCTTGATCTTGGTCGACTTTTAAAGTCTTTGGAGGGCCCATACAATTAAAGATTTTAAGCAAAGCCTTTTTCGTCTCCAACCAATTTAGTGCTTTAACTTTTTCTACCATAGCAAATTTAGAGAACAAATCAATACAAGTTAAATAACTTTCATTATTCCATTTCCAAAAATCTACAACAAATTTTTCCCGAATTTCGTATATTGGAGGGGTAATTTTAAATGGCAACCTGTTAGAAATATGATCATTTTTACAATGATTACACAGTTCACATTCATTTATTATTTTAGTGATCTCTTTAAGATAATTAGGATAGTAATACTGTAATTTAAAACATTTTGCAACCTTTTCAATACCTTGATGAAGTCCACGGAAATGAATTTCAAGTACTTTACTTTTAAAGTTCGCGAAATTTGTGATATTTTCCAATTCTTTTGTACATCGATAAACTTTGTTACGACTTGTTATTAATGTTTTATATACGTTTTGAAATTGTAAAAAATCTTCATCGTTGGGCATAAATATTGTTGTATTCTTTTTTAGTAAATAAGTTTTAATGATTTGTTTAATATAGTCGATTGTTAGTTCTTTGTAAGTTATCACTGTTAGATTATTTGAAAATATTTTGAATGTTGTAGTAGAATTTTTACAATCTCTTATTAATTTAATTTGATTTTTAAATACATTCAATGGCCGCTCAGTAATTTTAAAGAAACTTTCATTATCTTCATCGGCGGAGTGAATAGTGTCTATACTAGACTCAGATTCTTCATTGAAATTACACTCCTTAATTTTGATACGAGATAAAGCATCTGCCACGTGATTTTCTTTTCCTGATATATATTTAATGTCGAAGTCGAATTCATTAAGTCGAATCTTCCATCTTTGCAGTTTAGAATTTGGTTCCCTTAAATTATGGAGCCACTGCAGTGGTCTATGATCACTATTTATTAAAAATTTTCTTCCGTATAAATAAGGTCTAAAATATTTTGTGGCCCATACCATAGCCAGAAGCTCTTTTTCGGTAGCTGAGTAGTGCAACTCATGTTCGTTGAGCGTGCGACTAGCAAAGCAAATATGATGTCCTTGTTGACTTAAAACTGCCCCCAGTGCCACATTTGATGCATCAGTGGTTAAGGTAAATGACTTCTCATAGTTCGGGTATGCTAGAATCGGGTCACTTGTAATCAAAATTTTTATAGTGTTGATAGCTTCTTCGTACTTTTTATCTGCGCTATTTATTTTATTGCCCTTTTTTAGGCAGTTAGTTAATGGTTTAGTAATTTCTGAAAAGTTTCGAATGAATTTCCGATAAAATCCAGCTAAACCGAGGAATTGTTTTATTTCCTTCTCCGTTTTAGGAATAGGATAATTTAAAATTGCTTGCACCTTATTAGGATTAGGCTTAATGCCTGCTGGCGTTATGACATGACCGAGAAATTCCGTTTCCCTTTTGAAAAATTCACATTTATCCATCTGAATTTTCAGATTTGCATCATTTAGTCTACGAAATACTCTCTCTAGTGACTCTAAGTGTTCCTGTAGTGACGTATTAAAAACTACGATGTCGTCTAAATAAACCAAGCAGTCTTTTCCTATTAACCCTTCCAAAACTGTATTCATCAGCCTTTGGAAAGTGGCTGGTGCATTTTTAAGGTCAAATGGCATTCTTAAAAATTCAAAATGTCCACTTTGGGTAGAAAAGGCTGTTTTTTTTCTATCCGCAGGGTCCATTTCAATTTGGTGGAAGCCTTGCGCCAAATCAATTGTGGAAAAATACATACACCTACCCAATTTTTCTAGAATTTCTTCCATGTTTGGGATAGGATACCGGTCATCTATGGTAATTGTATTTAGCTTACGGAAGTCGACAACGATTCTCCATTTCTCTTTTCCTGAGGCATCAGGCTTTTTTGGTACCACCCAAATTGGTGCTGAATATGGAGAATCGCTATGTGAAATGATTCGTTGTTTTAGCATCTCTTCTATTTGTCTGTTTACTTCTATTTTATGAATTTCAGGATACCTATAAGATTTAACGTATATAGGATCTTCGTGAACAGTTTTTATTCTATGTTTTATTTTATGCGTGAAAGTGAGTTTGTCCCCTTCTTTATAAAAAATGTTTTTAAATTTACCCAAGAGTTTTTCTAATTTGTGTAACTCTTCCGTGTTTAAGTGTTCAAGTCTAAGATTATTATCATTAATATTATTGTTTTGATTTATGTTTGAATCTAAAAAATAATTATCGAAATTACCACCCACGAATTTATAACGAATGCCATTCATATGTATTATGGAGTTTTCTAAGTCGATTTTAGTTTTAAGTAGCTGGAGCACATCAAAGCCGAGTAGTCCGTCGTAATTATTAGAAAAGTTGTAAATGAAAAACGTTAACTTTTGCATGTGTTCGCCGCTAAACACTTCCTGAATTTTGTTCAGTAACACTTTTCCGGTTGCTGTTGTTAATGTTATTGGTTTAACATGTATGATCTTTTCGCTAAACATTCCAGGTTTTATCAAGCTAACAGACGAGCCTGTGTCAACTAAAAATTTAAAATGTCTTGTGTTTAATGTCAAGTTGATGGTGGGTAGTCCTCCGAGGCTGTTAAAAGAAAATTTGATGGATCCTGTTCCATTGGTTCAGGATAACCAAAACGCCTGAGTCGAGACTGATTTGAACCTTGATTACCTCTTTGTTGTGAATTAGTTAAATTTCTGTTAGAGTAAATGTTAGTAGAATTGAAAGGAGTATGTTTGACTTGAGATAAATTATTATGTGGCAAATTGTCTTGGCGATAGCTGTAGTCATTAGAATGATTAAAGTATGGTTCGTTTCTTAAATAATTATTATAACTGGAATGGACTGGGAATCGATTAATATTAGTTGCAAAATGTTCCACATTACTAGTATTTCTATTCACATAATGTGGTCGATTTAGATTTGAGTTATTTTTTTGAATTGACTTATTCTCATATAGTTTTTTATCATCTTCAAATACATTATTTTCTTTCAATATTTTTATTGCTGCCTTAAGATCAGTAGCAAGGTTTGCATTTACTAATGCTGTTAAAAAATTTGGCAATTCTCGTTTTAGTGTTTTTAGGCTTATTTGATCTAGCTCGTTATATAAAAATGTTTTAGTGGAATTACATTCATCTTTCAATTTAATGGCATCTTTAACCCTACAAACTTCGGTATTTATTTCCTCGCACAATAATCTTACGCTATTTTTAAATTTGATATTACTTATTTCTAAAATTAGAGTTGAAACTGGTGTGTGTTCTCCAAATTCATCGATAAGCAACTGCCTTAACGTTGTCCAGTCTGTTGGTTGTTCTCGCCTGACCACATCTAGAGCAGCACCTCTTAGTGTTCGTATTACGCAATTTAAATAAAATGATTTGGTTTCTTCTGTCATTATTCTTTGTAAGCGGCGACAACGACATGGCGAAGATCTCCGCGAGTATCTCTACGCGATTATGGAAATAGGCAAACCAATAAACTTGGATGACTCAAGCCTAATAGAGTATTTTATAGAAGGCATTGCGGACAGCCGGAACAACAAAAGCAAGCAGAAGAGAAGGGCAGCAAAATAGCTGGTGAACGCGATGGAGCGGGGCAGGTTGGAGTAGGTCCTGGAGAAGATCCAAAGGGGGGCAAGGCACTGGCCCGTAATTGCACTGGTGAAGATCATGGATACTTGGCAGTCGAAGATTAAGATTTCTTCTGCGAGGCAATTAAGGATGCGGTTAGAAAATGCCAGAATGCCAACGTAACTGGGAGTCACGGCGTGGAATGTTCTAGAACACATTGCGGAAGCGAAATGCGCGAGGGGTTCAGAGGATATCGCTAGAAGAATATGGAGTCCAGGACAAGATGAGTGTGGACGAACATGAGGCAGGAATAAGCCAGAAAGCCACAGAAAGACCTTCAAGTCAAATTGGCGAGTTGCAAGTAGAGTTTAGCGCATTGTGCATGACAGCGGAAACGGAAGAAGACAAAGAAGTCGAAATGGATCTGTCATGTTTAAGTGAGGTACAAAAGCAGACGGTACGTAGTATGATAGCAGCCTACAGGCCAGCTAAGTGCTCCTCGTCACCAGTAGAATTGAAGATCTTGCTGACGGATGAAATACCGGTATACGAAAGGCCAAGGAGAATGTCATGCACGGATTGACAGATAATCGACAAGCAAATAAGCATCATTCAACCGAGCAACTCGAGCTACGCGTCACCGGTGGTACTGGTATCAAAGAAAGATGGCAGCAAGCGTTTGTGTTGCGATTACCGACAATTGAACGAAAAAATCGTACGCGATAACTTTCCAATGCCAATGACCGACGACGTTATCGAACAGCTGTTATTAGCCAATGTTTTTACGACACTTGACTTAACGAACGGGTTCTTTCACGCCCCGGTAGAAGCAGATTCAAGGAGGTACACATCCTTCGTGACATATGGCCAATACGAATTCTTATACGTGCCATTTGGTATATCCAATTCGCCTGCAGTTTTTTCCAAATTTGCGTTCGCAGTTCTCTCCGAGCTGATACGAGACGAAACGGGAGTGATGTACACGGATGATTTGATTATACCTTCCCTTGACGAAGCTGAGGGCATTCGCAAGCTGCAGAGGGTACTGGAGATCGCGGAGAAAAGTGGATTGCGGATTAAGTGGAACAAGTGTCAACTCGTAAAGAGACAAGTTGATTTCCTCGGGTATATAATAACCAACAATACAATACGACCATCAGAAGCAAAGACATCCGCAATTAAAAACTTTCCTTTACCGGATGATAAGAAATCTCTTCAGAGATTCCTCGGTCTTACGTCGTACTTCAGGAGGTTTGTAGACAATTTTGCCATCATTGCCAAGCCGTTGTCAGATTTACTGAGGAAGGAGGTAAAGTTTGAAATGGGAGAAGACCAGTTGGTATCGTTTCAGCAGCTTAAACTGGCGTTGACATGTGCTCCAGTCTTGAGAATGTACAACCCGCGAGCGGCGACTGAAGTTCATACTGATGCGGGTATGGTGGGTTATGGCGCAATCCTATTGCAAAAGGACGTCGATAGTCAGGAGTATCATCCGGTCCAGTATATGACCCGCAAGAACAAGGTTTCCGAAGAAAAACTTCATTCCTACGAGCTAGAAGTGCTGGCTGTAGTTGAAGCACTAAAGAAGTGGTGAGTTTATCTGTTAGGCATTCGATTTAAAATCGTAAGAGAGTAAAACGCATTCACGATGACGATGAAGAAGAAGAACGTTCCTCTTCATGTTTCTCACTGGGCAATGTTCCTGCAAGATTTTAATTACGAAATAGAGCACCGTAGCGGCAGCAAGATGCGTCATGTCGACGCCTTAAGCAGAGTATCGTGTCTGGTTCGATGACTTCTACGTAAAGCACGACATCTTATGCAAAGATCCCGTCAAGGAACTCATAGTCGTACCATCAGCGATGGAGGAGGAGATAATTCGCATAGCGTACAAGCAGGGACACTTTTCAGCAAGATGCGTCATGTCGACGCCTTAAGCAGAGTATGGTGTCTGGTCCTCGAGGATTCACTGCGCCATCGGTTAAAGCAAATCCAACAGCAAGACGATAAAAGACGGATAAGAGCTATCCAAAAAGACTCGAAAGAGATGAGTTCGATGACTTGGAGATCATTCGCATAGCGCACAAGTAAGAACACTTTTCAGTGCGGAAGACTCAAGGTGCAGTTGAGAAAACGTTTTATATTCCGCAAATCAGCTCTAAAGTGCTCAAGGTCGTAAGAAGCTGTATACAATGTATAGTAACTGACGCGAAGGCAGGCAAGAAAGAAGGTTACCTGAATCCTATAAATAAAGAGGACATGCCCTCGCTACGTTCCATATCGACCATGTTGGACCAATGAAACTGACCAAGAAGGCCTAAAATTATATTTTGGTCGTTTTTGGGCGTTTGCCAAAATCGTTTGGCTCTACCCTACTAGGAATACGGACGCAGCAGCGGTGGTGGATCGTCTAAAGAAGCAATCAGCAGTCTTTGGAAACCCTAAACGCGTGATAACCGATAGGGGAACAGCTTTCACCTCTAGTCTCTTCAAAGATTACTGCGAAAGTGAAGCGATTGAACATTTATTGACAGCGACTGTCGTGCCGCGAGGAAACGGACAAGTGGAGAAAGTACATCGAGTGGTGGTACCCATGATAGCAAAGCTGAGCCATGAAAACTCTGGAAGATGGTACGCTCAAGTGAATCGCGCTCAGCAATTCATCAACAGTATGCCGCCACGTAGCACAACAATGTCACCATTCAGAATACTGGCCGGACTGGATATGCGAACGCCAGGAATTCCACAACTGCAAGAGTTACTGGAGAACGATCATATCAGGGAGGTAGACGTGGAGCGCGCCGTGAAGCACGAGACAACATAGCCACCATCCAACGTGAAAATCGAAGGGCGTACGATAAACGTCGGAAGATTGAGATGGAGTATGCCGTCGACAAGCTAGTAGCCATCAAGCGAACACAGTACGGAAGCTGATTCAAACTGAAACCCAAATATCTAGGACCATACAAGATAGCGAAAATCATGCGACGAGGGCGATACGTGGTGAAAAAAGTTGGTGACCATGAAGGCCCAGGACGCACAGTGACTGTGGCCGAATATATAAAGAAATGGGAGTGAAATTAAAGACTATTAGTTTAGTTTTTATTATAAATTTATTATTTTAACTTAACACAATATTATAATTCAACAACTGTTTCTTTTGTCTGATGAGTTACTACTAAAAACCTAGTCTCTCCGACATTGACCGAGAGCTGAACTCAATACTTAAAACCGTTTATATATTGCTAATAAAAGTCAAAGTATTGAGTTTAGCATTAGGGTATGTCACTCCTCCCATCTTCAAATCGTGCAATGTCCTCATTGCAATATTTATTTTTTTTTTACAAATCAAAATTTTCAAAAGGCAAAAAATTTCACATATCTTCTAAGTTATTTTTAACGTATAACAAATATTTTTACTTTTAATTTTCTTAGTAAGCTAATGAAATAATAATAGATAATAACAAGGGTATTTAAATGTAAACAACAAATCTTGTTTTTATATGTTAAGTAATTTTAGTTAGTTTTCTTTTTTCTTTTAAATTGGTTCTTATATTTTCTTACATTTTGGCTTTTAAACTTAACAATATGATGTTCTCCATCCTCTTCAGTTTGGATGAGACTAACCTTTTTATACGGATTACTCATTTTATCTAATCGTTTTCTCGAAACTTCTGCATTTACAAAATTTGTGTCGATATCTTTTTCTTGCCTCTTTTTATTTGCGTTATTGATTCTTCGTTCTTTAATAACTTGAGGATCATGTTTTGGTGACTCTTTATTAAAAAAAATGTTATATGGAATTTCATTAGTGGTAGAGTGAACTATAACATGGTTATAAGTATAAAGTGCTTGTTCAATTTCTAAATATTTTAGTTCTTTGTCACCTGAAGTATTGATTATTCTAAGTTTTTCATTTAAAGTTTTATGCAACCGCTCAATGTCACCAATACCGGTTTTACCAGTTGTTACTTCCACTGCTATATTTAATAAGTTACACCATTGTTTAATATTTACATTATTTATACCTTGATCTTGGTCGACTTTTAAAGTCTTTGGAGGGCCCATACAATTAAAGATTTTAAGCAAAGCCTTTTTCGTCTCCAACCAATTTAGTGCTTTAACTTTTTCTACCATAGCAAATTTAGAGAACAAATCAATACAAGTTAAATAACTTTCATTATTCCATTTCCAAAAATCTACAACAAATTTTTCCCGAATTTCGTATATTGGAGGGGTAATTTTAAATGGCAACCTGTTAGAAATATGATCATTTTTACAATGATTACACAGTTCACATTCATTTATTATTTTAGTGATCTCTTTAAGATAATTAGGATAGTAATACTGTAATTTAAAACATTTTGCAACCTTTTCAATACCTTGATGAAGTCCACGGAAATGAATTTCAAGTACTTTACTTTTAAAGTTCGCGAAATTTGTGATATTTTCCAATTCTTTTGTACATCGATAAACTTTGTTACGACTTGTTATTAATGTTTTATATACGTTTTGAAATTGTAAAAAATCTTCATCGTTGGGCATAAATATTGTTGTATTCTTTTTTAGTAAATAAGTTTTAATGATTTGTTTAATATAATCGATTGTTAGTTCTTTGTAAGTTATCACTGTTAGATTATTTGAAAATATTTTGAATGTTGTAGTAGAATTTTTACAATCTCTTATTAATTTAATTTGATTTTTAAATACATTCAATGGCCGCTCAGTAATTTTAAAGAAACTTTCATTATCTTCATCGGCGGAGTGAATAGTGTCTATACTAGACTCAGATTCTTCATTGAAATTACACTCCTTAATTTTGATACGAGATAAAGCATCTGCCACGTGATTTTCTTTTCCTGATATATATTTAATGTCGAAGTCGAATTCATTAAGTCGAATCTTCCATCTTTGCAGTTTAGAATTTGGTTCCCTTAAATTATGGAGCCACTGCAGTGGTCTATGATCACTATTTATTAAAAATTTTCTTCCGTATAAATAAGGTCTAAAATATTTTGTGGCCCATACCATAGCCAGAAGCTCTTTTTCGGTAGCTGAGTAGTGCAACTCATGTTCGTTGAGCGTGCGACTAGCAAAGCAAATATGATGTCCTTGTTGACTTAAAACTGCCCCCAGTGCCACATTTGATGCATCAGTGGTTAAGGTAAATGACTTCTCATAGTTCGGGTATGCTAGAATCGGGTCACTTGTAATCAAAATTTTTATAGTGTTGATAGCTTCTTCGTACTTTTTATCTGCGCTATTTATTTTATTGCCCTTTTTTAGGCAGTTAGTTAATGGTTTAGTAATTTCTGAAAAGTTTCGAATGAATTTCCGATAAAATCCAGCTAAACCGAGGAATTGTTTTATTTCCTTCTCCGTTTTAGGAATAGGATAATTTAAAATTGCTTGCACCTTATTAGGATTAGGCTTAATGCCTGCTGGCGTTATGACATGACCGAGAAATTCCGTTTCCCTTTTGAAAAATTCACATTTATCCATCTGAATTTTCAGATTTGCATCATTTAGTCTACGAAATACTCTCTCTAGTGACTCTAAGTGTTCCTGTAGTGACGTATTAAAAACTACGATGTCGTCTAAATAAACCAAGCAGTCTTTTCCTATTAACCCTTCCAAAACTGTATTCATCAGCCTTTGGAAAGTGGCTGGTGCATTTTTAAGGTCAAATGGCATTCTTAAAAATTCAAAATGTCCACTTTGGGTAGAAAAGGCTGTTTTTTTTCTATCCGCAGGGTCCATTTCAATTTGGTGGAAGCCTTGCGCCAAATCAATTGTGGAAAAATACATACACCTACCCAATTTTTCTAGAATTTCTTCCATGTTTGGGATAGGATACCGGTCATCTATGGTAATTGTATTTAGCTTACGGAAGTCGACAACGATTCTCCATTTCTCTTTTCCTGAGGCATCAGGCTTTTTTGGTACCACCCAAATTGGTGCTGAATATGGAGAATCGCTATGTGAAATGATTCGTTGTTTTAGCATCTCTTCTATTTGTCTGTTTACTTCTATTTTATGAATTTCAGGATACCTATAAGATTTAACGTATATAGGATCTTCGTGAACAGTTTTTATTCTATGTTTTATTTTATGCGTGAAAGTGAGTTTGTCCCCTTCTTTATAAAAAATGTTTTTAAATTTACCCAAGAGTTTTTCTAATTTGTGTAACTCTTCCGTGTTTAAGTGTTCAAGTCTAAGATTATTATCATTAATATTATTGTTTTGATTTATGTTTGAATCTAAAAAATAATTATCGAAATTACCACCCACGAATTTATAACGAATGCCATTCATATGTATTATGGAGTTTTCTAAGTCGATTTTAGTTTTAAGTAGCTGGAGCACATCAAAGCCGAGTAGTCCGTCGTAATTATTAGAAAAGTTGTAAATGAAAAACGTTAACTTTTGCATGTGTTCGCCGCTAAACACTTCCTGAATTTTGTTCAGTAACACTTTTCCGGTTGCTGTTGTTAATGTTATTGGTTTAACATGTATGATCTTTTCGCTAAACATTCCAGGTTTTATCAAGCTAACAGACGAGCCTGTGTCAACTAAAAATTTAAAATGTCTTGTGTTTAATGTCAAGTTGATGGTGGGTAGTCCTCCGAGGCTGTTAAAAGAAAATTTGATGGATCCTGTTCCATTGGTTCAGGATAACCAAAACGCCTGAGTCGAGACTGATTTGAACCTTGATTACCTCTTTGTTGTGAATTAGTTAAATTTCTGTTAGAGTAAATGTTAGTAGAATTGAAAGGAGTATGTTTGACTTGAGATAAATTATTATGTGGCAAATTGTCTTGGCGATAGCTGTAGTCATTAGAATGATTAAAGTATGGTTCGTTTCTTAAATAATTATTATAACTGGAATGGACTGGGAATCGATTAATATTAGTTGCAAAATGTTCCACATTACTAGTATTTCTATTCACATAATGTGGTCGATTTAGATTTGAGTTATTTTTTTGAATTGACTTATTCTCATATAGTTTTTTATCATCTTCAAATACATTATTTTCTTTCAATATTTTTATTGCTGCCTTAAGATCAGTAGCAAGGTTTGCATTTACTAATGCTGTTAAAAAATTTGGCAATTCTCGTTTTAGTGTTTTTAGGCTTATTTGATCTAGCTCGTTATATAAAAATGTTTTAGTGGAATTACATTCATCTTTCAATTTAATGGCATCTTTAACCCTACAAACTTCGGTATTTATTTCCTCGCACAATAATCTTACGCTATTTTTAAATTTGATATTACTTATTTCTAAAATTAGAGTTGAAACTGGTGTGTGTTCTCCAAATTCATCGATAAGCAACTGCCTTAACGTTGTCCAGTCTGTTGGTTGTTCTCGCCTGACCACATCTAGAGCAGCACCTCTTAGTGTTCGTATTACGCAATTTAAATAAAATGATTTGGTTTCTTCTGTCATTATTCTTTGTAAGCGGCGACAACGACATGGCGAAGATCTCCGCGAGTATCTCTACGCGATTATGGAAATAGGCAAACCAATAAACTTGGATGACTCAAGCCTAATAGAGTATTTTATAGAAGGCATTGCGGACAGCCGGAACAACAAAAGCAAGCAGAAGAGAAGGGCAGCAAAATAGCTGGTGAACGCGATGGAGCGGGGCAGGTTGGAGTAGGTCCTGGAGAAGATCCAAAGGGGGGCAAGGCACTGGCCCGTAATTGCACTGGTGAAGATCATGGATACTTGGCAGTCGAAGATTAAGATTTCTTCTGCGAGGCAATTAAGGATGCGGTTAGAAAATGCCAGAATGCCAACGTAACTGGGAGTCACGGCGTGGAATGTTCTAGAACACATTGCGGAAGCGAAATGCGCGAGGGGTTCAGAGGATATCGCTAGAAGAATATGGAGTCCAGGACAAGATGAGTGTGGACGAACATGAGGCAGGAATAAGCCAGAAAGCCACAGAAAGACCTTCAAGTCAAATTGGCGAGTTGCAAGTAGAGTTTAGCGCATTGTGCATGACAGCGGAAACGGAAGAAGACAAAGAAGTCGAAATGGATCTGTCATGTTTAAGTGAGGTACAAAAGCAGACGGTACGTAGTATGATAGCAGCCTACAGGCCAGCTAAGTGCTCCTCGTCACCAGTAGAATTGAAGATCTTGCTGACGGATGAAATACCGGTATACGAAAGGCCAAGGAGAATGTCATGCACGGATTGACAGATAATCGACAAGCAAATAAGCATCATTCAACCGAGCAACTCGAGCTACGCGTCACCGGTGGTACTGGTATCAAAGAAAGATGGCAGCAAGCGTTTGTGTTGCGATTACCGACAATTGAACGAAAAAATCGTACGCGATAACTTTCCAATGCCAATGACCGACGACGTTATCGAACAGCTGTTATTAGCCAATGTTTTTACGACACTTGACTTAACGAACGGGTTCTTTCACGCCCCGGTAGAAGCAGATTCAAGGAGGTACACATCCTTCGTGACATATGGCCAATACGAATTCTTATACGTGCCATTTGGTATATCCAATTCGCCTGCAGTTTTTTCCAAATTTGCGTTCGCAGTTCTCTCCGAGCTGATACGAGACGAAACGGGAGTGATGTACACGGATGATTTGATTATACCTTCCCTTGACGAAGCTGAGGGCATTCGCAAGCTGCAGAGGGTACTGGAGATCGCGGAGAAAAGTGGATTGCGGATTAAGTGGAACAAGTGTCAACTCGTAAAGAGACAAGTTGATTTCCTCGGGTATATAATAACCAACAATACAATACGACCATCAGAAGCAAAGACATCCGCAATTAAAAACTTTCCTTTACCGGATGATAAGAAATCTCTTCAGAGATTCCTCGGTCTTACGTCGTACTTCAGGAGGTTTGTAGACAATTTTGCCATCATTGCCAAGCCGTTGTCAGATTTACTGAGGAAGGAGGTAAAGTTTGAAATGGGAGAAGACCAGTTGGTATCGTTTCAGCAGCTTAAACTGGCGTTGACATGTGCTCCAGTCTTGAGAATGTACAACCCGCGAGCGGCGACTGAAGTTCATACTGATGCGGGTATGGTGGGTTATGGCGCAATCCTATTGCAAAAGGACGTCGATAGTCAGGAGTATCATCCGGTCCAGTATATGACCCGCAAGAACAAGGTTTCCGAAGAAAAACTTCATTCCTACGAGCTAGAAGTGCTGGCTGTAGTTGAAGCACTAAAGAAGTGGTGAGTTTATCTGTTAGGCATTCGATTTAAAATCGTAAGAGAGTAAAACGCATTCACGATGACGATGAAGAAGAAGAACGTTCCTCTTCATGTTTCTCACTGGGCAATGTTCCTGCAAGATTTTAATTACGAAATAGAGCACCGTAGCGGCAGCAAGATGCGTCATGTCGACGCCTTAAGCAGAGTATCGTGTCTGGTTCGATGACTTCTACGTAAAGCACGACATCTTATGCAAAGATCCCGTCAAGGAACTCATAGTCGTACCATCAGCGATGGAGGAGGAGATAATTCGCATAGCGTACAAGCAGGGACACTTTTCAGCAAGATGCGTCATGTCGACGCCTTAAGCAGAGTATGGTGTCTGGTCCTCGAGGATTCACTGCGCCATCGGTTAAAGCAAATCCAACAGCAAGACGATAAAAGACGGATAAGAGCTATCCAAAAAGACTCGAAAGAGATGAGTTCGATGACTTGGAGATCATTCGCATAGCGCACAAGTAAGAACACTTTTCAGTGCGGAAGACTCAAGGTGCAGTTGAGAAAACGTTTTATATTCCGCAAATCAGCTCTAAAGTGCTCAAGGTCGTAAGAAGCTGTATACAATGTATAGTAACTGACGCGAAGGCAGGCAAGAAAGAAGGTTACCTGAATCCTATAAATAAAGAGGACATGCCCTCGCTACGTTCCATATCGACCATGTTGGACCAATGAAACTGACCAAGAAGGCCTAAAATTATATTTTGGTCGTTTTTGGGCGTTTGCCAAAATCGTTTGGCTCTACCCTACTAGGAATACGGACGCAGCAGCGGTGGTGGATCGTCTAAAGAAGCAATCAGCAGTCTTTGGAAACCCTAAACGCGTGATAACCGATAGGGGAACAGCTTTCACCTCTAGTCTCTTCAAAGATTACTGCGAAAGTGAAGCGATTGAACATTTATTGACAGCGACTGTCGTGCCGCGAGGAAACGGACAAGTGGAGAAAGTACATCGAGTGGTGGTACCCATGATAGCAAAGCTGAGCCATGAAAACTCTGGAAGATGGTACGCTCAAGTGAATCGCGCTCAGCAATTCATCAACAGTATGCCGCCACGTAGCACAACAATGTCACCATTCAGAATACTGGCCGGACTGGATATGCGAACGCCAGGAATTCCACAACTGCAAGAGTTACTGGAGAACGATCATATCAGGGAGGTAGACGTGGAGCGCGCCGTGAAGCACGAGACAACATAGCCACCATCCAACGTGAAAATCGAAGGGCGTACGATAAACGTCGGAAGATTGAGATGGAGTATGCCGTCGACAAGCTAGTAGCCATCAAGCGAACACAGTACGGAAGCTGATTCAAACTGAAACCCAAATATCTAGGACCATACAAGATAGCGAAAATCATGCGACGAGGGCGATACGTGGTGAAAAAAGTTGGTGACCATGAAGGCCCAGGACGCACAGTGACTGTGGCCGAATATATAAAGAAATGGGAGTGAAATTAAAGACTATTAGTTTAGTTTTTATTATAAATTTATTATTTTAACTTAACACAATATTATAATTCAACAACTGTTTCTTTTGTCTGATGAGTTACTACTAAAAACCTAGTCTCTCCGACATTGACCGAGAGCTGAACTCAATACTTAAAACCGTTTATATATTGCTAATAAAAGTCAAAGTATTGAGTTTAGCATTAGGGTATGTCACTCCTCCCATCTTCAAATCGTGCAATGTCCTCATTGCAATATTTATTTTTTTTTTACAAATCAAAATTTTCAAAAGGCAAAAAATTTCACATATCTTCTAAGTTATTTTTAACGTATAACAAATATTTTTACTTTTAATTTTCTTAGTAAGCTAATGAAATAATAATAGATAATAACAAGGGTATTTAAATGTAAACAACAAATCTTGTTTTTATATGTTAAGTAATTTTAGTTAGTTTTCTTTTTTCTTTTAAATTGGTTCTTATATTTTCTTACATTTTGGCTTTTAAACTTAACAATATGATGTTCTCCATCCTCTTCAGTTTGGATGAGACTAACCTTTTTATACGGATTACTCATTTTATCTAATCGTTTTCTCGAAACTTCTGCATTTACAAAATTTGTGTCGATATCTTTTTCTTGCCTCTTTTTATTTGCGTTATTGATTCTTCGTTCTTTAATAACTTGAGGATCAAGACTCTTTATTAAAAAAAATGTTATATGGAATTTCATTAGTGGTAGAGTGAACTATAACATGGTTATAAGTATAAAGTGCTTGTTCAATTTCTAAATATTTTAGTTCTTTGTCACCTGAAGTATTGATTATTCTAAGTTTTTCATTTAAAGTTTTATGCAACCGCTCAATGTCACCAATACCGGTTTTACCAGTTGTTACTTCCACTGCTATATTTAATAAGTTACACCATTGTTTAATATTTACATTATTTATACCTTGATCTTGGTCGACTTTTAAAGTCTTTGGAGGGCCCATACAATTAAAGATTTTAAGCAAAGCCTTTTTCGTCTCCAACCAATTTAGTGCTTTAACTTTTTCTACCATAGCAAATTTAGAGAACAAATCAATACAAGTTAAATAACTTTCATTATTCCATTTCCAAAAATCTACAACAAATTTTTCCCGAATTTCGTATATTGGAGGGGTAATTTTAAATGGCAACCTGTTAGAAATATGATCATTTTTACAATGATTACACAGTTCACATTCATTTATTATTTTAGTGATCTCTTTAAGATAATTAGGATAGTAATACTGTAATTTAAAACATTTTGCAACCTTTTCAATACCTTGATGAAGTCCACGGAAATGAATTTCAAGTACTTTACTTTTAAAGTTCGCGAAATTTGTGATATTTTCCAATTCTTTTGTACATCGATAAACTTTGTTACGACTTGTTATTAATGTTTTATATACGTTTTGAAATTGTAAAAAATCTTCATCGTTGGGCATAAATATTGTTGTATTCTTTTTTAGTAAATAAGTTTTAATGATTTGTTTAATATAATCGATTGTTAGTTCTTTGTAAGTTATCACTGTTAGATTATTTGAAAATATTTTGAATGTTGTAGTAGAATTTTTACAATCTCTTATTAATTTAATTTGATTTTTAAATACATTCAATGGCCGCTCAGTAATTTTAAAGAAACTTTCATTATCTTCATCGGCGGAGTGAATAGTGTCTATACTAGACTCAGATTCTTCATTGAAATTACACTCCTTAATTTTGATACGAGATAAAGCATCTGCCACGTGATTTTCTTTTCCTGATATATATTTAATGTCGAAGTCGAATTCATTAAGTCGAATCTTCCATCTTTGCAGTTTAGAATTTGGTTCCCTTAAATTATGGAGCCACTGCAGTGGTCTATGATCACTATTTATTAAAAATTTTCTTCCGTATAAATAAGGTCTAAAATATTTTGTGGCCCATACCATAGCCAGAAGCTCTTTTTCGGTAGCTGAGTAGTGCAACTCATGTTCGTTGAGCGTGCGACTAGCAAAGCAAATATGATGTCCTTGTTGACTTAAAACTGCCCCCAGTGCCACATTTGATGCATCAGTGGTTAAGGTAAATGACTTCTCATAGTTCGGGTATGCTAGAATCGGGTCACTTGTAATCAAAATTTTTATAGTGTTGATAGCTTCTTCGTACTTTTTATCTGCGCTATTTATTTTATTGCCCTTTTTTAGGCAGTTAGTTAATGGTTTAGTAATTTCTGAAAAGTTTCGAATGAATTTCCGATAAAATCCAGCTAAACCGAGGAATTGTTTTATTTCCTTCTCCGTTTTAGGAATAGGATAATTTAAAATTGCTTGCACCTTATTAGGATTAGGCTTAATGCCTGCTGGCGTTATGACATGACCGAGAAATTCCGTTTCCCTTTTGAAAAATTCACATTTATCCATCTGAATTTTCAGATTTGCATCATTTAGTCTACGAAATACTCTCTCTAGTGACTCTAAGTGTTCCTGTAGTGACGTATTAAAAACTACGATGTCGTCTAAATAAACCAAGCAGTCTTTTCCTATTAACCCTTCCAAAACTGTATTCATCAGCCTTTGGAAAGTGGCTGGTGCATTTTTAAGGTCAAATGGCATTCTTAAAAATTCAAAATGTCCACTTTGGGTAGAAAAGGCTGTTTTTTTTCTATCCGCAGGGTCCATTTCAATTTGGTGGAAGCCTTGCGCCAAATCAATTGTGGAAAAATACATACACCTACCCAATTTTTCTAGAATTTCTTCCATGTTTGGGATAGGATACCGGTCATCTATGGTAATTGTATTTAGCTTACGGAAGTCGACAACGATTCTCCATTTCTCTTTTCCTGAGGCATCAGGCTTTTTTGGTACCACCCAAATTGGTGCTGAATATGGAGAATCGCTATGTGAAATGATTCGTTGTTTTAGCATCTCTTCTATTTGTCTGTTTACTTCTATTTTATGAATTTCAGGATACCTATAAGATTTAACGTATATAGGATCTTCGTGAACAGTTTTTATTCTATGTTTTATTTTATGCGTGAAAGTGAGTTTGTCCCCTTCTTTATAAAAAATGTTTTTAAATTTACCCAAGAGTTTTTCTAATTTGTGTAACTCTTCCGTGTTTAAGTGTTCAAGTCTAAGATTATTATCATTAATATTATTGTTTTGATTTATGTTTGAATCTAAAAAATAATTATCGAAATTACCACCCACGAATTTATAACGAATGCCATTCATATGTATTATGGAGTTTTCTAAGTCGATTTTAGTTTTAAGTAGCTGGAGCACATCAAAGCCGAGTAGTCCGTCGTAATTATTAGAAAAGTTGTAAATGAAAAACGTTAACTTTTGCATGTGTTCGTCGCTAAACACTTCCTGAATTTTGTTCAGTAACACTTTTCCGGTTGCTGTTGTTAATGTTATTGGTTTAACATGTATGATCTTTTCGCTAAACATTCCAGGTTTTATCAAGCTAACAGACGAGCCTGTGTCAACTAAAAATTTAAAATGTCTTGTGTTTAATGTCAAGTTGATGGTGGGTAGTCCTCCGAGGCTGTTAAAAGAAAATTTGATGGATCCTGTTCCATTGGTTCAGGATAACCAAAACGCCTGAGTCGAGACTGATTTGAACCTTGATTACCTCTTTGTTGTGAATTAGTTAAATTTCTGTTAGAGTAAATGTTAGTAGAATTGAAAGGAGTATGTTTGACTTGAGATAAATTATTATGTGGCAAATTGTCTTGGCGATAGCTGTAGTCATTAGAATGATTAAAGTATGGTTCGTTTCTTAAATAATTATTATAACTGGAATGGACTGGGAATCGATTAATATTAGTTGCAAAATGTTCCACATTACTAGTATTTCTATTCACATAATGTGGTCGATTTAGATTTGAGTTATTTTTTTGAATTGACTTATTCTCATATAGTTTTTTATCATCTTCAAATACATTATTTTCTTTCAATATTTTTATTGCTGCCTTAAGATCAGTAGCAAGGTTTGCATTTACTAATGCTGTTAAAAAATTTGGCAATTCTCGTTTTAGTGTTTTTAGGCTTATTTGATCTAGCTCGTTATATAAAAATGTTTTAGTGGAATTACATTCATCTTTCAATTTAATGGCATCTTTAACCCTACAAACTTCGGTATTTATTTCCTCGCACAATAATCTTACGCTATTTTTAAATTTGATATTACTTATTTCTAAAATTAGAGTTGAAACTGGTGTGTGTTCTCCAAATTCATCGATAAGCAACTGCCTTAACGTTGTCCAGTCTGTTGGTTGTTCTCGCCTGACCACATCTAGAGCAGCACCTCTTAGTGTTCGTATTACGCAATTTAAATAAAATGATTTGGTTTCTTCTGTCATTATTTGCGAACGAGATATGATAGCATCAATACCATTCATATACAGGGCCAGATAGTTTCGATCGCCATCGAAAGGCTGAATGAGTTTAATACTTTGTATAGCAAGTTCTCTTGTTTCTCTTTCCATTGTTCTGCTTAATTCGCTTATTTTAATCGAGTTCAATAATGCACTTAGTTCATCCAATTCTTCCATAAACTATTGTTTTTGTATTTTTTTTTTTCACACATCAGCTTCAGTCAGCTTTGTTTTACTGTAAAATTTTTTGCTTTGCATATGCTAATTTTAGTAACGGTGCATTTAGTAGTACACTAAAATTGTCTTAGGAATTTCGCTTTACACTCGTTTTTGCTTTTTACGATATATCAACATAAAAAGAGATTTAGTTTTCTCATTAAAGTATTTAACATGACCTTGTTTTTGTAGTTCGAGACTCGTCTTGTTTTACGATAAACCACTTTTATTTCTTTGCATTTTTCTGCTGAAACTTCAGTTTTAGTTTTGTTAATTATTTATTTTACCTTTATAACAATGCTTCAGTAGTGTTAATTGATTAAATTTTTCACTCTCACTTAGGATATAAGTTTTCTCAGATGTGTAACACGTGTTTCATTAGTACTAATTCATTCACTATTTTATTATTTTTACTTAATTTTAATTTTGTAGATTCGTTTTAGGATCTTTTGCATAGATCCTACCGACTGCGCCAGTGAAATTAAAGACTATTAGTTTAGTTTTTATTATAAATTTATTATTTTAACTTAACACAATATTATAATTCAACAACTGTTTCTTTTGTCTGATGAGTTACTACTAAAAACCTAGTCTCTCCGACATTGACCGAGAGCTGAACTCAATACTTAAAACCGTTTATATATTGCTAATAAAAGTCAAAGTATTGAGTTTAGCATTAGGGTATGTCACTTGGGATCCATCATCCGAATGTGGGAAATGACATACGATATAACACATTCGCCCACAGTAGAGACGCTGGGTAACGAGACGACAAAACACAACACTGTATACATACCGAACGAACAGCACTGAACATACCTGACAGAAGACCAAAAAATGACGTACGAAAGGACAGATTATTATTGTATTCTAAGCCGCCTTCAAGCGAGCACCGAGTAATAAGTATAACGTAAATTATATATGTACATCTAAGGCAAAGTGAATTAAATAAACTGAATTCTAAACATTAAAGACGTTTTCATTTTAAATGCACTACATGTATGTGTATTTATAAATACTTGTTAAACTTAAAATATTATTAATATTATATAGGGCTTCAACATCTAAGATTTTGGGGTCCTTACACCCTCCCCTAACTTCCTGCTGCGTGACTTACTGTCACCATGCCCGATCGTGTAATCCTGACGCGGTAGCTGTTACTCTCGATGTGGCGTTTGAACGATCGCCTCATCAGTGGCTGCTGTGGTTGCTGTACGTGTGCTTCGATATCGCTTCTCAAAATCTCGGGTAGATATTCGGATCGTGGACTTGCTTCTTTCCTCTTAAATTCATTTCTCGAGTAACTCGGTGCTTCTTTCATCTTCGCCGTATTCTGTTTGGACAATCTGAGGTTCACCTTCTCTTTACGCTGCCGTATTATGTCCGAGTGTCCTGAGAACGCCTCCGTTATGTATTTCCGCTTTCTCTCCCTGTACCTCTGCTTGGTCAGCCTGTCGTTTCGCCTAACTGCCATTTTAGGGACGATGTTGGACGCCCTTGGCTTCTTCTCAAACCTCTCCAGGTTGCGCGCTGTCTGCTTCGTTGTATAGCTTGGTGGTGGGATGACTGGACTCGGACGTACTGTGGTCGTGTAATGCTCCAATTCTTCTGCTATCATGGTTGTACATAAAAAAGCCTCCTCTTTTCCTCTCTCTACTCGTAGACTCATAGATTCTCCTCCACATCTAAATTCTGCGCTTGCCTTCGCTAAGTAGTCCATCCCAATCATTATCTCGTCGACCAGCTCTGGTAGCACAAGTAACTCATTATTGTGTACTTCATCTCCCAGTTTCACTTCTGCTTCTGTGTCCGACATTCTCGGCTCGATTAGTCTTGTAGCGCCTTCCAACCTCCTTGTTGCTCCCGCCTTTCGTTACTGTGCGGGTACCTATAGCCCTCTTCGTTCACGTTCATAGACTGGTACCGCTCTTCTGGTCGTCGAGGTACAAATGGTCGTGCTGCGGCTCTTAATGGCTCTCTTTCGGGGGGAAGATTTTCGAAATCTTTTACCAAGTCCACTAATTCTTCCAGACTCTTGAACTCACTTCGTTTGACGTATAGCTGATATTCTCGACGAGAATTTCGATATATGCGGCTCAGCTTTTCTTCGGCCATACGAGGTCCTTGTCTTTTAGTAGCTCCGGTAGCGTTCGTTGAATTACGGCTAATATCGTAACCGTCCTCTAATTCCTCCACCCGCTCGATGAATCCTAAGAGATCTTTACCGCCGTCGTAGCGGAATCCCCATTTCCATACCCTGTCCATAATGTTCTCATAGGATGGTGTCGCTGGTACATAAGCTTGTTCTTCTTCGTGAAGCATGCCACGTTTTCCCTCATAAAACACGTCTGATGATGGGACGCCTTCTCTTGGTGTCGCTGGATTTATCGTGATAGTTGGCCGAGTATGTCGGAGGGCCAACTCCGTCAAGCGTGTTTGTACGCCTTCTCCTTCACTCTGATTCTGGATGAAGCTCGCAAAGCGTTTGCGCACCTCCTCCACTCTTCCATGATTCTCGAACCCAAATTCTTCTGCATACCTCAATAGTTCCTATCGATTGAGATAGTACACCCATGTCACCTTGACCATGGCTACCTCGTTATCTCTTTCTTACGTTCCTCTTACTTTAGAGTCCCTGCTCGGGTGCCAGCTGTAACGGAGTTTTGCACTTGGCTAGGGTAAGCTCAGCCTTGACAAGGGTTTCCTAAAATAATAACACGCTGTTTTCGCTACAACAAATTTATTAGGTATAAATAATATATATACAAGGTTTCTAATATATTATATTATATTTCTACAACATGTATTTAATTTCTTTGTATGAGCTGTGGAGGTGAAAATCCTCTACTAACCCTCGCTCCAGTAAGGTAAAAAACCCTCAGTGGAGTATAAATAAGTGTTCGTGAGGTGAAACCCCTCAGGGACACTACGTTTGCCGATGGTGTTGATCCCACGGGCAAGTATACCTAACGACACGACATTTAATTTACGTGTACTTTAACATTTTCTTCGCCTTTTATACTATTCTGCGAGCAGGCAGAATGTTATTTTATAACAACAATTCATCACTATGAACAGTTTTCCTTAAAGCTATGTGTGTGTATGTATATATGCATGTTCGTATTCATGTTTGAACATGTTTCTTCGTGTGAAAAAAACGAATACGCGTAAAACGGAATTCATAAAATGTGTGTACCTATACATAAATACTTGTTTAACTTAAAATATTATTTATATATATTTGTATGTATGTATGTAGAAAGATAAGTTTATTCCAAGTAATGTTTACAATAGAAATGAAATTAGTTGTATGTAATTTGAATTATGTATTATTAAAATAAAAATGATGAATGTACTGAATGTATGAATAAGCTTCGTTCAACTTCCGATTTATTCACGCGCTTCCTTCGTCTGTTCCCTACTGTTGTTCAACTTCGACTCTCTCGTTTTTATTTTGACAATTTTTTACGCTGCTTTATAGTCGTGTAGAGGGTGCTGCCACCCTTTCAAACTCGGTCATCCTGATCTTCATCGGACTCCGATGATACGTCATCTTCATGGCTTTCGACATATCTCCATAACTTCATATTATCGGCGCTCGTTGATGTGCGATTTGAACCCAGAAGTTCGGCTGCTTTTTCAACGTCGTATCGGCAGTTGCGCTTAACCTTAACGATTTTATACGGTCCTATATATTTACTTGCCAGCTTTCTTCCTGCAACGAACTGTGTATACTTTATAGCTACAAGATCTGATGTTTGGTACTCATTGCTGCTCCTTCGTTTCTTGTCAAATTGTTTTTTGTAGATTGCTTGCGCTTTCGCAATTTGCTCTTTAGCTGACTGTCTTAATGTACTGCGATCTGCATTAAATGATTCAATAAATTCGTCTTCGAGAATTTTTACCAGGTCAGCGTTAAACTCATGTCTCATTTTAACTCCGAAAAGAACTTCGAACGGTGTATATTTTGTTGCTGAATGAACGTGTCCGTTAATTGCCTTTTGAACCGGACCTGTATATTTGTACCACTTCGATGGCTCCGACGCAGACAGCTTCGCCAAAACCGACAGGATCACCCTGTTAACACGCTCGATTTGACCATTACCTCTTGCAACTCCTGTAGTAATTTCGATATGTTGCTTCTTTTGCCACCGAATGGATTCTTTGTCGCCGTCGCTATCGGATGAAGACTCTGTATCAGTCGTTCTGTGATGCTTACGCTTGGATTTTTTACTACTTTTTTTACCTTTCGATTTATGACTAAACTTCTTTTTCATTTTACGTTCATATGCAGAGTCTGAATCACTATCTGTACCAGCGGAAGCACTAGTATCGTCAGTGTACTGTTGGCGTCTGCTACTACTACTTGTGATGGTAAACGCTCTTGTTGACCAATGCGACTGATGCGATCTCTTGATCTGCGTTTGCTTTGATCGCGTACATTGCGTCGCTCATCGTAACACTCGCGTCGACTACCGCTACTACGTTGTTTATCTTCTTCATAATGTCGAGAGCTACTTCTACGCCGGTTACGCCTGTCATCTTCCACTCGATCATCATTATTGGAGTAATTAACACGATCATCGTGCTTACGAGAACTACTTTGATAATCAGAGCGCTGTCTATAGCTTTCATATTTATTTTTACGTGATTCCTCGTTATTTTCCCTCTTGTTCCGCCCTGATCTATCATATTTGTTGGTTTCGATTTCTTTTTTAAAGTCCACTTTTACTATGTTTTCATCCTTCAGCGATTTTTTATCTTTATCTTCGTTCTTAATTATATTATATACATTGCTTCCTATCTCTTCAATTTCAACTTCGTCTGCTTCGTAGCCCAGAAACGGTAGTAACCCTTAAGCACAACAGTGAACTTTTCAACAAAATCATAGCCCATTATTACACCATAGTTGATTTTGCTATCTGGTACTATAAGAAATTTGTGTGTGCTTTTCAGCCCATCGACGTTAACATCTGCTGTGAAAGTTCCAATCGCTTTAATTGGGATATTTCCTAAGCCGTACAAGACTGCAGTACTTTTCTGCATCAAAGTATTTGAAAATTTATTTTTATACAGACTTTCTTTAATAAGAGAAACAACAGAACCTGCATTAAATAAGGCGACTTAACCCTTCATTGTTTATTTTCATCAATTTTACCCGTGTTTTATTGGAAATAGAATTTACCTCTGCTTTTTGTACACTTCTATCGCAATGTTTTGCTATGTGCCCACTTCCATTACATTTAAAGCAGAGGTTTGTATTCGGCTCTCTTATGCTCAGTTGATCGGCAATTGAAACAGTGTTGTTTATGTGCACTTGTTTTCTCATCGTGTTTTATAATATTTTTCCCTGTCTCCTTTAACATTGTTTCTTTGTCCGCCGAAATGTTGTATTTTTTGTATTTTGCCATATCTATAATCTCATACCTCTGTCGTAATTCGTTAAAAGTGGTTGCACTATACAAAGGAATTGTCAACTCTGGTTTCCATTTTAGCCCATCTACAATATATCTTATTGTGGACTGCTCTTCAACATTACCCATATTCGCAAGTTTTCGCATATGCAACACATATTCATGGAAGCTCTCATTGTCTCGTTTTTTCCGCTCCATCAGTTGCTTATGAACATCTGCACTACTCATTTTTTTATGGAATTCTTCTAGCAGAGCATTTCGCAACTCTTCGTATGTAGAAACAGTTACGGAGTCCAAAAACAATTTCGCTATTTCAGTCACTTTATTTCGAACGTTAACATACATCTGCTTTTCGTTTAGTTCGTACGCTGCTGCATTTTGTTCAAAGTTGTCGAACCACTGACGTACTGACATCGTAGAACCATCGTAATCTGGAATTATTTTTCCGAAGCTTTCAACTGTAATGTAATTTCTATTCACTTCATCTTTATCTAATTTCGCCGCAAAAAGTTTTATGAGCTCGCTTAAATTATTCATGTCTCCTTCGTGCAATTTCGTGCTACCTTCTATCAACTCTTCTTCTCTGCTTTCGCTCTCTGATCTTGTTTTTTCATCTGCGCCAGCTTCTGCTGTATTTTTTCCGTTTTTTACCACGTCTTCGCTGCTTTCGCTTTCCTGTGTTTTTTTCGCTCTGGTTTTCATAGGTACTCCGAGCATACTTCTTTTTCCTTCACACTTACGCAAATTTTGTACTTTTCGCCTCTTTTTCTAGATTTTTCTGCTGTCTGCTGCTACTTCTTATAATGACTCTTGAGGTTGAGCCCCCAAATGTAGAAAGATAAGTTTATTCCAAGTAATGTTTACAATAGAAATGAAATTAGTTGTATGTAATTTGAATTATGTATTATTAAAATAAAAATGATGAATGTACTGAATGTATGAATAAGCTTCGTTCAACTTCCGATTTATTCACGCGCTTCCTTCGTCTGTTCCCTACTGTTGTTCAACTTCGTTTCTCTCGTTTTTATCTTGACAATTCTTTACGCTGCTTTATAGTCGTGTAGAGGGTGCTGCCACCCTTTCACATGTATATTTATAAATACTTGGTGGACTTAAAATGTTATTAATATGTATGTATGTACATGTATATTCGAATTTATATTAAGTTTACATGTACATACATATATTTTCTTGAATTGTTGTAAGGGCTCCAACATCTAAGATTTTGAGGTCCTTACAAGTTGGCTATACTTTTTTTGTGTTGCATCTATTTTATTCAAGGGGCACTTGGTAGAATGGTGCAGATCCCCACATGCTACGCAGACGGTACATAAAGCACAATAGGATTTTGTGTGACCAATTTCCTGACAGTTTGTGCATTGCACGGGACCATTACGCTTGAGCGCTTCTTCACCGTGATTCTTCGATGTAAAAGGTATTTTAAACCCTAAATTGGAAGCGTTTCGTTCTTCTTAAGTTGAGCTGAGCTTCTCGAAAAAGAAAACACTGAGTCAACAGTGGCTTCAATTCCCTTAATTGCAACAATCATGACATTCGCACTCTTCAACTGGTAAGAGTTATAACTCTTGTTGTTTGCAGAAAGAAACACAACGACTTCAAGAAAGTCTTTTTCACTGTGTACTTGTATTTTTGTCTGATCTATATTTCCTTTTTTAAGAGGTACAATGTGAAAATTGTTGGTACCTATTATCTTGGCTATGTTCGTAAAGAGTAAGTAGTTTGGTGGAGGTTTAGTATTGGCGATTGTGGAAATACCCTTTGGGTCTATTATAGGCTCTTCTTCATTTAACGGGGCAAATCTGTTCCCTTTTAGTGCATTACCATCAGCATCGATAGTGGTGCCAACAGTGTTATGCTTCTTAACATTAATCACTTTTTTGGGAAGACTAGATTTCCTTTTTTCATTTTGCCTGACTCACCTTGTTCGATGTACGTCACCCGCACTGGAGTTGCTGCTGCTGCCGAACTGCCTGTCTACATTGCTGTTGCAGTTGAGAAACCGGAAAAGAAATCATTGTCGGGAAGTGCTTCACTTATGGAAAATTGGGTCACTTCACACGCGAATCCTAGAAGGGTTTCAAAAGATAAGAATGGTGGCGAAAACGCCAGGCTGAGTTAGATGAACTATCAACCAATCAGTCGTTAAACTAAAACGAATTTGCCGGAAGTAGTGAATACTAGCTGTAAATACGGGCGTATCGCACTCCATCATTCGACTTGACCTGATAACTAAAAAGTAAGGCCGTTGCTTGGAGCAAGGTAGAGGACGGCAACTAGGGAAAACTCGCAAGTTAAACAAAAGTAAGATGTAAAGTCGCAATAGGGAATGTGGCAAAGTTACACAAACTCATAGTCTCATAAATTGTAGAGGACATTTTTTAATATATTTATTATACCCGCCGTGCACCCCGCTCGTATACGAAGAAGGTTTTTTTGTATTGCAAGCAAATATAAAGAATTTATCGTTTGGTTTTTATTGTGTTCGGCAAATCCAAAACGCATTTATTAAATTAATGTGTACATACTGGTGTACATATATATTGTTTATATATATATATAAGTTAATTTTTATTTCATGGGGAAATCGAAAAAAATATTTTCTCGTGCTATGCACGTCTTCTTTTATTGAAGTCCAAAATTCAACTTAAACTAACATTACATATTTCTCTTAAGCTAAGCTTGCCATATCCGTTTCTCACATGCACTTGACACGTGAATTACGCAATATGATATGCTAACTTCTTAGACATATCGTCAGCGGAATTTATACTGCGCGTGGGAACGTCATTTACAGCGTATGTACTGTTCACTCTTCCCCCTTTAAGTTCAGCAGTGTCCTCACTGTTGTAATTTGGAATGCCGGTATTATCATGTTCGATTTTATTTTTTGTTTGTATGACTATTTTACATTTTTTTCTCGAAATGTAAATTTTATATGATAATAAACTGAGGATAATGGCGAAAATGATAAAATTTGTTGCCAAACTAGCACCGTATATATATTTGATTTCTCTCAATTGCTCGGTATTGGTAATGTGCAATTCTTTCAGCATCTGTAAAGACAATGCTTCTTTAAATATATTGGTTGTGTTTGACGTTTGTGCTATTGCAGGTAATGGTCTAGCTGTAGATAGAAGACTGCTTCTAATTATCTGATTTTGTACAATGATGGTGGAATTGCTATGGTGAATCAGGAAGGTTCCTTGAAGTGTCATAGATCTATTGTCTATTGTTACTTCTCCCTTGTAATCGTTAAGTAACAGAATGTTGGATGTAATTTCTTCTATGGTTGGCAAATGTTGGTTGTTGTTGGTGGTGCATGTTGATGGCAAGCTTTTTATTAACTTAGGAATACAAATAGAACTAGTGAAATTGACAAATTTTGATGACATACAAATAGATATTCCATTAAAACTAGTACAATCATCCTTAATTCCTAATATTTCATCTTTACATAATATTATGGTTCCAAATTCTAACTAATTAGCATTAATATTTTTTATTTTTACAGGCTTTAACAATATTTTATGACAGTTTTCTTTTTCTGTTAATGGTAATGATACAATGTATAACAATGTTGATTGATTTGAAGCAATTTGTACATTACTAAAATCTAAACCTTCTATTAGATTGATGAAAGGCATTTTTTGTTCTTCAAAAATATTTCTCGTAAGATTGACTTCAAAAGCTGATAAAATGAATGAGTTGATAATGCCTGCTTTGGCCCATTGTATTGAGTAATCTATCTGAATTAATTCTTCTTTGATAACTTTCAATTTACGTTCTATAATTTTTATTATTTCTTTTTTTGCAATTGCACTTGATTGAACTGTATTTAGAAGAGTATTGTCTTTGAAATTTCATTTAACCGGTCAATTGTTAATCTATCGATTACTACCTGCTTGTCAATATTAGCCAATAGGTTCTTATTCTGGTCGGATATCAGTTGAAAATCGTCATGATCAGGTGAGCCTGCTAACCACTTCCAAGCAGTCCCAAGAATATTCAATGATCGTTTTTGTCTAGGTTTAAGTCTATAAAGTATGGACTTTAGCAGGTCGATATCATGTTTAAGAAAGGGATAAGCATTGTCCTTAGGTGTTATGTAGTTTTTTGTTGTTGCTTCTATGTCAGTAATTGCGTCTTCGTATTGGTCGAGGTTAATAGAATGTATCAGTTTGAATGTACCGGTTTGAAGAAGGGCTATTCCCATATCAACTGCGATTATTTGGGAATTGCTGTAATCCAAAATTTGTGTCTCGCAATGACAAGACATTAATAATTTTATTATCAAAAGTATTTGTCCTATAAAAATTGTCATCTTTGTCCTGTAAAGGTAAAAATGTTATTTGTATTTTTTATTTAATTTCGTATCCTACTCTTATGAATAATTTGTCCCTTCTCTGTCAGGACTATACTATTCCTATCTTCCTTAACTATTTCTTTACCATAAGGTTTACTTAACTTAGTACCTAATCTTCTATTTTTTTAACGTAAATAATTTGTCCTGGGGGATATGTTTCGGTGGCTTGTCTGGTTTTGTTATGGTAATCAATATCCTTCCTTTGCTTTGCTGCTAATTTTTGTAAATTATCTTGTCTAGTTTTTTCAATATCTTCAGGAGTAAATGTTACGTTTCTACTAAAAAATATGTCAACTGGTTTTTTCCGAGTGACGGAGTGGATTGTATGGTTATACTCCGACACTGCTCTTTCTAATAATTCATCGAAATTTCTATGCCCTCTGTTTTCTTTGATACAGCGCATTATTTCTGTTAACGTGGAGTGGAATCTCTCCACTTGTCCATTAGCTTGACTTTTGTAAGGAGGAGTGGTGTAAGCTTCTATTCGTAGTTCATCTTTTAACATGAGTTTGATTGAGGCTGAGTTAAAAGCTGGTTCATTGTTCATTACTATTAATTTTGGTACCCCAAAGAAAAATATTATGTCCCTTAATGGTCCCCTAACGTCTTCTATTGCTCTACTTTTTAATATTTTTGCTAAAGCATATTTGCTAAATTTGTCCAATGCAGTTAAGATCATTTTTCCTTCAGTTAGATAAATATCGATATGTACTGTATGT
This sequence comes from Ceratitis rosa, assembly GCA_037013455.1. Classification (NCBI taxonomy): domain Eukaryota; kingdom Metazoa; phylum Arthropoda; class Insecta; order Diptera; family Tephritidae; genus Ceratitis; species Ceratitis rosa. The sequence continues at coordinate 521,669 of JAWMAG010000016.1, read as the reverse complement.
CCGGGGAATGTGGGTAATGGGGTTTGTGCTAAAACTGGTTGATTCGGGTGTCTTTCGTATTTATTCTCTTTGCATATAGCAGAATTAGTTATTATTCGTTTTATTTTATTTGCCATACCGGGGAAGTAAAATTTTTCAAGAATTTGTGCTTTATTTTCTATCGCATTTCTATTGGCTCTTGAATGCTCTTCAACTATTATATTTTCCTGTTCATGTTCACAATTAATATCTTCTACAAGTTTTTGAGTGTATCTGCATTTGTAGTTACTAAAGTGTTGAGGGTAGATATTTTAAATAATACCCATGGTTCTTTCATCAGTATGAATTCCATTAACAACGGACGGATTTAAGTACCTTTTAAAAAATGCTATGATATTTTGTTCATTATAGTTGGGATCACAAATTATGTGTCGATGCACTGTTGGATAAACTATTTTAAATTGGCAAGAGGATATTTCTTCTTGTTTAAGAAAAATTTGATTCTAAAAGACATTTATCGGTACTTCTGTACAGGGTATTAAGTTATGGCTTGAACTATCATCGCTATGGATGGTGGGAGTAAGTGAATTTACTTCAGATGATATCCTTGATAGCGCATCGGCTACAACATTTGACTTTCCGGGTTGGTAAATTAATTCATGATTATATTCCTCAAGTATCGCTTTCCATCGCTTCATCTTACTATTGGCATTTTTAGTGCTAAGAGCATAGGTAAGCGGTTGGTGATCGGTTATTATTTTTACTTTCTTTGACCCATACAAATAACTTCGTAAAGTGTTTAAAGCCCAAATTATTGAGAGCATTTACTTTTTATTTGTAGCGTAATTTTCCTCTGTCTTGTTCAGGGTTCTAGATATAAAGGAAATTGGTTTATTATCCTGTGACAATACACCACCTATTGCATAATCGGAGGCGTCAGTAGTTAACACGAAATCTTTTTCGAAGTTTGGATGTGAAAGGACTATGTCCTTGGATATAAACGTATTTTTAATTTTATTGAATGCTTTTAATGCATCTCCATTTAGTAATATTTCCATTTTTTTAGATTTATTTTTGGGAACGTTTCCCGCTTCTCCTCGAAGTAGTGTCGTCAGAGGCTTTGCTAACTTAGAATAATCCTGAATAAATCTTCTATAATATCCTGACATTCCTAGAAAAGACCTTAATTCTTTTATGTTACGGGGGACTGGAAATTGAGCTATAGCGTTTTTTAAGTCCAAAGGGTAATCGTAAGAGTTCCTATTTCCCATTATTTACGGAAAATGCCGTTTTCTCTATATATACTTCACGAAGTGGTATTTGATGAAAACCACTTTTTAGATCTATTACCGTAAAAAATTTATTATAGCCTAGATTCGAAAGGACTTCATTGATCTCCGGAATCGGATATCTGTCCGGTATAGTTATTGAATTTAATTTTCTGTAGTCAATAACCATTCGATACTTCTTTTCGCCGGAAGCATCCACTTTCTTATCGACTATCCACACAGGAGAGTTATAAGGGGATTTCGATTGTCTTATTATCCCATTTGAGAGGAGTTCCTCGATTTGCCGTTCGATTTCTTCTTTTAGAGCCATAGGGTAAGGATATGGCCTGGAATATACAGGATTTTCATTACCTGTCCTAATTTCTCCCTTTACCTTTGTGGTGTAGGTGAGCTTTTCCCCGACGAAAGAATAAATTGGGGCATTTCTTAATAATTTTATTTATTTTATGTCTTTGTTCGCTGGAGAGATGGGGTAGTTCTAATTCGGCATTGTTTACTTCCTGTGACGGTCGTTGTTTTAATTGAACTTTTATATTGGGATAAATAGTCATAATGTTTTTATCGGTATGGATAATGGCTTTTATTTGTTTCAGGGTATCGTTGCCTACTATTCCGTGGAACGATTTCAAAGAATATAATTTTTATTAGATCCTGTGTCTATAAGAAAGTCTAAGGCGCCTCCACTCTTCGCTATAAATTCATAATAGGGTAGCGAAGACGGCGTTAGTCTATAAAATGGATATGGTCAGATTCATAGCTGTTTTGTTCGTCCTGTTGTTGTTCATGGTTGTTTGAAAAAATTTGATTTGGGTCTGGTTGTATTTGGTAATCGGAATTCGGTTCTGTCTCCGAATAGAAATTTCTTTGCATTTTATTCGGTGGTTGAAATTGTGAAGAAAGGGGTCGTTTCTGTGTATTGTAATTGTTGTTAGGTCTGTTTTGGTAATTGATATTCCTTGTGTGTATGGAACTGTCCACTTCCATAGGCACAGGCGGTTGTGGAGGTAAATTTGGTCTATTGTTGTGTTGATTGCCGAATCTTGGAGGATTCGCGCCAAATCTTTGGTTATGTTGGGGATAATTATAATTGTAGTTATTGGGCGAAGTAAACTGTTGTTGAGCACGATAATTTTGAAATGAATGGGTATTTTGGGGGTAACGATTGTATGGTTGATTGAATGAATTCCTTACAGGGGGATGTTGTGTTGATGCAGGAAAATAGGTTAAATCGTGGAGGTCGTGGAGGTGGATTATTGGATCTATTTAAATTGTGCGCATGATGCTTCCTATAAGACATGTTGTCCAATTTCTGGCATAAATGCAATGCTTGGGGTAAGGATGTTGGTTCTCTTATACTTAACAAACGTGGTAAGTCTCCATTAAGTCCCCGGATGAAGGTATCTAGAGCCTTTTCGCGATATGATTGTGTCATGGCTCTAATCGACTCTTCGTTTATATCGAGACATGCAATTTTGTCTAATATTAGTGACAAGTGTTGGTAGACTTTTTGATAAAAAGTGGGGATATTGTCTTGGCGTTGGGCTAGAGTAGTCAGTTGGCATTCAAGTGTACCAATGTCACGTTTGTCTGAATAGTGTCCTGAAAATTCCCTTAAACATTTAACCATGTCGGGTATTCGGTCAAGTTCGTTCACGTTATTGGCATTCGCTGTCATACGGTAATCTCTAGTCTCTAAGTCAGGGTTACTAGCCATGTGGCTCACTACTTGTTGCGCTATTTCACGTATTAATTCATTGCTAATTGGTGTGGACTGCGTTGGAGAAGTACGCGGCTCACCGGTTGCGATATCATTTACCCTAATTTGATTTAATTGGTTCACTAAGTCTTCCTCCATTTTTTATATAATTATAGTTTAAAAATTCCTTTCTTCAATCAATATTATTAGAAAAATTTGTTTACTTCTTTTTTACTTGTTAAAATTTCTTTTTATAGTATTTAAATCTTTAATAATAATTTTTTTTTTAAATATGTTCACTTCTCCTTTTAATATTTTACGTTATTGTTAAAATTTCTTTTTATAAAAATTCACTTAAATTTTTAGGAATAATCAAAAGAAAAAATTTACTTATTTTCTAATAATAATTCTTACTCTAAATTCTTCCAGTCTTCTGGCCAGTGCTGGGGATTTGCGGTGTTGGTGGATTTGGAATAGTCCTTTTCCAAATTGTACTGAGGGTCCTTGTACACACTGTTGAGCGATCCTCCTGCCTCAAAGTGTCCGGTCGTTCCCGCGTTGGGTCTTACTTGTTATTTTCAGACCTTTTACACTCGCGGTACCTTATTTTTTAGTGTTCAGGTTCTTATCACTTTGCGGACGCGCTGGCCCCACGTTGGGCGCCAGTTAATTTTTATTCCATGGGGAAATCGAAAAAAATATTTTCTCGTGCTATGCACGTCTTCTTTTATTGAAGTCCAAAATTCAACTTAAACTAACATTACATATTTCTCTTAAGCTAAGCTTGCCATATCCGTTTCTCACATGCACTTGACACGTGAATTACCTGCATTTTGGAGTTGCGCAATATGATATGCTAACTTCTTAGACATATCGTCAGCGGAATTTATACTGCGCGTGGGAACGTCATTTACAGCGTATGTACTGTTCACTTATATACAATGTGAAAATAATATATGCCAAAACAAGGCCTTTCGGTGTATATTACACACATAAGTTAATATAAAAAGATAAATTGATATTTGTGCGCATTAAATTTGATAGCTCCTATTGTAAATTAAGCGCTGATAAATTGAGTATTGGTTACATACATACGTACATACATATCACATGCGTTGATACATATTTATATATGTACAATATACCATATACATCCTAAGTGAATTTAGACAATTGTTTTTTTTTTTTTTAAATTAAATATACAGTGGTATGCATAAACACATACACAAAGGGCACGTACAGATATTGAGCTGCATTAAGACTGAACAAATTTTGCGTTTAATCTAAAATGCGAATTTTAGTCTAAGGTAAAATGTCGAGCTCGGTTAAATCTCGCGATTTTGCTCTAAACGCCATTAAACGTTACATGGCAAGAAGTATTGAAACGGTAACCAGCTACCTACAGTTGTTAAACGAACAGGGGTTTCGGTTTAACGCGACTCAAGATGCAGTGGAAAATTTGTGCGGTGTCGACAATATTGAAGTCGAAAAAAACGTGCGCATCCAAGCCGAGACTTGGTATGCTACCACATTATCGAATTATAACCGCGTGTTAAAATGCCGATCGGATACGCCAACCGCACCTGCCCCAGCGACAGTAGTCGTGTCAGCCGCCATACGCCTACCGAAGATGGATCTGCCGAAATTCTCAGGTGATGCTACCGAGTGGACAGGTTTTTATGATGGTCTAGTTTTGTACAATGGTCGACGCTAACGCAACATAGTCGGTTGGACAAACAATGCATTACCTGCGAAGCTGTCTGAAAGGAGATGCTCTAAAACTCATCAGCGGGTTCAAGATATGCGACGCGAATTACAAGGAAGCGTGGGATTTATTGAAATCACGCTTCATGATCATGCGTGTTATCCTCAACTGGCTGGTGCACGAGATTGTAAACAAGCTTTCGTTCGAGACCAGGAAGTAGTGGGAGATGTCGTTGGTCAACGACGAACCGCTTACTTTTGAACAGCTATGGCGTTTCTGGAAATAAGGTGTCGGTCACTGCCCATGTTGTCCAGCTCCGGGCTCGTTGCACCACCATTACCAAAGGCGCAAGGTTCCACAAGTAAGTACACAAAAACTTATCATGCGTTGTCCGATCAAAATAATACCACAAGTTGTCCATGCTGTATAGATCCGCATAAAATTTATACATGCGACAAATTTACCTCTTTCGATCCGTCCGCAAAATATAAGCTAGTTAAGGGATTGCGCTTATGTTTAAATTGTTTTAGCCTATTTCCATCATGCACTTAAATGCATTTAAGGCCTCTGTTTAGTGAATGAAATGTCAAACGTTTCCACCGAAAGTGAGTAAACTCAAACAGCTGATTTTTGTTTACATTTGCAGTTTGCAAAATTTGTCACAAGTATTAAAAACATGAATCAGGAGACCGCATTCATTTTATTTTGCCATTTATAGAATAAATGCTTTTTGGCATGCTTACAACTTTGCCAACAATGTCAGTGAGTTCAATCCCCGATTGCGTTAACTGCATCGCCATTTCTTTGTATACATGAGAGTTTTTTCGGCTCTTCCTTCCCAGCAATCCAGGAAACTTTGCTCCTCCGTAAGGTCCCACTAGCGTCGTTTTGTTTCCATTTTCAGTTTAGTTTATTTTTTTCAGTAATTATTTATTTTGGTATTTAGCATTTAAATGCGATGTTTAAATGCATTTAACGTCCGGTGGAAATACGCTATAAGTTCGGGCCAATTCCTCACCCGATGTAACAGTGCCTCAGCACGCAGAATTTGCGATTGGGTCTACCTAGAGAATCGTCTGCCGTCGTAATTACTGGAATTGGCTCATCACAAGTAGGGCGATCAAGAGGTGAAGCCATTCTTACACTGTCTTCCCACTGCTGTAACGAAAACTTTGATTTGAAAGTGTTAATATTACCCAAAATAACTAGCGATTCATCGATGCAAACTGCATAGCCCCACATTCAAGGACTGTTCCTAGCAGATCACCAATACATGAAGCCTGGAAAAATTGACATTTTAGTCGGGATGGACGTGATGGACCGTATCCACTCACTACTCTGGTAGTTAGAAGAAAGCCCGTTCAGAAGCCAGCTAATTTCTGAAGAGCGTTTCTGCGAAGAGCATTTTGTTACGCATCAAAGGACGACTGACGGCCGATTTATCGTCGAGCTGCCGCTGAAATCTGACATACCCCCAGGAGATTCCAGAAATTTAGCCGTTCGACAGCTATTACGCATCGACAGAAAACTAGCATCTAATGCACGATTACGCCAACGCTACAAGGAATTCATGGATGAACTGATTGAAATGCGTCATGTGGAACCGACAACTGGCACAACGACCGACCAGTATTACATGCCGCATCACCCTGTCTTAAAGGAGTCGAGTGTAAAAACGAGTAGTTTTTAATGCATCTGCAAAAACCACGTCTGGGAACTCTCTCAACGACGCATTGCTGGTCGGCCCGCAACTGCAGGAAGATCTGGTTTCGATTTTGACACGTTTCTGGACGTATAAGTTTGCTGTTTCTGCAGACGGCGCCAAGATGTGCCGCCAAGTCTGCGTATCACCATATCGATTTGCAAAGAATTGTTTGGCGTCCTGAGTTGTCAATGTCAAGGTGTTCTAGCAACAAGAACAAGAAATTCGTCGCCGTTATACTTGGAGACTTTTACATGGACGATTTGCTCACTGGTGCTTCGAGTGAACCTGATTTGTTAGCTTTACAGCGAGATATTTCGAGTACTCTGTGTGAAGGTGGCTTCGAACTTCGTAAGTGGGCGTCAAACTGCGCTATGCTAAACGAGAGCGTAGCCAATTCCTTGAAAACAATTTCACACTACATAGCCGAAGATAAGGATGTTCACGCATTAGTTCTTATATGAAACACAGAGGCAGACCATTTCACAATCGCTATTAATATCAAACAACCGCCTGCCGTTTTGACCAAGAGAGCGTTTTTATCAAATGATAGTTCGCTGTTCGACCCGTTGGGATTGCTGGCTCCAGCTACAATCAAGTCCAAGATGTGGTTCTAAGATGTCTGGAGGTCAGAAGTCGGCTGGGACGATTTCGTACCTGAAACAATCGCATCGCATTGGTTTGAGCACCGCTTCGAGCTTCGGCAGTTGGCATATTTGAAGATAAATCGCTGGCTTGGCTGTGAAGCGTTTAGTTCAATGACTAAGCTTCACGTATTTTCTGACGCATCAGAACGTGCCTACGCTGCTGTTTTTTATGCACGCACTACGCAGGCTGATGAACGCGTTAGGGTCACTTTAATATCCAGCAAGACGAAAGTAGCACCAATAAAGCCGACGACTTTACCGCGATTAGAACTGTGCGCAGCACATTTAGCCTCTAAATTGGTACGAAGCGTATTGATCAGCTGGAACAATTTCAGCTTCCCGCTATATGCATGGACAGATTCCACAATTACGTTAGCATGGCTGCAGGAGAATCCGAGTCGGTGGGTAACCTTTGCGGCAAACCGGGTTGCTGAGACTCAGGAGGTTTTGCCATCAGAGTGTTGGAGTCATGTCAGATCCGAACAAAATCCTGCAGATTGTGCTTCACGAGGCGTAGCTCCAACTGCTTTGCTGAACCATCAGCTGTGGTGGTCGGGTTCTGAGTTTTTGCTCAGCAGTAATCAGTTCTGGAAGCAATCCGCCACCAAACAATTTGCAGAGATTGGAGTCCGTAATACTGTCCCAGCCCACACCGTAACTTCTGATGACTACTGGTCGATAATCACGAATTACTCATCATTTTCGAAGTTACGTCGAATAATCGCATATGTTCTGAGGTTCTTCCGCAACACTAACTTCAAAGGACATCAGTCAACCGAAAAGTTATCCGGGCCGCTATCAAGCCAAGACATTGCCGATGCCAAACTGAGAATAGTTAAGTAAACTCAAAATTTTTATTTTAAATATGAAATTTCTCATTGCAGAGCCAAAAAACCACTACCTCTTCGCAGCAGACTCTTGCGCTTGCAGCCGTTTCAGGACAAAGATGGTGTTCTGCGAGTCGGAGGCAGGTTAAAACATGCAAAAAGTCTCCCCCGATATGAAGTACCCTATTATCCTGAACAAGTACTCTGCATTAGCGAAATTAATTGCATATGACATTCACAAGTTTGCCTTCCACGCTGTGCCTAGCATATTGCAAGTGGTATTGCAGCGACGTTATTGGGTCGTTGGTGCTCGCAACTTGATTCGCAACATCTACCGCGAATACGTAAAATGCATTTGTCTTAGTCGAAACCTCGCAACACAATCAATGGGAGATTTGCCCACCGTTAGAACGACCTACGCTCGATGCTTCATGCACAGCGCCATTGATTTCATTGGACCGTTTATGTATAAGCTTACGCACGGCAGAGGTGCCAAAGCTACCAAGGGCTACATCTGTTCATTCGTTTGTATGAGCACGGGCGCTATGTACTTAGAGCTCGTAGGTGAGTTGTCCGCAGCAGCATTCCTAAACGCATTTAAACGATTCGTCAACCGCCGAGGTTATTGCAAAGTCATGCACTCCGACAATGACACAAATTTTGTAGTCGCTGAGAAGACACTGCATTCCAACATTCAATAATGCATGGCAGATGACCAGTCCTATTTTGCTGACTCCAATATTAAGTGGTGTTTCAATCCCCCGAGTTCACCTCATATGGGAGGTTATTGGGAAACCGGCATCAAACGAATAAAGTACCACCTGAAGCGTGTCCTTGGTGTAACCATCCTGTCTTACGAAGAGTCAGCCAACAGTATTATCAGAAGTGGAGGCGTGCGTCCATTCCCGCCCTTTTTGCGAAAATCCACGAGCCCCGGTGAACTTGAGGCGTTAACTCCTGGGCATTTTATAATCGGAGAGCCGCTGAGGTCCATACCAGAACCTGAGGGTCAAGGGTTCAGTGGAAATCTTCACCAGCGATGGCAAGCGATATCAGCAATAAGGCAACATTTCTGGCGACGTTGGAAAGACGAATATCTGATGAGTTTGCAACGCCGGTCTAAATGGTTTCGACCTTCGTGAAGGCGATATAGTCGCTGTGCTGCCAAGAATTGCCCTACCCACAAAATGGATAATAGCTAAAATCGTCAAATGTCACCCTGGTTACATTGAAAATACCAAACGACGAATTAGTCAGACCGATAGTAAAATTATGCCTGCTACCGACCAAGGGAGATTTGTTCACTATTTTTAATCAATTTATTGTAAAATTTTAAAATATCAAGAGAGTTCAATGGCGGCGGTACTTTGATTTCATATATGCTGTTCTCTTTGTGTATTTATATATGTATGTACGCTTTGCACATTCTAACAAACTTATATATATTTGCACACACATGTGTTAAAGTAGCTGACTCACTCAAGGGTTAATTCTAGTTTAAATTTGCTTTGTATAGTTTTTCATGTTGCTGAATTGGCTATGTTAAGTAATTCTCCTCCTCTTTATTTTGGTTTTCCGCATTCGCTACCGCTTTAGCCTTTACCGCTCATGTCAAAATGTATAAAAACGCTAATAATTTTAAATAAAGTTAAGTTATGCTTTAAAACGCTAAAATACGTGTGTGTATTTAATTTAAAAGCATTCTACAGCATGTATTAAAAATATCCGCGAGTATTTTGCAAAGAAGTGTCGTATGCTGTGTCTGCGAAACCCCTCATAAAGTTTCGCTGTAAAAAGTGCCGCTCCCACCATAACACAGAGAGTATTGCTCGGGCGTTTTTCTTGATGTGCCGCAAGCTTTTGAAAAAGTGTGTCGTGATGGTCTCATCCATAAAATTAAACACTCATTAACAAACACGTTCCACAATATCCTTGAACCCTATTTATCCAACAGACGATTCACAGTAAAAGTAGGTAAATAAATACATAAAAGAGGAGTACCCTATCACGGCAGGTGTTCCGCAAAGTAGTGTACATACTGTTCACCGCAGATATTCCTACAAGCGACAAAGTAATTAAATAAACATTTGCGGATGATACTGCTAGACTAAGTCGACATAAATGCCCCATTACAGCCCCAAAAGTGTTACAGCAGAATTGAGGAATGGCTGGCAAAATGGCGTATAAAAGTTAATGAAAACAAGTGCAAACACATCACTTTTACCATACATTAAGGCCAAAAACGTGCCGTACTGTTAAGCTCAACAATGTGTCGATCCCGCAAGCTGACGAAATTATATACTTCAGAATCCACTTGGACAGGCGCTTAACCTGGAGACTACACATTGCTGCTAAAAAGCTGCAGCTTAAACTCAAATCTGCCACTTTACATTGGCTTTTAAACAAGAAGTCTTGACTACGCCGTAGTAACAAAGACCTCTTATATAATGTAACAATAAAAACGATATGGATGTATGGAATCCAGTTATGTGGCACAGCTTGCGCGACGAATATAGATATAATTCAATGGTTCCAATCGAAAACGTTAAGAGTATTGGACGCACCATGAAACATGCGTAATGAAAATATACATAGAGATCTAAATATACCTACCATCAAAGAAAAGGTTGAAATCGCAGCAAAAATATACTTAACAAAACTGCGTAACCATTCTAACCCATTGGCCAACACCTTGGCCCATGCAACAATACTTCAGATGTCGAAGCAGATTCAATAAATAAATATTAATGTAAAAAAACATTTGGACCTTGCATTTCTACACGGTTTGCTTTGAGTCTACTTGGAAGTGTTCCTGTCTGTGCATAAGCGACAGTTCATGCAAATGCTGACTTAGAATTGGCATGAATCTTCTTTTTACTGGCAAAATGCCCCGCTGATACATCTGTATATTTACCTTTGTAAGGAAAGGTGATGAATCTCAAATAGCCAAATGGGCCATTTTCCCTATTCCGGAAGCCCCTCAAAGCAACGAATAGTGCATCGGATTTTTCCTGTATACTCCAGTTATTTGCTGTAGCCGACATCAAAGTAGATGGCCGACTCAAATGCAAATCTCGGACAGCTTGTGAAGGGGTGTAGGTAAGCTTCTAGGTATGGAATTACAGTCGTGGGACTATACTCAATTCCTCCTCTTGCGGCCACGTAGGGCACCCTTGAAACGTGTGCAAACCTTGAGCAAGATACGGTTAGCTTGAGTCAAGGCTAAAAGAAAGGAAGCTTCAGTAAAGCCTCTCCGACATATCGGATTAAGGATTCGTTGAGGTCTAATTTCAGTGTCTGTTCATCAGAGGTAAGGCTGTCTTGAAGCAAATCGCTCGCTATATAAATCTATAGATCTAAATTGAAACCCCTGATGAGAGCCCCCACTTTTGAAATGCAAATGACCCTTCATACGTAGCCGCTGCCCAGCTGTTTAATGTTCCCGAAAGAAGGAAGGCTGACATTACCGCCATCTAAAAAGTGCGATAGACGGGACAAGAACGAAAGCGAGTAGGTCCTTGAGACATTCACTACATCAGGCCAATCAAATTGTGATGTACGTACGTTCCGAGGATTCAACATCTCCTCGGAGCACTGTCAAACACAAGGAAGGTTAGCTGCAATCACAACAAACAGCTGTACTCGACTTGCACACCTATTTTCTCAGAGTACTCATCAGCAACTCGATATAAGGAGCTGTGATGCTCGGCCCAATCCATAAATCCACTATCAACCAGACATTCACTATGCGCCAAGTCTTGGAAAAGTATGAATTTGGTATTCCTGCAAATCTTTTACGGCTGTGTAAACTTACCTTGGACAACACAAGACGCGCATTCAAAATTGGGAAGGACCTCTCCGACTTTTTGAAAACCAAACGAGGTGTTAGGAAAGGTGATTTTTTGTAGTGTGATTTTTTCATTTTGATGCTGGAGAAAATAATAAGAGCTGCAGAGCTACATAGACAAGGTACAATCCTTTACAGGAGTGTACGGCTGTTGACGTATGCCGATGACGTTGATACCATTGGCCTTAACAACCGCGCCGTTAGTTCTACGTTCTCCAAGCTTGACAAAGAAGCGAATGGGGCTAGTAGTGACCGAGGATAAGCCGAAATGTCTCCTCTCATCAAACAAATAGTCGGACCATTTACGGACCAGCATAGGAATCAATAAAAATTACAGCCATGAAATCCAACAAAGTATAATTCTTGCCAACAGGTTACGGCCAATACTACAGACAATGTAACGACGAGCTGTACGAGCTATACGGTGGTATTGATGTAGCTCAGCGAATGAAGAGACAGCGACTACGTTGGCGAGATCATGGCATCCGTATAAATGAAAGCGCTTCAGGTTTAAAGGATTCGCCGATGGGGGATATAAAGGAGCTGTGTTACGGCATTTCAATCTCTCAACGTGCAGCTTCTGGTGAATCTATTGGTTTTCGGAAAGGTCGCAAAAAAACTGTTGAGATGAGGATTGCCCTGCCGCAACGTTTCGATCGAATACTGCACGTGCAGGGTGGGGTAGATACCGAGAATTGAAAAGGGAACGCATGTGCAGAAAAAAAGGAGGCCGAGATGTTTGAGAAGCCAATGGGAAATTTAATGCTCGATTACTCTGCAAAAAGGTACAGCGACTAACAGAAGGTTTCAGAACTCTAGCAAACTCTTGTAGGAACCAGGGACGAAACCTAGTGACTCCTGGACATCAGTCCGTCAGTTCAGTATACTGAAATTATGGAGAGAAAACTTCCCCAGCATGCTGAATGGCGGTGAAAAGGAAATACCAGAGACGGCGAACCCGATTCTTCAATCGATGACGATGGAACAGATCTTCCATTTCCCAACTATCAAGAAGTTTGAATAGTACTCGCCCACTTGAAAAACATCAATGGATTGCCGACCGAGATTTTCAAATACGGCGAGAAAAAATTGATAAAACGCATATGTAAGTGTATAAATATCAGCTACTTGCTGTATTTATTTATTATTTATTTTTATTATTTTCACGGTTAATTAAAAATACCTTTTTTCCTTTTAAATACTGTTCACCCAATTTATTATTAGTTTTCTTTTTATATTTATATTATATTAAGTTTCTTTTATAAATATGTATATATTATTTTGACACAGCCGTCGAGATTTAGCGAGCGAAAAATATTTAACTAATAACTAAAATTACTAATACATACATATTTATACATTTTTTGTTTTGATTTTTCCTTTTTTGTAGTAACGGAAGCAGGGTTGCTGGTAAGTATTTTAATTATTAGTACATTCATGGTGAGTAAGTAATTCAGTATTTAATTTTTGGTTAATTAGGAATTTTATCTATATGTTTTTCTAAAATTTAAAATTCGATGAGGTCCTCGCTCATGTCTTCAACATGCCGGGGTGCCTGAGGGGTCGTAACATTCACCAATTCTTCCAGTTGTTGTAGTGCCTTCTTAGCTTCGCTGGCTAGGCCAGTGAGTCGACGTTGGAGGGACCTCGGAGAATGCCTTCGGGATTTTGGGGCGTCAACTTTTCGATTTCCTGCTCTTTTTGGGACTCGTCCACTGGCAACAGGTTTACCGGGTGTTGTTTTGGGGGCTATCTTCAAGCTGCTGGGCATGGCTCGTGTTGATGGTGTGCGTGTAGAGCTGTGCAGCAGAGTGTGGTGTGCAAGCCCACAGCGGTGGCAGCTGTCTCGAGAGTTACAGCTCCCCGTCGCGTGCGATGTCGCCAAACAATTGATGAAATACTTGTGCACCTTCGCAGACTCGTATCGCTCGTCTGGAGTCATTGCCAGGAACGCACGACAGTGGCACAATGAGTGGGTGCGGCAACACAGCCGACACTTGCCGAAGTTCTGTGATCTGAAAAGACATCGTTCGAAAAGCAATGGAGAGTGGAGGTGTGCAGAGTTTAGCTTTTCGAGAGAGAGAGAGAGGGGGATGTATAAGCTAAGCGGGTGGCAGAAGGCAGAGTTTGGTTATGTTGCGGGTGACCGTTCCGCCTTGAATGCGGATGTCTACCACGCGCACGTTTTGGTCGGGTCCGGGATGAAGTTTCGTTATGCGACCTAGTCGCCATTCGTTTGGGGCTAGGAGGTCGTCTTTGATGACGACGAGATCACCTTCCTTCATATTTCGCTGGGATCTTTTCCATTTATAGCGTTTTTGAAGATGGTGGAGATATTCAGTTTTCCAGCGCTTGCTGAACTGATGATGGAGTACTCTGAATTTTTACCATTTATTAATGAGTGAGAGATTTTCTGAGTTTGGCTCAGGGATCGAGAGTAAGGGCGCGCCTCGTAAGAAGTGGCCTGGAGTTAATACCTTCAAGTCTTCGGGATCTTGAGACATAGGAGAGAGTGTTCTGGAGTTGAGTACCGCTTCGATGCGTATTAGGAGAGTGGTAAATTCCTCGAAGGTGAACTTCAAGTCTTCGGGATCTTGAGACATAGGAGAGAGTGGTCTGGAGTTGAGTACCGCTTCGATGCGTATTAGGAGAGTGGTAAATTCCTCGAAGGTGAACTTTTGATTTCCAACGACTTTAGTGAAGTGAGTTTTGAAGCCCTTCACTGCCGCTTCCCAAAGCCCTCCCATATGTGGAGCGTAAGGCGGTATAAATTGCCATGTAAGTCCGTGAATGGCATATTTCGTTGTGGTTTTGTCCGAAACTTCTTCAAGGAAGGCGGATAGCTCTCTTTGGAGGCTTCGCTGTGCTCCTACGAAGGTTTTGTCGTTGTCGGACATTATCTTGTGGGGAATGCCTCTTCGTCCTACAAATCGTGCGAATGCTGCCTTAAACGCTTCTGTTGTTAGGTCGGAGCATACTTCCAGATGAATGGCCTTTGTCGAGAAACATACGAATACACACACGTATGCTTTGGAATGGGATGCTCGGCGGAGAGTCGAGGTTTTGACGAGGAATGGGCCGGCAAAATCTGCACCGGTAGTATGGAATGGGAGTGTATATGTGGACCGTTCAGGGGGTAGCGCTGCCATCAATTGCGTGCTCATCTTCTGTTTGTATATCGTGAATGTCTTGCACCGAAATATGCAGGATTTTACCTTCTGGCGGATTCGGGGAATATGGTATTCCTGTTGGATCACGCGAATCATCAGCTGCTTTTCCGCGTGCAGTAGAGTTGAGTGGAGGAACTCGTGGAGAAGGGAGCAATATCGCGAATCATCGGGGATGATAATTGGATGGCGCTCATCGTAGCTGAGGGCGGCATTAGTGAGACGTCCATTTGCACGCAGCAGTCCTGATTTATCTAAGAAGGGGTTGAAAGCACGGAGGGGATCTCTTTTTTCTATCGGACCTTTCGACTCCGGTGCTGTGAAGGTTTTTCCGAAGTATTTTCGCTGGGTGACAGCTATGAGACGAGTTTTTGCGAACTTTATGTCGCTTTGAGTGAGAGTGGTAGAGGGCGGATTTGGCAGTTTCCTAGCCTTTTGCGCGAAACGAAATATGTACGCTGTTACTCTGAGATCGGTGGAAAAGGAGGAGAAGCGGTCTAGAAAATCAGGAGATTCTAAAGTGTGGAATGCTTCAATTTGTCGTTGTTCGGGAGGGGACGAATGAGTTGGTGAACTTTTCGGCCAAAGAGGGGATGGCCTAGTTAACCACTCGGGGCCTTTCCACCAGAGTGAACAGTTGACGAGCTCTTGGGGCTTAGCTCCACGCGTACCTAGATCGGCTGGGTTGTCCGCACTGGAGACATGTCGCCACGTAGCATTGTTCACGAACTCGAGGATCTGAGATGTCCTGTTCGCTACGTATGGTATGTTTTCCACGTCCATGGGGGTTTTCCCAGCCATGCTAATACAATTGAGGAGTCTGTCCACAAAATTAGTTCATGAGATGGGAGATTTAGGGAGGATCGGATCTGCTTTACTAATTTTGCTAGTAAAACTGCGCCGCAAAGTTCCAGCCTAGGGAGAGAGACGGTTTGTAAGGGGGCTACTTTACTCTTGGCTGCGAGTAAGTGGGATGTAACAGCTTCACCTTGCTGGACTCGTAAGTATACGCAAGCGCAGAATGCCTTCGCGGAAGCATCTGAGAATCCGTGTAGCTGAATGGAACTGTTTGGGCTGAATTGCACCCATCGAGGTATCCTTATCTCTTCGATTGCGGCAAGATTTTTCCTGAATGGTTTCCATTTGTGGAGTGAGATCGGCTTCACGGTTTCGTCTCAGTCTGTTCCTTCCATCCATAGTTGTTGAAGAAGAGTTTTCGCTGCTATCATTATGGGCGATAGCCATCCTGCCGGGTCGAAAAGTTTCGCGACAGATGAGAGGATCTGTCGTTTCGTGGCAGTGTCTGAGGATAAGGGGGGTCAACTGAGTACGAAAATGTATCAGTGAGAGCATTCCATTTTATTCCGAGGGTTTTTGTAGAACTTGCCTCTTGGGATTGGAGAAATTCTTCATCTAAAAGATCAGACGTGGGGATGTCTTTCAGCAGTGACTTGTGGTTTGCTGTGATCTTTTTTAACGGGAATCCGGCTGGCTTGAGTACTTCGATAACTTGATGTATCGATTCGCCGGCTGAGTCGAGATTATGTCGGCCTGAGAGGATGTCATCTACGTATGTCTCTCCTCTTAATATTTTTGAGACATGGGGGTATGTCTCCTTGGAGTCATCGGCTAATTGGTGGAGTGTCCTTATTGCCAAGTATGGAGCGCAGTTGACACCGAATTTCACCCTTTTTAGTTTAAAGTCTTCTATCGGACTATTGGGGGTTCTGCGGAATAGAACGCGGTTCAACCGTTTTCCTTATGGACGTGCATTTGGCGGTACATTTTTTCAATGTCGCCGTTAAATACATACTTATATAATCTCCATTTTAAAATAAGGAGCAATAAGTCATTTTGGAGAATGGGGCCAGTATGTAATACGTCATTGAGTGAGAGACCGGAATGCGAGGTTTTTGAGGCATTGAAAACTACACGGACTTGAGTAGTTTTGCTTCCAGGTTTAATCACCGCGTGATGGGGTAGGTAAAAGGAGAAATATTTACCGTCGCGTATGATTTCTCGTGAATGGGTTGGTTCCATGTGGTCTAGCGTTAGGTATTCCTCTAGGACTTCTGAATAGGTGTTCCGAAGCTCATCTTTCTTTTCGTTAGTTCGTTCCACGCTGAGGTATTGCTGCTGTGCTGCGGGTCTGGAGTGTCCGAGTGCGATGGAGTCCGGGAATGCTGATTTGAATGGCAGCTTTACTACATATCGGCCATCTTCTCGTCGATGAGTGGTTTTTTTGGAGAGCGCTTCACAGTATTCATCATCGTCTGTGTATGTGGGGGCCGGTGGTTCCTCTTCTTGTTCCCAGAATTTCCTGAGTAAATCTCCTAGTGATTCTGAAGGGGTTTCAATCACCTGAGTACAGAATGAGGAGATTTCTTCCACAACTGGTCACTTAATATCCACCCAAATATTGTGTTTTGGGCTATTAAGCTGCCGCCTACATTAATTTTGAGGCCTGGGGTGAGTATTTTTGGGATTATATCACTACCAATGACCATGTCTATTCTAGCTGGTGTAAAGCAGTTGGGGTCTGCTAAGGGTAGTGAGAGATATTCTGTTAAATCTACTTCTTTTATTTTGTAGGATGGTAGATTGTGCGTCAATTGAGACAGTATTATCGCTTGAGCTGCGATTTTTATTGATTGATTGGCTGAGCATATCGTAATAGAGCATATTCTATTCGAATTTTGGACTGTGTTACCGCCCATGCCAAGAATTTGGTAGTTGGCTTTTGTGGTGGGGAGACCAAGTAACTTTTGTATACGGGAGAGCTCTGATGTGAGTTATTTCCACGTTTTTGTGGAGAATGGGAATATTTGCTGTGGGAAGCAATGTCCTTTCTTTGTTACTCGAATAGTGGGATAGAGTTTTTGTTCTACCGCTTTCATTTGCCTTTGAGTTTTTTGATGCCTGCTTAGAGGTGCAGGGCTGTTCTTATTTGAGCTTTTGGGGGGTAAGGCGAGGGTTGTTCGCAGTGTAATGGAGGAGGGAGTGGTGACGTCTTCGACAATAAACGCACGTAAAGTTGCTTTTGCAATCTTTCTTCAAATGCGAGTACGCCAGGCAATTTTTGCAATAGTTGTTGTCTTTAATGCATTGACTTGTTCCGGTCAGAGACGGATGGTTCTCGAAATTTGACGCACGTTGTCATCGAGTGGTGTGATTGGCATAGTTTACATGAAACTTGCTTTTGTTTTGGGTATGGAACGATTGGGTTTTGTTCCGATAATTGAATGTTGGGGGAGGGACCGCTGGTGTCCGTTGGGCGTAACTGGGCTGACTGATCGTCGGCTTATTGGGTCTGTATGTGATGAGCCGCTCCACGACCTCGTACCGAGCTGTCAGAAATTGGTCCATTTCTGACCATCGAGGTAACTCCTTCCTTGAGTTGAGTGATTGCTCCCAGAGAGCTAGTGTCTCATCCGGCAGTTTTGAGGAGCAGAGGTAGACAAGCAGCTTTCTGTTGATACTCCATTTGCCTGCAGGGTAGAAAAACAATTATTTATTGTCGTCTGAATCTGTTGAATCCTTTCTCCGTTCTCTGTGTGGGCAGGTTGGATGTTGAATAACGTCTTTATTTGGCCATCCACTACTATTCTTCCATTTTCGTAGCGTGCCTTGAGTGCATCCCATGCTAACGAGAAATTGTGGCCACTGAGTGGGTAATTTTTAATGAGGAGTGCAGCTTTACCTCTTGTTTTTTGTCTCAAGTGGTATAGTTTCTGCACTTCGGATAATTGGGGGTGGTTGATGTACACTGCTGTGAACATGTCCCTAAATGAGGGCCAATCTTCATATCCTACATAGAAGATTTCTGTGTCACATGCAGGTACCTTGAGAAAGCTGAGTGAGTCAGCTTGTGTTGGGGGGGGGGGGGGGCATCTTTGTAATGTGGGGGTGTTTGAATGGGAGGAATCCATACTTTGTTGGATTTGGTCAAGTAACTCACTTATCCTGATTTTCGTGAGCATTGCGTTGTCATTTGTTGTCTCGTAGGCCTCTGCGCATGCTGAGCGTGTCTTTTCATCCTCCACGTTGCTCATCTGTAGGTTTTGGTTGGCTGCCTCCACTAGTTCCATGTGCCTTTCCAGATGGTCCTTGAAAATTTTAAGTGCTGCTTCGGAGTGAGTCTCTTCACTGGTGTTCCACAATTTTCCGCAGAATTTTTCCATCCTGGATAGCTCATATAAAAATTTTTTATGCAGCTGGGAGAATTCCTCTTCTTCCTCCTGGGATTTCGAGCGAGTTCGGGGTCCTGTAAGGGGGTGGAGGGATTGGGTCTTCTCCATTTTGTCCTCCATTGTGAGATTTTGTTTTTATAAAATTTTATTATAAAATATTTATTTATATTTATATATATGTAAGTATATGTATTATTATTAATTAATTTATTTAGTGTGAAGCTTTTATGTGGGGTACTGTACTGTCTCAGCACGTCTGAGCACAGCAATGTATAAATGTATACTGGGTTTTTATTATACCCCGTTTGTATGCTGGGTGCTTTGTTTAGCTTACACGAGTATGTACGTATGTATACTTATGTACATACGTGTCTTTCCCCGCTTGCTATTGTAAATAGCGAAGAAGTGGAAATTGCCGGAATTTGAAAAAAACACTTTATGTATATATGTGTATGTATATACATGTACCACGGTTGGGTAGCGGTGACTTGCTATGCGGTGGTGACTTTGGGCAGTGTAATGTGCTTACACTGGTCCGGTTCTGGGCCCGTTGAAATGAGTTTCGGTCCTGTTGGGGTGTATATACCGAGAGTATGTATATACTAGGGAGGATATATGAGAGGGGCAACTTGTCCAACTCTGGTCCTTTTCGAAGGTCTTTTTGGACCAGTTGGGGTATATAAAAAGAGGAATTTATATACTTGAGGGGATATATAACAATAAGCGGTTTTTTGTATTAAATATAGACTTTTTATGGGGAAAACGAGTTTTTCATATTTACGTGTTAATATATTATATATGAGCGCTGTTATTGGATGAGTGCATAAGTTCGTGTCCGATTCCGCTGGATGCCGTACGAATCGTTTGAGAGTGGCGCTCGTGAAAGAAATATATACATATTATATATCGTTGGAAAGGTGACAGTCCGAACTGTAAATCAAGCATAAAATAACTTTATTTTGATTTGAGTTGCTTAGTGAAAAGACGCATGGAAGATGAACAACGAAAAAGATCATATGCGTCATATTATGTTATACGAATTCCGCAAAGGAAAAACAGTGGGCGCTGCAACTAAAGATATTTGCGAAGTTTATTTGGACCGTGCGCGAAATTTCGTTCTGGAGATTTTAACCTCGAAGATCAACCTCGCAGTGGACGGCCTTCTGAGCTTGATGACGATGTTCTAAGGACTTTAGTTGCGAATAACTCACGTATTTCGACGGAAGAGGTTGCCAGTGAATTGAACGTCAACAAATCAACTGCGTTTCGTCGTTTAAAAAAGGTTGGGTACACTTTGAAGCTCGATACATGGGTGCCACATCAGTTGAGTGAAAAGAACAAAGTGGACCGTATGTCAACAGCAATTTCTTTGCTTCGACGGATCAAAAACGAACCTTTTTTGGATCGGCTCGTGACTGGTGATGAAAAATGGATCCTGTACAACAATGTTCAACGCAAAAGAACATGGAAACAGGCACACGAAGGGGCGGAACCGATGTCGAAAGGTGGATTGCATCCGATGAAGGTACTGCTGTGCATTTGGTGGGATATCCGAGGCGTGATCTATTTTGAGCTCTTGCCAGCTGAAGAAACGATCACTGCCAACAAGTATTGTCAGCAATTTGGTCGAATTGAAGAAAGCAATTGATGAAAAACGTCCGATTTTGGCCAATCGCAAAGGAGTTCTTTTCCATCATGACAACGCCAGGTCACATGTTGCAAAACCGACCCTGGCCAAACTGAAGGAGATGAATTGGGAAATCGTGCCGCATCCCCCATATTCACCCGACATTGCACCTTCTGATTATCATTTGTTTCGATCGCTGCAGAACAATTTGAATGGAAAAAAATTTAAAAATGTGGAAGACGTCAAAAACCACCTTGACAACTTTTTCAACGAGAAACCGCGCGATTTCTATGAATCAGGCATCTATAAATTGGTTGAACGTTGGGAGTGGATTGCCGAACATGATGGCGAATACATAATTGATTAATAAAAGCGCTTTCTTCAAAAAATTTCAATTTTAGTTTGCACTTGAAATCGGGCACAAACTTATGCACTCATCCAATATATTCGGTAAATGAAATTTGGGGACCCGCTATATATTATTATATATTGTGATTAATTTTTGTTTGGCGGATTTTGAGATTTTGCTCGACCTTTACATAAGAATTACAATTTAATTTTTGAGATTATGTATGTGTATGACAAAAGAGTTTCATACACAGCACGAGCAAAATCAGCTAAACAAATATGAGTAAGAATGGGTTACTTATGGACTTACTTTGACATCCGGGCTAGTACAAACCAAAATTTCTTTTTATTCTGGAGACGGGGACGGGGGAGTGTTGTCTTCTGTGTAGTGCTGTTTCCGTGTTGTTGATTTTTTTTTTTGTGTCACATGTATGTAATTGTATATGTATGTATGTACATATACCATATACATATATATATAAAATATATATTTTTCGTTTATATTTTCTTCTTTTTTTCACTGCTTTTTATGTTCACCGCTTTTTATGTTTTTTTTTTGTTATGTTTTATGTCACTTCATGTACATATGTATGTTCGACATTTTGTATAATATTCAACACTTTTGAATATTATGTTTATTATTATTACATATATATATTTTTTCAAATTTTATTTAATTCTTTTTTTTTCTTTTTCGTTTTTTTATGTATGTAGCTATGTATGTATTTTTTTTCACTACTTTTCTTTATGTTTTGTGTCACCGCGTTTTATGGTTTGTTTGTATACTTATATGTGTATATTTTCATATATTTATATATGTATATAAAATTTTATTTTGGGGTTTTCTTTGTTTTTTGTTTTAATTTTCATATATGTTTTTAACTTTGTATGTTTGTATGTACCTTTACACCGCACGCACTTTCAATACATATGTATTTTTTTTCAGCACTCACACACTGTTTATTTTTTTTTTTTTTCAACGCCCGTGTTCTGACAACCCGACTTTTCGCTCGCTTTAATTCGATCGCGTTAAAAATTTATTTAATTTAGTTTTTTAGTTTTTTAAAATAAAATATCATTTTTTTTTTACAGTTCGCTCCGATATGCGGGTTTCGGCACCATGTATAAATATCAGCTACTTGCTGTATTTATTTATTATTTATTTTTATTATTTTCACGGTTAATTAAAAACACCTTTTTTTCCTTTTAAATACTGTTCACCCAATTTATTATTAGTTTTCTTTTTATATTTATATTATATTAAGTTTCTTTTATAAATATGTTTATATTATTTTGACACAGCCGTCGAGATTTAGCGAGCGAAAAATATTTAACTAATAACTAAAACTACTAATACATACATATTTATACATTTTTGTTTTAATTTCTCCTTATTTGTAGTAACGGAAGTAGGGTTGCTGGTAAGTATTTTAATTATTAGTACATTCATGGTGAGTAAGTAATTCAGTATTTAATTTTTGGTTAATTAGGAATTTTATCTATATGTTTTTCTAAAATTTAAAATTCGATGAGGTCCTCGCTCATGTCTTCAACAGTAAGCTTCTTTGCAAAATGCGGTCAGATGAAAGTATGCCCGACGTTTGGAACATAAGTGTGCTCTGTCCAATCCACAAAAATGAAGATCTCACAGCCTGCGCCAATCACCTCCTCAATATCGCATATAAGATCCTGTCGAGCGTATTGTGTGAACGACTAAAGCTCACCATCAAAAAACTGATTGGTAACAGGGTCCAACGCCAGGGTGTAGTTTTGGACCTAGTATATTCACTATTGACCATATATTCACCATGCGCCAAATCTTGGAAGAGGCCTGTTGAAAGAGGATCGATGCGCACCATCATTTCGTCGATTACAAAGCAGCCACGAAAATGAACTGCCCCTACGTCGCTATGTCTGAATTCTGGTATCCTCACAAAACTTATAAGGTTTTCGTAAATTGACGTTAAGCAACATTAAAATCTCCGTTATGCTTTGTGAATGACACTGGTTTTTCTACGGTATTTTTTCCTACTATGGTGTGATTGATGATTCAAAAAGATTTAATATAAATTTTTAAGAAGCGTTAGTAATAAAATTTTTGTACTCCCGTTTCTTTTACACTCTCTTTCCATTTTAATCGTGCAGAGAGTATCGAAACGGAGATATTTTTAGACGCTCGAGAGTGTTCCAAAATGGCAAATCTTTTTATTACGTTTTACTTATTCAGGTATCGGCATGGTTTTACATTCGCCAATATATTGTTGTTGTTGTTGTAGCTGCTCACTAGCCCCGCTTAGGTACAGGTTTAATCAATCTAAGTCGCCGAGGTCATCTAATGGGAGGTTCAGGAAACGTGCTGTTTCGACGGGATTTGACCATAGGGAGGGGGGGGGGCTAGATGTTTCGGCTTAAGGGAGCATTTGAAGAGGTGGTTAGTGTCCTGCGGAGACTCTCCACATGCAGGGCATACTTTGGGTATGCTGGTGTCGAGTCTGGATATGCAGGAGTTTAACCTGCTACAGTATCTAGACATAAGTTTTGCCAGAGTCACGCGGGTCTCTCGAGGCAGCTCGAGCTCGTTGTCTGCAATGGGTGGTAGTCTTCCTCCGAGCACGCCATTCACGGGAAGGGAGTCTTTGAGGGTGTTGACTGACTCCTGGTGAATCGCGTTCAGTGCTTGTCTGTACGCCGTCCTGCCCAGCGGTTGTTGCACATGTTGCTGGATTCTGCCCTTCATGTCAAGTACTCCCTTTTTGATGTGCCTAGGTGGAGGTTTAGCTTCTAAAACTGCCTATTGGGGTGTTTTCACGGTAGCATCCCAATAGGAATTGCTTGCACAGCAAAGCATTATGCTCCTTAACTCGTAGCATAGATACTTCACTGTGCAAGTGATGCTCCGGCGACATCTGGAGGTTTCCTGTCGCGGTTCTGAGGGCGCTGTTTTGGCAAACCTGTAGCTTCTTCATCTGCGTCTATTTCGACCCCGGTGCCCAGATCGGTGCAGCATAGTTTACGACCGGCCGGCTTTGTAAGTTACCAGCAAGGTTTCTTATTCGACTAAAGTAGCTCACGCATCTCTTCGGGTTCGAAAAGGCGCGGTCACCGAATGAAATTTCCACTCGGTCATCGCGTCTCATCGGGTTAGACAACAACTTGACTGTAGCCCAGAGCTAGGTTGTCCTAGAGCAGAGATTGCAGGATCTTAAGTGCTCCTCCCACTTTTTTCGCTTGTGGTTGTTCACTACATTACGAGTCTTCGCGCTTAAATCCCTGATTAGGGGACTCCCGGGATCGGGGTTACGAAGAGTGTCGCGCTTAGATAAAACCGCCGCTTAGGTCGGGAAATTAGGGCGGATTTCCGCAATTCGGCCGGCTGGGATGAAGCGGGAGGCAGCGGTCACGACAATCCTGCGGAGGGACCTTCACCAGAAGTGACGTCTGATGAAGTGGGGATAGCACTGAAGGCTTTCTCGTTGAATTCCGTGAAGGCGGACCAGTTAGCTTTTTTAAAACTAACAAATGTCCGGTCATCCGCGGGAAAAAATTCAGGTGGTCTGTCAATCGAGATTTGTATGGGCCCGATGCTAGTGTCAGTACTGGTCACCAGGCTATACTATTTATCAGACCAGCACTCGCAATTGTTATATCAGACGAGCTTGACGGTGCGGGGAACTCCGTGAAACCGTAGAGATCTGTGTGTGTGAGATTTGGTTAGCCAAAATGGGTAGAGTTGCTGAAGGCACTGCCGTGGAGGCTGGAGAGCACTTGGGCGCTGGCAGCATGGGGCCACATAACTTGTGGTCCACTCCCTATTGGTCTTAAGGCCTGAGCAGACCTTAAGATGACTAAAACCACACGCAGCAGAAATAATCTGTTGGCGCACTTAAATTAATATTACCTGTTGACCTAAACGGGGTTAGATCGCCTAAAGGATGACAGCTCTTGGCCGGTTAAAATCCGGGTCAACTGCGGAGTGTAGAACCGGCTGTCTTAAGGTTTGCGCCAATATATTCGCTGCTGATGCTTTTTAATTGTGTTGCTTGGCCCGTCTGCAAAATGTAATACAGTTTTTGTATAACTTCGCTATTTAAAAAAAATTGGTAACCGCAAGCCATGTAACGGTGCCGTTAACAATATAGATATATACATATATATTTAGAATGTGACAAAGAGAAAATAAAAAATAAGAGAAATAAGATTAACATACTGAAATGTTACAGGGTGACCAAACTCTCCACCCCCCAGGAATCACTCCAAAATTCTGGTCTCCGAAGGAGTCCGCTGATTTTCTTCGCTTACACTATTCGTTCCTAGCCATCTTTAGTTGTGTCGCATGTTGACACAGTCTGCGAGATAATGTTGGCTCACATACTCTAGAATGTTGGCACCGCTTACACAATTATAGCCGAATCAATTATAGCGCGTCATTCATTCTTCTTTTCGCTGTTTGGCGCCAGTTGGAAGTACCAAGTGAAACCAGGTCGCTCTCCACCTGATCATTCCAACAGAGTGAAGGTCTTCCTCTTCCTCTGATTCCACCAGCGGATACTGCATCGAATATTTTCAAAGCTGGAGTGTTTTCATCCATTTGGACGACATGACCTAGCCAGCGTAGCCGCTGTCTCTTTATTCGCTGAACTATATCAATATCATCGTATAGCTCGTACAGCTCATCATTCCATCGTCTGCGGTATTCGCCGTTCCCAATGCGCAATGGACAATAAATCGTTCCACTCCTAGGGCCGACTCATCAGATATTGATGTCGTCCACGCTTCTGCGCCATATAGTAGGACGGGTAGATGAACGACATGTAGAGTTTGGGTTTCGTCCGCTGAGAGAGGACTTTACTTTTCAATTGCCTACATACTTAGTCCGAAGTAGCACCTGTTGGCAAGAGTGATTATGCGTTGGATTTCAAGGTTGAAATTTTTGTTGGTGCTAATACTGGTTCCAAGATAGACGAAGTTATCTACGACTTCAAGAGTGATTCTGCGTTGGATTTCAAGGCTGACATTTTTGTTGGTGCTAATACTGGTTCCAAGATAGACGAAGTTATCTACGACTTCAAAGTTATGACTGTCAACGGTGACGTGAGGGCTGAGTCGCGAATGCGATGACTGTTTGTGTGAAGATGTGTCAGACGGGTGTGCCCAAGGCTTAGCCTTATAAAACATTTGTTCATTGCAGTGGTGGTTTTAGCTGGTAGTACTAATGCGACTTTGTTTGGGTTCATACTTTTGTCCGGACTGGTCTGACTGTTCCACTTGTTTTGGGCATTTTTGTGGAAGTCCTGCACTATACCTTTCTGATTCGTTTTTACATAAATGGAATGAAAAGCTTAAGAGATGATTATGCAGGTTTTGCTGTTTCATCTGCTAATTCGTTTCCTGTAATGCCGACATGGACTCGGATCCACTTAATAGCTTAACTTACGAAAGCCATTCTATCGAGAACTTCTAACGCCGACTCATCAGATGGGATGATGAGGGACTTCTAGAGTTTGGTTTTCGTTCCTAAGGAGAGATATTTACTTTTCAATTGCCTACTTAGTGCGAAGTAGCACCTGTTAGCAAGAGTGATTCTGCGTTGAATTTCCAGGCTGACATTGTTGTTGATGTTAATACTGGTTCCAAGATAGACGAAGTTATCTACGACTTCAAAGTTACGTCTGCCAACAGTGACGTGGGGGCCGAGTCGCGAATGCGATGACTGTTTGTTTGATGACATTGATATTTCGTCTTGCCCTCATTCACTACCAGATCCATTTGCTTCGTTTCTTTATCCAGTCTGGAGAAAGTAGAACTCACGGCGCGGTTGTTGAGATATAGCGGTGTTTTATTGAAACAACGTACTTTTTTATAGAGATAATATGTATTAAAAGTATATTTTTAAAGCTCAAGAATGTTTTCTTCATAAAATGCATGATGGAACGCTGAAAGGAAATTCTTCATGGAAATCAATATCCATTATAAAGATAAAATGGTCGGATTTGCAGTGAATGGAGGGAATGTGATGCTCGGAGATAACAACTCAGCGGCAACAAAATGGAAGAATGAAGAATATCAAGTGCTAAAGATCTAAAAATTGTTACCTAAAGGACAGCAGTAAGAGACTAAATAAATTTTAAAATATGCAACCATATCTTTATACATATTCCTAATGATAAATTGTTGAAACTTTTCAAACAGGATAAGTCAAAGGAAATGATCCAACACCTGCAAAGTCGATAGATCATTTGCTATTAACAGTTTTTGTATTGCATCGTTCCTATCGTTATTGAAAAAATTGAGAGCTTATTCAAGAAGATCATTTTAAAGTATTTGAAGTTGGATTACGTTAAGAATTTGGACGTGGAATTAATCGATTTTATAACTGTAACCGAAAACAACAAGTACAATTGGGTAGCGACAGCTGACATCTCACTATTTCCTTTGACGGAGAAATCTCTGGCTGTTGGCAACAAATTGTGCAAAATCTCTAGGGTAAACATTTTAACTACATCTGTCGGGGACTCAATTACTAAATGAAATTGGATTTATTCAACTTAAAGTTGTTACAAAAACTAGAGATACGTATATCAGAATGAATGTCGTGGCGAAATGTTTTGCATTCTTCGACAGCATGTGAGTACATTTTTAATCGACTTGAACAAGACAAAAGTCCGAAATTCGTCGGATAATCCTTCTCTTTCTGGTCTATTTCACGACAAAGAAATGTTTAAAAATATGAGATTCGATGTATGGAGTTTAATTTTGTACGTGTGATTTTATTTTATTAATCTCGGGGAATTGGGCCATGTGAGGAAAGTTTTTGGCTGCTATTTACTTGGGAGTGGCCAGAAACGATTCTTTTGGTTCAAGCAGCTTACGACTTCCGGCCTTATTCGTTTGGATGCGAGCTAAAGTGAGAAGGCGATTTTCGTGCGGTTGTGAGTAGGGCTTCTGACCCGCCACATGGAAAACAAAATCCAATGAAACGGACTGAAGTTTATAGACACGACTTGTCGGATCGCAAACTTGCGAATTTGTCGCTTATACGATTCGCTAACTCAGTTTTAGCGATAAACGACAGCGGATATTTTCTTTTTATTAAAGT
This sequence comes from Ceratitis rosa, assembly GCA_037013455.1. NCBI lineage: Eukaryota > Metazoa > Arthropoda > Insecta > Diptera > Tephritidae > Ceratitis > Ceratitis rosa. The sequence goes on along the minus strand of JAWMAG010000016.1, from coordinate 493,549 downwards.
GGCAGAAAAGTGGCACCACAGCAAAATGTCCTGTCATTGACTAAACCAAGAATTATATTTATTTTTGTACAACTACCTATGTAAACATTATATAACCTGAGTAATTCTAAAACTTTAATATCTGTGTTAATATGGCAACTTTTCAAACGAACGAATTTTTCTTTTAAAATAAACTGTAAAATTTAACGAAGCGTTAGTTTTCTTTAAAACTGTATACTATTTCTTTCGACTTCATTTTAAAGCGAACGTCTGAAGGAATCATACGAACAAGTAAGATCATTACTCAAATTAAATTCAATTTCGTTTAACTAATACCAATTATAACTAATTTTAGATATTAAAACGCTTTCTTTATTGTTACTCCTTTACAATGGATGAACTAACAAGCAAGCTGCCGATGAATAAACGTGAAGAATGGGCCCAGTATATTTTTTCTTCAAATATCTGTTTTCCAAGTATTCGTAATTTCAGTAACTGGTTGCAAGAAATCGCTATATTTTACTCTATCGCTGCAGATGTTATGCCTGTGAAAAGTTCGAGTGCAAATGAACAGCTGTCTTCGAAATCGAATAAGGCAGTAAAACCAGTGTTGGTAGTGACGGAAAACAAATGTTCACACAATTTAAATCAGTGTCAACAGTTTAAAGTCCTTGAATGGAGTGAGCGTTGGAAATTTGCGAAGTCGAATCATTTATGTTTCAGTTGTTTAAAATCCGGACACAGCTCTACCAACTGTAACTCTCGCCGCGAATGCGAAATTAACCCTTGCCGCAGAAGTCATAATCGGTTGTTGCAGATGTTCGAAAGTCAACAGCTGATGCATCAAATGTCACAACTATATTAGAAAAAGAATTTTTTTTTACACAATTCATTTATTTACTGGATCTGCTTTAATATAAGCCTAACAGTAAGTGTACAAATCTTAAAATCTAAATTACAAACATGATAGCTCGAGTTATGTGCTCTGAGCCCTTTTCAAACTACGGCGCTCTCCTTAGAAGGCGGGAACATCTCTTCGCTGCAGGCGGGAATTTCTTGTTGGGTTGCATAAAGCATTAGCTAGCCGATTTGGATGATTTCTCAGCTTTGTGAAGTACTTCGTCCTGCTTCTTTCAGTTTCAGGCTTAACCAGTAAAATACCAAGGTCTTTATGAATATTTACGTTACGAACGTACCATGGTACGCCCGTTAGTGCTCTTAAAATTTTGGACTGGAACCTCTGTATTTTATCAATATTAGTTGAACAGGTCGTATCCCACAGTTGAATTCCATACATCCAAATTGGTTTTAATACTGCGTTGTAAATAAGGACTTTGTAGTCTACTTTAAGACCGGAGTTTTTATTTAAAAGCCAATTTAAACTAGCTGCTTTTAATTTCATGTCTAGTATTTTTGCATCTATGTGTCTCTTCCAAGTGAGACGTCTGTCTAATAGTATACCGAGATATGTAACATCATTTACTTGGGGAACGTTTACTTCATTTAAGCGAATTGCAGGACATGATTGCGGTCTTAAAGTAAATGTAACGTGTTTACACTTTTGTTCATTAACTTTAATTCTCCAGTTTTCTAGCCATTCTTCGATGATCACTAATCGTTTTTTCTACTCTTTTGGGGCATTTATCCTGGCATAAAACAGCTGTGTCATCCGCAAAGATAGATGTCTGCACTTTTCGGTTTCATGGGATGTCTGCAGTGTATATAATATTGTATATAAAATAGGCCCAAGGACGCTTCTCTGCGGAACACCAGCTTTTACCGGATACTTCTCACTGATAAATTCTAAACAACCTGAAAATATTGTAAATTGTCTGTTAGTCAGATACGTAGGCTGCTATATATAGGTCTGGCCTGGGCAACACTAAGTGTAGCCAGGTGCAATCTGATATTTCCATTGGAAAGTTTGACATTTTTTAGCATAACATCACTCAGAACGTTTTGTCATTTAATTGTGAATTGTTTTATTTACAGGGAATTAAAAAATTCATCTCGGCCAAAAAATGGAATTAACTCGTGAACATTTTTGTGCGATCATTTTTCACAACTTTCGACGTGGATTATCACGACAAGGGTGCATCGATGAACTTAAATCTTTGTATGGCTATGAAGCACCATCATATAGCACTGTGAAAAACTGGTACAACGAATTCAATGGCGGCCGACGCTCGCTCAAAGACGAATTCCGGGAAGGTCGTCCAAAAACAGCCGTTGTGCCAGAACACATCGATGCCGTACGTGAACTGATAATGCAAGACCGTCATGTAACGTACCTTCAGATAGAGGCTTGCCTATGCATTTCTCCCACCAGCATACATTCGATATTGCATGAACACCTGGCCGTAAAAAAGGTTTGTTCTCGTTGGATCCCGCACAATTTGACAATCGCTCAAAAAAAGGCTCGTGTGGATTGGTTTAAAGAAATGCTGAAAAAATACGTTCGCAGTGCTTCAAAAGACGTTTATAAGATCGTCACAGGTGACGAATCATGGATCTATACGTATGAGTCCGAGACAAAACAGCAATCGACCGTGTGGGTCTTCCAAGACGAACCAAATCCAACGAAAGTTGTTCGTTGAAGAAGCACTTCGAAGCAAATTGTCGCCTTTTTCTTCGGCAAAACTGGTCATGTGGCGACTGTTCCGCTTGAGCAACGTAGGCCGGTCAAATCTGAGTGGTTTGTTTGCCTGAAGTCTTCGGAGAAATTCGAAAAACGAACAAGACAAGACGAATCATTGTGCACCATGACAATGCGAGCTCTCACACATCGGCTCAAACCAGCGGCTTTTTGACCGGCCAAAACGTCGAATTGATGGGTCATCCGCCGTACAGCCCTGACTTGGCACCCAATGACTTTTTTTTATTCCCACACATCAAGAAAATAATCCGTGGTCAAAGATTTTCGTCGCCAGAAGATGCTGTTGAAGCATTCAAAAACCATGTTTTGGAGGTGTCTCAATCGGAGTGGAAAAAGTGCTTCGAAAATTGGTTTGAGCGCATGCAAAAGTGTATAAATCTTGATGGAGAATATTTTGAAAAACAATAAAACCATTTTTGTTGATAAATATTCGTGTTTTCATTATTTGTCCAGACATATACATAGCAGCCTACGTATGACTTAAGTATCATATAAAATTGAACAGGCAGAGCTTCATGTATTTTGTACAGTAAACCTTTGTGCCAGACTTTGGCAAACGCTTGAGCTACGTCAAGAAAGATTGCACAGCAATACTCCTTGAACTTGTTCAATAGTACTATGCTTTTCGCGAAAGCCGAATTAGTGATCTGGTATCACATTGATACGGTGGAGAAAAGGAGATATTTTTGATAGCAGAACTTTTTCAAATAATTTGGAAAGACTGGGTAGTAGGCTTATTGATCTGTAAGAAGACGCCTGTGTATGGTCTTTGCCTGGTTTGGCTATCATTAATATCTGTGACTTTTTCCACGCGTTTAAAAGTAATTTAGTTTTAGAATGGCATTAAAGAGTTCAGAGAGCAATGCTTGTGCAACACTTGGTAGCTCTATTAGCATTTTTGGTGTAATAAGGTCGTGGCTTGGAGATTTCTTTGGAATCAGTTTCTGTATCGCGTTTACCACTTCTAGGCTTGATATTTTAATTTCCACCTGATTTTGGCTGTAATACATTACTTAAATGCTTTGCAAAGCAATTTGCCTTTTCTTCGTTACTACGCGTCCAGTTCGAAAGTCAACAGCTGATGCATCAAATGTCACAACTATATTAGAAAAAGAATTTTTTTTTTACACAATTCATTTATTTACTGGATCTGCTTTAATATAAGCCTAACAGTAAGTGTACAAATCTTAAAATCTAAATTACAAACATGATAGCTCGAGTTATGTGCTCTGAGCCCTTTTCAAACTACGGCGCTCTCCTTAGAAGGCGGGAACATCTCTTCGCTGCAGACGGGAATTTCTTGTTGGGTTGCATAAAGCATTAGCTAGCCGATTTGGATGATTTCTCAGCTTTGTGAAGTACTTCGTCCTGCTTCTTTCAGTTTCAGGCTTAACCAGTAAAATACCAAGGTCTTTATGAATATTTACGTTACGAACGTACCATGGTACGCCCGTTAGTGCTCTTAAAATTTTGGACTGGAACCTCTGTATTTTATCAATATTAGTTGAACAGGTCGTATCCCACAGTTGAATTCCATACATCCAAATTGGTTTTAATACTGCGTTGTAAATAAGGACTTTGTAGTCTACTTTAAGACCGGAGATTTTATTTAAAAGCCAATTTAAACTAGCTGCTTTTAATTTCATGTCTAGTATTTTTGCATCTATGTGTCTCTTCCAAGTGAGACGTCTATCTAATAGTATACCGAGATATGTAACATCATTTACTTGGGGAACGTTTACTTCATTTAAGCGAATTGCAGGACATGATTGCGGTCTTAAAGTAAATGTAACGTGTTTACACTTTTGTTCATTAACTTTAATTCTCCAGTTTTCTAGCCATTCTTCGATGATCACTAATCGTTTTTTCTACTCTTTTGGGGCATTTATCCTGGCATAAAACAGCTGTGTCATCCGCAAAGATAGATGTCTGCACTTTTCGGTTTCATGGGATGTCTGCAGTGTATATAATATTGTATATAAAATAGGCCCAAGGACGCTTCTCTGCGGAACACCAGCTTTTACCGGATACTTCTCACTGATAAATTCTAAACAACCTGAAAATATTGTAAATTGTCTGTTAGTCAGATACGTAGGCTGCTATATATAGGTCTGGCCTGGGCAACACTAAGTGTAGCCAGGTGCAATCTGATATTTCCATTGGAAAGTTTGACATTTTTTAGCATAACATCACTCAGAACGTTTTGTCATTTAATTGTGAATTGTTTTATTTACAGGGAATTAAAAAATTCATCTCGGCCAAAAAATGGAATTAACTCGTGAACATTTTCGTGCGATCATTTTTCACAACTTTCGACGTGGATTATCACGACAAGGGTGCATCGATGAACTTAAATCTTTGTATGGCTATGAAGCACCATCCTATAGCACTGTGAAAAACTGGTACAACGAATTCAATGGCGGTCGACGCTCGCTCAAAGACGAATTCCGGGAAGGTCGTCCAAAAACAGCCGTTGTGCCAGAACACATCGATGCCGTACGTGAACTGATAATGCAAGACCGTCATGTAACGTACCTTCAGATAGAGGCTTGCCTATGCATTTCTCCCACCAGCATACATTCGATATTGCATGAACACCTGGCCGTAAAAAAGGTTTGTTCTCGTTGGATCCCGCACAATTTGACAATCGCTCAAAAAAAGGCTCGTGTGGATTGGTTTAAAGAAATGCTGAAAAAATACGTTCGCAGTGCTTCAAAAGACGTTTATAAGATCGTCACAGGTGACGAATCATGGATCTATACGTATGAGTCCGAGACAAAACAGCAATCGACCGTGTGGGTCTTCCAAGACGAACCAAATCCAACGAAAGTTGTTCGTTGAAGAAGCACTTCGAAGCAAATTGTCGCCTTTTTCTTCGGCAAAACTGGTCATGTGGCGACTGTTCCGCTTGAGCAACGTAGGCCGGTCAATTCTGAGTGGTTTGTTTGCCTGAAGTCTTCGGAGAAATTCGAAAAACGAACAAGACAAGACGAATCATTGTGCACCATGACAATGCGAGCTCTCACACATCGGCTCAAACCAGCGGCTTTTTGACCGGCCAAAACGTCGAATTGATGGGTCATCCGCCGTACAGCCCTGACTTGGCACCCAATGACTTTTTTTTATTCCCACATATCAAGAAAATAATCCGTGGTCAAAGATTTTCGTCGCCAGAAGATGCTGTTGAAGCATTCAAAAACCATGTTTTGGAGGTGTCTCAATCGGAGTGGAAAAAGTGCTTCGAAAATTGGTTTGAGCGCATGCAAAAGTGTATAAATCTTGATGGAGAATATTTTGAAAAACAATAAAACCATTTTTGTTGATAAATATTCGTGTTTTCATTATTTGTCCAGACATATACATAGCAGCCTACGTATGACTTAAGTATCATATAAAATTGAACAGGCAGAGCTTCATGTATTTTGTACAGTAAACCTTTGTGCCAGACTTTGGCAAACGCTTGAGCTACGTCAAGAAAGATTGCACAGCAATACTCCTTGAACTTGTTCAATAGTACTTTTCGCGAAAGCCGAATTAGTGATCTGGTATCACATTGATACGGTGGAGAAAAGGAGATATTTTTGATAGCAGAACTTTTTCAAATAATTTGGAAAGACTGGGTAGTAGGCTTATTGATCTGTAAGAAGACGCCTGTGTATGGTCTTTGCCTGGTTTGGCTATCATTAATATCTGTGACTTTTTCCACGCGTTTAAAAGTAATTTAGTTTTAGAATGGCATTAAAAAGTTCAGAGAGCAATGCTTGTGCAACACTTGGTAGCTCTATTAGCATTTCTGGTGTAATAAGGTCGTGGCTTGGAGATTTCTTTGGAATCAGTTTCTGTATCGCGTTTACCACTTCTAGGCTTGATATTTTAATTTCCACCTGATTTTGGCTGTAATACATTACTTAAATGCTTTGCAAAGCAATTTGCCTTTTCTTCGTTACTACGCGTCCAGTTCGAAAGTCAACAGCTGATGCATCAAATGTCACAACTATATTAGAAAAAGAATTTTTTTTTTTACACAATTCATTTATTTACTGGATCTGCTTTAATATAAGCCTAACAGTAAGTGTACAAATCTTAAAATCTAAATTACAAACATGATAGCTCGAGTTATGTGCTCTGAGCCCTTTTCAAACTACGGCGCTCTCCTTAGAAGGCGGGAACATCTCTTCGCTGCAGGCGGGAATTTCTTGTTGGGTTGCATAAAGCATTAGCTAGCCGATTTGGATGATTTCTCAGCTTTGTGAAGTACTTCGTCCTGCTTCTTTCAGTTTCAGGCTTAACCAGTAAAATACCAAGGTCTTTATGAATATTTACGTTACGAACGTACCATGGTACGCCCGTTAGTGCTCTTAAAATTTTGGACTGGAACCTCTGTATTTTATCAATATTAGTTGAACAGGTCGTATCCCACAGTTGAATTCCATACATCCAAATTGGTTTTAATACTGCGTTGTAAATAAGGACTTTGTAGTCTAGTTTAAGACCGGAGTTTTTATTTAAAAGCCAATTTAAACTAGCTGCTTTTAATTTCATGTCTAGTATTTTTGCATCTATGTGTCTCTTCCAAGTGAGACGTCTATCTAATAGTATACCGAGATATGTAACATCATTTACTTGGGGAACGTTTACTTCATTTAAGCGAATTGCAGGACATGATTGCGGTCTTAAAGTAAATGTAACGTGTTTACACTTTTGTTCATTAACTTTAATTCTCCAGTTTTCTAGCCATTCTTCGATGATCACTAATCGTTTTTTCTACTCTTTTGGGGCATTTATCCTGGCATAAAACAGCTGTGTCATCCGCAGAGATAGATGTCTGCACTTTTCGGTTTCATGGGATGTCTGCAGTGTATATAATATTGTATATAAAATAGGCCCAAGGACGCTTCTCTGCGGAACACCAGCTTTTACCGGATACTTCTCACTGATAAATTCTAAACAACCTGAAAATATTGTAAATTGTCTGTTAGTCAGATACGTAGGCTGCTATATATAGGTCTGGCCTGGGCAACACTAAGTGTAGCCAGGTGCAATCTGATATTTCCATTGGAAAGTTTGACATTTTTTAGCATAACATCACTCAGAACGTTTTGTCATTTAATTGTGAATTGTTTTTTTTACAGGGAATTAAAAAATTCATCTCGGCCAAAAAATGGAATTAACTCGTGAACATTTTCGTGCGATCATTTTTCACAACTTTCGACGTGGATTATCACGACAAGGGTGCATCGATGAACTTAAATCTTTGTATGGCTATGAAGCACCATCCTATAGCACTGTGAAAAACTGGTACAACGAATTCAATGGCGGCCGACGCTCGCTCAAAGACGAATTCCGGGAAGGTCGTCCAAAAACAGCCGTTGTGCCAGAACACATCGATGCCGTACGTGAACTGATAATGCAAGACCGTCATGTAACGTACCTTCAGATAGAGGCTTGCCTATGCATTTCTCCCACCAGCATACATTCGATATTGCATGAACACCTGGCCGTAAAAAAGGTTTGTTCTCGTTGGATCCCGCACAATTTGACAATCGCTCAAAAAAAGGCTCGTGTGGATTGGTTTAAAGAAATGCTGAAAAAATACGTTCGCAGTGCTTCAAAAGACGTTTATAAGATCGTCACAGGTGACGAATCATGGATCTATACGTATGAGTCCGAGACAAAACAGCAATCGACCGTGTGGGTCTTCCAAGACGAACCAAATCCAACGAAAGTTGTTCGTTGAAGAAGCACTTCGAAGCAAATTGTCGCCTTTTTCTTCGGCAAAACTGGTCATGTGGCGACTGTTCCGCTTGAGCAACGTAGGCCGGTCAATTCTGAGTGGTTTGTTTGCCTGAAGTCTTCGGAGAAATTCGAAAAACGAACAAGACAAGACGAATCATTGTGCACCATGACAATGCGAGCTCTCACACATCGGCTCAAACCAGCGGCTTTTTGACCGGCCAAAACGTCGAATTGATGGGTCATCCGCCGTACAGCCCTGACTTGGCACCCAATGACTTTTTTTTATTCCCACACATCAAGAAAATAATCCGTGGTCAAAGATTTTCGTCGCCAGAAGATGCTGTTGAAGCATTCAAAAACCATGTTTTGGAGGTGTCTCAATCGGAGTGGAAAAAGTGCTTCGAAAATTGGTTTGAGCGCATGCAAAAGTGTATAAATCTTGATGGAGAATATTTTGAAAAACAATAAAACCATTTTTGTTGATAAATATTCGTGTTTTCATTATTTGTCCAGACATATACATAGCAGCCTACGTATGCCTTAAGTATCATATAAAATTGAACAGGCAGAGCTTCATGTATTTTGTACAGTAAACCTTTGTGCCAGACTTTGGCAAACGCTTGAGCTACGTCAAGAAAGATTGCACAGCAATACTCCTTGAACTTGTTCAATAGTACTATGCTTTTCGCGAAAGCCGAATTAGTGATCTGGTATCACATTGATACGGTGGAGAAAAGGAGATATTTTTGTTAACAGAACTTTTTCAAATAATTTGGAAAGACTGGGTAGTAGCCTTATTGATCTGTAAGAAGACGCCTGTGTATGGTCTTTGCCTTGTTTGGCTATCATTAATATCTGTGACTTTTTCCACGCGTTTAAAAGTAATTTAGTTTTAGAATGGCATTAAAGAGTTTAGAGAGCAATGCTTGTGCAACACTTGGTAGCTCTATTAGCATTTTTGGTGTAATAAGGTCGTGGCTTGGAGATTTCTTTGGAATCAGTTTCTGTATCGCGTTTACCACTTCTAGGCTTGATATTTTAATTTCCACCTGATTTTGGCTGTAATACATTACTTAAATGCTTTGCAAAGCAATTTGCCTTTTCTTCGTTACTACGCGTCCAGTTCGAAAGTCAACAGCTGATGCATCAAATGTCACAACTATATTAGAAAAAGAATTTTTTTTTTTACACAATTCATTTATTTACTGGATCTGCTTTAATATAAGCCTAACAGTAAGTGTACAAATCTTAAAATCTAAATTACAAACATGATAGCTCGAGTTATGTGCTCTGAGCCCTTTTCAAACTACGGCGCTCTCCTTAGAAGGCGGGAACATCTCTTCGCTGCAGGCGGGAATTTCTTGTTGGGTTGCATAAAGCATTAGCTAGCCGATTTGGATGATTTCTCAGCTTTGTGAAGTACTTCGTCCTGCTTCTTTCAGTTTCAGGCTTAACCAGTAAAATACCAAGGTCTTTATGAATATTTACGTTACGAACGTACCATGGTACGCCCGTTAGTGCTCTTAAAATTTTGGACTGGAACCTCTGTATTTTATCAATATTAGTTGAACAGGTCGTATCCCACAGTTGAATTCCATACATCCAAATTGGTTTTAATACTGCGTTGTAAATAAGGACTTTGTAGTCTAGTTTAAGATCGGAGTTTTTATTTAAAAGCCAATTTAAACTAGCTGCTTTTAATTTCATGTCTAGTATTTTTGCATCTATGTGTCTCTTCCAAGTGAGACGTCTATCTAATAGTATACCGAGATATGTAACATCATTTACTTGGGGAACGTTTACTTCATTTAAGCGAATTGCAGGACATGATTGCGGTCTTAAAGTAAATGTAACGTGTTTACACTTTTGTTCATTAACTTTAATTCTCCAGTTTTCTAGCCATTCTTCGATGATCACTAATCGTTTTTTCTACTCTTTTGGGGCATTTATCCTGGCATAAAACAGCTGTGTCATTCGCAAAGATAGATGTCTGCACTTTTCGGTTTCATGGGATGTCTGCAGTGTATATAATATTGTATATAAAATAGGCCCAAGGACGCTTCTCTGCGGAACACCAGCTTTTACCGGATACTTCTCACTGATAAATTCTAAACAACCTGAAAATATTGTAAATTGTCTGTTAGTCAGATACGTAGGCTGCTATATATAGGTCTGGCCTGGGCAACACTAAGTGTAGCCAGGTGCAATCTGATATTTCCATTGGAAAGTTTGACATTTTTTAGCATAACATCACTCAGAACGTTTTGTCATTTAATTGTGAATTGTTTTTTTTACAGGGAATTAAAAAATTCATCTCGGCCAAAAAATGGAATTAACTCGTGAACATTTTCGTGCGATCATTTTTCACAACTTTCGACGTGGATTATCACGACAAGGGTGCATCGATGAACTTAAATCTTTGTATGGCTATGAAGCACCATCCTATAGCACTGTGAAAAACTGGTACAACGAATTCAATGGCGGTCGACGCTCGCTCAAAGACGAATTCCGGGAAGGTCGTCCAAAAACAGCCGTTGTGCCAGAACACATCGATGCCGTACGTGAACTGATAATGCAAGACCGTCATGTAACGTACCTTCAGATAGAGGCTTGCCTATGCATTTCTCCCACCAGCATACATTCGATATTGCATGAACACCTGGCCGTAAAAAAGGATCCCGCACAATTTGACAATCGCTCAAAAAAAGGCTCGTGTGGATTGGTTTAAAGAAATGCTGAAAAAATACGTTCGCAGTGCTTCAAAAGACGTTCATAAGATCGTCACAGGTGACGAATCATGGATCTATACGTATGAGTCCGAGACAAAACAGCAATCGACCGTGTGGGTCTTCCAAGACGAACCAAATCCAACGAAAGTTGTTCGTGGAAGAAGCACTTCGAAGCAAATTGTCGCCTTTTTCTTCGGCAAAACTGGTCATGTGGCGACTGTTCCGCTTGAGCAACGTAGGCCGGTCAATTCTGAGTGGTTTGTTTGCCTGAAGTCTTCGGAGAAATTCGAAAAACGAACAAGACAAGACGAATCATTGTGCACCATGACAATGCGAGCTCTCACACATCGGCTCAAACCAGCGGCTTTTTGACCGGCCAAAACGTCGAATTGATGGGTCATCCGCCGTACAGCCCTGACTTGGCACCCAATGACTTTTTTTTATTCCCACATATCAAGAAAATAATCCGTGGTCAAAGATTTTCGTCGCCAGAAGATGCTGTTGAAGCATTCAAAAACCATGTTTTGGAGGTGTCTCAATCGGAGTGGAAAAAGTGCTTCGAAAATTGGTTTGAGCGCATGCAAAAGTGTATAAATCTTGATGGAGAATATTTTGAAAAACAATAAAACCATTTTTGTTGATAAATATTCGTGTTTTCATTATTTGTCCAGACATATACATAGCAGCCTACGTATGACTTAAGTATCATATAAAATTGAACAGGCAGAGCTTCATGTATTTTGTACAGTAAACCTTTGTGCCAGACTTTGGCAAACGCTTGAGCTACGTCAAGAAAGATTGCCCAGCAATACTCCTTGAACTTGTTCAATAGTACTATGCTTTTCGCGAAAGCCGAATTAGTGATCTGGTATCACATTGATACGGTGGAGAAAAGGAGATATTTTTGATAGCAGAACTTTTTCAAATAATTTGGAAAGACTGGGTAGTAGGCTTATTGATCTGTAAGAAGACGCCTGTGTATGGTCTTTGCCTGGTTTGGCTATCATTAATATCTGTGACTTTTTCCACGCGTTTAAAAGTAATTTAGTTTTAGAATGGCATTAAAGAGTTCAGAGAGCAATGCTTGTGCAACACTTGGTAGCTCTATTAGCATTTTTGGTGTAATAAGGTCGTGGCTTGGAGATTTCTTTGGAATCAGTTTCTGTATCGCGTTTACCACTTCTAGGCTTGATATTTTAATTTCCACCTGATTTTGGCTGTAATACATTACTTAAATGCTTTGCAAAGCAATTTGACTTTTCTTCGTTACTACGCGTCCAGTTCGAAAGTCAACAGCTGATGCATCAAATGTCACAACTATATTAGAAAAAGAATTTTTTTTTTACACAATTCATTTATTTACTGGATCTGCTTTAATATAAGCCTAACAGTAAGTGTACAAATCTTAAAATCTAAATTACAAACATGATAGCTCGAGTTATGTGCTCTGAGCCCTTTTCAAACTACGGCGCTCTCCTTAGAAGGCGGGAACATCTCTTCGCTGCAGGCGGGAATTTCTTGTTGGGTTGCATAAAGCATTAGCTAGCCGATTTGGATGATTTCTCAGCTTTGTGAAGTACTTCGTCCTGCTTCTTTCAGTTTCAGGCTTAACCAGTAAAATACCAAGGTCTTTATGAATATTTACGTTACGAACGTACCATGGTACGCTCGTTAGTGCTCTTAAAATTTTGGACTGGAACCTCTGTATTTTATCAATATTAGTTGAACAGGTCGTATCCCACAGTTGAATTCCATACATCCAAATTGGTTTTAATACTGCGTTGTAAATAAGGACTTTGTAGTCTAGCTTAAGACCGGAGTTTTTATTTAAAAGCCAATTTAAACTAGCTGCTTTTAATTTCATGTCTAGTATTTTTGCATCTATGTGTCTCTTCCAAGTGAGACGTCTATCTAATAGTATACCGAGATATGTAACATCATTTACTTGGGGAACGTTTACTTCATTTAAGCGAATTGCAGGACATGATTGCGGTCTTAAAGTAAATGTAACGTGTTTACACTTTTGTTCATTAACTTTAATTCTCCAGTTTTCTAGCCATTCTTCGATGATCACTAATCGTTTTTTCTACTCTTTTGGGGCATTTATCCTGGCATAAAACAGCTGTGTCATCCGCAAAGATAGATGTCTGCACTTTTCGGTTTCATGGGATGTCTGCAGTGTATATAATATTGTATATAAAATAGGCCCAAGGACGCTTCTCTGCGGAACACCAGCTTTTACCGGATACTTCTCACTGATAAATTCTAAACAACCTGAAAATATTGTAAATTGTCTGTTAGTCAGATACGTAGGCTGCTATATATAGGTCTGGCCTGGGCAACACTAAGTGTAGCCAGGTGCAATCTGATATTTCCATTGGAAAGTTTGACATTTTTTAGCATAACATCACTCAGAACGTTTTGTCATTTAATTGTGAATTGTTTTATTTACAGGGAATTAAAAAATTCATCTCGGCCAAAAAATGGAATTAACTCGTGAACATTTTCGTGCGATCATTTTTCACAACTTTCGACGTGGATTATCACGACAAGGGTGCATCGATGAACTTAAATCTTTGTATGGCTATGAAGCACCATCCTATAGCACTGTGAAAAACTGGTACAACGAATTCAATGGCGGTCGACGCTCGCTCAAAGACGAATTCCGGGAAGGTCGTCCAAAAACAGCCGTTGTGCCAGAACACATCGATGCCGTACGTGAACTGATAATGCAAGACCGTCATGTAACGTACCTTCAGATAGAGGCTTGCCTATGCATTTCTCCCACCAGCATACATTCGATATTGCATGAACACCTGGCCGTAAAAAAGGATCCCGCACAATTTGACAATCGCTCAAAAAAAGGCTCGTGTGGATTGGTTTAAAGAAATGCTGAAAAAATACGTTCGCAGTGCTTCAAAAGACGTTCATAAGATCGTCACAGGTGACGAATCATGGATCTATACGTATGAGTCCGAGACAAAACAGCAATCGACCGTGTGGGTCTTCCAAGACGAACCAAATCCAACGAAAGTTGTTCGTGGAAGAAGCACTTCGAAGCAAATTGTCGCCTTTTTCTTCGGCAAAACTGGTCATGTGGCGACTGTTCCGCTTGAGCAACGTAGGCCGGTCAATTCTGAGTGGTTTGTTTGCCTGAAGTCTTCGGAGAAATTCGAAAAACGAACAAGACAAGACGAATCATTGTGCACCATGACAATGCGAGCTCTCACACATCGGCTCAAACCAGCGGCTTTTTGACCGGCCAAAACGTCGAATTGATGGGTCATCCGCCGTACAGCCCTGACTTGGCACCCAATGACTTTTTTTTATTCCCACATATCAAGAAAATAATCCGTGGTCAAAGATTTTCGTCGCCAGAAGATGCTGTTGAAGCATTCAAAAACCATGTTTTGGAGGTGTCTCAATCGGAGTGGAAAAAGTGCTTCGAAAATTGGTTTGAGCGCATGCAAAAGTGTATAAATCTTGATGGAGAATATTTTGAAAAACAATAAAACCATTTTTGTTGATAAATATTCGTGTTTTCATTATTTGTCCAGACATATACATAGCAGCCTACGTATGACTTAAGTATCATATAAAATTGAACAGGCAGAGCTTCATGTATTTTGTACAGTAAACCTTTGTGCCAGACTTTGGCAAACGCTTGAGCTACGTCAAGAAAGATTGCCCAGCAATACTCCTTGAACTTGTTCAATAGTACTATGCTTTTCGCGAAAGCCGAATTAGTGATCTGGTATCACATTGATACGGTGGAGAAAAGGAGATATTTTTGATAGCAGAACTTTTTCAAATAATTTGGAAAGACTGGGTAGTAGGCTTATTGATCTGTAAGAAGACGCCTGTGTATGGTCTTTGCCTGGTTTGGCTATCATTAATATCTGTGACTTTTTCCACGCGTTTAAAAGTAATTTAGTTTTAGAATGGCATTAAAGAGTTCAGAGAGCAATGCTTGTGCAACACTTGGTAGCTCTATTAGCATTTTTGGTGTAATAAGGTCGTGGCTTGGAGATTTCTTTGGAATCAGTTTCTGTATCGCGTTTACCACTTCTAGGCTTGATATTTTAATTTCCACCTGATTTTGGCTGTAATACATTACTTAAATGCTTTGCAAAGCAATTTGACTTTTCTTCGTTACTACGCGTCCAGTTCGAAAGTCAACAGCTGATGCATCAAATGTCACAACTATATTAGAAAAAGAATTTTTTTTTTACACAATTCATTTATTTACTGGATCTGCTTTAATATAAGCCTAACAGTAAGTGTACAAATCTTAAAATCTAAATTACAAACATGATAGCTCGAGTTATGTGCTCTGAGCCCTTTTCAAACTACGGCGCTCTCCTTAGAAGGCGGGAACATCTCTTCGCTGCAGGCGGGAATTTCTTGTTGGGTTGCATAAAGCATTAGCTAGCCGATTTGGATGATTTCTCAGCTTTGTGAAGTACTTCGTCCTGCTTCTTTCAGTTTCAGGCTTAACCAGTAAAATACCAAGGTCTTTATGAATATTTACGTTACGAACGTACCATGGTACGCTCGTTAGTGCTCTTAAAATTTTGGACTGGAACCTCTGTATTTTATCAATATTAGTTGAACAGGTCGTATCCCACAGTTGAATTCCATACATCCAAATTGGTTTTAATACTGCGTTGTAAATAAGGACTTTGTAGTCTAGCTTAAGACCGGAGTTTTTATTTAAAAGCCAATTTAAACTAGCTGCTTTTAATTTCATGTCTAGTATTTTTGCATCTATGTGTCTCTTCCAAGTGAGACGTCTATCTAATAGTATACCGAGATATGTAACATCATTTACTTGGGGAACGTTTACTTCATTTAAGCGAATTGCAGGACATGATTGCGGTCTTAAAGTAAATGTAACGTGTTTACACTTTTGTTCATTAACTTTAATTCTCCAGTTTTCTAGCCATTCTTCGATGATCACTAATCGTTTTTTCTACTCTTTTGGGGCATTTATCCTGGCATAAAACAGCTGTGTCATCCGCAAAGATAGATGTCTGCACTTTTCGGTTTCATGGGATGTCTGCAGTGTATATAATATTGTATATAAAATAGGCCCAAGGACGCTTCTCTGCGGAACACCAGCTTTTACCGGATACTTCTCACTGATAAATTCTAAACAACCTGAAAATATTGTAAATTGTCTGTTAGTCAGATACGTAGGCTGCTATATATAGGTCTGGCCTGGGCAACACTAAGTGTAGCCAGGTGCAATCTGATATTTCCATTGGAAAGTTTGACATTTTTTAGCATAACATCACTCAGAACGTTTTGTCATTTAATTGTGAATTGTTTTATTTACAGGGAATTAAAAAATTCATCTCGGCCAAAAAATGGAATTAACTCGTGAACATTTTCGTGCGATCATTTTTCACAACTTTCGACGTGGATTATCACGACAAGGGTGCATCGATGAACTTAAATCTTTGTATGGCTATGAAGCACCATCCTATAGCACTGTGAAAAACTGGTACAACGAATTCAATGGCGGCCGACGCTCGCTCAAAGACGAATTCCGGGAAGGTCGTCCAAAAACAGCCGTTGTGCCAGAACACATCGATGCCGTACGTGAACTGATAATGCAAGACCGTCATGTAACGTACCTTCAGATAGAGGCTTGCCTATGCATTTCTCCCACCAGCATACATTCGATATTGCATGAACACCTGGCCGTAAAAAAGGTTTGTTCTTGTTGGATCCCGCACAATTTGACAATCGCTCAAAAAAAGGCTCGTGTGGATTGGTTTAAAGAAATGCTGAAAAAATACGTTCGCGGTGCTTCAAAAGACGTTTATAAGATCGTCACAGGTGACGAATCATGGATCTATACGTATGAGTCCGAGACAAAACAGCAATCGACCGTGTGGGTCTTCCAAGACGAACCAAATCCAACGAAAGTTGTTCGTGGAAGAAGCACTTCGAAGCAAATTGTCGCCTTTTTCTTCGGCAAAACTGGTCATGTGGCGACTGTTCCGCTTGAGCAACGTAGGCCGGTCAATTCTGAGTGGTTTGTTTGCCTGAAGTCTTCGGAGAAATTCGAAAAACGAACAAGACAAGACGAATCATTGTGCACCATGACAATGCGAGCTCTCACACATCGGCTCAAACCAGCGGCTTTTTGACCGGCCAAAACGTCGAATTGATGGGTCATCCGCCGTACAGCCCTGACTTGGCACCCAATGACTTTTTTTTATTCCCACACATCAAGAAAATAATCCGTGGTCAAAGATTTTCGTCGCCAGAAGATGTTGTTGAAGCATTCAAAAACCATGTTTTGGAGGTGTCTCAATCGGAGTGGAAAAAGTGCTTCGAAAATTGGTTTGAGCGCATGCAAAAGTGTATAAATCTTGATGGAGAATATTTTGAAAAACAATAAAACCATTTTTGTTGATAAATATTCGTGTTTTCATTATTTGTCCAGACATATACATAGCAGCCTACGTATGACTTAAGTATCATATAAAATTGAACAGGCAGAGCTTCATGTATTTTGTACAGTAAACCTTTGTGCCAGACTTTGGCAAACGCTTGAGCTACGTCAAGAAAGATTGCCCAGCAATACTCCTTGAACTTGTTCAATAGTACTATGCTTTTCGCGAAAGCCGAATTAGTGATCTGGTATCACATTGATACGGTGGAGAAAAGGAGATATTTTTGATAGCAGAACTTTTTCAAATAATTTTTAAAGACTGGGTAGTAGGCTTATTGATCTGTAAGAAGACGCCTGTGTATGGTCTTTGCCTGGTTTGGCTATCATTAATATCTGTGACTTTTTCCACGCGTTTAAAAGTAATTTAGTTTTAGAATGGCATTAAAGAGTTCAGAGAGCAATGCTTGTGCAACACTTGGTAGCTCTATTAGCATTTTTGGTGTAATAAGGTCGTGGCTTGGAGATTTCTTTGGAATCAGTTTCTGTATCGCGTTTACCACTTCTAGGCTTGATATTTTAATTTCCACCTGATTTTGGCTGTAATACATTACTTAAATGCTTTGCAAAGCAATTTGCCTTTTCTTCGTTACTACGTGTCCAGTTACCATTTGGGTCCCTGATTGGCATATTCACTTCTAATGGAGTCTTAAATTTCTTTTGTGTTTTCCAGAGTGAGTATTTTTTGGCAGACTTTAGCGCTAGTTTTCTATGTATGCCTTGGCGTTCGATCTTCTGCTTGTTTCAGTGAACATTTCAGCTTCTTCGTAACTTTACGGCTGGAGAGCGATATTCTTGACATTATCTCCGCAAACGGCGCTTATTCGTTACTAATTTTTCTATTTCTGTATTTGTTCGGATTTTTGGGCACGAAATAGGCTTTTTACTTTTTGGAGTTGCTATGGTTGCCGCAGAAACAAGGACATTATTGAGCTCATTAATGTAGTCATCAATATCGTTTTCACAATTCAATATTGGGTTGATGTTAATATGACTACCAGTATATTTTTTGTCTTTTAGCCAGTTTTTTTTCTGTTTGTTAGTCTTAATTCTTGTACAACTATCTTCGGGCGCTTTTAAATTTTTATTAGAACTGGTGAGTGGTCTGAAGACAACTCAGCAACTGTCACAGCTGATACAAGTTGCCTGTCGATTTTTCTTGAGACAGCAAAGTCTATTAAGTTAGGTATTTTCTTCGGATCGGTAAGCCAGTATGTTGGTTGACCTGGAAAATACAATCTAAATTGTTACGTTTGTTTATAATGGTATTGTATAGCTGACGCCCTTTGGGGCTTATTAGACGGGATCCCCAGTATACATGCTTTGCATTGTAGTCTCCTCTTGCTATAAATCTATCACCAAAATTATCAAAAAATTCTTTAAATCAAATTGATTTTCTGTAATCTTTGGAGAGCAATAAATGGCTGAGAGATTTAGCTCTTTGCCATAATTATTCAAAGTTACAGAGGTGGTTTGTAGATAATTGGTGGCGTAAGGCTGTAAGACGCAATGTTTAAGGCGGTTTCTTAGAAGTATTCCAGTGCCGCCCTGCGTTTTGCCATCAGGATGGTTAGTGGGGTAGAATATGAACCCAGGTATATAAAAGTTATATTTATCCGTCAAGTGCGTTTCAGACAATAGCATTGCGTCTATAGCATAATCTGTTAAAAATCGTGCCAATTCTATTTTATGTTGGTTCACACCGTTCGCATTCCAAAAACAAATGTTTAGCACGCTCATTTTTGTGCATGAAGATTTGCAGCATGTTATTCTGGGCTTTATTCAAGTCTTGTATCATTGTTTGCATAGTTGACATGAACTGTGTCATGCACTGCGTAAGGTTTAAAATCCTTGAATCAATACCTCCATTAGATTGGTTCTGTGGAATACTATCTGAATCATTCTTCAGTACATTCGCATAAGATAATTTATTTGGATTCAAATTTTGCACGTTTGGAACAGTTTTATCCGTAGCTTTTACTACAAATTGGATTTGAGGTGTATTTACCATTAGACTTCGGTGAGTCTGTATATTGTTTGCCAACCTAACTTTTAGATCTTTATATACAGGGCAGCCCCTATAATTAGCAGTGTGATTACCTCCACAATTACTACATCATGGTGGCATCATCTTTCTTTGACGTGCATTCAGACGTGGGATGTAGGTCCCCACATGTTACGCAAACACTGCGCAGTGTGCAGTAGAATTTAATATGGTCGAATTCTTGGCAGTTGGTGCATTGCACTGGACCGTTTGTTTTGTGTGGCTCTTCTACTGTTACCCTACGATGTAGCTAATATTTTAAATTGTATATGGGATGGGTTTCGTTTTTCTTTAACTGACTTGCATTGGGCTCTAGTTCTACCTTAAACATTGGCTGGGGTACTTTGTTTCTATTAAGTATATTTATGACCGATTTGGTACTGAAACCATTTTCTTCAAGAGCCTCTTTTATTTCGTCTGACTTGACTGAGGATTCGATACCTTTAATTACAACTTGAGACGCGTTCGCGCAAGTAAATTGGTGGTGGTTTGGCATATGCAACTGTGGTAGTACCCTTTACACTGTCCTCACTTAATAAAGTAAATTGGTTGCTGTTGGTGGGTTCTTGGATTTTTACGTTGGTTCGACTCATTTGCACTTTTTTGTTGTTGCTGTTATTAATAGGACTTGATTTCCTCTTGACATTTATATATCGATCTAGTATTGTCTGTATTTTTGTGTTCTTTTTTATTTCATTGGGCTTGCCGCTTGACTGTTCCTTTTCATTTGTATTGGTGGGCGATTTCCTGCTGGGTTTTTGCTTGCTGTTACCTTTTTCTTTTGTTTTTTCTGCCGACTTCGCCGTATGTTTAGCGCTAGCTGAGTACTGCTGAGAGTCTTCTGCTTGCATGTTGCTTTCTTTTGCCGTTGTTAGTGTTGGCGTTGTTTGCTCAAAATAAGAAAAATAATCCTTCGATCTGGCGGGTTTGACCGCGACGCCCTCGTTTTTGTTTTTGTACTCACTGGATAACTTTTAGTTTATTTTTCCGTTTGCACTTATTGTGAATTAATATTATGTTCTATTATTTAATTTGGAGTTTATTAATGTTTTCCTTTTTTAAAGTGTTCTTCACTAAAGGCACTCGCTTACTTATTTTGAATTTTTCACTGTATGTATTGTTTAATTTTATTTTATTTTTATGAGCAGTGCTAAATTGCTTTGTGCTCTTACAGCTCTCTCACTGGATTTCTGCAAATGAAAATATTGGATTTCGTAAAGGTCGCAAAATAGCTGGTACGATGAGGACTGCCGTGTCGCAGTGGAGAGAAAACAGACTGCCTACCTCGCAACCTTGCGATCGACAACAACACGTGCGGGATGGGATAAATACCGAGAGCTGTAGAGGGAAGCAAGGCGTATCTGCAGACAACAAAAGAAAGATGCCGAAACGCGTAAGTACGAAGAGCGTGAGAGGCTGGCCGACAGAGGTAATGCTCGAAAATTCTATGATCGTGTAGCACACAAAGAGGTGATCTAGCCACTGATCCCCAGAGGATATTGAATTTATGGAGGGAACACATCTCCAGCCTGCTGAATAGCAGTGAGAATTCAGTACTCGGAGAAGATGAACCCGAAACCCCAATCGCTGAGGATGGAAAAGACTTTCCCTTACCTGACCATGAATAAGTTCGAATAGCAATCGCCCGCTTAAAAAACAACAAATCGGCTGAAGCTGATGACCTACCGGGAGAACTATTCAAACATGGCGGTGAAGAGCTGACTAGGTGCATGCATCAGCTACTTTATAGAATATGGTCGAACGAAAGCATGCCCGACGATTGGAATTTAAGTGTGCTCTGCCCAATCCACAAAAAAGGCGATCCCACAGTCTGTGCCGAATTCCCGTGGATAAGCTTTCTGAATATCACATATAAGGTCCTATCAAGCGTATTGTGTGAAAGACTAAACCCCACCATCAACAAACTGATTGGACCTTATCAGTGTGGCTTTAGACCTGGTAAGTCAACCATTGACAAGATATTCACCATGCGCCAAATCTTGGAAAAGACCCGTGAAAAGAGGATCGACACTCACCACCTTTTCGTCGATTTTAAAGCCGCCTTCGACAGCACGAATAGGAGCTGCCTTTATGCCGCTATGTCTGAATTTGGTATCCCCGCAAAACTTAAACGGCTATGTCAACTGACGTTAAGCAACCCTAAAAGCTACGTCAGGATCGGGAAGGACCTCTCCGAGCCGTTCGATACCAAACGAGGTTTCAGACAAGGTGATTCCTTCTCGTGTGATCTTTTTAATTTAATGCTGAAGAAAATAATACGAGTTGTAGAGCTCAATACTGAAGGTACAATCCTTTAAAGAGTGTACAACTGCTGGCGTACACCGATGATATCGACATTATTGACCTCAACAATCGCTCCGTGAGTTCTGCTTTCTCCAGATTTTATAAGGAAGCGAAGCGAATGGGTCTGGTAGTGAACGAGGGTAAGACGAAATATCTTCTGTCATCACACAAACAGTCATCGCATTCGCGACTTGGCTCCCATGTAACTGTTGACAGTCAGGTCGTAGATAATTTCGTCTATCTAGGAACCAGCATCAACACCAATAATAATGTCAGCCTTGAAATCCAGCGCAGAATCACTCTTGCCAACAGGTGCTACTTTGGACTAAGTAGGTAGGCAATTGAAAAGTAAAGTCCTCTCTCGGCGAACGAAAACCAAACTCTACAAGGCCCTCATCGTTCCCGTCCTGCTATATGGCGCGGAAGCATGGACGATGACAACATCTGATGAGTCGCCGTTAGGAGTTTTCGAGAGAAAAGTTTTGCGTAAAATTTATGGTCCTCTTTGAGTTGGCAACGGCGAGTATCGCAGACGATGGAACGATGAGCTGTACGAGTTATACGACGACATTGGCATAGTTCAGCGAATCAAGAAGCAGCGGCTACGAATACTTCAGCTTTGAAAGTTTTCGATGCGGTACCCGCCGGTGGAAAAGGAAGACCTTCACTCCGTTGGAAGGACCAGGTAGAGAAGGACTTGGCGCCACACAGCAAAAAGAAGAAGCGAATGGCGCAATGTTGTTAACTCGGCTAAAATACCGTAAGCGGTGTCTACGCCAGTAAAGTTTATAAGTAAGTAAGTTAACGATATGCCGAATAATTTTTTTATATTGGATTAACGTTACTTCATTGCTTGAAATAGGTTTTTAATGTTAGAAGAATTATTTGGCCAGCTTATTAGCTATATCGCCATCGCCAAATACAATTTGTTAGTTACTATCATTGTACACTCCATCAAGTAACCTAACTCCGTTTTTGTTTTGATTCGTCATTTCACTTTCTCGGTTGTGAAGCAGCCCGGGTGTCGTAAAACACAGCCAGAGTTTCGTGAAGCAATGTTTTTGAAGAAGGGTTGTTGTGTTGCATTTTGTTAAAAATTTAAGAATATCATATATTTGCATTAACATTTTTATTATTTCATTCAATAATTTGGTAAAACTTGCTTAAAGATACTGTATAAATAATGTGCAATGGTTTTTATAATAAATTTGTTTGAAAATGAAAAAAATACTATCAAAGTTGCTTATCAAGATGTTAAAAGAAAATTCGACGTAGGTACATCCCTGCGGTTGCTTATTTTCGATTCATCTTAATGTTTTTTTAACGTTTATAGGCAAATTATATATTATTTTATGTAACCGGAGGTTTTTTTCATTAAATTATTGTAAATATTTATAAGGGTGAGAATAAGCCTACTAGAATTTAAAATACATAATAATGTAGTTAATTGAACACACATACCATATAAAGTAGATTATACTGTAAACAAATGTATGTTATATAACATGTTCAATGAAACGTTTTTATTTAATAAAAAATCTTTCTTGTATTTTTCATTTGCTTGCTGAAATTATGTTTGGATGAGGCACATGATTAACTTTGTTTGGAAGTACGAAATCTACAAGCTATACGACGTCGTTTAATAGATAAAATCGATGAGCCTTAAATAAACTATTCGTTAATGACTGAAAAGCAGTGAATTAGACCGAAAATACACATCTTCCAATACACAGACTGAGCGCAACATTGCACTGACGCAATCGAAACAAGATAACCCAAAAAATTAAAGAATTCTTATATTGCCATATTTGCTACGCTTTACACATATATATGTATTGTAGAAGTTTGAATTATTACTTTTATCATATACTATACTATACTATACATAGTCAAAGATGTATTTACAGAACATTGAAAATATTTTATGTTATTTGTTTTAATTTCTCGATCTTATTTTATTTATATTCCGCACTTGATTCCATGAAATGTTTAAAAGACATGGTTCTCACATAAAATCACTGAAGCGACACACATTTTTGCTGCTGCCATGCCTGAAACACAGCCCTGCAAGACGGGTAGCTGTTGCCTAACATGTTATCCGCCTGTTACTTAACATACGTGCATTTGTTATTTGAATTGTTACTTTTCTTCTAGCCGTGGGAAAAAAATAACAAATTTCCCCGCTTTTTTTCACGTACGTGTGATTCTCTTTTTCATTCACTCGTATATTTTTTAATTTTCGTATATTTTTGTTACCGTATTTGTAATACATCTGTTATTCAAAACAAGCACGTATGTTACTCGATCTGGCAGCAACTGGCTATTGAAAACAAATGTACATGATATCGTATCTGCTACCCATGTGTTGTTGGAAACATAATCATTTGTTAGCATATCTATGGGCGGTGACTTATTCAAAACAAATGCATTTGTTAGCGGACCTGTCACCGGTGACTTATTTAAAACAAATGTCTTTGTTATCGGACGTGTTACCCATATTGACTATTGACCTTTTACCTATATTTCCTTTAAAATAAAAAATAGCATTTTTTAAGTTTATTTTTGTTTATTGAAAATATAAATAATAAAATATACATATTTACAAGTTTGATTTAAAAATTTAGTTTGTTTTTATCAAATAATTAAATTAAAATTGTTAATTTAACTTCTTTTTACATATACATATGCTTAACAAAATTAATTGTACATTCATTTTTAAAACTTAATAGACAATGGTACTAGAATTTTGACTAACTAAAAATAAGTTTTAGAGTAATTAAAATATTAAGACAGCCGCTTCAGAGGAAGCCCTCCACTCCGTTAGAAATATCATGCTTAGTAAGACCTGGCTGAACAGGCGGCATTGTTCACTTGGTTTTAATCGTGACAGCAATCTACGCCAGTAAAGAAGAAGTATACCAATGGAATCTGAAATATACAAAAAATAATTATTATGATGTATTTTATTGATTTTTTATCTTTATTGCTAGCATATACGACCGGTTAGTATAATACAATTAATCGCAATAAAAGCTTTACAAAGAACATAGCTATTTGCATCCATTATTTGTGTATGCTTGGTACATACGTAACAAAAATGTAAAATTTTTACGAAAAAATAAAACTTTTTTAATAATATATATCATGAAATAAAAGATAATTAAATAAACTACCTTCCAAAACTCATTTAAACAAATTTGAATTAAACATTCAAACAAAAAAAGAACTTTTGTTACATCATTGCTTTTCTACACCCGGATATATGTAGGACTGGCACATGCAATACAAAAGTGCAAAATTTTCACAAAAAAATTAAATTTTTTTTAAATAAATTTCATCAAGCTAAAAGATAATTAAATAAACTTTATTTTAAAACTCATTTAATCAAATTTAAGTTAAATGTTTAAACAAAAAAAGAGCTTTTGTTACATTGCCAAATTTGTATACCCTCATATGTGTATGACTGGCACATGCAATACAAAAGTGCAAAATTTTTACAAAAAAATCAATTTTTTTAAAATGAATTTCCTCAAACTAATAGACAATTAAATAAACTTTAATTTAAAATTCATTTTAATTAATTTAAGTTAATTTTTTTAAACAAAAACAGAACTTCTGTTACAACATTGCCAATCTGTACATACATACGAATATATGAATGACTGGTACATGCAATACAAAAATGCCAAGTTTTCACAAAAAAACCAATTTTTTTAAAATAAGTTTGATTAAACTTAAAGGCAATTGAACAAACTTTCTTTTAAACTTAATTTTAACACTTTCGCACTAAGTTATATAGGATTTTTGCCGTAGCTTCAAACATTAAGAAATGAAAAACTTACGTTTTGATTATTTATGAAGGACGTTTTCCGATGATAATCCTTGATATTCGTATTAAATACTTGAAGCTTGCGTTTTTTTCCAAATAAAATGCTGTGTTGTGGTGGCTGATTCGATGAACAACACTGAAATAAACAATATTGTTATTCTCATAAAACCAAAAATAAAACGTAAATATCATATGTACATACATATGTACATATGCGCACATTCGTCTTTATGCACATACGTATATATACACATATGCATATGTTGTTATCTTACCTTATTTCTTGATCTAAAGTTGCTCCCACTCTGCTACAGCTAATAAAGAAATTATTAGGAAACAAATAATTAATTATTATTTACAAATTTATTTATATTTTATAAAAAAACACATCGCACCTCTCAGCGTCTTCGGTTGAAAAAGTAAATGGCGGAAATTTTCAAAGGCCATATTTGAAAATGTGTATACACACATTTCTTTCTAATATACTAGACAATCGTTATCGATATATGGTACTCGTCTTACTACAGAAATTGCCTATAGGAAGTAAAAAATAGTTTTGTGGATGTAGTGGTAGAGCAGCAAAATTTTACGATATTAGTTGCGAAATGGTTACCCCCGTCTTGCAGGGAGGGTCCTTACATCTTTATTGGTCGTCGCCAAGGCCAAGTGTTGTCACTCCTTATTTAAGAAAAATATAAATTTAATCGCTCATAAAATTATAGTTTGAAATTATTAACATTTTAATTTACACTTCTTACAAGCAGGAAGTCTACTTGTATTTGACTTATAAGCACACTAACAACACCTGACTATGAAGGTGCTGTCACTCCAAATAATCTACAAATTAACAATAAAAATGCAGAAAAATAAAATAAGAAATGAATACTGCCACTGAATCATGTTTTTTTTATCTAAACCATGGGCTGGACCAATACCGGCTTAGCCTTGCACAGTATCCTTAAGTGAAACACCTTTGTAAGTTTGGGGGCCTTCGGCCGCGCTTTAGATTGCAACCCTGGGCCGAACCAACATCGACTTCGCCTTACACAGTATATTTTTGGTAATTTGGACCTCCTACTACCAACTTTAAACATTTCATAAAAAACAAAACACAGGCTCCAAACTAAAGTCAACCCGAATTTGGTTCCAAATAATTGAAATATCGGTTCCCAAATTCAATTTACCAATACGGGAACGGGGATAAGCAAGATGTAAATTGCATTTGCAGGTACGGCGTGGAACCGAAGATGCCGTTGTACGTTGTGATTTTTGTATGCTTAATGTAATCACAAATGTGGTGAAACATATGTATATGCATACTCAGAAGAACAGTTCCATTATCTATAAATCGACAAGTTAATTAGAAAAATCAACATTTTAAATCACGAAAATTGTATTTACCATCGTTTGCCAAACAAGAAACCTGCTTATTGAAATGTAAACAAAAGGAAATGCAATAACCCAATGATTTTGCATGGTTGCATTTTGAAGGTTTTTTACAATATCACATTTACTTATTGGGTGCTTAAAAAAGCTAATAAAAAAACCAAATAAAAATGAAATAAGGTTGAAAGAAATGTTTTATATATTTGCCATGTACTTAATATCGAAATAAATCATTATTATTTCCATTTTGACTAGCATTTTATGTTGGTTGACATTAGCTACTTTTTGTGGCGCAGTATGATACATGTTTATACATTACAGCGCTTGGAAGTGAATTTTCTTACGAATGACAACTGAAATGGAAAACGAAAACGATCAGGTGCCCTGCAAGACGGGTAGCTGTTGCCGAACACGTTATCCGCCTGTTACTTTACATATGTACGTGCATTTGTTATTTGAATTGTTACTTTTCTTCTAGCCGTGGGAAAAAAATAACAAATTTCCCCGCTTTTTTTCACGTACGTGTGATTCTCTTTTTCATTCACTCGCATTGTATTTATCGGTATGCGACATATATTCGCCTTTTTTAATTTTCGTATATTTTTGTTACCGTATTTGTAATACATCTGTTATTCAAAACAAGCACGTATGTTACTCGATCTGGCAGCAACTGGCTATTGAAAAAAAATGTACATGATATCGTATCTGCTACCCATGTGTTATTGGAAACATAATCATTTGTTAGCATATCTATGGGCGGTGACTTATTCAAAACAAATGCATTTGTCACCAGGCTTGTCATCGGTGAGTTATTCAAAACAAATGTCTTTGTTATCGGCCGGGTTACTGATTAGTCATTAAAAATAGATGTCTTGGTTACCCGACGTGTCACCCATAGGCTATTGACCTTTTACCCATATTTCCTTCAAAATGAAAAATAGCATTTTTTAAGTTTATTTTTGTTTATTAAAAATATAAATAATAAAAATTTACATATTTACATTTTTGATTTAAAAAGTTATAGTTTTTTTTATGAAATAATTAAATGAAAATTGTTAATTTAAATTATTTTTACATATATTCTCAACAAAATTAATGGCACATTCATTTGTAATACTTAATAGACAATGGTACTAAAATTTTGTCTAACTAAAAATAAGTTTTAGAGTAATTAAAATATTAAGACAGCTGCTCCGGCGGAAAAACTCCACTCCGTTGGAAATATCATGTGGAGTAAGACCGGGTTGAACCAACGGTGTTGTTAACTCGGTTTTATTCGTGACAGCTATCTACGCCAGTAAAGAAGAAGTATACCAATGGAATCTGAAATATACAAAAAATAATTATTATGATGTATTTTATTGATTTTTTATCTTTATTGCTAGCATATACGACCGGTTAGTATAATACAATTAATCGCAATAAAAGCTTTACAAAGAACATAGCTATTTGCATACATTATTTGTGTATGCTTGGTACACACGTAACAAAAATGTGAAATTTTTACGAAAAAATAAAATTTTTTAATAATATATATCATGAAATAACAGATAATTAAATGAACTATCTTCCAAAACTCATTTAAACAAATGTGAGTTAAATATTCAAACAAAAAAAGAACTTTTGTTGCACCATTGCTTTTCTACACCCGAATATATATAGGACTGGCACATGCAATACAAAAGTGCAAAATTTTCACAAAAAAATTAAATTTTTTTTAAATAAATTTCCTCAAACTAATAGACAATTAAATAAACTTTAATTTAAAATTCATTTTAATTAATTTAAGTTAATTTTTTTTAACAAAAACATAACTTTTGTTACAACATTGCCAATTTGTACATACATACGAATATATGAATGACTGGCACATACACAACAAAAATGCAAAATTTTCACAATAAAATAATTTTTTTTTTTAAATAAATTTCATCAAACTAAAAGATAATTAAATAAACTTTATTTTAAATTTGATTTTAACTAATTTAAGTTAAATGCTTAAACAAAAAAGAACTTTTGTTAAAACATTGCCAATTTGTACACACGCATATACGAGTATGTATGACTGAGACATGCACAACAAATAGCTAAAATTTTTACCAAAAAAACCATTTTTTTTTAAATAAGTTTGATTAAAGTTCAAGACAATTGAACAAACTTTCTTTTAAATTTAATTTTAACAAATTTATGTTAAACAATTTATCACAATAAAAGACCTTGCTATTTGCATATACGTTTGGTACATGCTTACGTGTACATATGTATGCTTGGCACATAAACAACAAATGTAGATTTTATACACAACAATTTCTTTACACTGCAACTACGGCCAAATGGATACACACTTTCGCACTAAGTTATATACGATTTTTGCTGTAGCTTCAAACAATAATAAATGAAAAACTTACGTTTTGATTATTTATGAAGGACGTTTTGCGATGATAATCCTGTCGATGATATTCGTATTAATTCGGTTGAAGCTTGCGTTGATAATCCAAATAAAATGCTGTGATGTGGTGGCTATTGATTCGATGAACAACGCTGAAATAAACAATATTGTTATTCTCATAAAACCAAAAATAAAACGTAAATATCATATGTACATACATATGTATGTACATATGCGCACATTCGTCTTTATGCACATACGTATATATACACATATGCATATGTTGTTATCTTACCTTATTTCTTGATCTAAAGTTGCTCCCACTCTGCTACAGCTAATAAAGAAATTGTTAAGAAACAAATAATTAATTATTATTTACAAATTTATTTATATTTTATAAAATAACACTTCTCACCTCTCAGCGTCTTCGGTTGAAAAAGTAAATGGCGGAAAATTTTCAAACGCCATATTTGAAAATGTGTATACGCATATTTCTTTCTAATATACTAGACAATCGTTATCGATATATGGTACTCGTCTTACTACAGAAACTGCCTATGGGAAGGAAAAAACAGTTTTGTGGATGTAGTGGTAAAGCAGCAAAATTTTACGATATTAGTTCCGAAATGGTTACCTCCGTCTTGCAGGGTGATCTCAAGAAGTTAGGGTGAGTTCCAAAACGTCAGTTGCAAAGCAACCATACCCTGCAAAGACGGAGGTAACCATTTCGCACCTAATATCGTAAAATTTTGCTGCTTTACCACTACCTCCACAAAACTATTTTTTTTTCTTCTTATAGGCAGTTTCTGTAGTAAGACGAGTAACAATATCGAAAACGATTATCTAGTATATTAGAAAGAAATGTGCGTATACACATTATTCAAATATGGCCTTTGAAAATTTTCCGCCATTTACTTTTTCAACTGAAGACGCTGAGAGGTGAGATGTGTTATTTTATAAAATTTCTAATAATTAACTATTTGTTTCTTAATAATATCTTTATTAGCATTAGCAGAGTGGGAGCAACATTAAATCAGGATATAAGGTAAGATAACAACGTATGCATATGTATGTATGGGTATATTGACGAATATGCATGCATGTACATATGTATGTAGCATCATGAGAATAACAATATTGTTTATTTCAGCGTTATTCATCGATTCAATAGCCAGCACATCGCAGCATTTCAGTTGGATTATCATCGCAAGCTTCCAGTAAATTAATATCATCAACTTATACAAGCTCGATTGGATTATCATCGCAAAACGTTCTTCCAGAAACAATAAATAATCAAAACGTAAGTTTTTCATTTGTTATTGTTGGAACCTACGGCCAAAATCCTATAAAACTTAGTGCGAAAGTGTGCATGCGTTTGGCCGTAGTTGCAGTGTAAAGAAATTGTTTTGTGTAAATTCTACATTTGTTGTTTATGTGCCAGGCACACATATGTACATGTATGCATGTACCAAACGTATATGCAAATAGCAAGGTCTTTGGAAACCTTTTATTATGATGAATTGTTTAACTTAAATTTGTTAAAATGAAATTTAAAAGAAAGTTTATCTAATTTTCTTTTAGTTTAATCAAACTTATTCAACAAAAAAAAAGTTTTTTTCTGAAAATTATAGCTTTTTGTTGTACATGTGTCAGTCATACATACTCGTATATGCGTGTGTACAAATTGCCAATGTTGTAACAAAAGTTTATTTTTTGTTTAAACATTTAACTTAAATTAGTTAAAATCAAATTTAAAATAAGGTTTCTTTAATTATCTTTTAGTCTAATTAAGTTTGTTTTACAATTTTTTTTATTTTTTTGTGTAAATTTTGTATTTTTGTTGTGCATGTGCCAGTCATACACATATGCGGGTCTAAAAATGTGGCAATGTAACAAAAGCTCTTTTTTTGTTTAAACATTTAACTTAAATTTGATTAAATGAGTTTTAAAATAAAGTTTATTTAATTATCTTTTAGTTTGATGAAATTTATTTTAAAAAAATTTAATTTTTTTGTAAAAATTTTGCACTTTTGTATTGCATGTGCCAGTCATACATATATCCGGGTGTAGAAAAGCAATGGTGTGACAAAAGTTCTTTTTTGTTTGAATATTTAACTTTAATTTGTTTAAATGAGTTTTGGAAGATAGTTTATTTAATTATCTTTTATTTCATGATATATATTATTAAAAAATGATTTTCTCGTAAAAATTTTACATTTATGTTACGTATGTACCAAGCATACACAAATAATGTATGCAAATAGCTTTGTTCTTTGTAAAGCTTTTATTGCGATTAATGATATTATATTATATTAAACGGTCTTATATTCTAGCAATAAAGATAAAAATTCAATAAAATACATCATAATAATTATTAATTTTTGTATATTTCAGATTCCATTTGTATACTTCTTTACTGGCGTAGATTGCTGTCACGATTAAAACCAAGTGAACAATGCCGCCTGTTCAGCCAGGTCTTACTAAGCATGATATTTCTAACGGTGTGGAGGTCTTCCTCTGAAGCGGCTGTCTTAATATTTTAATTACTTTTAAACTTATTTTTAGTTAGCCAAAATTCTAGAATCATTGTCTTTTAAGTATTGGAAATGAATGTACAATTAATTTGGTTAAGCATATGTATATGTAAATAGAATTTAAATTAACAATTTTCGTTTAATTATTTGATAAAAAAAAAACTAACTTTTTAAATCAAAAATGTAAATATGTAATTTTTTATTATTTTAATATTTGATAAACAAAAATATACTTTAAAAATGGAATTTTTCAATTTAAAGGAAATATAGGTAAAAGTAATAGCCTATGGGTAACAAATCGGGAAACAAAGATATTTGTTTTCAATAAGTAGTGAGTAACAAGTCGGGTAACAAAGATATTTATTTTAATAACTAATCAGTAGCTCATATATACATATGTTTTTAATAACTCATCGGTCACAGGTCTGGTAAAAAGTGCATTTGTTTTTAATAACTCACCGTTCATAGATTTGCTAACGACCGATTATGTTTTCAACAACCAGTTGCTGGTTTGTTTTGAATAACAGATGTATAACAAATACGGTAACAAAAATATACGAAAGTAAAAAAGGCGAATATATGTCGCATACCGATAAATACAATGCGAGTGAATGGAAAAGAGAATCACACGTACGTGAAATAAAGCGGGGAAATTTGTTATTTTTTTCTCACGGCTAGAAGAAAAGTAACTATTCAAATAACAAATGCACGTATGTAAAGAAACAGACGGATAACATGTTAGGCAACAGCTACCCGTCATCATTTGTTAGCATATCTATGGGCGGTGACTTATTCAAAACAAATGCATTTGTTAGCGGACCTTTCACCGGTGACTTATTTCAAATATATGTCTTTGTTATCGGACGGGTTACTCATTAGTTATTGAAAACATATGTCTTTGTTACTCCACGTGTTACCCATATTGACTATTGACCTATATTTCCTTTAAAATGTAAAATAGCATTTTTTAAGTTTATTTTTGTTCATTGAAAATATAAATAATAAAATATACATTTTTACAAGTTTGATTTAAAAATTTAGTTTGTTTTCATCAAATAATTAAATTAAAATTGTTAATTTAACTTCTTTTTACATATACATATGCCTAACAAAATTAATTGTACATTCATTTCTGATACTTAATAAATTAATGGTACTAGAATTTTGACTAACTAAAAATAAGTTTTAGAGTAATTAAAATTTTAAGACAGCCGCTTCAGACCTCCACTCCGTTAGAAATATCATGCTTAGTAAGACCTGGCTTAACAGGCGGCATTGTTCACTTGGTTTTAATCGTGACAGCAATCTACGCCAGTAAAGAAGAAGTATACCAATGGAATCTGAAATATACAAAAAATAATTATTATGATGTATATTATTGATTTTTTATCTTTATTGCTAGCATATACGACCGGTTAGTATAATACAATTACCTCCCTGCAAGACGGGGGTAACCATTTCGCAACTAATATCGTAAAATTATGCTGCTTTAAAACTACATCCACAAAACTATTTTTTCCTTCCTATAGGCAGTTTCTGTAGTAAGACGAGTACCATATATCGATAACGATTGTCTAGTAGATTAGAAAGAAATGTATGTATACTCATTTTCAAATATGGCCTTTGAAAATTTCCGCCATTTACTTTTTCAACCGAAGACGCTGAGAGGTGAGATGTGTTTTTTTTATAAAATATAAATAAATTTGTAAATAATAATTAATTATTTGTTTTTTAATAATTTCTTTATTAGCTGTAGCAGACGCAACTTTAGATCAAGAAATAAGGTAAGATAACAACATATGCATATGTGTATATATACGTATGTGCATAAAGACGAATGTGCGCATATGTACATACGAATGTACATATGATATTTACGGCTTATTTTTGGTTTTATAAGAATAACAATATTGTTTATTTCAGCGTTGTTCATCGAATCAGCCACCACAACACAGCATTTTATTTGGAAAAAAACGCAAGATTCAAGTGCATTAATACGAATATCAAGGATCATCGGAAACGTCATTCATAAATAATCAAAACGTAAGTTTTTCATTTATTAATGTATGGTATACGTGTGTAACTTAGTGCGAAAGTGTTAAAATTCAATTTAAAATAAAGTTTATTTAAATATCTTTTAGTTTGATGTAATTTATTTTAAAAAAAATTGGTTTTTTTGTGAAAATTTGGCATTTTTGTATTGCATGTGCCAGTCATACACATATGTGGGTGTACAAATTTAGCAGTGCAACAAAAGTAAGTTTTTTGATTAAACATTATACTTAAATTATTTAAAATCAAATTTAAAATAAAGTTTATTTAAATATCTTTTAGTTCGATGTAATTTATTTAAAAAAAAATTGGTTTTTTTGTGAAAATTTGGCATTTTTGTATTGCATGTGCCAGTCATACACATATGCGGGTGTACAAATTTAGCAGTGCAACAAAAGTAAATTTTTTGATTAAACATTCTTTAGTTTGATGTAATTTATTTAAAAAAAAATTGGTTTTTTTGTGAAAATTTTGCACTTTTGTATTGCATGTGCCAGTCCTACATATATCCGGGTGTAGAAAAGCAATGATGTAACAAAAGTTCTTTTTTTGTTTGAATATTTAATTCAAATTTGTTTAAATGAGTTTTGGAAGGTAGTTTATTTAATTATCTTTTATTTCATGATATATATTATTAAAAAAATTTTATTTTTTCGTAAAAATTTTACATTTTTGTTACGTATGTACCAAGCATACACAAATAATGTATGCAAATAGCTGTGTTCTTTGTAAAGCTTTTATTGCGATTAATTGTATTATACTAACCGGTCGTATATGCTAGCAATAAAGATAAAAAATCAATAAAATACATCATAATAATTATTTTTTGTATATTTCAGATTCCATTGGTATACTTCTTCTTTACTGGCGTAGATAGCTGTCACGATTAAAACCAAGTGAACAATGCCGCGTGTTAAGCCAGGTCTTACTAAGCATGATATTTCTAACGGAGTGGAGGTCTTCCTCTGAAGCGGCTGTCTGAATATTTTAATTACTCTAAATCTTATTTTTAGTTAGTCAAAATTCTAGTACCATTGTCTATTAAGTATTAGAAATGAATGTACAATTAATTTTGTTAAGCATATGTATATGTAAAAAGAAGTTAAATTAACAATTTTAATTTAATTATTTGATAAAAACAAACTAAATTTTTAAATCAAACTTGTAAATATGTAAATTTTAATTATTTATATTTTTAATAAACAAAAATAAACTTAAAAAATGCTATTTTTCATTTTAAAGGAAATATAGGTAAAAGGTCAATAGTCAATATGGGTAACACGTCCGATAACAAAGACATTTGTTTTAAATAAGTCACCGGTGACAGGTCCGATAACAAAGACATTTGTTTTAAATAAGTCACCGCCCATAGATATGCTAACAAATGATTATGTTTCCAACAACACATGGGTAGCAGATACGATATCGCGTACATTTGTTTTCAATAGCCAGTTGCTGCCAGATCGAGTAACATACGTGCTTGTTTTGAATAACAGATGTATTACAAATACGGTAACAAAAATATACGAAAATTAAAAAAGGCGAATATATGTCGCATACCGATAAATACAATGCGAGTGAATGAAAAAGAGAATCACACGTACGTGAAACAAAGCGGGGAAATTTGTTATTTTTTTCCCACGGCTAGAAGAAAAGTAACAATTCAAATAACAAATGCCCCTATGTAAAGTAACAGGCGGATAACATGTTAGGCAACAGCTACCCGTCTTGCAGGGCTCCGTCTTGCAGGGTAGATGCTATGTGCCTGGTTGCCATTCCTTTTATTTTATGATTTCTTTGAAGAAGTTGTCATCGATATGTATTTTGTCTGCATACCCTGCAAGATGATGGGTTCACCAATACACTCACACGATTTCGGGCAGCATTAATACATAAGCAAGCTTGTTTTTTTATGTTTCTCTTCTGAGTGCATACAAATTGAAAGAGAATGCAGCTAAACGGATAATCCGTTTTATTTTATGTTCTTATTTTCGAGTAGAACGCCATTTTTATCCTTTTCTTCGTAGCAGATAGAAGTGAAAAATATGGATAAGGATCCTGTACAAGCTGTGGTAATTGTATTGTCGATTAATTAACTACTTAATTCGTTAGTTTTATATTTTTTAAGGGCACCTTATATTGTACGGAAAATTCAGCTAATGGAGCATTTTGACTAGAATGGACGCTTCTCACCTTGCAGCAGTAGCAGATTTAAAAATAACAAAAAAACTTTGCGAGGTACAACTGCATTTAGATATTAATAACATTCTGATTCGAATTTTTATTTATTAGACGTCCTAAAACATCAAAGGAGTCGCGATTATGACGGATTCGTTCGTAGAGCTGAGGGGTAGCGTCACCAACCCTTAAAAACTTCTGCTTATACGGTCTTGCTTACGATATTTTGCTGATTTGTGAAAACGAATTTATTGTTGTGTTGTTATTTCTTTTTATGCTGTATAAACCATGTACATAATCTACATATTTAAAAATATTGAAATAAAGACTGAATTTTAATAATGTCTAGATGTATATATATATATATATCTAGAGAAATTTTTTGTCAATGCTGAGTTACTTCGGCATCAATGCAAAGTTCAGTTTTTGGACGACGCGGCATATTTCATTTTTGCTCGAGCAAAGGCTTTGTATAATTGAGGCGCTTTTGGGGGGGAATTCCAAATTTGCATCCGCTTAAGATGTTCAGAAAGTGGCACGTTTTCTTTTTTTTCTACAATTTGGTTTATGTGCGTATGCATTGTTTACATTTATGTGTCTACCGAGGCTAGTTGGATGTTGTTTATTCGGAGGCGGATTTGGGAATTTTTATTGTTGAAATATATTGTTTTGGTTTTGTTCTGACTTATGTTCAATTTACGGTTGTTGCATTCGTTGATGAATTACTCAGTTTTTTCTTGCAGTAAAATTTCAGTTTGTTGTTGTGATTTGTGGTAGTATACTAGGAAAAAGTCGTTAGCAAACTGGAATAATTTACAGTTTGATTTGATTATTGCGTGGATTTGTTTCGTTGAAGAGAGTGGGGTAAGTCCACTACCTTGAGCTAGGCCGTTGCTGTTTAGTATTTAATTACTATTTAATCTGAGGTATCGTCTTTTGAGGAAATTTATTATCCAATTCGTTACTTTCTTATTGATTGGGGTCCTAATAAGTATTTTTCCAGCGTGTTGACATCAACTGACTTGTGTGCTGATTCTACATCAATACAAGCTGCCATTACTTGGAGTTTTCCCCCTTTGTGGAGGGTAACAGTATTGATTAAGTCATTTATACACTGCACGGTTGAATGGTTTTTCTGGAAACCGTATGATCTATTTGGCAGAAGTAGCGGTACCTCTATTGTTTTGTGTAGAGTTGAGAGTAAACAGATTGGTCTATAGTTTAGGATGTTTGTAATGTCATAACCCTTTTTGGGGAATGGGACAATTTTAATTTCTCTCCATGCTTCTGGTATTTTGCCTTCAAGCTAGACGTTTTTAAGCATAATGAATGTTGTTCTTCGTCGTTCAGTTGGGTTAGCATGCGGTAAGATATTAGATCAGGTCCCTTGGCTGAATTCATATTTCTAGTGAGTATAAACTGCAGGAAGCTGTTTAGGTTCATTTTTTCTATTGTTTCATTTGCTCTGTTTGAATTCACGT
The DNA here is from genome assembly GCA_037013455.1 of Ceratitis rosa. Lineage (NCBI taxonomy): Eukaryota > Metazoa > Arthropoda > Insecta > Diptera > Tephritidae > Ceratitis > Ceratitis rosa. The sequence continues at coordinate 455,789 of JAWMAG010000016.1, read as the reverse complement.
TAGTTGTGGGTAGATGATGGACGGTAGTTTTAGTAATCCATATGTTCAAGGTATTTAGCTTGCTCTTGATTGTTCCAGGCTACTCGTATATATATCTTTTTTAAGTTTTTAATTTTTGGCAACATTTCGTTTGCGTTGTTTGGTAGTGAGAGCTCGTTGATTACTTCATTGAATTTTTTTATATTTTTGATCTTTATTATGCTCCAGTAAGTTTTTTTTCCGCTATCCTGTATAATTCACTGTTTTGTGGCGTTTTATATTGATTAAATTTTTTTCTTGCTGCGTTTCTTAGTCTGAATAATTTGTTAAATTCGTCTGTCCACCAGGTTCATTTTTTCTATTGTTTCATTTGCTCTGTTTGAATTCACGTTAGTTGTGGGTAGATGATGGACGGTAGTTTTAGTAATACATATGTTCAAGGTATTTAGCTTGCTCTTGATTGTTCCAGGCTACTCGTATATATATTTTTTTTAAGTTTTTAATTTTTGGCAACATTTCGTTTGCGTTGTTTCGTTGTGAGAACTTGTTGATTACTTCATTGAATTTTTTTATATTTTTGATCTTTATTATGCTCCAGTAAGTTTTTTTTCCGCTATCCTGTATAATTCACTGTTTTGTGGCGTTTAATATTGATTAAATTTTTTTCTTGCTGCGTTTCTTAGTCTGAATAATTTGTTAAATTCGTCTGTCCACCACCGTTTTGGTACATATTTGTTTATTTCTTGGATTTGGATTGTGCTTTTCTGCATAATATTTTTTATTTTAGTATTGAATTCAATTGCGTTGATGTTTCTTTTGAGGTTGAGCGTAGAAATTCCTAGGTATTGAAAGCATAGGAATTTTAAAAATTGAGAACTTTATATTTTTCTTAATGTACACGTATATTCCTACTCCCCCGAAGCCATCTTGTCTATTAGAGTATGCGTAATTGTAGCTGCTTAAGCTCGTGTCCATATTATTGGTTAGACATGTTTCTGATAGTATGGCTATGTCTATATTATTGTTGTGTAGATAGATTTCTAGAAGTTCTTCGTTTCCTTGTTTTTTAGGCTCTGTATGTTAAATTGTAATATTTTTATCGCATCTGTCAATTGGAATGTTTTTTATTAATCTGCTGTCGAGTTTATTGCGTATTTTGTTGAGTGCATTAAATAGTTCTTTTGTGTTGTGGTTTATTCTCTCCTTGATATTTGCTGCTAGATATGATGAGATCGCTCAACTCAAATTGTTGAATGTATCTTGTGTTTAATTGTTATTTCCTTTGTGTTTATTGGTTTTATGGCCTCACTCCGTTCGTTCGTAGTGTTGGCTGGATTAAGTTCTTCTCTGTGTCTATTGTTGTTGTTGTTGTTTCGAGCTAATTGTGAGAATGGTAGTATTCTGTGTATGCAAGAGACTGTTTCGTTCTGGATTTTGTTATTACTTTTAGTTTGTGGTAATTGAGGGATCGTAGTTATCTAGCAGCACGAACCGGTTTCCTAATATGTTGATTATTTTCTTTTGGGCTTCCCTACACGTGCAGTTTTCCAAGCGCATCGTTCTTTTGATGATGTATGCCTTTACTCTTGTCGGGCAATCCTTGACTGCATTTCCAGTTTATGCAGATAATTTTTGGCAGGGTTCTGTTTCGAGATGCGTTTGAAAACTTTTTTTTGCATTTGGCAGCTTTTTCTTTGCAGTGTTGCGCGAAGTGGTTGTATTTAAAGCATTGGGTCAGGGCTATGAATGGCTTTACTTGTATTTTGGTGTGTGCGTAAATGACATATTCCGGGAGTTGCTATTTTTTAAATCGGATTTTCACCCGTCTGGTCGCTATTTTATTTTCCTCGTCATCCTTGTCCCATCTTTCTACCCTTATTACAATACTTTATGTAGCGGTATTGTAAAAATTAACTATTTTTGTAGCTCGTCCGTGAATATTTCGGTGGGAATATCGAAAATGGTTTCCACTTTGGCGATGAGGTGTTGCAATATTTAGGGGTCGTATCCTATTTTCTCAAGCTCCTTACTATTAGCAATTCTGTTTGTATCTTCCGCGTTGTTACATATTTTTGTGGTTTCTTTTATATTGTTGAAATTTAGTTTCTTTAACAATCCCGCGATGGTTATTGCGTTGATTGCTTTTCTGTCATTTCCGATAATCTTAGTGTTTATGTATACAAAAAAGGGTCCTTTGTGGTCCTTATCGTATAGTAGTTTTTCTTGTATTGTTTTTGTTGATTTCCTTTTTGGTCCAGTTACTTCAGTTTCTTCATTGTCCGACTTTCTTCGTTTGTTTCCATCATTTAAACTTGTTACCCAGGAGCACTTTGGCTCCTCGCCGACGTCCTTCTTGTGTTTTAAATTTTTCAGTTTTTATCCTTTTGAGTATATATACAAAAAGACAAAAGTAAATATACTATATTTTTATGTATACAGTAGTAGATATTTAAAATGGCGTAATTTTGTTTATGCGTATGCTATTTATGTTTGCGGTTGTGACGAGCGGGAAAACACAACCGTACTGTTCACCAGTTCACTAGCGAATGTTGCCGAGTAGTTCACGACAATAGCGAATATCTTTAAAATAAATATACCGCTTATTAAAAGTGTTAAAATTATCGCTTAGTTATTTTACGGATTCGAAAATCGTTAAAAAATGTGTAGTGAATAGGGAAATCGGAAAATTATCGCTTAGTCATTTTAAGGTTCCGAATATCGTATAATACAATAGCGAATCCAGCCACTCAGTACAAAACACACCAGTAAATGAAAAATACACTGTTTATGTTTCAAACAAAATTTGCTTCTGCTGGAAATATTAAAGAAATTATTGTAATTTTAATGTTGAAACTCAATAGAATGAAATATTCGATTGTTACTCCATAAAAAATTGTAGCGGAATTGCATTTAAAAACGACTTGTTCGTAATAATATACCCAAAAATTCCTCTGAATATCCAATGGCGTCAATTTTCTATCAAAGTGGAACTGCTCAGAAATGTTATAAAAAATACGAAGTTTTGAGTGCTCTCACGAAATAAAGACTTTCGTATCAAGGATAGTATAGAGGAGTATATTTTGTTTTATACATTTGATGCAAGTTCTTTCAACCCATTGCGTCACAAAGTATGGTGAAATAAAATGTTTCGTTTTCTGGCTTACACAGCTGCCAAATATAAATTAACCCAAAATAATACTATTTTTACTTTTATTACTAATATACATATTATTTTCAATAGCACAATTTTGAAATTATATATTTTTCACTCTGAATCTATTTAATTTCATATATACATATACATTTATTTATTTTTTTTTTTAATATAAGACGTTAAAAATATAAGTCTTATTCTGCTCTGTCTAATTTACTGATTCTATTCTATTTAGAATTTTTATATAATACCTGTTTATGCCCAATAAATACATCCCTGCATTGTCCTCAAATAGAGGAATAAGAGGACAATGCAAAAATACAAAACAGCCCCAACATAAGTATAATGTTTTCAGTTTTTTTGATAAACAACGAACACAAAAGCAGTGAACCAAAGTGAAAAACGTGAAGTTGAACTATACCAGCACAATAACAACAACCACATAGTTGGAAAAATTACATAAGCCCACAGTTCATATATAAATATTAAACATACTAACCCTACACAATAAGTATCATATTGTTATACAAAACAACTAATTTGAATTATAAAACACATACACATATGCATATACAGCTGTGTTCACAAAAATAGGAGTGCGAGAAATGCAATCAATTAATGTTATTTTTTTTAAGTTCCGTTACGATTATTCCAACGTCTACGCATTGTTTTTGTAGAATGGAATGTGTATAAGGAAGAAACGAAAAAATCCCGTTAGATTTGCGAGATTTAAGCAAATGAACAATTCTTTTTGCTAGAAGCACCAGTCTTTGGCTGTTCATTAAAATAGCAGTGCGTATCTTGATAAGTCAAAAAAATTTTGCTAAGACGTTTAATTGATAAAAAGTAAGTGGTTTTGTGTTAGTGACTATTATTAACATTAGAAAACACTAAAATAAATTTATATTTTTCAACTTAGTGGGTAGGGGCAAACATTGTACTCCTGAAAAAAGAAATATTATAGTGCAACTAAGAAACCGGGGAAGAACATATAAAGACATCCAAGAAATATGTGGATGTTCTGCTTAAATGATTCATAATGCTTTAAACTTTAAAGAAATGCCCAAAAATCGTGGTATCCGACGTAAAACCACGCTTCATGAGGACCGATCTATTGTGCGATATAGCAGGGCGCAGCCTTTTGCATCGTCCAGCAAGATAAAAAATGACTTAAGCTTGAATGTTAGTGGCGTTACTATTCGGCGACGTCTTAAAGAACAAAATCTCAAAGCGTGCCATCCACGAAAAGTTCCACTGTTAGCCACAAGACATGTCAAAGCACGTTTGGAGTTCGCCAAAAGTCACCTTAATTGGCCCATTACAATGTGGCGAAATATTTTATGGAGTGACGAAAGTAAAATTCTGTTATTTGGTGGAAAGGGCTCCAGACAATATGTCAGACGTCCACCTAACTCAGAGTACGATCCTAGGTACACTTTGAAGACAGTTAAACATGGCGGATTGAGTATTATGGTATGGGCATGTTTTTCTTATAGTGGAGTGGGCCCTATATTCATGATTGATGGGATCATAGATCGATCTGTATATGTTAACATAATAGAAAATGTTATGTTTCCTTATGCCGATTGGGAAATGCCACTAGAATGGACGTTTCAACAAGATAACGACCCCAAACATTCAAGCAAACTGGTCAAAAGCTGGATGGCATCAAAGCGGATCGATCTTATGCCATGGCCTGCGCAGTCTCCGAATTTAAATCCAAATGTAAACCTATGGGGAGATGTTAAACGATATGTTGCAAATGCAAATCCAACATCTCGATCACAGCTTTGGGAGGTTGGGAGCGGATCCCTGTCAAGCGCTGCCAGGACTTGGTGGATTCTATGCCTCGCAGATGCCAGGCCGTAATAAAAAATAATGGGTACACGACTAAGTACTAACTCAAGCAAACAAATTAAAATAGTTTTTTGGAGTTCAACAATGTTGTACATATTTATAAATAAACAAATATTTATAACGTGTAAAATTTAAAAAACCTCTTTTTTTCTTTTTATTCGACACACCGGCGATACTTTTGTCGATCCAACTTGACAATACCTTTTATTTTTTAGCCCTAATAAAACAGAGGTGTTTATGCATGCAACCCTGCTTAGAATTAAACGCTTCCTACACAGATGTCGCTTCTGTATTGGAAAATGAGATGACGAATTGTTTTCGGAGCGAGTCCCGTTATCCATTCCGGCTTGGATTTCCACCTTCTGTGGAATCTATAAAGGCCGATGTTGTCGCACAAACGGTCGTTTTTGGATACCAGCCTTCACAGCAGCGACGTCAAAGTGAGTCACTCCAATTGTTGTACATTTTATATTTTTCTTTCATTTTTAGTCAATAAAAGGATTTATTAATAAAATCACGTTTAATTTTTGGAAAGAAGAGTAGGTTTATCTTTTTGTTTAGATTGGATTACTGTAGAGGATCGGCCACCAATTGATTCCCGTTTCCGGAATTCATGAGGAGCTCCGGCTCCAAGTATATCCCGCAATAACATTGGTCCTTCGAGCCGGATTTTCCACAGATTAATCAAAAGAAAGTTGGTATTATTATTATTACTTTAGCTTAGAATTATATTTTTCAAGGAAAAATAATAATAATAATACAAAAAGCCGTAACACAAATTGCCAAGTCGTCAAAAAAAAAAGGAAAAATAATCATAATTTGAAGAACATCTCTGTTTTTTGCTATTGTGGATTACCATCTCTCTAGTCCGTACAAGTTTCACATTTACAGTTTCCACAAGTGGCCAATTCCTTTAGAGAAGTTCTTGTTCAAGACAGGAGGAAAAAGCCCAGGAGTGGAAACCGCAAAAACTAGAAGCATCACCCACCTTCGAGAGGATTCAGGTCCGGAAAACTAAGGTAAGTAAACTATATATCAACATATATAAAAGTGCAGTGAAAAGTGGGCGCGCAGGCATTATCATATTCAAAGCCGAAGCGCCCCACTATAAAAGTGAATGAAAGTGTGCAAAGGCAAAAGACCCGAAAGAAGGGTAATAAGCGCCAGCACCAAAGTGAAAAAAGTGCTGTGAAAAGTTGGCGCGCAGGCAGTATCATAGCCAAAGACGAAGCGCCCCGCTATAAAAGTGAATAAAAGTGTGCAAAGGAGAAGACCCGAAAGAAGGGCAATAAGCGCCAGCACCAAAGTGAAAAAAGTGCTGTGAAAAGTGGGCGCGCAGGCATTATCCCAGCCAAAGGCCAAGCGCCCCACTATAAACGTGAATAAGTGGTGAGAAAAGTGAGCGCGCAGGCATTTTAATAGCCAAAGGCGAAGCACTCCATAATAAAAGTGAAAAAGTGTTTCAAAAAGTGGGCGCGCAGGTATTAAAATAGCCAGATATGAAGCGCTCCACTGAAAAAGTGAGAAAAAAAGTGAAGTGACCCGGGGTTGCACTGTCATTGGGTGGTATCAAAAAGGTAAAGCGCAGCCCCAAAAAACAGATAGGAGCGTCGGCCGTAGGGCCACAAGACGAGGCGCGAGTACTGTACACCGGCACTAGGTGCCACATGTCAGGCGTCAGCGCGCAGTTAGCACACTATTTATTTTTTTTTATAGAATTAGGAGCGCCGGCCGTAAGGCCAAGAGACGAGGCGTGAGCACCGAACGCCGGCACTATGTGCCAAACGATCAGGCGTCAGTGCGTTTTTTTAGCATATTTTATTATTGTTTTAAGGATAGAACGCCGGTTGCTAAGCCACAAGATAAGGCGCAAATGTGCTGTTCGTCGGCAAATAGTTTGCCACAAGGTCAGGCGACAGTGCGTTTTAGCAACAAGGCCCTTACCAACGGCCCGACTAATTTACGGCAACATATGCAGCTAGGCTCACATCAACGGCCCAACGAATCTACAGCAACATCTGCAGCAAGGCCCATACCAACGGCCCAACGAATTTTCAGCAACACTTGCAACAAGGCCCTTACCAACGGCCCAACGAACCGTAAGCTATCAATAAGCAGCTGTGAGTGAGGGTGAGTTTTCAGAAATCTGAATTATTTAAAACAAATAAAATAAATAAATAAATAAAAAATATATTTAAAAATATTGTACATTGTGTAAATTTTTCATTACGTTGATGCTTTGGTATTGCGGAAGTACCATAAGCACCCCCATTTAATCATATTTCGATTTTTTGGAATTCTTAATACGGTCTATGCTTTGTTAATGCGGAAGTACCATAAGCACCCCACTTTACAATATTTTGAACTTTTTGGATCTTAAATACGTATGCGTCACGGTACTGCGGAGGTACCATAAGCACCCCATCTTAAGAAGACTTCACCCCCTTACAAAAAAAATTGAAGTTTCCGATTTTAGAAAATTTTATTTTGTATCACTAGTTGTGATCTTGTCAAGTAACAGACGGTTGTGAATCGGCACAACACATACATAAAAACCCTTTCCAAGTTCATCTTGAAACTCTTGCTTAGCCTTTTCTTCTTCGCGTATTACCGTAAAAATGGCTAGCGCTAACGATTTTTTTCGGGCGTGTGATGCACTTTTAGAGTTCGAAGATTTGTACAACAACACTTCAAGTGCAAATCATTCGGTTTTTTCTCTGGAAATCCAAAAGGAGGAACTCAAGGCATTATGGATGAAAGTTAGTTAGACATTTGTTGGTTACTCGCGGATCTTATTTGGGGGAGAATCGGACACATCGGCCATGTTTGCTGCAAAAAGTAGGTATCAGGATTGCTACGCAGCATACCTGACGAGCGCGGCATTGATGGGTGAAACCATCCACAACCTGACATTTGTGCAGCAAAGTTCGTAGACTGCGAATCCTATAGTCCGGGAACATGAAGTGGCCCCGCGTTCGAACATTAACCTTCCCCCTTGCGACAACGAAATTTTTTATGGCGATTATATGGCGTGGCTATCCTTTCGAGATTTGTTCACCGCAATATTTATAAACAATTCGAGTTTGACCCCTGTTGAAAAACTATACCACCTCAAAATCTGCAACGTGCAGTAAACAATTGCATCCCAGTTCTCCTAATGTATGGGATTGAGATTAGCAATTGGGATGCTATTTTTGTATTTTTGGTTTCTAGTAGACTACCAGATACCACATTAGCACTTTGGGAACAAGGAATAGTAGACAAGGCCGAAATTCCGAGGTGGGAGGAATAGATTCCAGACTCTTGAAACAGTCTCTGACATTCAGAGAACGTGTGTAGCGAAGATAACACAAAACCGTTCATCTGCAAATCATTTGGTAAAAAGGGTATCAGCGCATCATTCTCAGTACTAGCAACCGGTATACAGGTTATTTCCAGAGGAATCTCATGTACTTAAGGCTTGCCCAAAGTTTCTAGCCATGAACGTAGACGATCGTTCAAAAATAGTGATAAAACACAATTTATGCATGAACTGTTTAGCGCATTCTCACATTGCCAGAGATTGCAAGAGCACCTTCAGCTTCCTTAGTTGCCATCAAAGACATCATACATTGCTGCACAGGAGCCCGACTGGGAACCGGCCTTCAACCTCCGCCGCTCGTTCCTCATCAGGAAATGGAGATGATAGGAAAACTCAACCCCCAACCACCTCCAGCAGTATAAACGCACTTTTCGCATCAAGTACGAAGAATGTAATCTTGGGTACTGCGATGGTGCACATATGCATATCAGGAGTAAATTATAAGGCAAGGATTGTTCTGGATTCGGGATCGGAGGGCACATTCATAACGAAGCGGTTATAGAAACGAATTAATGTGCCAACTCAACCTGCGGACTTAAGTGTAAGTGGAATAAACCCGACAACGCAGGCTAAAGTGCGAGAAATCGCCAAATTTGTTTTAGGTTCACCTGTCGACCCCTTGATTAGAATTGAGGCAAGAGGCCTAATTCTCCCCAATTTGACAGGAAACCTCCCCCAGTTTTCAGTGGACAAAATGGATTTTGGACCACTGCCCCCAATTGATTTAGTCGACGTCAACTTTTACAGAAGTCAGCAGGTTGACTTGATCATTGGTGAAGATTTGTACCCAGCCGTAATAACGGGAAATATTATGAAAAATGTGTTAGGCTCTCTTCTAGCGCAGGAGACAGTCTTCGTCTGGATCTTAACAGGACCAACCCCTTAAGCTTCAAATAGAAATCAAATTTCATATGTTTCCATGTGCTCCGAAATTTCAAACTCTGAACTTACCCGGTTCTGGGAGCTTGAGAATGTCCCAAGCAAGAAACCAGTCACTCCTGAGGAAGCATATTGCGAGCAATACATAGGAACTCGACGATAGATTTCATTGTAATGTCCAAGAGGTCCAAATTAAATCAAGTTACACAAAGCGAGAGGTGCTATCTTGTGTAGCAAAACTTTTATCTGCGATGGGAGAAATTTCTGAGAAATTATGTCCACATTGGAAGTATCAGAACTCCAAGGTGGATTAATTTTACACCCTGGAACGAAATTGAATTTCATGGGTTCTGTGATGCTTCCGAGAAAGCATACGCTGCTGTGGATTCGAATGACAACCCAGTCGACCTTGGTAGTCGCGGCGTATCCCCTCAAGAACTTGCAGAGAGTACTCTATGGTGGCAAGGCCCTAGTTGTTTTAAGGAGCAACCACTTGAGTGGCCTCAGATGCATGGTGAGCCTATGGAGACGGAACTGGAGAAAAAATGTGTTAGAACTCTTACCTTATGATTGCCAATTTTCTCGACTCCTCGTTAAGTTCTCACACTTGATTTCCTTACATGAAACGTGTACTCGGATAACGGCACAAACATCGTTGGAGCCAGCAAAGTTTTGAGACATGACTTTAAAAAATTCATGACTGAAGCTTCACATCTTATCATGAGGTCATATGCGCACGAATAAATTGATTGGCACTTCATACCTACAGGGGCTCCTCACATGGGAGGATTATGGGAGGCAGGAGTGAAGAGTTTCAAAACCCATTTCCGAAAGGTGGCAAATGCGATGTGGTTTACGATGGAGGAATTCTCGACACTGCTTGCCAGAATAGAAGCATGCCTAAACTCACGGGCAATTAGCCCACTATCAGATAATCCCGATTCAATTGAACCCTTAACTCAGGGACACTTTCTTATTGGAAGTCCGCTGCTCGCGATGGCTGAACCTGAAATCAACGGAAACCCGATGTCCATTATCAACCGATATCAAAAGTTGAAAGCACTTCTACAAGGATTCTGTCAGCGTTGGAAGGCAGAATATCTCACAGAATTGCACAAAAGAGTCAAGTGGCAATGTCTTCAGCGAAATATAGAGGTTGATGATTTTGTAGTTGTCATCGGCTACTGTTCTGTCGCCAGATGCGACGAACGGAACCGGCGGAGAGCGATGTAAGCAGCGACACCATAGTCTCAGTCTACTGCATCTGTGGGGGACCGCAGAAAGTGACGAAGACGTGCCGCAGGCCTTAGATGTAGCAGACCTCACGCAGAGAAAACGGCGTTATCCCTACAATGCTCAGCCATTAGAAGACTCAGGCGATGATGGGTGAAACCATCCACAACCTGACATTTGTGCAGCAAAGTTCGTAGACTGCGAATCCTATAGTCCGGGAACATGAAGTGGCCCCGCGTTCGAACATTAACCTTCCCCCTTGCGACAACGAAATTTTTTATGGCGATTATATGGCGTGGCTATCCTTTCGAAATTTGTTCACCGCAATATTTATAAACAATTCGAGTTTGACCCCTGTTGAAAAACTATACCACCTCAAAATCTGCAACGTGCAGTAAACAATTGCATCCCAGTTCTCCTAATGTATGGGATTGAGATTAGCAATTGGGATGCTATTTTTGTATTTTTGGTTTCTAGTAGACTACCAGATACCACATTAGCACTTTGGGAACAAGGAATAGTAGACAAGGCCGAAATTCCGAGGTGGGAGGAATAGATTCCAGACTCTTGAAACAGTCTCTGACATTCAGAGAACGTGTGTAGCGAAGATAACACAAAACCGTTCATCTGCAAATCATTTGGTAAAAAGGGTATCAGCGCATCATTCTCAGTACTAGCAACCGGTATACAGGTTATTTCCAGAGGAATCTCATGTACTTAAGGCTTGCCCAAAGTTTCTAGCCATGAACGTAGACGATCGTTCAAAAATAGTGATAAAACACAATTTATGCATGAACTGTTTAGCGCATTCTCACATTGCCAGAGATTGCAAGAGCACCTTCAGCTTCCTTAGTTGCCATCAAAGACATCATACATTGCTGCACAGGAGCCCGACTGGGAACCGGCCTTCAACCTCCGCCGCTCGTTCCTCATCAGGAAATGGAGATGATAGGAAAACTCAACCCCCAACCACCTCCAGCAGTATAAACGCACTTTTCGCATCAAGTACGAAGAATGTAATCTTGGGTACTGCGATGGTGCACATATGCATATCAGGAGTAAATTATAAGGCAAGGATTGTTCTGGATTCGGGATCGGAGGGCACATTCATAACGAAGCGGTTATAGAAACGAATTAATGTGCCAACTCAACCTGCGGACTTAAGTGTAAGTGGAATAAACCCGACAACGCAGGCTAAAGTGCGAGAAATCGCCAAATTTGTTTTAGGTTCACCTGTCGACCCCTTGATTAGAATTGAGGCAAGAGGCCTAATTCTCCCCAATTTGACAGGAAACCTCCCCCAGTTTTCAGTGGACAAAATGGATTTTGGACCACTGCCCCCAATTGATTTAGTCGACGTCAACTTTTACAGAAGTCAGCAGGTTGACTTGATCATTGGTGAAGATTTGTACCCAGCCGTAATAACGGGAAATATTATGAAAAATGTGTTAGGCTCTCTTCTAGCGCAGGAGACAGTCTTCGTCTGGATCTTAACAGGACCAACCCCTCAAGCTTCAAATAGAAATCAAATTTCATATGTTTCCATGTGCTCCGAAATTTCAAACTCTGAACTTACCCGGTTCTGGGAGCTTGAGAATGTCCCAAGCAAGAAACCAGTCACTCCTGAGGAAGCATATTGCGAGCAATACATAGGAACTCGACGATAGATTTCATTGTAATGTCCAAGAGGTCCAAATTAAATCAAGTTACACAAAGCGAGAGGTGCTATCTTGTGTAGCAAAACTTTTATCTGCGATGGGAGAAATTTCTGAGAAATTATGTCCACATTGGAAGTATCAGAACTCCAAGGTGGATTAATTTTACACCCTGGAACGAAATTGAATTTCATGGGTTCTGTGATGCTTCTGAGAAAGCATACGCTGCTGTGGATTCGAATGACAACCCAGTCGACCTTGGTAGTCGCGGCGTATCCCCTCAAGAACTTGCAGAGAGTACTCTATGGTGGCAAGGCCCTAGTTGTTTTAAGGAGCAACCACCTGAGTGGCCTCAGATGCATGGTGAGCCTATGGAGACGGAACTGGAGAAAAAATGTGTTAGAACTCTTACCTTATGATTGCCAATTTTCTCGACTCCTCGTTAAGTTCTCACACTTGATTTCCTTACATGGAACGTGTACTCGGATAACGGCACAAACATCGTTGGAGCCAGCAAAGTTTTGAGACATGACTTTAAAAAATTCATGACTGAAGCTTCACATCTTATCATGAGGTCATATGCGCACGAATAAATTGATTGGCACTTCATACCTACAGGGGCTCCTCACATGGGAGGATTATGGGAGGCAGGAGTGAAGAGTTTCAAAACCCATTTCCGAAAGGTGGCAAATGCGATGTGGTTTACGATGGAGGAATTCTCGACACTGCTTGCCAGAATAGAAGCATGCCTAAACTCACGGGCAATTAGCCCACTATCAGATAATCCCGATTCAATTGAACCCTTAACTCAGGGACACTTTCTTATTGGAAGTCCGCTGCTCGCGATGGCTGAACCTGAAATCAACGGAAACCCGATGTCCATTATCAACCGATATCAAAAGTTGAAAGCACTTCTACAAGGATTCTGTCAGCGTTGGAAGGCAGAATATCTCACAGAATTGCACAAAAGAGTCAAGTGGCAATGTCTTCAGCGAAATATAGAGGTTGATGATTTTGTAGTTGTCATCGGCTACTGTTCTGTCGCCAGATGCGACGAACGGAACCGGCGGAGAGCGATGTAAGCAGCGACACCATAGTCTCAGTCTACTGCATCTGTGGGGGACCGCAGAAAGTGACGAAGACGTGCCGCAGGCCTTAGATGTAGCAGACCTCACGCAGAGAAAACGGCGTTATCCCTACAATGCTCAGCCATTAGAAGACTCAGGCGATGATGGGATCTTAGAAATCAGCGTCAGCGAAGACGAAGATGTTCAACAGGTGGCCGAAGAAGCACCTAGAACTGACTGACGGTGCCCAGACCCCCTCTGTCGGTCATCCGGTCGGTGATCCATCGACCCCCACCGCAAACCATAGACCGTCGAAGTACCCGCAATCGCCAACCAACGTCAACGCACCGAATTATAAGAGACGCCAGACAGCGAATCAAAGGATCCGCTCGAAGTGAACTCTGCGGGTTAGGGGTTCAAGAATTTACCCGCGGTAAGGCATGCCTGTCGTAAGAGGCGACTAAAATCCAATAGTTCCCGCGACAGTCGGGTCTTTATACCGGAACGACCCGGATTTTTTATCCGGCCAAGGACTGTCATTCCCGCAACATTCCCCAAAAATTACTTTGAGGAATATTTTTGCGGCTTCAACAACAACAACAACAACATCCGCTCGAAGTACCCCGATTCGCTCTGTCCTTACACCCACAGTGATGGCAAGAATAATGGTGAATGGCCGACTACAATCGATACGCGCGCTCATCGGCCCAGGGCAGCCATCATCACGATATCAAAGACGTTGGCGAGGTGACTGCACGCAACCTCACATAAACACCAAGACGAAGCCCGTTTGACCCTTTAAGCCTGACGCGAAAGACTAGATGTTCGGGCGAAGGTGCTGCCCAGCGTAATGAAGACTACGCCAGAACACACGTTGGATGCACGAGTCGTAGACAAATTCGATAACGTGAGACTGGCAGCCCCAACGTTCTACAGAGCAAGTCCGGTATCTCTAATCCTGGGAGCTGATGCATACGCAGCCATTCTACGACCTGGACTTATGCCCGCCACTCCAACACGGCCGGCCGCCCAAAACTCTACGTTCGGGTGGGTGTTATCAGGAAGTACTCCTTAGTAGATGCCAACGATGCCGGCGACATTAAGTTTTTTATTGTACAAATGAAGGAACTCAAAATTAATTGTAATGCATTACGGAAAAACAAATGAAATAAAATAAAATTTAATGATATTTAAATAAAATAATTTGTATTCTACACACATGTACATATAAAGGGTGGTTAAATTTTCAAGGGCCGATGTTGATTTTGAATAAAACACAAACTATTTAGGAAATTATTGAAATTTTATTTTATTATGATATATTGGTATTACTCAATTATGTATGTAACAAAATATCGGCCAAATGAGCGCCGCGACCTCGGCGGCACACCTCCATACGATGGTCCAAATTTTCGATGACGCTGAGGCATACTGGAGTTTCTATGCCGTTAATGTGCCGAATTATCTCATCCTTTAGCTCTTGAATTAGCCCGATGATGCCGCCAGCCCATAAACCGCACCAAACAGTCACTCTTTGTGGGTGCATTGGTTTTTCGACAATCACTCTTGGATTCTCATTCGCCCAAATGCGGCAATTCTGTTTATTGACGAATCCACTGAGGTGAAAATGTGCCTCATCACTGAAGATGATTTTCTTCGAAAATTTTCATAATAAGTCTGGATAACTTTAACACGTTGTTGGATTGTGTATCTCCCCATGGTTCAAATTGAGTAAGTCTGAAATAGAGAAATGTCAAATTAAATTCGGAAAAAAACTTGGCGTTTAGGTGTGGTTCACATTCAACATCGGCCCTTACAATTTAACCACCCTTTATATGTGTAAGTATTTTTATTGCAGCGATGCTGCACGGCGAGCGGCATATTTAAGCATGGGACCCTGCTTAGCATTAAACGCCTCAAACACATATGTCGCTTCTGTATTGGAAAATGAGATGACGAATTGTTTTCGGAGCGAGTCCCGTTATCCATTCCGGCTTGGATTTCCACCTTCTGTGGAATCTATAAAGGCCGATGTTGTCGCACAAACGGTCGTTTTTGGATACCAGCCTTCACAGCAGCGACGTCAAAGTGAGTCACTCCAATTGTTGTACATTTTATATTTTTCTTTCATTTTTAGTCAATAAAAGGATTTATTAATAAAATCACGTTTAATTTTTGGAAAGAAGAGTAGGTTTATCTTTTTGTTTAGATTGGATTACTGTAGAGGATCGGCTACCAATTGATCCGCGTTTCCGGACTTCATGAGGAACTCCGGCTCCAAGTATATCCGGCAATATCAGAGGTGTTTAGTTTGCGTTTTCTATAATTTAACAAGAAAAACTGTTAATGAATAAATAAACATTATGGCAAGAATAATATTGTGGCCTCTCATGCATTTCCTTTTTTAATTTAAATATGCTTTTATTTTTTTTGGCTTTCCCTTTCTTCTTACTGCTCTTGTATAATAAAACCCCTGAGATTTTTATTTTAAAAATTTGTAGACAGAATCGAAGGATCAAATCTTATAATGAATTAAATTATTCATATACCAACATTTTTAATTACGAGAATTACTATTTTGTGTGTTTGAATTTATTTCGACTTTTGCTTTAAAAGGTTTGGTTTTACAATTAATTAGTAAAGAATTCAATCAACATCTCTTTATTACTCAATAATTCACAATTTGTTTCACCATACACAACGTTCACAATATAAATATATATTCACTTTGCACCGATTTTGTCACCAACGAGATTCCTGCCGTGTTGGCCGCTCTTTATATACATACCTCGCCATTTACTCGTACTCAGTTCTAGTTGATTCTGGCAAGCAGGTACGATAAACACGATATTTGGTACTCGTGATCTAGAATGAGCTTTAGAAATGGGCATCTCCAATTTTTGTTAGTTTGTGAGCCAAAATACTTAAAAAAATAATAATTTTCGCCACCAAATTTCATGATTAAATGCTCGAATATAAAGGTAAATCAAACAAACACGGCATGATAATAAATAATGAATTACGAATTCAGGTTTCATTTCTTTTGAAAAATGTGTGCATTTTGTTGGATTATCATAACTTCGTTCTGCTGAGAAGGAGAGATCAATAACTGAAACATTTTCTAGGGCGCGTTTATCTAAATTTCGTTTTTGAGAACAAGCGAAAAAGATCGTTCTACAGATGCGTGCGAGATTTCTTAGATATAGAATGGCTGTGGTCAACTCAATGGCATATTCGGTTTGAAACATGGTAGTGATAACATTGGTGCAAAGTGAAGCGTAGGAAAATGAGTGCTTACAAGACAACAAAATCTCATGACTTTTATTTAACAAATCAGTGATTGAGCTCGAAGGATTTGCGATCTCATCAAAGAATATTCAACAAGATAGTTACAATATATTGGTAGCTTGCAGGGCATAACCTCTTGGTTTCAACTGTATTCAACATTAAGATTTTTTTTGTGCAGGCGTACTTTCAATGCAGTATGTAGTTTTTGATTAATGTGCCAAGTTGTCTATGGAATCTAAAGTTTTTTTGTGAGCAAAAAGCATAAGGTGTCTGAAATATCTGAATTCGCTTTCAACACAAGCAACGTGTGGGCGAATTTATATGTGAATCAATTCATCTATAAATTCGCCTTAGGCTGATGACAATTTTCCTGCATAAACTTCCCATCAACTACCAAGCATTTAAGACTTAATTAATTGGGAGCAAGTCGAATTGTGGGAAAATGTTTGCTCTAAGGTCCGCTGTGAAAACCGACAAAAATTTGTTCCCGTTCCTTTGTAGAAGCAGTGAGTAGTTGATTTTTAATAAATATTGAACTAGGTAACAAATGTTGGAGTTGAGTATATTATTAGAGGGTATTGAAGAAGTCTGTGTTACATAATGAGCTCAAATGTTATTCAATCAACTTTTAACAAACTAATTATCTAACAATCGGAGGTTATCTAATTTTTTTTTCTTTTTTTGTAGCTCGTGGTGCTTCTGCAAAAGCTGTTAGTCAAGCAGCTTTAGGCGCAAATGGCAAAGTACGTAAATTACGATAAATGTCTTTCATTTCTAAGTTTCATATTTGTGTTATACAACCTTATAGATTGTTGCTGTAATTGGAGCCGTCGTTGACGTGCAATTTGATGATGACTTGCCACCAATTCTCAACGCCTTGGAAGTAGAGAACCGAGCTCCACGTCTAGTATTGGAAGTTGCCCAACATTTGGGTGAGAACACAGTACGCACAATTGCTATGGATGGTACAGAAGGTTTGGTACGTGGACAAAAAGTTCTAGATACTGGTTACCCCATTCGTATACCAGTTGGCGCTGAGACTCTTGGACGTATTATCAACGTAATTGGTATATTTGATGCTACTTATCATATTTCGTTAATATATATGGTTCTCGATGCTTGCAAACAATCAATTTTCTTTTTTTTTTTTTTTTAATAATTAGGTGAGCCCATAGATGAACGTGGTCCAATTCCAACAACTAAAACGGCTCCGATCCATGCTGAAGCACCGGAATTCGTTGATATGTCTGTTGAGCAAGAAATTTTAGTTACAGGTATAAAAGTCGTCGACTTACTGGCTCCCTATGCCAAAGGAGGTAAAATTGGTTTGTTTGGTGGGGCTGGTGTAGGCAAAACTGTGTTAATTATGGAGCTAATTAATAACGTAGCTAAGGCCCACGGTGGTTACTCAGTGTTTGCTGGTGTTGGTGAACGTACTCGTGAAGGAAATGACTTGTACAATGAAATGATTGAGTCTGGCGTTATCTCACTAAAAGATAAGTCATCGAAAGTAGCTTTGGTATATGGTCAAATGAACGAACCTCCAGGCGCTCGTGCTCGTGTTGCTTTGACTGGATTGACTGTTGCCGAATATTTCCGTGATCAGGAAGGACAAGACGTGTTACTTTTCATTGATAATATTTTCCGATTCACACAAGCTGGCTCAGAAGTATCAGCTTTGTTGGGCCGTATTCCATCTGCCGTAGGCTATCAACCAACTTTAGCTACTGATATGGGTTCCATGCAAGAGCGTATTACCACTACCAAAAAAGGATCAATCACATCAGTGCAGGCTATTTATGTTCCAGCTGACGATTTGACTGATCCTGCCCCAGCTACAACATTTGCTCACTTGGATGCTACAACTGTATTGTCGCGAGCTATTGCGGAATTGGGCATCTATCCAGCTGTGGATCCCTTGGATTCTACATCACGAATTATGGACCCAAACATCATTGGCCTAGAGCACTACAACGTAGCACGTGGCGTTCAAAAAATTTTGCAAGATTATAAGTCCTTGCAAGATATTATTGCGATATTGGGAATGGATGAGTTGTCGGAAGAGGATAAACTTACCGTAGCCAGGGCTCGTAAAATCCAACGTTTCCTTTCACAGCCTTTCCAGGTCGCTGAAGTGTTCACTGGTCACGCTGGTAAACTAGTTCCATTGGAGGAAACTATCAAGGGATTCAACCAAATATTAGCAGGCGAATATGATCATCTTCCAGAAGTTGCGTTTTATATGGTAGGACCAATCGAAGAAGTTGTGCAAAAAGCAGAACGCCTAGCTAAAGAAGCAGCCTAAGCTGGAAATATCTACTATATTTTAAAACTTGTTGCCAAGTAAATATGTATTACAATTAACTAAATATTTTGAAGCCGATAATCGGTGATGAAATAAACATTACCAATATCTTATTTCTAGTTTTACTTCATATATATAAATAATTTATTCGTTGACGTATTTTGTATAAATAGTCAGGAAATTCGGGATATTGTCGACATTTGTCACAATTTAATACAGTAAATCATAACTTTATTGACACGATTTGTCGGATCGCAAACTTGCGAATTTTTCGCTTACACTAACGATGATGCAATTCGCTAACTAATTTTGGCGGTAATCTACAATGGACATTTTGTTTTTATTAAAATGGAAGAAAGGTAGAACCACAGCTTAATAAAACGTTTAAATATGCGAAAATCAAAAAAAGGAATGACAGAAACAAATAAATTTTGGGGGCAATTATTTTTATTAAATGAGTGGCAAAGAATCGTGAACGTTTAAAATAACTTTATTTAATTAGTTTTATCAAAACATTAATATATTTCATAATTTTTGCACATTAAAAATGACGTTGTCGTTGTTGTTATAGCGGTTCCTCAACCCCGCTTAGAGCAGGCTTTGTCAATCTAAGTCGCCGAGGTCATTTAAAGGGCGGTCCAGGAAACGTGCTGTTTCGTCGGGATTGGACCAAAGGGAGAGGGGGGATGTGAAAAGGTGGTTAGTGCCGTGCGGACACTCTCCACATGCAGGGCATATGTTGGGTATGCTGGGGTCGAGTCTGGGTAAGTAGGAGTTTAAACTGCTACAATATCCAGATCAAAGTTGTGCCAGGGTCACGCGGGTCTCTCGGGGCAGCTCGAGCTCGTTGTCTGCTATATGTCCGAGCACGACATTCACGGGAAGGGAGTCTTTGAAACGATTCTTTTGAATACGGTTCAAGCAGCTCACGACGTCCGGTCTTAGACCACGTATCCCTGGGTAGCCAACGAACATCCGTTTGGAGGCGAGCTGAATTGAGAAGACTTATCCCGTGCGGTTGTACGTAGGGTTTGGGACCCACCTCATGAAAAACAAAGTCCAGTGAAAAATTTCAATAAGCCTCGGACGAGAGAACCCCCTTTTGAGGATGACCTCCGCAAATGTTTTGAGGATTACGATTTTAGGGCATGCACCTGGAATGTCCGGTCCCTTAATTGGGAAGGTGCCGCTGCCCAGCTGATTTATGTCCTCATAAAGTTAAAGGCTGACGTCACTGCCGTCCAAGAAATGTGATGGACTGGACAAGGACGGAAGAAGGTGGGTCCTTGTGAAATTTACTACAGTTGTCATATAAAGGAGCGCTGGCATTCGCTCCGGTGGACGAACGTCTCGCCACAATCCGCAACAAAACGAAATTTTTCAACACCACTCTAATTTGCGCCCACGCTCCGACGGAGGAGAAGGATGGCTTGACCAAAGATGCCTTTTACGGGCGCCTCGAGCACACTTATGAGCGCTGCCCCGCCACGACGTCAAAATTGCGACTTCAACGCTAGGGTGGGCAAAGACTGTACGACTGTAGGAAAATTTAGACTCCACGACGAAACATCCACAAATGGGCTGAGGCTGATCGACTTCGCTGGGGACCGGAATATGGTTGTCTGTAGCACTAGATTCCAGCACAAAAAATTCACCAAGCTACTTGGCTGTCTCCAGATCGAAAAACTTTCAACCAGATTGATCATGTTTTTATAGGCGGAAGACATGTATCCATTGTTTTAGATGTGAGCACGTTGCGAGGTACTAACGTCGACTCGGATCACTATCTTGTCGCAGCGAAGATATGCACACGCTTCTGTGTATCGAAGAACGTCCTTCAACAAACACAAGGAAGATTCGACGTTGAAAAGCTGCAATCGCAGCAGACTGCCGAGCGGTTTTCTACTCGACTTGCACACCTGCTCTCTGAGAGCACTCATCAGCAACCCGGTATAAGGGAACTGTGGGACTGCATTGCAAACACCCTACGTACAGCTGCAAACGAAACAATTGGATTTCGGAAAGGTCGCAAAAACAGCTGGCACGATGAGGACTGCCGTGTCGCAGTGGAGAGAAAACAGACTGCCTACCTCCCAACCTTGCGATCCACCACAACTCGTGCGGGGTGGAATAGATACCGAGAACTGAAGAGAGAAGCAAGACGCGTCTGCAGACAAAAATAGAAAGAGACCGAGATGCGCGAGTACGAGGAGCTTGAGAAGCTGACCGACAAGTGTAACGCTCGAAAATTCTACGAAAAGATACGGCGGTTTACAGAAGGTTTCAAGACCGGAGCAAACTCTTGTAGGACCCAGGGAGGTGAGCTAGAGACAGATGCCCATAGTATACTGGATTTATGGAGGGAGCACTTCTCCAGTCTGCTGAATGCGCGTGTTTCCGCTTACGCGGAGATGGTGAACTCGAAACTCCAATTGATAACGATAGAAAAGTTGTTCCGTTACCCGACTATGAAGAAGTCCGAATAGCAATCGTCCGCTTGGTTGGTTGGTTGGTTGTTTGGTTGAAGTGGTTGCTGGCCATCAGCACACCTAATCAAACCAGTGAGTGGAGTTTGCAAAGCTGAGCAGTCGCCGCATCTTGGTCCTCGCTATCTCGCTCAGGTCTCTAAAGATTGCCGCCCCCAGAAACTTCAACCTACTCCTCCAAAGTGTGGCATTCGCATAGAAAATGCCTTAAGGTTTCAGGTTCTTCTTCTTTTCTGCAACTTCTGCGGAAATCATTAAATGGCACGCCAAGTCCCTCTGCGTGCCTGCCTAATAAAATATGCCCTGTAAGAAGACCTATTACTGTAGATATCTCTTCCTTTCAGGTCGATGAGGTCACGTGACCTTCTTCCGTTCCATTCTGGTCACAATGTCTTAGCCACATTACATAATTCGACTTTTCCATCTTAAGTTAGCATCTTTAGCGAATAACTCTCTTATATTGAGCTTGCAAGTGGAGAGCGGCATGCCCAGACTCTTCCATGATGGCGAAAGTGGAAGGGAAGTGTCCTTCCTTGCAAGCTCGTCCGCCATCTCATTACCCGGTATGTTAATATGTCCAGGTATCCATACCAGGTTCAGAGAGAACTGATTGGCCATCGCGTTAAGCGATCTGCGGCAGTCCTCTACGGTTTTAGATTTTATTGTTACAGACTTCAGGGTTCGTAATGCAGCCTGGCTATCTGCAAAGATATGGATACAATTGTCCGAGACTACCTCCACGTGCGGGTTCGGGAAGAGAATACACCCGCGGCAAGGCATGCTTGTCGTAAAAGGCGACTAATATCCTGGCTACCAATCCAGGGCTATATGGAAGCCAAATTGGTAGTAACTCCGGTTACAAGGTCTGACCGGAGACTTTAAACCCGATACCACGGGGTACAGGAGCCCTCGGAACTTGCTCCGACCAGTTCATTGCGGCAAGGGCCTTCGGGGAGTTTCGTGGTGGTTGTGGTTTAAACCTAAATGCGGGAAGAGTTGGTGTGGAGTGCGCCAACTCGGCGTGGAGTAGCATTGCTACCGGGTGTTGGACCCATAGCATGGCAGAGGTTTTAGATGGGCCTCGAGCCTAACCAAGGTGGCCAGTGTACCCATATCACACAGCTGATTGGAACCATAATGTTAGTATTACCTTTTGTAATACTCTCACTATGGGGTGCTGATTAACACTGTTGGACCGCTGTGCTTTTGAGAACCGTGAGGTTAGGCCGACGTCGGAAGGTGCTCACGTAAAACATCTCGGACTCTGTCCCAGACTACCCTTGTGCTAAAACAGTTGACATCCTCATGTACAACAACCGATTCCGCTTGAAAAACATTACAGTGATCCGGTAAGCGAAAGTATTTATAGATTTCAAGGTTCTCTGTGTAAACTCCTCCACCAACCCTGTTATCAAGTTTTGTCCCATCCGTATAAAAATGAATCGTGCCGGCGCTTGCCGGTATTATCCTGTCCCAAAGGTTTCTATCTGGGATAACCACCTTGAAGTCTGTTGTGAAGTCAGTAGATGACACCTTTTGTAGCCTTACTGCGGTACAGGCGGCATTGTGTGTTCCCATTATGCCAATAGGGAATAGATCCAAGAGAACATTCATAGCCTCAGTTGGTGTGGTACGAAGTGCTGATGGACAGGAGCGCTGCCCTCTGTATTCTTTCGAATTTGGAGATAATTGATTTTTTCTCAAATGCTGGCCACCAGACTACAACCCCATAGAGAAGTATGGTATAGGCCTAACAACTGCGACATAGAGCCAACGCACTATTTTAAGTGACATGCCCCATTTCCGGCCAATCACACTTTTATAGGTATAGAAGGAAATGGACGCCTTACGCACCCTTTCCTTCGAGTTTTGTGACCAGCTCAATTTCCTGTCCAGGATGTTTTATACTTCCTGGTGAAAAGAACGAGTTCAGTTTTCAGAATTTGCCATTCACTATAACCGCCAGATCGTCCGCATACGCTACGACTCTGCAGCCCACCTCCTCCTCCATGTATCTCAGAAGTTGGTTCACTGCTATAACCTATAGAAGAGGCGAAAGGACTCCACCCTGTGAGGTTCCTCTGCTGATATACATAAGTGCCGATACCCCAGCGATCTCTGATTTTACTAATCTGCATCTGAGCATTTGAGGTATAAAAGAAGTCACCCGAGGATCGACGCCCAGGCAAGTCAGGGCAGAAGTAATTGCAATCGGCGCTATATTGTTGAAGGCCCCCTCAATATCCAGAAAAGCCACCAGGCTGTATTCTTTGACCGAAAGAGATTTTTCAATTCGTGATACCAAATCGTCCGCTTAAAAAAAAACAACAAAAAAAAAACGGCAGGGACCGATATCATCGTTTGAAGACAGCACTGATCGCTTGCTACTCCAAATCCAGAGAAGCGAAGCTCCTTCAACTTTTGGACGGCGAGTGTCTCGGGGACAGAACGCCATCTCAACATCTACGTCACCTTCGTAGCTTGGTTCCCGACATAAACGAAGAAGTATTGAGAGCAAGGTGGCTTTCACATCTGCCAGACCAAATGCGCGCATGTCTCGTCGCCCAGGGGACAGAATGGCATCTCAAACTTCGTAGCTAGGTTCCCGACATAAACGAAGAAGTATTGAGAGCAAGGTGGCTTTTACATCTGCCAGACCAAATGCGCGCATCTCTCGTCGCTCAGCGAACAGCTGAACTTCAAGAATTGGGTGAAGCCGCCGACCGCTTGCATGACGTGCTCAAACCGTCTAACGGCACTCATATGGCGGTCACTTCGCTCATAAATGTGCAAGGTAGCGACGTAAGCCAACAATTGGTGCGAATTTCTAATTATCTTCAGAGACTATTGAACAAACAACATTCAAATGGAAGAAAACGTTTTCGCAAAAATAATGCCAACAGAAGCAGATCGGCTTCTCCCGTTAGTACAGCCAGTACCACGTGCTGGTATCACAAAAATTTCGGCAACCTGGCTCAAAAATGCGCACCGGGATGCAAACTAGCGAAAAACGAAGCAGAGAGACGTTAGCGGCGGAAAGCGCCTCTCTCCCGCCTTCTTACCGCCTCTTCATAACGGACCGTTCATCTTAAATACAGTTTTTAGTGGACACCGGCTCCGAAGTTTCAGTTTATCCCTGCCGAGGGAGCACTAATACGAAGATGGCGAGTGGCTACCAACTTACCGCTGTCAATGTAACGCCCTTCAGACATTCGGTACATTAATATTAATGTTAAACATCGGTCTTCATAGAGCGCTGACATGGCGTTTTATAGTAGCAGACGTATCACATCCAATCATCGGCGCTGACTTGCTTTTGCACTACGGTCTCCTCGTCGATCTCAAAAATCAACGGCTCATAGATGAAACCACGCGGCTATATACGACAGGTACAGCTAGAAACATTGAAGTTCAGTCTATCAAAATCCAACCACCAAACCAATCATCACCGTTTTGGAAAATGCTGGCCGAATTTTCTAAAGTTTCGCACGTTTCGCACGCGACGCAGCATCACATAAAGACAACACCTGGTGCTCCAGTTAGTAGCCGTGCCCGTCGCCTAGCTCCGGATCGGTTAAA
The DNA here is from genome assembly GCA_037013455.1 of Ceratitis rosa. NCBI lineage: Eukaryota > Metazoa > Arthropoda > Insecta > Diptera > Tephritidae > Ceratitis > Ceratitis rosa. Next base: position 430,946 of record JAWMAG010000016.1, on the reverse strand, counting down.
AATTGCTAAAGCTGAGTTCGAAAAGATGATCAAACTGGGCATCGCAAAGCCATCAGACAGTCCATGGTCATCCCCGTTATATCTCGCGCCAAAGAAGCGGCAAATGGCGCCCATGCGTTGATTACCGACGTCTTAACGATCGCACCGTACCAGATCGGTACCCAGTTCGTTGCCTTGACGATTTCACCACTAATTTGCACGGCACATCATGCTATTCTACGATCGATTTAATTTGTGCCTTCAATCAAATTCCGGTAGCCGAGGAGGATGTACACAAAACGACAATAATCACACCGTTTGGCTTATTCGAATTCCCGTTTATGACATTCGGTCTTCGAAATGTGGCTCAAACTTTCCAACGCTTCATCGATGAAGTCACCCTCGACTTACCATTCGTCTTCGCATGTATCGATGATCTTCTGGTGGTATCTGCGAACGAAACCGAACACCAGGAACATTTACGCATCGTATTTTATCGACTTCAACTAGACCATTCTAGTCATCAATTCAACAAAAACTCATTTAGGCCTCAAAGAAGTCGAATTCCTTGGGCATACCATATCCTCACATGGCATAAAACCACTCCCAGACCGAGTTATGATAATCATCGACTACCCTCGTCCATCAACAACACCAAGCTTCGGAACTTCATTGGTACAATCAACTTTTACCAAAAGTTCGTAAAGCACGCAGCTCCGTTAAATAAGCTACTCGAAGGCGCAAAAATTTCTGGAAAAACTCCAGTAACTTGAACCACACATTTCGAAAACTAATTCGAAGACGGTAAGAATGCACTGGCGAATGCAACTCTCTTGGCACACCCGGATCACAACGCCGAGTGGGCAATTTTTCCGATGCATCCGAATGCGGAATAGGCGCCGCACTATAACAACGTAATGGCAAATATTGGCAACCGCTTACATTTTTCAGTCGTAAACTCGCATCATCAGTCCAAAAATGATCAACTTACCATCGCGAACTCAACGCAATTTACGAAGCAGTTCAGTACTTCCGCCACATATTTGAAGGGAGGCACATCGTCATTTACACGGATCACAAACCGCTAATGCATGCCTTTAAACAGAAGCCTGAACGTGCATCTCTATGGCAGTTTCGACGTCTCGACTTAATAAATCAATTTACCACTGATATTCGCCACATATCTAGCGCAGACAACATCGTTGCAGACGCCTTATCTCTAGTCGACGCTAATCGCACAGCAATAACATCCGAAGAACTTGAAAGTGTTCAGACCAACGATGCAGAGCTCCAGCAAATATTACGTAGTCTTAAACCCTCGCTGGAACTACGCAAAATCAAAAGTAATAGCACAGACGTTTCCGTTTACTGCGACATATCTACAGCAACAGCACGCCCATTTGTTCCACAACAACTAAGACGCCGAATTTTCGACACACTTCATTCAGTTTCACATCTTGGCCGTCGAGCTAGCAGACGCCTAATAACCAGCAAGCTCGTTTGGCCATCAATCAACAAGGATTGCATTAGTTGGGTTCAAGCTTGTGTTCAGTGCCAGCGTAACAAAATTACACGTCACACTGTATCGCAAATCGGCCAAAATTCAACCTCCTACACGTCGTTTTGAACACATTCACATAGATTTAGTGACACAGCCAATGTCAAAAGCACACACCAAATGCCTTACAATCATCGATCGTTTCATATGCTATCCAGTCGCAACACCACTGAGCTTTTCGAATAAAGTTTATTTATTTCTCTTCGGAGAGTGTACCAGGCACTAACCTATTCGAAAAAAGTTTATTTACGACTAGACTTACTTGGATTTTTGTAAATAGGTGGTCTTTTGCTTAGATTAACTTAGATTACATAACATGAAGATCCTTCTTCCTCCGACGAGTGGACTGAGCTTTTCGAAAAAAGTTTATTTATTTCTCATCGGAGAGTGGACCAGGGACTAACCTCTTCGAAAAAAGTTCAGTTCTACTCGAATTTAAGCATCAACGGACAACAAGTTGTCATTCACAATCTAATGGGATCTTCTTCTCTCTTCTTTATTGGCGTTGGCACCGCTTACGCGATTATAGCCGAGTCAATTATAGCGCGCCATTCATCTCTTCTTTTCGCTGTTTGTCGCCAGTTGGAAATGCCAAGTGCACCCAGGTCACTCTCCACTTGATCTTTCCAACGGAGTGGAGGTCTTCCTCTGCTTCCACCAGCGGGTACTGCATCAAATACTTTCAAAGCTGGAGTGTTTTCATCCATTCGGACGACATGGCCTAGCCAGCGTAGCCGCTGTCTCTTCATTCGCTGAACTAAGTCAATATCGTCGTATAGCTCGTACAGCTCATCGTTCCATCGTCTGCGGTATTCGCCGTTGCAAACGCGGAAAGGACCAGAAATCGTTCGCAGAACTTTCCTCTCGAAGACTCCTAGAGCCGACTCATCAGATGTTGACATCGTCCACGCTTCTGCGTAGAGCTTGGTTTTCGTTCGTCGAGAGGGGACTTTACTTTTCAATTGCCTACTCAGTTGAATTTCCAGCCTGACATTGTTGTTGGTATTAATGCTGGTCCCTAGATAGACGAAATTATCTACGACCTCGAAGTTATGACTGTCAGCAGCGACGTGGGAGCCGAGTCGCGAATGCGATGACTGTTTGTTTGATGACAGGAGATATTTCGTCTTGCCCTAATTCACTACCAGACCCATTCGTTTCGCTTCTTTATTAAGCCTGGAGAAAGCAGAACTCACGGCGCGGTTGTTGAGGCCAATAATGTCGATATCATCGGCGTACGTCAGCAGCTGTACACTCTTGTAGAAGACTGTACCTTCTCTATTTAGCTCTGCAGCTCGTATTATTTTCTCCAGCATTAAATTAAAAAATTAACACGATAAGGAATCACCCTGTTTGAAACCTCGTTTGGTATCGAACGGCTCGGAGAGGTCCTTCCCGATCCTGATGGAGCTTTTAGGGTTGCTTAACGTCAGTTTACTTAGCCATATAAGTTTTGCAGGGATTCCAAATTCAGACATAGCGGCATAAAGGCAGCTCTTATTCGTGCAGTCAAAGGCGGCTTTAAAATCGACGAAGAGGTGGTGGGTGTTGATTCTCTTTTCATGGGTCTTTTCCAAGATTTGGCGCATGGTGAATATCTGGTCAATGATTGACTTACCAGGTCTAAAGCCACACTGATAAGGTCCAGTCAGTTTGTTGACGGTGGGCTTTAGTCTTTCACACAATACGTTTGATAAGACCTTATATGCGATATTAAGAAGTCTTATTCCACCGTAAATGGCGCAGAATGTGGGATCGCCTTTTTTGTGGATCGGGCAGAGCACACTTAAATTCCAATCGTCGGGCATGCTTTCATCCGACCATATTTTGCAAAGAAGCTGATGCATGCACCTGATCAGTTCTTCGCCGCCGTGTTTGAATAGCTCGGCCGGTAATCCATCGACCCTGCCGCTTTATTGTTTTTTAAGCGGACGATTGCTATTCGCACTTCTTCTTAGTCGGGTAACGGAACAACTTTTCCATCGTCATCAATTGGAGTTTCGGGTTCACCATCTCCGCGTGTTTCCTGTTCACTGCCATTCAGCAGGCTGGAGAAGTGCTCCCTACCACCCTGCACGTGTTTTGGTCGATTGCAAGGTTGCGAGGTAGGCAGTCTGTTTTCTCTCCACTGCAACACGGCTGTCCTCATCGTACCAGCTGTTTTTGCGACCTTTCCGAAATCCAATGGTTTCGTTTGCAGCTGTAAGCAGGGAGTTTGCAATGCCGTCCCACAGTTCCCTTATACCGGAGTGAACGTCAGTACTCGGCGACGGAGTCTCTCTCCCACCACGAATCCGACACCAAATTTGCGCTCCTTTATATGACCGCTGTAGTAAATTTCACAAGGATCCACCTTGTCCCGTCCATCGCAATTCTTGGACGGCAGTGATGTCAGCCTTTAACTTTATGAGGTCTTCAACCAGCTGGGCAGCGGCACCTTCCCAATTAAGGGACCGGACATTCCAGGTGCATGCCCTAAAATCGTAATCCTCAAAACATTTGCGGAGATCATCCTCAAAAGGGGGTTCTCTCGTCCCAGGCTTATTGAAATTTTTCACTGGACTTTGTTTTTCATGAGGTGGGTCCCAAACCCTACGTACAACCGCACGGGATTCGCCTTCTCAATTCAGCTCGCCTCCAAATGGATGTTCGTTGGCTACCTAGGGGATACGTGGTCTAAGACCGGACGTCGTGAGCTGCTTGAACCATATGCACAAGAATCGTTTCTGGCCACTCCCAGGTGAATGGCAGTCAAAAAAATTCCTCACTTGCGTGAACTTCTGCACAACTAAAATCGTCCCTCCTTTGTCACAATCAAAATTGGTACGATGTGCTACCTGCAGTTCTTCTTAGACTACGTGCCGTATTCAAAGAAGACGTCAAAGCCACTCCAGCAGAAATGGTTTTTGGTGAGCCAATTCGTCTACCAGGAGAGTTTTTTGTACCATCAACACAAAACATTCAAGCACCAGAACTCGTGCAAAGGCTCGAAACCTAACACCTACGCCAGTAACCTGACACAATCGAGAAAAAGTATTTATTTCGAAGGAACTAGCAAACTCATCACACGTTTTTATTCGCAACGACAAGGTGAAGCAATCATATTCATCTCCTTATGACGGACTACAAAGTCCTGCTTTTTGGGAAACCGACACAAATTTCCATCGATCGTCTTAAGCCAGCTTTCCTTTGTAGCGACGACATCGAACACTCCACCAGAAATTCAGCAGAAACCAGCCACATCAACCCAGAGCCTCTTGCCACAAAAGACAGAAATCATAAAAGAGTGCGTTTTCAAAACCTAAAATAAAAATGTCAACATTATATTATTTCAATTTAATTTATTTCAATTTACCTTAAGTTAAGATTAAAAATATTTCATTATTAACAAGGGTTAATATTAAATTCATTTTTTTTAGTCAACTAAGGGTTAAGTTATCTTACATTACCCTTTAATTGATATTCTTTAATTCCTATTCTAAGTTACACTATTGCTATCTCTCTCTTACCTATCAATTAAGCTATTAACATATTACAATGAACTACATAGACTATTGATCACCTGATGTTATTTGCTTATTTTGCTTAGTCATAACTTAGCGCATTTATTAAGTCGGCGGCCGCGGTAGCCGAGTGGTTAGCATTGCGTACTGACATTCGGAACGCTCGGGTTCAATCCCGGTGCCAACAACATCCGAAAGTTATGAAAAATTAATTTAAATAAAAAATCAAATTAAATTTTCTAATTGCGGTCGCACCTCGGCTCCTCATAGAAAAACCATCAGCCGTTCGGAGGCGGTTTAGTATAAACTGTACGTCCCTTCATTTGTTGGAAAAGCATCAAGACGCAAAACCACAAATAGGAGGAGGAGCTCGGCCGAAAATCGCTTCAGCGGTTACAAAGCGCCAATTATATATATATATATATATATATATATATACATACGTGTATATATAAGTTGTAATTTGGGGTTCGCGTCGAACAGACGTTTTGTGCAAATAAAAATATATTAAATAGAAGAACCCACATTACCACATATATTCGCTCTGGAAGCGGTATGTATACCTATATTCGACCAGATAGTTTTTTGTATATGTAACCGAACAGAAATAGCGGGTGAACGGTGAAAGAAGTTTATGAAAAAAATTACATGAAAACTTTAATTTAAATTTTTTGTTTTTTTTTTTTAGTTAATTATGAAAATCGTCTTTTATTTTTTTTTGATTTTAGAATGAAACTATCACCACCCTAGTTTTTATATACCAAATATTTTGTTTTTTCCTTTAATTTATATTTTCTTTCACCGATCACTTCACTTCAATATAGGTATGTATAAACCAAATTTTCGCGCTTATTTTTATTTAGACCGCACTTTTCTTTTTTTGTATTTCAATAAATAACAGTATATAAGTAGACTACAGTATATTATCTTAAATATTTTGTGGTGTATATATATTTGTATATATTAGGTACCGCTGATAAATTTCCAGCAGCGATGTGGGAAATTTACCAGTGGCTCCCAAATGTTGAAGGCTTTTGGCTTCAACATTCCAATATTAGGGATTGCAAAAGCTTAATGTACAACTACTTCAAGTAAATAATTAAGAATATATTTAACACGTTTTCTATAGGGTATTCAAATATTTGTGGCTTAAAACTATAAATCAATAAAATTTATTTGCGCTGTGGCTTGTTGACGTCCAATGACTAGTAGTTTAATTGTTTTCCAATACTGATTGTTGTTTGCTTAAATATATTGCAAATTTGGTTATTCCACCGCTGCGTTTATTGAAGGAGTTCGACGGCTGGAAAGACCAAATGTTTCTTTGAGAAAACGAAGAATGCCGGTACGAACTCACCGCAATATTAATCTACAACTACTTCAAGTAAATAATTAAGAATATAATTAACAATTTTTTTCAATAAATTTATTTCCGCGTGCAAAAAAAAAACTTAATTGTTGAGCTGTTAATAAGTAATTTTATTTATAGATTAATGTTTCAGTGCGAAAATTCAAAATACGAAATATAATATTTACTATAATTAAAATCAACCGTGGTGTTTAGGACACATTGGTCTGAAAGACCCGAACGAATATATTCTAACAACAATAAACTTTGGTGCCTACAGGGACACATGAGTCAGGAAGACCCGAACGAATATATTAAAACTACAATAAACCGTGGTGTCTAGAGGGACACACGTGTCTGGAAGACCCGAACGAATATATTCTAACTACAATATAAGTAAATAAAAGAACTAATAATATTTAAAAAGGTGCTTTAAAGGACCCTCGTTCCTGAAAGGATTCAACCGAAAATAGTGTTTTGGGCTGTAGAAAACCCAGGATATGAAATGATCTCGCCTTGCATAATTTTGTGGTACACATTTCCACCAACAATCAAAGCGATTCCGCACGATGTGTATAAATTCGGGTCGGCCATTTGCAAGTTAGCATATTTTTCTCGCGTAGCTTGACTGAGATGGCGAGCTGGTGTCTTCAAGTCAACTTCGTCTATGATTTTCGCCGATAATGACATCCTGTAATGTGGGTCGTACGAAGAGCTAATGTGAAGCTCGCACATGTCGATGTTAGCTACCAGATACATTTGTAGCCGGATCCGCTGTATGAGCGATCGACACACTTTACTTGTTTGCGAGCATGGATCCAATATCCTTTTGAAGAAACTTCCACTTGTAGCGTTTATGTAGTTCCTTTAGGTACTCTTCTTTCATCGAAGATAGTGTTGTTGGCTAAGGGCTTTTTCCACCGATTTATTAACAAAATTGGTTCCGCTTCAAAGGAAGGCTCGAGGGGCGAAAGTATAGAACCACCAGTGAAACTGTCATTAGAATTTGGCGATATTGGTTGATATTTGAGGCAAGTTTTAATGCGACAAAGAAGTGCTTGAAAATCTTCAAAAGTAAACTTTTGAGAAGTGGCGGAGCGACGAAAATGAAATTTTACGCTCTTAACTCCGGCCTCCCATAATCCGCCCATTAGTAATTTTACATGCTCTGAAGCTTTTTATGTCAAATGGGCCTGCGAAGTCAACTCCGGTTGAGTGAAAGGGTCTAGAAATTGTAGTTCGCTCTTCTGGAAGAGCTCCCATGATTTGAGATTGAATTTGTCCTTTATGAATGACACAAATCTTGCAGTTGTGTATAGAAGCTTTTATAAAATTCTTTGCCCGAGGTATCCAATACTGCTGACGAAGTAAACGTAACATTAGCTGATTGCCTCCGTGAAGAGAAATTTGATGGCTAAATGTCACCAACAACTTAGAGAAGGAGCTACTATATGGCAAGAGAATGAGATGCTTCTCATTGTATGACAGAAGCATAGAATTTGCAAGTCGGTTGTTGACTCGAATGATATCCTGACTGTCGAAAAATGTATTCAAACTAAGTATTTTGCTTTTTGGCGAAAGTGGAATTTTCGAGACTTAACTCCTACACTATCAGGAAAGTGTTTTATTTGGGCAAGAATTATGAGGCGACTTCAAATTTTTGAGATTTCTTCCCCCGAAATAGTTCGCGAAGCGTCCGTGTGGAATCGACGAATGTGACGGTTAGTTAGGTTAAAAAATCGAAAAACGTAGGATAAAACACGCAAAGCCCATGAAAATCTTTCTAACACATCTTCATTGTTTGTGACGAAGGAGGCATTAGTTTGTATCTTCCTAGCTTCCGTGGTGACGTCATCTATCAAGCCAAGAAGGGCCATACCACAGTCTATTCGAGCATAAATCCTGGGGGTATACTCCCCTGCTGCCAGGGTCCGCTGGGTTATGCTTAGAGTCGACGTGATTCCAATGCTTGAAGCCGACCATGTTTTGAATTTTTGCCACTCGATTAGCGACAAAAGTAGTCCAGGAACAAGGACGCTTTTAACGAGAACTGCTCCACATAGTTCTAGACGAGGAAGCGAAATAGTTTAAGTTGGTGCTACTTTGGTTTTGTACCACATTCCTTTTAATTCCGTTTTTAAAATATCTAGCTAAATTTTAGTTTGTTCGCTCATAATTCGACCTTCGAATTCCGCATTGAGTTCTACAATACGACATATGTGACGACATATTTCCAATATAACCGAAAATTGGAAAAATAAAAAATAAGAAAAGTTTTAAAGAATTAAGAAAACGAACGAGAAATGTGTAAAATCACGAAGGGAATGTGTAAAAGAAAAATTTTTTGCACTTTCACAAGAAAAATTTTAAGAAATCTCTCAGTTCGAGATAAATTCAAATATGTATATAGCATAATATTTATGTATGTATATGGAAAGATATATGTATATTAGGGTGTCCGTTATTTCCCAAATTGATTTTTGACTCTGCAGCCCCCCTTAAATTTTTAGTAAATGCCCTAAAAAAAATTATGAAACTCATATGAGCTCTTAATATTGATAATAAACCGTGCCGCAAAGACGATTCATTTCCCATGTAAATTACATGGAGTTTTCGTACTTTTTGCTATTAATTTTTTCTTTGCGAAGCCAGTTGATACAGTGCTGCGGCATTGAATTATTTTTGTAGAAAATTGAACGTTCTACAAAAACTTTCTCTGAAGTTTTGCAAAAAAATCACTAGCGTCAAAGTTATTCAAGGTCAAAGCTCAACTAAAAAAAATTTTTTTTTTTTCGAATAAAAAACTATTATTTTTTACATAAGAATTTATTGTTTTTCGCCAAAAATATCTTATTTCAACGATTTTTTGGATCTGTGGGAGCAGTTAAAAAAAGGACATTCAACACTTATTGAAAAGAAATTTCAATGAATTAAAAATTTCGGACTCACTATAACTTTCATGAGAAGGAGATGACAAAAACTAACAAAGCGACCGGCCAGCTTAGTGAAGACGGCGTGGGTCGCTATCTAGGTACAATAACACAACTATGGGCAAAAATAATAACACAACTATGGGCAAAAACAAACCAAGTGAAATGATCAAAGCTATTACCAAAACAAGATTACACAACGACAGTAATTAACAATAGATATATGCGCGTACACAAAATAAACAAAATATGTTTTTGGGGTGCACCCGAGGTGTGGTCCAACCAAACTGGTTACGAACCCACTCGCACTACTCCCGTGCTGCCGGGGGTAACTTTAACCCGCCTGTATGACTGGGCTCTGGATGCGGGATGCTAGAAGGATGGGTATGTGGAAAACGAAGGAAGCAACACTGTCGGCACACCAAGTACCCTGGGATAATTTTCCCCTCGCCTTATAAAAAGAAAGGCGACACCCCTTTTTACGGAATACCCGCGCAAAGCATTCCGTTTCCCTAATATTTGTTAGTGGAGGAACCGTTTTGTACGAACATCTCCTTTTGGAGACTTATACCACTGGGTAGGCACACACCGAGTACAACCGTGCCAACAATTCATGGCTTTGAATGATACAGATATTTGCCGACAGATGCCACTGCCAACGCTTGGAGTGAAAGGAATATTAGGTAAAACAAAGGAAATGAACAAACAAACACAAAAGAAGTTTTTGTTGCGGCCAGTACGCAGTATCAAAGACATTTTTGATATTATAAATACATAAATAAAACTTATACAGTTTTAAAAATTAAAATTATAAATAGTCCTAACCTAAAATTTCAATTTAATTGTTATTCACGATGGGTGACAATAAACATATGGACTTAAGAAAAAATATATTTTTAATCGGTACAACGATAGATACTATAAGTGATAAAAAATTAGCCACAAACAAAGAAGCCTTGCAGCTCTTCTTCCATTACACAAGAGATTTAAATCAATCTATTGAATCCAGCTCTCCAATTGTGATAGCAGAAATTAAAAAAATTTGGGATATAGCAGAAATCCCAACTCAAGGTCAAGCACGATGTGTAAAAAAATTAAATAGCCTGTATTCAGACTACCGACAGGTGCAGAAATCTGCTAACAGAAAAAATAAAACAAAAGAACAAGAATTATACCGTATTCTTGAAGAATTATTTGATATTGCTCATAGTAAGGCTTCTGAGATGATTAATAATGAGACACAACAGTTTTTGATTGATCAGCGAACTCGAAGAATTTTACATTTGCATCGTGTTGCAAAACATATTGAATTGTCATCGGAATCAGGTAATATGGAAACAATATATAATTACAAGTAAATATCTTATTAAAATTTATTAATACTGAATTATATAATTACAGAAATACTCGTTTCATCCTCTGAGGACCAGGTAAAAATCGACGAGTTCTCCGAAAATGTGTCTTTGACTCAATTGCTTGCACCAATAGATCCTGTTACAGCGAGTCCCGAAAAATTGTCTGGTACTATTACAAGCTTCTATTTTATAAAATTTTCATAACATTATTATTTTTCAACAATTCTCTTCTTCAACAGATATCGATACTCCAAGTACCTCACAAACTATTAATGAAATAAAATCTAGTGGAGAAACTATTAGTAACTCCCAATCAACTTCTGTATCTGAATTTGAGATAACGGGGCGAAATTATGAATCAAAACACCTCAGAGGCACGATTAACATTCTCACAGAAGATGTCGTCGCGGTGCTTGACAGCTGTAATATTTCTTATAGACAATCGGTTCGTCTTACCTCAGCTATGGCACAAACGATGGAAGTTGATCAACGTGATTTTGTTTTAAATAAGTCTTCTTTTCATGAGATACAATGTAATTTACGGAAAAAAATGGCTGAAAAAATTAAGCTACTTTTCAATGAAATCGAAGTTGATGCCGCAGTTATACACTGGGACGGTAAACTAATTCCAGATAGTATGACTGGTGAACGTATTGAAAGATTACCTATTTTGATAACCTGTAATGGACAAGAGAAAATCCTTGGAGTACCTGCTTTACCTGATGGATGTGGCTCTACTCAAGCAGAAGAAATTTTCAACATTATTTGTGAGTGGGGTTTAAACCATTCTGCTAAAGCACTTTGTTGTGATACTACTGCATCTAACCTTGGTTGGAGAAACGGCGCTGCACAATGAACACTGAAAATATAAAATTTTATAAACCTGGAGCATTTCACCACGCTCGGTGGATGTCCAAAGCGATTTATTGTTTAAAAATTTATATTTTCCGAAATTGTTTTGATTTACAAGGAAATGAAAAGAGCTTGCGAGAAATTTGTTTATTTCTTGTCTTTATATACGTTCCATTTTGGTATACGGCACCATTGGCTGCGACTGCTCCGAAACAAGATCTTGACTTTCTTAAAGCAGTTTATAAATATCAATCAATTGATAAAAAGTTATCCGACGCAGTTTTAGCGAAATTCAGAAGCCATTTGTGGTATTTAAGTCCGGAGGCAGCAGCTTTGTCATTTTTTGACGAAAATATTTCGTCTGATATCAAACAGAAAATGGTGGCGGCTCTAACATCAAGTGGAGAGGATCAGTTGGACTTTCCTAAACGCTTTATTTTCAATTCAGAAGATTTTGATTGGTTTCTTGACAAAGATGTCGATTATTTTATTAATTATGATTCCGTAAAATTTTTCGAAAGATTCAACATCGATACAGACTTTCTCCAATTGGATTTCAGGAAGTGGTCAGACCATCCAGATTATTTAAAAGGTTTCGAAATCGTTAAGCATTTGAAAGTGGTAAACGATTCTGCGGAACGAGCTGTTAAACTAACTGAAGAATATATTAATACTTTAGCTAAGAACGAAGATCAAAAACAATATGTCATTCAGATTGTAAGTGGATATAAAAAAAAATTTCCAAATGCCACCAAAGAATGTCTAACAAAATAAAATATGATTGTTAATTTGTTTATTTACATTTACTGGTTATCAGGATATTTAAAACTTATTTCTCTGATGTTATAAAATAGTTTAAATAAGATATTTTTGCCGAAAAACAATAAATTCTTATGTAAAAAACAATAGTTTTTTATTCGAAAAAAAAAAAAATTTTTTTTTAGTTGAACTTTGACCTTGAATAACTTTGACGCTAGTGTTTTTTTTGCAAAACTTCAGGGAAAGTTTTTGTAGAACGTTCAATTTCCTACAAAAATAATTCGATGCCGCAGCATTGTATCAACTGGCTTCGCAAAGAAAAAATTAATAGCAAAAAGTGCGAAAACTCCATGTAATTTACATGGGAAATGAATCGTCTTTGCGGCACGGTTTATTATCAATATTAAGAGCTCATATGAGTTTCATAATTTTTTTTAGGGCATTTACTAAAAATTTAAGGGGGGCTGCAGAGTCAAAAATCAATTTGGGAAATAACGGACACCCTAATGTATATATAAAAAAGTGCATGTAATAATAAGTAATAGATATGTGTATAAATGTCGATTAAAAATTTAAAAGAAAAACAGTTAAACATACATATGCAGGTACATATATGGCCGTGGAACTGGTATGATAATTACTGAAAGAATATTTTAGAATTTTTTTTTTTTAATTGCAAAACGAAATCCACTTCAAATCACCATATACTATATATATGTATGTATGTATATCCGCACTGATAACTTTATGTATATATACAGGGTGCTTCAACAAAATGTATACACACTTTGAACTTCCATAGAAAATTTATTTACCGTTCTACAAAGTTAAATTTCAGGAAAATAGAAAGCTGAAAGTCCAATGTAAATGAAACATAAATAGCAAACGTTAATACTGTTCAAATTGGTGACCTGTAGCTTCAATACAATTCTGAGTGGATAGGACGCAGGGGGCCAATCGAGTTTCCAGCACGCTCTCCAGACCTTACACCACTGGATTTCTTCTTGTGGGGCACAGTAAAAGATGAGGTGCACAAACGTAAACCACGTAACCTAGACATTCTTTGGAATGAGACTCAAGCAGTGTGTAAAGAAATCTCATTGGACGTTTTGATACGATGTACAGAATCAGTGGTGACTCGTACTCAGAATTGTATTGATGCTGCAGGTCACCAATTTGAACAGTATTAATATTTGTTATTTATGTTTCATTTACACCTATTATTAATGCGCAAGTGTACGGACGTGTTTTTTTGATCGGCTCCGTAACTTCACTTAAAGTCTAAGAAAACTTAAATATTAAATCGCTTAAACTTATACATCGACTGTAGTGGGTGTAAAGCCACTTAAGTTGGCAATAAACAAATAAAATAACAAATAGAAAAAATAAAATAAAATAAATACATAAATAATAATTAAAAAAATAAACAGAGAAACGAAAACGATAAGTAAAAAGTTAACCGGCGATGTAATGAGTGATCGACGCTCAAATCAGAAAAAGCGTCGGCATTCAGTCGCGACGACAGAGAGAAATGCTTATTTCACTGTTGTTGCGAATAAATCAGCACCTAACAGCAGTGCAAAGGCAAGCAGTTCAACTCTAAAGGCGCCAACGCTGACCTTAGCAACAACAGAGAAAGCAAAGAGTGGAAAAACTCTCTTCCCAACAGAAAAACAAACAGCTATGCAGTCAATCAGCGCAGTAGCAGCAGCAACTCCAGTGCGGGGACTAATACAGAGCAAGGTGAGACAGCCAAAATGAAAAAAAGGGTCGACAGTGCAGACAGGCATTGATCGGTACATAAATGTGGTAAACAAAAAGAGGAAATCTAGTCCTCCCAAAAAAGTGATTAATGCTAAGAGGTATACCATAATACCATTGGCTCCACTATCGATGCTGATGGTAATGCACTAAAAGGGAACAGATTTGCCCCGTTAAATGAGGAAGAGCCTATAACAGCCTCGAAGGGTAATTCCACAGTCGTCAGTACTAAACCTCCACCAATCTACTTGCGGGAGCGCAGCTCCAATTCGCTAGTTACGAACATAGCTAAGATAATAGGTACCAACAATTTTCACATTGTACCTCTTAAAAAAGGAAACATAGACGAGACAAAAATACAAGTACACAGTGAAAAAGACTTTCGTGAAGTCCTTGTGTTTCTCTCTGCAAACAACAAGAATTATTACTCTTACCAGTTGAAGAGTGCGACAGGCCTGATTGTTGTATTTAAGGGAATTGAAGCGACTGTTGACTCAAGTGACATAAAAGAAGCTCTAGAGGAGCAAGGGTTTGAAATTAGGGCGGTCGTTAACATAATTAACAGAAATAAAGTGCCGCAGCCTATGTTTAAAGTGTTCTTATCGCCAAGCTTAGCTCAACTTAAGAAAAACGAAACGTATCCAATTTACGGTTTAAAATATCTTTTACACCGAAGAATCACGGTGGAAGAAGCGCTTAAGCGTAATGGTCCCGTGCAATGCACAAACTGTCATTCTACCAAATGCCCATTGAATAAAACGGATGCAACACAAAAAAAGTGTAGCAACTGCGGTGGCAATCGCACCGCTAATTATAGAGGTTGTCCGGTTTACAAAGATTTAAAATCTAAACTTTCTCAGGGTATACAAGCCAAACGGAACCAACTCCCATATACTACTTCCATCCCGAGCCTTTCCAACATACCCAGCTCAAATATTGGTCGAATGTCCTATGACAACGTAGTAAAAGCCAAAGTACAGGCCCCACCAGTCATCCTATCCGGTACTGGAGTTGAGACCATGATTCTTAATCTGACCCAGTGCATGACACAATTTGTGTCAATCATGCAAAGTATGGTTCAAGACCTAATAAAGGCGCAAAACCAAATGCTCCAAACCCTGTTGACCAAAAAATGAGTGAACTCAGGATTTGCTTATGGAATGCTAAGGGTGTAAACCAGCATAAATTAGCACTCAAATTATTTTTACAGACCCACGAAATTGATGTTATGCTTATATCTGAAACACATCTCACCCAGAAGAATAATTTTCCAATCTCTTAAGCTGTATAACACTAATCACCCAGATGGCAAAGCACATGGTGGCACAGCTATACTCATAAGGAACCGTTTAAAGCATAACTTTCTTAATTCCTTTTCAACAAATTGGTTGCAGTCAACCTCGATCACCCTTAAAAATAGGGGGGTTGACCTTACTTTAGCTGCAAGTTACTGTCCGCCACGTTTCGTAATAACAGAAAAACAATTTAGCGACTTTTTTATGACTCTAGGAGATAGGTTCCTAGCTGGAGGTGATTACAATGCGAAGCATACTCATTGGGGATCGAGGCTAATTAACCCGAAAGGTCGTCAGTTATATAACACGATCATGAGTACAAAAAATAGTTACGATTTTATCTCCCCAAGGCAACCAACTTACTGGCCTACGGACTCAAGGAAATTACCTGACCTGATTGACTTTGCAGTCACTAAAAACGTAGATAGGAGTTTAGTATTTTCTGAAACCTGTGCTGACTTATGTATCTTCTGATCATTCCTCAATAATCATTAAGTTGAACGAACAACCAATTGAAAGTGAGCATGCTTTTCGACTTACTACATCAAGAACTAACTGGCTTAAATATAAAAAATACATTAGCAGTCATATACAGATCAATCCGCAAATAGAGAGAGGAACTGACGTTGAAAATGAGTTACTTGTATTTAACAGTATACTAGCAACAGCAGCAACTATAGCCACACCAGAGCAGAATACAAAAGCAAAGGCATTGATAACTAATAGTGCAATAGAATTACTGGTCCGAAATAAGCGACGTTTGCGTCGCGAATGGCAAGCCTGCCGATCTCCCGATGCAAAAATTCGTCTTAAGGTGGCAGAAAACAAACTAAAAAAGGCATTAGTATATGAAGAAGAATGAAATATCAAACATCTTATCACGTCTTTGTCTCCCAACGTTTCTAATAAAAAATCTCTATGGAAAGCTAGCAAAAACCTTAAGCCGCCAGTAAGCACTGAAGTACCGTTGAGAATGCGTAATGGTTCATGGGCAAGAACGGATGAAGAAAAGGCGTCTTGTTTCGCAGAGCACCTCAGCACAGTATTTAAACCAAATACTGCTACATATAGTGCACCTTTGTCACCGAACTATACTGCTCCTACATACACTGTTACTTGCGGAACATCTGTGTCTGAAGTAAAGAACACTATTGCCGCCTTAAATCCAAAAAATCTCCAGGAGACGATCATATCTCGCCTAAAAAACTAAAAGAATTGCCAAGCATTGCACTCGTTTTTCTTGCAAAGCTTTTCAGTGCCATTTTGATGCTGGGATATTATCCACAAATCTGGAAAAAGTCGCAGATAATTATGGTAGCTAAACCAGGTAAAGACGCAACCCTGCCGTCATCATATAGACCAATCAGCCTGTTGCCTTGCCTATCAAAACTTTTCGAAAAAGTGCTGCTATCAAAAATTACTCCTTTTCTCCATCAAAATGATATTATTCATACACATCAATTTGGTTTTCGGGAAAAACACGGCACAATTGAACAAGTAAATCGTATAACAAATGAAATAAGGAAAGCTTTCGAAATGCGAGAGTAATGCTCGGCTGTTTTTCTTGATGTGGCGCAAGCACTTGACAAAGTGTGGTATGATGGCCTCATTCATAAAATTAAAAAATCATTACCTAATTCCACAATATCCTTGAATCCTACTTATCCAACAGGCGATTTACAGTAAAAGTAAATGACTACATAACAGAAGAGTGTCCGATTACGGCAGGTGTTCCGCAGGGTAGTGTTCTTGGACCAATATTGTACATACTGTTTACCGCAGATATCCCTACAAGTGACGAAGTAATTACGTCAACATTTGCGGATGATACTGCTATACTAAGTCGACATAAATGCCCCATTACAGCCACAAAGTGCTACAGCGGCATTTTAAACAAATTGAAGAATGGCAAGCGAAATGGCGCATAAAAGTTAATGAAATCAAGTGCAAACACATAACTTTTACATTAAGGCCAAAAACGTGTCCTATTGTTAAGCTCAACAATGTATCAATACCGGAAGCTGACGAAATTACATACCTCGGAATCCACTTGGACAGGCGCTTAGCCTGGAAACGACACATTGCAGCTAAAAAGCTGCAGCTTAAACTCAAATCTGCCAGTTTACATTGGCTTTTAAACAAGAAGTCTGGACTTAGCCTTAGCAACAAAGTCCTCTTATATAATGCAACAATAAAACCGATATGGATGTATGGGATCCAGTTATGGGGCACAGCATGCGCGACGAATATAGATATAATTCAAAGATTCCAATCGAAAACGTTAAGAGTAATAACGGGCGCACCATGGTACATGCGTAATGAAAATATTCATAGAGATCTAAATATACCTACCATCAAGGAAGAAATTGAAATCGCAGCAAAAAAATACTTAACAAAACTGCGTAACCATCCGAACCCTTTGGCTAACACCTTGGCCCACGCAACAAGTCAAACCCGCCTGCGGAGAAGAGACAAAGCAGCCTTCTAAAGAGCAACGTCAAGCCAGCAGCCCATTCCTACCAATAGGCTTTATGTTTTAATTTAGTTTAAGATTTTATTACTTATTGTTAGGCTTCCGAAGTCGAAGTAGATTCAATAAATAAATATTAATGTTTCAAAAAAAAAAAATTTACATTGGACTTTCAGCTTTCTATTTTCCTGAAATTTAACTTTGTAGAACGGTAAATAAATTTTCTATGGAAGTTCAAAGTGTGTATACATTTTTTTGAAGCACCCTGTATATGTGGCGACACCCACATTACCATACATCTTCAATTCAGGAAATCAATTTCTTTCATTTTTATAATATCATACTTTATAATATTATTTCAATTTTAATTTATTTCTGTTTAACTTGAGTTAAGATTAAAAATATTTCATTATTAACTCGGCCGCGGTAGCCGAGTGGTTAGCATTGCGTACAGACATTCGGAAGGCTCGGGTTCAAATCCCGGTGCCACCAACATCCAAAAATTATGAAAAATTAATTTAAATAAAAAATTTCTCCGAGTGTATTTCAGACATGAAATAAAGGCTCCTCGTAAAAAACCATTAGCCGCTCAGAGGCGGCTTAGTATAAACTGTAGGTCCCTCCATTTGTTGGAAAAACATCAAGCCCAAAACCACAAAATTTGGAGGAGAAGCTTGGCCGAAAATCGTTTCAGCGGTTACAAAGCGCCAATTAAATTATATATAATATTAAATTCATTTATTTGTAGTCAACTAATGGTTAAGTTATCTTACATTATCCTTTAATTGATATTCTTTAATTCCTATTCTAAGTTACACTATTGCTACCTCTTTCTTACCTATCAATTAAGCTATTAACATATTACAATGAATTACAGAGACTATTGATCACCTGATGTTATTTGCTTATTTTGCTTAGTCATAACTGGCATTCGGAACGCTCGGGTTCAATCCCGATGCCACCAACATCCGAAAGTTATGAAAAATTAATTTAAATAAAAATTAAATTAAGTTTTCTACTTGCGGTCGCCCCTCAGCAGGGAATGTCCACCCCTCCGAGTATATTTCGGACATGAAATAAAGGCTCCTCATAAAAAAACCATCAGCCGCGCGGAGGCGGCTTAGTATAAACTGTACGTCCCTTCATTTGTTGGAAAAAAATCAAGACGCAAAACCACAAATAGGAGGAGGAGCTCGGCCGAAAATCGCTTCAGCGGTTACAAAGCGCCAATTATATATATATATATATAAGTTGTAATTTGGAGTTCGCGTCGAACAGACGTTTTGTGCAAATAAAAATATATTGAATAGAAGAACCCACATTACCACATATATTCGCTCTGGAAGCGTTATGTATATATTCGACCAGATAGTTTTTTGTATATGTAACCGAACAGAAATAGCGGGTGAACGGTGAAAGAAGTTTATGAAAAAAATTAAAAATTCAATAAATTAAAGTATAGAAGTAGACTACAGTATATTACTTTAAATATTTTGTGGTGTATATATATTTGTATATATATACGTGTATGTATATGTGGATCGCTAAACTGCTTATATGCTGGTGTCGCTTGGGCTGTTGTCATCGAGAAACGAACAAGAGCTCAAAGCGAACATAGCATTAAATAGTTTAATGTTGATTTGAAAGGTACCGCTGATAAATTTCCAGCAGCGCTGTCGCATTGTTGCTTTTGGCTTCAACACTATTCAAATACGGGAGTGAAAAACTGATCAGGTGCATGCATCAGCTCCTTTGCAAAATATGGTCGGATGAAAGCATGCCCGTCGATTGGAACCTAATTGTGCTCTGACCAATCCACAAAAAAGGCAATCCCACAGTCTGCGCCAATTACTGTGGAATAAGCCTTCTTAATATCGCTTATAAGGTCATATCAAGTGTATTGTGTGAAAGACTAAAGCTCACCGTCAACAAACTGATTGGACCTTATCAGGGCTTTAGACCTGCTAAGTCAACCATTGACCAGATATTCACCATGCGCCAAATCTTGGAAAAAGCTCGTGAAAAGAAACTGCCTCTATGCCACTATGTCTGAATTTGGTATCCCCGCAAAACTTATACGGCTGTGTAATCTGACGCTACACAGCCCCAGAAGAGTAGACAGAATTGGGAAGGACATCTCCGAGTCGTTCGTTACCAAAGGAGATTTCAGACAAGGTCACTCTTTATCGTGTGACTTTTTTAACTTATTTAATACGAGCTGCAGAGCTGAATAGACAAGGTACAATCTTTTACAAGAGTGTACAACTACTGGCAAATGCCGGTGAAATAATATTAATATCATAGGCTTTAACAACAACGCCGTTGTTCTGAAGGGAATGGGTCTGGTAGTGAATGAGGGCAAGACGAAATATCTCCTGTCATCAAACAAACAGTCATCGCATTCGCGACTCGGCTCGCACGTCACTGTTGAGAGTCATAACTTCTAGGACATCTATCCTAGCATTAACACCAACAACAATGTCAGCCTGGAAATCCAACGCAGAATCACTCTTGTCAACAGGTGCTACTATGGACTAAGTAGGCGAATAAAAGTAAAGTCCTCTCTCTGCGAACGAAAACCTACTAAATGGCGCAGAAGCGTGGACGATGTCAACATCTGATGAGTCGGCTCTAGGAGTCTTCGAGGGAAAAGTTTTGCGAACGATTTATGGTCCTTTGCGTATTAGCAACGGTGAGTACCACAGACGATGGAACGATGAGCTGTACGAGCTATACGGTGATATTGACGTAGTTCAGCGAATGAAGAGACAGCGGCTACGCTGGCTAGGTCATGTCGTTCGAATGGATGAAAGCACTCCATCTTTGAAAGTGTTCGATGCAGTACCCGCTGATGGAAGCAGAGGAAGAGGAAGACCTCCACTCAGGTGGAGAGTGACCTGGGCTTACCTGGTATTCCCAACTGGCGCCAGGCAGCGAAAAGAAGAGAGGAATGACGCTATAATCGCGTAAGCGGTGCCAACGCCAATAAAGAATAAGAAGAAGTAGTTTACCTTGATGAATTCTAACCTACGGTCATTTTTCAATTCCGCTAATGTTTCATTGGCGCCCAAATTAGTGGCCGCGAGGAACGAACAAGCCACAATCAACGCTGAAGCCGCGAACAACGATCACTATCACAGTCTACAAGAGCATTGAAGAAGTTTCAGAAGCAAACGCTTTAGAGGAATATGCAGACACGTGGTGGATAGGAGTTTAGGAGAATATGTCATTATTTTCTGATGCAATTGATTTGATTCGCAGAACGTTCTCACCACCAATGTCCGATTGGAAGATTTTTTTTTTGCAAATTTTGGAGCAGAAACAACAATTAGGAGAGCCAACAGACAGTTTTATTTTTAAAAAACGGTTATTATTTTCACAACTTAATGAAAATTTAAGCGAGGTTGTACAATGTTAGTATGGTACACGGCCTTTTGTCTACGAAGATAAGAGAGCGCGTTCGACGCGATATGTTCGTCACATTCGATGAACTTTTGAAATTCAGTCGTGAAGTAGAATTATTCTTGCAAGAAGCTACACAGAGCCTATAAGCAGTAAAGCATGTCGAGAAAACAGAAGAAGAGACAAAGCCTTTGTTCATTTTGTCGTATTCGAGGTTATACCGTTGACGTTTGCTTGAAGCTCAAGAAGCTGCAGCAAACAGTACAGCAACAACAAGTGAACGAGGTACATTTGAGTCTGCATTACAAAATGTCGGTCCGAGGTGTATAGCCTCATTTGCATGGTATGGTTGCGGTGCTCCAGAGGTATACCGTTCTAACTGCAACAACTGTAGTGGACGAAGTAAAGAGAGCCCACAGTATATTGCTTTCAATTCTATAGAAACCACCATCGTTGGCAGATCAATACCATCCGTGCACATTGATATATTTGGTCTCAAAGGAGAAGCTCTGTTCGATACTGGAGCGAAATCTAGCATCGCCAGTGCAAATTTAAAAAAGATTTTGAAAATGGTTGCATGTTTCATGATGTCAAAATCGATGTTACTTTAGCTGATGGCAACACCACCACGAAAAAGGATTATCAACGATTTGCGATGTTACGATCGGTAAACGTCAGAGGAAGATTCGGCTTATTTCTTTACCGAATGCTACAAGAAACCGTACTTTAATAGGCGCTGACTTTTTGGAATAAGCCGGTATCGCACAAAGGTTTTGGTACTTCGAACCAAAGGTTAAATATGATTTTGTTAAAACCAACATTGACAACCCGATCATCGCAATGGATATTGCTGGTGAATACGTAAATGCCTGTTAAATTTACCAAGTGAGCTCTCTGAAGAAATGAGGGAAAAATCAAAGTTAGTTGATTTTGTGGAAAATGGAAACCGAATGACCAAAGCGATTCGAGTGCCAGAAATAGGTTCGATGGGTAAAAGAAATGAGAAATCAAATCGGAACAATGAATATTCGCTACATTCGAAACAAAATATTTTTAGGGGTTCAATTCCCGTTGGTGAAGGACCATCTGAAAATAAATCACGTTTGTTTGCTCCACCATTCAAAGTTCAAACCGGAAGCATTATCGACGATCAACATTTATGTCTTTACTCAATCGATTTAAAAATGCTGCAAAAAACTGATGACGTTGATTTGTCAGATGTTCAGAAGATTGAGCTAGACTCTTTGCAATTTGAAAATTCCCATCTATTTGCAACTCAAGCTACGCTATTTGCAATGCACAGAATTTATACTGGAGACCACGCACCTATTGCTTTACCTCAATATCGTCTGTCATCAGTACGCAAGATTGAACTTAAGAACAAAATTAAAAAGATGTTAGAAAACGGCGTAATCGTAGAGTATGACTCGTCATGGGCTGCGCCAGTTGTCACGGTTCCCAAGAAAACTGGAGGTGGTCGAGTATGCATTGATTACAGCGAGCTTAAAGCTATCACTAAGCCAGACCGATATCCCCTCCCCCACTTGTTGCATGAAGCCTAAACTTCGAAATTAATATCAACGATTGACTTACAATCTGATTACTGGCAGATTGGTGTAGAAACGCAGGACCAAGATAAAACCGCTTATGTCACACCGTTCGGAATGTATAAATTTATTTGTATGCTCAGCTAGTTTCGAGAAGCATTTGAAAGATATGCAACAAATTCTAGATCGTTTGCGTTATTACGGTCTCAAAATAAATAAAGAATAATGCAGATTCGCTTGTAGTGAAGTCAATTATTTGGGTCGCGTACTAACACCCAATGGTATAATTGTCGATACAGCGAAAGTTGAAGTAATTACGAAGCGTACAGTACCGAAAACTTTAAAACAGCTTCCATCATTTTTAAAGGCTTGCTCATGGTGTAGACGTTTTTTTTCTAACTTTGCCGATGTCTCTAAACCACATTCAAGACTTTTGAAGAAAAATGCTGCCTGGTCCTGGACCACTGAGCAACAAAATGCTTTCGAAGAACTTAAAGCTCTTTTAGTAACCTCACCGATCTTAAAGCAAGCAGATGACTCTCTACCATTTACCTTAAAAACGTATGCTAGCGGCTATGCGCTTGGGGCAGTTTTACTCCAGGGGGAGGGTCCTAGCGAACACCCCATCGAATATGCCAACAGATTATTAGCAAAAGTCTTGGTGACAACCCACGTCTTGAGCAACACAGCTAAAGGTATAACATTAATGTTTGCTCCAAAGCCCGATGGACCATACGACATCGTCGAACGCAAAGGCTCTACAACGTATGTCATTACTCATGAAGATGACTCACAACAACCACTTGGTACATACCACGCATCAGCACTCACTCCTTATATAAGCGATAATGATGTACGAGAAACTGCAGTTAACGTCATACGCCGTCGAGGAAGTCCACGGATGTAGGATGCATCATCGGAACGATTTCAGAATCCTGGGTGGAGACTGAAGCAAGCTCATAAAACCTATCTTAACTAAAATGAATAATATGTAAATAAGTAACTTGAAATGTTTTTCTACAATAATATTTGTAATAGATTTAACAATATTACCTTAAGAATGCGACCGGGATTGGAGTTTACTTTGAGTTAGAGTAATTCATTTATTTGATTAACTGCGCGCACAATATTGCTTTGGGCAGTAGTTTGCCTTGATGAATTTTAAACTACGGTCATTCTCCAATTCCGTGCATCCTTCAAGGTAAGATAACAACATATGCATATGTGTATATAAAAATGTACATGCGTATGTGCATATTGACGAATGTGCAAATTATGTTTTTGCGTCAAGCAAAACAATTTTTAAAAAGTTCGAAGTTTTTAGTTTGTTTCGACGTGTCTTTATTTCAGTAATTCTCCAAAAACTGACTTAAATATAAATCCAGGCTTATTTATAGGCTTACAAAATTGTTTACTTATTTTTAGTTTCACCAAATAGTTTAATCTTGAAATGAAGATAAAATAAGAACATTTCATTGTCGCTGCAAAGATGCAGAAGGCTTGTTAATGTCAACAATAGCCACTTGTGTAAACAAAGTGTGTTGTTTTAAAGAAAGACTTCCAATATAGGTAAGTTATGAGAAGAATCAATTACGATTTTGTTTACAATTACGGTAAAGAAGCTGTGCGGAGGCTGTCGTTAACTTGCATGCATTTACATACATACACAAGTTTTATTTTTGGTTTTATCAGAGAATGACAATATTGTTTATTTCAGCGTTATTCATCGATTCAAAACATTTCAACGCTCTTCCAGCTTCAAGTAAATTATATTCATTAACTTATACAAGCTCGATTGGAAGAGAATCCAAATGTGCTAAGCGAAGTGTAAATTGTCTGCACTATTTTTGCCAATCGCTACAACTTGGAGTACTTCATACGCAAACTTTTTGTCTGAGCTAATTGGACTATCACCGCAATTGTTTAACGTGAAATTATTAAGAAGTGCTCTAAAAGAAAGTTTATTTTATTATCTTTTAGTCTAATCAAATTAAAAAAAAAAAATTGGTTTTTTGTGAAAATGTGCCAGGCAAACATATATGCGTGTCTACAAATTGGCAATGTTGTAACAAAAGTTCTTTTTTGTTTGAATATTTAACTTAAATTTGTCGAAATGAGTTTTGGAAGATAGTTTATTTAATTACCTTTTATTTCGTGAAGTATATTTTGAAAACATTTAATTTTTTCGTGAAAAGTTTTTCAGATTTCATTGGTACACTTCTTCTTTCCTGGCGTAGATTGCTGTCACGATTAAAAACAAGTGAACAACGCCGCCGGTTCAGCCAGGTCCTACTACAAATGATATTTTAAACGGAGTGGAGGCCTTCCTCTGAAGCGGCTGTCTTAATATTTTAATTACTCTAAAACTTATTTTTAGTTAGCCAAAATTCTAGTATCATTGTCTATTAAGTATTGAAAATGAATGTACAATTAATTTGGTTAAGCATATGTACCTATATGTAAATAGAATTTAATTAACAATTGTATAACAAATACGGTAACAAAAATATCCGAAAATTAAAAAGGCGAATATGTGTCGCATACCGATAAATACAATGCAAGTGAGTGAAAAAGAGAATCACACGTACGTGAAACAGAGCGGGGAAATTTGTTATTTTTTTCCCACGGCTAGAACAAAAGTAACAATTCAAATAACAAATGCACGTATGTAAAGTAACAGGCGGATAATATGTTAAGGAACAGTGACCCGTCTTGCAGGGTTGTTGAAAACAAATGCATTTGATATCGTATCTGCTACCCAATCCAAAACAAATGCATTTGTTACCAGACCCGTTACTGTAGAGTTATTAGATACAAATGTCTTTATTATCGAACAAGTTACTAATTAGTTATTGAAAACAAATGTCTTTGTTACCCATTGGCTATTCACCTTTAACCAACATTTTCTTTAAAATGAAAGATATCAATTTTAAGTTTTTTTTGTTTATTAAAAAATAGAAATAATAAAAATTTACATATTTAATTTTGTTTTTAAAAAGTTATATTATCAAATATATAAATGAAGATTGTTAATTTAAACTCTTTTTACATCTACGTATGCTTAACCAAATTAATGTTATATTCATCTGTTATACTTAAAAAATAATGGTACTAGAATTTCGACTAACTAAAAGTAAGTTTTAGAGTAATTAAAATATAAGGACAGCTGTTTCGAAGGAAGGCCTCCACTCCGTTAAATATATCATGCGGAGTAGGACCTGGCTGAACCGGCGGCGTTGTTAACTGGGTTTTAATCGTGACAGCAATATACGACAGTAAAGAAGAAGTATACCAATGGAATCTGAAATATACAAAAAATTATTATTATGATGTATTTTATTGAATATTTATCTTTATTGCTAACATCTAAGACCGGTTAAAATAATAATATACCAGATAAAAGGATAATTGATTTATTTTTCTATTGGTATTCATTTTGATTAACTGCAATTAAAGGATCGATTGGAAAACTTACTTTCCCAAGAGCATTTCTATTTAGCACGAATGCATACACGTATGCCTAGTACATACATAAAAATAATTAAATAAACTTTATTTAAAATTTCATTCTGACTAATTTAAGTTAAATGTTTGAACAAAAATAAGTTGTATTACAACATTGCCATTGCTACAAGTTAACACAGGTTACCAATCATCCCGCCAAAATATCGCTTCAACAAAATCTGTTGAAGGCGCGTCTACAGCTTTGCACGTAACAACGAAGGAAATTTCAATACTGCAATAATAACGCATCCGGCCATACGGCTGACCGAGCACTTATAGTCTTGCGCGTGACAACAACAAACCGAATACAAGACAATAAGCGAAATTGGTTCACGCGGCTAATAACGTGCAGCAACTAAAGTTAGGGCTAGCAGTGTAGGTATTTAGACGCTAACGTCGCTCCCGTGTATTCCAGTTATATCAACTCCTCCGCTGAGACGGCTGCCCTTGTTTTGTACAAGGGAAATAAAAAATATTTAACGAACACAAGTGATCGTTTTACTGGCGCCCAACGTGGGGCCTAACAAAAAAACTCCTTGTAAAGGGCACGCGTGTTTGGCCGTGGGTTCAGACCCACCTCCTAAAGAAAGGACTCTCAACACAAGTGCCACCATAAGAAGTGCCAAAACAAACAAGTTTAAAGACATTAGATAAAACACAAGTGCCACCATAAAAGTGCCTCAACAAGCAAGTTTAAAGAAATTAGATAAAACACAAGTGCCATCATAGAAGTGCCACAACAAACAAGTTTAAAGACATTAAATAAAACACAAGTGCTATCATAGAAGTGCCACAAAAAAAAAATTTTTTCACCCTGACTACAAACAACCCTTTTATCTAACAACGGACGTCTCTTCACATGCCATAGGCGCCGTTTTGTCACAAAATGGCAGACCTATCACCATGATCTCGAGAACTCTGTCTCCGACAGAAGAAATATACGCGACCAACGAAAGAGAGCTCTTGGCGATCGTATGGGCTCTACAAAAACTGCGCAACTATGTGTACGGTGTCAAACACTTAAACATTTATACAGATCACCAGCCACTCACCTTCGCCTTGTCTGATAAAAACTCAAATGCAAAGATGAAAAGGTGGCGCGCTTTTGTTGAAGAGTACCAAAGTTTCACTACAAACCAGGTAAAGAAAATTTTGTGGCTGATGCGCTCTCTCGGTAACACATAAATGCATTGAATCACGAGGTGGACGCAGAAAGTATGGCCACCAATAGTGAGTTATCACTTACTCAAGCTATACCTACAGTAAAAAACCCCACTAATTGTTTCCAAACTCAGATTATTCTGGAGGAGGGTGCCAAATTGCCGGTTAGCACCTCAATCCCTTTTAGGACACGAGTGAGGCATCGGATATCTTTTAGTAACCTACAGCATTTACTAAAATCCATGAAACAATGCGAACTCCCCACTTTAGCACTAATCCACAACGAGCTTGCCATATCTTTTCCATCGCTGTCAAGGTTCAGACCAAATAGACCCCAACCAATAAATGGTAATAATTAGAGGTTCCATCAAGGAGCCTAAAAATATCACCCAGACCTTCGGAAAACAGGAGCCAGCTTCTCTGGGCAGGGTAAGGTTAGAGAAAAGACCACATGGAAGTGGCCAGCAGGCATTACAAAAAGTTCAAAGGATAAACAACCTTATCCAGGAACAAGACGAGTCTGAGGGAGAATACTGGAATAACGCCAGTTATGATAATTATTACCAGAACGAGGGTTATGCAGAATGTAATCCAGTTGAATACCAAGACAAAACAAGTGACAATGTGAATTTTTTAGGACAAAATCCCTCTTGCCCTATATCAAGCGGACAATCGGGGGAAGAGGTATAAAATTCCTTATTGACACTGGTGCTGCGAAGAGCTACATAAGACAGCTCGACGACTTAAAGGGAATCAAACGCACAAACCACACCTCTACAGTAAAATCTCTCCACGGCACCACTGAAATTGACAAATGTTGTACAATCAACATTTTTAATAAAAATACTAATATTTTTATCTTACCCAGCTCAGACACCTTCGATGGTATCATAGGTTTTGACCTATTAACGGAAGTGGTAAAATAGATTGTAAAAACGGACTACTTAGTTATGACAGTGGACAGAAAAATCTCTTTTACCACTATTGCGCGGACGTTAATAAATTAATAGAAACGAACGTGAGCGAGTCGGACATTTCTGCACTGTTGCGACGACACGCTAAAGTTTTCGCGGACCCCAATGAAGCTCTACCTTATAATACCAATATTATAGGAACAATAAGGACCACCGATGATCTTCCAGTTTACTCAAGGAGCTACCCATACCCCACAGTTTCAGCCGAGTTTGTCAATAAGGAGATTTCGAGTCTCTTGCGTGACGGTATAATAAGACCATCCTGTTCTCCCTATGATAATCCAATTTGGGTTGTAAGTAAAAAGGGCATCGACGAAGATGGCAATAGGAAATCCAGACTCGTGATAGACTTTAGGAAACTGAACAACAAAGCAGTTAGTGACAAGTATCCGATTCCGTACACTTCCGTAATTTTAGCTAACATTGGAAATGCCAGGTTTTTTTCAACAATAGACCTCAAGTCCGGCTTCCACCAAATTAAACTAGCTGAAAGGGACCGAGAAAAAACGGCCTTCACGGTCAACAACGGCAAATACGAGTTCTGTAGGCTCCCCTTTGGAATAAAAAATGCGCCCAGCATTTTTCAGAGGGCCATTGAAGACGTATTAATAGAGGAAATCGGTAAAATATGTCACGTCTATGTAGATGATGTCATAATTTTTTCAGAAAATGTTGAGCAACATTTAAAGGACATAGACCAGGTACTACACAAACTCTACGCCGTTACTATGCGAGTATCCGCCGACAAGTCAAAATTTTTTCAAGAAAGTGTCGAATTTCTGGGCTTTACAGTGTCTAAAGAGGGTATCAAGACATGCCCCAATAAAGTCCGGGATATTTTGGACTTCGCTGTCCCCAAATCCTTGAGAGCCTTACGATTATTCTTGGAGTTAGCTGGCTGCTGCGATTACAAAGGCCCTAACAAAATACCTACGTGGAGAAAATGGTAATGTCGGTGCTCACCAATCTCGGAAAATAGAAATAACTTTAGATGAGGAAGCACTTAACGCGTTTGGAAGAGTTAAGAAAATTCTTGCATCAGAAGACGTACTGCTCCTTCACCCTGACTACAAACAACCCTTTGATCTAACAACGGACGCCTCTTCACATGCCATAGGCGCCGTTTTGTCACAAAATGGCAGACCTATCACCATGATCTAGAGAACTCTGTCTCCGACAGAAGAAATCCACGCGACCAACGAAAAAGAGCTCTTGGCGATCGTATGGGCTCTACAAAAACTGCGCAACTATCTGTACGGTGTCAAACACTTAAACATTTATACAGATCACCAGCCACTCACCTTCGCCTTGCCTGATAAAAACCCAAATGTACAGATAAAACGGTAGCGCGCTTTTGTTGAAGAGTACCAAAGTTTCACTACAAACCAGGTAAAGAAAACTTTGTGGCTGATGCGCTCTCTCGGCAACACATAATTGCATTGAATCACGAGGTGGACACAGAAAGTATGGCCACCAATAGTGAGTTATCACTTACTCAAGCTATACCTACAGTAAAAAACCCCATTAATTGTTTCCAAACTCAGATTATTCTGGAGGAGGGTGCCAAATTGCCGGTTAGCACCTCAATCCTTTTTAGGACACGAGTGAGGCATCGGATATCTTTTAGTAACCTACAGGATTTGCTAAAATCCATGAAACAATGCACTAATCCAAAACGAGTTTGCCACATCTTTTCCGGGGGTAAAGTTCCGCCACACTACA
This sequence comes from Ceratitis rosa, assembly GCA_037013455.1. Lineage (NCBI taxonomy): Eukaryota > Metazoa > Arthropoda > Insecta > Diptera > Tephritidae > Ceratitis > Ceratitis rosa. The sequence goes on along the minus strand of JAWMAG010000016.1, from coordinate 400,826 downwards.
AAACAGGTTATCGACGTTTTCAATAAAGAAGACCAAAAAGAAATCCTCCAAATCGAACATAAGCGTGCACATAGATCCTGTCGCGAAAATGAAAAGCAGGTCCTAGAAAATTACTACATTCCTGACTTAAGAAAAATGTTAAAAGAAATAATTTCAAATTGCAAAATATGTCATGAAGCAAAATACCAGCGGCATCCCCCTAACCCCGAAATTGGATCAACTCTCATACCTTCGTACCCAGGATAAATCCTTCATGTTGACATTTATTCAACAGACAAAACCCATTTCCTGACCACAATAGATAAATTCTCTAAATTTTCCGATAAAATCTAGATATTAGAGAACCAATCTATGAACTCCTTAACTTTTACAAAAACACTAAAGTTCTGGTTTGCGATAACGAGAGGTGACTGAATTCTGAACCTATTAAACCAATCCTAAAAAACCACTTCGGCGTCACGATCTACACCACACCACCGTCTCACAGTACGACTAACGGCCAGGTGGAAAGGTTTCACAGTACACTTACGGAAATTGCACGCTGCCAGAGACTCGAGACTTGCATTTCCGCTACGACCGAATTAATTTTGCTAGCAACGTCTAAGTACAACCGCACAATTCAGTCCGTGACAAACAGAAGACCTATAGACATCATCCACGCAATGCCCGACAAACTGGTTCACGAAATAAGGAACAGACTTATATGTACCCAACAAAATGATTTAAAAAGGCACAATATAAAAATACAAACAAGACAATATAAACCTGGGGAAAAAGTTTTTGTAAAGACCAATAAGAGAATAGGAAATAAATTCACTAAACTTTACACCGAAAAAATAGTCCAGGGCGATTTAGGTACCTATGTTTTAATCGATGGACGTAAAGTTCAGAAAATCAACTTAAAACACTGAAATTTCTCCTTAGGGTAACTCTGCTCCTGATAATGGACCATTGGGCTAGCGTAAGGATTTTTAACTATACCAGCTCTAACTACATCCCGATAGTAACAGGAAAAGTATGCCTCCATAAGCATTGTGAGTTTTGGGGAAACTTTGCGAGGGCGCGCCAGGCTTTGAAAAAAATTTCCTCTTGGGGGTGTTAGAGGAGGTCATACACATCATCAAAATATATGCCGTTCCCCGAGGTAACTTATAGTTTTTGAGAAATTTGTTGTTAAAGCTGATTTTTTGACCCACCGAAATTCACGAACAGAAGCTAATATAAGCTCCCGGAACACTTAAATATCGGTTATAATAATGCCTAATAATGTTTGCAACGATTTAAGGTAATTAAATTTATCAAAATGTTAATATTTTCCATCATTTTTACACATACAAAATACATTCTCACGTTTGTTTACTTTAGTAAAAAAAATTAAGTATGCATGACCGTTAGAATCAGAAAAAACTGTGCTGCCACACCTTTGAAGAATAAGTATATTAGAAAGGAATGAACAAATAACGTATTCACGATGCGATATATTTTAAGTACAAATAGGCGGCCTTCGGCCGGATTTAAAAAAAATAGCCTTGCACAGAATTAAGTATGCATGACCGTTAGAATCAGAAAAAACTGTGCTGCCACACCTTTGAAGAATAAGTATATTAGAAAGGAATGAACAAATAACGTATTCACGATGCGATATATTTTAAGTACAAATAGGCGGCCTTCGGCCGGATTTAAAAAAAATAGCCTTGCACAGAATTTTTAAATGAAACACCTTTGTAAGTTGGCGGCCTTTGGCTGCAGTTAAAAAAATAACCCTGGGCCGGACCAACACCGGCTTCGCCTTGCACAGTATTCCTACGTGAAACATCTTTGTAAGTTGGCAGCCTTCAGCCGCTTTTAAAAAAATTACTCTGAGCCGGAACAACACCGACTTCGCTTTGCACAGTATTCTTTAGTGAAACACCTTTGCAAGTAAGCCGGCTTTGCCGCATTTAAAAAATTAACCCTGGGCCGTACCAACACCGGCTTCGCCTTGCACAGTATTCTTACGTGAAACACCTTTGTAAGTTGGGGGCCTTCGGCCGCATTTAAAAAAAAATAACCCTGGGCCGGACCAACACCGGCTCCACCTCGCACAGTATTCTTAAGTAAAACACCTTTGTAAGTTGGCGGCCTTGGGCCGCATTTAAAAAAATTACCCTGGACTGGACCAACACCGGTTTCGCTTTGCACAGTATTCTTACGTAAAACACCTTTGTAAGTTGGCGGCCTTCGGCCAGATTTAAAAAAAATTATCCTGAGCCGGACCAATACCGGCTTTGCCTTGCACAGTATTCTTAAGTGAAGCACCTTTGTAAGTTCTAGCGGGATATTAAAGTAATATACTTACTCTTCAAAGGTGTGGCAGCACAGTTTATTCTTGTTCTACATGACCTGTACCTATACTTCATTTTTCTTACTAAAGTAAACAAACGTGAGAATGCATATTTTATGGAAAATGTTAATATTTTGCTGAAATTAATTAAATAAAATCTTTGTAAACGTCATTAGGCATTATTATAACCGATATTTAAGTGTTCCGGGTGATTATATTAGCTTTTATTCGTGAATTTCGGTGGGTCAAAAAATCACTTTTAACAACAAATTTCTCGAAAATTATAAGTTACCTCGGGGAACGATATATATTTTTATGATGTGTATGACCTCCTCTAACCCCCCCAAGAGGAAAATTTTTTCAAAGCCTGGCGCACCCTTGCAAAGCCAACCCTGAGTTTTTACTCCACAAGACAAACTTGTCACAATTCGAGGCGATAGCCGAAGAGACGGACACAATATTAGAGCAATTCCCACTTTCCCATGCCAAGCATCTTCTCCGAAACGATGCCGACGAAACATCAAGACTACTAGACGCGGTCAGGATACATCACCGACATGCGCGAGGCATTAATATCTTAGGGACTGCATTAAAGTACATAACCGGTACTCCGGACTTTGACGACTTTCAGACAATTGAGAAGAAGCAAATGAACAACAGGCAACGATTAATCTAGCTACCCAGAAGCAAATTAATGAACTGACGGTGACAGTTAATAAACTTTTAACACAGGCAAAATGGACGCAGATCGACACGGGAAACCTCTTTTATTTAGTCAGCACTAGAAACAGAGCGGTAATAATGCAATTAGAAACCATCATTACATCAATAGCTCTAGCAAAAGTAAATATTATTAACCCCATTCTGCTTAATGGCATGGAAATAAGTAATATATTAGCTACTGAACTCTCTACAAATATTGTACTAGTATAACTGACATACTTTCTGTTTCTAAATTTAAGATATTTCAAAATACACAGTTTATTTATTTCATTATTAAATACCCAAAGGTAACTAGAATTTGTAATAATGTAAAGTTGCTGCCCGTAGTCCAGGAAGGGAAGATTATTTCCTTAGAAACGAATCTTATGGCTGAATGCAACAGTGAATACATCTCACTCTATAATTGCAAGGAAGCCATAAAGCAAACTTCTGCCAGCCCTTGACAACTACTGAACCAACGCTATGCAAATTGCAAATCCAAATCCGCTGATCACGTGCCCGCCATTGAGGAGATCGATAACGGCGTAATTCTAATTAATGACCAGCCCGCTATAATACAAAACGAAAATTTGACAAGATTGGCTAGAGGAACCTTTTTGATAACATTCAAAGGTGATATTACGAAAAACTCCACTGTTTACAGCAACTAGAATGAGATAATGCATTCACATTCCGAGGCGGTACCCGCACAGCATGTTAACATCACCGAACATATTGAGCTATTATCGCTCCCACACCTACAAAGAATGAATATAAAAAATCTCAGGCACATAGCTCACCTACGGAATCTTATTGAAACCCGCTCCATAAAATCGGGAAGCGCCTTGCTCCTAATCGTATTAACCTTAGCTATGGGCATAACTTCGGAGGAGACGACAAAAAAATATGGTGGTACTGAAGAATACCATAAAACAAACCAAGTACGCTTTCACTTCAAGAGGGGGAGTAGTTAACACAGGTAACCAATCATCCGGCCATAATATCGCTTCAACAAAATCTGTAGACGCGCCGTCACTACAGCACGTAACAAGGAAGGAAATTTCAATACTGCAATAATAACGCATCCGGCCATACGGCTGACCGAGCACTTATAGTCTTGCGCGTGACAAGAACAAACCGAATACAAGACAATAAGCGGAATTGGTTCACGCGGCTAATAACATGCAGCAACTAAAGTTAGGGCTAGCAGTGTTGGTATTTAGATGCTAACGTCGCTCCCGTGTATTCCAGTTATACACTAAAAGATAATTAAATAAACTTTCTTTTAGAGCACTTTTCAAGTTAAACAATCAATAACAATAAAGGGTTTTCCAAGACCATTGCTATTTGCATGTACTTTTGGTACATGCATACATGCCTGGCACCTAAACAACAAATCTAGAATTTTTACAAAATGTAACAGTTTCTTTATACTGCAGCTACGGCCAAATGGTTCCACACTTTCGCACTAACTTTTAGATGATTTTGGCCGTAGGTTCAAACAATAACAAATGAAAAACTTACGGTTTGATTATTTATTATTTCTGGAAGAGCGTTGAAATGTTTCGCGATAATAATCATAATCCAATTAGATGCTGTGATGTAGTGCCTATTGAATCGATGAATAATACTGAAATACATAAACAATATTTTTATTCTTATGATAAAAAAAATATAACTTAAATATAATATGCTCTACATACATGTGTACATGCATACACATTCGTCAATAGGCAATATACATACTGTCACCTCCGCTTTTTCCTATTAGCGATATGTATGTGCGTATGTTCATACGTACAAACATATGTATACCTACAGTGTTGGTCAAGCGCCTACCAACAACCACACACGTCGACACAACAAACTACCGCACAAAATGGAGATGACAAAAACTAACAAAGCGACCGGCCAGCTTAGTGAAGACGGCGTGGGTCGCTAGCTACGTACAATAACAAAACTATGGGCAAAAACAAACGAAGTGAAATGATCGACGCTATTACCAGAAGCACATCACACGATGACAGTAATTAAACAACAGATCGACTATACCTATGTATATGTACGTACATAAAATAAACAAAATATGTTCTTGGGGTGCACCTGAGGTGTGGTCCAACCAAACTGGCTACGAACCCACTCGCACTACTCCTGTGCTGCCGGAGGTAACTTAAACCTGGGCTCTGGGTGCGGGATGTTATAACGATGGGTATGGGGAAAACGAAGGAAGCAACACTGTCGGCACGACAAAAAGTGGACAAACGATAAAACAACAAAATGATACTTATCGGTTACTCGGCCTGGTGTGAGTACCCAAATTCGGTGCTCTTCCGGTGGTGCCGCCAAACTCCAGTTCCGCCACTATAACTCAACACAACGCGAATAACTACTGCCACACAAAAATCAGGCTCCGACTGCTCTTTTACTACTGCCCCGTATGGCAAAACACTATAACACTCTATATATTTATCGAAAATCTTTTTCATTAAAATAAGCACGTCTGCACAAAAATGATGTTCACCCTTTCAAAGACTACGAGAATCTGATCCGGCACGCACATACGAGCCAGGCCGCAAGCTACGCGTCGGCCTTCAGAATTCTCAGGCGAGTGTGTATTGGTGCCCAATCATTTGGCGCCGCCCCCATTACCCAAAGGGACAGAATTATATAGCGCACGCCACCATGGCACACCAAGTACTGGGATAATTTTCCCCTCGCCATATAAAGAGAAAGGCGACACCCCTTTTTACGGAATACCCGCGCAAAGCACTCCGATTCTCTAATATTTGTTAGTGGAGGAACCGTTTTGTTGAACACCTCCTTTTGGAGACTTATACCACTGGGTAGGCACACACCTAGTGCAACCGTGCCAACAAATCATGGCTTTGAATTGTACAACTATTTTCCGACACTGCCAACGCTTGGAGTGAAAGGAACATTAGACAAAACAAAGGAAATGAACAAACAAATACAAAAGAAGTTTTTGTTGCGGCCAGTACGCGACAACTCCACCCTTTCCTCAACGAAAAGGAAGGAATCTTCCTTTTGGTCAGAGAACGGAAATCTCCTACCGTATCCTATCAATCCCTATATGGCCTCACCTCTTTAATGCTTCAAGTCCCTCTGTCTTTGCCTAAGTCATCTGTAAGTGTGACACTCTCTTCCTAACAATAAACGGCCCTACATACTTTGGCGCTAACTTCGCTGCATGAAAATTCGCTGCATCTGATAGCATCAAATTTTTCTTCCATACTAACTCTCCAGGCATGTACTGTACATCTCGACGTCTGAGATTGTACTGCCTCGCAAGCTTCTCATTCGCCTGCTCTAACCTAGTTCTAATGTTGGCCCTAATCTCTTCGAGCCTTTTTGCCCGCTCCTGACAATTTAATTTCTCCTGATCTCCTAAACTGTCTATGAAGTCTCTACTGCCTCCTACCGCCATTTCACTACCGAAATTTACAAAATATGGTGTAGCTCCTAACACTTCGTGCTGCGCTGTCCTAATACAGCATGCTACCTTCGCTAACTGTTGGTCCCATGTCCTCTGGTTCCCTGATATATAAGCCCTAAGTGTTGTTTTAATATTGGTTTATACTCTCAGCCGGGTCAGCCTATGGGTGATAGTGTGCGGTGTACCGGACTTGGACGCCATAGTCACCGCAGAGGCCCCGAAGCTCTCGACTCCTAAATTGGGGTCCATTGTCACACACAACCGACCGAGGAACTCCAAACAAAATAAATACATTGTCATCCAATTGCTTGCATACGCTTTCTGCCGTGGCAGTACGCAAAGGAAATAGGAGGGGAAATTTGGAAAAGTAGTCTGCTACTGTCAAAATATACTGGTAGCCTTGTGACGACTTCACTAAAGGCCCTACCAGATCTACACAAATCATTTCCCAAGGCTCGACTGCCTTGGTCCTCTCTATCATACTCCCAGCTGGCTGTGAATTCTCAGATTTCACCTGCTGACAAATTTTACACGCCCACACATATTTCTCAATGTCCGACTTCATCCTTGGCCAGTAGAACTTTTGTGAAACACGCGCAAAAGTCTTTTTCACCCATATGACCCGCTAACGGATTGTCGTGACATTGTTTTAAAATCTCACCTCTACCGTCACGCCCTATTACTTTTTTCCACTCTGGTGGCTCGCCGTAAACAGAAGGAAATCTCGACCTAATAAACTTGTAGAGGTTGCTACCTTCAACTCTCCACGCTGGATATGACAAAGGCTTTTTCTCTACTAACCGCACCATCCTTGCTAGCCAAGTGTCGGTAGTACTAACTTCAGCAATAACCGGCACACTACGGGACCGTAAACTTAGCGCCCTCAACATATGGTGGCAGTTTCTCAACCGCCCACAGAACCGCTAGACACTCCTTTTCGGTCGTCGAGTAATTTCGCTCTCCTTTGTTGAAGGACCTACTCAAATAAGCTATCACCCTCTCACCGTCATCAAACATTTGCGTTAACACCGCATCTATATCGAAATCAGACGCGTCTGTCTGGATTGTGAAAGGTCTACCAAAATCCGGGCAACTCAAAACCGGAGCTGTCATCAAGCGTTCCTTCGCTTCTCTAAAACTCCTTTCATAATCTTCAGTCCAATTGAACTTCCGATTCTTCTTTGTTAAATCGGTGAGAGGCCTAACTAACTCTGCAAAATCTTTAATAAATCTGCGGTACCAGGACACTGTTCCTATAAATGACCGCACTTGCTTTACGTTTTTCGGTACCTTAATCCGAAGCATCGCCTCTACCTTTTCGGGGTCTAGGTGTAGACCGTTCTTGTCCACCACGTAGCCCAAATATTTTAATTCAGGCCGACAAAAAATGCATTTGTCCCTATTTAATCTAAGTCTTGCACTAGCTGATCTATCTAAGACAATCTTCAAAATCTCTAAATGCTTCTCAAAATTATTTGTAACGATAATAATATCGTCCCAATACACAAACACATGAGGTTCTAACTCTGGACCTATGGACGAATCTATAAATATCTGCCAAGGTGCCGGTGCATTATGCAAGCCGTATGGCATCCTCTTAAACTGAAATAGTCCTCTACCTGGTACCGTGAATGCGGTGAAAAGCCTCGACTGCTCCTCCTTGGAATTTTGCCAATACGCGGATTTAATATCCAGACTGGACAGAAACTTGGCATCCCTTAGCTTATCTAAAGTCACCGACACATATGGAAGGGGGTAACTTTCCTTTTTGGTACACTTATTCAAAACCCTATAGTCTACGCAAAACCTATTTGTACCGTATTTCTTCCTGATCATAACCATTGAAGACGCCCAAGGACTATGTGATTTCTCTATCACCCCTTTGTCAAGCATATCCTTAATCTCCTCGTCCATACTCATCTGTATGACGGGAGACACAGGGTAATAACGCTGTTTCACAGGTTCAACTCCCGTTTTTACCCTGATCTTATGCTCGACCAAATGGGTCCGGCATAGCCTGGAACGCCCCAGCTATTAATTTACCTAATGCTCTAGATTCCGTATCACCTAACTCGGAGTGGTCCACTATTGCCACCAACGGTTCTGGATCCGGCCGAGAAAACGACCACATCATTTTCGATATATCCGATATAATACCCGCCTTGGCCCAAAAATCGATGCCAAGGATTACGCCCTGAGGTAACTCTGGAACCACGAGGCATTCCAGGAGAACCGACTTGCTCTCCACTTCAATTGGCAACAAAACCGAACCTAACACCGAGATATGTCCTCCATCCGCGAGAGTCACTCTCAAAAAATTCGAAACTGAACTCATCATACAGGGGTCTATCTCCCGTTTCCCAATCTGTTATCCGACCTGACCACCCTATCGCTCGACCGAGAATTCCCTATTCTTTCGTCCGACCTACTCTCTCTCACAGGCCCTGACCTGAAGGGGTTGTGGTTTCGCCTCGGAATCTGGACTTCGATGGGTACGCGGGGAGCCACTCGGCTTCCCTGCCCGCGCCGGGCATTCCCGCTTCATGACTCCGAGCCTATCGCATCCGAAGCACTTAACCCCCTTCTTACAATCTGCTGAAATGTGGCCAAACCGCCTACAATTAAAACATCGGGTATTTGACCCTGGCCTAAAGCTATCAACTAGGTCTGGCTCCGCTACACCCGCGACCTCTACACCAGCCGAGACATAAGCCAAGTCAGGTTCCAACAAACCTTTGGCCTTATGACTCGGAGGAGGGACAAACGCATCCACCGATGGCCTAATCGCCTCTAGTTGCCTACCTAAAGCAACTAGTTCGGTATCCGACCCTCTTTTCTCTATTAATCGCGATGCCCTAAGCGACTTACGCATAGCTTCGACCGTACCGACTGGAAGGCCGCGTGCTTCCATCTCGTACGAGAGCTCATTCTGAGCTAAACGATTAATCTCCATAATAAAAAAACGTTAACTCAAAAAACAAAAAAAAAAAAACAAGAAAAAAAACCAAAAAAACAAAATATTTATTAAAAAAAAAAAATTTAATAACAATCAAAATTAAAAAAAGCTTTTACCCTAATGTAATTTCCGCGTTGCCCTATACTGGCTCAACAAAAGACCCTAACACAAAAACAGCAAAAGAGCCTAACCACAAGAAACACAAAAAAATTTAATAAAAAACAAATATATTGTCTACGTTGACAACACATTAATTATCCACAAAAAAAAAAACAAATTTAAATGAATAAAAAAAATATTTAATTCAAAATAAAAATTTTATAACAAAAAAAAATTCTTTAACTAACAAAAAAAAGGTAAAAACACAAACTAAATTCGCAACAACCACTACTAGGTGCTTTCGGACCAGTCTCAACACACTTGACCAACAATTTTCTTCACCTAGATAATACACCCAAATGCTCGGGTAATGTGAGCAGCAACAAAATAGAAAACTGCTAATTTGCTAAACGGAACGGACTCACCGAATTCCTTTTGTACTAACTATATACTAGTCAATCTCCTTATGGGCCTGGGTTAGACTCCCAATCTCTCCCTTACTCCTTCCTGGAATGCCCTACTAATAAAAAGAAAAAATAGAAAATTTTTAATAATTATAAAAACAAAACCAACAGCACAAAACGGTTGAATCAACTTTACATAAAACAGCAGATCGCGGCTAACCATAGATAATTTGACAGCTCGTAGATAGTAAAACATGGATATCATTCCGTTTCAATCATCTTCATAAAAAACATAAAATTTGAGAAAATAACCCCGACCGGTCAACATTCAAAAATTTCTCCGAGCCGGATCAACACCGGCTTCGCCTTGCACAGTATTCTTAAGTGAAACACCTTTGTAAGTTCACGGCCTTTGGTCGGATTTAAATAAAATTACCCTGAGCCGGACCAACACCGGCTTCGCGTTGCACAGTATTCTTAAGTGCAACACCTATGTAAGTTAGCGGCTTTCGCCGGATTTAAAAAAATGTTCCTGGGCCGGACCAACACCGGCTTCGCCTTGCACAGTATTGTTAAGTGAAACACTTTTGTAAGTTAGCGGCCTTCGGCAGGATTTAAAATAATTACCCTGAGCCGGACCAACATCGGCTTCGCCTCGCACAGTATTCTTAAGTGAAACACCTTTGTAAGTTAGCGGCCTTCGACCGGATTTAAAAAAATTACCCTGGGCCGGACCAACACCGGCTTCGCCTTGCACAGTATTCTTAAGTGAAACACCATTGGAAGTTAGCGGCCTTCGGCCGGATTTAAAAAAAATTACCCTGGACTGGCCCAACACCGCCTTCACCTTGCACAGTATTCATAAGTGAGACACCTTTGTAAGTTAGCGACCTTTGGCCGGATTTAAAAAAGATACTCTGGGCCGGACCAACACCGGCTTCGCCTTGCACAATCTTCTTAAGTGAAACATACTTGAAAGTTATAAATTTTATTTTTATTTTTATTATAAGCTATCTGTACCCTTCAACGCTTCGCTGTCGCATATACTCATTGAATGAATGGAAAACTAATCATGGGATAACTCCTCCTGAAGAGAGGAATAGTCTGATTCTTTGAATAGGACAGTTCCAGTTCCATATTCCGGAGAGAAGAAAAGTTTACCTGCTAATTTAAGCAAGAAGCCATCTGTTCACGGAGTTTCAGGTAATTCAATCAATAAATAAGTTTTTTTTTTTTGAATAGGTCAGCCCCAGGTACAATTTCCGAAGAGAAGTGTAGTCTTCCTGTTAATCTCAGCGAAAAGCCACCTATGTACCGAGTTTGGAGTAATGTGATCCATAAATAAGTTTTTTTTAATAAGTCAGTCCCCGATCCACTTCCCGCAGAAAAGTATAGTATGCCTATAAATCTAAGCAAAAAGCCAACTTTGTGCCAAATTTCAAGGAAATGGAACCAATAATAAAACTTTTTCGAATACGTCAGTCCCTGGTCCACTTTCCGGAGAGAAGTGTAATCTTCCTGTTAATTTAGGTACCGAATTTCGAGTATTGCGATCCATAAATAACTTTTTTTTGAGTAAGTCAGTCCCCGGCCAATTCCCGGAGAGAAGTGTAGTATCCCTGCTAATCTAAGCAAGAAGCCTCCTATGTACCAGATTTCAAATAAATCCAGCCATAAATAAATTTTTTTTTAATAAAGAAGAAGGTCCACTTCCCGAAAAGAAAATTGTAGTCTTCCTGTTAATCTCAGCAAGAAGCCACCTATGAACCGAATTTCAAATAAATCGAACTACAAATAAGATTTTTTCGAATAGGTCGATTCGTGGTCCATTTCCCGGAGAGAATTGTAGTCTTCCTGTTAATCTAAGCAAGAAGCTACCTATTTACCGAATTTCAAGTAAATCGAACCATAAAAAAGATTTTTTCGAGTAGGACAAGCCCTGGCCCACTTCCCAAAAAGAAAATTGTAGTCTTCCTGTTAATCTAATTGTAGTCTTCCTGTTAATGTAAGCAAAAAGACACCTATGTACAGAATTTAAAATAAATCGAACTACAAATAAGAATTTTCCCTGTTCAACGCCCCGGAGAGAACTGTAGTCTTCCTGTTAATCTAAGCAAGAAGCTACCTATGTACCGAATTTCAAGTAAAACGAACCATAAATAAGATTTTTTCGAATAGGACAAGCCCTGGTCCACTTCCCGAACATTTTTTTTGTAAGCCCCTTTCCAGGCATCATAGAAGCAATCTGACGAAATTTCAATTCAATCGGCCTTTAACTTTTGGAGAACACCAGTTCCGGAAAAACATAAGGGTTTTTTTCGAACAGGTCAGTCCCCGGTCCACTTTAAGATAAGATTAAGTATTCAAAATACGTATATATTTGAGCTCCAGATACCCGGGTAACGAGCATTGTGAGCACCTCGATACTCGTTCGTTGCTCAACTGCTTAAATGATAATTTGAAATTCTTAAAATTTTAATTGTGTTTGTCATAATTACCTCAGCATTCTAATGAGTTTTGCACTTTGCATAAATAAAATCAAAATTATAGAAAAGGGGTCTGGGAATAAAGTCAATTTTTTTTATAAAATGCCCAAATATGCTCGAGCAGCGCGAAAATGTTTGAGCAAAATCTTGAGCTCTAGCATATATATATATATTCATAAGATCACCCATACATAAACAAGAAGTACTATAGATATTTGAATATACCTGAATTATTATCAGCAGGAACAACAAAAGGATAATTATCAATATCAGCAGCAGTAGTAGCACAAGTAGCAGCAGAAGCAGTAGCAGCAACACCAGCTATAACATCAACAAAAATAATAACAACAAAAACAGCTTATAATAAAATAATAAATATATAAAAAAGATATACCTGTTATGTTTGCAGCAGCAGCAATAGTAGGCGCAGTAGTAGCAACAGCAGTAGTAGTAGCAACAGTAGTAGTAGTAGCAGCAGCAGTAGTAGTAGTAGCAGCAGTAACATTAAGAGCAGTAGCAGCAACACCAGCTATAACACCAACAGAAAAAACAATGGCAAAAAAGACAACTAATTATAAAATAAATGAATATATAAAAAACATATATACCTGTTATGTTTTGCAACAGCAAAAACGGTACTAGCAACTGCTGCAGAAACAGTAGCAGCAGCAGGAACAGTAGCACCAACAGCAGTAGCACCAGCTATAAGACCACGAAAACAACAAAAAACAAAACAACTTATTATAAAATAATAGATATATAAAAACGATATACCTGTTATGTTTGCAGCGGCAGCAACAGGAGACGCAGTAACAAAAGGAGTATCGAGTGCATTAGCAGCAGTACCAACTGCAGTAACAGTAACAATAGCAGCAACAGCAGTATTAACAACAGTAGTAGTAGCAACAGCAGTAACAGCAGGAACAGTATGCCCAACGCTAGCTATAACACCAACAGCAAAAACAATAACAAAAAAAGACAACTTGTATATATAATTGGCACTTTGTAACCGCTGAAGCGATTTTTCGGCCGAGCTCCTCCCCCAATTTGTGGTTTTGCGTCTTGATGTTGTTCCAACAAATGGAGGGACCTACAGTTCATACTAAGCCGCCTCCGAACGGCTGACGGTTTTTTACGAAGAGCCTTTTATTTCATGTCCGAAATACACTCGGAGAGGTGGACATTCCCTGCCAAGGGGCGACTGAAATTAGAAAATTTAACTTAATTTTTTTATTTAAATTAATTTTCCACAACTTTTTGGATGTTGCTGGCACTGGGATATGAACCCGAGCCTTCCGAATGTCAGTACGCAATGCTAACCACTCGGCTATCGCGGCCGCCTAAAAAGACAACTTATTATAAAATACATGAATATATAAAAAAACAACATACCTGTTATGTTTGCAGCAACAACAACGGTACCGGCAGCAGTAGCAGTAGTAGAAGCAGCAGTAGTAACAGCAGCAGTAGTAGGTAGTAGCAGTAACAGTAACAACAGTATGAACAACACCAGCTATCATACCAATAGGGAAAACAATAAAAAAAAACAACTTATTATAAAATAAATGAATATATAACAAACAATATACCTGTAATGCTTGCAGCAGCAGCAGAAGCTAAGTGAACACAAAAACAAAATCGAAGAGTTCAATAAAATTACATAACATATTATTTAAAACCCTTTTATTAACTAATTTAATACCTACTATTATTTACTTGATTCATTCTGATTGAAATTTAAAAAAAAATATTTTGTAGTCTTATACACTTTATGGTACTTCACGCACAAAACCGGAAATTAATAGCCACCAAAATAACGAAAAAAGATTTAAATTTCCCGTTACAAATAAAGCAAAGCCAAATAAGGCTGCCCAAATTCAATATGAAACATATTAAATAGTAAAGAAAAATGTATCTCTAAATTCAGTTACTAATACAACCAAGTTTTATTATAGTAATTTTACACAAAAGAACAGTATCTTATTAATTACATTTTTAAATAAACTGAGTTTAATAATTATAATAATACATTTTTAAAACATATAAAATACGAGCATTATCGTAACATTTACTTTTTCATTCCGTTGTAATATACTTACTCTTCAAAGATATGGCAGCATCGTTTTTCTGATTGTAGCGGACGCTTAAACGTCATTTTATTTACTAAAGTAAATAATCATGGCAAAAATTATGAAATATATTAATATTTTAATAAAACTAATTAAATAAAATCGTTTTAAACGTTATTGGACTATATTATAAACGATATTTAAGTGTTCTGATATGTTAAGATTATATTAGCTTTTATTCGATAATTTCGGTTAGTCAAAATTTTAACTTTAACAACAAATTTCTCGAAAACTATAAGTTACCTCGGTGAACAACACATATTTTTGTAATGTGTGTGACCTCCTCTAACCTCTCCAAGAGGAAATTTTTTTCAAAGCCTGGCACACCCTCGCAAAGCCATTATATTGCGTCGTCAGTTTAAATAAGCGTGCAATAGAATAATCGTCATTTCCTTCTCGTCTTGAATTTCTGTTTCACCTCGATGTGGGAAATCAACAGAATTGAGCGCATTCAAACACACCAGAGAACTAAACCTATGCAAATGTAAATTAACAGCCGCTTTTATTTACTTTTATCATATACAAATGACCAAATTGAATTCAAATTTGAAATCATCAATTAATTACTGATAACATTTTAACAATTTTTAATAAATATGTATATAACATATGTATTTCTTAAGAACAAATGATACTTTTTAATTTCTTTTAGATGACCTTTTGCATATACATATGTACATACATATACTCACATGCTTATTATTATGTACAAACATGTATGTAACTCTTATAAATTGTTATCAGTCATAGTTTGCAAATTTTATTAAATATTTTATCCATCAAATAATATATTTTTAATCGTACCTATGATACGATAATTTAAGCATAATAAAAATATTTGAGTATTAGATTAAATTATGTATATTAAATATTATTTATTTTGGAAGACAAGTAAGTCTAAATTCATTCATAAAACCATTTAGCGTATGAGCGTACGTACATATATAACAAGTACGCATGCACGCATGTACATATGTATGTACGTATGTAAAAACATTTGTACGAATGTTTGACTTCAGCTCAACTAGAATTTCTGAATTTTGCAAATCTTGCCATCGTCGCGAAGATGTCGCTTATGGGTGCTTGGTAGAAGGAAAAAGAATGGGCAACTTTTTGTGGATTTATATGTTTTTCATATACACACACACTGCTTGCTTTGAATGCATGTGTCTTCAACCTGAGACCAACTAGAATTCTGATTTTTCTGAAATTTTATAGTCGTCGCGTAGAAGTCGTTTGTGGACGGCGGGTTGAAAGAGGGAATGGCACGCGCATTTTTAAGATTGTGTGCGTTTTTCGTATACATATTAAAATGCTCAACATCAATTTCTGACTTTTGACAAAATTTCTGACCGAAACAACTTGTCGGTGGAGGGAGCGAAGGGAAAGATCGCACAAGACTTTGTGTGTATTTGTTTTTTGTATACATATATAGAGCTTTTAATGTATGGGTTTGCGATTTTTGTTCAACTAAAATATTTGATCTTTGGCAAAATTTGACTTCGTCTTCAGGAAATTGTTTGTAGATGAAGAGTCGAAGGAAAGGGGGTTTGCAAGCGGTAATAGCTTTTGTTGCTTTTAGGTTCTTCTTCTTTTCCTTCTTGAACAAAAAATCAAATATTCTTGAATTTTAGCATTTTAGCATTTTGTAATCCTCACAAAATTCAGCTTGTATGTATGTAGCAGAGCAAAATCATGCGAGAATGGCAATGAAATTTTTGCTGGGCGATATGAGCTAATAGGCGAACAGCAAATCTAGCAGTGCGATAGCGATTTGCTTCAATTGAGTGGAGAATTTTAGTCGACGGGACTTTTTATACCCGGCTATACTATGTGCACAGAGTATTAGCTTTGTTCTGCTAACAGTTTTACAATAATATAGTTAGGTATAGACACTATGTAAAAAACTGCATGGAATGATGAGATAAAACGATTTAGGAATATCTGTGCCTCCGTCTCTATACTCGATAGCTCAAGTAAGAAAGGAGATTCTTTAAACAGCGTAACATATACGTAAATAACAGCCGAGCATCTTTTGTTCGGTTCCACTCGAATTTAGTCTTCCTTTCATGTTTTACTTTTGCGACCGTCGATGAAGCAAGTGTTGAGACAGGCAAGCGGGGTTATGTGCTCGATTGCCTTTATGAATGAACGCATTTTGCTTTATTCTATGGCGCATGCCTTTATGAATGAAAACTTTTGCAAATATTTTACTATATACATACATATGTATGTATAGAAATATGTGAATTTCTTATACTTACATTCTTTGTTTAAGCATATGTTTGCGTGGCTAATGTGAAAGTTTATATATTTGCTGCAAATAATATACATATGGACATATATATGTAAGTTAGCACCAGTTAAGCTACAACTATCATGCGAAGTCAGCAATAAGTAAACACAGGGAATCAACAAGAACTGGGAATTGACCAGTTGCCGAATCAGCGAAACCAAATAATATTGGGAACAACATCCGGCATGCGCCGATCGAATACTGCACCGACCCAGACGTCGACTCAGCAGAACCAACCAAACATCCGGCATGCGCCGACTGAACACCAATCGCTATTACTGCTGACACAGGTAGAATTTAGTTATATTAGCAAGTAAATTAGTAATTACATTTGTTAGTTGTAATTGTGAGTTCAACCAATAAAGGTCTATCGACCACTAAAAAGGAAAAATTATATTTTTTTCCCCGTCCCAACTTTTCGGACGGTAATTGGCGCCCGAGTCAAATAAGCTTGGCAGCGCTCGCGAAGTCATTATTATTTGAAATAGTGCCACTCGAAAAACTAAAAGTGCCACCAAAGAAGACTAAAAAGTGCCATAAAAAAGAAGTACTCAAGAAAGAGACTTCGAAATAAGTGCCCAAAAGTTCTTCAAAAGGTGCGACACAAAACACTGATTAAAGTGCCACAAAAATAAACCAACATAAAAGAGACGTGAAAAGGAACTGGAACTTCCTTGACGTCCCAACGGCATCACGACACCAGCCAACCCGGAACAACAATCAAAAATAGCAAGGAGTAAGACAGTGCCCCTTAGTACCGGAAGGAAAACGGAATCTGCACACTTACCGGCATACCAATGCAGCTAAAATTAATGTAAATATAAGTAATTTAGAAATTCGTGTAGTTTAAGCTCCAATACTGAAAATATCCTTTAACAGAAATCATATAAATAATACGATTCTTTTTTTAATAATTAAATCAATAAAACTATAAATAGAAATTAAATAAATAATAAAAATGGCTAACCCAAATCATCTTATTAGGCCACCACTGCTAACCGCGCAGCCAGCAGCCCCTGCAGCTGCAGAACTTCCAAATTCGACTAATCAAATTTCCCCACAGTTAGCTACTCTTATTAGGTCAATGATAAATCAGACCATTGAAGCTACCGCTCCCACCTTTGTGCAAAACGCATTTAGAAATAATACCCCTCCCATTATATCTGACCAGATTATAGAAGAACAATATAGAAACAACATGGCAGACATGGATAAGGTTCCAGATGTCGTACGATCTTTAAGAGAATTTTCAGGGAATGCCTCGGAATTCAGCTCATGGAGGAAAAGTGTTGAGCGAATTTTAAAAATATACGAACCCTCAAAGGGCACCCCTAAGTACTTTGGAATTTTAAATGTCATTAGGAACAAAATAGTGGGAAAGGCAGATATAGCTTTAGAGTCATATAACACCCCCTTAGATTGGATAGCCATCTCTCGATGTCTGACCACCCATTATGCAGATAAACGTGACATAGGCACGCTGGAATACCAGATGACTTGTCTCATACAGGGAAGAATGACGATAAACGAATTTTACCAGAAGGTTTATAGCCACTTATCCCTCATTCTTAACAAAATAGGATGTGTGTATGGAAATTGGAGAAGAAGCAGTCCACCTATTAACAGACAATTACCGTGCTAAAGCCCTTGACACCTTTATTAGAGGACTTTCTGGGGATCTTCCTAGACTCCTAGGTATAAAAGAACCGAAGAGCCTTCCAGAAGCCCTGCACCTGTGCCTTAAGCTGGAGAATCAAATGTTTAGAGCACACCATGCCAACAACCAGATGCTAAACGCATCGTCAAACCCACGACATCAAAGCTTCAACTCATTCATCCCTAGGCAACAACTCCCCATGCCAAGATATGCGCAACCTGTAAACTTACAATCTCCCCAATCAAAGTTCTATCCCGAACTGGCCCATATACCTCACCCTCAGCAAATCTATCGACAACCAAATTTTAATCCACATACCTCTCAACAATACTCAACACCAAATCCATATAACAGATACCAACCACAATACCCCTATAACCAACCACAAAATCCATATAACCAACAACAAAACCCTCTCCCTCCAAGGCCACCTAAACCACCTCAACCTATGGACGTAGATCAAAGTATCAGGACAAGAGCAATAAATTATACAAACCGTCCTAAACCACAAGAACCAGGTAAACGCCCATCAAGCACATCCATGATAAGTCACCCCCCACAGAAAATTCAAAGGAACTTTCATATAAACTCTGAGGAAGTAACAGACGACCAGTATTACGAAGACCAATATTACGACCAATACAACAGCAACCAAGACACAAATTACAATATCGAAGAGACGCACGACTTGAAAGACATACATTTTTTAGACTGAATAGCTCTTCGTTGCCCTACTTCAGATGCAAAACGAAGAGCGGCGATATACTAAATATCCTAATAGATACAGGGTCAAACAAAAATTATATTCAATCCAGTTTAATAGAAAAAGCTATAGAAAACGAAACTCCATTTTTCACCAATTCAGTTGGAGGAAAAATAAAAATTACCCACCATAAATTCTTAAATCTTTTTAATTTAGAAAATTACAAATTAAAATTTTTCCTATTACCAACACTCAAAACATTTCATGCTATTTTAGGCAACGATAGCCTAAAAGAACTTTCAGCAGTCATACACACTAAAGGAAATGTTATGGTCATAGCCAATTCAAAAAAAGTCCATTTAAAGCAATACAATGTACAAGACGTCAATGCAATAAATATTAGAGATGAACATATGACAATAGAAATAAAAAATAAAATAGGACAGTTAATAGAAAAACACCGAAACATATTTGCAGAACCAAGTCAATAAGTTACTTGAAGATGGAATTATTCGTGAATCAAGGTCACCTTACAATTCACCGATCTGGGTCGTACCTAAGAAGGACGACGCTTCAGGAGAAAAAAAATTTAGAATGGTAATAGACTATAGGAAATTAAATACAGTTACAATTGCAGATAGATACCCAATTCCAGAGATAAACGAAGTACTTGCTCAATTAGGAAAGAATCGAACTTTTTCAGTAATTGACTTGAAAAGTGGTTTTCACCAAATTCCTCTTAAGGAATCTGATATAGAAAAAACAGCGTTTTCAGTGAACAATAGAAAATACGAGTTCACAAGACTTCCTTTTGGCTTGAAGAATGCTCCAGCTATTTTTCAAAGAACGTTGGACGATATTCTCAGGAAATACATTGGTAGAATATGCTATGTATATATAGATGACATAATTATTTTTAGTAAGGACGAAGAAACACACTCTGAACACATAAATCAAATTTTCGAAACTCTTAATAAAGCAAACATGAAAGTCCAGATGGATAAATGCGAGTTTTTCAAAAAGCAAGTTGAATTCTTAGGATTTATAGTATCTTCTGATGGAATTTCAACAAACCCATCTAAAGTACAATCTATACTAAATTTTGCCTATCCACAAACCATTAGAGATTTAAGATCATTTTTAGGATTATCAGGATACTATAGAAGATTTATAAAAGGATATGCCAAATTAGCAAAACCATTAACAACCTTACTTCGCGGTGAAGAAGGAAGAATGACAAAAAATCAATCGAAGAAGATACAAATAAATTTAAGTAATCAAGCAAAATTAGCATTCAATAAGATTAAATCTACCTTAACCTCAAAGGATGTAATTTTACAATACCCTGATTATAATAAAGAATTCGACTTAACTACAGACGCCTCACAATACGCAATAGGCGCAGTTTTAGAACAGAATGGAAAGCATATCACCTTCATATCAAGAACACTTACTAAAGCAGAAGAAAATTATGCAGTAAACGAAAAAGAAATGCTTGCCATAATTTGGGCACTAAATTCTTTCAGAAATTATTTATACGGCACAGCCAAAGTAACTATCCATACCGATCATCAACCACTTACATAAGCATTAAGTAATAAAAATAATAATTCAAAATTAAAGCGATGGAAATCAATCTTAGAAGAGTACAATTATGAATTAAGATATAAACCAGGAAAAGCTAACATAGTCGCAGACACGCTATCCAGACCATTTGAACAAAACACGTTGTCAGTAGCAACACATTCTGATGAGAGTTCATCTCATAACCAAGTTCCAGCAGTTGAAGGACCAATTAATGCATTTAAAAATCACCTATTGATATTTATAGGAGAAGAAGACAGCTATCAATTCAAAATACCATTCCCTACTTATCATAGACACATAATTATTAAACCTAATTTTTCAAGTGAAAATCTAATCACTTTATTAAAACGCTATTTAAATCCTTCAGTGATAAACGGTATATACACTTCGGAGGAAATAATGGGAAAAATTCAAGAAATTTACCCACATCATTTTTCTAATTATAAAATTCGTTATACGCAAAATAAAATAGAAGATTTAACAAGCGAAGACGCTCAAAATGAGGAAATAGTTAAGGAACATAAGCGAGCACATAGGAATAGAGATGAAAATTAGAAACAAATAATACAAAGATATTATTTTCCTAAAATGAAAATGAAAATAAAAAATATAATTAAACAATGCAAAACGTGTAAAGAACACAAATATGATCGCCACCCTAATAAACCCCAACTACTAGAAACCCCAATTCCTCAATACCCAGGAGAAATAGTACATATAGATATTTATAACACAGAGAAAAATTTAGTTTTAACAGCAGTCGGTAAGTTTTCAAAATATGCACAAGTTATAATAATAGAATCAAAAGCTTTAGAGGATATCAGAGAGCCTCTACGACAAATTCTTTTTGCTTTTGGAGTACCAAAAACAATAGTAATAGATAATGAAAAATCCCTAAATTCAGCATCGATTCAATTTATGTTCGAAGATCAGCTTGGTATCAATATCTTTCAAACACCTCCGTATACTAGTACAGTTAACGGACAAGTAGAAAGATTTCATTCCACCTTATCCGAAATCATGCGTTGTTTAAAAACAGAAAGAACTCACCGTTCATTTCAGGAATTATTGGACCAAAGCACCTACGAATATAACTACACTATTCACTCAGCAACAGGGAAAAGACCTATAGAAACTTTTTTTGGGAGACGACTATACGTAAACCCAGAGCAATTTGAAAATTCAAGAAGAGAACATATAGAAATCTTAAGGAAAAGACAAGCAAAAGATTTAGAAACACATAACAAAACACGAACACCAATAAAAACATACGCACCAGGAGATGTTATTTACGTTAGAATAAACAAAAGATTAGGATCTAAGCTCACAGCTAGATATAAGAAAGAAATCGTTAGAGAAGATAAGTCTAGCATAGTAATAACGGAAAACGGAAGAATAGTACATAAGAGTAATATTAAAACATGATTTTTTTTTCATTTTATCCAATTCTTACAGATTTCTCGTACATTTAGTGTACGCAGACTTCAAAATAATAGATTGCACGAACTCACAACTGGCGACATTCGACACAGGACTGACAAAAATTCAAACTGGAACTTACAGAATAATACATAAGATAGACCTAGATACATGCCAAGAAACGTTGAACGAAATAAGCTATACCATAAAGGCCAAAATAACTCCAGAAAATCCCCTTTTACCCATCCTCATCAACGAATTAAATATTACGCAAACACACCTAAATAGACTCAAACCTAAAAGATTTAGGAAGTCACTAGACGAAATAGGAAAAGTATGGAAATGGATCGCAGGAAATCCTGACCATGACGATCTAATTATCCTGCAGAGCCAAATAAATAATATAATAGAAAATAATAATAACCAAGTAACGATAAACAAATTAATTTTTGATAGGATAAATAACATAACAGCAGTTTCAAATAAAATTTTGAAAACTGTTCAAACCGATGAAGACATCCAAAATAATTGTGCGATAGAATTAAAATATAAACTTAGGATAATGAAAGAAGAAATTACCAATATAGATTATGCAATTCATTGGGCTAAGGCCGGAATCGTAAATTCATACATTTTGTCAAATTTAGAATTAGAGTTAATTAGATCGGTATTTATTAATAACAACCTTACATTAAATAATGTTGAGGAATCTTTAGAATTAGCGAACATAAAAATAGTCTCAAATAGCTCAATGTTATTCTATATTGTGGGTATACCACTAACAAATGAAGAAGTTTGTAATTCAGTTTTAATTAAGCTAATCAAAAAGAATAAATATGTTAATAAAATCCCATATGAGGACATTATTAGTTGTAAAGAAAATAAAATATTTGTTGTTAAATTGAAATGTAAGGAAAATAATAACATAAGAATTTGTAATAATAAGAATATTATAGACATTAGCAACACTACCTGTGTCCCACAATTACTTAAAAGCAAACCAGCAGAATGCACGCTAATAAATAATCAGCACATCCCTTCGGTGGAAATCATCTCACCAGGCATAATTTTGTTAAACCAATACAAGGGAACAATTGAAATCGACAGCCAGAATATCACTCTTGACGGGTCATACGCAGTTCAATACCACAATTCTACAGTCTTCATAACCAAAAATACTCCTTCAACGAGATTCTAACCAGTAAACCCTTACCAGCGATATTGCAATCAAATATCCCCTCAAATAAGGAAGAAGAAATACTGAGTTTAGAGATGATGAAAGAACTCCATGTCAACAATACAAAGCAGTTAAACTTATTACGGACAACCCACGCTGAAGCCATAATAACAAATTTTTCCCTAACAATCATTAGCATTATCTTCCTAGCAGGACTAATCACCAAATTGATCATAGGAAAAATGTATAAAACAAAACCGATAGAGTTATCGAGCTACACAATTAACGCCAACGTGACCGACACCAAAGAAGTCACAACATCAGAAACACTCAATTCCGCAGAACCATTAACCCTAGTCTGTTAGTTCGAACGAACGAGGACGTTCGTTTTTGGCGGCGGAAGAGTTAGCACCAGTTAAGCTACAACTACCATGCGAAGTCAGCAATAAGTTAATACAGGGAATCAACAAGAATTGGGTTTTGACCAGTTGCCGAATCAGCGAAACCAAATAATATTGGGAGCAACATCCGGCATGCGCCGATCGAATACTGCACCGACCCAGACGTCGACTCAGCAGAACCAAACAAACATCCGGCATGCGCCGACTGAACACCAATCGCTATTACTGCTGACACAGGTAGAATTTAGTTATATTAGCAAGTAAATTAGTAATTACATTTGTTAGTTGTAATTGTGAGTTCAACCAATAAAGGTCTATCGACCACTAAAAAGGAAAAAATATATTTATTTCCCCGTCCCAACTTTTCGGACGGTAATTTGTATGTATAAAATCAAAAAACACCTATTTATTTTGGAAATCTTTTTGTTTATTGCGAAAACGGTGAAAACGCATTTTTTCATATACCAATGCATACGAATGCGTAAGTCTGTTTTTCAAAGTTTTCAGGAGAGCAGTTTGAAAGTTCAGTCTTTCATACGTCTTCCATCAAACTTCGATAGGTTTTATGTGAATAATTTCCGTTCTAATAGGAATACTACTATAAATTATCGATACAATGTACATATTGACCTGCTGAAAACGATGGTGATGATATTTCAATTTTGCATTAAATTGAGTTAGGCGTACAAATGTACATATGCACAAGTCAAAATGCCGTCGGCAAAATTTGCGATATTTTCATTATTTTTATCAATGTTATCAATTTACATTCTGTTTACAAAGGAACATACTGTTACGCTCAATTCTGTTAATTAACACCAAATTTTGCGAATTATGTGAGGAGTGTGGTACGATTACGTGAAGCGAAGTAATCGTCGTCTTTGACAATTTCCACTCTGATCCGTAATTGCACCTTCTCTATGTTATACGTTCTCTGTTATATGCCCGAAGTCCTCGAAAAGTACCGCTTTAAAAAAAAAATCATGTAGCACGACGTGCCAAAGAACACCTTCATTGGCCGATTGAGAAATGGCGCAACATTTCGTGGACCGGCGAGTCAAAAATAGTTCTATATGGTGGTAAAGGTTCCCCTCAGTATGTAAGACGCCCGCCGAACACTGAGTACGATCCCAGACTCACCACAAAAACATTGAAACATGGCGAATCGAGTATTATGATTTGCTACTGTTTTTCGTACAGAGGCGTGGGTCCAATTCACAAATTTGATAATATAATGGACCAACACGCATACGTAGGTATAATGAAAAATATTAGACTACCATTTGCCGAAGAAGACATGCCGCTGAAATGAATGTTCCAGCAGGATAATGACCCGAAACACACAGAATGTTGGCAAAGAAGTGGTATCGAGAAAATGGACTTGAAGTCATGGATTGGACAGCTCCATCCCCTGACCTTAATCCTCTGGGCAGCAGTACAGAAAGCATGACAGAACATACCCTAGAAAAATGCGAGAGTCTCGTAGATTCTATGAAGAGACGTTGTATAGCTGTTATAAAAAATCATGGTAATGCTACCAATTACTAAGTTTATGCATAGATGAAATTTAAAAAAAATTCTTCATTGTTGCTTTAAAAAGTTTTTTATTACTTTATTACTATTTTACTGCTCGCTACAGTTTTCCCATATAAACAATCTTTGTAAATGAACATATCGTCGACATATGTAAATAAAAATATTTTTGTTAATAAATATAGCTTGGAAAATATGCTCAACTTTGGCATTTTAATAGTTCTTAAAGTTATGTGGAATTTAGCATAATTCGAAGATATCTAAAATTCTAGTACCCACTATTATTTCACTGCTCGCAGCTGTATTACTGACATAAATTTAAAGCTCCTCATAAAAAAACCATCAGCCGTTCGGAGGCGTCTTAGTATAAACTGTAGGTCATTCGGACGAAAATCGTTTCAGCAGATACAAAGCACTAATTATATATTTAAGTTACGCCAGTATTACGCGGGACTCTCTAGGGAGCTCGAGCTCTTCATTTGTGCTTGTTTGGCTGCTGAACTACTGCACCCATTGGTTTTTACTCTACCCACCAAAGACTTCGTTTGATTGGTATGTGTCTTTGCTTCACTCTAATAATCAAAACCACTTCACATAACACTCATTTTTAAATTTCAAATGAGAGAACAGTGCTTGTTCACTCTAATATTTTCAGTAAAGACACCAAGGTAATGGGAAACTCTAACTTAGTGCACTTGTCAGAGTTTCCCGTTACTTTGGTGTCTTTACTGAAAATATACACTTTGAAATGTTTTGCATAATATTTTCACGAAATCCAAGCAAATCATAAACAAATTGTGTGTAAAATGCGTTACAAACTTACAAAATATGATATTACAATGGATACTGATGATGTAATTTAATTAATTTGTTTAAAAATTAATTGTAAAATAAGAAAGAATTGTTTATTCTTTTCGCATTAAATTTAATGCAACACCAAAAGTAAAAAATAAATATTTTATGGTGATTAGCCCATGTAAGATAATCATAATCAAACATATGTATAAAAATACATAGATTTGTATTTTTACACCAATTGTTGCTGCATAGCTACCTCTACTTTAAGTTTTCTAAATTAAAACTTGATATAGTTTTGTAACTTACTTTGACTTTTTAGTTTTCATAAAATTATTTTATGGTTTTTAATAATTTCGTGTACGAGTATAACATTAGCGGTAATGAAATACTATTTATATGAAAAATACGCATAAGAGCAAAAATGAAGTCGCTGCAGTATTATACTGTACCCATTTGATCAAACACACTGTTTGTTAAAACAATGCTTGGAGAGGTGATATGCTTGCTTTACTCATTACAGTTTTGTTTTGTATACTTGTATGCAGCTTTCGTTTACATCTCTTCGACACATTTTGATCTTTTTAAGCAAAAGAGAGGCAATATACTAAACAAGAGCAAATGAATCGTGCTTGCTGCCAAGTCCATTCACGCACACGAAAAGCGTTCCAAAATGTCAGAGTTTGCAAAGTATTTTTGCTTTGTAAATTAAATATAGCAGGATTGCATTGAAATGATACGGCTGCGCAAAGGCATTATTACAAAGTACTTTGACGTTTTGCAACTCTCCCTGTTTTACTGCAATAACAATCTCAAACAAATTATTCTTATCATTTGTACATTAAAGCTTCAGTGGAGCCACTCCGACTTACTCGGTTTAAGGGTTTGCTGAAGTCATTGCAGCGTCTGTTCATCAGAGATGAGGCTGCTAGCGGGCGGCGGTCTTGAAGCAAGCGGCTCGCTATATAAATGTGTACAAAATTTAAGCTCACTGCCCCAGTTGGGCGCTGGGCTTGGGACCCGCCGCATAGAAACCAGCCCCAATGAAAAATGTATGCATCGGATGAGAGACCTCCTTATGATGGCGATCCCCGCAAACATTTAAGGGATCATGATTTGAGGGCATGCACCTGGAATGTACGGTCCCTTAATTGGGAGGGTGCCGCTGCCCAGCCGGTTGATGTCCACGTAAGAATTAAGACTGACATCGCCGCCATCCAAGAAGTGCGATGGACGGGACAAGGACGAAAGCGAGTAGGTCCTTGTGATATTTACTACAGCGGCCATATAAGCAAGCTCAAATTTGGTGTCGGATTGGCATTCACCCTGGTGGATGAACGTCTAGCCTCAATCCGCATCAAAGCATACATTTTCAATATACTCTTGCGCCCACGTCCCAACGGAACATCCCCTAATGGATTGAGGCTGTTCGACTTCGCTGGGCGCCCAAAATAAGGTTGCCTGTACTAGATTCAAGCACAAAAAAAGTCACCAGGCTACTTGGCTGTCCCCTGAGTCGAATAACACAAAATCAGATCGATGATGTAGCGATAGACGGAAGGCATGTCTTCAGTGTTCTTGACGTGAGTATATTTCGAAGACTCAACATCCACACAAAAGAAACGGCCCAGTGCAATGCACCAACTGCCAAGAATTCGGCCATACTAAATCCTACTGCACGTTGCGCAGTGTTTGCGTAGCATGTGGAGACCTACATCCCACGTCTGAATGCACGTCAAAGAAGGATGATGCCACCATGAAAAAATGTAGTAATTGTGGAGGTAATCACACTGCTAATTATAGGGGCTGCCCTGTATAAAAAGATCTAAAAGCTAGGTTGGCAAACAATATACAGACTCACCGAAGTCAAATTGTAAATACACCTCAAATCCAATTTGTAGAAAAAGCTACGGATAAAACTGCTCCAAACTTGCATAATACGAATCCAAATAAATTATCTTACTCGAATGTACTGAAGAAATATTCAGATAATATTCCACAGAACCAATCTAATGGGCGTATAGAATCGATGATTTTAAACCTTACGCAGTGCATGACACAGTTCATGTCAACTATGCAAACAATGATACAAGACTTGAATAAAGCCCAGAATAACATGCTGCAAATCTTCATGCACAAAAATGAGCGTGCTAAACATTTGTTTTTGGAATGCGAACGGTGTGAACCAACATAAATTAGAATTGGCACGATTTCTAACAGAGTATACTATAGACGTAATGCTATTGTATGAAACTCACTCACTTGGATAAGTATAACTTTTATATACCTGGGTTCATATTCTACCCCACTAACCATCCTGATGGCAAAGCGCACGGCGGCACTGGAATACTCCTAAGAAACCGCCTTAAACACTGCGTCTTACAGCCTTACGCCACCAATTATTTACAAGCTACCTCTGTAACTTTGAATAATTATGGCAAAGAGCTAAATCTCTCAGCCATTTATCGCCCTCCAAAATTTAAGATCACAGAAAATCAATTTAAGGAATTTTTTGATAATCTTGGGGATAGATTTATAGCAGGAGGAGACTACAATGCAAAGCATGTATACTGGGGATCCCGTCTAATAAACCCCAAAGGCCGTCAGCTATACAATACCATTATATTATACCATTATATTGTATTCCCCAGGTCAACCAACATACTGGCTTACCGATCGGAAGAAAATACCTGACTTAATAGACTTTGCTGTCTCAAGAAAAATCGACAGGCAACTTGTATCAGCTGTGACAGTTGCTGAGTTGTCTTCAGACCACTCACCAGTTCTAATAAAAATCTATGAGCGCCCGAAGATAGTTGCACAAGAATCAAGACTAACAAACAGAGAAACAAACTGGCTAAAAAACAAAAAATATACTAGTAGTCATATTAACATCAACCCAATATTGAATTGTGAAAACGATATTGATGACTACATTAATGAGCTCAATATTGTCCTTGTTTCTGCGGCAATCATAGCAACTCCAAAAAGTAAAAAGCCTATTTCGTGCTCAAAAATCCGAACAAATACAGAAATAGAAAAATTAGTAACGAATAAGCGCCGTTTGCGAAGAGAATGGCAAGAATATCGCTCTCCAGCCGCAAAGTTACGGTTGAAAGCAGCAGAGAGGAAGTTGAAAAGTGCACTGAAACAAGCAGAAGATCACGATGCCAAGGCATACATTGAAAAACTAGCACCAAATTCTGCCAAAAAATACTCACTCCGGAAAGCACAAAAGAATTTTAAGCCTCCAATAGAAGTGAATATGTCAATCAGGGACCCAAATGGTAACTGGACACGTAGTAACGAAGAAAAGGCAAATTGCTTTGCAAAGCATTTAAGTAATGTATTCCAGCCAAATGCCGCGACTAATCATTTTATTTTGCCGGAATTTGTTGTAAACGGCCAGGAAAATCAGGTGACAATTAAAATATCAAGCCTAGAAGTGGTAAACGCGATACAGAAACTGAATCCAAAGAAATCTCCAGGCCACGATCTTATTACACCAAAAATGCTAATAGAGCTAGAGTTGCACAAGCATTGCTCTCTGAACTCTTTAATGCCATTCTAAAACTAAATTACTTTCCAAACGCGTGGAAAAAGTCGCAGATATTAATGATAGCCAAACCAGGCAAAGACCATACACAGGCGTCTTCTTACAGACCAATAAGACTACTACCCAATATTTCCAAATTATTTTAAAAACTTTTGCTATCAAAAATTTCTCCTTTTCTTCACCGTAACAATGTGATACCAGATCACCAATTCGGCTTTCGTGAAAAGCATAGTACTATTGTACAAGTTAACCGAATAACTAAAGAAATCAGGAAGGCATTCGAGCTCAAGGAGTATTGCTGTGCAATCTTTCTTGACGTAGCACAAGCGTTCGACAAAGTCTGGCATAAACGCTTACTGTATAAAATACATAAAGCTCTGCATGCTCAATTTTATATGATACTAAAGTCATACCTGACTAACAGACAATTTACAATTAAACAATCTGAACAACAACAATCAGACATCCCATTAAGCCGAAAAGTGCAGACATCTACCTTTGCGGATGACACAGCTGTTTATGCCGGGATAAATGCCCTAAAAGAGCAGCAAAAACGATTAGTGATCATTTACTCCTCATCGAAGAATGGCTAGAAAAGTGGAGAATTAAAGTTAATGAACAAAAGTGTAAACACGTTACATTTACTTTAAGACCGCAATCACGTCCTGCAATTCGCTTAAATGAAGTAAACGTTCCCCAAGTAAATGATGTTACATATCTCGGTATACTATTAGATACACGTCTCACTTGGAAGAGACACATAGATGCAAAAATACTAGACATGAAATTAAAAGCAGCTAGTTTAAATTGGCTTTTAAATAAAAACTCCGGTCTTAAACTAGACTACAAAGTCCTTATTTACAACGCAGTATTAAAACCAATTTGGATGTATGGTATTCAACTGTGGGGTACGACCTGCGCAACTAACATTGATAACATACAGAGGTTCCAGTCCAAAATTTTAAGAGCACTAACGGGCGCACCATGGTACGTTCGTAACGTAAATATTCACAAACACCTTGGTATTTTACTGGTTAAGCCTGAAATTGAAAGAAGCAGGACGAAGTACTTCACAAAACTGAGAAATCATCCAAATCCGCTAGCTAATGCTTTATGCAATCCAACAAGAAATTCCCGCCTGCAGCGAAGAGATGTTCCCGCCTTCTGAGGAGAGCGCCGTAGTTTGAAAAGGGCTCAGAGCACATAACTCGAGCTATCATGTTTGTAATTTAGTTTTTAAGATTTGTACACTTACTGTTAGGCTTATATTAAAGCAGATCCAGTAAATAAATAAATTGTGTATAAAAAAAAAAACATCGACTCCGACCACTTGTTTCAGCGAAGATACGCGCCCGCCTTTGTGTATCAAAGATTGATCGTCAACAAACACAAGGAAAGTTCGACTTCAAATAGTTACAATCACAACAGACTGCCGATCGGTTTTTTACTCGACTTGCACTACCACTCTCTGAGAGCCCGCATCAGCAGCTCGGTATACCGTAGCTGTGGAACGGCATTCCGAACTCTCTACGTACAGCTGCTAATGAAATTATTGGATTTCGTTTACATATTACATGACCATGAAAAAGTTTGAATAGCAATCGCCTCTTTAAAAACAACAAAGCGGTTGGAGTTGATGGCCTATCGGCGGAGCTATTCAAACATGGCAGTGAAGAGCTGATCAGGTGCATGCATCAGATACTTTGCAGAATATTGTTGAATGAAAGCATGCCCGATGGATTTTAAGTGTGCTCTTTCCAATCCACAAAAAAGGAGACCACACAATCTGCGCTAATTACCGTGGGTAAGCCTCCTTAATATCGCATTTAAGGTCCTCTCCAGCGTTTTGTGTGAAAGACTAAAGCCCAGCGTCAACAAACTAATTGGACCTTATCAGTGTGGTTTTAGACCTGGTAAATCAACCATTGACCAAATACTCACCATGCGCAAATCTCTGAAAAGATCCGTGGAAAGAGGATCGAGACACACCATCTCTTCGCCGATTTTAAAGTCGCCTTCGACAGCACGACAGCATCGGGAAGGACCTCTTCGACCCGTTCGATACCAAACGAGGTGTCAGGCAGCGTGATTCCTTATAATGTGAATTCTTAAATTTATTGCTGGAGAAAATAATAAGAGCGGTAGAGCTGAAGGTACAATCTTCTATAAGAGTGTACAGCTGTCGGCGTATGCCGGTGATATTGAAATTATTGGCCTTAACAACCGCGCCGTGTGTTCAGCTTTCTCCAGACTGGATAAAGAAGCGAAGATATGGGTCTGGAAGTGAACGAGGGCAAGAAGAAATATCTCCTGTCATCACACAAGCAATCTTCACATTTGCGACTCGGCTCCCACATCACTATCTCAGAACCAGTATTAACGCTAACAACAATGTCAGCCTGGAAATTTAATGCAGAATCACTCCTGCCAACAGATGCTAGTAAAATGATAAAAAGTAAAGTAAAGAAATCGAACGGTTGATTTTGTCTGTTACGCGATGGATACATCGACTGACTCATGGATTTTCCCCATTTCTCTCCAAGAGGACATTGACAGCATCCAATTGCCAAAAATCGGAAAGCGGTTGGAACCTTTAAGTATATTAATAGTATTTATTTTTAATAGTAGTATATGACTCTCTGATTCTCTATAGATTTTTTGTTATTATTTTGCCTTTTAGTTGCCTATCAAGTTAAGAAACGAGTTCATCAACTAATCAGGCGTTAATCTATATACATTGATTCCAAAACTCGGTTGCATTCATATGGAAAGGATCTTCCACAGTTACGTGGTTTACGTAAACAGCTGTTTAAGCAATAACGAATATTAGCTATGTTCGTTGAGAAATGTCAGTAAAAATTAAGTGGTAAAGAAATTAAAGGAGTAAATTTTTTATATAATTGGCGCTTTGTAACCGCTGAAGCGATTTTCGGCCGAGCTTCTCTTCCAATTTGTGGTTTTGCGTCTTGATTTTTTCCAACAATTGTAAAAAGTTTTACTCTCTCAAGAAAAGAAATTTGCTGAGTTTTCGATAAAAGCAAAATCTAGACGGTTTCACTACACTTCCTCTCTTCTTTTCGCTGCCTAGCGCCAGTTGGAAACGCACGTGAAGCCAGGCCCCTCTCCACCTGATTCTTCCGACGGAGTGGAGGTCTTCCTCTTCCTCTGCTTCCACCAGCGGGTACTGCATCAAATACTTTCAACTGCCATTCAGCAGGCTGGAGAAGTGTTCCCTCCGGATGTCTGTTGGCTACCCAGAGGATACGTGGTCTAAGACCGGAAGTCGTGAGCTGCTTGAACCATTTGCAAGAGAACCGTTTCTGGCTACTCCCGGTTGAATGGCAGTCAAAAACTTTCCTCACTGGCCCCATCCCCATATTGATTTTCAATTCCGATAAATAAGCAATTCAGTGCTGGTTACTATAACACCCCTGAATAACATGAATTGCCGTATTGTTGTAGCCGTCAAGTAGCTCTATTTAAAGGAAAATAAAACTAGGTGATGTTACGAAGTCATTGCACGGGCGCCCTTAAAACTAGTTGTTTCGGAGGGCAAAGTGTGTTAGATGAATTTAATAGGAGGGTATGCGCCGGTCGCATAACCATTCCGAAGACCATGATTCGAGTCCAGGTTCGACCAACATTTAAAATCTATGGAAAATAAATTTTTCTAATTGCGGTCGCCCTCGGCAGGGAATGTCAAGCTCTCTGAGTGTTTTTCTGACATGAAATGAAATGCTGCTCATAAAAATCCATTGGAGGCCGCTTAGAATAAATTGTAGGTCCCACAATTTGTTAGAAAAACAGGAGGAACTCGGCCGAAAATCGCTTCAGCAGTTTATTCCGAGAAATTCTTTTTATAAGCTTTGTGAAATCTGATGTACTCTTATAGACTCTCAAGGGAATTCAGGTCCTTATTTTTTGGTAGACTGCTCTAAACACTATCTGCAAATCTAGCAAGTACGCCTGGCAACGAGCGCTTGTGATTGTGCGAGTCTCTACAATATTTCAGTGCTTAATAAATACCATTTGTCCAAATTTTTTAAGGTAGCTTTGTGAAAATCTATCCGTTTTTATATTTTGCTTTTCTTTTTCTTTTGTTCACGTACTTTTGATTAAAGTTCTCCCTGCGGTAGCATTCCAATAGGAATTGCTTGCACATCAAAGCATTATGCTTCTTAACTCTTAGCATAGATGCTTCACTGTGCAAGTGATGCTCCGGCGACATCAGGAGGTTTCCTGTCGCGGTCCTGAGGGCGGTGTTCTGGCAAGCCTGTAGCTTCTTCACCTGCGTCTCGTGTGTCCCCGATGCCCAAATCGGTGCAGCATAGTTAACGACCGGCCGGTCAAATGCTTTATAGGTTGCCAGCAAGGTCTCTTAGTCTTTACCCTAGGTGCTGCCGGCTAGCGCTTTGAGTATTATGTTGCGGCTCTGAAGCTTTGCGGTAATGGCGGTAGGATGTGAACTGAAGGCTGTCAAGTGTGACTCCCAATATCTTCATGTTATTTATGGTCGGAATTTTTACGTCATCGACCTTCGCATCTAGTTCAAGCCTGTATTCCTCTGTACAGCTGGTGAAAAGGGTAGGATTTGGTCGGTTAAATTTTAATCTGTCGAGCAGTGAAGAAGTTCACTTTCGAACAAAGATCATCAATATCCTGGCCAGACGCCAATATCGAACAATCATCGGCATATGAGGTCAAGGAAACACCTTCTGGTGGAGGAGGGAGTTTCGAAATATAGAATTAAAAAAATAGTAGGGAGAGGACCCTACCATGCAGAAACCCTGTTTAATCTTGTGAACTGAATGATGAATGATGATGTGAACTGAAGGCTGTCAAGTGTGACTCCCAATATCTTCATGTTATTTATGGTCGGAATTTTTACGTCATCGACCTTCGCATCTAGTTCAAGCCTGTATTCCTCTGTACGGCTGGTGAAAAGGGTAGGATTTGGTCGGTTAAATTTTAATCTGTCGTGCAGTGAAGAAGTTCACTTTCGAACAAAGATCATCAATATCCTGGCCAGACGCCAATATCGAACAATCATCGGCATATGAGGTCAAGGAAACACCTTCTGGTGGAGGAGGGAGTTTCGAAATATAGAATTAAAAAAATAGTAGGGAGAGGACCCTACCATGCAGAAACCCTGTTTAATCTTCCTTAGTTTCGATATTTCGCCTCGAAATTCTACCGATGATTGCCGACCACTCAGGTAGCCCGTAGATCCGTGTTCAAAATACTTTATGGTTTAATAAAGAATTGAATAGCTTGAAAAATAAGAAGACTAGATTATTCAAGCTCTATACAAAGTCCGGCAAAATTTCTGATTAAGGTGCTTATTCTGTAGTTAGACAAACGTATAATATTTTAAATAAGTCGTGTTAAGAGAAGTACAATATATGGCAAGAATTCTTCGAGTCCGAAGTCATTCTATAGTTTTGTTAATTCGAAACGTAAGACTTTTGGGTTTCCATCATCTATGAAAATGAATTGTTCTGTAACGAATGTTACAGAACCGCAAATATGTATGTTCGCAGACTTTTTCGAATCTAATTATGTGTCGAACACAAATTCAACCCTGCAGCCATTCATTTACCGTTACTTAATGCTTTCTTTTGATTGCGTGAAAGTACCACATACGTGTATGTATATCCGCTAACCTTGTGTATCACCATCTTAATGCCTTACTAATGTACTTAAATTTTATGCTGAATCTCTATATATGCCATTGACGAACGTATTCAATGCTTCATTAAAGCAAAATTTATTCCCTTCTTTGTGGAAAGATTCATACATTGTACCTCTACATAAATCTGGTAGTAGATCTTTAATAGGGAATTACAGAGGAATAGTATTGTTATGTTCTATTTCCAAAATTTTCGAAGCTATTACAACTGATCGATTAGCTCATCTGTATCATCAATTATAAACATCTCACAACATGGGTTTTGTAAAGGCAAAAGTATTTTTTAAAAATTGTACCTCGGTCCATTACTCTTCCTTATATTCATCAATGACCTTCTAAATGTTGTTCTTCATTCTAAAATATTTATGTACGCAGATTATGTCAAGCTCTTTAAATCAGTTCATTCTATTGAAGATAGAGGGCTTTTTCAACTTGACCTGAATAATTTAGTTAGGTGGTGCGATGCGAACTATTGTAAATGTCCCTAAATTTAAATAAATGCAAATATACGAGCCCTGACCACTATTAATTCGCACGGCTGGTGTTTTTACGCATATGCAATGTTTAGCACACAATATATGTGAAGATAATGCAGATAACACATACAAACATATATTTTTCTGAAAGATAATTTTATTCTCTATTTGATAGAAAAAAAATTTTTGTTGTTGTTTAGCGTACATAATCACAGTATTGAACAAGTTACTGACTTCATTGATTTAGGTGTCACAATGGACCCTAAGCTAGATTTTAGAAATCATATAAATGTTTGTGCTAATAAGGCAAAAGGAGTTTTAGCTTTCATTAAACGTTGGGCTAAGGAGTTCAAGGACCTATATATTACCAAATTACTCTTTACCTCACTTGTTAGGCCTATTTTGGAATATGGCTCAGTTGTATGGAGTCCGCACTATCAATTGTATAGTGATAAATTGGAATCTGTACGAAAGCAATTCCTATTATTCGCGCTAAGAAATTTAAACGGGGATGCGAACAAGAATCTGCCTTCTTACAACAGTCGTTTACGACATATTAATCTGCCTACACTCCATAGTCGTAGAAACATGCTTGGAGTTTTATTTTTAACTAAATTGATAAGAGGTGCTATCCATAGCCCATACCTACTTAGCGAGCTTAACTTCACCATCCCTTTAAGATCATCTAGACACTTTAGGTCCCTTTCGTTGAGCTCATGCAGAACAAACTTTGAAATGCACGACCCTTTTAGATCTTTGTGTAATCGATTTTAATACCCATTTCGCCAACATTGATTTCTCTGACTTATTTTTTTTCTGTATCAAAACCTACTTACTGAGTGCTTTAAATAATTAAATAAATTCCCTCTTCTTATCCCCATGCAATTTTATAGCAGCTGATGAACAAATCTGCAGCTGCTTAGTGTTAAAGGCAAGTGTAACCGCGGCCTTTCGCGATCGGATTCGGGTTCAGGGTAGTCCGGACTGTTAATGGTTTTCGGTCACCGGTCTGTTGGATTTTTCGATTTCCCTCAGACGCGCCCCTCGGTCGGTTGGGCGGGAGGTGGGTAGCGCTGGGTTCGTCGTTAAAAAAATAAAAATAAAAAATATTAAACCTGCGAAATGTATTTTTGGAACAAATAAATTAAATTTTCTTAGCTATGAAATTTCATGTCAAGGTATCAGACCTTCTTTAAAACGTATTGAAACAATTTTAGAATTTGAAAGACTTCTGTCGATGAATAAATTACAAAATTTTTTTATAATTTTTAAGCATTTCCTTGAGGGTAGAGTTTCCACTGATCATAAACCACTTATACATGTTCTAAATTCTAAAACAGATAGATCTCCTCGTCAAATTAGACATTTAGAGTATATTACACAATTTACTAATGATATTAGATAAATTTGTGGCATAGATAATAGACTTGCCGATACTCTTTTTCGTATCCCAGGAATTAATTCAATTTCAACAAAATATATAAGTTTTCAATATGTTTATGAAGAACAACAAAAGACGAAATATTAAAAAAGAATACATAACCTCCAATTCAAAAGATTTATATTCTTTCTGGACGGTTTGAACACATTCATATTGATCTAGTAGGACCTCTTCCAGTTTTACAGGAGAATCGCTACATATTAACAATCATTGACAGACATGACCGGAAACATTATTCAAAATTATGTTCCTCGATTCGGTATTCCACTCAATATAACGGTAGATTAAGGAACACAATTTACTTCGAAATTAATTAATGAACTAACAAAGTTATTAGGTTCTCATAAAATACACACATCTCCGTATTATGCACAGTCAAATGGGAGGATTGAAAGATTTCATATGACTTTGAAAACTGAAATTACAGCATCAGATGATTCAGTTCATTGGTCTGAAATTTTACCGTGAATTCTTTTAGGTTTACGGACAGCGATTAAGGAAGATCTAAAATGTTCTTCAGCTGAATTAGTTTATGGTCAACCACTGAGACTTCCGGGTGAATTTATTGTTTCCAATAATAATTATAATAACGAAATCGAAAATATAAATGAAATTCTTTCTTAATTAAGAAAACATTTCTCACTTGTTCGAGCGAAAGTAATACATTATAATAAAGAAAATAGTTTCGTTCCTAAAAATTTAAGTACTGGTGAATACGTATTTTTTAAAATTATTTATAAGTCTAATCTTCAACCATCTTATGAAGGACCATTTAAAGTTATCACCAAACACAACAAAACTTTTAAAATACAATATGGAAATAATATTAAAACATAAATAGATTTTCTTAAACCTTCAAACATTATATTTGTTTTCTTCACGAAACGCAAATACACTAACTAACACCAATCAAAAAAAGTTACATGTAACCTCTTGATTAATATTATTAATGATGCGTTTCACTGAAGGAGGAGTAAATGTAGAAATCTACTTTAACATTTTTAACTTGCTATTTTCAACTTTTCAATTTTTATGTTTCTTTCATTTTTGGATTTTAAATTTTTAATTTTTTGAAATAATATAATTTTCATTTTCAAACAAAGCTTTTGTGAAATACATTTTATTTGAAAAATAAAATAGAAAAGTTTTTCATTAAATAAATAAATACACACATTATGGATAAAGATCCACCTCTGCAACCCCGGCGGTAATGAGGATTCTTCAATGTCCGTTAGTAGCACTGAATGGTTGATGGTCTCAAAAGCATTTGACAAATCCCGTGTTACCAGTTCGAGTGCAGGGCCGGTTTGTATTAAGGCCATTGACTATCTGGGCTTTTATGACGTTAAGTGCTGTTGTGGTGCTATGCACTTTGCGGAAGCCATGCTGATATTCTGCTGGACTCAGATGGTGAGTGAACGTCGGGAGCAGTAAGGCTTCAAGTGTCTTCGCTATTGGGAAGAGGAGAGATATCGGCCGATATGATTCCCCTTTGTTGGCTAATTTTCCCGGCTTGAGTAGCGGAACCACCCTGCCTATTTTCCACACATGGGTTATCTCTAGGGTGGTCAAAAACAAATTGAGGATCTTGGTGAGGAAATCTGCTCCCGCTGGTCCAAGATGTTTAAGCATCAGAATGTTTATTCCGTCGGGATCGATGGAATTAGAGGCTTTCGCCTTCCCGATGATCCCCTGGACCTCTTCCCTGGAGAAATCAAACGTTGCGCTGGTGTTTGGCGGTTTACACAGGCGGTGAGTTATACGTCGTTTCATTTTGTCAACCGAAGGTTAGTCGGCTAAAATAATTCGCGTATCTTTTTGGGTCCGACGAGGCGCGGTCATCGAATGAAATTTCCACTCGGTCATCACGTCTCGTCGGGTTAGCCCAGAGGAGAGTTTTGCAGGGTCTTAGGAGCTTCTTCTACTTGTCTCCTGGTTTAGATTCCTGATTAGGTGATTACCGGGATCAGCGCTGCGAATGGTGTCGCGCCTTGATGCTAGAACCGTCGCTTCTCTCGGGCAATTAGGGCGGATTTCCGCAATCGGCCTGCCGGGATGAAGCGGGCGGAAGCGGTCACGACAATCCTACGTAATGAACGTTCACCGGCAATGACATCTGATGGGGTGGGGAGAGCACCAAAGGTGTTTTCGGTAAATTTCGTAAAGGCGGGCCATTTAAGTTTTTTAAAGTTAACAAATGTTCGGTAGTCCGCGGAAACAAAGTCGGCAGGTCTGTCAATCGAGATTTGTATGGATAACTGGTGCGATGCTAGTGTCAGTAAATGTCGCCAGGCTATATTGTTTATCAATTGTTATGTCTGGTGAGCTTTGGCAATTACCCAAAACTCTCATTGGGGTATTATCGTTCATGGTGCAAAATGCCGAATCATCCATTTGTTCCGCCAGCTTAATTTTTCTACGGTCGTTTGACAGGCTAGAAGCCAGAGATCGTGATGCGCTTTCAAGTCGCCCAAAACCAAACGGTTTTCGCCTCTGAGCAGCGTACCTATATCAAGGCTATATCCAACGGCGTGATTTGAAACAGGGAAAATGTGTATATTGAATATTTCGAGTTTGGCATCGCCTGACCGGATAGCTATGCTCTGACATTTTAGAGTAGTATCCCTGCAGTCGATGTCGTCCACGATAAGACGATACTGCACGGTGTTGTGAAAGAAGAACATAATGTAGTATGCGTACGTACGTATCCCTCCACTTATGGGTGGTTCGCAGGCCAGAGCACGTCGGAAAATGACACATCATCTGACTGATGTCATGTTTCGATGCACTATGGTATAGCACACGGAACAGACTTTGCGGGGGACTAGGAGCTGCTGGGTATCCCTCGCATGGTAGGAGGAAGAGGAGCAGGTTGTGGGTAAGGGTGGGGATTGGTGGGGACTGGCGGGAGTCATGCTGCCGGGAGCTCCGTGAGACCGTAGGTTACCCAAAGTGGGTAAGGGTGCTAAAGGCACTGCTGTGGAATCTGGGGGAGCATTTGAGCGCTGGCAGCATGGAGCCATGTAACTTATGGACCACTCCCTACGTGTCCTAAAGCTTTAGCAGACATTAAGATGACTTTAACCATAGCACTAGCTACAACTAACCGAGATGGAGGAGTGGTGGAGTCTTTTAAGGCATGCAACAGAAATAATCTATCGGGGCAGGGTTGGTTTCGGCGTCAGCCCTGATAAGAAGAGTTTGGGGCAGCCCAGCTGCGAGATGTTGCTCCATTGGTGACCTTGGATTAATGTTACCTGTTGAGCTGAACGGGGTTGGGTCGCCGAAAGGGTGACAGCCCTTGAGCGGCTGTCGTGAGAGTCGTTTTTATGTCTTATGTGACGCCATTTTAAAAAAGTACAGCTCTTAAACTTCTAGAAGTGAAAATGGCTCTCCGGCTGGCGTTGGCGGCGTTAAATAATTGTGAAATGACAAAAGAGACAAATTTTAACATAGTTAATTTAAGAAAATCGAAAGTAATTAAAGATCAAAATGTGTTTGGGTTCTATGACCTTTTCAGCAATGAAGGTTTGATCAGACTTAAAGCAGCAATTAAAGGCAAATTTGAAAATGAGAAAAATTCTTACAATCAAAATGCTGAATGGAGCCTCAGTAGGGGACAGCAATAGTGACACAATAGTTAATGTAACAATTTGAATACAGTTACAAAAAAAAGACACTGATACGGTTTTATATCTAGCTATTTTCAAAGGATAAATCTTTGTGTTAGACGATTCTTTGGCTGAAAAGAGGCAAATGATTTAGGAAGTCAAGACCATTAAAAAAGTATGAAGGAAAGGAAGCTCTTGAAAAATACAAACGGATTTAGTATACTAGAAGCAAACGATGATGACTTTCCGGCAATAAATGCCCTGAAATTTTAGACAAAAGACATTAAAATAAATACAAATTTAACAAAGAAATGGTATACAAAAATTGACAAAAAAGTTTTTATATAACCAAATTAACAGTAACAAAAAAAAAAACAAAAGGTGACAGTAAATTCTGTATCCTGAGTACCAAAGGGGTATCATCATCTCTTAATTTGAAACGTTCATCATCAAATAGCTAAAAATTACTTACGTTTTCAATAGCATACAAAGTATCAAAGGACAAATTATGGCAACCAGAAATAACGCGGAGATCAAGGAAACTCTTAAACACTTTGTTTTAAGATGTTACAATACAGATAATCCCTATTGGCCAACTTTGATTTAATTGAGTATTATTTATATATATATATATAATTAATTGCGCTTTGTAACCGCTGAAGCGATTTTCGGCCGAGCTCCTCCTTCGATTTGTGGTTTTGCGTCTTGATGTTTTTCCAACAAATAGAGAGACTTACAGTTTATATTTACTAGGCTGCTTCCGAACGGCTGATGGTTTTTTATGAGGAGCTTTTTTTCATGTCAGAAATACACTCGGAGGGGATGAAACTCCCCGCAATCGCAATTAGAAAGCTTAGTTTAATTTTTTATTTAAATTAATATTCTATAACATCAAAAAAAAAAAAAGTTATGGAAAATTAATTCAAATAAAAAATTGAGTAAAATTTTCTAATTGCGGTCGCCCCACGGCAGGGAATGTCCACCCCTCCGAGTGTATTTCGGACATGAAATAAAGCTCCTCATAAAAAAACCATCAGCCGTTCGGAGGCGGCTTAGTATAAATTGTAGGTCCCTCCATTTGTTGGAAAACATCAAGACGCAAAACCACAAATTGGAGGAGGAGCTTGGCCGAAAAATCGCTTCAGCGGTTACAAAGCGCCACTTATACATATATAACTTTTTACAAGTTAGTACGACACCAGGATTTGAACCCTGGTCTTCCGAATGGCAGTACGCAATGCTAACCACTCGGCTACCGCGGCCGTTGGTACGATTCCTGTCATAAGAAGTCTGATGAGGGGATGTGGTGATCTCCGAAACAGCTGTCACTTCTACCATTTTTCTTTGTTGTATAACAAAAATATTCAATTCGTACAAACAAACCAGGCCATTAGCTCATTAAAAACTTATGACAAATGTTTAACTAATTTTGAAAATTTATAACCGAATTCCATAAATTCCATAAATTTTACCTTTGCCTACTGCCACAACAATTAACTTCTTAAATTTGTAATTTTCACTTATAGCCTAGTCTCTGTCAACTGTTCGAACAGCAAGCGCCTAAAAATAGTATAGTCTGCGAAAATTTAAAATTCAAAAAATTAACACAAAATAGAATGATTTTAGATATTGTTTGGACACCCAGCCACAAAGACAATCATGAAAAAGAAAAAACCGACGAAATTGCAAATAATGCAACAATCAATCGCTAATGAAGATACTTCAAACTTACAATCGACGAAGCCTTTAGGAAAATTAAGGACGACATTCACAGTGGTTGATACTTTAACTATTTACACGTAGAATACGCTACGGAGCATCCAAATCTCTATGCATCGACTTTTCAAACCAGATGAAAAAGAATATGGCTAGGAAACTCTTAATATCCTCTACTGAGATCACACGCCTAAACAGAATTTTGTCAGGACGTAATTCCAGCAAGAATTATCTTTTTAAAATTGATAGTTGTGGCCAGACTGATAATTAGATACATCAAACCTTCCATTGTAGAAAATTCGTAAGTTTGTGTTCTAAATTTGATACTTTCTCTAATTATAAAAACTTTGCAGATATCTTTTCATGTAATGATTCAGCCAAGATCACAACTACAACATAAAACCAATGTTAAATTTTAACAATATACAACCACTTAATAATGTTTTCTTTAACTTGTTTAAATAAGAATTTCTACCAATAAATCTCTTGGCATTAACCACCTCTCCGGAATATTTCTGAACAATCTAAAATATATCCAACAAAATCGCAATAATTGGTCCAACTATTTTGATGCATGCATCAATTCACTTGACAAGACAACTTTACCGACAACCAATAGCACATCTTTCTTTGTTACAGTTGACAACTTTCAACGTCACAAAAATATCTACAATTCCAAAAGCATTCAGCAAACTTGGCTCCAACCAATTGGTTTAACTGATATTTAGATGGCAAACATGGCTTTATTAGGCAGGTTGTTCGACTTACAAAGCTTTAACGCAACTAACTCCAATGTAATACTTCCATTTCCCTTCCCTTCCCAACATATCTGCCTAATGACAGTACTGGAGTATACACTGTCACCTCCACTTTTTATATTTACAATATGTATGTGCGTATGTACATACGTACATACATATGTATACCTACAGTGGCTGTTGGTCAAGCGCCTACCAACAACCACACACGTCAACAAAACAAACTACCGCACAAAAAGAAGATGACAAAACTAACAAAGCGACCGGCCAGCTTAGTGAAGACGGTGTGGGTCGCTATCTACGCACAATAACAAAGCTATGAGCAAAAACAAACCAAGTGAAATGATCGACGCTGACTTAGATAAACGAATGCACGACAACAATTAAGCAACGATATAAGACAGAATAAACAAAATATATTTTTGGGGTGCACCAGAGGTATGGTCCAACCAAACTGGTTACGAACCTACTCGCACTACTCCCGTGCTGCCGGGGGTAACTTTAACCCGCCTGTGTGACTGGGCTCTGGGTGCGGGATGCTAAAAGGATGGGTGTGAGAAAAACGAAAGGAACGATACTGTCGGCACGACAAAAAAAAACGTAAAACAACAATGAGTGATACTTATGGTTTCTCAGTCGGGTGTGAGTACCCAACTTCGGTGCTCCTCCGGTGATGCCGCCAAACTCCGGTTCCGCCACTAGAACCAATAGAAAAAAATCACTATGGGCTTCGACTGCCCTAATTTGTCCTGATACAACAAAAAAACTAGGCTTCAACTGCCTCTTCTATTCACTGCCTCGTCTGGCCAAACACTACACAACTCGAATTTGAATATTTATAACAAAAATCTTTAAAAAAAAAAAATACGCACGTCTGCATAAAAAAAGATGTTCGCACTTTTTTAGATTGTTAGAATCTCATCCGGCACGCACTTACGAGCCAGGCCGCAAGCTACGCGTCGGCCGTCAGAATTCTCAGGCGAGTGTGTATTGGTGCCCAATCATTTGGCGCCGCCCCCATTACCCAAAGGGATAGAGTTATATAGCGCACGCCACCATGGCACACCAAGTACACTGGGATAATTTTCCCCTCGCCATATAAAAAGAAAAGCGACACCCCTTTTTACGGAATACCCGCGCAAAGCATTCCGTTTCCCTAATATTTGTTAGTGGAGGAACCGTTTTGGCGAACATCCCCTTTTGGAGACTTATACCACTGGATAGCCACACACCGAGTGCAACCGTGCCAACAATTCATGGCTTTGAATTATGCAATTATTTGCCGACAGATGCCACTGCCAACGCTTGGAGTGAAAGGAATATTAGGCAAAACAAAG
The DNA here is from genome assembly GCA_037013455.1 of Ceratitis rosa. NCBI lineage: Eukaryota > Metazoa > Arthropoda > Insecta > Diptera > Tephritidae > Ceratitis > Ceratitis rosa. Next base: position 356,121 of record JAWMAG010000016.1, on the reverse strand, counting down.
GAAATGAACAAACAAACACAAAAGAAGTTTTTGTTGCGGCCAGTACGCGACAACTCCACCCCTTCCTCAACGAAAAGGAAGGACTCTTCCTTTTGGTCAGGGAACGGAAATCTCCTACAGTATCCTATTAATCCCTATATGGCCTCAACTCTTTAACGTTCCAAGTCCCTTTGTCTTTGCCTAAGTCATCTGTCAGTGTGTATGTCCACGGTGACACTCTCTTCCTAACAATAAACGGCCCTACATACTTTGGCGCTAACTTCGCTGCATAAAAGTTCGCTGCATCCGACAGCATAAAATTCTTCCTCCACACTAACTCTCCAGGCATATACTGTACATCTCGACGTCTGAGATTGTACTGCCTCGCGAGCTTCTCACTCGCCTGCTCTAACCTAGTTCTAATGTTGGTCCTAATCTCTTCGAGCCTCTTTGCCCGCTCCTGACAATTTAATTTCTCCTGATCTCCTAAACTGTCTATGAAGTCCCTACTGCTTTCTACCGCCATTTCCCTACCGAAATTCACAAAATATGGCGTAGCTCCTAACACTTCGTGTTGCGCTGTCCTAATACAGCATGCTACCTTCGCTAACTGTTGGTCCCATGTCCTCTGGTTCTCTGATATATAAGCCCTAAGTGTCGTTTTAATAATCTGGTTTATCCTCTCGGCCGGATTAGCCTGTGGGTGATAGTGTGCGGTGTACCGGAGTTGGACGCCATAGTCACCGCAGAGGCCCCGAAGCTCTCGACTCCTAAATTGGGGTCCATTGTCACACACAACCGACCGAGGAACTCCAAACAAAAGAAATACGTTATCCTCCAATTGTTTGCATACGCTTTTTGCCGTGGCAGTACGCAAAGGGAATAGGAGGGGAAATTTGGAAAAATAGTCCACTACTGTTAAAATATACTGGTAGCCTTGTGACGACTTCACTAAAGGCCCTACCAGATCTACACAAATCATTTCCCAAAGCTCGACTGCCTTGGTCCTCTCTATCATACCCCCAGCTGGCTGTGAATTTTCAGGTTTCACCTGTTGACAAGTTTTACACGCCCTAACATATTTCGCAATGTCCGACTTCATCCTTGGCTAGTAGGATTTTTGTAAAATACGCGCAAAAGTCTTTTTCACACCCATATGACCTGCTAACGGATTGTCGTGACATTGTTTTAAAATCTCACCTCTACCGTCACGCCCTCTTTCGATTTTTCTTTGTTAAATCGGTGAGAGGCCTAACTAGCTCTGCAAAATCTTTAATAAATCTGCGGTACCAGGACACTGTTCCTATAAATGACCTCACTTGCTTTACGTTCTTCGGTTCCTCAATCCGAAGCATCGCCTCTACCTTCTCGGGGTCTACGTGTACGTCTTGTCCACCACGTAGCCCAAATATTTTAATTCAGACCTACAAAAATTACATTTGTCCCTATTTAATCTGAGCCCTGCACTAGCTAATCTATCTAAGACAATCTTCAAAATCTCTAAATGCTTCTCAAAATTATTTGTAACGATAATAATATCGTCCAAATACACAAAAACATGAGGTTCTAACTCTGGTCCTATGACTGAATCTATAAATCTCTGCCAAGTTGCCGGTGCATTATGCAAACCGTTTGGCATCCTCTTAAACTGAAATAGTCATCTACCTGGTACCGTGAATGCGGTGAAGGGCCTCGACTGCTCTTCCACCGGAATTTGCCAATACGCGGACTTAATATCCAGACTGGACAGAAACTTGGCATCCCTTAGCTTGTCTAAGGTCGCCGACACGTATGGAAGGGGGTAACTATCCTTCTCGGTACATTTATTCAAAACCCTATAATCTACACAAAACCTATATGTACCGTCTTTCTTCCTAATCATTACAACTGGAGACGCCCAAGGACTATGTGATTTCTCTATCACCCCTTTGTCAAGCATATCCTTAATCTACTCGTCCATACGCGACTGTATGACGGGATACACAGGGTAATAACGCTGTTTCACAGGTTCAACTCCTGCTTTTACCCTAATCTTATGCTCGACCAAATGGGTCCGGCCTAGCCCTTCCGGCATAGCCTGGAACGCCCCAGTTATTAGTTGATCTAATGCCCTACATTCCCTATCACCTAACTCGGAGTGGTCCACTATTGCCACCAACGGTTCTGGTTCCGGCCGAGAAAACGACCACCTCATTCTCGATATATCCGGGATAATACCCGCCTTGGCCCAAAAATCGATGCCAAGGATTACGCCCTGAGGTAACTCTGGAACCACGAGGCATTCCAGGAGAACCGACTTGCCCTCCACCTCGATTGGCAACAAAACCGAACCTAACACCGAGATATGACCTCCATCCGCGAGAGTCACTCTCAAAAAATTCGAAACTGAACTCACCCTAATACCAAACGAACTCAATTTCTGCCAACCTAGCCGACCTTTTACTGTTCTGGTCGCACCAGAATCCAACAAAGCCCTAAAAGTAAAACCATGGATCCTAATATCCAGATACGGGCGTTCGTCGTGACCGTCCGTCACCAACAAAAACGCCAACCTAACCTCTTCAATCTCGACACCTACATTTGCCAGCTGGGAGTTAGCAGGTTCACTAACTCGCCCTACTAGACCGCCTGTCCTGCTGTCCCAGGGGTCTATCTCCCGTTTCCCGATCTGTTGTCCGACCAGACAACCCTATCGCTTGACCGTGAATTCCCTATTCTTTCGTCCGACCTACTCTCTCTCACAGGCCCTGACCTGAAGGGGTTGTGGTTTCGCCCACCACCGGAATCTGAACTTCGTTGGGTCCGCGGAGAGCCACTCGGCTTCGCTGCACACGCCGGGCAGTCCCGCTTCATGACTCCAAGTCTACCACACCCGAAGCACTTTATCCCCTTCTTACAATCTTCTGAAATGTGGCCGAACCTCCTACAGTTGAAGCATCGGGTATTCGACCCCGGCCTAAAACTATCAACAAGGTCCGGCTCCGCTACAGCCGCGACCTCTACACCAGCCGAGACATAAGCCAGGTCAGGTTCCAACAACCCCTTGGCCTTATGACTCGGAGGAGGGACAAAAGCATCCACCGATGACCTAACCGCCTCTAGTTGCCTACCCAAAGCAACTAGTTCGGAAACCGACCCTATTGTCACCAGGCCCAGCTGGGTCTGGTAGAATGGTAGGAGATTCGACCTAATCAATCCTAACATCCTCTTTTCCGATAAAGGCTCCTGAAGTCTACCAAACATGACCTTCATAGCCGCAACATAAACACCGATGGACTCATTCGCTCCCTGAGTCCTTCGCCTAATCTCGTCTAGTAAGAGATCGTCGTAGTTGGGGTGCAAAAACTCCAACTTCAACTCTCTTACCAGTTCCTCCCAACTACCTAACGACTTCCTAACTGACCTAAACCACAAAAGAGCTTTTCCTACGAATAAATCGACCGCACCTCGGAAGAGTTGAGCTTGGGTCACACCGCGTGCCTCGCTCAACTCCTCAATCCGTTCTAAAAATGCGAAAAGCGACATACCCGCTTTTTCGCCGTCGAAGTGGACGTCCCACTTCGACAAGTTCACCGGCTTCTGAGACTCGGCTGTCTCCTCAACGACGCGTCGTACCTCCACGGGCGGCGATGCTATCGGGTCCGCACGAATGGCACCCGAGCGCTCTACCGAACCGGTTTCCTCTTCTTCGGCTTCTTCGACTACCTCTTGTAGTTCGAGCGCTCTACCGAACCGGTTTCCTCTTCTTCGGCTTCTTCGACTACCTCTTGTAGTTCGGCGAGATGGAGCAACAACTTGCTCTTCAGCTCCATCTTCTGAGTCATCTCGCCGTCGCTTTCCGGTCGCGCCCGTCCGATTCGCGATAAACACCATTCAATCTTCGCCATCGCTTTCGCTCCATGCGATGGCTTTCCTCCACCTGAAACTGATAAAATTAATTTCTCTACCTCCTCCAGTTTCGACTCGACCGCCGTCTTATCTTCGTCGAAACTGAAGGGGTAGTCCTGAAAGAGGTTTACCGACCCTCTTTTCTCTATTAACCGTGATGCCCTAAGCGACTTACGCATGGCTTCGACCGTACCGACTGGAAGGCCGCGTGCCTCCATCTCGTACGCGAGCTCATCCTGCGCTAAACGATTAATCTCCATGTTCAATAAAAATAAATAAACTCGAAAAAACGAAAAAAAATTCAAGGAAAAAAACCAAAAGAAAAAAAATATTTATTCAAAAAAACAAAAATTTTTTAATAATCTAAGTTAAAAAAAAACTATTACCCTAATGTGGTAAACGCGTTGCCCTATACTGGCTCAACAAAAGACCCTAACACGTCAACAACAAAAGAGCCTAACCACAAAAAACAAAAAAATTAATAAAATAAAAACAAATATTGTCTACTCCGACAACACAACTATTAACAAAAAAACAAAAATTTTTTTTTTTTTTTTTAATAATAAAAAAAAATTATTGATCAAAAGCAATAAAAAAGACAACGAAAATCCTTGATGAACAAAAAAAACTAAAAAAACACAACCTAATTTATAACGACCACTACTGGTCACTTTCGCCCCAGTCTCAACACACTTGACCAACAATTTTTCCTACTAGTATAAAACTCAAATACAATTTACCGCAACGCACACACAAAAATTGCAAATTTACAAAACGGAACGAACTCACCAAATTCCTTTGTACTAACGCAACACTAATTAATGTTCCTCTGGGCCTGGGTTCGTCTCCCAATCTTTCTTTACTCCTGCTTGCAATGCCCTACTAATAATGACCAAGAAAAATAGAAAATTGTTAATATTATTTACAACAAAAACCAACAGTACAAAACGCCACTCGTAACAGTTTTTAAAACGCAACCTATTCTGCAAAATATATTTTTTTTTTTATCTTTAAATATTCGGGCCCCACGTTGGGCGCCAATTTGTCACCTCCACTTTTTATATTTACAATATGTATGTGCGTATGTACATACGTACATACATATGTATACCTACAGTGGCTGTTGGTCAAGCGCCTACCAACAACCACACACGTCAACAAAACAAACTACCGCACAAAAAGAAGATGACAAAACTAACAAAGCGACCGGCCAGCTTAGTGAAGACGGCGTGGGTCGCTATCTACGCACAATAACAAAGCTATGAGCAAAAACAAACCAAGTGAAATGATCGACGCTGACTTAGATAAACGAATGCACGACAACAATTAAGCAACGATATAAGACAGAATAAACAAAATATATTTTTGGGGTGCACCCGAGGTGTGGTCCAACCAAACTGGTTACGAACCTACTCGCACTACTCCCGTGCTGCCGGGGGTAACTTTAACCCGCCTGTGTGACTGGGCTCTGGGTGCGGGATGCTAAAAGGATGGGTGTGGGAAAAACGAAAGGAACGACACTGTCGGCACGACAAAAAAAAACGTAAAACAACAATGAGTGATACTTATGGTTTCTCAGTCGGGTGTGAGTACCCAACTTCGGTGCTCCTCCGGTGATGCCGCCAAACTCCGGTTCCGCCACTAGAACCAATAGAAAAAACTCACTATGGGCTTCGACTGCCCTAATTTGTCCTGATACAACAAAAAAACTAGGCTTCAACTGCCTCTTCTATTCACTGCCTCGTCTGGCCAAACACTACACAACTCGAATTTGAATATTTATAACAAAAATCTTTAAAAAAAAAAAATACGCACGTCTGCATAAAAAAAGATGTTCGCACTTTTGTAGATTGTTAGAATCTCATCCGGCACGCACTTACGAGCCAGGCCGCAAGCTACGCGTCGGCCGTCAGAATTCTCAGGCGAGTGTGTACTGGTGCCCAATCATTTGGCGCCGCCCCCATTACCCAAAGGGACAGAGTTATATAGCGCACCATATAGCGCACCATGGCACACCAAGTACACTGGGATAATTTTCCCCTCGCCATATAAAAAGAAAAGCGACACCCCTTTTTACGAAATACCCGCGCAAAGCATTCCGTTTCCCTAATATTTGTTAGTGGAGGAACCGTTTTGGCGAACATCCCCTTTTGGAGACTTATACCACTGGATAGCCACACACCGAGTGCAACCGTGCCAACAATTCATGGCTTTGAATTATGCAATTATTTGCCGACAGATGCCACTGCCAACGTTTGGAGTGAAAGGAATATTAGGCAAAACAAAGGAAATGAACAAACAAACACAAAAGAAGTTTTTGTTGCGGCCAGTACGCGACAACACGTATAGCCTCATTCTCAATCTAACCCAGGGTATGACACAATTTATGTCAACCATGAAAAGTATGCTCCGAGACCTAATAAAGGCGTGTCAAACCATGACGACCAAAAAATGAGTGAACTAAGCATTTGTATGTGGAATGCTTTTGATGTAAATCAGCATAAATTGGAGCTCGAATTATTTTTACAGATTCAATAAATTGATGTTAGCTTTTATCCGAAACACATCTCACATATATATCCCTAGGTTTAAATGGTGTATGAACGTCTCGCCACAATCTGCATCAAAGCGAAACTTTTTAACATATCGCCACGCCCGATCGGAAGAGAAGGACGATGTGACTTAGGATAACTTTTATGAGGATAACCTTATGAAGGGTACTCATGAGCGTTGCCCCCGCTACGATGTGAAAATCGTGCTTGGCGATTTTAACATTCCACTGTCAGAAAATTCAGCCTCCACAACAAAACATCCCCAATTGGGTTGAGGCTGGTCGATTTCGCCGATGATAAGGTTATCTGTAGTACTAGATTCCAGCACAAGAAAATACATCAAGCTAAGTGAGTAAGTAAGTCACGCATACGCTAGTGAAGAAGAAGAATAGCGAAATTAAGTTGCTGGTTTGAAAAAAGTGACCCTTGCTATAATAAGTCAGAACGAATGTTCCTTAACAGCCGGCAAAGTGTTAGAGTATTGTTAAGCTCAACAATGTGTATATATCAAAAGATAATACAATGACATTCACTTCCCTATGCGATTAAATTAGAGGCAAGACATTTCCGCCAAAAAGAAGCTTAAATTTTCTAGTTTGAGCAATTAAATAAAGTCCTTCCTAGCAAAGAGATTATAAATCGATTTGGATATATGTAATCGTGCTATGGAGCGTTGCTTTCGCGACGAATTAAGATATGAAGCAAAAATTTCAAATGAAAACGCTAATAAAAATAATGGGCGCATCATGAGATCTAAATGTACGCATCATCAGAGAATATACCATATATAGATCGTAATACAAGTATATGCTGCAAAACTAGCTATTTATCATATATCGCCAATATCTTGAGATTAGATTCATAAAAAAGTAATGAATTGCGTTACAATAAATTAAACAAATTTTACGCTTATCATTTTCATACTGATAAAATTGTTGACATAGGTATCTTCATGAAATACTTGAAAGTTTCAATTTACCTGTTTCTCTGTAGATATCGCCATCATTCCCTTTACCTTTCAGTTGGTTACCAAATTGAGGCACGGGCTCTTAACCTAAATCTGGGAGTAATCTACATTTCGAAACTCAGTTGTGTTCCAGTGTAGAGAGTCTTCTACTACTCGAAGAAAACTTCTATCCAATGACATGGGTTACGTTATCTCCTCATCTTGGGTTAAGACGTATGCCAAATACTCAAAGCCATTATTGATTCTCTGTTTTTTTGCTTTTATATTGTTTAGGTATCCGAATCCGAATATCCTTAAAATATGTACAGCGAATAATGAAATCGTTAAAGTTGTCGTTAAGTATAAAATTTTGAACCTCATCCCTAATGAAATTTATGCAAATTGTCAAATGTATGGTAGGAACCCCGAAATAAACTTCGCGTTTCAGTTTGTGCGTAGTGCGTTGTGTCCTTAAAGTACGCATGGTGCTTTCTTGAGAGACTGTTCGGGGGAAGACTTAGGCGTATACAGCTTTCTACCAGGATCTTAAAGACTTAATTCTTCGGGAGAATTGGTTGGCTTGATGAACCGAAAGTCATTGGAATTATCTTGGTTAGCTTCGCCTGAGATATACAATATATATTGGGTGTATGCATTAATTCGTGCGGTTTTTTTTTCGAAAATTAAGACTTTATTGTGAAAAAATTGTCTTGATCAACTCCTTTTGCAAGTTCTTCTTGCGTCTGGCATGCATCTGCGTCGAGCAATGTCTCCAATTCTTCGTCTTGAAATTTGTTTGCCTGCCCGTCGTCTAAGTCGAAATTGCAATTGCGAAATCTTTTAAAGCGTGCAAACCACTTTTGGCACGTTCGTTCGGCTAAAGCATGGTCACCATGAACGTCCAGTAAAATACGATGGCTTTCGGTAGCACTTTTCTTCATGTTAAAGTAATGAAGAAGAACTCCCCGCAAAAACACTTTATCTGGTACAAATTTCGACATTTTCATGGCTTTCAAGATATACACTTCTGGCTCTTTTGACATATCTCCATCATGCCTGAGGAATCGTTGTGCATCCTGCTCTTCTTCGCGTATCTAAATTCGATGAAACATTTCTCGTATGTCAGCGGATACGCGAATGATACCCTGTCTAAATTTAAATAGTATACTCAGTAAAGGTTTCTTCTGGTAAGCATCTGAACCTTTCATTAAGCGTGAATTAAAAGAAACATTGTTTATGGATGCAGCAACACCAAAAACTAAACTAAATTTATTTTCTTTGTTTGGATTATAACGTATGAGGTTTTAACTGTAATGCTTCTACCGCCGACAACTTCTTGGCATATAATTAGTGGTCTCTGATAAACTGATTTCGGCTCTTTTGTCTGCTTCAGACAAAACCAGCTGCTAAGGTTTCATTCTAAGTTGAAGAAAAATATTCTGCTACTTGCTCCTGAATGTCATCTTGTTCACAGTCTATACCATTGTACCGAACGCTATAATATCTGCAATTTTCCCACCGGTTATAGCTGGAAAATCCCTCGCAGGTCGTGTATTTTACGTGTCTAAGGCTGTTGCATTGATGTTGATTGTGGCAAATAATTTGATTGAGTACTTGGCAGTCCGGATGGAATTTTACTAGTTGCAAATGATGGATTAAATTCATACAGATTGGGGCCCAGGGCGCTTTTTTGTAAGGAAAAAGTGAGCGGTTTATATTTTTTTTTAACATAAAAAGCCTACCATTAAAACTATATTTCATTGTACATTTTCATAATGTTTGTGGCAGTAGATGCTCAAGGCTTCAAAACATATAATAATACAATATATTTATTGTAATAAAAAAAAAGAGGTGTGGTCTTCAAGAATGAAGAATTTCATTGTTTCTACATCAAAGATCCATTTGAATTTTCAGATCTGAGTAAGGATAATCAACTACAAGCTAATATAGGTATAAGCAGCTTTAGAAATTTTGTAAACAGGAAACAGGCTAGTTTTGAATACAATATTCCAAACACTTTTTTACATTTAAAAATAAATGTATTAAAAACAACAACAACAACGCAGAGGCTTTGAGGATATTTTAGACCAACTTACTCCGACTCAGTCCTTTGCCGTATATTGCGATAAGAAGTGTACATATACACCACACTCGATGATAGTGACGCTTTTAAAAAAGACTTAGTTGAAAAGGAAAAGAGAATTGAAAGTATTCTTGAAAGTCCAGGGGTTCTCTATCAATTTAGTTAACGATAATTGTGAAACTCGAATTAAATGCTCTATTTGTGGCAACTATGTAAAGCGTACTCCAAATATATATTGCTTTGAATTTTCTGGAAACAATACGGATAAATCACATGAACGAGTAGCATTAAATTCATGTTGATCGTTATTATCAAATATTGCATATGAAGGTTCAGTAATCAAAGACATGTCGTCCTCAGCTGTAAATATATTTATTTTTCTAAAAAAAACTTTGAACATATTTTGCCTGCAGAGCAGAAGAAAATATATTCATTCAAAAATCGAGTATAGTGATAAATTAAGTAAAATAAAGAATAATTTTGGTGAACATTACGAAGACTGCGTTTAGTCGAATTCTAATTGCAAAAATGGTCCAGACACTTGTAATTGCTCATACCTAGTGTGCCTGGATAAGGAAGCCTACAACATTTTGGACACTTGTACTAAAATTTATACATTTAAACATTGTAAATAAATCCCATCTGTAAGTACTTACCTCTTAAATAAAAATTATTTCTGAATTAAATTTTTTATTTTTTTATATAAATATAATTTTAATATACATAAATAACAATGTGGTATATGTGGTTTCATAAAATTCTCACTCATTTTTAAATAATCTTTTCAACAACATTTGTAAATGGAATATATTCATACATTTTATTATATACATATAACTATACAATAATCAGCGGTGTTAGAAGGGATGGATTTATGAAATTTTAGCTCCATCTGAATATCGATGGGGCCGCTTTATATAGTTTCATTTTGATGTGTTACATCTAAAACAATTGGAGCATTTTCAACAAATTGATCAGGCAATTGAAATTGATGTTGAAATTTCAAATACATGTCATATAATAGAGCATACCGATTTTGTTCAAATTTAATATTAAGATCATCATATGGATATGTTGTGGAGTTATTATGAACTTTAACATCTAATAAGTCACAATATTTAAATTTCTTTTCATTTTGAAATCCGAAAAGAACATAACGAGGTCTTTCATTTTCACCAACCATTTTAACATTCTATAAGATATTCGTGCTTTTTTCTAGAAAGGGGTAGTGGTAGACATCCCAACTTCTAAACGAAATGTTTAGGGGTTGCTTACTATTAATTGTGCCCAGTCCTTATGGAAATATTTTCCCTGCACAGTTTTTGACTCTTGTATACATTGAATACTTTAATTTGGTAGCACATATTTGTATGGGGACCCGAATTTCATCATTGTTTTGAAAAGATTGTAAGTATGGTATGTAGCTATGATAATCCTCTTTTATAATGCTATTTATTATCAAAAATGGGCTTGTTGAAAACGTTTATTATATCACTCATTTTTGAAATTAAATCCTAGACTTATTAGAAACTCCTTGTTCGATGGGGTTAAATCAATTTAATGTTGAACAAGAAAATTTTCCTCTTTGGTTCGTAGGTTTTTTATCTTTGTTGCCAATACTTTTTAGGATGATTGAAAACTATTCATAAAATCTGTATGTAGCTGATTTTTACTAAAAAAATATCACTTTTGTTTTAGATGATTATGATGAGTTTTATATATATATACATATATATATATATCTACATATAATTAGCGCTTTATAACCGCTGAAGCGATTTTCGGTCGAGCTCCTCCTCCAATTTATGGTTTTGCGTCTTTATGTTTTTCCAACAAATGGATGGAATATTTAGCTTAATTTGTTTTTTTAAATTAATTTTCTATAACTTCTTGCATGTCAGAACGACACCAGGATTTGAACCAAAGCCTTCCGAATGGCTGAGTTTTTATATCCTGGGCTAACTCTAAAAGAAAACAGGTGTATTGTATGCGTAGATATTTCGTTTATATATGAGCCATTGATGATATTACATTCAACGAATATTGTGTTTATTTTTGTTATATCCATTGGATTCGTTTCTTCTATATGCTGTTTGGCGCCGATTGGAAATAACAAGTACAGCCAGGTCCTTTTCTACATGGTGGAGGTCTTCCTCTTCCTCTACTTCGGCGGTTTCTGCATCGAAAACTTTCAAAGCTGGAGTATTCGCATCCATCTGGACCACATGGCCTAGCTATCGCTGCTTCTTGATTCACTGAACTATGCCAATTTCGTTGTATAACTCGTACAGCTCATCGTTCCATCGTCTGCGATATTCGCCGTTGCCAACTCGAAGAGGATCATAAATCTTACGCAAAACTTTCCTCTCGAAAAGTCCTAACGCCGATGTTGTCATCGTCCATACCTACGCACCATATAGCAAGACGGGAACGATGAGAGACTTGTAGAGTTTGGTTTTTGTTCGTCGGGAGAGGACTTTACGTTTCAATTGCCTACTTAGTCCAAAGTAGCACCTGTTGGCAAGAGTGATTCTGCGCTGGATTTTAAGGCTGACATTATTATTGGTGTTGATGCTGGTTCCTAGAAAGACGAAATTATCTATGACCTCGAAGTTATGACCGTCAACAGTGACATGGGAGCCAAGTCGCGAATGCGATGACTGTTTGTGTGATGACAGGAGATATTTCGTGTTGCCCTCGTTCACTACCAGACCCATATCCTTCGCTTCATTATCCAGTGTGGAGAAAGCAGAACTCTTGGCGCGGTTGCTGAGGCCAATAAAGTCGATAACATCGGCGTACGCCAGCAGCTGTATGCTCTTATAGAAGATTGTACCTTCTCTATTCAGCTCTGCTGCTCGTATTATTTTCTCCAGCATTAAAATAAAAAAGGCACAGGATAATGAATCACCCTGTCTGAAATCTCGTTTGGTATCGAACGGCTCGGAGAGGTCCTTCCCAATCCTGACGAAGCTTTTAGTGTTGCTTAACGTTAGCTTACATAGCCGTATAAGTTTTGCGGGGATACCAAATAGCGCCGCAAAGGCAGCTCCTAGTCGTGCTGTCGAAGACGGCTTTAAAATCGGCGAAGAGGTGGTGGGTGTCGATTCTCTTTTCACGGGTCTTTTCCAAGATTTGGCGCATGGTTAATATCTAGTCAATGATTGACTTACGAGGTCTCAGTATCAGTTTGTTGACGGTGGGCTTTAGTCTTTCACACAATACGCTCGACAGGACCTTATAGGCGATATTAAGGAGGCTTATCCCACGATAATTGGCGCAGACTGTGGGATCGCCTTTTTTAAGGATTGGGAAAAGCACACTTAAATTCCAATCGTCGGGCACACTTTCGTCCGACCATATACCGCCGGTAAACCGTCAGCTCCAGCCGCTTTGTTGTTTTTTCAGCGAGCAATTGCTATTCTAACTTCTTCATGGTCAGGTAGTGGAATGTCTTTTCTATCGTTGTCGATTGGGGTTTCAGGTTCACTATCTCCGGTTACTCCGTTTTCACTGCTATCCAGCAGGTTGGAGAAGTGTTCCCTTCATAAATTTAATATGCTCTGGGCATCGGTTTCTAGATCACCTCTTTGTGTCGTACAGGAGTCTGCTCAGGACTTGAAACCTTCTGTAAGTCGTCGTATCTTCTCATAGAATTTTCGAGCATTACCGTTGTCGGCCAGCTTTTCAAGCTCTTCATACTCACGTATCTCGGCCTCTCTCCTTTTTTGTCTGCAGTTGCGTCTTGCTTCCCTCTTCAGTTCTCGGTATCTATCCCATCCTGCACGTGTTGTGGTCGATCGCAAAGTTGCGAGGTAGGCAGTCTGTTTTCTCTCCAGTGCGACACGGCTGTCCTCATCGTACATGCTGTTTTTGCGACCCTTACGAAATCCAATTGTTTCGTTTACAGCTTTACGTAAGGAGCTTGAAATGCCGTCCCACAGTTCCCGTATACCGAGTTGCTGATGAGTGCTCTCAGAGAGCAGGAGTGCAAGTCGAGTAGAAAATCGTCGGGCAGTCTGTTGTGGTTGCAGCTTTTCGACGTCAAGCTTTCCTTGTGTTTGTTGACGAGCGTTCTTCGATACACAGATGCGCATGCGTATCTTTGCTGCAACAAGATAGTGGTCCGAGTCGATGTTGGGTCCTCGGAGTGTATGCACGTCAAGAACACTGGCGACATGTCTTCCATCTATCACAACATGATCGATCTGGTGTTGTGTTTTTCGATTAGGTGACAGCCAAGTAGTTTGATGTATTTGTTTGTACTGGAATCTAGAACTACAGACAACCATATTTCGCATTAGGGGATGTTTCGTTGTTGAGGCTGAATTTTTCGGCAGTCACACCAAAGATAATTTCCTTGCCCACCCTGGCATTAAAATCGCCAAGCACGATTTTCACATCGTGTTGGGGCAGCGCTCATAAGTATGCTCTAGGCGCTCATAAAAAGCGTCTTTGGCCAAATCGTTCTTCTCTTCCGTCGGGGCGTGGGCGCAAATCAACGATATATTAGAAAATTTCGCTTTGACGCTGATTGTGGCGAGATCCGCCGAGGCGAATGCCAGTACTCAACGACGGAGTCTCTCTCCCACCACAAATCCGAAACCAAATTTGCGCTCCTTTATATGACCGCTGCGGTAGCCGAGTGGTTAGCATTGCGTCCTGCCATTCGGAAGACTCGGGTTCATATCCCGGTGCCACCAACATCCAAAAGTTATTAATTTAAATAAAAAATTAAATTAAATTTTCTAATTGCGGTCGCCCCTCGGCAGGGAATGTCCATCCCTCCGAGTGTATTTCGGACATGAAATAAAGCTCCTCGTCAAAAAACCGTCAGCCGTTCGGAGGCGGCTTAGTATAAACTGTAGGTCCCTCCATTTGTTGAAAAAACATCAAGACGCAAAACCACAAATTGGAGGAGGTGCTCGGCCGAAAATCGCTTCAGCGGTTACAAAGCGCCAATTATATATATATATTTGACCGCTGTAAATGTCACAAGAACCTACTCGCTTTCGTTCTTGTCCCGTCCATCGCACTTCTTGGACGGCGGTGATGTCAGCCTTTATTCTTACGAAGACATCTATGGTATCAGCTGTGCAGCGGCACCTTCCCAATTAAGGGACCGGACATTCCAGGGGCATGCCCTCAAATCGTGATCCATAATTCGTTTGCAGGGGTCGTCAACAGAAAGGGGGTATCTCTCCCGAGGCGTTGTTAACTTTTTCATTGGAGCTGGTTTCTACGTGGCAGGTCCCAAACCCAGCGCACAACCTCATTAACATTCATATAATTTTCAGCGGCTCTAATTGTAATCAGTAACATTATATTTATTCGAGTTTTTAAAATTATCAACTAATTAAATTAATGGTTTGCAAATGGGTTTAAATGCATGTATTACAATTATGAAGAGAAACAAAAATATAACACAGTAATTTGTGGTCAATTATGTTTAAAATTTTAAAATATAAAAAATAAGTAATGTAAATTGTAGATTGTATTACAATAACAAAGTACTCTAGGTAAACAGTAACACCAATATATATTGGTTTATTGTAGAGAATTGGCACTTGTTTCATGTGAATCGCTATTAAAATATCAGAAAAATTCCTTAGACTGTGGAAATTTGGTTTTGCTATTAAGGCTCTAGCACCTAATTTTTTTCTACCTCTTCTCCCAATATTAATATTTTCCCAATCTTTACTCTTTTATTTAAATTCTCCATAGTTTTCCCATACACCGCATTATTTAATAATTTAAAGAAATTTTCTTCAAACTTATTTGCAGCTAATATTCTACGATAATTATTTATATCAATATAGCTTTTAAACCAATCCGATTGATTAAATTGTAGAGTTCTATACATTTTCCTTAATATAAGCCCATATTTAATACATTGTTGTAAATTTTTATAATGAATAATATATTTTATTTTGGGTCCCAAATCACCCAAAACATGGTAAGTTATTATGAACAAGGGCGTCGCCAGGGTAGGGCAACTGCCCCCCCGTGGACCGAAAACGAATGTTTAAGAAATTTCGTAATTTGCTGCATATTCACGAAACGAATCGTTGGTTATGCACACTATTACTATGTAAGGACGGAAGAAGGTGGGTCCTTATGAAATTTACTACAGCGGCCAAATAAAGGAGCGCAAATTTGGTGTCGGATTCGTGGTGGGAGAGAGACTCCGTCGCCGAGTACTGGCATTCACTCCGGTGGATAAACGTCTAGCCAGAATTCGCATCAAGACATAATTTTTCAACACCACCCTAATTTGCGCCCACGCACCGACGGAAGAGAAGGATGACTTGACCAAATATGCCTTTTACGAGCGCCTCGAACACACTTATGAGCGCTGCCCCTGCCACGACGTCAAAATTGTGCTTGGCGACTTCAACGCTAGGATGGGAAAAGAAGGTATCTTTGGTACGACTGTCGAAAAATTCAGTCTTCATGACGAAACATCTCCAAATGGGCTGAGGCTGATCGACTTCGCCTGGGCCCGAAACATGGTTGTCTGTAGCACTAGATTCCAGCACAAAAAAATTCACCAAGCTACTTGGCTTCCAACCAGATTGATCATGTTGTGATAGACGGAAGACATGTATCCAGTGGTTTAGATGTGCGTACGTTCCGAGGTCCTAACATTGACTCGGATCACTATTTTGTCGCAGCGAAGATACGCACGCGCCTCAGTGTATCGAAGAACGCCCATCAACAAGAAAAAAAAGAAAGAGGCCGAGATGCGTGAGTATGAGGTTCTTGAGAAGCTGTCCGACAAGGGTAACGCTCGAAAATTCTATGAAAAGGTACGGCAACTTACAGAAGGTTTCAAGACCGGAGCAAACTCTTGTAGGACCCAGGGAGGTGAGCTGGGAGCACTTCTCCAGACTGCTGAATGGCAGTGAACAGGAAACACGCGGAGATGATGAACCCGAAACTCCAATTGATGACGACGGAAAAGTTGTTCCGTTACCCGACTATGAAGAAGTGCGAATAGCAATCGTCCGCTTAAAAAACAACAAAACGGCAGGGGCCGATGGATGACCGGCCGAGCTATTCAAATACGGCGGCGAAGAACTGAACAGATGCATGCATCAGCTTCTTTGCAAAATATGGTCGGATGAAAGCATGCCCGACGATTGGAATTTAAGTGTGCTCTGCCCGATCCACAAAAAAGGCGATCCCACAGGAGCTGCCTTTATGCCGCTATGTCTGAATTTGGAATCCCCACAAAACTTATACGGGTTAGTAAACTGACGTTAAGCAACACTAAAAGCTCCATCAGGATCGGGAAGGATCTCTCCGAGCCGTTCGATACCAAACGAGGTTTCAGACAGGGTGATTCCTTATCGTGTGACTTTTTTAATTTAATGCTTGAGAAAATAATACGAGCAGCAGAGCTGAATAGAGAAGGTACAATCTTCTATAAGAGCATACAGCTGCTGGCGTACGCTGATGATATCGACATTATTGGCTTCAACAACCGCGCCGTGAGTTCTGCTTTCTCCAGACTTGATAAAGAAGCGAAACGAATGGGTCTGGTAGTGAATGAGGGCTAGACGAAATATCTCCTGTCATCAAACAAACAGTCATCGCATTCGCGACTCGGCTCCCACGTCACTGTTGACAGTCATAACTTCGGGGTCGTAGATAATTTCGTCTATCTAGGAACCAGCATTAATACCAACAACAATGTCAGCCTTGAAATCCCACGCAGAATCACTCTTGCCAACAGGTGCTACTTTGGGCTGAGTAGGCAATTGCAAAGTAAAGTCCTCTCTCGACGAACGAAAACCAAGCTCTACAAGTCGCTCATTATACCGGTCCTATTATATGGCGCAGAAGCGTGGACGATGTCAACATCTGATGAGTCCGCTCTCAGAGTCTTCGAGAGGAAAGTTCTGCGAACGATGAGCTGTACGAGCTGTACGATGATATTGACATAGTTCAGCGAATGAAGAGACAGCGGCTACGCTGGCTAGGCCATATCGTCCGAATGGATGAAAACACTTCAGCTTTGAAAGTATTTGATGCAGTACCCGCCGGTGGAAGTAGAGGAAAAGGAAGACCTCCACTCCGTTGGAAAGATCAAGTGGAGAGTGATCTGGGTGCACTTGGCATTTCCAACTGGCGCCAAACAGCGAAAAGAAGAGTTGAGTGGCGCGCTATAATTGACTCGTCTATAATCGCGTAAGCGGTGCCAACGCCAATAAAGAAGAAGAAGAAGAAACTGGAAAAGTACCGTTAGCAGCGCGCGTAGTTACATAATTTACTCTTTCTCATATTCTGCATAAAGGCAACGGCAGATCTGATCAGCTGTTATGCACCTGTACACCGCCTTCGTTGAAGTTTGCAATTCAAGCAAGTCGTAACGCTATTAAAGAAAAAATTGAAATATTCAAGCTTAGTTTCCTTACTAAATACTAAGGAGTGTTGTGCATATACGCCCAAAAAGTTGTGTAAATAAAGGCATTTCTGGAAACTAAAAAATTTCTTGTATAAGTATCATACAACAAAAAACAAGTAATAGCGTCGAAATAAGGCAGACCCGATTATGATAAGTAAATGGTCCATGCCGCGGGTATGAGTTGACCGCGGAAATCAATGCTTGCATTTTTGCGTTATTACTTTACTATAGCAGGATTGATTGAACGTTGTAACTTAAAAATTTTTGTGGAAATAAAAATCAATAGCAAATGCTATTGACAACTTCTTAACTAAAGCAGATCTCAATCCTGACAAATGCGTTGGGTTAGGATTTGATGGCTGATCAACAATGTCTGGAAAGGAAGGCGGTGTTCAGGCAATCTTACGAATGAAATACAAGAAGGCTTTATATTTTCATTGTTCGTTGCATAAACTAAATTTAGTCATCAACGACCTTAATGCGCTGCCGAAAATTCGGAACACCATTGGAACAACGAGAAATATTATCACATTTTTCCGCGATTCTGTTTAGAGAAGGAAGCTAATTCCCAATATATCCAAACTTTGTGAAACGACATGGAGTGAAAAATACAAAGCTATCAAATGTTTTCAAGAAATATTCAGCGATATAATGGAAGCATTGCAAAGCTTGTCTCGTGATGGCAACGGTGCGTCCCGAAATAATGCCTTCCTGCTTTATAGCGCTTCCAGAGTAACATTTATTATGTGTCTTACGATAGTTGCTAAATACTCGGTGATGCTGGAGCCGCTAATCAATGTCCTTCAATCAACGACTTTGGATGCGGTCAAGGCCTCGCAGCACACTAAACGCATAATACAACTGTTAAATAGCCATCGAGATGATCCTGATTGTATAACGGATGAAATATTAAAAGATGCAACAGTCGTTGCAGAGAAAATTGGGTTGCAGGAGGATATGACATCACTTCCTTGTATGGTTGGCAAGTAATGCCACAGAAAAAACCAACCAGCTGAGAATAGGTCAGAGTATTGGAGTATTCCATACTTGGACTCTATTATTAGCTCACTTGAAATCGGTTTCCCGATGAGAATAATGTTCCATTAAAAATAAAAATAAAAGTTTTAGTTTAAAAAAATTATTCGTTTTTTTACCCTTCACATAAAGAGTCAAAGAGGATATTGGGTTAGCCGACGACAACTTTTTCACATGTTTTAAATTATAGTTCTATTATCTGCCCCTCCTCGCTGACGGCTCGACGACGTCCCTGTTTATGAATACAGTGAATGGTTAAAGGATAATCTAAATCTTAATAAATTATATAATTAGAAAGCTGTGTCACATTGTAATCACTTAAATATTTATTGTTAGAAATTGAATGACGTTTACAACATTAACAATATCTCCCCTACAAAATAAAATTAAGCATGTTTTCATCAGACAAAAACTTTAATTCTATTCTAGTTATTTTAAGCATTACATAATATTGACATGGGTCTAATCGATAAATTCCTTTACATAATTTTCTAAAATTTGCAAATATATCATTGAGGAGTAGCACTTTTAAATATAGTTATAATACTAAATTGAAACAATTAAATGTTGTCCAAACATTTTGACCATGCTTATAATCATTGATACTACATGGCTCATTTGATAATTTATTAAAGAAAGCGAAGGAACAGGTATTCGTGTTTTCGTTGAGACGTTCTTCTGAATCTATGTAGCCATATGGGAAATTACCTTTACTTTCTAGATCATTATTATTTAAATTCTTAGCTAAACTGTCTAAACTAAAAGGCATGAATCGAAATGAATCTGAAAACCGAAGTTTAATGATATCTTCTTCATTAACATATATTTTCTTTGATATCGAAGTAAACAATTCTTTGTTTAAGGGAATAATATTTATATCCCCCTTAACAGACGACAGCTCTTTAATAAATATGGTAGATGACAAACATATTTCGATAAATTATGAAAAAATATTGGAATAAAGTTTGCTATCTGATATTCCAAATAACATTTTTTATGTGATTGACCTCTATATTCACCAGTTAAATGCCAATGGTCTACTATCATTTAATAAATCATTTAATAAAAGTTCCATTCCCCAAATATGACAAACCAAATCTTCTTTTTGACGACTAAGTTGCAGCGGAAATTATAGTTCCGCAAACCGCAAGTTTTGCAATACTATTACCTCACTTTATAATTTTTAATTTCGTACCATGCAGATAGTGCATTAAAAAGGAGAAAATGTCTTTCCCGAAATATATAGAAGAGTTTTTAAGAAAATATAACGATTTAATTGATAATGAACATAAAATATTTTTTTATTCTATAATAAATGAATTGCGATCATGTTTATCTGAGCCATTCATATTAGGCCAAGTAAAAGGTTCGTTCGGTTTTTTTATTGATAATTCAAAATATTATATATTCACCCAATGGATTAATTTTCCGTTATAATATCTGCTATTTAGCATTTTATTAGTACAAATATACCTCGGTACAATTTCCTTATTTTTATAAAGATTCCAAATACAGTGGGCCCTCGGTTAACGAACGTCCCTCATAACGAACATTTCGTATAACGAATACTTTTTTTATGAAAAAGGTTTCGCTTAACGAACGAAGTTTCGCATAACGACCAAAAGAAAGGTAAAACCTTAATTGTATGTTAAATTTCTTTCAGTTTATAGCAACGAAACAGGGAAAGTACCGAATATAGATTATTATGTTGTCTGTGTTCATCTTTTGTTTCAAGTGTGTTTATGCCCAATAAACACATCCCTGCATTGTCCTCAAAGCGAATAAGAGGACAATGCAAAAATACAAAACAGCGTCAACATATGTATAATGTTTTCAGTTTTTGAAAACAAACGAAAACAAAAGCAGTGCAAGTAGTGAAGTTAAGTGAAATCAACTATACCCGCACAACAACAACAACCACATCGTTGGAAACATAACATAAACCCACAGGTCATATAAGTTAGCACCAGTTAAGCTACAACTACCATGCGAAGTCAGCAATAAGTTAACACAGGGAATCAACAAGAATTGGGATTTGACCAGTTGCCGAATCAGCGAAACCAAATGATATTGGGAACAACATCCGGCATGCGCCGATCAAATACTGCACCGACCCAGACGTCGACTCAGCAGAACCAAACAAACATCCGGCATGCGCCGACTGAACACCAATCGCTATTACTGCTGACACAGGTAGAATTTAGTTATATTAGCAAGTAAATTAGTAATTACATTTGTTAGTTGTAATTGTGAGTTCAACCAATAAAGGTCTATCGACCACTAAAAAGGAAAAATTATATTTTTTTCCCCGTCCCAACTTTTCGGACGGTAATTGGCGCCCGAGTCAAATAAGCTTGGCAGCGCTCGCGAAGTCATTATTATGTGAAATAGTGCCACTCGAAAAACTAAAAGTGCCACCAAAGAAGACTAAAAAGTGCCATAAAAAAGAAGTACTCAAGAAAGAGACTTCGAAATAAGTGCCCAAAAGTTCTTCAAAAGGTGCGACACAAAACACTGATTAAAGTGCCACAAAAATAAACCAACATAAAAGAGACGTGAAAAGGAACTGGAACTTCCTTGACGTCCCAACGGCATCACGACACCAGCCAACCCGGAACAACAATCAAAAATAGCAAGGAGTAAGACAGTGCCTCTTAGTACCGGAAGGAAAACGGAATCTGCACACTTACCGGCATACCAATGCAGCTAAAATTAATGTAAATATAAGTAATTTAGAAATTCGTGTAGTTTAAGCTCCAATACTGAAAATATCCTTTAACAGAAATCATATAAATAATACGATTCTTTTTTTAATAAATAAACCAATAAAACTATAAATAGAAATTAAATAAATAATAAAAATGGCTAACCCAAATCATCTTATTAGGCCACCACTGCTAACCGCGCAGCCAGCAGCTCCTGCAGCTGCAGAACTTCCAAATTCGACTAATCAAATTTCCCCACAGTTAGCTACTCTTTTTAGGTCAATGATAAATCAGACCATTGAAGCTACCGCTCCCACCTTTGTGCAAAACGCACTTAGAAATAATACCCCTCCCATTATATCTGACCAGATTATAGAAGAACAATATAGAAACAACATGGCAGACATGGATAAGGTTCCAGATGTCGTACGATCTTTAAGAGAATTCTCAGGGAATGCCTTGGAATTCAGCTCATGGAGGAAAAGTGTTGAGCGAATTTTAAAAATATACGAACCCTCAAAGGGCACCCCTAAGTACTTCGGAATTTTAATTGTCATTAGGAACAAAATAGTGGGAAAGGCAGACATAGCTTTAGAGTCATGTAACCCCCCTAGATTGGACAGCCATCTCTCGATGTCTGACCACCCATTACGCAGATAAACGTGACATAGGCACGCTGGAATACCAGATGACTTGTCTCATACAGGGAAGAATGACGATAAACGAATTTTACCAGAAGGTTTATAGCCACTTATCCCTCATTCTTAACAAAATAGGATGTGTGTATGGAAATTGGCGAAGAAGCAGTCCACCTATTAACAGACAATTACCGTGCTTAAGCCCTTGACACCTTTATTAGAGGACTTTCTGGGGATCTTCCTAGACTCCTAGGTATAAAAGAACCGAAGAGCCTTCCAGAAGCCCTGCACCTGTGCCTTAAGCTGGTGAATCAAATGTTTAGAGCACACCATGCCAACAACCAGGTGCTAAACGCATCATCAAACCCACGACATCAAAGCTTCAACTCATTCATCCCTAGGCAACAACTCCCCATGCCAAGATACGCGCAACCTGTAAACTTACAATCTCCCCAATCAAAGTTCTATTCCGAACTGGCCCATATACCTCACCCTCAGCAAATCTATCGACAACCAAATTTTAATCCACATACCTCTCAACAATACTCAAACCAACCAAATCCATATAACAGATACCAACTACAATACCCCTATAACCAACCACAAAATCCATATAACCAACAACAAAACCGTCCCCCTCCAAGGCCACCTAAGCCACCTCAACCTATGGACGTAGATCAAAGTATCAGGACAAGAGCAATAAATTATACAAACCGTCCTAAACCACAAGAACCAGGTAAACGCCCACCAAGCACATCCATGATAAACCACCCCCCACATAAAATTCAAAGGAACTTTCATATAAACTCTGACGAAGTAACAGACGACCAGTATTACGAAGACCAATATTACGACCAATACAACAGCAACCAAGACACAAATTACAATATCGAAGAGACGCACGACTTGACAGACATACATTTTTTAGACTGAATAGCTCTTCGTTGCCCTACTTCAGATGCAAAACGAAGAGCGGCGATATACTAAATATCCTAGTAGATACAGGGTCAAACAAAAATTATATTCAATCCAGTTTAATAGAAAAAGCTATAGAAAACGAAACTCCATTTTTCGCCAATTCAGTTGGAGGAAAAATAAAAATTACCCACCATAAATTCTTAAATCTTTTTAATTTAGAAAATTACAAATTAAAATTTTTCCTATTACCAACACTCAAAACATTTCATGCTATTTTAGGCAACGATAGCCTAAAAGAACTTTCAGCAGTCATACACACTAAAGGAAATGTTATGGTCATAGCCAATTCAAAAAAAGTCCATTTAAAGCAATACAATGTACAAGACGTCAATGCAATAAATATTAGAGATGAACATATGACAATAGAAATAAAAAATAAAATAGGACAGTTAATAGAAAAACACCGAGACATATTTGCAGAACCAAGTCAATAAGTTACTTGAAGATGGAATTATTCGTGAATCAAGGTCACCTTACAATTCACCGATCTGGGTCGTACCTAAGAAGGACGACGCTTCAGGAGAAAAAAAATTTAGAATGGTAATAGACTATAGGAAATTAAATACAGTTACAATTGCAGATAGATACCCAATTCCAGAGATAAACGAAGTACTTGCTCAATTAGAAAAGAATCGAACTTTTTCAGTAATTCACTTGAAAAGTGGATTTCACCAAATTCCTCTTAAGGAATCTGATATAGAAAAAACAGCGTTTTCAGTGAACAATGGAAAATACGAGTTCAAAAGACTTCCTTTTGGCTTGAAGAATGCTCCAGCTATTTTTCAAAGAACGTTGGACGATATTCTCAGGAAACACATTGGTAGAATATGCTATGTATATGTTGGGAACTCCTGCCTGTAAAATTATTCATATTCATGTCATTTAAGTTTAGCATAATGAGAATGAACATTTGTTTTATATACATGCTCTCATTTGTAGCATACTCATTTTTGTTCTCATTATTCTCATACTTATGTATCGATGTATGTTCGAAATGCCTATGTACCGCAACTGTTTTTCTTAGTCGCGAATTATACATACATGCGAGTATGTTGCGTACAAGCGGTAACGGTCAACGCAGTATAGCATTTCCCCTCTTAGTTTACTGTTTGTACACATATATATTTGTCAAATTAACGGAAATATTATTTGCAGAGAAGTTATGTACTCTTTGAAACCATATACCGCAGTATGTAGATCGCTTATTCCGTTTTTCGTATTTGCGCAGCTGTTGTGAGCGCAGAAGCCTTTAACAAAATTCAGTCGTCGACCAAATGGAATGAGTGAAGGACATAGTGCGGTAAGTAACTATTTCTTAGTATATTTCTATTTTATTAACTTTGTATACTTTTTGTTTAGAAATAAACCAAGTGATTTGTTCAATCTAGTTCAAATTTCATTTTCGTTAAATTCGCAAGCGGGTCGACGATTACATTTTTATTTCGCATCGTGCCAAATTGGATTAACAATTATTCTGCGATATGACTACGCGTTTACCACCCGCTCCAATAGCCGAGCAACACAAAGCATCGTTTGATATTGACGCTGCAGCGGACGCTACCGATTCGCCAACTACTCGCCATCCGGAGAAAATTAATACTCGTTCTTCATCTGCCGCCCGCCAGGAAGCAATGTTTCAGGCAATGCAGAAACGCATCGCCTCGCTTGAAAACAGCCTGAAAGTTGCCCAACAGAAGATAAAGGAACACGAGTCGTCAAATGCCACGCATGCCACAGAAGCTCAAAACAATGCCAGAGATCCCAGCGTCCAATCTGCCGGAGAAGTTGCCTTGCCATCGTCAAGTTTACCAACGCCATAACATTTTCAGCCACAATTGCCGACGCCCCTGAGCGTCACCACTAATGTAAGTACAGTACAGTTACCGCTGCCACCTCAGACCGCGACAAGCTATCCACCGTATAGCAACAACCGCTACTCATCACCGCTATGTACATCAGTTGCAAATGGTTCGTCTGCCGCAACAACAACAAGTAATATGTATACAAGCTCGTTTGTGCCAATACACGAGCCGTATTTTAATAACTTTTCGTCGACGTTGCCCAATGCCGCCAACACGAGTTCCATACATTTGCAACCTCAAAGCCAACCAAGGAAATTGCAGGACCTACCAGAGTTCAGCGGCAAGGCGGAGGATTGGCCAATATTTTTTACTGCATATACTGAATCAACTGCAGTTTATGGGTACAGCTGTTTGGAAAACAACATACGATTGCAGAAAAGTTTGAAAGGCGAGGCACGAGAAGCAATTAAGTCGCTACTAATGCACTCGAACAACGTGGGAAACATAATTGACCAACTGAAGCATCGATTTGGGCGCCCGGATCAACTTATTTATAGCCAGCTTGCCCAGGTACGAGAGATTGCCCCAATATCGGACAGCTCCATAGTGAAATTGATACCATTTGCTACAAAGGTGAGCAATATTTGTGCGTTTTTACATTTTGCGCATGGTGGAGAGCAGCATATAGGGAATCCAACGCTTCTGAACGAGCTCGTGGGGAAGTTACTTACGAGCAAGCGTATAGAATGGGCACTCTTTGCGGCATCAATACAACCATACGCAAATATGAACCACTTTAACGAGTGGCTAACTAAACTAGCCAATGTAATATGTACAGTGTACGATGGGGAGGCAACACGAAACCCAAAACGCCGGGTTTTGCTGCACGCTGCCGAACCACAACGCCGGTCAGTTTGCCCCATATGTCAAGGTCAACACAAGCCAGCCGATTGTGAGCAGTTCAGCCAGTTAACTTTTTCAAAAAGTTGGGAGGAAACAAAGCGATGTCACCTCTGTTTTGCTTGCCTTAATATCGGACATGGTTCGCGCAATTGCCGATATCGAAAGGTGTGTGGTATCAATGGATGTAAAAGGTCGCACCACAAATTGTTACACGAAGTTGACAGTACTGCCGACGAATCACCGAACCAGCCACTACCTCATCCAGATCGTTCCAGACGTGTTTCCAAAATTGATCCAAGTAAAGTTTTTAAGACACAGACGCAGCCAGCGTCGCATAGTCAACAGAAAGGCGATATAGACGCAGCGGTCCTTAGTTGTAGCAATGATGTCGCCGCAAACAAACTGCTATTTCGAATTCTGCCGGTCGTCCTCTATGGGAATAAGAAGTCAGTCGAAACGTATGCCCTCTTGGATGAAGGTTCCCAAATTACAATGGTTGACAATACTCTCGTTAAAGAACTGGGATTACATGGCCGTAGCGAGCATTTGAACTTAGAATGGTTCGGAGGGCGTGCCACTCAAGAGCCAGCCGTCGTAGTCGATGTTTTCGTAAGTGGATCCGATGCTCAAAGAAGGCATAAGCTGCGGAATGTGTATGGTGTGACAAACTTACAGCTGCCTTCTCAGAGTTTGAGCAAAAATGATTTAAGCCATCTCGATAAATACATAGACAAGCTTCCGATCCAGCCGTATACGCATATCAGGCCAAAGCTCTTAATTGGACTTGACCATTGTCACCTTGGTTTGCCATCAGCTACAATGAAGCTGAACAAGTGTGGCCCCTTCGTCGCGAACACCGAGCTAGGATGGGTGGTATTTGGCCCATCAGCCAACATGTGCTCGGCAGTGCCATCATGTCTCTTCATTAACAGCTACACTGACCAGTCGCTACATAACGCGGTGGCCGATTACTTTAGTACAGAGAGCTTTGGTATTAGGGCTGCGCCCCCCATCGAGAGCAAAGCTGATGTTCGTGCGCGCGAAATTCTGAAGTCTACCACGAGCCAAGTGGGCGGAAGATACCAGACAGGCCTGCTCTGGAAACACGCAGACGTCGAACTAGCCGCCAGTTATTCCATGGCGCTGAAAAGACTAACGAGTATTGAGACGAAAATGAGACGCGACGAAAACTTCGCTGCAAAGTATAGGTGCATCATAAACTCGTATGTGGAGAAAAACTATGCACAAAGTTTATACACCGAAGAAGCCGCAGTAACCAGCACGAGGACATGGTATCTACCACATTTCGCCGTGAGTAATCCCAATAAGCCGGGCAAGTTACGAATGGTATTTGATGCAGCTGCCGAAGTTGATGGTGTGTCCCTTAATTCGCAGCTTCTAAAGGGTCCGCAGCAATATAGGCCTTTACCTGCTATATTGTTCAACTTTCGATGGGATGAGCCATTGCCGAACATAGTAAACGCTGCATGGGAGAAGTGGCGTGAACAGTTTCCGGCTGTTGCCGGCTATGTCATTCCTCGATTCTACTTCCGCAACGGTCTACCCAAAATCCTGCAACTCCATATTTTCGTAGATGCCAGTGAAGATGCGTTTGCCGCGGTTGCATATTGGAGGTCATCTAACGCTATTGGCAAGGTGGAAGTCGCATTTATCTGTGCGAAGACCAAATGTGCACCGATGAAAACCCTTACCATACCGAGGCTGGAGCTACAAGCGGCAGTTCCGGGCACACGACTGATGAACTGCGTACGTGAGGAGCACTTGTTGCCTATCGAAGATTGTATCCTCTGGAGCGATTCCCAAACAGTAATCCAATGGATCCGGAGTGAACACCGGCGCTATAAGCCTTTCGTGCAGCACAGAATCGCCGAAATACTATCTGTCACAACCGTTAAAAATTGGCAATGGTTGCCCACTACGGAGAACGTCGCGGATGAAGCCACCAGAGCGAATAATCATATCGATTTTAGTTCATCTGCACGTTGGTCCAGCGGTCCGCCATTTTTACTTCAAGACGAGAACCTTTGGCCATTAGAAACCTCGTTGTGCAATCCTCAGAAGGAAGCGGATAAAGAACTAAGCCATAAATACGCTCTTACTATCCTAACTTGTAAGTTTTTAGACTTTAATCGATTCTCTTCCTTCAACAAATTAGTGAGAACCGTAGCATGGGTACAGATGTTCATCAATGTTTGCCGCCGCCGTAATCAATCAGACCTGTGCTATGGCTTGACAGCAAAGGAAATCGAAATGGCAAAGCTTCGATTGTGCCGCTTGGTTCAACATGATGAATTCTTTGCAGAGCTTCAGCAGATCGAAGACGGTAAAGTCTTAGCACGTTCCAGTCCACTAATTAAGCTCTCGCCATATAAGGACGAAGATGGAGTACTTCGCATACGAGGACGCATAGATGCCGCCACGTGGCTTCCAATGAGTGTGAGGCGTCCAATAATATTGCCACCAAGTCATGCCTTTACAAAACTTGTCGTGGCACACTACCACGACAACATGCATCATCAAAATGTAGAGGCTACGATTTGCGAAATCCGACGAAGTTTTGGGGACCACGTTTGAGAAACCTTCTACGCAGTATAACTGCCAGCTGTGCCGTGTGTCGCTTAAAAAAGGTCAGAGCCGTGTCACCACTAATGGGTCCGCTTCCAGCGGATAGGCTTACGCCCTATGTAAGGCCGTTTAGCTATACTGGCTTAGATTACTTCGGTCCAGTAAATGTCACCGTACGACGCAGCACCGAAAAGAGATGAGTTTTTTTTTTTTTTTTTAAACATTAATATTTATTTATTGGATCTACTTCGACTTCGGAAGCCTAACAATAAGTAATAAAATCTTAAACTAAACTAAAACGTAAAGCCCATTAGTAGGAATGGGCTGCTGGCTTGACGTTGCTCTTTAGAAGGCTGCTTTGTCTCTTCTCCGCAGGCGGGTTTGACTTGTTGCATGGGCCAAGGTGTTAGCCAAAGGGTTCGGATGGTTACGCAGTTTTATTAAGTATTTTTTTGCTGCGATTTCAATTTCTTCCTTGATAGTAGGTATATTTAGATCTCTTTGAATATTTTCATTACGCACGTACCATGGTGCGCCCGTTATTACTCTTAGCGTTTTCGATTGGAATCTTTGAATTATATCTATATTCGTCGCGCAAGCTGTGCCCCATAACTGGATCCCATCCATCCATATCGGTTTTATTATTGCATTATATAAGAGGACTTTGTTGCTAAGGCTTAGTCCAGACTTCTTGTTTAAAAGCCAATGTAAACTAGCAGATTTGAGTTTAAGCTGCAGCTTTTTAGCTGCAATGTGTCGTCTCCAGGTTAAGCGCCTGTCTAAGTGGATTCCGAGATATGTAATTTCGTCAGCTTGCGGTATTGATACATTGTTGAGCTTAACAGTAGGACACGTTTTTGGCCTTAATGTAAAAGTTATGTGTTTGCACTTGTTTTCATTAACTTTTATGCGCCATTTCGCCAGCCATTCTTCAATTTGTTTAAGATGTTGCTGTAACACTTTTGTGGCTGTAATGGGGCATTTATGTCGACTTAGTATAGCAGTATCATCCGCAAATGTTGACGTAATTACTTCGTCACTTGTAGGGATATCTGCGGTAAACAGAATGTACAATACTGGCCCAAGAACACTGCCCTGCGGAACACCTGCCGTAATCGGATACTCTTCTGTTATGTAATCATTTACTTTTACTGTGAAACGCCTATTGATTAAGTAGGATTCAAGGATATTGTGGAACGTGTTAGGATTCAAGGATATTGTGGAACGTGTTAGGAAAAAAAAGAGATGAGTGGCGTTATTTACGTGCTTGACCGTGCGGGCTGTGCACTTGGAGCTGGCCCATAATTTAAGTACGGACTCTTGCATAGTCGCCATACGTAACTTTATAAATCGGCGTGGTGTACCTGTTCGGCTAAGGTCTGATAATGGGAAAAATTTCGTTGGCGCCGACATGGAAGCGAAACGGTTCAGCGAGGTATTTGATTGTAATCGTTTGCAATCCGAACTGTCACAGAAGGGCATAGAATGGGTTTTTAATTCGCCTTTCAACCCTGCGGAAGGCGGCGCTTGGGAGCGATTAGTGCAATGCATCAAGAGAGTCCTACGGCACACTTTAAAGGAGGCGCAGCCGCGCGAGCATACGCTCAATTGCTTCCTCATCGAAGCCGAAAATGTTGTAAATTCTCGACCGTTGACGCACTTACCAATCGAACCCAACCAGGAGCAGCCTCTGACACCCAGTGATTTCCTATTAGGCGAAGCCAATACAGCGCAAACTCCAGTTATGAATGATGCCGTGGAGAAGACGTGCCGTTTACGACAACAATGGTGCATTGCTCGACAACTCAGGGATCATTTCTGGAAGCGATGGATAGCGGAGTATCTTCCCACTTTGACACGCCGGGTGAAATGGTGCCAGAAAACAACACCCATAAAAATTGGTGATCTTGTTTTCATATGCGACCCCTCCACACCGCGTCGAGAGTGGCGCAGGGGAAGAGTAGAGGCAACATATCCTGGAGCTGATGGCGAAATCAGGAAAGTTGACGTATACACCAGCAGTGGACTAAAACGACGATCCGTATCCAAATTGGCCATACTGGATGTTGAAAGTGGTGAATCGGGCTGATTCACGGGGGTGGGAATGTTGGGAACTCCTGCCTGTAAAATTATTCATATTCATGTCATTTAAGTTTAGCATAATAAGAATGAACATTTGTTTTATATACATGCTCTCATTTGTAGCATACTCATTTTTGTTCTCATTATTCTCATACTTATGTATCGATGTATGTTCGAAATGCCTATGTACCGCAACTGTTTTTCTTAGTCGCGAATTATACATACATGCGAGTATGTTGCGTACAAGCGGTAACGGTCAACGCAGTATAGCATTTCCCCTCTTAGTTTACTGTTTGTACACATATATATTTGTCAAATTAACGGAAATATTATTTGCAGAGAAGTTATGTACTCTTTGAAACCATATACCGCAGTGTGTAGATCGCTTATTCCGTTTTTCGTATTTGCGCAGCTGTTGTGAGCGCAGAAGCCTTTAACAAAATTCAGTCGTCGACCGAATGGAATGAGTGAAGGACATACTGCGGTAAGTAACTATTTCTTAGTATATTTCTATTTTATTAACTTTGTATACTTTTTGTTTAGAAATAAACCAAGTGATTTGTTCAATCTAATTCAAATTTCATTTGCGTTAAATTCGCAAGCGGGTCGACGATTACAGTATATATAGATGACATAATTATTTTTAGTAAGGACGAAGAAACACACTCTGAACACATAAATCAAATTTTCGAAACTCTTAATAAAGCAAACATGAAAGTCCAGATGGATAAATGCGAGTTTTCAAAAAGCAAGTTGAATTCTAAGGATTTATAGTATCTTCTGATGGAATTTCAACAAACCCATCAAAAGTACAATCTATACTAAATTTTCCCTACCCAAAAACCATTAGAGATTTAAGATCATTTTTAGGATTATCAGGATACTATAGAAGATTTATAAAAGGATATGCCAAATTAGCAAAACCATTAACAACCTTACTTCGCGGTGAAGAAGGAAGAGTGACAAAAAATCAATCGAAGAAGATACAAATAAATTTAAGTGATGAAGCAAAATTAGCATTCAATAAGATTAAATCTTCCTTAACCTCAAAGGACGTAATTTTACAATACCCTGAATATAATAAAGAATTCGACTTAACTACAGACGGCTCACAATACGCAATAGGCGCAGTTTTAGAACAGAATGGAAAGCCTATCACCTTCACATCAAGAACACTTACTAAAGCAGAAGAAAATTATGCAGTAAACGAAAAAGAAATGCTTGCAATAATTTGGGCACTAAATTCTTTCAGAAATTATTTATACGGCACAGCCAAAGTAACTATCCATACCGATCATCAACCACTTACATATGCATTAAGTAATAAAAATAATAATTCAAAATTAAAGCTATGGAAATCAATCTTAGAAGAGTACAATTACGAATTAAAATATAAACCAGGTAAAGCTAACATAGTCGCAGACACGCTATCCAGACCATTTGAACTAAACACGTTGTCAGTAGCAACACATTCTGATGAGAGCTCATCTCATAACCAAGTTCCAGCAGTCGAAGGACCAATTAATGCATGTAAAAATCAACTATGGATATTTATAGGAGAAGGAGACAGCTAGCAATTCAAAATACCATTCCCTACTTATCATAGACACATAATTATTAAACTTAATTTTTCAAGCGAAAATCTAATAAACGGTATATACACTTCAGAGGAAATAATGGGAAAAATTCAAGAAATTTACCCACATTATTTTTCTAATTATAAAATTCGTTATACGCAAAATAAAATAGAAGATTTAACAAGCGAAGACGCTCAAAATGAAGAAATAGTTAAGGAACATAAGCGAGCACATAGGAATAGAGATGAAAATAAGAAACAAATAATACAAAGATATTATTTTCCTAAAATGAAAATGAAAATAGAAAATATAATTAAACAATGCAAAACGTGTAAAGAACACAAATATGATCGCCACCCTAATAAACCCCAACTAAACCCTAGAAACCCCAATTCCTCAATACCCAGGAGAAATACATATAGATATTTATAACACAGAGAAAAATTTAGTTTTAACAGCAGTCGATAAGTTTTCAAAATATGCACAAGTTAGAATAACAGAACTTTAGAGGATATCAGAGGTAGAGGCTCTCTCAGAGGCTCAAATTCTTTTTGCTTTTGGAGTACCAAAAACAATAGTAATATATAATGAAAAATCCCAAAATTCAGCATCGATTCAAATTCGAAAGATTTCATTCCACCTTATCCGAAATCATGCGTTGTTTAAAAACAGAAAGAACTCACCGTTCATTTCAGGAATTATTGGACCAAAGCACCTACGAATATAACTACACTATTCACTCAGCAACAGGGAAAAGACCTATAGAAACTTTTTTTGGGAGACGACTATACGTAAACCCAGAGCAATTTGAAAATTCAAGAAGAGAACATATAGAAATCTTAAGGAAAAGACAAGCAAAAGATTTAGAAACACATAACAAAACACGAACACCAATAAAAACATACGCACCAGGAGATGTTATTTACGTTAGAATAAACAAAAGATTAGGATCTAAGCTCACAGCTAGATATAAGAAAGAAATCGTTAGAGAAGCATAGTCTAGCATAGTAATAACGGAAAACGAAAGAATAGTACATAAGAGTAATATTAAAAAATGTTTTTTTTCATTTTATCCAATTCTTACAGATTTCTCGTACATTTAGTGTACGCAGACTTCAAAATAATAGATTACACGAACTCACAACTGGCGACATTCGACACAGGACTGACAAAAATTCAAACTGGAACTTACAGAATAATACATAAGATAGACCTAGATACATGCCAAGAAACGTTGAACGAAATAAGCTATACCATAAAGGCCAAAATAACTCCAGAAAATCCCCTTATACCCATCCTCATCAACGAATTAAATATTACGCAAACACACCTAAATAGACTCAAACCTAAAAGATTTAGGAAGTCACTAGACGAAATAGGAAAAGTATGGAAATGGATCGCAGGAAATCCTGACCATGACGATCTAATTATCCTGCAGAGCCAAATAAATAATATAATAGAAAATAATAATAACCAAGTAACGATAAACAAATTAATTTTTGATAGGATAAATAACATAACAGCAGTTTCAAATAAAATTTTGAAAACTGTTCAAACCGATGAAGACATCCAAAATAATTGTGCGATAGAATTAAAATATAAACTTAATCGTAAATTCATACATTTTGTCAAATTTAGAATTAGAGTTAATTAGATCGGTAGTTATTAATAACAACCTTACATTAAATAATGTTGAGGAATCCTTAGAATTAGCGAACATAAAAATAGTCTCAAATAGCTCAATGTTATTCTATATTGTGGGTATACCACTAACAAATGAAGAAGTTTGTAATTCAGTTTTAATTAAGCCAATCAAAAAGAATAAATATGTTAATAAAATCCCATATGAGGACATTATTAGTTGCAAAGAAAATAAAATATTTGCTGTTAAATTGAAATGTAAGGAAAATAATAACATAAGAATTTGTAATAATAAGAATATTATAGACATTAGCAACACTACCTGTGCCCCACAATTACTTAAAAGAAAACCAGCAGAATGCACGCTAATAAATAATTCGGTGGAAATCATCTCACCAGTCATAATTTTGTTAAACCAATACAAGGGAACAATTGAAATCGACAGCCAGAATATCACTCTTGACGGGTCATACGCAGTTCAATACCACAATTCTACAGTCTTCATAGATAACCAAAAATACTCCTTCAACGAGATTCTAACCAGTAAACCCTTACCAGCGATATTGCAATCAAATATCCCCTCAAATAAGGAAGAAGAAATACTGAGTTTAGAGATGATGAAAGAACTCCATGTCAACAATACAAAGCAGTTAAACTTATTACGGACAACCCACGCTGAAGCCATAATAACAAATTTTTCCCTAACAACCAGCGAAACCAAATAATATTGGGAACAACATCCGGCATGCGCCGATCAAATACTGCACCGACCCAGACGTCGGCTCAGCAGAACCAAACAAACATCCGGCATGCGCCGACTGAACACCAATCGCTATTACTGCTGACACAGGTAGAATTTAGTTATATTAGCAAGTAAATTAGTAATTACATTTGTTAGTTGTAATTGTGAGTTCAACCAATAAAGGTCTATCGACCACTAAAAAGGAAAAATTATATTTTTTTCCCCGTCCCAACTTTTCGGACGGTAATTTATATAAATATTGTACATACTAACCCTACACATCTAGTATAATATTGTTACACAAAACAATTAAATTGAATTATAAAACACATGCACATATACATATTCATATTTATAAATAAACATATTTATAACGTGTAAACTCTAAAAACCCTTTTTTCTTTTTATTTGACAAGCCGGCGATACTTGTCTATACAACTCGACATTTTGGTCCTTCGAGCCGGATTTTTAAGTGTCCTTTAAAACGTGCTAAAGGCTCATCTACCCAACCAACTCAATAAATTAAATTTACCAACCCAAACCACAGAAATTTTTCATCAGAGTTGGACTTGTTTGCAGCCGTTCTT
Source organism: Ceratitis rosa (assembly GCA_037013455.1). Lineage (NCBI taxonomy): Eukaryota > Metazoa > Arthropoda > Insecta > Diptera > Tephritidae > Ceratitis > Ceratitis rosa. The sequence continues at coordinate 320,987 of JAWMAG010000016.1, read as the reverse complement.
TGTGTACCAACAAATACCCTAATATATAACTACCATAAAACGACCCGTAATTTAATATTATTTGGTGGAAAAAATTGTAAGTACAACGACCCGTATTATTTATATTGGTGCAAATCAGAATATTAAGCAATAAATAAATTTACAAAATTCTTTACTTTGTTTTAAAAGCAAATTACTTCAAACTCTGCGTTTATCATATTCTGCTTTGCATTTTGCATATATACGTACATATAGCATCATATACATCCATTGTACATACAATATTTGCCGGGAGCCCAAATACTTCAAATAAATTACTTTTCTCACGGCAAATATATATATGTACATACGCTTATACATATATATATATATCGCATTCCTAAGCCCGAAGTATATTTTGTTAGTGCACAGTCAGTTAGCACTGAAGACAAAATACCCAGTAGGAAAAATTTTGGAATACCCAGTAGGAAAAATTTCTGAAAACCCAGTAAGGAATTTTTTCGTGACCCAATTTGGAATTTCGTTAACTAATTTAACGTTAAATATTAAACAAATTTATTATTTAAATAATTAACCCTTTATACCCAAGAGGACCAAAAATACCCATAATCAAAAGATCGAATTTTTACGAAATTTATCTAGCTTTTTGCTATTTTTCACGAAGAACCCTACCCAAATTTGTCGTTTGAAGCTAATTTTAATTTAACTAAACAAGCAAATATAATGGAAGATTTTAAGTTCTGTATTCTCGATTTATTCGAATACATAGAAGAACATAATTCAATACTCCCGGAAGATGAATCAGCCTTCACTCTGGAAATCAAAAGAGTTGAACTCAATGCGATATACGATAGGGCAAGCAAATCGTATGATGCCTTGCGCAGAACCCCGCAAAACCCTGCTGATGCCATTGACTTAACGGAAGTCAAAGAAAATTTTAGAAAAGGCCATCTGTTGTATTTGAGATGCTTAGGATCTATCAATCAAAGCCTTGATTATCTCAAGACCCCATCAGCCACTATAAAGGAGCGAACTTCAGAGGCATACCCATCGATGAACGTAGGATCATTTGTTCATCTGCCCCCTATTGACACGGATATATTTTATGGAGATTTCGCAACATGGCCCTCGTTTAGAGATATGTTTACAGCTATATATATCCATAACAAGACGATCAGCAACGTGGAAAGACTCTTCCACCTAATACAAAAAACCCGAGGGGAAGCGCGGTCGATCGTAGAAAATTTCCCTTTAACAAATGACGGATTTCTAATGGCATGGAAGGATCTCGTATCGCAATACGAGAACAAAAGAGTTCAAACAAATGCCCAATTGAAGATTTTATTCAATTTACCCCAAACGACCCAAGAAAGCGGAAGTACCATCAAAAATCTCCAGAGGACGGTTAACAATTGTCTAACTAGTCTGAATAATCTTGGCTTGGACACAAGTAGTTGGGACCCTATATTAATATTCCTATGCGGAACTAAGTTACCCAAACGTCTTCTCCATCAATTCGAAGACACGTTAGAAGACAACTCGGAAATACCTTCTTGGAAAACATTTGATGCCTTTCTCACCCATAAATATAAATCATTGGAATCAGTAGGAGATCTGATTGATCCAAATCCCACTACCCATCACGACAGTAGATTCCAGAAAAGAGGAAGGGACGTGAGATTCAACACGTTTCATTCAAATGTTTTAGAAAACCCGACACCCAGCTCACTAAGCTCTAATAAAACATCTTTTCCAAGAATCACTACGTCATCGAAAACACATGTATTGGAAAGTTGCAAATTATGTAAAACCCAACATTCAATTCGAGTATGCCCCAAATTCTCAGGCATGAATGTGGAGACCCATATATCTACAATAAAAAATAATGGCTACTGTTTTAATTGCCTAGCTCTATCTCACGGTTTCAGAGACTGCAAAAGCAAATACAGAATATGCAGACAGAAATACAATACACTTCTGCATAAGGACAACATCCCTCATCCACAGTCCTCCCCGCAAGGATCAAGAGCATCAAACCCTGCTCTTGATTCAAACCAAGGCAGTACCTCCCAAACCCACCCCTCAAATCCAAACCACTCATGTCTTGTAGGAAACAGATTTTGTTAGGTACTACCGTAGTTCATATAAACCATAGAGGACAATTATATTCAGCTAGGGCACTCATAGACTCTGGGTCAGAAGCCACATTTATTTCAGAGAAACTCCAAAGCAAACATGGCATGCCTACGAAACATGCAGTTGCACAAGTAACAGGGTTGAACAACTCAGTTTCAGCAACAACCACAAAAACATGCGAATTAACCTTATGCTCACCTATGAGGAAAGAATACAAAATAACGACTCAAGCGTCTATCATAAAAACTCTGACAGAAAACTTACCCACTCACTCACTCGACCCAATATTTGAAATTGGAAAACTCGGATTTAGTTTAGCTGATCCCGATTTCAATAAGCCCAGACCCGTCGACGTTCTAATCGGAAGTGATTTGTACCCACAAATAATACTCGGTGGTGTACAAAGAAATATATTGAATACTTTGCTCGCCCAAGGAACTGAATTTGGTTGGATTTTGTCAGGACCCATTCCAGAAAAGCCCAGTGGACCTTCAGTATCTTCGTTTTTCAACCAAATGACCTCAGATAAATTACTCACGCAATTTTGGGAAGTGAAAGAAGTTCCGAGAAAGCCTCTGTCCTCATCTTCAGATAAATTGTGTGAGGGAAATTATCAAAAAACCACATACAGAAACTCATCGGGACGTTATGTGGAAACATTACCCTTTAGAAACCCAGAAAACATAGAACTGGGCAACTCAAGACACATAGCGCCAGCTCAGTTTTTAAGAAATGAGAAATCCCTCTCAAGAAAGCCGGACATAAAAATGGAATACGACAAAGTTATTAATGAGTATTTGGAACTTGGACACATGAAAAAGGTGGAAAACAATCCCGCGGAGGAAAACACCCTGTATTATCTACCACATCACGCAGTCATCAAACCTGATCGGATAACTACGCAACTGAGAGTGGTATTTAATGCATCATGTCCCACATCTAACAGAAACAGTCTGAACGACGTACTACATACTGGACCTATTCTGCAGGCAGACGTGGTAATCTTAGTAATAAAATGGCGTCTATATCTATTCGTTTTCAACGCAGATATACAAAAAATGTATCGGCAAATTCTTGTAGAACCCAAACATACACGATTTCAGAGAATACTCTTCAGAAAGTCAAATGATGACCCAGTAGAGGAATTTGAATTACAAACAGTAACATTTGGCATTAACTGTGCTCCTTATTTAGCAATCCGAACACTGTTGAAATTAGCAGATGATGTAAAAGGAACCCACCTACTAGTGTCAGATATAATTCGTAATGGAATGAATGTAGATGATGTTCTCAGCGGAGCCCATGATATATCAAGTGCGAAGTTGGCTCGAGACGAACTCGTAACATCCTTGGAGTCCGCAGGATTTGCTCTACGCAAATGGACTTCCAACGACCCAAAAATCTTATCAGGACTCCCATCAGCACATCTATTGGATACTAATTTGCTCGATCTAACAGAATCCAATAACACAAAGACCCTAGGAATTAGATGGAATTCTAAGAAAGACGTATTCTTTTCCGTTATCAACCCCATTCCAGACAAAGAATCTTTCACTAAACGAGAAGTATTATCAATAATTGCTAAACTGTTTGATCCAGCAGGCTGGCTCAGTCCAGTAATCGTAACAGCAAAAATCATCATGCAGCAAATATGGCTTGACAAATCAGACTGGCATGAAAGTCTAAAACCCCTAACCCTACATAGATGGAAAACATTTATTAAGGAATATGAGGTGCTTAATAAAATAGAAATTCCAAGGTGGACCCATTTCTCAACTTCAGCGGTCATAGAGTTTCACGGATTCTCTGATGCGTCTGAAAAAGCATACGCCGCAACTCTGTACATTAGAATTTCTATAGACGGAAATACTTGGACCACCCTGTTAGCATCGAAAACCCGAGTAGCTCCAATTAAAAGTGTATCACTACCCAGGCTAGAACTATGCGGAGCCGTTCTTCTCGCAAACTTAGTGGACACGACCTTATCACAGTTAAATTTGACACACTATCGCACCCATCTCTGGACGGACTCAACTATTGTTCTCTCTTGGTTAAGCAAACCTCCATGTTCATGGACGACTTTCGTTTCTCATCGAGTCGCCACGATAGTTGAAAACGTCGGAATCGATACTTGCAATCATGTGGAAAGCCGTGATAACCCGGCGGACCTCGCAAGTCGTGGATGCACTCCCCTAGAAATCGTGAGCAACAAACTCTGGTGGCACGAACCTCAATGGCTACAACTCGATTCGAAACAGTGGCCAATCACTCAGAAACCACCCGCCACAACCCTAGAGCTTAAACCAATTAAAACCTTTACCGCTACAGCTCAAGAAGATATACTAGACAGATTCTTCACACGGCCCAGAGCAATTCGTGTTATATCATATCTATTTAGATTTTGTTCAAACGCGTCACCAAATAGAAGGAAAGAGCAATTTACAACCGTCGAAATAACCCCAGACGAATTTAAATCAACCCGTTCCAAGCTAATTGTCTTAGCTCAGAAAAGATACTTTCATGGGGAACATGAAGCTTTGACCCAAAAGACCCAGATACCCAAAAAGAGTTCTATATTGACCCTTAACCCATCAATCGACCCCAAAGGAATCATGCGAGTTAATGGCCGCTTGAGTAATTCAGCTGCGTTATCATACAACGAACGTCATTCGATGCTACTACCCTACAACAGTCGATTGGCAAAATTACTCACCCAATTTACCCTCTCAATAACACAACATGGAGGAAACCAGTTAGTATTACGACTCATTCGTACAGAATTCTGGATTCCAAAACTGAAGACCCTTATAAAAACAACGATTCATCAGTGCAAAACTTGCATGCTGTACAAAAAAACCCAAACTAAACAGTTGAACGTACTACCCTAACCCGCCCATTCGCAGCAACTGGAATTGATTTCGCTGGACCTTACGATATAAAAAACTATACCGGAAGAGCATGCTGAATTACCAAGGGATACATATGTGTTTTCGTTTGCTTCGCAACCAAAGCAATACACTTAGAACCAGTAAGTGATCTTACTACGGAAGCATTTATGGCAGCATTCGCACGATTTTTCTCTAGGCGCGGAAGCCCCGCCGTTCTTTATTCGGACAATGGAAGGAACTTTGTAGGAGCTTCGCAACTGTTACTCAAAGATCGACGAGAACTCATGAAAACCTTGATAACCCAAATATTAACAAGTCAAGCGCACCAAAAGCGCGATGACCCTACAAGCTTAGAATATTTAACCCCAGTCCATTTCCTAATCGGTACCCCGTTACTTACCCCAGCTGAACCTAATCTAGAAGACGCAAAGCTCAGTAGCGTGAATAGATGGCAGAAACTAAGGATGCTCCATCAACACTTCTGTATTCGATGGAAAGAAGAATACCTAAAAGAACTCCACCAGCGTTATAAGTGGAAATACCCCCAACGCAATATAGAAGTTGGAGACTTGGTAGTTATTCGACAAGAAACCCTACCCACAAATGAATGGAAATTAGGTCGTATCGTAAAGACTTACCTCGGGTCAGACACCAGAACTAGAGTAGTCAACATACGAACCTCACAAGGCATTATAACCCGTCCAATAACAAAAGTTGTGACTCTACCCTATAACCAATATTATATTTCCATTTATAGTATCATGGCACCCACTAAGGCAACCAACCCTCGAGGACACAGTCCAGCAATTACCGTGAGCGCGCGAAGCAGCAGTGGAAGCGTCAGCCCGAGATCCGAAGCAAGAACCCTAGCCAGTCGTCTACAACGATTCAGAGCGACCCTTTCCCCAATTCGTGAGGAAAACGACTCCACTCATCGCAAAGCACAATGTACCATAACCCACTCAAAGCGTGCTTATAAGCACGTTGCATGTGGAATTTGTAAAAAGGTCCATTGCTTGGTGACGTGCTCCAAGTACATCGCAATGAGTGTGAGAGAAAAGTTTTACACAGTTACACGACACAAGTACTGCACCAGTAAGACAAGGTGTTCCACTTGTAATGGAGAGCACCATTCTACGCTACACGGTCATCCAAAGTTTACTGAAGAAGGGCAACAAAGCCAACGTAAACTCACCACCCCGATCCATGCTCAAGCTACAGACGTTGTTGGTCTACTAAGTAAGCAGACCGTTATACCAACAGCGATCATCAGATTAAAACACGATGGCACATGATACAAAGTCAGAGCACTCGTAAACCCGACACGAAAGTTGACCACAATTGCAACTGAATTGGTTAAAAAACTAAAGTTGCCATATTCACACAGCATTTGCAGTTTAATCATCGAATCTCTCTCCGATAATCATTTACGTGTGAAATGCAATAGTCTCGTTACAAACGAGCTACCGACCCGACCCTATGATTGTGACTTATGAGGTGAAATCATGAAAAGATTCGACCCCTAGTCCTCGCTGCCCCTAAATTCGTAACGACAGACAAGGTAATGATCAGACTAGGAGCAGATATTTACCCGCAAATCATCCGACCCGACTTGTTCAACCCCGATAATGGAAACATAGTCGCTCAAAACACCGCACTCGGTTGGACCCTAACCGGCACAATTTGAAGCAGACCCTAAATCCTTCAAGGCGGCCGGGATGTTTATGCCCAATAAACACATCCCTGCATTGTCCTCAAAGCGAATAACAGGACAATGCAAAAATACAAAACAGCGCCCACATATGTATAATGTTTTCAGTTTTTGAAAACAAACGAAAACAAAAACAGTGCAAGTAGTGAAGTTAAATGAAATCAACTATACCCGCACAACAACAACAACCACATCGTTGGAAACATAACATGAACCCACAGGTCATATATAAATATTGTACACACTAACCCTACACAATAAGTATAATATTGTTATACAAAACAATTAAATTCAATTATAAAACACACACACATATACATATTCATATATATAAATAAACATATTTATAACGTGTAAACTCTAAAAACCCGTTTTTTCTTTTTATTTGACACGCCGGCGATACTGTGTCGATACAACTCGACAAAGTGCATAATTGCATCAGTTGGGTTCGTATAATTTACAAGGTGTGTTAAAACATATATGTAAGTGTTCTATTTGTAATTTTGTTTTTATAAAAATTACAAAATACCATACTCGCAAATGCCTTCAACAAAAGATTTGGAGAAAGATAAAAATAAAAGAGATAAAAACTATTGAGATGAAATTCAAGATCATTGAAAAATATAAGCAACGTTTGGGTGTGTGTGGTTTAGGACGTAAGTACAACTTATCGAAATCGACGAATTCTACTATCCTCAAGAATAAGGACAAACTTGGTCTGGTGAATGATGCAAAAGGAGTATCACGAATTTCTACGCAACGACCACAAATTATGGATGATGTTGAAAGATGATTAATTTGTGAGAAGGCTAAAACTAGTTTCACAAATCTTATAGAAAAGTCCCAGGAATATCAGTCCCTGCTGAAGCAGCGGAAAGTTTTGTCGGCAAACTCAAGAATCTTGGGGATACTGCTGGTTGCTTGCCCCAGCCGATTTTTAATTGTGATGAAACGGGTCTTCTTTGAAAAATGATGCCCAAGCTGACATACATAACAGAAGCTTGGGTGACATGTGATATTTTTACTGACTGGATCAATAACGTTTTTGGTCCCTCCGTGCAGAAATGTTTGATTAAGAAGGATTTGCCTCTTCGTGCCTTGCTTATTATGGATAACGCTTATTCACATCCACCAAGTTTGCAAGATGATCTTATTGAAAATTGAAATTTATAAAAATCCACTTTTTGCCTCCTCATACGACACCATTGCTTCAGCCCATGGATCAGCAAGTTATTTCAAACTTTAAGGAGTTCCACACAAAATAACTTTTCCAGCATTGCTTTGAAGTGACTGAAAACACCAATCTCACTTTAAAGGTGTTTTGGAAAAATCATCTTCATATTGTTGGCTGTCTCAAAATTATTGAACATGGAATGGCGTTACTAAGATAACACTTGAATCTTCCTTGAAAAAACTTTGACTCGAACACTTTGCCGAATGCACATTTGAAGATTTCGACGCAGTATCCACTGATCCAATAACCAACGAAATTATATCTTTAGCTGAACATATTGGGCTGGAGGTGGATAGCAATGACATTGCTGAGCTTGTGGCAATGTACTTCAGAACAAGAAGTTGATCAGTCAACTTTATCGGACGAGGAGATAACAGAGAAACCGCAATAGTCTAGTACAATCAGAGAAATGCTGCTTCATGGGAGTCTATGTCATCATACATTAAAAAGCATCACCCCAAGTTTTGAAGTATTTTTTGTAACATTCTTTTAAATAAAAGTTCAAATTGAAACATAATAGTGCGTAGTTTTTTTCGTTTTGGAACGGATTAATTTATTTGACATGTATTTATATGGAAATAGTCGTTTTGCTTAACGCACTTTTTGCATAACGAACGAGGTGCTGGAACGAATTAAGTTCGTTAGCCGGGGGTCCACTGTATGATGATACTCAATATCTATGTGGTTGCTACGTGAATGAAAAGTCGAATTCTTAACTAACAGCGTTATTAAAACCTATTTCATCAATCAGCTACTTTATATTATATATAGCTTTTTTCGCTGCAACAAATCATCTCTCTAGGCTCCCCACTGTCGGCTTCGTTGCATAGTTTGATGGGTTTGATGGTGGGATGACTGGACTCGGACTTACTGTGATCGTGCTACGCTCCAATTCTTCTGCTAGTATGGTTGTGCATAATAAAGCCTCCTCTCTCAAATCGCAGACTTTTTGAATTTCCTCCGCACCTCAACTCCACTCTGGCCTTCGCTAAGTAGTCCATCCCTATCACCACCTCGTCGACCAGCTCCGGTAGGACAAGCAACTCATTATTGTACACTTCATCTCCCAGCTTCACTTCTGCTTCTACGGTTTTTACTACTACTCTCGTTCGACCATCACCCACCACTACTCGTACCTTTACTTGCTTTGTTCTTCCTCCTTTCACCATCTCACTACTCACAAGACTCCTTGTTGCTCCTGTGTCGATCGCTGCATCGTCAATCGCCTTTGGACGCCTTCTCTTATACTTTGATTTTTGATGAAGTTCGCAAAGCGCTTGCGTAACTCCTTCACTGTTCCGTGGTCTTCGAACCTGAACTCTTCCGCATACCTTAGTATTTTCCTTCGATTGAGGTAGTATACCCATGTCACCTTTACCATGGCTGCTTCTTTATCTTCTCCATGTCTTTTTACTTTAGGGCTTGCGCAAGCGATAGCCCAGTGGCTACAACAAAATGTATTATTTATGAACAGCAATATACATAATATCTATATTTAACCAGTGAGGTGAAAACCCTCAGGGACACTACATTTGCCGGTGGTGTTGATCCCACGGGCAAGTATACCTAACGACGGAACACAGGCTACTTAATAGTTTCTTGGACCGATCTATGCGAAAAATTCGTTTCTATGGTTTGGATTAATGTATAAATAAAAAAATATGGAGAAATATACAGAAAAGAAAGATGATTTTTCTGTTAAAATGCTAAGACTGGCCAAATTTTGTCTGCGGATTCTCCTAATAAAAAAAAGGTTTGTTTCGTTATTTACTGTGTTTCTTTTTCATTTAAACAAATATTACCCCTCTACGCAATCGATTCCTTGCAAAATCAATAAAAAAGCAGCAAGTTCCTCTAAACAGAGCAAAAGTAGTTTGTTTTGATTTTTATGACCTGTTAAATGCAGATCTTAAATTTGATACTTTTTTGTGACTTTAGTGACTCGTGCTTAGTTAATACCAAATAGTATCAAATTGATACTTTAAAGACAAAAGTATCAATTTGATACAAGATACTTCTTACTCTTACTACATACAACTAAGAAGGAAAACATAAACAAAAGATAGCGAAATACTCCTGCATGGGTTCAAAGGAAAAATACCAAAGTGCCGTAGACAAACCTTCTTCTTCTTTATTGGCGTTAGCACCGCTTTCGCGATTATAGCCGAATCAATATTAGCGCACCATTCCTCTCTTATTTTCGCTGTCTGGCGCCAGTTGGAAATACTAAGTGAAGCCAGGTCATCCTCCACATGATCCTTCCAACGGAGTGGAGATCTTGCTCTTCCTCTGTTTCCACTAGCGGGTACGCCAGTTGGAAATGCTAAGTGAAGCCAGGTCATCCTCCACCTGATCTTTCCAGCGGAGTGGAGGTCTTGATCTTTTTCTCTTTCCACCAGCGGGTACTGCATCGAATACTTTCAAAGCTGGAGTGCTTTCATCCATTCGGACGATATGACCTAGCTAGCGTAGCCGCTGTCTCTTCATTCGCTGAACTGTGTCGTACAGCTCATCGTTGCATCGTCTGCGGTATTCGCCGTTGGCATTGCACAAAAGACCATAAACCGTTTGGGGAATTTTTCTCTGCGCCATATAGTAGGACGGGTATGATGAGCGACCTGTAGAGTTTGGTTTTCGTTCGCCGAGAGAGGACTTTACCTTTCAATTGCCTACTAAGTCCGAAGTAGTACCTGTTGGCAAGAATGATTCTGCGTTGGATTTCAAGGCTGATATTATAATTGGTGTTGATGCTGGCTCCTAGATAGACGAAATTAGCTACGACCTCGAAGTTATGACTGTGTAGCCGAGTCGCGAATGCGAATGACTGTTTGTTTGATGACAGGAGATATTTTGTGTTGCCCTCGTTCACTACTAGACCCATTCGCTTCGCTTCTTTATTAAGCCTTGAGAAAGCAGAACTCACGGCGTGGTTGTTGAGGCCAATAATGTCAATATCATACGACGTACATCGCAGCTGCACACTCTTATAGAAGATTGTACCTTCTCTGTTAAGCTCTGCAGCTCGTATTATTTTTTCCATCATCAAATTAAAGAAGTCACACGATAAAGAATTACCTTGTCTGAAACCTTTTTTGAAGTTGGGCGAGGCCAGTTTGCCGTAGACAATTGTCCACGGGAAAAACACAGTTAACCGAGCAATGAGAACTAAAATAAAATCCGGTGCCGCGAACAAACTTACATCAATTGTGCTATCGACTGAAGTGTAAAGGCAATATAAACGAACGAGAACAGGTGAAGTGTATGGAAGAAGTGTAAGTCGGATTAACAAAAGTTCGGTAAGTTGACCAGAAAAAAACTAAGAAAAAATAAATCCTTTTGAATTTATTCGTAATCTTTGTCCTTTTTTATCTGCTTTACATATGTACATGCGTCAAAACAAGAACAAAACTGAATTCGTCGCATGACCGCTCCGTTCTGTTTAAGGGGATTGCTTGCTCTCTTAAGGCAAGCCGTAAATCATTAGCACTTAAAGATATTGGGCTTGATGCTAATGGAGACATTTTTGTGCATGAATGCCTAACAAAGAGAAATCGTTGGCTAATGCAATACGCAACGCAGCTAAAACGGCAAAAACAATTGGCGAGTGCGTTCTCAATTCGTGGACAAGTGTATGTTAGAAAGCATCAACACAGCGAAGCGACGAAAATATTTAATCAAGCGAGCGTCGATCAAATTGCAGCTGCTAGCTTAAAACTTTATGAACTCTATGCATATTCTATTGTTTATCTTAAGTTTATACTTTATTTATGTTATTTGTAAGATATGCCTTATTAATCCCTCATTTCATCCTTACCTTATGTTTCCCGTTTCCCTCATAGTAACTGACCATTTTCAAGTATCTCTTATATATATCAAATTTTTATGAGCAGCAATCTTTGTGAGCGCAATAACAATGACAATCTGAGGCTATCTTTTAAATATACATGTCAATATCATGGGTTCAATGTTTGCCACTTTAATGCTGCGTATTGGAGTTTAACCCGGGAAAAACTTGATTATATGAACTTGACCTTTCGTGACCTAAGCTGTAGCATAATTTGTGTGACTGAGACTTGGTTCAAACCTTTTATTGCAGATTGTGCATATTCTGTATGTGACTATTTGCTTGTACGAAATGATAGAACCACTGGTCAGAGAGGGGGTGGCATAGCAATTTATTTAAAGGCTGATATTAGATATAAAGTAATATATAAATCTCATTCTTCTGAAACTGTTGAAAGTGTGTTTATTGAATGTAGTGATAATGTACAAAAGTGTGTTGTTGTATGTGTACATATACAACCCTCATAAGTCAAATGATCTCACTCAACTGTTCAGTAAAATATCCGAACTGTCCTTGAGTTATGTTCACGTTCTCATTTGTGGAGACTTTAATGTTGCTATGTTGTCGAATAATGCTAAGTCTAGACACTTGCTAAGCTGTTTTAGCAACGTTGGCATACTAATAGTAAATGAGTATGCAACTAGATTTGCACCACACTGCAAGCCAAGTATGTTAGACCTTTTTGAAGTAAGCGTGGGGAGTAGTGTAAGCCATGCTGACCAATTTTCGTTGCCCGGAGTTTCTGATCATGAGCTAATTGTAATATTTTTCAATTTTGAATTAAATAGATAATAATAAGCCATCAATAGATTTAACTTTCAGAGATTTCAAGAATATAGACAGTGCTTCGCTATCTGCTGAAGCCGTGGCCCTAAACTGGAATTACTGCTGGCTACTTGTAGATGTTACTGACAAGTTACAGTACTTTACCACGCTAATTTATTATCTGTCTGAAAAATATGTTCTCCTACGTAGAATTAAAGCTATAAATCATACTAAACATTGGATAACTAAGGCTATTCTAGCCCTTATAAAAGACCGATGTAGGGCTTATAGATATTGGAAGCGTAATCCTACTAATGAACGTTGGACCACATACAAGAACTTTAGGAATAAAGTAACAACTGAATTGCGAAAAAGTAAAAAAGCTTATCTTTGTGCAAAACTTAAAACTGATTTGCCTTCCAAAGTATTGTGGACAAATCTAAAATCACTTGGTATTTGTGCCAAACAGGCAAAAACTTATAGGATTGATGCTGGTGTGATAAACTCATACTTTCTTGATATAAATTCACATGCAAATGTATCTGCATTCACCATCAATGAAAGCTTAGCTACTGACCACACCCACGAATTCTCATTTAACCCAGCTACTGAAGAGGATGTTATAAAGTGTGTTTTTGATATAAAATCTAACGCAATTGGAGTGGATGGTCTGGGTTTACGTTTTCTAAAACTTATACTGCCGTATGTGCTTCCCATGCTTACACACATTTTTAATCATGCTATAACCTCCTCTACGTTTCCAAATCAGTTGAAAATTGCCAACGTAATTCCTGTGGTTAAAGGTAACTCGTGTAATGCTCCCCAAGACTACAGGCCTATTAGTATCTTACCAACATTGTCAAAAGTATTTGAAAAACTTGTTACCGCTCAAATAGTGTCACACCTGCGTCTACATGATTTATTGAGCGAATCTCAGTCTGGGTATTGATCCAATCATAGTTGTTCCACAGCTGTGATGAAAATCGACACTGTAAATCATGATATTCTATAGTTAAAACTGAAAACTTAATTTGGTTTCAACACATCAGCAATTAAGCTTATGAGAAGCTACTTATCGGACAGATATCAGCAAGTTCAGTGTGGGGACGTAATTTCAAATCGCTGAGAAATCATTTCTGGAGTTCCCCAGGGCTCTATTTTAGGGCCAATACTTTTCAGTTTATTTATTGATGACCTTGTTCACTGTTGCGAAAATTCTTCTATACTTCTATATGCCGATGATACAGCAGTCCCCGCTTATAAGCGTCGTCAAAAATGCGCAACTTTCGACGCTTATAACCGTAGAAACCTTATATCCGGAAACTCGGTTATAAGCGCTAGTGACGCTTATATAAAATTTTCCTCAGTGGAGCCAAACACGCATATACATACATAAATTTAAACACTTTGTGGAAATAAAAGGCTAATATTTAATTACGTATATGCATATATTTATTTCGGTAAATAAAATTCTTAGTTAGCTGTATTAAAACAAAAACGAAAAATAAAAATCACTTAGGATTAAAACAAAAAATAGCCATTCTAGCTAAATCACAAAACAGGAACGCATATTTACTTCTTAAATATTTATCTTAAAAAAATCGGTTATTTTTGATTGCAGACTTTTGGTTTCTTTATAAACTTGTAACTCCATAGCATCAAGCTCTTTTAAAAATTGATTACTTGGCTCAAAGACCTTTCTTAACGTGCTAATAGCAAGAAGTTGTTCTTTTGTAATTGGCATATTTTCTAAAATTTTTTCAACTTCATCCTCAGATTCATCTGAAGACAAATTTGATATTTCTTTTAAAATTTCAGCATCAGACAAATCACCGTAGCACAATAAATTTTCGTCACATCGAGCGTATTCTAAAAAATTCTGTGCCAATTCTGTGCCTTCTGAAATGCCGTCAATGTGAACTTCTACACAATCATCAATATCGCCTGGGCATTGTGGCAAAAACTTACACTACAAAAATTTAAAAATTAAAATTAAAAATTTTTAATGACTTATGTACCTATAACTTTTTAATTTTTTAGTACCTTTTTAAAGCAATTTTGTATGGTTTCAGGGCTGACTAACCACCAAGACCGTTTGATAATGTACATAGCCTTTAAGAAGTTGATGCTTTTAGCAAAATTCGTAGCTGTATTACCCATTTCGACAAATGTAACTTGCTTTCGTATAATATTTTGCCGATAATACGATTTAAATGAATGGATTATTCCTTGGTCTAAAGGCTGGGAAATCGATGTGGTGTTGGGGGGTAAAAATTTAACCAAAACGTTGGAAAAAGTATGCGTTACATTATGTGGCGCTGCGTTGTCGACAAATAGTATAATCTTCCGGCCTTGCGCTGCCATTTCTGCATCAGGAGACGCCAAAACATCACTCCAAATTTCCTTTGTCATCCAAGCCTTTTGTTGGTGATAATACTTCAAAGGTACCACTACACCGTTTTTGAAGCATCGAGGATTTTTCTGCTTCCCAATCACAATCGCCTTTTTATAATCACCTGTTGTGTTACATATAAATAATACAGTCAACCGTTCTTTCGAAGATTTCAGTCCTTGAACCGAAAAATTTGTCTTGTTTAATGTAGTAGTCGGCATTGCCTTAAAAAACAATCCGAACTCGTCCGCATTAAAAATATCGGATGCCTTGTAATTTGAAAGAAGAGTTGGAAGTATTTCACTTTGAAAATTTTCAGCAGACTCGCTATCAGCCAAGGCTGCTTCTCCACAAATTTTCCGCAATTTGATTCCTTCCCTCATTTGCCATCTGTAAAGCCAACCGGTGCTGGGTGTGAAGTCAACATTGAGTTGAATGGCAAACTGCTTTGCTTTTTCCATTATCATATTTGTTGAAATAGCAGCGCCACTTTGTCTAATTTTATCAAACCAAAGAGAAAGTGCTTTTTCGACAGATTCAAATGCACCACTTCGATTTCGTTTCTGCGACAATTTATTAGCTTGTGCATTTTGCAGAATGTTGTTCTCATTTTGAATCATGCGATTAAGCGCCGGCCTGGAAATTTTGTACTCAGCACATATTTGACTTTTTGGTTTCACTTTGGCCTCCTTCAGAACTTAAATCTTTTGCTTCAGAGTAAGGTTGGTCCGCTGGCGCTTATCCATGATGCACACATGTACCTAGGCTAAAAATTTAATAAATAATATCAAAAAAAGAAATATTGTAAATTTATTCACTTACACTTCACGCGCGTTAATTTGTTATGTTTTCAAAAACATATGTTCTATCCAACGTTGCCACAGCTTTTTGTTGTGTTGTCAAAAACATATGTTCCGTCGCAATGTTGCCACACATCAAATTTTTATGCGGCGCTTATATGCGGGGAAATTTTCTAACAAAATTTTATTTTGGTGTCAAAAAATACATGCTTCTATGCGTTAATGGGGAAATCTCAGCGGGGAACGCTTATAAGCGGGGCGCTTATAAGCGGGGACTACTGTACTCAGATTTACCTCTCACGTCCCTTTGGTCTTGGTGAAGATTTAATAGCTAGATTGAATGAGGATCTAATAAGAATTGAGGAATGGTCTAACATAAATGGTCTCTGTCTAAATGCTAAGAAAACGAAGGCACTTCCTATTAAAAGTAATTATCTTGACCTTAGCAATCTGTCACCAATTGTTTTGAAGGGGGTTGAACTAAAATTTGAACATGTTGTAAAAAATAAAAATATATTCGACATTACGAAATTTATGGCATACATGTGATTGTTTGCCGATTAGAATAAAACTTAAACTAGTTCAGTCCCTTATTATTCCCTAAATTTCTTATTTTGAAGGCGTATATGGTACTCTAAGCTGCAATTCCAGAAACAAATTAAATTTAGCTTTAAATAACGTAGCTAGGTTAATTTACTCCAAAAACAAGTTTGAACACATCTCTTTGTACACCAAAAACATTCTCGGCTTCACCCTTGAGAATTATCTCAAGGTTCGTAATTTAATATATTTATTTAAAATCATCAAAAACCGTCAACCAGGATATCTTTTCCGCAAAATAAAGTTAGTGCAATCTTCTCGTACTCACAATATTGTTGTCCCCAAATACAAAACTTTGACGACCTCTAGCTTGTTTTTTGTTGGTGCTGTCAGAATTTGGAACTCATTACCAATTTTAATAAAATGTATCAAAACGATTGGATGCTTCAAAACGGCAGTTACAAACCTATTTGCATAATACCCATGCCTATTCTCCTTACCTATGTCAACATACTGTTGAAATCCCTCCTTTTAGACATAATAATAATCGTAGCTATTCCTAAGATTTAAAAAATCAAATTGTAATTCATTATATGTTAATATGTGTACAATGAAAAGACGGATAAATAAATGAAATTGAAATTGAAATTGAAAAGAAACCGCCAGAAAGCGCGGTTATAGTGCCTTGTAGTGCGTTCACATTTAGGCAAACATGCCAAATTTCCATGCGATACTGCCCTTAGTTTTGATGACGTGTTTGGCATCATTGCGTGCGCTGAGTTTTTTTTATTGATGAGTCATCTTTTGAGGTTTGGGAAGAGATAATAGTCCGAGGGAGCCAGATCGGGCGAATGCGGTGGATGCGAAAGCAATTGGAGTCCCAAGTCGTTTATTTTAGCCATGGATGCGATACTCTTGTGGGCGAAAATCATTTTTGCCTATACTGAACATGATGCCAAACACGTCAACAACAATCAGCTGACAAAATCCAATAGCAGAAATAGTCTTTAAAGGCGGTGCAATCGTTTCATATGCAATTTAGCATTCACTGAATATTCGTATTGGCTGTAAGTTACGCCGAAACTCGAAGAGAATAACATGGCGAATTTCTGTTTGCGTTGGTGGTGGAACTTCGTCTGACCTATCCTCAGGTATCTTTCGTTTTCTTGTCTCCATTTTAGCCGATCGTTCTAAAATTTGAATGGGATACTAAGGAGGTAATTGCAAAGGGTTTGGTATTTTAGGATTTAATGAAAACCAAAATGAAAGTCACCAACTGACCGAACTTTTGTTGATCCTCTCGTAAGCGAACGCGAGCAAGCGAAGTAACGAGCGCAGCACAAATGGCAGCAGACGAGTGACCGCGCGCACGCTTAGAAAGGTTCACGGAGGAGGAAATACTCTCCCACTTACCCGGCGCGAACAGAACACAACAAGGCAGAGCAACAAGTACGTGTAGCAGTGTGTCGACGAACCAAACGAAAAAAATGCACGCAGCAGCAGTAGCGACAATGAAGAGAGTCTGAGTGTCTGGTGCGCACATCCACGACAATCGCTTTATCATCGAAATGTGAGGAGGAACCGCCGGCGAAGCGACGAGGGCAGCTCGTCATAAACGAGGAAGATGGTGAAGTACGCGGCGAGGTTTCGTTGATTATGCCAAGTGAATCGACATGCGCTTGCGCATATACGACAAGAGGATAACAACGTATGAACAATAGCAATAGCATCCGGCTAAGCTCTGCATATGTGATGCAGAACGCGATAGTGAACACGCGATCAGCCTAACCACCAGCGGCGTAATATTAGAAGAAGACGGTGTCGAACCACTACCTGAGGCGTTAATTAGCGACATTGATGCGCTTCTACCGGAATCACTAAGGAGCAAATCCAATGCGACCAGAAAACGAAGGGGTTGGTTTTTGGGATGGAGTAATTTATATGAGGCTGATGGCATTCTATTGGGGAATCACCATTAATGTTACAAATGACAAGCGGCTTGGTGAACTTACTTATTGACTGCTATAAAGGTAATTGTTGAAATTATACTATACAATGTTTGAATAGTATTTTTTTATTTCACTTTTTTATTTCAGGTAGCGTCGAAATCACAGATCTCGAATACTGCAGATTTGTACGAATTCTCAAGTTTGCCATGAGCGTTACCGCAGATAAATGGGGCCTACAATCGCCCGATTGTGGGATTTAATAGCCATGATAAATACCAATGTGCCCAGTAAAACGATATGTTGAAAGCATTTGATTTTGTTCATTTTATAGATTAGATTACTTTTTATGAATTGATATAAGGATTACACATATTTATAATAAATATAAAAAACAAAATATGGAGAAATAAGCAGAAAAAAGATGATTTTTTTGTTAAAATACTAAGACTGGCCAAATTTTGTCTGCGGATGCACCTAATAACAAATAGTTTATTTCGTTCTTTACTGTGTTTTTTTTCATTTAAACAAATATTACCCCTCAACGCGATCGATTCCTTGCAAAATCAATAAAAAAGCAGCAAGTTCCTCTTCAATCCTTTTATTATTTGAGGTTGTAGGTAGGTAGTACGTTGTTGATTTTTATGACCTGCAAAATGGCAGCTCTTAAGTTAAAATACTTTTTTGTGCCTTTAGTGACTCAGTGCTGCTTAATGAATTTCAAATAGTACCGAATTGATACTTTAGAGACAAAAGTATCAATTTGATACTAGATACTTCTTACTGAATGCGTCTTGATGTTTTTCCAACAAATGGGGGGACCTACAGTTTATACTAAGCCGCCTCCGAACGGTTGATGGTTTTTTTTACCAGGAGCCTTTTCATGTCCGGAATACACTCGGAGGGGTGGACAGTCCCTGCCGAGGGGCGGTCACAATTAGATACTTTAACTTAATTTTTCATTTAAATTAATTTTCCGCAACTTTTGGATAATAGCACCGGGATTTGAACCCGCACCTTCCGAATGTCAGTATGCAATGCTAACCACGGCCGTCTAAAGAAAATATTCATATATATAAACAAGTGAAACATACATACATCCGAAGTAAAGAATATTTACATATATACAAACAAGTGAATATTTATGTATACATACAAACAAGTGAAATTGAATACGAGTATATGCATATATACAAACAAGTTAAAATATACTTTTTCAGGTCATTGTTGTGTTGAATTGTTTTTGGGTTTTCCTTTAAATGGAACTGTTTCAGACCATATATTTTTTGGAAATAGTGAAAAAGTTATTACAACAATGGTTTTGGACGGTAGAAGCCTTGCCGTGCGAATGAAATTTTCCAATAATAAAAAAGGCGTTGCTTTAAAATATTTGTTGGTAAATTCTTCGCAAAAACAACTACATCGCGCCAAGTTTACAGCTACAGAATATCTGAGCACTTGATCGTGGATATGTAGGTAAAAGGAAAAAGTGAAAAACAACAATATGTGAAAGCGGCACACATGTAGCTTAATGAGATAACCATTGGCTCGTGCTGTGGGCATCCCAAGCTCGAATTCTATTCGAACAAAAGGTGTCTGGAAAAAAGAAGTCTGATGAGGAAACGTGGTGGTTTCCGAAATAGCAGCTATAACTTCTACCGTCCAAAACTATTGTTGTAATAATTTTTTCACTATTTCCAAAAAATATATGGTCTGAAACAGTTCCATTTAAAGGAAAACCCAAAAAGTTAAAATATATTTACTTACATACAAACAAGGAAGAAGACATAAACAAAATATATCAAAATACTCCTGCAATAATTCGAAGGAAAAATATCAAAGTGCCGTGGACAAATCTGCTTCGTCTTCTTCTTCTTCTTGTTTATTGGCGTTGGCACCGCTTACGCGATTATAGCCGAATCAATATTAGCGCACCATTCCTCTCTTATTTTCGCTGTCTGGCGCCAGTTGGAAATACTAAGTGAAGCCAGGTCATCCTCCACATGATCCTTCCAACGGAGTGGAGGTCTTGATCTTTTTCTCTTTCCACCAGCGGGTACTGCATCGAATACTTTCAAAGCTGGAGTGCTTTCATCCATTCGGACGATATGACCTAGCTAGCGTAGCCGCTGTCTCTTCATTCGCTGAAATGTGTCGTACAGCTCATCGTTGCATCGTCTGCGGTATTCGCCGTTGGCAATGCGCAAAAGACCCTAAACCGTTTGGGGAATTTTTCTCTTGAAGACTCCCAGGGCCGGCTCATCAGATGTTGATATCATCCACGGCTATGACGGGTATGATGAGCGACCTGTAGAGTTTGGTTTTCGTTCGCCGAGAGAGGACTTTACCTTTCAATTGCCTACTCAGTCGGAAGTAGTACCGAACTCACGGCGTGGTTGTTGAGGCCAATAATGCCAATATCATCGACGTACGCCAGTAGCTGCACACTCTTTTATAGAAGATTGTACCTTCTCTGTTAAGCTCTGCAGCTCGTATTATTTTCTGCATCATCAAATTAAAGAAGTCACACGATAAAGAATTACCTTGTCTGAAACCTCGTTTGGTCCTTCCCGATCCTGACGGAGTTTTTGATGTTGGGCGAGGCCAGTTTGCCGTAGACAATTGTCGACGGGAAAAACACAGTTAACCGAGCAATGAGAACTAAAATAAAAGCCGGTGCCGCGAACAAACTTACATCAATTGTGCTATCGATTGAAGTGTACAGGCAATATAAACGAACGAGAACAGGTGAAGTGTATGGAAGAAGTGTAAGTCGGATTAACAAAAGTTCGGTAAGTTGACCAGAAAAAAACTAAGAAAAAATAAATCCTTTTGAATTTATTCGTAATCTTTGTCCTTTTTTATCTGCTTTACATATGTACATGCGTCAAAACAAGAACAAAACTAACAGGCCCGCTCCTTTTATAGTCAAATTGAATTCGTCGCATGACCGCTCAGTTCTGTTTAAGGGGATTGCTTGCTCTCTTAAGGCAAGCCGTAAATCATTAGCACTTAAAGATATTGGGCTTGATGCTAATGGAGACATTTTTGTGCATGAATGCCTAACAAAGAGAAATCGTTGGCTAATGCAATACGCAACGCAGCTAAAACGGCAAAAACAATTGGCGAGTGCGTTCTCAATTCGTGGACAAGTGTATGTTAGAAAGCATCAACACAGCGAAGCGACGAAAATATTTAATCAAGCGAGCGTCGATCAAATTGCAGCTGCTAGCTTAAAACTTTATGAACTCTATGCATATTCTATTGTTTATCTTAAGTTTATACTTTATTTATGTTATTTGTAAGATATGCCTTATTAATCCCTCATTTCATCCTTACCTTATGTTTCCCGTTTCCCTCATAGTAACTGACCATTTTCAAGTATCTCTTATATATATCAAATTTTTATGAGCAGCAATCTTTGTGAGCGCAATAACAATGACAATCTGAGGCTATCTTTTAAATATACATGTCAATATCATGGGTTCAATGTTTGCCACTTTAATGCTGCGTATTGGAGTTTAACCCGGGAAAAACTTGATTATATGAACTTGACCTTTCGTGACCTAAGCTGTAGCATAATTTGTGTGACTGAGACTTGGTTCAAACCTTTTATTGCAGATTGTGCATATTCTGTATGTGACTATTTGCTTGTACGAAATGATAGAACCACTGGTCAGAGAGGGGGTGGCATAGCAATTTATTTAAAGGCTGATATTAGATATAAAGTAATATATAAATCTCATTCTTCTGAAACTGTTGAAAGTGTGTTTATTGAATGTAGTGATAATGTACAAAAGTGTGTTGTTGTATGTGTACATATACAACCCTCATAAGTCAAATGATCTCACTCAACTGTTCAGTAAAATATCCGAACTATCCTTGAGTTATGTTCACGTTCTCATTTGTGGAGACTTTAATGTTGCTATGTTGTCGAATAATGCTAAGTCTAGACACTTGCTAAGCTGTTTTAGCAACGTTGGCATACTAATAGTAAATGAGTATGCAACTAGATTTGCACCACACTGCAAGCCAAGTATGTTAGACCTTTTTGAAGTAAGCGTGGGGAGTAGTGTAAGCCATGCTGACCAATTTTCGTTGCCCGGAGTTTCTGATCATGAGCTAATTGTAATATTTTTCAATTTTGAATTAAATAGATAATAATAAGCCATCAATAGATTTAACTTTCAGAGATTTCAAGAATATAGACAGTGCTTCGCTATCTGCTGAAGCCGTGGCCCTAAACTGGAATTACTGCTGGCTACTTGTAGATGTTACTGACAAGTTACAGTACTTTACCACGCTAATTTATTATCTGTTTGAAAAATATGTTCTCCTACGTAGAATTAAAGCTATAAATCATACTAAACATTGGATAACTAAGGCTATTCTAGCCCTTATAAAAGACCGATGTAGGGCTTATAGATATTGGAAGCGTAATCCTACTAATGAACGTTGGACCACATACAAGAACTTTAGGAATAAAGTAACAACTGAATTGCGAAAAAGTAAAAAAGCTTATCTTTGTGCAAAACTTAAAACTGATTTGCCTTCCAAAGTATTGTGGACAAATCTAAAATCACTTGGTATTTGTGCCAAACAGGCAAAAACTTATAGGATTGATGCTGGTGTGATAAACTCATACTTTCTTGATATAAATTCACATGCAAATGTATCTGCATTCACCATCAATGAAAGCTTAGCTACTGACCACACCCACGAATTCTCATTTAACCCAGCTACTGAAGAGGATGTTATAAAGTGTGTTTTTGATATAAAATCTAACGCAATTGGAGTGGATGGTCTGAGTTTACGTTTTCTAAAACTTATACTGCCGTATGTGCTTCCCATGCTTACACACATTTTTAATCATGCTATAACCTCCTCTACGTTTCCAAATCAGTTGAAAATTGCCAACGTAATTCCTGTGGTTAAAGGTAACTCGTGTAATGCTCCCCAAGACTACAGGCCTATTAGTATCTTACCAACATTGTCAAAAGTATTTCAAAAACTTGTTACCGCTCAAATAGTGTCTACATGATTTATTGAGCGAATCTCAGTCTGGGTATTGATCCAATCATAGTTGTTCCACAGCTGTGATGAAAATCGACACTGTAAATCATGATATTCTATAGTTAAAACTGAAAACTTAATTTGGTTTCAACACATCAGCAATTAAGCTTATGAGAAGCTACTTATCGGACAGATATCAGCAAGTTCAGTGTGGGGACGTAATTTCAAATCGCTGAGAAATCATTTCTGGAGTTCCCCAGGGCTCTATTTTAGGGCCAATACTTTTCAGTTTATTTATTGATGACCTTGTTCACTGTTGCGAAAATTCTTCTATACTTCTATATGCCGATGATACAGCAGTCCCCGCTTATAAGCGTCGTCAAAAATGCGCAACTTTCGACGCTTATAACCGTAGAAACCTTATATCCGGAAACTCGGTTATAAGCGCTAGTGACGCTTATATAAAATTTTCCTCAGTGGAGCCAAACACGCATATACATACATAAATTTAAACACTTTGTGGAAATAAAAGGCTAATATTTAACTACGTATATGCATATATTTATTTCGGTAAATAAAATTCTTAGTTAGCTGTATTAAAAACAAAAACGAAAAATAAAAATCACTTAGGATTAAAACAAAAAATAGCCATTCTAGCTAAATCACAAAACAGGAACGCATATTTACTTCTTAAATATTTATCTTAAAAAAATCGGTTATTTTTGATTGCAGACTTTTGGTTTCTTTATAAACTTGTAACTCCATAGCATCAAGCTCTTTTAAAAATTGATTACTTGGCTCAAAGACCTTTCTTAACGTGCTAATAGCAAGAAGTTGTTCTTTTGTAATTGGCATATTTTCTAAAATTTTTTCAACTTCATCCTCAGATTCATCTGAAGACAAATTTGATATTTCTTTTAAAATTTCAGCATCAGACAAATCACCGTAGCACAATAAATTTTCGTCACATCGAGCGTATTCTAAAAAATTCTGTGCCAATTCTGTGCCTTCTGAAATGCCGTCAATGTGAACTTCTACACAATCATCAATATCGCCTGGGCATTGTGGCAAAAACTTACACTACAAAAATTTAAAAATTAAAATTAAAAATTTTTAATGACTTATGTACCTATAACTTTTTAATTTTTTAGTACCTTTTTAAAGCAATTTTGTATGGTTTCAGGGCTGACTAACCACCAAGACCGTTTGATAATGTACATAGCCTTTAAGAAGTTGATGCTTTTAGCAAAATTCGTAGCTGTATTACCCATTTCGACAAATGTAACTTGCTTTCGTATAATATTTTGCCGATAATACGATTTAAATGAATGGATTATTCCTTGGTCTAAAGGCTGGGAAATCGATGTGGTGTTGGGGGGTAAAAATTTAACCAAAACGTTGGAAAAAGTATGCGTTACATTATGTGGCGCTGCGTTGTCGACAAATAGTATAATCTTCCGGCCTTGCGCTGCCATTTCTGCATCAGGAGACGCCAAAACATCACTCCAAATTTCCTTTGTCATCCAAGCCTTTTGTTGGTGATAATACTTCAAAGGTACCACTACACCGTTTTTGAAGCATCGAGGATTTTTCTGCTTCCCAATCACAATCGCCTTTTTATAATCACCTGTTGTGTTACATATAAATAATACAGTCAACCGTTCTTTCAAAGATTTCAGTCCTTGAACCGTAAAATTTGTCTTGTTTAATGTAGTAGTCGGCATTGCCTTAAAAAACAATCCGGACTCGTCCGCATTAAAAATATCGGATGCCTTGTAATTTGAAAGAAGAGTTGGAAGTATTTCACTTTGAAAATTTTCAGCAGACTCGCTATCAGCCAAGGCTGCTTCTCCACAAATTTTCCGCAATTTGATTCCTTCCCTCATTTGCCATCTGTAAAGCCAACCGGTGCTGGGTGTGAAGTCAACATTGAGTTGAATGGCAAACTGCTTTGCTTTTTCCATTATCATATTTGTTGAAATAGCAGCGCCACTTTGTCTAATTTTATCAAACCAAAGAGAAAGTGCTTTTTCGACAGATTCAAATGCACCACTTCGATTTCGTTTCTGCGACAATTTATTAGCTTGTGCATTTTGCAGAATGTTGTTCTCATTTTGAATCATGCGATTAAGCGCCGGCCTGGAAATTTTGTACTCAGCACATATTTGACTTTTTGGTTTCACTTTGGCCTCCTTCAGAACTTAAATCTTTTGCTTCAGAGTAAGGTTGGTCCGCTGGCGCTTATCCATGATGCACACATGTACCTAGGCTAAAAATTTAATTAACAATATCAAAAAAAGAAATATTGTAAATTTATTCACTTACACTTCACGCGCGTTAATTTGTTATGTTTTCAAAAACATATGTTCTATCCAACGTTGCCACAGCTTTTTGTTGTGTTGTCAAAAACATATGTTCCGTCGCAATGTTGCCACACATCAAATTTTTATGCGGCGCTTATATGCGGGGAAATTTTCTAACAAAATTTTATTTTGGTGTCAAAAAATACATGCTTCTATGCGTTAATGGGGAAATCTCAGCGGGGAACGCTTATAAGCGGGGCGCTTATAAGCGGGGACTACTGTACTCAGATTTACCTCTCACGTCCCTTTGGTCTTGGTGAAGATTTAATAGCTAGATTGAATGAGGATCTAATAAGAATTGAGGAATGGTCTAACATAAATGGTCTCTGTCTAAATGCTAAGAAAACGAAGGCACTTCCTATTAAAAGTAATTATCTTGACCTTAGCAATCTGTCACCAATTGTTTTGAAGGGGGTTGAACTAAAATTTGAACATGTTGTAAAAAATAAAAATATATTCGACATTACGAAATTTATGGCATACATGTGATTGTTTGCCGATTAGAATAAAACTTAAACTAGTTCAGTCCCTTATTATTCCCTAAATTTCTTATTTTGAAGGCGTATATGGTACTCTAAGCTGCAATTCCAGAAACAAATTAAATTTAGCTTTAAATAACGTAGCTAGGTTAATTTACTCCAAAAACAAGTTTGAACACATCTCTTTGTACACCAAAAACATTCTCGGCTTCACCCTTGAGAATTATCTCAAGGTTCGTAATTTAATATATTTATTTAAAATCATCAAAAACCGTCAACCAGGATATCTTTTCCGCAAAATAAAGTTAGTGCAATCTTCTCGTACTCACAATATTGTTGTCCCCAAATACAAAACTTTGACGACCTCTAGCTTGTTTTTTGTTGGTGCTGTCAGAATTTGGAACTCATTACCAATTTTAATAAAATGTATCAAAACGATTGGATGCTTCAAAACGGCAGTTACAAACCTATTTGCATAATACCCATGCCTATTCTCCTTACCTATGTCAACATACTGTTGAAATCCCTCCTTTTAGACATAATAATAATCGTAGCTATTCCTAAGATTTAAAAAATCAAATTGTAATTCATTATATGTTAATATGTGTACAATGAAAAGACGGATAAATAAATGAAATTGAAATTGAAATTGAAAAGAAACCGCCAGAAAGCGCGGTTATAGTGCCTTGTAGTGCGTTCACATTTAGGCAAACATGCCAAATTTCCATGCGATACTGCCCTTAGTTTTGATGACGTGTTTGGCATCATTGCGTGCGCTGAGTTTTTTTTATTGATGAGTCATCTTTTGAGGTTTGGGAAGAGATAATAGTCCGAGGGAGCCAGATCGGGCGAATACGGTGGATGCGAAAGCAATTGGAGTCCCAAGTCGTTTATTTTAGCCATGGATGCGATACTCTTGTGGGCGAAAATCATTTTTGCCTATACTGAACATGATGCCAAACACGTCAACAACAATCAGCTGACAAAATCCAATAGCAGAAATAGTCTTTAAAGGCGGTGCAATCGTTTCATATGCAATTTAGCATTCACTGAATATTCGTATTGGCTGTAAGTTACGCCGAAACTCGAAGAGAATAACATGGCGAATTTCTGTTTGCGTTGGTGGTGGAACTTCGTCTGACCTATCCTCAGGTATCTTTCGTTTTCTTGTCTCCATTTTAGCCGATCGTTCTAAAATTTGAATGGGATACTAAGGAGGTAATTGCAAAGGGTTTGGTATTTTAGGATTTAATGAAAACCAAAATGAAAGTCACCAACTGACCGAACTTTTGTTGATCCTCTCGTAAGCGAACGCGAGCAAGCGAAGTAACGAGCGCAGCACAAATGGCAGCAGACGAGTGACCGCGCGCACGCTTAGAAAGGTTCACGGAGGAGGAAATACTCTCCCACTTACCCGGCGCGAACAGAACACAACAAGGCAGAGCAACAAGTACGTGTAGCAGTGTGTCGACGAACCAAACGAAAAAAATGCACGCAGCAGCAGTAGCGACAATGAAGAGAGTCTGAGTGTCTGGTGCGCACATCCACGACAATCGCTTTATCATCGAAATGTGAGGAGGAACCGCCGGCGAAGCGACGAGGGCAGCTCGTCATAAACGAGGAAGATGGTGAAGTACGCGGCGAGGTTTCGTTGATTATGCCAAGTGAATCGACATGCGCTTGCGCATATACGACAAGAGGATAACAACGTATGAACAATAGCAATAGCATCCGGCTAAGCTCTGCATATGTGATGCAGAACGCGATAGTGAACACGCGATCAGCCTAACCACCAGCGGCGTAATATTAGAAGAAGACGGTGTCGAACCACTACCTGAGGCGTTAATTAGCGACATTGATGCGCTTCTACCGGAATCACTAAGGAGCAAATCCAATGCGACCAGAAAACGAAGGGGTTGGTTTTTGGGATGGAGTAATTTATATGAGGCTGATGGCATTCTATTGGGGAATCACCATTAATGTTACAAATGACAAGCGGCTTGGTGAACTTACTTATTGACTGCTATAAAGGTAATTGTTGAAATTATACTATACAATGTTTGAATAGTATTTTTTTATTTCACTTTTTTATTTCAGGTAGCGTCGAAATCACAGATCTCGAATACTGCAGATTTGTACGAATTCTCAAGTTTGCCATGAGCGTTACCGCAGATAAATGGGGCCTACAATCGCCCGATTGTGGGATTTAATAGCCATGATAAATACCAATGTGCCCAGTAAAACGATATGTTGAAAGCATTTGATTTTGTTCATTTTATAGATTAGATTACTTTTTATGAATTGATATAAGGATTACACATATTTATAATAAATATAAAAAACAAAATATGGAGAAATAAGCAGAAAAAAGATGATTTTTTTGTTAAAATACTAAGACTGGCCAAATTTTGTCTGCGGATGCACCTAATAACAAATAGTTTATTTCGTTCTTTACTGTGTTTTTTTTCATTTAAACAAATATTACCCCTCAACGCGATCGATTCCTTGCAAAATCAATAAAAAAGCAGCAAGTTCCTCTTCAATCCTTTTATTATTTGAGGTTGTAGGTAGGTAGTACGTTGTTGATTTTTATGACCTGCAAAATGGCAGCTCTTAAGTTAAAATACTTTTTTGTGCCTTTAGTGACTCAGTGCTGCTTAATGAATTTCAAATAGTACCGAATTGATACTTTAGAGACAAAAGTATCAATTTGATACTAGATACTTCTTACTGAATGCGTCTTGATGTTTTTCCAACAAATGGGGGGACCTACAGTTTATACTAAGCCGCCTCCGAACGGTTGATGGTTTTTTTTACCAGGAGCCTTTTCATGTCCGGAATACACTCGGAGGGGTGGACAGTCCCTGCCGAGGGGCGGTCACAATTAGATACTTTAACTTAATTTTTCATTTAAATTAATTTTCCGCAACTTTTGGATAATAGCACCGGGATTTGAACCCGCACCTTCCGAATGTCAGTATGCAATGCTAACCACGGCCGTCTAAAGAAAATATTCATATATATAAACAAGTGAAACATACATACATCCGAAGTAAAGAATATTTACATATATACAAACAAGTGAATATTTATGTATACATACAAACAAGTGAAATTGAATACGAGTATATGCATATATACAAACAAGTTAAAATATACTTTTTCAGGTCATTGTTGTGTTGAATTGTTTTTGGGTTTTCCTTTAAATGGAACTGTTTCAGACCATATATTTTTTGGAAATAGTGAAAAAATTATTACAACAATGGTTTTGGACGGTAGAAGCCTTGCCGTGCGAATGAAATTTTCCAATAATAAAAAAGGCGTTGCTTTAAAATATTTGTTGGTAAATTCTTCGCAAAAACAACTACATCGCGCCAAGTTTACAGCTACAGAATATCTGAGCACTTGATCGTGGATATGTAGGTAAAAGGAAAAAGTGAAAAACAACAATATGTGAAAGCGGCACACATGTAGCTTAATGAGATAACCATTGGCTCGTGCTGTGGGCATCCCAAGCTCGAATTCTATTCGAACAAAAGGTGTCTGGAAAAAAGAAGTCTGATGAGGAAACGTGGTGGTTTCCGAAATAGCAGCTATAACTTCTACCGTCCAAAACTATTGTTGTAATAATTTTTTCACTATTTCCAAAAAATATATGGTCTGAAACAGTTCCATTTAAAGGAAAACCCAAAAAGTTAAAATATATTTACTTACATACAAACAAGGAAGAAGACATAAACAAAATATATCAAAATACTCCTGCAATAATTCGAAGGAAAAATATCAAAGTGCCGTGGACAAATCTGCTTCGTCTTCTTCTTCTTCTTGTTTATTGGCGTTGGCACCGCTTACGCGATTATAGCCGAATCAATATTAGCGCACCATTCCTCTCTTATTTTCGCTGTCTGGCGCCAGTTGGAAATACTAAGTGAAGCCAGGTCATCCTCCACATGATCCTTCCAACGGAGTGGAGGTCTTGATCTTTTTCTCTTTCCACCAGCGGGTACTGCATCGAATACTTTCAAAGCTGGAGTGCTTTCATCCATTCGGACGATATGATCTAGCTAGCGTAGCCGCTGTCTCTTCATTCGCTGAAATGTGTCGTACAGCTCATCGTTGCATCGTCTGCGGTATTCGCCGTTGGCAATGCGCAAAAGACCCTAAACCGTTTGGGGAATTTTTCTCTTGAAGACTCCCAGGGCCGGCTCATCAGATGTTGATATCATCCACGGCTATGACGGGTATGATGAGCGACCTGTAGAGTTTGGTTTTCGTTCGCCGAGAGAGGACTTTACCTTTCAATTGCCTACTCAGTCGGAAGTAGTACCGAACTCACGGCGTGGTTGTTGAGGCCAATAATGCCAATATCATCGACGTACGCCAGTAGCTGCACACTCTTTTATAGAAGATTGTACCTTCTCTGTTAAGCTCTGCAGCTCGTATTATTTTCTGCATCATCAAATTAAAGAAGTCACACGATAAAGAATTACCTTGTCTGAAACCTCGTTTGGTCCTTCCCGATCCTGACGGAGTTTTTGATGTTGGGCGAGGCCAGTTTGCCGTAGACAATTGTCGACGGGAAAAACACAGTTAACCGAGCAATGAGAACTAAAATAAAAGCCGGTGCCGCGAACAAACTTACATCAATTGTGCTATCGATTGAAGTGTACAGGCAATATAAACGAACGAGAACAGGTGAAGTGTATGGAAGAAGTGTAAGTCGGATTAACAAAAGTTCGGTAAGTTGACCAGAAAAAAACTAAGAAAAAATAAATCCTTTTGAATTTATTCGTAATCTTTGTCCTTTTTTATCTGCTTTACATATGTACATGCGTCAAAACAAGAACAAAACTAACAGGCCCGCTCCTTTTATAGTCAAATTGAATTCGTCGCATGACCGCTCAGTTCTGTTTAAGGGGATTGCTTGCTCTCTTAAGGCAAGCCGTAAATCATTAGCACTTAAAGATATTGGGCTTGATGCTAATGGAGACATTTTTGTGCATGAATGCCTAACAAAGAGAAATCGTTGGCTAATGCAATACGCAACGCAGCTAAAACGGCAAAAACAATTGGCGAGTGCGTTCTCAATTCGTGGACAAGTGTATGTTAGAAAGCATCAACACAGCGAAGCGACGAAAATATTTAATCAAGCGAGCGTCGATCAAATTGCAGCTGCTAGCTTAAAACTTTATGAACTCTATGCATATTCTATTGTTTATCTTAAGTTTATACTTTATTTATGTTATTTGTAAGATATGCCTTATTAATCCCTCATTTCATCCTTACCTTATGTTTCCCGTTTCCCTCATAGTAACTGACCATTTTCAAGTATCTCTTATATATATCAAATTTTTATGAGCAGCAATCTTTGTGAGCGCAATAACAATGACAATCTGAGGCTATCTTTTAAATATACATGTCAATATCATGGGTTCAATGTTTGCCACTTTAATGCTGCGTATTGGAGTTTAACCCGGGAAAAACTTGATTATATGAACTTGACCTTTCGTGACCTAAGCTGTAGCATAATTTGTGTGACTGAGACTTGGTTCAAACCTTTTATTGCAGATTGTGCATATTCTGTATGTGACTATTTGCTTGTACGAAATGATAGAACCACTGGTCAGAGAGGGGGTGGCATAGCAATTTATTTAAAGGCTGATATTAGATATAAAGTAATATATAAATCTCATTCTTCTGAAACTGTTGAAAGTGTGTTTATTGAATGTAGTGATAATGTATAAAAGTGTGTTGTTGTATGTGTACATATACAACCCTCATAAGTCAAATGATCTCACTCAACTGTTCAGTAAAATATCCGAACTGTCCTTGAGTTATGTTCACGTTCTCATTTGTGGAGACTTTAATGTTGCTATGTTGTCGAATAATGCTAAGTCTAGACACTTGCTAAGCTGTTTTAGCAACGTTGGCATACTAATAGTAAATGAGTATGCAACTAGATTTGCACCACACTGCAAGCCAAGTATGTTAGACCTTTTTGAAGTAAGCGTGGGGAGTAGTGTAAGCCATGCTGACCAATTTTCGTTGCCCGGAGTTTCTGATCATGAGCTAATTGTAATATTTTTCAATTTTGAATTAAATAGATAATAATAAGCCATCAATAGATTTAACTTTCAGAGATTTCAAGAATATAGACAGTGCTTCGCTATCTGCTGAAGCCGTGGCCCTAAACTGGAATTACTGCTGGCTACTTGTAGATGTTACTGACAAGTTACAGTACTTTACCACGCTAATTTATTATCTGTTTGAAAAATATGTTCTCCTACGTAGAATTAAAGCTATAAATCATACTAAACATTGGATAACTAAGGCTATTCTAGCCCTTATAAAAGACCGATGTAGGGCTTATAGATATTGGAAGCGTAATCCTACTAATGAACGTTGGACCACATACAAGAACTTTAGGAATAAAGTAACAACTGAATTGCGAAAAAGTAAAAAAGCTTATCTTTGTGCAAAACTTAAAACTGATTTGCCTTCCAAAGTATTGTGGACAAATCTAAAATCACTTGGTATTTGTGCCAAACAGGCAAAAACTTATAGGATTGATGCTGGTGTGATAAACTCATACTTTCTTGATATAAATTCACATGCAAATGTATCTGCATTCACCATCAATGAAAGCTTAGCTACTGACCACACCCACGAATTCTCATTTAACCCAGCTACTGAAGAGGATGTTATAAAGTGTGTTTTTGATATAAAATCTAACGCAATTGGAGTGGATGGTCTGAGTTTACGTTTTCTAAAACTTATACTGCCGTATGTGCTTCCCATGCTTACACACATTTTTAATCATGCTATAACCTCCTCTACGTTTCCAAATCAGTTGAAAATTGCCAACGTAATTCCTGTGGTTAAAGGTAACTCGTGTAATGCTCCCCAAGACTACAGGCCTATTAGTATCTTACCAACATTGTCAAAAGTATTTGAAAAACTTGTTACCGCTCAAATAGTGTCACACCTGCGTCTACATGATTTATTGAGCGAATCTCAGTCTGGGTATTGATCCAATCATAGTTGTTCCACAGCTGTGATGAAAATCGACACTGTAAATCATGATATTCTATAGTTAAAACTGAAAACTTAATTTGGTTTCAACACATCAGCAATTAAGCTTATGAGAAGCTACTTATCGGACAGATATCAGCAAGTTCAGTGTGGGGACGTAATTTCAAATCGCTGAGAAATCATTTCTGGAGTTCCCCAGGGCTCTATTTTAGGGCCAATACTTTTCAGTTTATTTATTGATGACCTTGTTCACTGTTGCGAAAATTCTTCTATACTTCTATATGCCGATGATACAGCAGTCCCCGCTTATAAGCGTCGTCAAAAATGCGCAACTTTCGACGCTTATAACCGTAGAAACCTTATATCCGGAAACTCGGTTATAAGCGCTAGTGACGCTTATATAAAATTTTCCTCAGTGGAGCCAAACACGCATATACATACATAAATTTAAACACTTTGTGGAAATAAAAGGCTAATATTTAACTACGTATATGCATATATTTATTTCGGTAAATAAAATTCTTAGTTAGCTGTATTAAAAACAAAAACGAAAAATAAAAATCACTTAGGATTAAAACAAAAAATAGCCATTCTAGCTAAATCACAAAACAGGAACGCATATTTACTTCTTAAATATTTATCTTAAAAAAATCGGTTATTTTTGATTGCAGACTTTTGGTTTCTTTATAAACTTGTAACTCCATAGCATCAAGCTCTTTTAAAAATTGATTACTTGGCTCAAAGACCTTTCTTAACGTGCTAATAGCAAGAAGTTGTTCTTTTGTAATTGGCATATTTTCTAAAATTTTTTCAACTTCATCCTCAGATTCATCTGAAGACAAATTTGATATTTCTTTTAAAATTTCAGCATCAGACAAATCACCGTAGCACAATAAATTTTCGTCACATCGAGCGTATTCTAAAAAATTCTGTGCCAATTCTGTGCCTTCTGAAATGCCGTCAATGTGAACTTCTACACAATCATCAATATCGCCTGGGCATTGTGGCAAAAACTTACACTACAAAAATTTAAAAATTAAAATTAAAAATTTTTAATGACTTATGTACCTATAACTTTTTAATTTTTTAGTACCTTTTTAAAGCAATTTTGTATGGTTTCAGGGCTGACTAACCACCAAGACCGTTTGATAATGTACATAGCCTTTAAGAAGTTGATGCTTTTAGCAAAATTCGTAGCTGTATTACCCATTTCGACAAATGTAACTTGCTTTCGTATAATATTTTGCCGATAATACGATTTAAATGAATGGATTATTCCTTGGTCTAAAGGCTGGGAAATCGATGTGGTGTTGGGGGGTAAAAATTTAACCAAAACGTTGGAAAAAGTATGCGTTACATTATGTGGCGCTGCGTTGTCGACAAATAGTATAATCTTCCGGCCTTGCGCTGCCATTTCTGCATCAGGAGACGCCAAAACATCACTCCAAATTTCCTTTGTCATCCAAGCCTTTTGTTGGTGATAATACTTCAAAGGTACCACTACACCGTTTTTGAAGCATCGATGATTTTTCTGCTTCCCAATCACAATCGCCTTTTTATAATCACCTGTTGTGTTACATATAAATAATACAGTCAACCGTTCTTTCGAAGATTTCAGTCCTTGAACCGAAAAATTTGTCTTGTTTAATGTAGTAGTCGGCATTGCCTTAAAAAACAATCCGGACTCGTCCGCATTAAAAATATCGGATGCCTTGTAATTTGAAAGAAGAGTTGGAAGTATTTCACTTTGAAAATTTTCAGCAGACTCGCTATCAGCCAAGGCTGCTTCTCCACAAATTTTCCGCAATTTGATTCCTTCCCTCATTTGCCATCTGTAAAGCCAACCGGTGCTGGGTGTGAAGTCAACATTGAGTTGAATGGCAAACTGCTTTGCTTTTTCCATTATCATATTTGTTGAAATAGCAGCGCCACTTTGTCTAATTTTATCAAACCAAAGAGAAAGTGCTTTTTCGACAGATTCAAATGCACCACTTCGATTTCGTTTCTGCGACAATTTATTAGCTTGTGCATTTTGCAGAATGTTGTTCTCATTTTGAATCATGCGATTAAGCGCCGGCCTGGAAATTTTGTACTCAGCACATATTTGACTTTTTGGTTTCACTTTGGCCTCCTTCAGAACTTAAATCTTTTGCTTCAGAGTAAGGTTGGTCCGCTGGCGCTTATCCATGATGCACACATGTACCTAGGCTAAAAATTTAATTAACAATATCAAAAAAAGAAATATTGTAAATTTATTCACTTACACTTCACGCGCGTTAATTTGTTATGTTTTCAAAAACATATGTTCTATCCAACGTTGCCACAGCTTTTTGTTGTGTTGTCAAAAACATATGTTCCGTCGCAATGTTGCCACACATCAAATTTTTATGCGGCGCTTATATGCGGGGAAATTTTCTAACAAAATTTTATTTTGGTGTCAAAAAATACATGCTTCTATGCGTTAATGGGGAAATCTCAGCGGGGAACGCTTATAAGCGGGGCGCTTATAAGCGGGGACTACTGTACTCAGATTTACCTCTCACGTCCCTTTGGTCTTGGTGAAGATTTAATAGCTAGATTGAATGAGGATCTAATAAGAATTGAGGAATGGTCTAACATAAATGGTCTCTGTCTAAATGCTAAGAAAACGAAGGCACTTCCTATTAAAAGTAATTATCTTGACCTTAGCAATCTGTCACCAATTGTTTTGAAGGGGGTTGAACTAAAATTTGAACATGTTGTAAAAAATAAAAATATATTCGACATTACGAAATTTATGGCATACATGTGATTGTTTGCCGATTAGAATAAAACTTAAACTAGTTCAGTCCCTTATTATTCCCTAAATTTCTTATTTTGAAGGCGTATATGGTACTCTAAGCTGCAATTCCAGAAACAAATTAAATTTAGCTTTAAATAACGTAGCTAGGTTAATTTACTCCAAAAACAAGTTTGAACACATCTCTTTGTACACCAAAAACATTCTCGGCTTCACCCTTGAGAATTATCTCAAGGTTCGTAATTTAATATATTTATTTAAAATCATCAAAAACCGTCAACCAGGATATCTTTTCCGCAAAATAAAGTTAGTGCAATCTTCTCGTACTCACAATATTGTTGTCCCCAAATACAAAACTTTGACGACCTCTAGCTTGTTTTTTGTTGGTGCTGTCAGAATTTGGAACTCATTACCAATTTTAATAAAATGTATCAAAACGATTGGATGCTTCAAAACGGCAGTTACAAACCTATTTACATAATACCCATGCCTATTCTCCTTACCTATGTCAACATACTGTTGAAATCCCTCCTTTTAGACATAATAATAATCGTAGCTATTCCTAAGATTTAAAAAATCAAATTGTAATTCATTATATGTTAATATGTGTACAATGAAAAGACGGATAAATAAATGAAATTGAAATTGAAATTGAAAAGAAACCGCCAGAAAGCGCGGTTATAGTGCCTTGTAGTGCGTTCACATTTAGGCAAACATGCCAAATTTCCATGCGATACTGCCCTTAGTTTTGATGACGTGTTTGGCATCATTGCGTGCGCTGAATTTTTTTTATTGATGAGTCATCTTTTGAGGTTTGGGAAGAGATAATAGTCCGAGGGAGCCAGATCGGGCGAATACGGTGGATGCGAAAGCAATTGGAGTCCCAAGTCGTTTATTTTAGCCATGGATGCGATACTCTTGTGGGCGAAAATCATTTTTGCCTATACTGAACATGATGCCAAACACGTCAACAACAATCAGCTGACAAAATCCAATAGCAGAAATAGTCTTTAAAGGCGGTGCAATCGTTTCATATGCAATTTAGCATTCACTGAATATTCGTATTGGCTGTAAGTTACGCCGAAACTCGAAGAGAATAACATGGCGAATTTCTGTTTGCGTTGGTGGTGGAACTTCGTCTGACCTATCCTCAGGTATCTTTCGTTTTCTTGTCTCCATTTTAGCCGATCGTTCTAAAATTTGAATGGGATACTAAGGAGGTAATTGCAAAGGGTTTGGTATTTTAGGATTTAATGAAAACCAAAATGAAAGTCACCAACTGACCGAACTTTTGTTGATCCTCTCGTAAGCGAACGCGAGCAAGCGAAGTAACGAGCGCAGCACAAATGGCAGCAGACGAGTGACCGCGCGCACGCTTAGAAAGGTTCACGGAGGAGGAAATACTCTCCCACTTACCCGGCGCGAACAGAACACAACAAGGCAGAGCAACAAGTACGTGTAGCAGTATGTCGACGAACCAAACGAAAAAAATGCACGCAGCAGCAGTAGCGACAATGAAGAGAGTCTGAGTGTCTGGTGCGCACATCCACGACAATCGCTTTATCATCGAAATGTGAGGAGGAACCGCCGGCGAAGCGACGAGGGCAGCTCGTCATAAACGAGGAAGATGGTGAAGTACGCGGCGAGGTTTCGTTGATTATGCCAAGTGAATCGACATGCGCTTGCGCATATACGACAAGAGGATAACAACGTATGAACAATAGCAATAGCATCCGGCTAAGCTCTGCATATGTGATGCAGAACGCGATAGTGAACACGCGATCAGCCTAACCACCAGCGGCGTAATATTAGAAGAAGACGGTGTCGAACCACTACCTGAGGCGTTAATTAGCGACATTGATGCGCTTCTACCAGAATCACTAAGGAGCAAATCCAATGCGACCAGAAAACGAAGAGGTTGGTTTTTGGGATGGAGTAATTTATATGAGGCTGATGGCATTCTATTGGGGAATCACCATTAATGTTACAAATGACAAGCGGCTTGGTGAACTTACTTATTGACTGCTATAAAGGTAATTGTTGAAATTATACTATACAATGTTTGAATAGTATTTTTTTATTTCACTTTTTTATTTCAGGTAGCGTCGAAATCACAGATCTCGAATACTGCAGATTTGTACGAATTCTCAAGTTTGCCATGAGCGTTACCGCAGATAAATGGGGCCTACAATCGCCCCATTGTGGGATTTAATAGCCATGATAAATACCAATGTGCCCAGTAAAACGATATGTTGAAAGCATTTGATTTTGTTCATTTTATAGATTAGATTACTTTTTATGAATTGATATAAGGATTACACATATTTATAATAAATATAAAAAACAAAATATGGAGAAATAAGCAGAAAAAAGATGATTTTTTTGTTAAAATACTAAGACTGGCCAAATTTTGTCTGCGGATGCACCTAATAACAAATAGTTTATTTCGTTCTTTACTGTGTTTTTTTTCATTTAAACAAATATTACCCCTCAACGCGATCGATTCCTTGCAAAATCAATAAAAAAGCAGCAAGTTCCTCTTCAATCCTTTTATTATTTGAGGTTGTAGGTAGGTAGTACGTTGTTGATTTTTATGACCTGCAAAATGGCAGCTCTTAAGTTAAGATACTTTTTTGTGCCTTTAGTGACTCAGTGCTGCTTAATGAATTCCAAATAGTACCGAATTGATACTTTAGAGACAAAAGTATCAATTTGATACTAGATACTTCTTACTGAATGCGTCTTGATGTTTTTCCAACAAATGGGGGGACCTACAGTTTATACTAAGCCGCCTCCGAACGGTTGATGGTTTTTTTTACCAGGAGCCTTTTCATGTCCGGAATACACTCGGAGGGGTGGACAGTCCCTGCCGAGGGGCGGTCACAATTAGATACTTTAACTTAATTTTTCATTTAAATTAATTTTCCGCAACTTTTGGATAATAGCACCGGGATTTGAACCCGCACCTTCCGAATGTCAGTATGCAATGCTAACCACGGCCGCCTAAAGAAAATATTCATATATATAAACAAGTGAAACATACATACATCCGAAGTAAAGAATATTTACATATATACAAACAAGTGAATATTTATGTATACATACAAACAAGTGAAATTGAATACGAGTATATGCATATATACAAACAAGTTAAAATATACTTTTTCAGGTCATTGTTGTGTTGAATTGTTTTTGGGTTTTCCTTTAAATGGAACTGTTTCAGACCATATATTTTTTGGAAATAGTGAAAAAATTATTACAACAATGGTTTTGGACGGTAGAAGCCTTGCCGTGCGAATGAAATTTTCCAATAATAAAAAAGGCGTTGCTTTAAAATATTTGTTGGTAAATTCTTCGCAAAAACAACTACATCGCGCCAAGTTTACAGCTACAGAATATCTGAGCACTTGATCGTGGATATGTAGGTAAAAGGAAAAAGTGAAAAACAACAATATGTGAAAGCGGCACACATGTAGCTTAATGAGATAACCATTGGCTCGTGCTGTGGGCATCCCAAGCTCGAATTCTATTCGAACAAAAGGTGTCTGGAAAAAAGAAGTCTGATGAGGAAACGTGGTGGTTTCCGAAATAGCAGCTATAACTTCTACCGTCCAAAACTATTGTTGTAATAATTTTTTCACTATTTCCAAAAAATATATGGTCTGAAACAGTTCCATTTAAAGGAAAACCCAAAAAGTTAAAATATATTTACTTACATACAAACAAGGAAGAAGACATAAACAAAATATATCAAAATACTCCTGCAATAATTCGAAGGAAAAATATCAAAGTGCCGTGGACAAATCTGCTTCGTCTTCTTCTTCTTCTTGTTTATTGGCGTTGGCACCGCTTACGCGATTATAGCCGAATCAATATTAGCGCACCATTCCTCTCTTATTTTCGCTGTCTGGCGCCAGTTGGAAATACTAAGTGAAGCCAGGTCATCCTCCACATGATCCTTCCAACGGAGTGGAGGTCTTGATCTTTTTCTCTTTCCACCAGCGGGTACTGCATCGAATACTTTCAAAGCTGGAGTGCTTTCATCCATTCGGACGATATGACCTAGCTAGCGTAGCCGCTGTCTCTTCATTCGCTGAAATGTGTCGTACAGCTCATCGTTCATCGTCTGCGGTATTCGCCGTTGGCAATGCGCAAAAGACCCTAAACCGTTTGGGGAATTTTTCTCTTGAAGACTCCCAGGGCCGGCTCATCAGATGTTGATATCATCCACGGCTATGACGGGTATGATGAGCGACCTGTAGAGTTTGGTTTTCGTTCGCCGAGAGAGGACTTTACCTTTCAATTGCCTACTCAGTCGGAAGTAGTACCGAACTCACGGCGTGGTTGTTGAGGCCAATAATGCCAATATCATCGACGTACGCCAGCAGCTGCACACTCTTTTATAGAAGATTGTACCTTCTCTGTTAAGCTCTGCAGCTCGTATTATTTTCTGCATCATCAAATTAAAGAAGTCACACGATAAAGAATTACCTTGTCTGAAACCTCGTTTGGTCCTTCCCGATCCTGACGGAGTTTTTGATGTTGGGCGAGGCCAGTTTGCCGTAGACAATTGTCGACGGGAAAAACACAGTTAACCGAGCAATGAGAACTAAAATAAAAGCCGGTGCCGCGAACAAACTTACATCAATTGTGCTATCGATTGAAGTGTACAGGCAATATAAACGAACGAGAACAGGTGAAGTGTATGGAAGAAGTGTAAGTCGGATTAACAAAAGTTCGGTAAGTTGACCAGAAAAAAACTAAGAAAAAATTAATCCTTTTGAATTTATTCGTAATCTTTGTCCTTTTTTATCTGCTTTACATATGTACATGCGTCAAAACAAGAACAAAACTAACAGGCCCGCTCCTATTATAGTCAAATCGAATTCGTCGCATGACACGAAACATGGTCCTTCGAGCCGGATCCATCAGAAAGACATATCTTGTGTGAAATAAAAGAAAGAATTAAAAAGAAATCTATATTTTGATTATACTTTTTGGAAAAAACCATCTTCACAAATGAATAAACAAAAATATAGAACTTCGTAACATTGCCAAGTCGCGCGCTCATTTGGACAAAATAATTCGCCTAAATTCTTGCCAAGTGGCGCGATCTGCTTCAACTTGAAAAAACCATCGCCATCCAGTGGAAAAGGAACGGAACGCGACCATTTCTGCCAAAATAATTTATTTAATAAATAAAAATAGGAACGACAGCAGTGGAAGGTAAAATGAAAAGAAAAACTCTTAAAAAATTAAAGTGCAAAAAAAGAAAAATAAAAGTGGAAAACAAGAAAGTAAATTGAAAAAAAGTCCTTGAAAAAGAAAAATAAAAGTGGAAAAAGAAGGTAAATTGAAAAAAGCCTTAAAAAAGAAAAATAAAGTGAAAAAAGAAGGTAAATTGAAAAAAAGCCTTAAAAAAAGAAAAATAAAGTGAAAAAAGAAGGTAAATTGAAAAAAAGCATTAAAAATGAAAATTAAAAGTGGAAAAAGAGAAGGTAAATAAAAAAAGCCTTAAAAAGAAAAATAAAGCGAAAAAAGAAGGTAAATTGAAAAAAGCCTTAAAAAGAAAAGTAAAGTGAAAAAGGAAGGTAAATTGAAAAAAAAGCCTTAAAAAAGAAAATTAAAAGTGGAAAAAGAGAAGGTAAATAAAAAAAGCCTTAAAAAGGAAAAATAAAAGTGGAAAAAAGAAGATAAAAGTGCAAAAAAAGTCCTAAAAAGGAAAAGTTAAAGTGAATATCAGCTACTTTCTGTATTTATTTATTTTATGTTTTTCCGCGTTTAATTAAAACACTTTTTTTCTTTAAATATTATTCACAAGCTTATTTTATTTAGGTTATTTTTATATTAATATTATTAGGAACACAACCGTCGAGTTTTAGCGAGCGATTGCATACATGTTTATACACATTTTTGTTTTGCTTTCTTTTTTAGAGTAGTAACGGAAGTAGGGTTGCTGGTGAGTATTTTAATTGGGAGTAAATTCATGGTGGGTAAGTATTGGGAAGTAATAGGGTAAGTATAATTCATTATTTCATTATTTTGATGGATTTTCTACATATATTTTTTAACATGCACCAAGCCCTCCAGTTGTTGTAATGCCTTCTTGGCTTTGCTGACCAGGCCAGTGAGTCGACGTTGGAGGGCCGAGGTAAAACGACTTCGGGATTTTGGGGCGTCAACTTTTCGGTGACCAGCTCTTTTCGAGATTTCCTGCTTTTTTTGCCCTTTTCGGTGTCTGGACTCGTCCACTAGCGACAGGTTTTCTGCGTGGTGGTTTGGGGGCTCTCTTCGAACTGCTAGGCGTGTGGAGCTGTGCAGCAGAGTATGGTGTGCGAGTCCACAGCGGTGGCAGCTGTCTGGAGAATTACGCGTTCGATGTCGCCAAACAGCTGATGCAATATTTATGCACCTTCTCAGATTCATATCGCTCGTCTGGAGTCATTGCCAGGAACGCACGATAGTGACGCAATGAGTGGGTGCGGCAGCACAGTCGACACTTGCCGAAGTTCTGTGATCTGAAAAGACATCGTTCGTTTTGGTCGGGTCCGGTATGCAGTTTCGTTATGCGACCTAGTCGCCATTCGTTTGGGGGTAGGAGGTCGTCCTTGATGACGACGAGATCAGCTTCCTTCATATTTCCATTTTTAGCGTTTTTGAAGATGGTGGAGATATTCAGTTTTCCAGCGCTTGCTGAACTGATGATGGAGTACTCGTAATTTTTTCCATTTATTAATAAGTGAGAAGTTTTCTGAGTTTGGCTCAGGGATCAAGAGTAAGGGTGCGCCTCGTAAGAAGTGGCCTGGGGTTAGTACCTTCAAGTCCTCGGGGTCTTGAGACATAGGAGAGAGTGTTCTGGAGTTGAGTACCGCTTCGATGCGTATTAGGAGAGTGGTAAACTCCTCGAAGGTGAACTTTTGATTTCCAACACTTTAGTGAAGGGAGTTTTGTAGCATTTCACTGCCGCTTCCCAAAGTCCTCCCATATGTGGAGCGTAAGGCGGTATAAATTGCCATATAAGTCCGTGAATGCCATATTCTGTTGTGGTTTTGAACGAAACTTCCTCAAGGATGGAGGATAGTTCTCTTTGTAGGCTTCGCTGTGCTTCTACGAAAGTTTTGCCGTTGTCGGACATTATCTTGTGGGGAGTGCCTCTTCGTCCTACAAATCGTGCAAGTGCTGCCTTAAACGCTTCTGTTGGTAGGTCGGAGCATACTTCCAGATGAATGGCCTATGTCGAGAAAAATACGAATACACACACGTTTGCCTTGGAGTGGGATGCTCGGCGGAGAGTCGAGGTTATGACGAGGAATGGGCCGACAAAATCTACACCGGTAGTAAGGAATGGTAGTGTATATGTGGACCGTTGAGGGGGTAACGCTGCCATCAATTGCGTGCTCATCTTCTGCTTGTATATCGTGCATGTCTTGCACCGAAAAATGCAAGATTTTACCTTCTGACGGATTCGGGGAATATGGTATTCCTGTTGGACCACGCGAATCATCAACTGCTTTTCCGCGTGCAGTAGAGTTGAGTGGAGGAATTCGAGGAGGAGAGAGCAATATCGGGAATTATCGGGTATGATAATTGGATGACGCTCATCGTAGCCGAGGGCGGCATGAGTGAGACGTTTATCCAAGATGGGGTTGAGAGTACGGAGAGTATTTCTTTTTTCTATCGGACATTTCGACTCCACTGATGGTTTTTTCGAAATATTTTCGCTGGGTGACAGCTATGAGGCGAGTTTTGCGAACTTTAAGTCGCTTTGAGTGAGAGTGGTAGAAGGCAGATTTGGCAGCTTCCTAGCCTTTTGTGCGAAACGAAATATGTACGCTGCTACTCTGAGAGCGGTGGAAAAGGAGGAGAAACGGTCTAGAAAATCTGGGGTTTATAAAGCGTCGTTGTTCGGGAGGGGACGAATGAGTTGGTGAACTTTTCGGCCAAAGAGGGGACGGCCTAGTTAACCACTCGGGGCCTTTCCACCAGAGTGAACAGTTGACGAGCTCTTGGGGCTTAGCTCCTAGATCAGCTGGGTTGTCAGCACTGGAGACATGTCGCCACGTAGCATTGTTCACGAACTCGAAGATCTGAGATGTCCTGTTCGCTACGTATGGTATGTTTTCCACGTCCAGGGGGGTTTTTCCAGCCATGCTATTACAATTGAAGAGTCTGTCCACAAAATTAGTTCATGAGATGGGAGACTTGGGGAGGATCGGATCTGATTTACTAATTTTGCTAGTAAAACTGCGCCGCAAAGTTCCAGCCCACGGAGAGAGACGGTTTGTAAGGGGGCCGCTTTACTCTTGAGCGC
This sequence comes from Ceratitis rosa, assembly GCA_037013455.1. NCBI lineage: Eukaryota > Metazoa > Arthropoda > Insecta > Diptera > Tephritidae > Ceratitis > Ceratitis rosa. The sequence continues at coordinate 276,775 of JAWMAG010000016.1, read as the reverse complement.
GAGTAAGTGGGATGTAACAGCTTCACCTTGCTGGACTTGTAAGTATACGCAAGCGCAGAATGCCTTCTAGAAAGCATCTGAGAATCCATATAGCTGAATGGAACTGTTTGGGCTGAATTGCACCCATCGAGGTATCCTTGCGGCGAGGTTTGTCCTGAAGGTATTCCATTTGTGGAATGAGATCGGCTTCACGGTTTCGTCCCAGTCTGTTCCTTCCATAGTTGTTGAAGAACAGTTTTCGCTGCTATAATTATGGGTGATAGCCATCCTGCCGGGTCGAAAAGTTTCGCGAATCCGGCTGACTTGAGTACTTCGATAACTTTATGTATCGATTCGGCGGCTGAGTCTAGATTGTGTCCGCCTGAGAGGATGTCATCTACGTATGTCTCTCCTCTTAATATTTTTGATACCAATTAGCTGAGGAGTCTAAGGAGACGTGGGTATGTCTTTTGAGGGTATGTCTCCTTAGAGTCCTCGGCTAATTGGTGGAGTGTCCTTATTGACAAGTATGGAGCGCAGTTGACACCGAATATGACAGTTTTTAGAAGTCTGAAGTCTTCTATCGGACTATTGGGGGTTCTACGGAATAGAACGCGTTGGAAGTTTTGGTCTTCCTTATGTACGTATATTCTTCTTCACATGTGTTCCACCATTTACCGCAGAATTTTTCCATTCTGGATAGCTCATATAAACATTTTTTATGCATCTGGGAGAATTCCTCTTCTTCCGCCTGGGATTTCGAGCGAGTTCGGGGTCCTGTAATGGGGTGGAGGGTTTGGGGTTCCTTCATTTTGTCCTCCATTGTGAGATATTGTTTTTATTAATTTTTAATATAAAATATTTATTTATATTTATATATATGTATGTATATATATTTTATGTTGTGTACTGCACTGTCTCAGCGCGTCTGAGCACAGCAATGTATAAATGTATACATACTGGGTTTTTATTATACCTTTTTTGTATGCTGGGTGCTTTGTTTAGCTTATACGCGTATGCACGTATGTATACTTATGTACATACGTACCTTTGCCCGCTCGCTATTGTAAATAGCGAAAGAGTGGAAATTGCCGGAATATGAAAAAACCACTTTATGTATATACTAGCTTTCACCCGCGGCTTCGCTCGCATTAAATCCATCCAATAAGAGATCATTATAGTACAAACGGATCAATATAAAAAATATATTTTATTGCTTGTCTGAGACTATCTATTTGAAAAAATTACTACATGCAATGAAGTTTCAAATTTCAAAGTATACTTTATTGAATCAATACAACAAATATTAAAATATATATGTCACTATAAAGAAAATAAATAATTCGGAATGGTAACAATTGAAAATATAAAATGCAGATTATTAGTCAAGGATATTTTTATAAACTATATTGTACGTTTTTCCGTTGGGTGCAAATATGTGTAAATTCCGGGCATTAGACACACGCGAACAGGCTACATATAGTTGACCATGAGAAAAGCATGACTTTTCTAAATGCACTCTTGCTACCTGTAATGTCTATCCTTGTGCTTTGTTTATAGTTACGGCAAAGCTAAGTTTGACGGGAAACTGAACTCTTTTAAATTGGAATGGAAGGTCAGTGGGAATAATGGAATCCGAGGTATGATTACACTTTTTCCTTTACCGACACCTGTTAAAATAGTAGCACCAAGTATATTCTGTCCCAATTTCGTTATCCGAAGTCGTGTTCCATTACATAGCAGAGGAGCATTTAAATTTCGCATAAGCATTACTGGTACATTTAGTTTCAACTGAAGCTTATGTGATAGTACACCCGACAATTCAAGTGAATTTAAAAACTCTACAGGATATGAGGTTCTTAATTCTGTATCCATAATTGTATCCATTGATAAATATTCCACCATTTCCCCTTCCACCTCATTTAAGATGTCATTGTTGATTCTATTAACAACTTCATTTTTTGGTGCTAATATTGCTCTTGCGCACAGCCACTGATCACAACCCAAATTCTGTAGCAATTCGGGAAAAACATGAGCAATGATATCCACACCATTTTCTACTAAATTACAAAATTCTCTTGAAAGTGATACGCAACCTTCAGCATCAACATCTAAACGACCATCACCAATTTTCAATAACATTTCAGCATAAAGTCCTGAATCCACGTCATTATGAAGATGCACTCTCATATTTGTTTTTTCTACCATAAGCTCGATGATTTTAAGCATGCTTGAATTTCATCTGCTGGTGTTCCCCTCTGAATAACTGGAAGGGTTTGACGAAAATCACCAGCCAGTAAAACTACCATTCCTCCCATTATATCTGTACTATCCCGCAGGTCCTGAAGAGTCCGGTTTAAAGCTTCTATAGCCTTTTTGTGAGACATTGTACATTCATCCCACACTAAAAGCTTACATTCTCGCAGCATCCTACCTCGAGAACTATTTTTACTGAAATTACAGATGGGCGAATCTTCATGTGCAAGGTTCAATAGTAATTTCAAAACGGAATGTGCCGTACGGCCGCCGTTTAAAAGCGTCGCGGCAATACCCGACGAAGCTACTGCAACTGCTATTTTTCTGTTTTTTCTGATGTACATTAATAATAAGTTGAGCAAAAACGTCTTTCCGGTTCCACCTGGTGCATCGAGAAAGAAGAGTCCACTTTTACCGTATTTTATTCTACGTAAAATTTGATGGAGAACATGAGCCTGCTCTGGAAGTAACAAAGGGATTAATTCTTCTACTTGTCGCTGCAGTGCTATGAAATCATAATCTAACTCTCGAGCAATTTCATTGTTGAAATCATCCTCATTATCTCTTTGAGGGCTTTGCATCCCAAAATCATCTAATTTTTTTCCAACCATTGTGAAAACCTTGTTTTCAATTAGAATTAGCGTTTGGTTGTAAATATGTTCATTGAAAGTCATATCTGTATGTACTTGCTGAAGTCGATGTAAAATATCTTCAGCCATGTATTCTTTGTACTTATCCCAAAGAGTTTGAGGGTTAGAAAGACCGCAAGAAGATAAAAGTGTAGCAACAGTTCCCTGATTTTATCTGGCTTCCTCCATAGTTTCGTCCCAATGATTATCATTTTCCAATAATCGTCGAGCCTCACATGCTTCTCTGTATGTTTGACATCTCTGACCATTAACAATTTTAAGTTCTGTAAAGCTAGTTGGACCTCTGACATGATGCAATAACATACGCAGACAAAAGCATTCGAAATTTGTAACGTGCACGGTATAGACACGACCAAGAGCATCTGATGCTTTAACCCCAGGTTGATTTACTACAGGTATACCTTGAATACGACGTTGCAATTGTTTCTTTGAGGTGTTCCATCTATAATAACGGGGAACCTCAGAGTACAATAATGTCTTTGCAAAAGTATCATGTTGACAAAGGTGGAAAAAGGCAGTCAGTGTGGTATCAGAAGGAGACAAAATTCTGTCTTGAAAAGTATTTTCATTAAAAAAAACGCGCTGTCCGTTTTCTAAGTGTACTGCAAGATGTGTAACAGTAGGATATCTTTCATGTAGTGGAAAGCCAAGAAGCCGCCACGCCGCTTCGTTGCTACTGACATATCTTCCTTCCTGATAAGTTTGTATTTCATTGGGGGCCTGCACAGCATCTATATTATGCAGATTGAAGATCGCATGATCACTTTCTTTATTGATATACTTGCAAATATACTTAATCGCACGTACAGAATTACAGGCTTCAACATTTATGTGGGCGTTGAATATTTTACACAAAATCGGCGAATAGGGCACAACCCAGCTATTATCAAAACTCTTGATTTCTCCACTGCGAGTACGAATGTTAACTTGTTTACCACCATCAGCAGGCGCTCTCCGTCTATATAACGGGTAACCTTTATCGCTATGAACTGTTTCTTTAATTAGTTCTCGAGGATACTTTTTTGTACATTTGCCATCTTGCATGCAAGGTGATGCTGGGTTTCGAGCACCACAGGGACCGTGAATCATGTTTTTGATAACCGTGTCGTACAGATTTTTATCTTCGTCTGGATCTGGAATTTCAGCGCTAATTATGTTGTCGATTTGATTAGGAACTAGCTTCTGTTTTAACCAAATTTATATGTGTACATGTGGTAAACCTCGTTTTTGCCATTCAATGGAGTACATATGGCACTGGACGTCTCCAAATATTTTTCCTTTTGTCACAACGTTCATTAACTTCTGAACCTTTAAACGAAATACGCGAGCGACTATATCATGTCGATCAGTAGCTTTTTGACTAGGCATGAGCTCTTGAGTTACATTCTGCCACGAAGGATTACAGGTAAAAGTTACGAAGAGGTCAGGCCTTCCATAAGTTCGTACGTAAGTAAATGCGTCTTGAGTGTACTCATGCAAATAACGGGGACTGTTCACAAAAGTGGACGGTAGAATAACTATTTTGCCAATGTCGTTAGGTCTAATATTGTCATCTGCATTAATCGCATCTTGAAGATGTATGTAATTTTCAGCTCGTAATTTTTTCTGATTTAGAGAAATGTAACGAAGACGTTCACTTTCTACTTTAATGTACATATCTACTAAGAATTGATGGAAAAGTTGCCTTGTACGCAGAAGAAGATTGAAGTCATGCTCTCGGTGCATCATGTAATACGCATAAAAGTCCATACAGGAAACTTTTTTATTTGGAATTGGCTGGTTCGTTGTCGGATTGATGACTGGAAAATCGAAATAATATCCTGATTCACCTTTACTGAAAATTAATGGATACTGTAAAGCATCACAACATTTATGAGTATCAGCTACACGTTTTAACGTACTATCATGTGCTCGTAATACTATGTCTCGAGGAGAGCACGGGTCACCAGTAACCAAAACAGCAACTTCATTGACCATCGGCGCATTATAACGCCTCTCATGTTCACCATTTGGAGTTCGATCAGCATGAATGACAACTTTGTAATTATCTGAAGGCCAGTTGTCTATTGCACTTTTAAAAATCTTCACTAAATCATTGTGACTGTGTAACACTCGTTGAATTTTTAATACGGTTTCTCTTTCTACTCCGTCAATATACTGGCAACGACGATTTACTTCATTTTGTTCATCACCCATAAAATACACCTGCAAAAATTTATGCTGATCATTATTTTGTTGAAATAGTGATCCAATTTGATGATATATCTGTCCTTGTACAGTAAAAGTTGGTGAAAATCCAGGCCTTCTTATTACTTTATCAACTCCAAAGGATGTCATTTGAAAGCAAGAGTTATACTTCCTTATTTTGCTTAGAAATCGTTTTGACTCATCTGTGACACTCAACAATAAAGTTTTTAAAGGCTCTTCTGGTTCACCAAGTAATGGAAGTGAAACTTTACCAGTCGTACAGCACATTCAAACAGTTTCATCTTTCCATTTAAAAGCATCACAATACTGACATTTTTTATCCATCGAGCCAATATCAATTAAAGGATGATTATGATACGCAACTGAAGGATCATATTGAAACCCAGTACCATTAAATACAGACCAATCCTTAGCCATGAAATTTCGACGACGCGTGGTCGTTACTTCTGCCTTATGAATTCTTCTGGTCTGCAATTGTTCTGGCGTTTCCGCCGCTCTTCTAGCTGCCTGCTGCATAGCTTGTCTTTCTGAACAAACTCGTGTCTGAAGAGGAGTTTCAGCTGCTCTCAAAACACTTTGCCGCTCTGCTTGCTGTTGTATTCTCAGCTCTGCGTGAACTTCAGATTCTTGATTTCGTGCAACTTTAGATGCACGGGCTGACGAAGAATTTCTTGATAGTGCAGATTTCCGCTTTTGAGGCATTTTTAGATTAGATAATAAACTAAATAGACTTTTAGATAAGAAGAACAGAGGAACAATTATTCTCAAATAATAAAGTGGCATCCATACGCATATAGTGACAGAAGAAATAACAATGAAGAAAAATTCAAAATAGCTGAAGGTTATATAGTGTTTAGTCTTCATAGTATAGTAAATTGGATAGCGGAAAGTATAGTTTATGAAAGTATAGTGTATATAGTGTACATAGAGTATAGTCTCCATAGTATAGTTAATTGGATTGGATGTTCCCGTGGCTGTCGGTAATACAGTGTGATGGCATTATAAATAGTACTCAGGCTTCCCAGGTGGAAAAATATTATACAGTGATCACATAAGTTTTTTTAATAATTTTTCTTTAACTTTATTCTCGGCAGTCATGCATGACTGTTGGATGCTTGTGTCATTATAATGTCATTCTAATGCGCACATCATTATAATGTCATTATAATATTTTTCCACCTGGGTTGAGCTTCATTACTTGAATGCTAGATGGCGTTAACGTAGCTCCATAAGGAGGCTATTGGACAAAAAAGTTTCTTTATTTTATTTAAAAAATAATTTTTTTTATTAAATAAAAAGTAGCCTATATTCATTCTGATACCTCCAAGAGTATGTGTACAAAGTTTCATGATGATCGGTTAAGTAGTTTTTGCGTGAAAGCGCAGCAGACAAACCGACTTTCGCATTTATAATATTAAGTAGGGATAGGGACGTGTATGTATATCAGGGGTAGGCAAATACTTTAAAGCGCGGGCCGAAATTAATTTTTCCAAATGTCTCCCGGGCCGGAGGACTATACCGCGTATGCTTTGCACAAGCGGATGTTTTGGATGGAGTTTTTTCCCTGCCCAATTTTTTTTTTTTTTTTTGACAAAAACACTAAGTATCATTTCAATTTGAATAAAATATGTCACGTAATTTTTAAAGAAATATTATTATAAATAAATGGCTATTAGATAAACCACTCAATGAAAGATTTTATTTTGTTACTTATTTATGTATTAACGATATTAATTATTTTATATTGACACATAGTTATTACAATTTAACATTTATATTACATTTCGTAAATATAATAGTAAATATAATTCAAAAAAGAAATGAAAAACATCAAACGTTAAAATAAATATTTAAAGTTAATGCGAAACGTGAAATCTCGAATGTTCATCCGAAATTATTTCTTCCAAATCGCTTGTAGCAATCCTTAATACCGAGTGTAGATTTTCGTCAGTAATTTGTGATCGATATTTATTTTTCGTGGAAACCATTAAAGAAAAAGTTCTTTCACAAATATATGTCGAACCAAATAAAATAAGGTATTTTTGAACATAGTTCAAAAAATGTTTGAAATGTTCGTTATTCAAAGCGCCATAGAAAGCACTCAATTCGTTTGAGTGAAAATTTTCTTTTAGTAAATTATTTGATTGTAAGTCAATTAGTTCTAGTTGAATTTCAACAGGAGCTTCTTGCACATCGAAATTGAAAGGTTGGCTAATTAATGATAAAGGTTTTTCAATAGCTTTGAAATCTTGAAATCTTCTTTGGAATTCAGAATGCAGGTCTTGTGTTATTGCACTATATTTAAAAAAATCTGTATTTTTGAATGATTCTCGCCGTGCTTGCAATGAGGGGAAATGATTTAATAATTTATTATTAAAGTTTTCAGCAAATAAATTGAGTTTTGTCATAACTGCTTTGACGTTTGAGTGCATATTGAAAGCGAATTGGTTTTTCCCTTGTAGATTTATATTTAGTTCATTCAAATATTTTACGACATCTACTGAAAACGAGAAATCGTTTAGCCAAGCCTTATTTTGCAATTCAGGAAAATCATGTAGTTTTTCTTTTATCGACAAGAAGGATACTATTTCATCAAGCAAATATTGAAATCTGTCCAAAACTTTACCAATGCTAAGCCATCTCACTTCAGTGTAATAAGGAATTTCGTAGAAGTCACTTTCAATTTCTTTCAAAAATTCAACAAACTGTCGATGATTTACGGCACGTCCTCGGATAAAATTCTCAACTTTGGTCACAACAGTAACGACGTGATTCAATTTCAAAACTTTTCTGCATAGCACTTCTTGATGAATAATGCAGTGCAAAAATAATATATCGTGTTCTGGTTGTAACTCTTTTACTTTGTCGCGAATTCGTTTAAGTAAGCCTACATTTTTCCCTGTTAAACTAGGACAACCATCCGTAGTGACGCTTACTATTTTATTCCAAGTTAAACTTACTTTAACTAAACACTCTTCAACAGCGAGAAAGAAGTCTTCACCAGTAGTTGTATTTTTCATTGGATGCACACTAAGGAGTTCCTCGCTAATTTCACATTTCACATTTGTTAATGCCGCGAATAAATATTAATAATTGACTTGTATCAGTAATATCGCAGGACTCATCTAAAGCCAGAGAACAATAGGTAAAATCAGCAATTTTTGTTCTTAGCTGGTCAAGTAAGTTTCCTGAAATATTTTCAATCCGTCGTACTATTGTTCTTCTCGAAAGGCTTACATTTTCAAAAATATGTTTCTTTTCAGGACAACATATCTCCGACACTTGTACCATGCATTGTTTAACAAATTCTGCTTCAGAAAACGGCTTACAGAACTTAGCAATTTTGTGTGCGACAACATAACTTGCTTTTGTGGTAGATTTCTTTATATTACTTTGTTTGGTAAAAATATTTTGTTGCTGATTCAAGTTTTTTGCTAAGTTTTCTGCTACAGTTTGAAGTTCTTTTAAAGAAAGTGATGCATATTTTGGATGTATTGTTGTAAAGTGCCTGTTTAAATTGTATTCTTTGAAAACAGCAATTGTTTCCTGACAAACTAAACAAATTGCTTTCTTATTAATGTTTGTAAAAAGATATTTTACCGTCCAAGCTTCATTGAAGTTTCTGCATTCCAAATCAACTTTTCTTTTTTTAGATTGACTCATTTTACAAAGGTCTACAAATTAATAGTTTAATTAATACAATAAAATAGCACCAATGTTTTAAAATTTTACTTACAAAAAGTCCACTTTTTCAATTTTATATTTGCAAACTAATATTAGACTCGAACAAAAAAGAGTATGCGATCAGTGCTAAATCAGAATTAACAATACGCGTGGTGCGACCTGTCGTCCCTCGAACAGTGAGAGGACTGAGAGGAGTGCAGCATATGCCGTCCACACATGCATTTTGAACCTAGCGCGATCTCCTTTGTATTCGACGAAAAAACCGTCCTGAGAGCGATCGTCGCGAGCGACCCGCATCGTCCACACTAGTGTAGTCAGCCGACCGCCCATTTCAAAGATGACTAGATACGAAACTCTTTATTTCGTGAGAGCGCTCAAAAATGCTCTAACTTATTTCTATTAGGGCTCTAATGCCCTAACTTATTTCTATCCTAAGCTACAACCATCACCGTCGTCGCCGCTGTCGTCGCTGCCGTTACGTTTGTGATTAGTATTCACCTGTGGGTATGTTGACTCAGCGATTCCCACGGTTTTAATTGTTTGTTGTAACTCGATTCCACAAGTAGAAGTATCGGGTATCGTCTTTTATATTTTGCTAAGTTGCGGAAATGACTGCAACAATGTAGTCTAAAAAATTTACATTTACGGAGCACTAGACTGTGTTAACTCCTCCCCTCCTAAGTGAGGATCGTCCGCGATCCTCTCAGTAATTTTCCGTATAGCACGATCCATCATCTTTTTTGCGGAACGTTTGCCTTGGATGCTTAGGATCAGCCAGATCACTAGGAAGGCAGCAATGGTTGTCACTGCAGCAACGAAAACCACTGTCTTTAATTTGACCTCTTGTCGCAAAGCGTCTATGTGATTGATGTTTTCAACGTTCATTTTCTGTAGGTAATTAGGACTCAGAGATCCCAAGTGTCACACCAGGTTGATCTTTTGCGCAGTCTGGCAAAGGTTGATTTTTCGCATTTTACGGCATGTGTTTTGCTCCCGCATTCAGCAACGATATTTGTGTCTCCAAAATGAAGTACCAGCCCCTGGTGTGGTACGGCGAATAGGCTAAGCTTTTGATAAACTATTTTAGGAATGGGATATTTTATTATGAAGTATAAATTGTCCTTATTTTGTAATACCTTAATTCTAGACATTCCTAATATTTTTATTGTTGATACGTTAGTCGAGTGCTCGTTGATTGTTTTGTTTATATCGCTACTGTCCAATATTACAGGACTAATTAAATTTAGTTTGGCTAATGTTATTGATATTGCGACAGCTTGCAGCTGTAGAGTTATAATCCTATTCCTTGCTAATATTGTTTCATATAGGTGGCCTGTATCTATTTCCTCTTTTTTAGTGGAAGTAATAATTTTGTTTATTTTATCTGTTATTTCTAAAATCTTTTGCTGAATGTGGGTATTTATCCTGTACTGTTTGTTGTTCGAGTCGACAAGTATGTCCTGTTTCATCTGAAGTCTCTGATGGTCGTCGAAGTCGGGGGTGCCGGCAAAGACCTTAAGTGCCGTACCCAAAAAATTCAAGCTTCGTGCTTGCCGGTGGTGAATATCGACGGTTCGCAGCAGTGTTTCGATGTGTTTAATATCTGCGTCGAGAAGCACTCTCATATGCGACTGAGGGAATAAAGTACTTAGATCCTTCGTCTCTTCGTTCATTGTTTCGTATAGCGTCATGTTAGTGAAGTGTGTCAAGTATTCGTAATGTTCCCATACTATCGCCTCCCCGTCCACAATTGGGATGTAGTTGGCTCCAGTATAGTCTGTGAGTTTTTCAGTCAAAGTGTTTGTCGTCAGGAATGCCAATATTATTATCCTGTAATTAAAGAAATATAGCAATTAGTGACTGGGTCTGATAAGGGGGCCGAATGTTGTCCTTATGGAGCCTCCTCCCCTTTATAAGAACGGTGGTGCCTAGGTCCTGTTCAACTACTTCCTCTACATATAGTGCTGAGAGCTTATTTCCTAGCCTTCGATTTACCTTTACCAGGACCCTGTCACCAGCGTTATACGACATATCCTGACGGTTCCTATTATGATAATCGCGGTCAGCGGCCTGTGGTTTTTCAATACGGTCTCGGATTGATTCCAAAGTATTGGTTGAACTTGAGTAAAGGACATCGATTGGTTTTCTGTTGATTACTGAGTGAATAGATTAATTATATTCTATAGTAGCCAGCAAAATTAGGTCAACGGTGTCGCTAAGATTTCTCTCTAGGCACCTAGCTATCCCAGTCAAAGAACTGTTGAAACATTCCACTTGCCCATTTGCAGTACTATGAAGGGGGCTGCATTTGCGATTGTTACATTATTATAATCCAAAAGTATTGATTTTATGGTATGCGACTTGAGCGACTTTTCATTGTCACAATAAATTGTTTTGACGTTTGGAAAAATGTTTATTAGCTGTAAAATTGGTGGTTTTATGTCAATGATCGTTCTCAATGAGATCTTCTGCACTATTGCAAACTTCGAAAACTTGTCGATACAAGTTAAAAAATATTTTTGATCAGTAGAAAAAATATCTATGTGTAATATTTGTCCAATGTGAGATGGTATCGGCGTTGCTGCAATGACATGTTTTTTTGGATGGCGGTCGTATTTAGACTTTGAACAGATTCGGCAGTTCGCCACCACCTCTCTTCCTTTTTTATCCATCTTTGGAAAAAAATAGTCGGCTAGGATCTGTTTCACGTTTTCTTGAGCAGCTCTATGTGCTCGGTTGTGTTCAGCGACAACAATCTCATGTTGGTCACCTTCACTAAAGATATCAGTAACCATTTTTTCAGTGTGGCGGAACTTCACGTTGGGATGAAGCTCCACCAATCGGTGCTGAATCTTCGCCAGAACTGGTAGGCTACAGTGTATTGCATTAACCACACCGTCATTAATCACTTCTTGTAGTATGTCTATTCGCGAATCTGTGTCACGGAATGAAACAATATGTCTAGTCTTCGAACCGAACAGGATAAAGGTGTGTTTTGACGGACTTTCGCACTCCTGAAGCACAATCTGATTCTTAAAGCAATTAACAGGTTTATCCACCGTTTCGATGGTATACCACCATACTCATGTGTTGTCTCGACAATGCGTCGGCAACATGGTTCTCCTTCCCTGGCTTGTAAAAAATTTTTGCATTGAAGCTTTCTACTAAGGATTTCCATCGCTTGCAAATGTCAAAGGCTGGTGATCAGTGAAAATGTTCAACTGGTTTACACCATACAAGAAGTTTCTCATAGTGTTGAGGGCCCACACGATTGCCGGGAGCTCTCTTTCATTTGTTTCCAAATGTTCTTCCCTATCTCTTAGAGTTCTTGAGATCATGGTAATGGGTTTTCTTTCTTGTGAGAGTACAGCTCCCAAACCTCTCGAAGATGCATCGGTCGTCAAGTCAAAGGGTTTTGTAAAATCTGGATATGTCAATGTGACGTCTTCTGATGCTAAAATTTCCCTTAGTTTGTTGAATGCTTCTACACCTTCTGATGTTAACTGAACTTTAATTTTTTTAGACTGTGTGGCACTTACTTTGCCATTATCCCCTTTAAGCATATCGGTCAGCTATGCTAGCAAAATCTTAAATAAAGCATCTATAATAACTTGCTAGTCCTAAACAAGAGCGGAGCCCCCGAAGAGTGGTTGGCTGCTCATAGCATTTTATGCTGTGGACCTTATTAGAGTTTGTTTTCACGCCCCCTCTTGATACAACGAAGCCCAAGTAATCTACCTCAGTTTTAAAAAACTTTGATTTTTCAACTGAGACTTTCATATTGGCTTCGCAAAGCCTACGTAGAACCCATTCAACGTCCTTTAAATGGTCTTCTACAGTCTTTGACTAGATGATTACATCGTCGACGTAAACATGACAGGTCCTGCCAATTTGACCCCTCAAAACGTCATCGATCGCTCTCTGAAATATGCTTGGGGCGTTTTTGAGTCCAAAGGGTAGGCGGCAGAATTCGTATTTGCCGTTGTTTACAGAGAAGGCAGTTTTTTCTCTGTCCCTCTCTATCAACTCAATCTGATGGAATCCAGACTTCAGATCAAGTGTGGTAAAGTATTGTGCTCCCTTTAGGTTTGACAATATCACCATTGGATTAGGCATCGGATACTTTTTCTCAACTGTGACTTCATTTAGTTTCCTAAAGTCGATAAATAACCGTTTTTTTATTTCCTACATCGTCTATCCCTTTTTGTCAATAACCCAAATCGGACTATTGTAAGGTGATCTGAAAGGGCGAATGATGCCATTAGCCAGCAAATCGGCCACCTCCCCGTTGATGAATTCGGCCACACTCATAGGGTATGGGTAGAGCCTAGAATATATCGGCCCCTCTTTTTTTTGTTCTTATAGTAGCAACTATATTTGTATTGAAGGGAAAGGACTCATTTGGGTCTGCGAAGGCCCTCTTCCTACTCTCCATCATCTTAAGGAAATCATTTCGGACACCAGAAGGAATTTCCTCACTTTTCATATCAATGAAATTTACATTCACGCACTCGTGGAACAACAATTTTTCGTTTCCAAAATCGTGTCGTATTACTCCACTACTCAGATCTATTTGAGCATTTACCCGTTTTAATAGATCCAGTCCAATAATACCATCGAACGTTGCCATATTAGGCAATATGAAGAAATCCGTCCATACACCAAATAACTTGATTCTATACTTCTTATTCACATGACTATTTCCGTGCAGTGACTTAACCAGAAGAGGTGTGGATGCTGGGATAACATTTTTAAACTCGGGCAAAGGTTTAATATAGTTTTTAGACGCCCTGTGTGTAGCTTTATTTTTTTCCTTTGGTTCCCTACTCCTCGTTCGATCCACGGAAGCAGGGACTTCCCCCTAAAAAATTTAGTTCTTCCTCTTCGAGATTTTCAATTTCTTCTTCCGCCTCTTGATTGTAGGCTGCGTCTTGGTTACCTTGGCTTAAATTATTTATTCTCTGAATTTTAGGTCCAGTATTCCTACCTGATTCTGCCTGTCGCTTTCCAATTTGTTGTTGTTGGTTAGAGTTAGAGCTCTGTTTGGAATTGTTTCGGTACTGTTGTCTGTTGTCTCGACCTCTTGGGCCAGGGCCAGAGCACCCGGTAAGTCATCAGGTCGAGAAGCGAAGAGAATGTCACACAATGGTCTTTTTAGACCAGAAATGAATACCCTAAGCGCGTCTGCTCTATACTTTGTGCCGATTGATTCCGCAATGGGACCCTCATATGTCATTATGGTTTTATTTTTGAGAAGAGTTAGCTTCTTCTCCACTTCGTCGAGATATTTCAGGACTGACAGGTTGCCCTGTCGAAGCGTAGAAAGTTCCTGTTCTATGAGATATATTGGACGCTTGTCCGAATAGGTAAAATTTAATCTGGCAATGATTGCCTCGAAATTCAGTACAGTATTAAAATATGCTAAAACGGCATCAGCGGAGCCCTTTAGCTTATTTCTAATTATTCCTACGGCTTGGTAATGCCTAGAGTTGCCCTGATGGCTTCGAAACACCTCGTAAGCCGTGTGGGCGGCCTGACGCAAGGAAACGTAGGTGCTGACTTGACCGTAAAACTCTGGCAATGACTTCACCAGGTCTACAGGTTCTTCACATTTAATGCCTGCAATGACTTTCACAGGCTCGTACGTATGTGGCTTCTTTACTGTGGTTAAAGTGGCAATTCGCTCTGTCAGTCGTGTCAATTTGTGTTCAAAGGACTCCTGTTGCTGTTGCAGTGCGCCTTTTACGGCAGCCTGTACTAAAGCGGTTATTTGGTTTGCGTTCATTACAGCTATATTTTTATTCCTTGCGATCTGCAAACTACCGATCTTTTCTAATAAACCCTCAAGATCACTGTCGCTCATCAAATCGTTGTGAACACGAAACTACAAAATAGACCACCAGCAAAACTCAATACGTTTCTCTATTAGAGCGCAACACTGTCACTCTTTATCAATTTTCCACTTTGAAAAGAAAAAAAAATTGAGCACTCTACTTACGTAATTATTATTAAGCTATCCATTGAAATTGATCCAGTTGTCTTTCAGCCTCCTTCAAGTGAATCAGTTGTTGGTAATATTCTTTCAGCCTCCTTCAAGTGATTCAGTTTTTGGTAATATTCTTTCAGCCTCCTTCAAGTGATTCAGTTGTTAATAATATTCTTTCAGCCTCTTTCAAGTGATTCAGTTGTTGGTAATATTCTTTCAATTATTCGGTCGTAGGTTCAAACCGCGGTTGGGCGCCAAATATTTTGTGCACTTGCGTGCATTATTGAGTCTGATCTTAAACTGACTATTCTACCCTAACTTATTTCTATCCTAAGCTACAGCCATCACCGTCGTCGCCGCTGTCGTCGCTGCCGTTACCTTTGTTATTAGTATTCACCTGTGGGTATGTTGACTCAGCGATTCCCACGGTTTGAATTGTTTGTTGTAACTCGATTCCACAAGTGGAAGTATCGGGTATCGTCTTTTATATTTTGCTAAGTTGCGGAAATGACTGCAACAATGTAGTCTAAACAATTTACATTTACGGAACATTAGACTGTGTTAACTTATATAAAGGGGGATTTTATATACGTGAGGGGATATATACAATAATAAGCGGTTTTTTGTATTAAAATATATACTTTTGATGGGGAAAGCGCACGTTTTTCATACCTATGTATATACGTATTAATATATTATATATGAGCGCTGTTATATTCGGTAAATGAAAAGTAGAGGATTTTCATTTACCAACTTTGGGGACCCGCTATGTATATTATATATTGTAAGTTATATCTTATTGTTTAGCGGATTTTGCTCGATAAGAAATTATAATTTAATTTATGAGGTCAGGTATTTGTATGGCAAAAGAGTATCATACACAGCACGAGCAAAATCCGCTAAACAAATAGTATATTATAAGTAAGAATGGGTGGGACTTACTTTGGCATCCGGACGAGTACAAACCAATTTTTTTTGAGAGGGGATGACGTGGGAATGGTGTCTTCTATGTAGTGCTGTTGTTCCTGTGTTCCTGTGTTGTTGAAGTTTTGATTGTGTCCTCTGTGGCTTATGAACTTAAACGTGTGTATTTTGTTCCGTTCTTGATTTTATTAATTTTTGTATATATTTATATATTTTATAACTTTATTTAATTCTTTTTTTATTTTCTTTTTTTTATATATATAACTATGTATTTTATTTTCCACTACTGTTTTTGTGTACTTTTGTTTTTTTTGTGTCAAGACTTTTTTCAGTGCCCGAGTTATGACAACACGACTTTTTGCTCGCTTTACGTGTTTTAATTCGCCGATCGCGTTAAATTTTGTTCAACTTCATTTAATTTTTAATATAAAATATCCTTTTTTTACTGTTCTTTCCGATAAGCGGGTTTCGGCACCAAGTATAAATATCAGCTACTTGCTGCATTTAATTAAAACACGTTTTTGTTCTTTAAATGTTACGTATTCACATGTTTATTTTACTTTGGTTCTTTTTATATTAATATTGTTAGGAACACAACCGTCGAGTTTTAGCGATCGAAAAATGATTATAATTTAAAGTTACAATTACATACATATTTATATACATTTTTGTTTTGCTTTCTTTTTTAGAGTAGTAACGGAAGTAGGGTTGCTAATGAGTATTTTAATTGGGAGTGAATTCATGGTGGGTAAGTATAGGAAAATAATCGATGAGGTCTTCGCTCATGTCTTCTACAGTGAACAAAAAAAAAAGTCAGAGCAAAACAAATTAGAAAAAAATCATTGTGCAAAAATTGTGTAAGTGTAAGTGGCAAGCGCGCAGTGAACGCGGCAAACGCGCGGTGAACGCGGCAAGTGCGCAATGTAAGTGCCAAGCGCGCAGTGTAAGTGGCAAGTGCGCAGTATAAGTGGCAAGCGCGCAGTGTTAGAGGCAAGCGCGAAGTGCAGTAGCGCAAGCAACAGGCGCGCAGTGTAAGCGGCTAAGAGCGCAGTATTAGCGGCAGGCGCGCAGTGCAAGCGGCAAGCACCAAAAGTGCGCAGTAAGCAGCAAGGCCACCACCAAAGACCCATCAGTACGCGGCAAGGCCACTACAAAAGGCCCAGCGGAAAACGGGAAGGCCATCACGCCCAACATTTCGCAGTAGGGCCACTACCAAAGGCCGAACTGTGCAACAAGGTCTCCAGATACTGCTTATTAAGCAGTGAGGCCCAACTATGGGTAAGGCTTCTAGTTTCCTATTACTTTTTAAAATGGTTTTTGAAAGTTTTGAGAGTTCGAAAAATTTCCCTGTGGATTTATACGTGAACTCTCAGACATTATAACATTTTTATCAAATATATATATATACACGAAATATCTGTGCTATTCGAGCACATACGACCGGTTGATTCCTCGCAAGTTTTGAGATTTCGAAAAATTTCCTTTTGGAGCTCTCAGGCATTACAACGTTTCGGTCGAAAATCCATATACGCGACATATCTGTGCTATACGAGCACTGACGATACCGGTTGATTTTTAAATATTATCTTTTTACGGCTGATACAAAGTAGTATCAGAATTCCAACGTCGGCAATAACTAAATTTTTCGTTTAATCCGCAATTACTGAAAATTACTAACGCTAATGACTTTTCTCGCGCCTGTGATGCACTGCTAGAGTTCGAAGAGCTGTTTAATAACACTCTAAGTGCAAATCACTCAGTTTATTCTCTTGAAATTAAGAAGGAAGAATTGAAAGCGCTGTGGTTGAAAGTCCAGGAGTCTTTTGATGGCTATTCGCGGAATTAATCCTGCATCGCGGGAACCTGAATCTATCCCACGTTCTAGTGTCAATCTCCTCACATGTGACACCGAAATTTTTAATGGTGACTACATGGCATGGCCATCTTTCTGCGATTTGTTTACAGCATATATGTACGTAAATAATTCTAGACTAACTCCGGTTGAGAAATTATATGATCTAAACCATAAGACTCGTGAGGAAGCAAAGGACATCGTGAAGAAATCCCCATTGACCAATGATGACGAGCGGTAAATAATTGCATATCAGTGCTTCAGATGTGTGGCATTAAGATGAGCAACTGGGATGCAATCTTTGTCTTTCTAGCCTCCAGTAGGTTGCCGGACACCACATTAGCCCTGTGGGAGCAAGGAATCGTTCACAAGACCGAAATTCCGAGGTGGGAGGAACTGGATACCTTTTTAACCAACAGGTTTCAGATGCTGGAAACGGTTTCAGACATTCTAACCACATATGGAAAGAAGGAAGCTGCTCATCATACTCAATTTCAACACCCTACTTGCGACGATCGCGTCAAAGTGGCTAGAAAATATTATTTATGTATGAATTATTTAGCACATTCCCATTTAGCAAGAGATTGTAAGAGTACATTCAGCTGTTTAAATTGCCATCAACGGCATCATTCCCTGCTGCACCGGAATCCAACGGGGAATAACCCATCGACGTTAACTAATCGGCAGGCATCAGGAAATACGGAGGCTAAACCTCCAACCACATCAAGGAACGTCAAAGTACTTTTTGCAAGAAACGCAAAAAACGTTATATTAGCTACTGCAATGGTACATATCTGCTACTCAGGAGTGAAATATGAGGCAAGGGGCCTTCTTGATTCGGGATCAGAAGCTACATTCATAACGAAACGGTTGTAATGACGTATCAAATTGCCTACACAGCTTGCTGACATGCAGATTTGCGGTGTTAATGCGTCGACATCGGCTAAGGTGCGAGAAGTGGCACAGTTCGTTTTAGGTTCCCCTGTCAACCCCAAGATTGGAATTGAGGCAAGAGGCCTGATTCTCCCCCAACTGACAGGAAACCTCCCCCAGTTTACAGTGGACCAAGTTGATTTTGGTCTACTTGTCACCTCCACTTTTTCGATTTACAATATGTATACAAAAAGGAGATGACAAAACTAACAAAGCGACCGACCAGCTTAGTGAAGACGGCGTGGGTCGCTAGCTATGTACACTAGCAAAACTATTCGCAAGGAAGGAAAACAACAATAAGTGAATTTTACTAACGCTGGTATAAACAAATGCACGACAACAATTAAGCAACGATATAAACCAAAATAACAAAATATATTTTTGGGGTGCACCCGAGGTGTGGTCCAACCAAACTGGTTACGAACCCACTCGCACTACTCCCGTGCTGCCGGGGGTAACTTTAACCCGCCTGTATGACTGGGCTCTGGGTGCGGGATGCTAGAGGGATGGGTGAGGACGAACGGAGGGAACGACACTGTCGGCACGACAATAAAAACGTACGAAAACAATAAATGATACTTAGCAGTTGCTCGGTCGGGTGTGAGTACCCAACTTCGGTGCTCCTCCGGTGTTGCCGCCAAACTCCGGTTCCGCCACTCTCCACACAAACGACTTCGTCCTGACACAAAACTAGGCTTCCACTGCCTCCTGCTCACTAACACTGATTTTCCCGCTCTTAGCCTCGACTGGCCTTACGCTTATAAAATTTTATTTTGTTTTTTTTTCTTTCACTAATATATATACACGCACGCCTGCGCAAAAAAAGATGTTCACTTTCTTGTAGATTGTTAGAATCTGATCCGGCACGCACTTACGAGCCAGGCCGCAAGCTACGCGTCGGCCGTCAGAATTCTCAGGCGGGTGTGTATTGGTGCCCAATCATTTGGCGCCGCCCCCATTACCCAAAGGGACAGAGTTATATAGCGCACGCCACCATGGCACACCAAGTACACTGGGATAATTTTCCCCTCGCCATATAAAAAGAAAAGCGACACCCCTTTTTACGGAATACCCGCGCAAAGCATTCCGTTTCCCTAATATTTGTTAGTGGAGGAACCGTTTTGATGAATATCTCCTTTTGGAGACTTATACCACTGGGTAGGCACACACCGAGTACAACCGTGCCAACAATTCATGGCTTTGAATTATACAATTATTTGCCGACAGATGCCACTGCCAACGCTTGGAGTGAAAGGAATGTTAGGCATAACAAAGGAAATGAACAAACAAACACAAAAGAAGTTTTTGTTGCGGCCAGTACGCGACAACTCCAGCCCTTCCTCAACGAAAAGGAAGGAATCTTCCTTTTGGTCAGGGAATGGAAATCTCCTACAGTATCCTATCAATCCCTATATGGCCTCAACTCTTTAACGTTCCAAGTCCCTTTGTCTTTGCCTAAGTCATCTGTTAGTGTGTATGTCCACGGTGACACTCTCTTCCTAAAAATAAACGGCCCTACATACTTTGGCGCTAACTTCGCTGCATAAAAATTCGCTGCATCCGACAGCATGAAATTCTTCTCGCCTCGCAAGCTTCTCACTCGCCTGCTCTAACCTAGTTCTAATGTTGGTCCTAATCTCTTCGAGCCTCTTTGCTCGCTCCTGACAATTTAATTTCTCCTGATCTCCTTAACTGTCTATGAAGTCCCTACTGCCTTCTACCGCCATTTCCCTACCGAAATTCACAAAATATGGCGTAGCTCCTAACACTTCGTGTTGCGCTGTCCTAATACAGCATGCTACCTTCGCTAACTGTTGGTCCCATGTCCTCTGGTTCTCTGAAATATAAGCCCTAAGTGTCGTTTTAATGATCTGATTGATCCTCTCGGCCGGATTAGCCTGTGGGTGATAGTGTGCGGTGTACCGGAGTTGGACGCCATAGTCACCGCAGAGGCCCCGAAGCTCTCGACTCCTAAACTGGGGTCCATTGTCACACACAACCGACCGAGGAACTCCAAACAAAAGAAATACATTGTCCTCCAATTGTTTGCATACGCTTTTTGCCGTGGCAGTACGCAAAGGGAATAGGAGGGGAAATTTGGAAAAATAGTCCACTACTGTTAAAATATACTGATAGCCTTGTGACGACTTCACTAAAGGCCCTCCCAGATCTACACAAATCATTTCCCAAGGCTCGACTGCCTTGGTCCTCTCTATCATACCCCAACTGGCTGTGAATTCTCAGGTTTCACCTGTTGACAAGTTTTACACGCCCTAACATATTTCGCAATGTCCGACTTCATCCTTGGCCAGTAGAACTTTTGTGAAATACGCGCAAAAGTCTTTTTCACACCCATATGGCCTGCTAACGGATTGTCGTGACATTGTTTTAGAATCTCATCTCTACCATCACGCCCTATTACTCTTTTCCACTCTGGTGAATCGCCGTACAGAGAAGGAAATCTCGACCTAACAAACTTGTAGAGGTTGCCACCTTCAACTCTCCACGCTGGATACGACAAAGGCTTTTTCTCTACTAACCGAATCATCCTTACCAACCAAGGATCGGCAGTAGTCACCTCCGCAATAACTGGCACACTTCGGGATAGCATATCTGGAACCACATGTTCCTTGCCTTTCCGATGCACTATATCGAAATCGTATTGCTGGAGTTTCAAAGCCCACCTAGCTAACCTACCACACGGATCCTTCAACTTATTCAACCAAATAAGTGAATAATGATCTGTGACGACTGTAAACTTAGCGCCCTCAACATATGGTCGCAGTTTCTCAACCGCCCACAGAACCGCTAGACACTCCTTTTCGGTCGTCGAGTAATTTCGCTCTCCTTTGTTCAAGGACCTACTCAAATAAGCTATCACCCTCTCACCGTCATCAAACATCTGCGTTAACACCGCACCTACACCGCAATCAGACGCGTCTGTCTGGATTGTGAAAGGTCTATCAAAATCCGGGCAACTCAAAACCGGAGCTGTCACCAAGCGTTCCTTCGCTTCTCCAAAACTCCTTTCACAATCTTCAGTCCAATTGAACTTTCGATTTTGCTTTGTTAAATCGGTGAGAGGCCTAACTAACTCTGCAAAATCTTTAATAAATCTGCGGTACCAGGACACTGTTCCTATAAATGACCTCACTTGCTTTGCGTTCTTCGGTACCTCAATCCGAAGCATCGCCTCTACCTTCTCGGGGTCTACGTGTAGATCGTTCTTGTCCACCACGTAGCCCAAATATTTTAATTCAGACCTACAAAAATTACATTTATCCCTATTTAATCGGAGCCCTGCACTAGCTAATCTATCTAAGACAACCTTCAAAATCTCTAAATGCTTCTCAAAATTATTTGTAACGATGATAATATCGTCCAAATACACAAAAACATGAGGTTCTAACTCTGGTCCTATGACCGAATCTATAAATCTCTGCCAAGTTGCCGGTGCATTATGCAAACTGTATGGCATCCTCTTAAACTGAAATAGTCCTCTACCTGGTACCGTGAATGCGGTGAAGGGCCTCGACTGCTCTTCCACCGGAATTTGCCAATACGCGGACTTAATATCCAGACTGGACAGAAACTTGGCATCCCTTAGCTTATCTAAGGTCGCCGACACATATGGAAGGGGGCAACTATCCTTCTCGGTACATTTGTTCAAAACCCTATAATCTACACAAAACCTATATGTACCGTCCTTTTTTCTGACCATTACAACTGGAGACGCCCAAGGACTATGTGATTTCTCTATCACCCCTTTGTCGAACATATCTTTAATCTCCTCGTCCATACGCGACTGTATGACGGGAGACACAGGGTAATAACGCTGTTTCACAGGTTCAACTCCTGCTTTTACCCTGATCTTATGCTCGACCAAATGGGTCCGGCCTAGCCCTTCCGGCATAGCCTGGAACGCCGCAGCTATTAGTTGACCTAATGCCCTAGATTCCCTATCACCTAACTCGGAGTGGTCCACTATTGCCACCAACGGTTCTGGTTCCGGCCGAGAAAACGACCACCTCATTCTCGATATATCCGGGATAATACCCGCCTTGGCCCAAAAATCGATGCCAAGGATTACGCCCTGAGGTAACTCTGGAACCACGAGGCATTCCAGGAGAACCGACTTGCCCTCCACCTCGATTGGCAACAAAACCGAACCTAACACCGAGATATGTCCTCCATCCGCGAGAGTCACTCTCAAAAAATTCGAAACTGAACTCACCCTAATACCAAACGAACTCAATTTCTGCCAACCTAGCCGACCTATTACTGTTCTGGTCGCACCAGAATCCAACAAAGCCCTAAAAGCAAAACCATGGATCCTAATATCTAAATACGGGCGTTCGTCGTGACCGTCCGTCACCAACAAAAACGCCAACCTAACCTCTTCAACTTCGACACCTACCTTTGCCAGCTGGGAGTTAGCAGGTTCACTAACTCGCCCTACTAGACCGCCTGTCCTGCTGTCCCAGGGGTCTATCTCCCGTTTCCCGATCTGTTGTCCGACCTGACCGTGAATTCCCTTTTCTTTCGTCCGACCTACTCTCTCTCACAGGCCCTGACCTGAAGGGGTTGTGGTTTCGCCCACCACCGGAATCTGAGCTTCGTTGGGTCCGCGGGGAGCCACTCGGCTTCGCTGCACACGCCGGGCAGTCCCGCTTCATGACTCCAAGTCTACCGCACCCGAAGCACTTAATTCCCTTCCTACAATCCGCTGAAATGTGGCCAAACCGCCTACAATTAAAACATCGGGTATTTGACCCGGGCCTAAAACTATCAACAAGGTCCGGCTCAGCTACAGCCGCGACCTCTACACCAGCCGAGACATAAGCCAAGTCAGGTTCCAACAAACCTTTGGCCTTATGACTCGGAGGAGGGACAAAAGCATCCACCGATGACCTAACCGCCTCTAGTTGCCTTCCTAAAGCAACTAGTTCCGAAATCGACCCTATTGTCACCAGGCCCAACTGGTTCTGGTAGAATGGTAGGAGATTCGACCTAATCAATCCTAACATCCTTTTCTCAGATAAAGGCTCCTGAAGCCTACCAAACATTATCTTCATACCCGCTACATAAACACCGATGGACTCATTGGCTCCCTGAGTCCTTCTCCTAATCTCATCTAGTAAGAGATCGTCGTAGTTGGGGTGCAAAAACTCCAACTTCAACTCTCTTACCAGTTCCTCCCAACTACCTAACGACTTCCTAACTGACCTAAACCACAAAAGAGCTTTTCCTACGAATAAATCGACCGCACCTCGGAAGAGTTGAGCTTGGGTAACACCGCGTGCCTCGCTCAACTCCTCAACCCGTTCCAAGAATGCGAAAAGCAACATACCCGCTTTTTCGCCGTCGAAGTGGACGTCCCACTTCGACAAGTTCACCGGCTTCTGAGACTCGGCTGTCTCCTCAACGACGCGTCGTACCTCCACGGGCGGGGGTGATATCGGGTCCGCACGAGTGGCACCCGAGCGCTCTACCGAACCGGTTTCCTTTCCTTCGGCTTCCTCGCTGCCGACTACCTCTTGTAATTCGGCGAGATGGAGCAACAACTTGCTCTTCAGCTCCATCTTCTGAGTCATCTCGCCGTCGCTTCCCGGTCGCGCCCGTCCGATTCGCGAGAGGCACCATTCGATTTTTGCCATCGCTTTCGCTCCATGCGATGGCTTGCCTCCACCCGAAACCGATAAAATTAAATTTTCTACCTCCTCCAGTTTCGATTCGACCGCCGTCCTATCCTCGTCGAAACTGAAGGGGTAGTCCTGAAAGAGGTTTACCGACCCTCTTTTCTCTATTAACCGTGATGCCCTAAGCGACTTACGCATGGCTTCGACCGTACCGACTGGAAGGCCGCGTGCCTCCATCTCGTACGCGAGCTCATCTTGGGACAACCGATTTATTTCCATGTTAAAATAAAAAAAATAAACTCGAAAAACAAAAAAAAAACAAAGCAAAAAAAAAAATAGATTTAAAAGAAAATTTTAATTATAATGAAAATTAAAAAATCTACTACCCTAATGTGGTAAACGCGTTGCCCTATACTGGCACAACAAAAGACCCTATCACGTAAACAACAGAAGAGCCTAACCACAAAAAAAAACAAAAAAATTAATAAAATAAAAAACAAATATTGTCTACTCTGACAACACAACAATAATCAAAACAATTTTTATTTTTATTATTAAAAAAGTTTTCAATCAAAAACAATAAAAGAAAACAACAAAAACCCTTAATTAACAAAAAAACAAAAAAATCTCAACCTAACTTTGGGCAGGACTACTACTGGTTACTTCTGGACCAGTCTCTACCCACTGGACATACAATTTTTCCTACTGGTATAAAACACGCCAATACAATGTACCGCAACGCACACACAAAATTTGCAAATTTACAAAACGGAACGAACTCACCAAATTCCTTTGTACTAAATATATTTAAACTAATCTGACGATGGGTCTGGGTTCGACCCCCAATCTCTTCTTTACTTCCACTATTGAAATGCCTAACTAACAAAAAGAAAAAAAAATAGAAAATTGTTAAAAATTATAAAAACAAAAGCCAACAGCACAAAGCACCACTCAAAATTCACTGAGACAAAAACCACAAAATTTTTTCAAAGTAAAGATCTTTATACATGTATTGGGCCCCACGTTGGGCGCCAATTTGTCACCTCCACTTTTTCGATTTACAATATGTATACCTACAGTGGCTGTTGGTAAAGCGCCTACCAACAACCACACATGTCAACAAAACAAACTACCGCACAAAAAGGAGATGACAAAACTAACAAAGCGACCGACCAGCTTAGTGAAGATGGCGTGGGTCGCTAGCTATGTACACTAGCAAAACTATTCGCAAGGAAGGAAAACAACAATAAGTGAATTTTACTAACGCTGGTATAAACAAATGCACGACAACAATTAAGCAACGATATAAACCAAAATAACAAAATATATTTTTGGGGTGCACCCGAGGTGTGGTCCAACCAAACTGGTTACGAACCCACTCGCACTACTCCCGTGCTGCCGGGGGTAACTTTAACCCGCCTGTATGACTGGGCTCTGGGTGCGGGATGCTAGAGGGATGGGTGAGGACGAACGGAGGGAACGACACAGTCGGCACAACAATAAAAACGTACGAAAACAATAAATGATACTTAGCAGTTGCTCGGTCGGGTGTGAGTACCCAACTTCGGTGCTCCTCCGGTGATGCCGCCAAACTCCGGTTCCGCCACTCTCCACACAAACGACTTCGTCCTGACACAAAACTAGGCTTCCACTGCCTCCTGCTCACTAACACTGATTTTCCCGCTCTTAGCCTCGACTGGCCTTACGCTTATAAAATTTTATTTTGTTTTTTTTTTCTTTCACTAATATATATACACGCACGCCTGCGCAAAAAAAGATGTTCACTTTCTTGTAGATTGTTAGAATCTGATCCGGCACGCACTTACGAGCCAGGCCGCAAGCTACGCGTCGGCCGTCAGAATTCTCAGGCGGGTGTGTATTGGTGCCCAATCATTTGGCGCCGCCCCCATTACCCAAAGGGATAGAGTTATATAGCGCACGCCACCATGGCACACCAAGTACACTGGGATAATTTTCCCCTCGCCATATAAAAAGAAAAGCGACACCCCTTTTTACGGAATACCCGCGCAAAGCATTCCGTTTCCCTAATATTTGTTAGTGGAGGAACCGTTTTGATGAATATCTCCTTTTGGAGACTTATACCACTGGGTAGGCACACACCGAGTACAACCGTGCCAACAATTCATGGCTTTGAATTATACAATTATTTGCCGACAGATGCCACTGCCAACGCTTGGAGTGAAAGGAATGTTAGGCATAACAAAGGAAATGAACAAATAAACACAAAAGAAGTTTTTGTTGCGGCCAGTACGCGACATACTGCCCCCAATTAATTTAGCCGATGTCAGATTTAATAAAAGTCAGCAGGTGGATTGGTGCGGATTTGTATCCGCAAATAGTGATAGGAAACGTTAAGAAGAACGTTTTTGGCTCCCTTCTGGCGCAGGAGACAGTCTTTGGTTGGATCTTAATAGGTCCAAACCCTCAATATGATTACAAAATCATACAACTCGATGTACACCGAAATTTCGAGCTCTGAGCTCACTCGGTTTTGGGAGCTAGAACAAGTCCCAAGTAAAAAACCGATCACTCCTGAAGAAAAATTCTGCGAGCGGCAGTATGTAATCACAACAACGAGAACTGAACAAGGAAAATATATGGTGACACTTCCATTTCGGCATGAATTCCCAGTGGACAGAAATCTTGGATATTTGACGACCGGTGCAATGCAACAATTCTTGAGGAACGAAGCAGCTATGATGCGAAAGCCGGAAATAAAGGCAGAATACCATCAGGTACTCCGAGAATATATAACTGTCAGTCATATGAAATTGGTGGACAGCACATCTGGAAACAAAGGCCCTGGATCTTATTACCTGCCGCATCATGCAGTGGTAAAACCGGATAGCACTACGACAAAGGTCCGCTTAGTGTTTAATGCATCAAACCCAACATCCAATGGGGTAAGTTTGAATGATGTGCTTCATCCTGGTCCAGTTCTTCAAGCCGACCTTATCGCGTTGAAATTGAAATGGAGATTCTTCAAATATGTATCCACCGCTGATATTGAAAGGATGCATCCAAAGGACACTAGGTTTCATAGGATATTATTTAGGGAATCAGCGGAAGAGGAATTAGTGGATTATGAGCTCCAAACAGTGACTTTCGGAGTCAACTGTGCCCCATACATAGCGATAAGGACACTACTTCAACTGGCAGAAGATATTAGCCTGAAGTACCCTCTTGCATCCAGGGTTTTAAAGCAACATATGAACATATGTGTGTTGTTGATTCCTTGTTCGTGCACATGAGTGTGAGACCGCCATTCACACTCGGAATGAACTGGTCGAGGCTCTTAAAGATGAAGGATTTCCACTACGTAAGTGGACCTCAAACTCCAAATAAATCTTAGCCGATTTACCAAAATAGCACTTTCTCAAGGGCGATTTCCTGCAGATTGAGGACTTAAGCGAGGCAAGGATGTTAGGGATCAGATGGAATGCTGTTCAAGATAGGTTCCATTTCAACGTCCAGAAGATGCACATAAATTCAAGCTACACTAAGAGAGAAGTATTATCGTGTGTGGCTAAATTGTTCGATCCTGCAGGTTGGCTGGACCCAATCGTTGTCTAGGCGAAAATCCTTATGCAAGATATTTGGTTAACTAAGATTGACTGGGAAGACAACTTACCAATAGGTATTTACTTGAAAAATTACGTCAATATTTCAAAAATCAGAATTCCAAGATGGATCTGGTATACCCCATGGAACGTAGTTGAATTTCATGGATTTTGTGATGCCTCAGAGAAGGCCTATGCTGCTGCGGTATATGTAAAAGTTCGGGAACGAAATTCAAAGATCGTTCCAAACCTAAATCTGCTGGTAAGTAACACCAAAGTAGCGCCAGTAAAAACAATATCTCTACCACGATTATAATTTTGTGGGGCACTACTTTTAGCAGAACTAATTAACGCTTTACTTCCACAGTTCGATGTTGCTCAACCAGTAGTCTACAAATGGACAGACTCCACTATCGTACTCTCATGGCTGCAGAAGAACCCATGCTGCTGGACTACCTTCGTGGCGAATAGAGTCTCGAAGATTGAGGAACTCGTCGGATCGAGTGGCTGGAATCATGTGGATTCAAAGGACAATCCGGCAGATCTTGGCAGCCGCGGCGTTTCCCTCCAAGAACTCCCGGAGAGCACTTGCAGGGTCCAAGCTGGTTGAAGGAGCAGTTCTGAGTGTCCTCAGAGACAGACGGAGCCACAATAAACCGTATTGGAACAGGGAGTTAGGACTCACGCAGCACGAATTTTAGACAACGAAGACATCATGGAACGGTTCTCCGATTTTTCTCGCGCACCGAGGGTAGTTGCACTAATTTTTCAATTCTATTGGAAAATACATCCGGTGCACAAATTAACAAATCGAAGTGAATCTACGGAACTTACTGTAAAGGAAATTCGAGAGGTAAAAACTCGACTTAGCCTGTTAACCCAAAAGCGTTGTTTTTCAGACGAATACGGTGAATTATCTTCTTCTAACCCAGTAAGCGCTAAGAGCTCCATCCGTACTCTCAATCCATTTCTAGACCATTCTGCCGTATAATTGCCAATTTTCGCGACTTCTCGTAAAATTCTCACACTTGATTTCATTACATGGAGGAAATCAACTTATGTTGAGACTTATGAGGTCAGAATATTGGATAGTACGGTTAAAAAATTTAATAAAAAATTAAATTAATAATTGAAAAGTTTGTATAATTTACAGAAAAAGAACACGGGAACAACTCATAGCTGCACTCCCACCGGAAAGAACGGACGTATCCCGACCGTTCACCAATACTGGCGTGGATTTTACGGGCTCGTTTGAGATTAAAAATTACACTGGCCAAGCATGTCTCATCACTAAAGGATAAGTCTGCGCCTTTGTATGTTTTGCTACAAAGGCAATAAACCTAGAGGCAACTAGCGATCTATCAACATCTACATTCTTGGGTGCATTTGTCAGGTTTGTGGCAAGACGTGGCTGACCGCATAATGTGTAATCAGACAATGGCACGAACTTTGTCGGAGCAAACAAAAGCTTGAGACTTGTTTTTAAAAAATTCATGACTGAAGCCTCACATCTAACAATGCAATCATATCTTCATCAAGAAGTCAACTGGCACTTCATACCACCAGGAGCTCCTCACATGGGAGGACTATGGGAAACAGGAGTGAAGAGCTTCAAAACCCATTTACGAAAGGTAGCAAATGCGATTGCGTTTTACGATGGAAGAATTCTCGACGTTACTGGCCAAAATTGAAGCATGTAATAACTCACGTCCGACAATTCCACTTTCAGATAATCCTGAATCACTAGAACCCCTAACTCCGGGACATTTTTTAATTGGAAGTCCGCTGCTCGCGATCGCTGAACCAGAAACCCAGTGGAAACCTGATGACAATAATCAACCGTTGCCAAAAGCTAAAGGCGCTTCACCAAGGATTCTGTTTTCTTAGGTCAAGATAGTCGAGTTGGCGTTGTAGATATACGTACGACGCGAGGCATAATTACACGTGCTAGCTGCCTGTCGCCGCGTAACATGGCCAGCAGTTGCCCATCGACGAGACACTGCGATCGGTGTCAGGAGCGGCATCACAGTCTCCTACACCAGTAGGAAACTGACAGGGGCGAGGAAGACGTGCCGCAGGCCTTAGGCCTACCAGAAGGCATGACCCGTACCGAGCCCAAGCCTTGTTGGACGACTCCAGTGACGAGGAGGTGCTGGAAATTGATGCCAGCGACGAAGAGGTTCCCGCAGAACAAAGCCAAACACCAAACCCCCCCGGTACTCAGACCACCTCTGTCGGGTATCCGGTCAGTGGTCCAGCGACCACCCCCATTGAGAGAAGGAAGAAGTGCCTCACCAAGAAGGCGCAACAAGCGGCCTCAGGCAGTGAGAGACGCCCGAGAGCGGATCAAGGGACCCGCTCGAAATGTTACGGGTAAGTTTGTCCTTACACCAACGGTGATGGTGAGAGTGGTAGCAAGCGGCCAAGTACATGCTGTCCGTGCCCTCATCGACCCAGGGCAACCAAAATCCACTATAGCATGCACCCTGGCGAGACGAATGCACCTGCTGCGACGTGATTCAGTAGAGCAGATCAATCTGACGCCGAAAGATTGGCGTAATAGGATCAGCATACAAGCGAGAGTAGTGGCTAGTCTAATAAAGACCACACCTGCATGTAGACTGGACTCAAGAGTCGTCGACGAGTTCGACAATTTACGGTTGGCAGACCCAAACATTTTATAAGTCAAGCGCGGTTTCGCTGATTTTGGGTGCCGACGTATATGGCATGATTCTCCGGCCAGGGCTTATGCCAGCAACCCCAACACTACCAGCTGCCCATAACACAATTTTCGGATGGGTGATCTCCGGTTGCTCACCCTATTAGACGGCGGCGAGGGAGTAAAGAAAAACACATTTAGTTTTAGAAATGAAATTCTATTGGGTGTATGCATTAATTCGTGCGGTCTTTTTTCAAAAATTAAGACTTTATTGTGAAAAAATTGTCTTGATCAACTCCTAATACTTTCGCAAGTTCTTCTTGCGTCTGGCATGCATCTGCGGCGAGCAATGTCTCCAATTCTTCGTCTTGAATTTTTTTTGCCTGTCCGTCGTCTAAGTGGAAATTGCCATTTTTAAACCGTGCAAATTACTTTTGGCACGTTCGTTCGGCTAAAGCATGGTCACCATAAACGTCCAGTAAAATGTGATGGCTTTCGGTAGCACTTTTCTTCATGTTAAAGTAATGAAGAAGAACTCCTCGCAAAAACACTTTATCTGGTACAAATTTCGACATTTTCAAATGAATGAAACAAATTGTTGTTCAAGCTAAAACAAATGATATCTACTGAAAACGACGCGAAATGACAGTACCTTAAATATTCATGCAGATGAACACGACGCGAAATAATACTAGTAGAGCCCTCTCTTAGAAAACAGCATTAATTAATGCATACACCCAATATATAAAAAATGAATTGTTAAATAGTAAGTAGTATTTGAATTATTTAAATTATTTTCTAAATTTAACTATTAAAATTTGAATTCTATATATTGAAATTTGTAATGTAACTAACGTTTCAAACGTTTTATTGAGAGCTTGGCGACAGGTAAGTAGATCTTTTTTTCAGACCGACACCTCCCCCGATCCCCGTTGCCGCAATTCAAGAGGGATTCCGGCCCCTAATTAACCCCGACACGAAACAATTGGTGTTGATGCTGGCTCCTAGATAGACGAAATGATCTACGATCTCGTAGTTATGACTGTGGAGCCGAGTCGCGAATGCGAATGACTGTTTGTTTGATGACAGGAGATATTTTGTGTTGCCCTCGTTCACTACTAGACCCCTTCGCTTCGCTTCTTTATCAAGTCTGGAGAAGGCAGAGCTCACGGTGTGGTTGTTGAGGTCAATAATGTCAATATCATCGATGTACGCCAGCAGCTGCACACTCTTATAGAAGATTGTACCTTCCCTATTTAGCTCCGCGGCTCGTATTATTTTCTCCAGCATCAAATTAAAGAAGTCACATGATAAGGAATCACCTTGTCTGAAACCTCGTTTGGTATCGAACGGCCCGGAGAAGTTCGATTAGTTGACCAGAAAAAATAAATCCTTTTGTATTTATTCGTAATCTTTGTCCTTTCTTATCTTCTTCACATACCAGGTGGGGTGAAAAGTAACCTCCTTGACCGCCAGAATGCGCTACTACTGCAAAAAAGTTATAGTGCCTTGTGGTGGGTTCACAAATCGCCAAATTTCCATGCGATACTGCCCTTAGTTTTGTTGACGTGTTTGGCATCATTGCGTGAGCTTTATTTATTTTATTGATGAGTCATCTTTTGAGGTTTGGGAAGAGATAATAGTCCGAGGGAGCCAGATCGGGCGAATACGGTGGATGCGAAAGCAATTGGAGTCCTAAGTCGTTCATTTTAGCCATGGATGCGATACTCTTGTGGGCGAAAATCATTTTTGTCTATACTCAACATGATGCCAAACACGTCAACAACAATCAGCTGTCAAAATCCAATAGCAGAAATAGTCTTTAAAGACGGTGCAATCGTTCCATATGCAATTTAGCATTCACTGAATATTCGTATTGGCTGTAAATTACGCTGAAGCCCGAAGAGAATCACATGGCGTATTTCTGTTTGCGCTGGTGGTGGAATTTTGTCTGACCTATCCTCAGGTATCTTCCGTTTTCTCGTCTCCATTTTAGCCGATCACAACAAGGCAGCGCAACAAGTACGTGTAGCGGTGTGTCGACGATTAGATTCGTACCAAACGAACAAAATGTACGCAGCAGCAGTAGCGATAATGAAGAGTGTCTGGTGCGCACATCCACGACAATCACTTTATCATCAGAGCGTGAGGAGGAACCGCCGGCGAAGCGACGAGGGCAGCTCTTCATAAACGAGGAAGATGGTGAATTGAGCGGCGAGGTTTCGTTGATTATGCCAAGTGCATCGATATGCGGATATGAGGATAACAACGTATGAACAATAGCAATAGCATCCGGCTAAGCTCTGCATATGTGATGCAGAACGCGATGGTGGACACGCGATCAGCCTAACCGCCAGCGGCGGAATATTAGAAGAAGACGGCATAAGTGAATATTACAACGTGACAGGAGGAAAAGAGCGGTGACTGCAGAGCGCAGAAGCGACATCAGCAAGCACTTGGGCCAATCAGACAGGTGTCGAACCACTACCTGAGGCGTTAATTAGCGACATTGAAGCGATTCTACTGCAGTCTTAGCAACGAAAAATGAGGCGGTCGTTCAAACGCCATATAGAGGGCAACAGCTACCGTTAAAGAATTACAAGAACGGGCTTGGTGACGGTAAGTCTCGCTGCAGGAAGTGAGGGGGGGGGAGGTGTAATAACCCCATAATCCGAGGGGTTTGAATCCCTTCAAGATCCCCAGATTCTTATAAACACGTTAAAAATATATACAAATGGATTTATTCATACATATATATAGTATAGGACATATATAAGAATATATATACGAGTAGGTATATCATTGAATTTCATATACAACGTCCAGCTTCGGAACCCTGCAAGGGTAATAGTACAGCCCTTGGACACGACGTTACTAAAATGTCCCTAAATTCTTCTTCGGGAACTGCATCGACGGTTCAGACTGCAAGACCCTTTCGCGAGGTTGCCAACGGGAAATATGTACTGATGGGTATGTGCAGCGCGTAAAAGGGTACGCTGCAAAGATACCTGGCCTTGCACCCGTAGTAGGCCGCGTGAAACTTGTGGCGTGTGCAGATGATAGAGCGGTAAAACTCTACAAAGAGGTTATCGCTGAGGTTGTTGAGTTTTGGCCTGGGGCAGATATAGCGCCTTTGCATAGGGACGCCCTCCACTGATTGGAGGATGGCCCAAATTTGCGGGGTAAGGTGAAGCAGCGTTTGTTAAATTCATCATAAACGATACTTTCCTCCCAGCTCTCGCGGACTGTGGTGGAACTATATACTATGGCTCCATCCCTCTAAAAGTCCACCAGTAGGGTGAAAATCAAACTGGTCTACTAACACTACAGCTCCCAAGGAGATGATTCCCATTGACCCAGACATTGCCTTGAGCGAATCGGAGATAGAATCGCCGCAGGGAAAGAAACACGACGTCTGGAGCCTAGCGCAAATACCACTAGTGGACCGGTGGTTTCTTAAGGCCCGGAGGATGAGATCCGTGCCGAATCGTATGCTCTCGGTAGCCGTATTCGTCCGGACGTTTTTCCCTGCTTGGAAACAATGGAGGGGAACCAGCTTTTGGACTCCGATACCGAAGGGGACACTACTGTAGCAACCCTCCCGGAGGCAGAGGAGGTCACATCTATGGACCTCTCAATCTCTCAGGATGTTGCACATACTTAAGATTAATCTGCACCACTCCAAGGCAATATCAGCCGTCCTCATTTTGCACCTTCACGAGAAAGCGGAAGACTTAGTTCTAGTTCAAGAACCCTGGATAGTGTGTGACAAGATCTGTGGACTCAGTTCTGATACTTACCAAACGGTATCCGCATCAGGAAAAGGTAGGCCCCGGGCTTGCATTCTGGTTAAAAAAAAAATGTTTCTTTTTTTCTTCTCTCACAATATAGCGACTTAGACAAAGTGAGCTTTGAGCTAAAACTGATGGAGAAGCGCATGATAGTTCTCTCGTCATATTTTGCGCATGATGATACTCTATCACCGACCCAGCTACAAGAAGCGGTAAAAGAGGCGAACAACAAAAAGTTTTCAATGTTTGTTGGAACCAATGCTAGTCCTCACCACACAGTCTGGGGATCCAGTGATATAAACATCCGAGGTGAGTCCCTACTCGATTTTATTTTAAAAAACGATCTAGAAAATTGCAACTGTGGGAACCAACCCATCTTCGCAACTTCTTCTAGTTCTAGATATTACCTTAGATTCAAACTCACTCCCTGACTAGATCAGAAACTGGCATATAGTCGAGGAACCCTCCTTCTCTGACCATCTATATATGTCTTTTGGTCTCACCATGAGAACTCCATCGATCGGTGCATACAGGAATAGAAAAAGGTCTGACTGGAAGTCCTTGAGGAGAGTCCTGACAGCATTCTTGGCACAAGACGCTTCTCGTCAAGAACTTATGAGGCGGTGACATCTAGCATAGGGTTTCTTTCTCTCCGTGAGCTTCGACGATGAGTCAATGGTGATGATTGATGAAGCAGAAAACTTTGTCACGAAAGTCTGTAACGCCGCTTTCGATGACTCATGCCCTCTATCTATTGCATCTGGAAAGAAAAGATTCAAATGGTGGAAAACGAAATCTCTGTGTTAAGGAAAAGACGCAGAAAACTCTTTAATGAAGCCAAAAGAACGCGCTCCTGGCAATTTTATAAAGCTTGCCTAAAATATGTAAAACCTCTATAAGGAAGGCAAAACAAAAATCTTGGAAGGCCTTCTGCAGTGACATTGATGGAAATGCAGAAGACAACAGACTTAGGAAAGTTCTCTCCAAGAGCTCTCTCCAGTCCAGATGACATCCAGTAACCAAATGTTGAATGGACAACATCTTGTAAAGGATAACATTACAAATCCCACGAAGGAAAGGTGAGCGCATTTTTGGAATGCACAATAAAGTCTTTCCAGCCCTTTAAATCTCCAGGACTAGATGATATCTTTCCCCCTGAACTTCAGAGGGCTGAGGAAATCATAGGATATCATATCCCCAATTCTATGCAAACTTTACCTAGCCTTTCTGCGTGAAGGATACATGTCCCAAGCATGGACAAGAGCCAAAGTAATTTTTATCCCAAAGGGAGGAAGAACCAACCCCGTCAGACTAAAGGACTTTCGACCCATTAGCCTCACCTCTTTTCTCTTAAAATTTTTTGAAAGGCTGCTAGACAGCTATATAGGCCTGAATCTACCCCCAGAATCGAGGAAGCAATATGCTTACTCTACGGGCAAGTCTGTAGATAAAGTCCTACATGATGTGGTCGGGTGCATCGAAAAAGAACTTGCCTCGAAGAAGTATAAACTTGGTATTTTCCTCGACATCGAGGGGGCTTTCAACAGCAATCTTCCGTCAATAATAGAGGATCTTCAAGAAATGGGTCTTCAAAAGCCCAAGAGGCATCCATCAAGGAAGAGTTTGATCCACTGCTGTAGTGTATAACAGCGAACACGCTGATATGAAAACTTCACAACACAGGCTGACAGCGACAGGCAAACACCTACAAACATTAAGCGGCCTACTCCAAAATGCAATATTTATAGTTGAGAGATGGTGCAAGGACAT
Organism: Ceratitis rosa; assembly: GCA_037013455.1. NCBI lineage: Eukaryota > Metazoa > Arthropoda > Insecta > Diptera > Tephritidae > Ceratitis > Ceratitis rosa. The sequence goes on along the minus strand of JAWMAG010000016.1, from coordinate 240,863 downwards.
CGGGCTGGGTGTAAACCCTGATAAAACCGAAATTGTTCTATTTACCAGGAGGTACACACCGCCTGCCTTTAAACCACCTAAACTAAAGGGCGCGGAGATCAACTTCTCAATCGAAGTCAAATATTTCGGAATAATCTTAGATAGTAAACTCAGTTGGAGCCGGAACAATACAATATACTCCGACAGTCAGGCTGCAATCAGATCTCTTCATTGTAATGGCACCACTTCAAAAGTGGCCATAAAATGTAGGAACAAACTCTCAACCAAATACAGCGCTGGACACCGTTTAATGGAGCTTCACGGGTAAAAATGGGTTATCACTCTAATCGTTTTTGCCGTTGCTGTAGGGACGAAGAAGAACAGAGCCTATCGAACACTACCTCTATCACTGCTCAGCCCTGACATCTGCGCGACACAAATTCATCAGAAAACACTTCTTCCACTGTCTCGCTGAGCTAGTTTCAACGGAAATTGGAAAGCTAGCTGCCTTTATAAGGCCTTTGGGCTAAGTGAGCTGGTAGTGACCAGCAGCCGCATCAACTCAACTCAACACAAGCCATTATTGCTTGGCCACGGTGACAATAGTGTAAGGGTTTGATGTTAATATGAATAAGTTTTCTTTATCCTCATAAGGAAGCCTAATGCCCTATTCTAATAGTTGAAACTTGTTGCAATTAATATCTCAACAGCAGCTTGCAACTCTGGGCTTACCATGTGAATTAATGAATGAATGAGTTCTGAGTATTGATTAAATTTAATAAGATTTCTACGTTCTATTTATACTCCGTTCAGCAACCATATGTTTGCTGACATAGCATTTAAAAAGGACGTTGAAGTGGTGTAAAACGACCCTTGCATTTATATAATAATAGCAGCTCAGAGTCGTAGGCCTCATTCTTTGTTTATGTTATTTTTATTGTTTTGCTTGCGTAGTATTTTGATACTCGTATGTATGTTACTCATGCCACTAAAATATCCTACGTTTTTGCACCTAAAACCTTTCCGATGATTAACAAATTCATAACGACAGGATCGCATATATATATCAGTGATTTTAACTGAAAAAAAAGAAACTGTAAACCAGCAGTGGGTCACTCAATTTATACAGCGAATAGAACAGAGACACTAACATAGTCGACTATCTCGTCGATCTTCCCCTGAAGTCCGTTGCAGTTAAATTGTAGGAGTCGTGTCCGTCTCGGGGGAATGTTCGTGATGCGGGGGGTGAGGGAGTGATGCGTGGATGAGGTGTGTTGCTGCTGTGTTGCCCACTGAAGTTGGTTCCGCACGTTGGTGTTGGTTGGCGGTGTTGTTGTGTTTACAAGCGGGGGCAGAGTCCTACAGCATGGGGCAACGTACGCATCATTCCACTCATGAGTGGTGCGCAGGCCAGAGCATGTCCGAAAGTGACACCAGCATGAGCAAGAATTGCTTCTGACTGAGGTTACGTTCCGACGCACTATGGTCTGACACACGGAACAGACTGTGCGGGGGACTAGGAGCTGCTGGGTAGCCCTCACACGGGAGGAGGAAGAGGAGCTGGTTGTGGGTAGGGATGGAGGTGGAGGTTGGCGGGAGTCATGATGCGGGGAGCTCCGGGGGACCGTGGAGGTCTGCGGGTTACCCAAAGTGGGTAAAGGTGCTGAGGGCACTGCCGTGGAGGCTGTAGGCGCACTTGGGCGTTGGCAGCATGGGGCCACATATCGTTTGATCCACTCCCTATGTGACTTAAGGCCTGAGCAGATCTGAATGTGACTCCAACTTTTGCACTGGTTGCACCTAACCGAGGTGGAGGAGTAGTGGAGTCTTTTGGTGCACACGCAGCAGAAATAATCCTTCGGACCAGGGTTGGTTTCGACGCCATTCCTGCTGAGAAGGATTTGGAGCAACCCAGCTGCGAGGTGTTGCTCCGATGGCGAACCTAGACTAATTTTACCTGTAGACCAAAACGGGGTTAGATCGTAGATAGGGTGACAGCCCTTGGCAGGATAAAATCCGGGCCAACTCCAGTGCGTAGAACTATCCGGAAGCTATCCGGTCAGGCGATGCCGAGCTCGAAATATTTAATATATACCTACATTCCTCCCGTTACGAGTTGCCCAGTTGGATATAGCCCTGATATAGGTGCGCTACTCAGAGGCGTAAACCGTTTGGTTTTGGGCGACTTTAACGTGCATCACGATCTTTGGCATTCTAGCCTGTCAAATAACCGTAGAGGAGTGGAGCTGGCGGAACAGGTAGACGATTCGACATTTTGCACAATGAACGATAACACCCCCACCAGAGTTGTGGGTAATTGCCAAAGCTCGCCCGACATAACAATTGCGAGTACTGGTCTGATAAACAGTATAGTCTGGCGACCTATACTGACACTAGCATCGGACCACTTACCCATACACATCTCGATTGACAGACCTCCCGACTTTGTTTTCACGGATCACCGGACATTCGTTAACTTTAAAAAAGCTAACTGGGCTGGCTCCACGGAATTTACCGAGAACGCCTTCAGCGCTCTCCCCACTCCAAGAGACGTCACCTCTGGTGAGCGATCATTCCGCAGGATTGTTGTAACCGCTGCCGCCCGCTTCATCCCGGCAGCCGAATTGCGGAAATCCGCCCTAATTTCCAGACCGAAGCGGCGGCTTTAGCATTAAGGCGCGAAATCCTCCGTAACTCCGATCCCGGGAATCCCCTAATCAGGGATTTAAACGCGGAGATTCGGACCGTAGTAAACAATCATAAGGGGAAAAAGTGGGAGGAGCACTTAAGCTCCGCTACTTAAACCGGGGAAACCAGCCAACAAAGGAGAGTCTTATCGGCCGATAACTCTCCTCTCACAAGTAGCGAAGACACTTGAGGCCTTGCTGCTCCCGACTTTTACGCACCATCTGCGTCCAGCAGCATATCAGCATGGCTTCTGGAAAGTGCACAGTACCACAACAGCATTAAACGCCATAAACACAATGGCCTAAACCAAAACCGACCTTGCGCGAGAACTGTCCTGGTAGCACTGGATCTGTCAAAAGCTTTTGACACAGTCAACCATTCAGTGCTACTCACGGACTTTGAGGAATCCTCATTACCGCCGGAGTTGCAGAGGTGGGTCATGGGCTTCCTGAGTGGTCGACAATCATCGGTCATATTCCGAGTTGAAACATCGATATATCGAAGCTACCGTAAGCACCGTAAGGAGTTTCCCTAATCTCGTATGCCGATGATTGCACGATATTGGCGTCTGGCCAGGATATTGTCGACCTATGTTCGAAAGTGAACTGCTACCTCCCTGATCTCTCCCCTTTCTTCATTGCAAGACATCTACACATACAACTGACGAAATCCTCGGCTACCCTCTTCACCAGCTGGACGAAGGAGTACAGGCTAGTACTCGATGTGAAAGTCGATGACCAAAAAATTTCGGCTGTAAACAACCCTAAGAAATTAGGGGTCAGTTAACACCTTCAAATACGCCTTCCCGTGAAAGGAGTACTCGGAGTAAAACCACCACCTACAGCAGAAAACGAGCTCGAGCTGCCTCGAGAGACTCGCGTGACCCTTGCACAACTTAGATCTGGATATTGTAGTAGATTAAGCTCCTATCTATCCAGATTCGACCCCAGCATACCCAACGTATGCCTTGCATGTGGAGAGTCTCCGCACGACACTAACCAAGTATTTCCATGCCCCCTTAAGCCGACTCATCTTACCCCCCTCTCCATTTGGTCCAATCCCGTCGAAACAGTACGTTTCCTGGACCTGACAAAGCCTGCCCTAAACAGGGTTAGCTAGCTGCTACAACAACAACAACAGCAACAGACACTAACATATAAAATAAAATTTCGGTCACCGACGATCCTACGAATGATTTTTTGTTGAAGAGGTAACAACGCTTAATATTTGAGCGAAATTTTTAGTATACCAAGTATACCAAAAAAAATATCTCTGATCGATAAAACATGAAATTCCATGCAAACGGCAAAACTCAACTAACCCTATTTACTCCCCCGAAATTGACTAACCCCAAAAATTACGCCGCTTTACTCATAAAAAATTGAAGTTTGCTACCGTAGCCAAATCTGGAAGCCTCCTCATACTATTTCTAGATCAATGAATATATGAGTTGTTGTATCTACATGTGAAGTTTACACTCCTTCTCAACTAGAACATATTCAATTTATATCACAAAATACTATATGCAATAAAAGTATGTACTACATAATATGAAGTAAAGTTCTAATATAATCCCATATCCTGTGTGAACTTATTAAGCTTAATCTTTTCTTAACTTTTCGTGAGAAGCATTTCATTAGTACAAATATATTTCAGTTCAATTTCCTTATTTTTATACAGATTTCAAATATGATGGTACTTATTTTCTATGTGCTTGCTATGTGAATAATAAGGATGTTTAAGGATTCTTAACTAATTGTTGTGCCATTGGAACAGAGTTATTAAAACGTATTTCAGTAATTAACTTGTAACGAGGTTTCCCGTTTGACTGCGGTTAGTTCAGCGTTGCCAAGGGTTTCCTAAAATAACAACACGCTATTTCAGAAGCTGCAACAAAATGTATTATTTATATACAGAATTATAAGTTTCTACCATAACACTTATTGAATTCTCTTATGGACTGTAAGATGAAAATCCTCAGAGACACTACATTTGCCGGTAATGTTAATCCCACGGGCAAGTATACCTAACGGGGCACAGCGGGATAAATGGTGCACAAAATGGAAAAAAGATTAATTCCCACAAGCCTTCTAGTTACGGAAAAGTTATTTTTTTAGTTAATTAATCATATTGTTTCGTGCCGGGGTTGATTAGGGGCCGGAATTCCTCGTGAATTCCGGCAACGGGGATCGGGGGAGGTGCCGGTCCTTCAGAAAGCTGTTAAAAAGATCTACCTACTTCCTCTCTCAATAAAAGAAGTGTTCATTATTATATTTAATAAAATATTATCATTTATTAAATGAAAAAATGGTATGGAAAATAGCTATAAAAAATGAAGAAAATCGTCACTCACCTGAGATGTTGCTGCTGTGGCTGCTGTATCAAAAGAAGGGCCCAAGGCCGGCAACCTTGGCCTTTTAAAGATTTCCACATAAGGTGGAAATCCTAAACGGAACTAACTGGACTCTTCCCATAAATTTGAAGAGTCACTTAGATAGGAACAAAATACAGCAGCGACATCTCCAGGTAGAAGCTTTGGCTGCTGCTCAGGGTTGCACACGCAAACATGCCGCCCGCCTTGCAGCAACACTGCAAAAAATAATACTAAAACTTCTAAAAATTTACACTTCATTGTTATTAAAGTTCAAAGTCTAAATGTAAATACAATTTAAAATTCAAATTTACATGTCAAAATTTTCTATTTACATTTCAAAATTTTTGGTTTACAATTCATTTTGTTTGCTTAAGACTAAATTTCCGCCCTCCATCGCTGCCGTCTAATATGGTGAACAGCCAGAAATCACCCATACAAATATGGTGTTTTGGGCAGCCGGTCGAGTCGGGGTTGCTGGCATCAGTCCTGGCCGCAATATCATGCCGTACACATCGACCCCGAGAATTATCGACACCGCACTGGATCTGTAGAAGGTGGGGTCTGCCAACCGCAAATTGTCGAACTCGTCGACTACCCTTGCGTCCAATGTGCGTGCTGGTGTGGTCTTCATTAAGCTCGCCACCACTCTCGCTTGTAGGCTGATCCTATCACGCCAACCTTTTAGCGTCAGATTGATCTGATCCACTGAATCACGTCGCAGCAGGTTCATACGTCTCGCCAGGGTGCGTGCTGTCGTGGATTGTGGCTGTGGTTGATTATTGATATCGGGTTTGCGCTGATTTCTGGTTCAGCGATCGCGAGCAGCGGACTTCCAATTAGAAAATGTCCCGGGGTTAGGGGTTCAAGGGATTCAGGATTATCTGAAAGTGGACTTATCGGACGTGAGTTAAGGCATGCTTCTATTTTGGCCAGTAACGTCGAGAATTCTTCCATGGTAAAACGCATCGTATTTGCTACCTTTCGAAAATGGGCTTTGAAGCTCTTCACTCCTGCTTCCCATAGTCCTCCCATGTGGTGGTATGAAGTGCCAGCTGACTTTTTAATGAAGATATGATTGCATTGTTAGGTGTGAGGCTTCAGTCATGAATTTTTTAAAATCATGTCTCAAGGCCTTGTTTGCTCCGACAAAGTTCGTGCCGTTGTCCGAATACACATTATGCGGACAGCCCCGTCTTGCCCCAAACCTGGCAAATGCACCCAAGAATGTTGAGGTCGATAGATCGCTAGTTGCCTCTAGGTGTATTGCCTTTGTAGCAAAACATACAAATACGCAGACGTATCCTTTAGTGATGAGACATGCTCGGCCAGTGTAATTTTTAATCTCAAACGAGCCCGTAAAATCCACGCCAGTATTGGTGAACGGTCGGGATACGTCCGTTCTTTCCGGTGGGAGCGCAGCCATGAGTTGTTCCCGTGTTCTTTTTCTGTAAATTATACAGACTTGGCAATTATTAATTTCGGTTTTGATTAAATTTTTTAACCGTACTATCCAATATTCTGACCTCATAAGTCTCAACATGAGTTGATTTCCTCCATGTAATGAAATCAAGTGTGAGAACTTTACGAGAAGTCGCGAAAAGTGGCAGTTATACGGCATAATGGTCGGATATCGTTCAATGTACGACAATGACGCGAGCGCTAGTCTTCCGCCTACTCTTGTCCAGAATGGATTGAGAGTACGGATGGAGCTCTTAGCGCTTACTGGGTTAGAAGAATATAATTCACCGTATTCGTCTGAAAAACAACGCTTTTGGGTTAAGAGGATAAGTCGAGTTTTTACCTCTCGAATTTCCCTTGCTGTCAGTTCCGTAGATTCACTCCGATTTGTTAATTTGTGCACCGGATGTATTTTCCAATAGAATTGAAAAATTCGTGCAACTACCCTCAGTGAGCGAGAAAAATCGGAGAACCGTTCCATGATGTCTTCGTTGTCTAAAATTCGTGCTGCATGAGTTCTAACTACCTTTTGTTCCAATGCGGTTTCCTGTGGCTCCGTCTGTCTCTGAGGCCACTCAGAAGGCTGCTTCTTCAACCAGCTTGGACTCTGCCACCAAAGAGTGCTCTCCGCGAGTTCTTGGGGGAACACGCCGCGGCTGCCAAGATCTGCCGGATTGTCCTTGGAATCCACGTGATTCCAGCCACTCGATCCGACGAGTTCCTCAATCTTCGAGACTCTATTCGCCACGAAGGTAGTCCAGCAGCATGGGGGCTTCTGCAGCCATGAGAGTACGATAGTGGAGTCTGTCCATTTGCAGACTACTGGTTGAGCAACATCGAACTGTGGAAGTAAAGCGTTAATTAGTTCTGCTAAAAGTAGTGCCCCACAAAATTCTAATCGTGGTAAAGATATTGTTTTTACTGGCGCTACTTTGGTCTTACTCACCAGCAGATTTACGCTTGGAACGATGTTTGAGTTTCGTTCCCGTACCTTTACATATAACGCAGCAGCATAGCCCTTCTCTGAGGCATCACAAAACCCATGAAATTAAACTTCGTTCCATGGGGTATACCTGATCCATCTTGGAATTCCGATTTTTGAAATGTTGACGTAATTTTTGAGAAAATTTTCCCATCTCAAGTAAATACCTCTTGGTATGTTGTCATCCCAGTCAATCTTCGTTAACCAAATATCTTGCATAAGGATTTTCGCCTCGATGACGATTGGGCTTAGCCAACCTGCAGGATCGAACAATTTAGCCACACACGATAATACTTCTCTCTTGGTGTAGCTTGGACTTATGTGCATCTCCTGGACGTTGAAATGGAATCTATCTTGAACAGCATTCCATCTGATTCCTAACATCCTTGCCTCGCTTAAGTCGTCAATCTGCAGGAAATCCTCCTTGAGAAGATGCTCTTTTGGTAAATCGGCTGAAATTTCTTTGGAGTTTGAGGTCCACTTGCGTAGTGGAAATCCTGCATCTTTAAGAGCCTCGACCAGTTCATTCCGAGTGTGAATGGCGGTCTCACAATCATGTGCACCAGCAAGGACGTTATCAACATACATATGTTGCTTTAAAACCTTGAATGCAAGCGGGTACTTCAGGCTAATATCTTCTGCCAGCTGAAGTAGTGTCCTTATCGCTAGGTATGGGGCACAGTTAACTCCGAAAGTCACTGTTTGGAGCTCATAATCCACTAATTCCTCTTCCACTGATTCCCTAAATAATATCCTATGAAACCTAGTGTCCTTTGGATGCAGCAGGATTTGCCGATACATCTTTTCAATATCAGCGTTGAATACATATTTGAAGAATCTCCATTTCAATATGAACGCGATAAGGTCGGCTTGAAGAACTGGACCAGGATGAAGCACATCATTTAAACTTACCCCATTGGATGTTGGGTTTGATGCATTAAACACTACGTGGACCTTTGTCGTAGTGCTATGCGGTTTTACCACTGCATGATGCGGCAGGTAATAAGATCCTGGGCCTTTGTTTCCACATGTGCTGTCCACTAGTTTCATATGACCGAGAGTTATATATACTCGGAGTACCCGATGGTATTCTGCCTTTAGTTCCGGCTTTCGTACCATAGCTGCTTCATTCCTCAAGATTTGCTGCATTGCACCGGTCCTCGAATATCCAAGATTTATGTCCACTGGAAATTCATGCCGAAAAGGAGGTGTCAATATATATTTTCCTTGTTCAGTTCTCGTTGTTGTGCTTACATACTGCCGCTCGCAGAATGTTTCTTCAGGAGTGACCTGTTTTTTACTTGGGACTTGTTTTAGCTCCCAAAACCGAGTGAGCTCAGAGCTCGAAATTTCGGTGTACATCGAAATGTATGATTTAGTAATTATATTGGGGGTTTGAGGGATTGGACCTGTTAAAATCCAACCAAAGACTGTCTCCTGCGCCAGGAGAGAGCCAAAAACGTTCTTCTTAACGTTTCCTATCATTATTTGCGGATACAAATCCGCACCAATTACCACATCCACCTGCTGACTTTTATTAAAGTTGACATCGGCTAAATTAATTGGGGGCAGTAGACCAAAATCCACTTGGTCTACTGTAAACTGGGGGAGGTTTCCTGTCAGTTGGGGGAGAATCAGGCTTCTTGCCTCAATTCTAATCTGGGGGTTGGCAGGGGAACCTAAAACGAACTGTGCGACTTCTCGCACCTTAGCACCCTCCTGAGTAGCAGATGTGTACCATTGCTGTACATAATACAACGTTTTTTGCGTTTCTTGCAAAAATTGCGTTGACGTTCCTAGATGTGGTTGGGGGTTGAGCCGGCCTGGCCTCCGTACTTCCTGGTGCCTGCCGATTAGTTGACGTCGACGGGTTATTCCCATTTGGATTCCGGTGCAGCAGGGAATAATGCCGTTGATGGCAATTTAAACAGCTAAAAGTGCTCTTACAATCTCTTGCTAAGTGGGAACGTGCTAAACAATTCATACATAAATTGTATTTTCTAGCCACTTTGTAGGCTGTAGAAATGTAGTATGATGAGCAGCTACCTTCTTTCCATATGATGGGACTGGACCGCGATTCTGCAATGTCCTAGACACTCTTGTGCTTTGAATGTCAGAAACCGTTTCCAGCGTCTGAAATCTGTTTGTTAAAAAGTTATCCAGTTCCTCCCACCTCGGAATTTCGGTCTTGTGGACGATTCCTTGCTCCCACAGGGCTAATGTTGTGTCCGGTAATCTACTAGAGACTAGAAAGACAAAAATTGCATCCCAGTTGCTTATCTCAATGCCATACATCTGAAGCACTGAGGTGCAATTATTTACTGCTCGTTGTAAATTTTTTATTTCCGCGCCGCGTTCGAGAGTGACCGTTGGTAAGTTGAACAACGTTTTCAACTGACTGTTTACCATCACCCTTTTGTTTTCGTAGCGCTCCGATAAGTTCTGCCACGCGGTTATGAACCCATCATTGGTCAATGGGGATTTCTTGACGATGTCCTTTGCTTCCCCACGAGTCTTGTGGTTTAAATGATATAATTTCTCAACCGGAGTGAGCCGAGAATTATTTACATATATTGCTGTAAACAAATCGCGGAAAGATGGCCATGCCATGTAGTCACCATAAAATATTTCGGTGTCACATGGGGGGAGATTAATACTCGAGCGTGGGATGGATTCAGGTTCCCGCGCTGCAGGATTAACCGTTGAGGAGCTTTGTTGTACAAAGGTCAGGTTGTGCATTGCCACTTGCTGCGCGCTTGCCGCGTTTCCTCCGCGCTTGGGACTAACACTGCGCGCTACCGCGTTCACCGCGCACTTGCCACTTACACTTACACACTTTGATTTTTTTATTTTTTTTTTATTTCAAAACTTATTTCACTTTATTGCTCTTCTTTAAGATTTTTTTTCACAATTTACCTTATTTTTTCTCACTTTATTTTTCTTCTTTAAGATTTTTTTTTTTATTTTTTTTTTATTTCAAAACTTATTTCACTTTATTGCTCTTCTTTAAGACTTTTTTTTCACAATTTACCTTATTTTTTCTCACTTTATTTTTCTTCTTTAAGATTTTTTTTTTTTCAATTTATTTTCTTTTGTTTTTTTTTTTTTTCTTATTTTTCTTCTTAAGGCTTTTTTCTGTTACAATTTACCTTATTTTTTTCACTTTATTTTTCTTTCTTAGGCCTTTTTTTCAATTTAGCTTCTTTTTTTACTCACTTTTATTTTTCTTCTTAAGGCTTTTTTTCATTTACAATTTACCTTATTTTTTTTACTTTATTTTTCTCTCTTAAGCCTTTTTTCAATTTAGCTTCTTTTTTTCACTCATTTTTATTTTTCTTCTTAAGGCTTTTTTTTCATTTACAATTTACCTTATTTTTTCACTTTTTTTTCTTTCTTAGGCCTTTTTTCTTTTACAATTTACCTTATTTTTTCACTTTATTTTTCTTTCTTATGCCTTTTTTTCAATTTAGCTTATTTTTTCACTCACTTTTGTTTTTTTCTTAAGGCTTTTTTTTCATTTAATTTACCTTCTTTATTTTCACTTTTATTTTTCTTCTTAAGCCTTTTTTTAAATTTAATTTACCTTCTTTTTTTCAACTTTTTCTTTTTAAGGCGTTTTTTCAATTTTTTCACACTTTTATTTTTCTTTTTAAGGCTTTTTTCTCGATTTACCTTATTTGTTTAAACTTTTATTTTTCTTTTTTTAAGCCTTTTTTGTCATTTAATTTACCTTATTATTTCAACTTTTATTTTTATTTTTAAGGTGTCTCTTTATTCATTTAATTTACCTTCTTTTTTCACATTATTTTTCTTTTTAATGTTTTTTTCTTAATTAACCTTCTTTTTTTCACGTTTTTACCCTTTACTTACTTTTTTTTTTTTTCTAGTCACTTTCCACTGCTAGTCGTTATTACAATAAATTATGTTGGCGGAAATGGTCGCGTTCCATTCCGTTTCCACTGGATGGCGACCAGAGTTGTTTTCCCCAGGTAGCAGATCGCGCCTCTTGGCCAGAAGTTATATGAATTATTTTGTCCAAATCTCCGAATGAGCGCACGACTTGGTAATGCTGGAAAGTTCTATATTTTATATATATTTTTATATTTTATATAGGTATAATCAAAATATAGGTTTCTTTTTTCAATGCGTTATTATCTTTATGCCTTTCTGTTGGATCCGGCTCGAAGAACCATGTTTCGTGCCGGGGTTGATTAGGGGCCGGAATTCCTCGAGGAATTCCGGCAACGTGGATCGGGGGAGGTGCCGGTCCTTCAGAAAGCTGTAAAAAAGATCTACCTACTTCCTCTCTCAATAAAAAAGTGTTCATTATTATATTTAATAAAATATTATCATTTATTAAATGAAAAAATGGTATGGAAAATAGCTATAAAAAATGAAAAAAATCGTCACTCACCTGAGATGTTGCTGCTGTGGCTGCTGTATCAAAAGAAGGGCCCAAGGCCGGCAACCTTGGCCTTTTAAAGATTTCCACATAAGGAGGAATTCCTAAACGGGACTAACGGGCCTAACTGGACTCTTCCCATAAATTTGAAGAGTCACTTAGATAGGAACAAAATACAGCAGCGACATCTCCAGGTAGAAGCTTTGGCTGCTGCTCAGGGTTGCACACGCAAACACATATCATAAAAAAAATATGGTGAACATGGGATTTCAGCAACTTTTAGTTATTTAAGGCTCAAATTGTATTTAAAATATATAAACTGCTTCTTCACCACCATAATCATATTCATGATCATAACCATCTTCGCTTGAATTGTCATCATCGCCGTCATCATTATCATCATCAACTTCATCATTATTACCACTCTCTATCACGATCATCTCTAAGGCTTCTTCCGGTAAATCCTGCACTTTTTTATGTAGTGATTTTCCTCTGGTAGATATATCGGGGTCAGAACTGATTAAAAGTTTGTTAAATGTGTCATTTGCTTTTATTCTGCTGCATTTGCGAGAAAAATGTTCTCTAAAAGTCTTAAAATCTTTGTTTCGAACTTCCTGAGCTTCTTCTGATAATTGTCCTATTGGTAACAGGACGTAGGATATTATCTCTGATAAATGAATGAAGGGTTGAGGATAAAATTCAACGAAATATTTTCCTGTATTTGAAACGTAGTCACGAAACATTTGTACGTGAATATCGAAACTCACTAGAAACAACTACGAGTATTGTATTCAACTTTTTAATCAAATTTACATCAACGTCTGGAAGTATTACCATCATTAGAATTCCCAATGTCAGGTTTTGGTTGGTCAACAATCAGACCAATTTTATCTTTAAATTCTTTTTGAATGCGTGCTTTATTTTCCAAAACTTGTAGTTTCTCGCTTACTGTTTGAGCTTGCCACTTTTTTATGCACAATTTATACGATAAGTGGAGCAGACATTCAAAGAACCTAATCCACCCGGGAAGTATCGTAAGACCAAATTATAAATTTTCTGCTTTTACATCTTTCTTCGCCATTTCATCACCTCTATTAAAAACTTTCGAGCTAGTTCCACAGAAATGACATTTTTGTGTAGAAGTTGTTTTTGTTAATGCTTTGCATACTATTCCATCAATTATATGGTAGATACAATTAAATTGTGTTTAACTTCGAAATATTTATTTCCATAAGGTAGAACCGAATTAACGATATTCTTTTTTTCTGTACGAGCTCTTTCCTTTATTTTGCAATTGCTGTATTTGTTCTTGTTCTGCCTTGAGAAATTCGTGTATACCATATTTGATCAGGCAGTTCGCATAAAGAAGTGCTTATACTGGGAAAGTGTGCAATATTGGCGCAATTTTTTTTTACAAAAAGAAGCTACAATAGCCATAGATTAGATAGATAGAAATGAAACAAGGTTTGCTTTACCCCGCTTAAATAAGATACTTAGAGACACGTCACAAACAAATGGAATCACTTTGCATTTACTAAACTATTTGAACAAGAAGGCTCCATTACAATTTTTGCTACATTTTCCCAGTTGAAAAAATAACTAACTTTGAAAAATTAAAAAAAAAACACGTATATCACTGCGTGCACACAAAAAGAAATAAACTTACAATATTTTATTTTGCAAAATATTTGTTTAGCTAATGATGGAGGATTTTATCTATTTTCGTTTGCTACCAAAGATTTACTTGTACCTTGAAATTTGATTTTTGCATTGATTTCCAAAATCGACACATTTCATCCCAAAGTGGGACTGCTCACAGGCTACTTAATTTGTTTTAGTTTTTCAACACCTCTTAGGTATATCAATCTGCACGCAGGCAGAATGTTACTTTATAAAAACAATTATTATTGTGAACAGTTTTCCTTAAGGGGGTATTCTGGTCTAGAAACATGAATTTCAGGTAATTTTTGAAATGTCGTAAAAAAAAAGATATTTAATATTTTTACTATCCATTTTTTATAAGTTGTTTGTTAACATTAGAAGAATACAAAAAAAAATTAACAACTAAAAAAAGTACAAAATTTTTAAAATTATAAGCTGATGGAGTGGGGGCTCTTTAAAAATTTCCACGTGACTATGACCATGATTTTAACCCTCCTAGTAATCTGAAACCAAAAAAAAAAGATTAATCAAGAATAATGTCGCAATGGTCGGAAGTAGGAAAAAGTTTGAAATAAAAATTTTCACAAAATGGCAACTGTTTAAAAAAAAATTTTTTTCGACCACTTTTTCTGACGGTTTTGAATTTTTTAAAAATAGTAAAAATAAAAATTTGGGGATAGGGCTAGTTCCAACCATAGACAAGCCAATAAAGAAGAATCTATAAAAATTTCAAGTAAATCGGTCTAGTAGAACCTGAAAAATCGTGGTCATCGTTCCGAAAGACAGTTTTGAGAAAAACGCGTTTAAAGTTTCGCGTTAAGTCTTTTGTTCGATTAGTTCCGGCAGAACAAGTTTGGATGCCAGGTCAGAAAAATACTTACGTCTCCGAAAATAATTTAAATTTTGAAAAATCCCCTTTTACACATATTCTTAAATAGTTAAACTTTGAAAATATGAAAAAAAATCGATTTTTTCAAATTTCTAGACCAGAATACCCCCTTAATGTTATGTGAACAGTGAACTCAGAATACGAAATAGTAACAAAATAATCTTCTTTATAAATACAGTTTCGTTCGATGCCGTTAATAAAGCCATATATTCTGCTTCAGTACTACTTAAGGACACTAGATTCTGCTTTTTCGACTCCCACGAGAAAACACATCTACCTACAACTAATGCACATCCAGTATATGACTTTCTATAGCTAGCGCACCACCCTACATCTAAATATACGCACCATCAAAGAAGCTGTCTCAATCGTAATACAAGTATATGTAGCAAAACTGTAGAATCATCCCGGCCCTTTTGCTAACAGCTTGGCTCCGCAACAATTCAAACGCGCCCGAAAAGGGGAGATTTACTACTCTTGTAAAGAGCAACACTGAGCTAGCAGCCCATTTCTGGATAACTGGCTGTTATATTTTAATTTAAATATTAAAATTTGGTTACTTATTGTGAGGCTTCCAATCTCTAAGCAGATTCAGAATTTAAGTATAAATTTTAGCAAAAAAAAAATTAGCTCAGCTCAAATTCATTTATAAAAGTTTCAGATGAGTCAATTTTATGGGTAAAATCAAACCGCCGCTGGTTTCTACGGCATAAACGTCAGTAACGGCAAACACAAAAGGTCATAAGCTTAGTGTGTCAGCTGATTCGCTATGTTTTGGCTGATTCGGCCAAAAGTTGTATTTAGCTTTTAAAATAAAATGAGCAATGCTTAACGAACCTGTGGCGAAATTCAATATTTTTTGTCGAATCGCTAATAGCCCAACTAGCTAACTAACAAATATTCCAGTCGTACCACCCTACGGGAAGAGGAATATGTAGTTAAATGTAATGGAAATTGCTTGCAGCGGAGAATGCTGGCACTGTGTTTGCATACTCTAAAAAACATTTATAATTTTTGTCAACATATACATATGTTCGAATATAAACGCCAATGAAATATATGTATGGGGAAGAGTTATTCCTGTAAATTCGATAGAGTAATTATTTTTAGTAAATGAATTTCAATGCAATACAAAATTTACCAATCAAACATATTGTTGGGTCACCCTAACCATACTTACATACATACGCTCCGGATAAAATAATATCAAAGTTCTCATTTCATAGAACTCAACATTCAACACACTTTTATTTGTACTATCGCATGCATACATACCTTTATCTACATACACGCATTGTACTCATAAACTCTTTATCACTTATCTCATTTGCTCAAACTTTCTTGTTCGCATAGTTATGCATATACAAATGATTAACATTAAAAATAAATCACTCGCTAATGAATTGCTAACAGTAGAACATCGGTATTTAATTATTCGGTCGGTCGAAAAATATAATACAGTTTTTATTTTTACATGCAAGTCGCCGTTGACTGCATTTACATACCCCCAACTATGGTATAATATTTTCAAAAAAAAAAGAGAAACGCTTCTTGCTACAACATTTTGGCGCCCAACGTGGGGCACGTGTGTAAATCAACTTAAAATAGACAAAATTCTTGTGCAAAATAAAAATTGTGGAAAACATTAGAAACTTTAAAAACTTTAATCGTGCTTGTTCAAAAAAAAAAAAAAAAAAAAACAAAAAACAAAAAACAAAATACAAAACATACAAAACATAGTGTAATAAATGTTTGAAAAATACATATCCCAAAAATTAACTGGTGCATTAATCGAAACATTATAACATCATTAATGCGTTGCAGTCGCATTTGCTGGAAGGTCACCTTGGTAATTATTCAGATGAGCGGCTTTTGCTTAAACGGTCCAAAAATGATTGGGTTTTTGGCTAAATCGATGTATTTGATGATTATCTTCTCATTCAAAGAGGGGGAAAGCTAAATTTTGCGATAGTTTTATTATTATTAACATTTAAAGTTGCACTAAAATTACTATCAAACACATTACATACAAATACACGGTTAAAGTGAGGCTGCCATACTGTGAAAGAAATCTAAAAAAGAGCAATGTGTGGATCGGGTTTAGTTTGTTTTTTGGATTTTTTTTAGAACGAACAACAACAAAAATGAATAACATTAACATATTTTTACAGAAACAAGAACGTAAATACATAAAATTCAGGTATTTTTAATAAAACGGCGTCGAAAATACATAACATTCACGTATAGATACAAAAACGAGGTCGAATATACATAACATTCACATATTTTTACAAAAAATAAATTATTATTTCACTAAACATTTTTTGGCGAAAATGCGCGGCGAAATTGTAGGACCCAAAAAATGTTTAGTGAAATAATAATTTATTTTTTGTAAAAATATGTGAATGTTATGTACAGTATGTCAAGAAACTGTTTACACACTGTAAAATAAGTTGAATTTTTGACTTTGAAGGTAAAAACTAAGGGTTCTTTGCGTAATTAAACACAATTTTTTATGGAATATAATTAAACAATATTTATTTTACTTATAAATCAAAAAACAAATTAAAAATATTCAATATACAAGAAAATAAACAACAAATTCCAAGCTTATACACTTTTGACACTGTCAAGAAACTCTACACAAAACACTAAACCTAAGTTTAATCCTAATTTTTTAAATTATTTCATTAAAATTTTAAAAGTTTTAGTATTTGGTATGACCCCCATTGGCTTTGGCTACAAGTTGAAGCCTTTTTTTCATGGAATGGATAAGTTTTTGTAGGTCATATTCAAGCGGGATCTTTTCCCACTCTTCGACTATTGCAGTCATAAGCTGTTGTCGTGTTTTAGGGCCCCTTTTTGCCACCTTCTTCTTTAAATAGGCCCACAAATTTTCAATGGGGTTCAGATCAGGACTCTGAGGGGGTGTATCAATCACTTTGCCACAGTTATAAAGGAGCCAGGTGCGTACATTGTACTCCTTATGTTTCGGATCATTGTCCTGATAAAACTTGAAATTTGGCTTGTTGTTGCTAACTACACCAAATTTTTCTGCACTGGCCTTCAAATTTGTTTTTAAAATTTCCAGATATTGCACCGCATTCATTGTGCTTTCAATGAAGGCTAGTTTTCCCACTCCACGGCTGGAGATACAGCCCCAAATCATCACTGACAATTTTCCAAATTTTACCGTTGGAATGATATTTTCTTTTTCTAGCGCACTCAACGGTTTGCGCCATACTCTGCTTGGCCCATCGTTATAATAGAGCATCATTTTAGTTTCGTCACAAAATATGACGTCATCCCAATACTCTTCCGGATGATCCACCATGCTCACAGCGAATGAATGACGCTTTTCAATATTAGCCTCTGATAGCAAAGGCTTTTTCCTTGCAACTCTTGAAGAGTACTTATGGCGTAGGATGACTTGGCGCACAGTTTCGTGTGACACAACTAGATCACATTCTTCCCTAATATCCTGAGCAAGTGCTCTGACCGAGATTCGGGGGTTCGCAATCACTTTTCGCCTAATAAGGCGGTCTACACGTTTGTTAATTTTGGTTTTGCGCCCACCACCACTCTTAGGTTCAAGCCTGCCCTCTTTTTCCGCACGATTTAAAACATTGTAGACGGTCTTACGGGATACAGAAAACATTTCTTCTAATTCTGGAATAGATTTTCCCAAATGGTGGTTATAGTATATTAATTGGGTAACTTCAAAAGTTAATCTCTTTCCAGGCATTTTATTAAATTTATTAATTCACTTATAGCAAAATTTCACAAGCAAAGTCAAAAAATTTCAATAGAAGCGTTATAAAAAGCAATACAAACACCACAAATAACGGAAGAATCGAGTTCGTTCTAAGAAAAAGAGCAAAGCAAAGTAGGAAAACAAAATGTGTAAAGAGTTTCTTGACAGTGTCAAAAGTGTCCGCAAAATCAAAGGGTGTTCGATTAGTTTCAGCTAAACAAATACAAAACCAAACTAAACTAATAGGAAATAAAAAAATTATAAATCAAATATAACTTTGATAATAAAAAAAATCTAAAATATTATAACTCCCAATTAAAAAAACAAAAGATAATAAAATTAAAGCTATTCTTACTTCATAAGAAATTGTTTGAGCAACAGCCCGTAAACCTCCCAACAAAGCATAATTTGAATTAGAAGATCACCCTGCAATTATTACGGTATAAACTCCAAGTCTTGTACAACATAAAAAAAATAGAACTCCTAAATTAAATGAAAATAATTTAATAAATAAAGGGATACATAACCAAGCAATTAAAGAAATAAATAAAGAAAAAATAGGGGAAAAATAATAAGAAATATAATTTGATAAAAGAGGATAAGTTTGTTCCTTAGTAAATAACTTGATTGCATCACAAAAAGGTTGAGGAATCCCTATCAAACCTACTTTATTAGGACCTTTACGAATTTGAATTGTAGGACCCAAAAAATGTTTAGTGAAATAATAATTTATTTTTTGTAAAAATATGTGAATGTTATGTATATTCGACCTCGTTTTTGTATCTATACGTGAATGTTATGTATTTTCGAAGCCGTTCTATTAAAAATACGTGAATATTATTTATTTTAGTTCTTGTTCGATGCAATAAATCGAAAAAACTATGGCGGACCCCCAAACGCTGCGTCTTATTTATTGCTCTTTTACTAATTACTTTCACAGTATGGTAACATCGCTATAACCTTGCATTTCTATGTAATGTGTTTGTTAGTGATTTTAGTGCAACTTTAAATGTTAATAATAATAAAACTATCGCAAAATTTAGCTTTCCCCCTCTTTGAATGAGAAGATAATCATCAAATACATCGATTTAGCCAAAAACCCAATCATTTTTGGACCGTTTAAGCAAAAGCCGCTCATCTGAATAATTACCGTCACCTTGAACAGTTACTCTCGTTGAGCTTGCACATAACTGTTTTGCAATCGGATGATTTTTGTGGCAAAATATTAAGATATGGATAGTTGCAGAATTTACCGCTCACTGGAAAGCGTACGTATAAAAACAAAATTGCATATATATTACATACATACGTATGTATACACGCATGCAGGCACACATACCGCTTTATCGTTTTTGCTGCCTTGTTTAGCTGCTCTGCTCACATCGCTCTGCCTACGCTGCACGACTTACCATAGCTGACCTTACGTAGCTCTGTCGGCACTTCGAAACGTCAAGCACCTAGCTGCTGCTGTTCTGTTGTCGCTGTTCTGTCAACTCTTCACTTCGATCGCAAATCTGCTTGCTGCTAGCTGCAGTTATTTTCGCACATTTTACTCTTTGTGTAATCTGCTGTTACTAAACGGTCAGTGACACTACTCGTTGTTATTGGGCCGTATACAAATTTGCATTTTTCGTCGCTATCGTTGACCGTCGATATTTACAACTTGTACTTATGAGACCAGAATGCATTCGCTACCAGGACCGACAACGTCGACGTCAATTTCATAAATATTATCATTTCAGACAGTTTGTGTATTCGAATTTCAAAAAAATTTTAAATCTGCTTGAAGCACTGGTGATAAAGTTCGTTCCGCCCTTATTAATACATATGTACATCTACGCAAAGAAACCATGAGCGATATTTCATGGGTTGAAAACGTTCAAAAAAAAAAAATGATTCATACCATGAAAAATGTTTAAATTGGTGGCTACAGCGTATTTAGGAAATGTCAGCGATATATGCATTGGCCTGAAAGATAATGATGGTGTAGTTCGTTCTCCAGTTCAAAATCGATATTCGAAGCCGCACATATGTGCACGTTTTCTATACAACGTCATAAAGTTGGTAGAAGAGAAAATGGAGCATGCTAACTGTCCATATACCACCTACGAATTTATGTATGACTCATTCCAAAGATGTATTAAATTCAAGATTCATTTGGGCAAAACGGAGCACTCTTTCCTAAACGAAGAATATATAAAGCATTGCAAGAAGCAAACATCTTCCGATAAAAATGCGTTTATTATATCAAAAACGTACCAAAGAACTAAAAATACTTGAATTTACTATTAAATAAATTTCAATTCAACATACACAATAAATATATAAATTATTATTATTAAATTTCACTCATATCGTGTAGCATGTAGCACTCTAATATTTTTTTTAATATATGTATGTATACATACGTGTATACAATATAAATTGAGTTCATCATGCCAATTCCATCACACTTACTTGTTAAAACTCCAGCCGCTGGACTTTTGAGTATCCGCCTTTCTGATGCTGCCGCTAATTGATGGTCGTTGGTAAAAAGACCAGTTGATGGTTCGCGTTCCTTAGTTGCTTGAGAAGTTGAAGGAAGGTGTAATGTGCGCCTTAACTTATTTCAGCGAAATGATC
Source organism: Ceratitis rosa (assembly GCA_037013455.1). Lineage (NCBI taxonomy): Eukaryota > Metazoa > Arthropoda > Insecta > Diptera > Tephritidae > Ceratitis > Ceratitis rosa. Next base: position 220,053 of record JAWMAG010000016.1, on the reverse strand, counting down.
CAGTTCCTACTCATTTTGAAAATCGTATCCTTTGAAAGTTTTTGTTGCGTTTCAACATTAGTCTGAGGAAATGAATTTGGTCAGCTACATTGTGGTTATGAACATTTTCCTCGAGGTTATAAGATGTTGATATAGTTGTCATTGTAGTTTCAATGGAAGTATGTTTTTTTAATTTTTCGATGACTTATGCCAGTCGCGGGCGTTGACGCTATTAAATGCTGGAATGCTAGAACTGTCAACGCTGATTCCTGATCCGCACCTAAAATAGAATGGAAAATTAAAATCTAAAAAAATGTTAAGTAAGTTACTTACCGAATGGATCGGTGATCCTCGTGGCTGCGAAGAAATGGCTCCTGCGCAGGAAATTGCAGCTGCGCCGCTGCTTCAAATATGACAGAAGAATATCATTCACAATAAGTCTCCAAAACAAATTCTCATTTTTACAGTGATGTTGCCAGCCTAACGTTTTTTAAGTTTTTTTATTTTTTATTACTAAATCACATATCGTAAAAATGGAACTCCTCAGCACATTTTTTTTGTTTTTTTCTCATGATTTATTTGCAAAATTTTTAGAATATTTTTATAAATAAACAACTTTTCAAAATACAATACACACAGTAAAACCTCTTACATCCATGTGAATTATGCATAATTTCCACATCATTACTCATAACTTTTTGCTAAAATATTGAAAAAAATATACTATGCTCCTAATATTGCAGTTCATTGGCATATATTTATATATGTATTATACATTTTACAAACAAATGTAAAATAATTACTCACATTCAAATAATACATAAAATAATTTTTGAGCAAATTTATTGCACTTGCTTATTAAAAACTACAGAGTGTTGTGTTTTGTATCCTTAAAGCATACAACGAATTTTAAAGTAAAAAAAAAAACCGATTTTCTTAAATTGTAGTCCATACTTATTTGGAATGCAGGCAGGAAGTATACAATAAATACGAATTTCATATTTCAGATAGGTTGTTTTTTATATATTTTATTTTTTGGGGTGGCAGGCCAAGTTGCTGAATTAACAAAATTCACCAACATAAAACCAACCACAACTCTCCTGTAACCAACAGGTCACAGTGCATTAACCTAAGTGAATATACAGGGGGATTGCTCGCTGCTCATACATTACCTATCCATTTTGAGCACGCATTCCCAGAAAGCTCATTTTTAATTTTTTATTTTTTTTGTTCTACACAATGTTAAAATTGATGTAAACAAGCTAAGCACGTAATTTGAGATAGCAAGTTAAGTTTAACTCATTCAACTTACTTGCCAATAAAAATACATTCAAAGATTATTCCGCAAAATTATACAGTGCACATTGCAAATGTTCTCGCAGTGTATTTTATGCTGTCGAATCCGTGCCATTTATTGATCACGGCAAATTGCCTGACGCCGATAACGCATGGAGTCCAGCGATTATAGCTAATTATGCCAGATTCACACGCCACGATTGGTATGTGCGTTAGGCACACAACCTTTATTCAACTATGCAATGCAACGTAGTACACTAAATATAACCAATGCCACAAACAAACCATAAATAGGTCACTAGCCACACAGCAAAACCCCTAAATAAATAAAAAGAAAAAAAATGAGAAATCCGCTTTCAGAATTACTCGTTTCACAGCAACTCGACAGAAGAGGGAACAGCGCGCGGAGAATCTTACGATCCCCTGTCGTCTGTGCGGAAAAAATCATGGAGTACGACACTGTCCCGTATATCGGGCAAAATCGGCAGAGAAACGCCTACGAGCCGTACTTATACATAAGTCCTGCCCGAATTGCTTGAGCCCGTTCCATAAGGTGGAAATATGCACGAGCAAGGACCGGTGCCAACGATGCGCCGAGAAGCATCATACCACACTACACATGTCCGAAGACACCCCAAACTTGACGACGGTTGAAGTCGTCGATGACAGCGACAGTGCACTATCAATCAACATCGATGATAGTCACAAGTCATGGGCGCAATTACTTGAGGAAGAAGAAGAGAGAGAACCATCACCTAGCGGCGGTAACACCGAGGTACGCCAATTTCGCCCACTACCGCGTCACGAACAGGCGTGTCTCACAGACGATGGCGCGGAAACTCGTCATTTCCACCCATCTGAATCTAAGCGTCGTTACGGCCGACAGGATGGCGCGGAAACTCGTCCTTTCCGCTCATCCAAGCCCAAGCGCCGTTACGGCCGACAGGATGGCGCGGAAACAAGTCCTTTCCGCCCACCTCTCCGCAATGGTCACAGGGCTAAGCCATCCAAAATCACCTGCCCTTACAATACAACGGCTCCCTGCAGAAGGTTTTAGATCAGGCCGGCACCCCCGCCAATAATGCGACCGTTTGTCGCTATTGCACCAACGGCGATAGTGCCCATCGAGGCGAGCGGCCGCATTCATCTGATCCGCGCCCTGATCGATCCTTGTGCTCCAACAAGTACCATCGACGGAAATCTAGCCCGGGAGTTAACGTTAGAAAGGAGTCAAACTTGGTGTTCCCTAATAATACGTGGGAAATATGGAGTAACTCAACGCATTACCACCCAAGCCAGGGTAGTCAAACGCTACTGCCGCTTGAGCCCCGCCACCAATATCGATTTGGCTGTTGCAAGTCAATTTCAGTTTATGAGGTTAGCGGATAATAACTTCTATCAAAGAACGCCGACCAGGCCCAAGTAATGGTCGGGAATACGCCGCCGTCGACTATAGGCGGCTTGATGGCTCAACCATCCATTTTCGGCCCAATCATTTCAGGGGCCGCCCAAACGTAATAATAACAAACAAAAAAAAAAACATATTATTATTATACCATATTCAAACAATAAAATAGTGCAATGAATTTTTAAACCATTGTACTTTATTTCATTAAAATTCTTTTCTTTCTAATAGCAGACAAGGAGCGACGCGGAATTTACTACATAGATAATAAACATCAAGTCTATAAACATCCTGGTTGGAGTAATGGTTGGTGGAATCGCAATAAGTCTGTTGCTTACCGCAAGGGGGCCGGCATGTTTAAACCAATGGTCTAAATATAAGGGACCACCCTAATGTGCATGTAACCCTACATGCATATACACGCACATATGCATAAGTAACAGACGTTCTCTTTTACAAAAAAAGAAACGGTGCTTTTCCTGCTTCTTAAAAAACTTTCTTTATTTTTTACTTCACTTCTATAACGTTTTTCACGCGATATACATCAGCCACTGCGCCACTTAAGGTAATTGCCAATTATATATATATATGTATTGGAAAGTTTCTCACTAACCACTTGTACAAATCTTATTGATATTATTTTAATAAAGCCACTGTACTGAAACTAATTTCAAACACTTTCTTTTCTTTTAATTTTTATACGTGTGAGCAGCGGCTCCGCCTTGCAAAGTATTCTTAAGTGAAAATTTTAAGGTATTTTTATATTCATTTTAGTGTATGGTTAATTACACATAATTTTAGGAAAAACTAGTTTTTCTATAAAAAAAAATGGGGCTATTTTCCTGAAAATGATTTTTCTTGAAATATAAACCAACAAAGTACTATTCGAAATAAAGCCTCACGCAAGTTCATGCGATATGGTATAGCAAAAATCTAATTGTTAGTTAACAATTGCCCATATTGCAGGGTATCTGAATGTTTGTAATGGCATTACCAACACACGTAAAATCACGCGTTTAGCATTTACGTTACCGCTTTAACACCAACGACAGCATTACGTTTCTGTTAAGGACGAAACGGTATATATTTTGATAACTGCTTTAAAGATATTATTGTATTCCCTTATCCCGATTTAACTCTATTAATTGAAATATTTTTATTTCATTATTTTTATTCAAAACAAAATGCCATAGTAGATATGATGACTTATAGATTTGTTATTTTAACACATATATTTATCGGCCGTTATAGCCGAGTGGTTAGAATTGCGTACGGACATTCGGAAGGCTCGGGTTCTTATCCCAGTGCCATCAACATCCAAAAGGTATGGAAAATTAATTTAAATAAAAAATTAAGTTAAATTTTCTAATTGCGGTAGCCCCTCGGCAGGGAATGTCCACCCCTCCGAGTGCATTTCGGACATGAAATAAAAGGCTCCCCGCAAAAAACCGTCAGCCGTTCGGAGGCGGCTTAGTATAAACTGTAGGTCCCTCCATTTGTTGGAAAAACATCAAGACACTTTAAAGAAACAAACAATTTTAAATAGTTTAACAGGAAAAAGAAAAAACATATTCTCTTTTGTTTTTTTCATAATTTATTTCGTACGCAATAAAATAAGTAATAACTTAACTGTTATGTTAGTTTTTTTAATGCGGTAAAAAGTTTTATAACGCCACAGTAATTCATAGTTTTCATTTTTTAAGTAAAGAATTTTATTGCGTAATATATATCTTATGTTACGTTAAAGTATCTTTGATTTTGATAGGCTTTAAGCCCTTTAAGACGAGTTTAAGTAATTTTAATAACTAATTGATTATACAAGTTTATAAACTTGCTTTGGTTTTCTATTAATTGAAATCAAATTTGCGATCAAGAAGATTGTCATAACCAATGTATAATCACAAACTCTGAAATATTTTCAAGAGTACACTCAATGGCTTTTTACAAAGTCTTTAGGAAAAACGTAGCTTTAAATAAATGTTGAAAAGTCCTCAATTGGTAAATATTATATATTATGCAGACCTGTTATGAAATCCGATTTCGATCGGCATTAAATTCGATTTTTCACTAAATTTTTGACAGGATTTGATAAGATTATATGTAGGTAAAATGCTTGTTTTTAAAGTTTTCCTTTAATGAAAGGGGTTTACTGAGAAGACCAAAGGTTGAAAGGAATTTTTATTTAGCAAAAAATATTAATAAAAATCAAATAAAATTATAGATAACTCATAAAAATTTCGTTAATTTCAGGAAACTTAAGGATGCATTAGAATTCTTTGCCTTCAACATTTCTAACTTCCAATTCCTCAATAAAAGCTATGTGGGTTGAATTTGTTTACACTGCGCCAACATCAGCCATGTAATCTATTGTTCTATTATCGAATTCATTATTAACCAACAATTATTAAGTGCGCTAATTTAGCCGCTATTTTGTTAACAGCGTGGTTAGTGAGTTCCTTCGTAATTCTGTATTCAGGCACTGTGGTACAGCACTCGCCTTTTAAGTCAGGATGCGTTGGTTCGATCCCTACCATAAAATTGTGATGATCTGCTGTCGCTTCTATCATTTTTCTTTGTTGTATAACAAAAATATTCAATTCATATAAACAAACTAGGCCTTTAACTCACTAAAAACTTAGAACAAAAATTAATAGCACAGGCCGCAAAAACAATTATGAATATACAGTAGTCCCCGCTTATCAGCGCCCCGCTTATAAGCGTTCCCCGCTTTTAAGCGTCGATATTATCCCTTGTGAGATTTCCCCATTAACGAATACACAGATTTCCTCGCTTATAAGATCCCCGCTTATATGCGTTCCCCGCATAGAAGCATGTATTTTTTGACACCAAAATAAAATTTTGTTAGAAAATTTCCCCGCATATAAGCGCCGCATAAAAATTTGATGTGTGGCAACATTGCGACGGAACATATGTTTTTGACAACACAACAAAAAGCTGTGGCAACGTTGGATAGAACATATGTTTTTGAAAACATAACAAATTAACGCGCGTGAAGTGTAAGTGAATAAATTTACAATATTTATTTTTTTGATATTATTAATTAAATTTTTAGCCTAGGTACATGTGTGCATCATGGATAAGCGCCAGCGGACCAACCTTACTCTGAAGCAAAAGATTTAAGTTCTGAAGGAGGCCAAAGTGAAACCAAAAAGTCAAATATGTGCTGAGTACAAAATTTCCAGGTCGGCGCTTAATCGCATGATTCAAAATGAGAACAACATTCTGCAAAATGCACAAGCTAATAAATTGTCGCAGAAACGAAATCGAAGTGGTGCATTTGAATCTGTCGAAAAAGCACTTTCTCTTTGGTTTGATAAAATTAGACAAAGTGGCGCTGCTATTTCAACAAATATGATAATGGAAAAAGCAAAGCAGTTTGCCATTCAACTCAATGTTGACTTCACTCCCAGCACCGGTTGGCTTTACAGATGGCAAATGAGGGAAGGAATCAAATTGCGGAAAATTTGTGGCGAAGCAGCCTTGGCTGATAGCGAGTCTGCTGAAAATTTTCAAAGTGAAATACTTCCAACTCTTCTTTCAAATTACAAGGCATCCGATATTTTTAATGCGGACGAGTCCGGATTGTTTTTTAAGGCAATGCCGACTACTACATTAAACAAGACAAATTTTTCGGTTCAAGGACTGAAATCTTCGAAAGAACGGTTGACTGTATTATTTATATGTAACACAACAGTTGATTATAAAAAGGCGATTGTTATTGGGAAGCAGAAAAATCCTCGATGCTTCAAAAACGGTGTAGTAGTACCTTTGAAGTATTATCACCAACAAAAGGCTTGGATGACAAAGGAAATTTGGAGTGATGTTTTGGCGTCTCCTGATGCAGAAATGGCAGCGCAAGGCCGGAAGATTATACTATTTGTCGACAACGCAGCGCCACATAATGTAACGCATACTTTTTCCAACGTTTTGGTTAAATTTTTACCCCCCAACACCTCATCGATTTCCCAGCCTTTAGACCATGGAATAATCCATTCATTTAAATCGTATTATCGGCAAAATATTATACGAAAGCAAGTTACATTTGTCGAAATGGGTAATCCAGCTACAAATTTTGCTAAAAGCATCAACTTCTTAAAGGCTATGTACATTATCAAACGGTCTTGGTGGTTAGTCAGCCCTGAAACCATACAAAATTGCTTTAAAAAGGTACTAAAAAATTAAAAAGTTATAGGTACATAAGTCATTAAAAATTTTTAATTTTAATTTTTAAATTTTTGTAGTGTAAGTTTTTGCCACAATGCCCAGGCGATATTGATGATTGTGTAGAAGTTCACATTGACGGCATTTCAGAAGGCACAGAATTGGCACAGATTTTTTTAGAATACGCTCGATGTGACGAAAATTTATTGTGCTACGGTGATTTGTCTGATGCTGAAATTTTAAAAGAAATATCAAATTTGTCTTCAGATGAATCTGAGGATGAAGTTGAAGAAATTTTAGAAAATATGCCAATTACAAAAGACAACTTCTTGCTATTAGCACGTTAAGAAAGGTCTTTGAGCCAAGTAATCAATTTTTAAAAGAGCTTGATGCTATGGAGTTACAAGTTTATAAAGAAACCAAAAGTCTGCAATCAAAAATAACCGATTTTTTTAGGATAAATATTTAAGATTTAAATATGCGTTCCTTTTTTGTGATTTAGCTAGAATGGCTATTTTTTGTTTTAATTCTAAATGATTTTTGTTTTTCGTTTTTGTTTTTAATACAGCTAACTAAGAATTTTATTTACCAAAATAAATATATGCATATACGTAATTAAATATTAGTATTTTATTTCCACAAAATGTTTAAATTTATGTATGTATATGCGTGTTTGGCTCCACTGAGGAAAATTTTATATAAGCGTCACTACCGCTTATAACCGAGTTTCCGGATATAAGGTTTCTACGGTTATAAGCGTCGAAAGTTGCGCATTTTTGACGACGCTTATAAGCGGGGACTACTATATATATTGAACCCGACAGTAAATCCTGCTGATACATTTTTTCTGTCAACTAACGCTTGAAAGTACACGTATACAGAATTACAAAGTAACTCACTAACCACCCTATTAAGAAAATAGCAGCTAAATTAGCGCACTTAATAATTGTTGGTTAATAATGAATTGAATAATACAACAAAAGATTACATGGCTGATGTTGGCGCAGTGGTTGAGCACTTGCTTGTAAAGTCAGGTTTCGTTGGTTCGATCTCTGCCATGGGAAGTCTGATGAGGGGATATGGTGATCTCCGAAACATCAGTCACTGCTGCCGTTTTTCTTTGTTGTATATAAAAAATATTCAATTAGTACAAGCAAACCAGGCCTTTAGCTGACTAAAAACTTATACAGAAACAAAAAGCAAAAATTGTTTTGCGGTTATAAAAGCAAACAAGTGTTTTACACTTTTTATATTTGAAAGAAACTTAAATACAAATAAAAGCACCAATATTCTAAATTGGCACAATAAATTCCGACATTTGAAAGGTAATAGCCAAAAGGATATGTACAACAAAAGGTTACTATAATATAAAATACAATGCACAACATGTGCAGAAGCGAGATTTGGGTGAACAAATTTCTTCATGAGAGATGAATACAGAACGTTAAGGTACGTATATACCATACATACTTTTATTTATGGAGATATGAGGGGCTGCAGCAGCCGAGTGGTTAGAATTGCGTACTACCATTCGGACGGCCCGGGTTCAAGTCCAGGTCGTAGATACTTCGTCTGGAACCATGAGATAAACGGCGACATTGACGTAGTTCAGCGAATCAAGAAACAAGGGTTATGCTGGCTAGGTCATGTGGTCCGGATGGATAGGAATACCCCAGCTTTCAAAATTTTTGATGCAGTACCTGCCGATGGAAGCAGAGGAAGAGGAAGACCGCCGCTCCGTTGGAAAGACCAAGTAGAGAAGCACCTGGCATTACTTGCTATCTCCAAATGGCGCCAAGCAGTGAAAAAAGAAACGAATGACGCAATGTTATAAATTCTGCATATGCATAATCGCATAAGCGGTGTACACTAGTGAAGTAAGTAAGTCATGCCGTTTTAACTGTATTGATTGAAATATTTTGATCAACAAGAAATTTAGCGTTTTTTTGCATTACAACTATTATGTTTATATGAATAATCTCATATTTAGTTTTGTAAGACAAGTGAGTGGCTATTTACAGCTTTAAATTTGAGATAATTGAAAATCTCTTGAAAACACCAATTGGTTTTTATATAATTTATACCATTTGTTAAAGTTAGTCGAATCTCTCAGGGTTTTTTTTTAATTTAAACAACATCATTGTAGGTGTAAAAAAAACTCCGAACGGAAATCCTTGAGCTTAAGAAATGCGAAACTATAAAATATAAAACAAAGTTTGCTTGTGTTAAAGAAAAAGTTATTTATATAAAAATCAAAAAAAATGCAAAAACGTTTTTAATAAATAAATAAGAATTGATGAAAAGTTAAATGAAAAGTGTAGACTCATTCCGTATAAAGACAGTCTTTCTATATTTATAGTTACAATCTTTTTCGAGACTCATTTTCGTATGAAATAAAATTGTGTGAAACTACCACCAAAGTGACATCCATATTATCCGTAAAGTGGATAAAAATAGATTGTAATTGTATTACAGGATATTTTACTGAATAAAAACTGTATGATCCAAATAAATATGCCAAAGTAGATATGTATACTTGCTTATTGTTTTGTTATTTTAAAACATTGATTTTCATAAAAGCTGATAGTAGTTAAATTGCAGTGCAATATTAATTTTTTTTAACTTAAGCATTTTTTGATTTAACCATTTATTCGAGTTTATTTAGTTAATGTAGAGTGATTGCTTTGTGCCATAGTTTTCATATATCGAGCGCCCCACGCTTTTTTCTCAATTATACAAGTATATTTTATATTTATATATTATCGTCTTAAGATTATTTCCAAAATTATTTTCAACTTTATAGTTTAATATTCTTTAAAAGCGTGTTTTTTTAGTTCTTTCAAAATATATTTGTTTTCAACTTTTTAGTTTAATATTCTTTAAAAGCGGTGTTTAGTTTTCCGAAACGATAAGCCAGCAATTAAAATGTATGGCCATAACTTCATATGCTGTATGACATTTATAGGCACAAGGCAATAGAAATTAAAGTACAAACAGATGTCCATATACACATATTCATGATATGAATATTGATACTTGATGCCTTTACAACAACATAAGGGTTGTTGCATATGCATCTATGTATACTGATGTTCTTATCATGAATATGTAAAGCAATAAAACTAAAACATAAGATAAGATTATCTATTCGTGGGTAATCTTCTAATGTAAAATATTTAACATGCTTATGTACACATATGCATCTATGTAAATTATCATATTACAAATTTATATAAATAAACGCTCCACAGATTGCGGAGCCAGTTATACTTAAACCTAGTCCAAGTGAAGTTTGATTTTAAAGTTGTTCCCGCCCTAAACACTTGGTGACCCCAAGTAAGAGTACGCTTTCAAAAATATTTTTAATATTTTGAAAATAAAAATTTAAAAAATAACAATAAAAATATTTTTAACAACTTAAAATAAAAAAAAAAAAAATTTTTAAAAATGGAAAAAGTAATTTTCGAACAGCAGGCCATTGGAAGTGAAATTGAGCGCTTACATAACGCGTTAGTAAGCCTCAAAGCAACTCCAGTGACCAGGGAACAGGTTAACGACTGGGAAAAACGTATAACCCACCTGTCCCACCAGCTGGAAAATAATGATCGGGAATTAGGGCAACCGTCGGCAACAATGTCACGGAACCCGTATTATACGGAAAAATATGCTCCAAAAGTTAGGGAGCTAATTAAATTAAGTCGGGAGATGTTAAAATCCCTGCAAATAAAAAATATTGAAAATTTAACTATGAAGGATAGTGAAAATAAGAATTCTGTTCTCCAAATAAAATTCGAATTCGCCGTAAATGATTTGGAAGAAAACTTTGAAGCTCTTCTTGCTGGAACAGGGAATCTAGAAGAAGTAAATAAGTGTTCAGATCTGGCGAAAGAATTGTTCTTAAAATATATTGAAGTTCATGCAGAAGATGAACTAACAAGTAAATTTAAGCAATTGAGGAAAAACTTAAACTCAATGCCAAATAAAAGTAAAAATGAATATAAAGTGGAAGAAAAAATAAGAGGAAGACCCCTCAATCTTCCACAAATTGATATTCCTTGTTTCGAAGGGGAATATACTAAATGGAATATGTTCAAGGAACTATTTCATGAATTAGTGGATTCTGAAAATATATCCACAGTGCAAAAAATGTGCATTTTAAAATCAAAATTAAAAAGATATGCGTCCACATTAATTGAAAATCTTCCATCTTCGGAAGAAAATTACTCAGTCGCATGGAATTTGCTAAAAATCAACTTTGATAATAAGCGAGCTTTAACAAACATTTATTTCAAAAATTTAGTAGATGCTCCCTTTACAAATTCCACAGCTGCTAGTGTGAAAAAATTAAAAGAAGTTATTGAAGAAAGTATTCAAGCTCTAAAGGCGACAAATTTATCGTTAGAAGAAATACTCCAAAGAATTACCGAGGCTAGATTCATTAACACAATTTCTCGGAAAAGAAAGAACAAAGTGAATACAGAATACAAAAAGCTGTAAATATTCAAAAAAAAGGTAATATTTCAGTAGCACCAAATTGTATTATGAACTGCGGAATGCAGCACTATTTAAATCAGCGTAAGAAATTTCAAGGTTTATCCATAAAAGAAAGATGGAATATAATAAAAAACAAAAATATTTGTAAAAAATGTCTAAACGGTGGGCATGTGTTTAAAAACTGCAGCTACATAAACTGTCGGTTTTGCAATTTGGAGCATCATTGGTTACTCCATAAAGATATAAATGCAGTGGCTAGCACAGTGAGCAGTGTAAATTTAAAAGAAAACAAATATGTCCTTTTATCAACAGCCGTAATTAAAATAAAGGATTTTGAAGGGAAATTCATTAATGCAAGGGCATTAATAGATAATGGATCGCAAGTAAATTTAGTAACAAAGCAATTAAAAAATAGACTAAAAATAAAAGGAGAAAATAAAAAAAGCATTATAGAAGGTATTGGGCAAAACATATCTAAAGCACAGGAACGGATAATAATTGAAATAAAGTCGAAAGTATCCGAATATGAAACATACATTGAAGCATTAGTAGTGGAAAAAATTATTTCACCATTGCCATCTACTAAAATAGAACGTGGAGAAATTCCTACAAAAATAAAATTAGCTGATCCAGAATTTGATATACCAAGCAAAATTGATATATTACTTGGAGCAGAAATTTATCACTCTTTATTGAAGAGTGGTCAAATAAAAATAAAAAATCAAGAATACAATCTTCAAAATAGTGTGCTAGGATGGCTAGCCGGAGGTAGAGCAGATATTAAATTATACTCAAATCATTGTGGAGTATTAGCCTACCATAGCGAAAGCTTGGATAATCAATTAAGGAAATTTTGGGAACTTGAAGAAATAGATACACAGAAAAGATATTTAACAGAGGATGAGAAAAATTGTGAATATCATTTTAACAAAAATTTCAAAATTTCAAAAGATAACAAGTTTTCCGTAGCATTGCCATTTAAAATTAATCCACTTCAACTAGGTAATTCGGAGTTAATAGCAAAACGGCGATTTTTTGCTTTAGAAAGGAAATTAGATAAAGATACACAATTAAAAGTACAATACAAGGAGTTTATGGACCAATATTTAAGCTTGGGCCACATGGAATTAATAAATAACGCCAATCAATTGAAACATAAATATTTTCTACCACATCATTGTGTGTTTCGGCCAGAAAGTAGCTCAACCAAATTACGTGTGGTTTTCGATGCGTCATGCAAAACAACAAATAATAATTCTCTCAATGAATTATTATATACAGGTCCAAGACTACAAGACGATATTTTTAACATATTGCTCAGATTTAGGAAACATAAATATGTAATATCTGCAGATATTGAAAAAATGTTTCGCCAAATTCGGATAAATGAAGAAAATCGTAAATATCAACTAATATTGTGGAGAAACTCCAAGGAAGAACCCTTAAAGACATATGCTCTTAAGACAGTAACTTATGGTACATCATCGGCTCCATATTTGGCAACAAAATGTTTAGAAATTATTGCAGAAAGAGAAAAGAATAATTACCCTGAAGTTGCAAGAATTATAAAGGAAGATTTCTATATGGATGATTTAATGACAGGTAGTAAAGACATTGAAGAATTAAAACTTTTCCAAGATCACATAATTAAGATTTTGGAAAAGTATGGGTTTCCGTTACGCAAATGGTGTTCAAATATAAAAGATTTACTTGAAGGGATTCCACCTGAAAATCAATAAGTAAAGTTAGATTTTGAAGAAGAAGAGCAATGCAAGGTAAAAGCGTTAGGTTTAACTTGGATTCCTACAACTGATAATTTAATTATTAAATGCCATGGAATCAAAGACATAAAACCTACTAAGAGAAATTTACTTTCTGAAATTTCTAAATTATTTGACCCATTAGGCCTAATTAATCCAATCATTGTATCCGCAAAAATATTACTCCAACAACTGTGGAAATTAAAAATTGACTGGGATGAAATGTTACCAACTGAGATCCAGCAAAAATGGAATGAAATAAGATCTGACTTAAATTCATTAAATAATATAAAAATCCCAAGATATTTAATGAGTGACAAAGCCGAGAAAATAGAAATTCACGGATTTTGTGACGCTTCTATGAAAGCTTATGGTGCTGTAGTATACATAAGATCAATTAACACCGACGGAACAGTAATATCACGGTTAGCAACAGCTAAATCTAGAGTTGCGCCAATCAAGATAGTTACATTGCCCAGATTAGAATTATGTGCAGCAGTGTTACTTACTGATCTGGTGAAGCAAGTTTTAAAAAGTCTAAAAGTTAAGTTTAACCAAGTTTTTTATTACACAGATTCCACCATAGTATTAAGCTGGCTACGTTTAGAGCCAGCTACTCTCAAAATATTTGTAGCCAACAGAGTCAGCCATATTCAGTCCAACAGCAAGGTCAAGGATTGGAATCATATAAAATCAGAGGAGAACCCTGGAGACATACTTTCCAGAGGAATAATGGGTAAGGAATTGTCTGAAAATAAATTTTGGTTTACAGGTCCGAAATTTTTAGAAGAAAATAACTTTAAAATAAAAGAAATTATGTTTGACGATGAAATCCCAGACATAAAAAACATTAAAAAAGTCGGGGTAGTAATAAATAAAAATTCAGTGTGGGAAAGAATAAACCACAAAAATAATTTTAGCCACCTTCAAAATATAATTGCCCAAATATATAAATTTACTCAAATTTGCAAGAAAAAGGAATCGAAACCTTGGGTAGAGTACAGAAAAAAAGCTCTAGATGTATTGGATGAGTGCATAAGTTCGTGCCCGATTTCAAGTGCAAACTAAAATTGAAATTTTTTGAAGAAAGCGCTTTTATTAATCAATTATGTATTCGCCATCATGTTCGGCAATCCACTCCCAACGTTCAACCAATTTACGGATGCCTGATTCATAGAAATCGCGCGGTTTCTCGTTGAAAAAGGTGTCAAGGTGGTTTTTGACATCTTCCACATTTTTAAATTTTTTTCCATTCAAATTGTTCTGCAGCGATCGAAACAAATGATAATCAGAAGGTGCAATGTCGGGTGAATATGGGGGATGCGGCATGATTTCCCAATTCATCTCCTTCAGTTTGGCCAGGGTCGGTTTTGCAACATGTGGCCTGGCGTTGTCATGATGGAAAAGAACTCCTTTGCGATTGGCCAAAATCGGACGTTTTTCATCAATTGCTTTCTTCAATTCGACCAATTGCTGACAATACTTGTTGGCAGTGATCGTTTCTCCAGCTGGCAAGAGCTCAAAATAGATCACGCCTCGGATATCCCACCAAATGCACAGCAGTACCTTCATCGGATGCAATCCACCTTTCGACATCGGTTCCGCCCCTTCGTGTGCCTGTTTCCATGTTCTTTTGCATTGAACATTGTTGTACAGGACCCATTTTTCATCACCAGTCACGAGCCGATCCAAAAAACGTTCGTTTTTGATCCGTCGAAGCAAAGAAATTGCTGTTGACATACGGTCCACTTTGTTCTTTTCACTCAACTGATGTGGCACCCATGTATCGAGCTTCAAAGTGTACCCAACCTTTTTTAAACGACGAAACGCTGTTGATTTGTTGACGTCGAAATACGTGAGTTATTCGCAACTAAAGTCCTTAGAACATCGTCATCAAGCTCAGAAGGCCGTCCACTGCGAGGTTGATCTTCGAGGTTAAAATCTCCAGAACGAAATTTCGCGAACCATTTATTTACTGTGCGGAGTGCTGGAGCACGGTCCAAATAAACTTCGCGAATATCTTAAGTTGCAGCGCCCACTGTTTTTCCTTTGCGGAATTCGTATAACATAATATGACGCATATGATCTTTTTCGTTGTTCATCTTCCATGCGTCTTTTCACTAAGCAACTCAAATCAAAATGAAGAAATTTTATGCTTGATTTACAGTTCGGACTGTCACCTTTCCAACGATATATAATATGTATATATTTCTTTCACGAGCGCCACTCTCAAACGATTCGTACGGCATCCAGCGGAATCGGGCACGAACTTATGCACTCATCCAATAATTGTAAAAAACATACAAAGCAAACACTTTAAAGAAGAAATTAAAAACCTACAAAAAAATAAGGTAGTACCCTCGAATTCCAAGATAGCTACATTGTCTCCCTTCTTGGACAATGATGGTTTAATTCGAGTTGGAGGTAGAATAGAAAACAGTTTGCTTCCTTTTGAAGCAAAGCATCCTATTTTACTTCCATACGGAGATGAGCACACAGAATTGATGATAAAATGTCTTCACAGCAAACATCTACATGTAGGACCTCAAGGACTACTTGCAATTGTGAGGCAAAAATTCTGGCCATTGAGGGGAAAACAATTAACAACGAAAATCGTAAAGCAATGCTATAGGTGTTTTAAAGTAAATTCACGACCATTACATCAACTGATGGGTAACCTGCCAGAAGATAGAGTCACAAAGACTAGGCCATTCTTAAATGTAGGTATTGACTTTTTAGGTCCGATAAATATTCACCATAAAATAAAAGGGAAAAGAATTGATAAAGCGTATGTGTGCGTTTTTGTGTGTTTTGCAACAGAAGCTGTACACATTTTACCTCAGCAGCATTTATAGGATCCCTAAAAAGGTTTGTAGATAGACGCAGTTGTCCTATAAAGATTTATTCCGATAACGGAACCAATTTCATAGCAGCAGCGAATAGCTTGAACGAAATCTATAAATTGTTTCAAAATAAAACCCACAATGATAGTTTAGAAAAATTTTGCGCAGAAAGACAAATTAAGTGGAAAAATCGCCACACATGGGAGGATTATGGAAGGCAGCAGTAAAAAGTGTCAAAAAACACTTCTTCAGAGTAACTGAAGGAACAATGACCTTTGAAGAAATCAGTACCTTAATGGCACAAATCGAAGCAATTTTAAATTCACCCCTAATACCCTGTTCCAATGATCCGAACGATTTAAATATAATAACTCCTGGTCACTTCATTATAGGCGAACCAATGGTAACAATTATTGATAATAATGACAATAAATGCTATCACGGGTTACGTGACCACTGGAAGGCAGTAGAAAAGAATACTCTAGAATTTTGGAAAATATGGCCCAATGGGTATTTATGTGAATTGCAAACAAAGGTTTAAGTGGAAAAACCAAGCAGAAAATATTAAAAAAGACACACTTGTACTTCTAAAAGAAGAAAACGTTTCTCCAATGAATTGGAGGAGGGGAAGAATCGAGAAGGCGATTCTCGGTAAAGACGGGAAATGTAGAGTAGTAGACGTACGTACCAGCAATGGCATATTGACCAGAGCGATACACAATGTTTGTCCGTTTCCTACAGAAGAAAAAATTATTAAAGAAGAAACCGTAAACTTAAAAGAAAAAGATGTACAAAATAAAAATAGACAATCACATAGAATAAAAAATAAAAACTGTTTGTTAACAATTCTCTCTTTTTTGTTAATTTTGCCCAGTATTAGCACACAAAATATTTTTGTAGAAAAATTTAAAGATAAGTCAGGAATTTTATTTGAGTCGCGGGGAACAATCGGATTAACCAAGACATCGTGGGATATAATAGTCCACGTAAATTTGAATGACTATTGGCACTACAAAAACACCGTTGATGAAGCTAAGGCAGCGTTGCAGAAAGTGAAGCGCCCCGCAGATGAATTCTACTATTCGGACACCATTAGACAATTAGAAGCGAAGTTTATAAGGATAGAAAGAAGGGATAAAATTATCCTACTAAATAAATCAGCGACGTTTAAAAACTGAGAAGATCAGCTCCGTTATCATTTATGGGAAGCCTGATGCATGCCCTGTATGGAGTAATGGATGAAGAACATACTGAGGAACTATCAGAAAAGGTTGAAAGAAGCTACCAAAATGAAAAATCAATACTTGGCTGAACTTTTTAAAAACCAGTCTTCGATTGAAGATATGACTGTAGATGTAATGAGGCATCAAAATGAAATTATTTGGAACAATTTCAAATTATTGAACAATTCCATTTATATGTTCAAAGTTGCAATTAATAAGAACATAGATCAAAATATAATGACAAATGTGGTAACATCGGCCATAGTGGCTATGTCATCATATGAAGAGCTGCAACAAGATATTATAGGAATGATTTGGAATTCAAAAGGAAAATTCCTAGAAAATTTATTACCGCTACATAAATTTCAAGAGCAGATTGAGTTTATTGAAACTCACCTCATTTAATGCTTCCAGATATCGACCCAATCGAACTGGCCAAAATAGCAAAAATAACAACTCGTACAACGGAAGAGATGTTAATATTTGAAATAAAAATTCCGTTAATGAACAAAAATAACTTGGAATTATACTCTGTATTGACATACCCAATTAGTCATTCAGAATATTTTGTAAAAATCCAAACTACGTTCAAGCACATTATAATCGACGACAAGAAATCAATGTACTATGGTCTTGCTGATAACAATTTCGACCATTGCGAAAAAATGAAAAAATTAATTTTATGTTCACAAATACATCCACTGTACAACATCGGAAAAGATGCGGAGTGTGAAATACAGCTATTCATAAACAAAAAAGAATTATCTACAGATTGCACACTAACCATCTTACCTCGAACCAATTATTGGAGTCAGATGCATTCGGAAAATACATGGTTATTTTCAATTGCTGATAAAGTTTCGGCTGACATCATTTGCGACAACCAAACATCAAGCGTAAACTTACATGAGCAAGGTATTTTACGTTTAAAACCGAATTGCCATTTGAAAGCGGAGCATGTCAATATATGGGCTTACAATACGTACACAACAATTGCAGACTACCGAATACCAAAAGTTAATTTGACCCAACAATTACCAGGTTTTGAGAAACTACAAATAAAAGGGGAAATGCAGACGTTTAAAATAGGAAACATTCCAAGGTCGCGAGGTCTAATGGGGTTTCCGATCGATTTCGAATTTCATCATCTAATGCACTACACATCAAACGCCGGATCCTGGGCAATAATCATCATAATCATCATAGTCATCATACTGATAGCAAGGAAAATGTGGAGAATATCGTTAACACATATACCTAATATGATTGTTCTTGCGCGCTTAGCTTAGAAATAATAACATTATGGTATTTATGTTTCAGTAACTAAATAATGTATAAGATTAAAAAAGGGCACAAAATGTACATATATAGATATCAATTATTAAAAAAAAAAAAAAAAAAAAAAAAAAAACAATTTAAATTTAACGGTTTTAAATTATATATAATCAGATACATCTTTAAAAGACTAAGCCTTTTAACGCGGGCAATATGTTTAGTTTTCCGAAACGATAAGCCAGCAATTAAAATGTATGGCCATAAATTCTTATGCTGTATGACATTTATAGGCACAAGACAATAGAAATTAAAGTACAAACAGATGTCCATATACACACATTCATGATATGAATATTGATACTTGATGCCTTTACAACAACATAAGGGTTGTTGCATATGCATCTATGTATACTGATGTTCTTATCATGAATATGTAAAGCAATACAACTAAAACATAAGATAAGATTATCTATTCGTGGGTAATCTTCTAATGTAAAATATTTAACATACTTATGTACACATATGCATGCATGTAAATTTTCATATTACAAATTTATATAAATAAACGCTCCACAGATTGCGGAGCCAGTTATACTTAAACCTAGTCCAAGTGAAGTTTGATTTTAAAGTTGTTCCCGCCTAAACAAGCGGGTTTTTTTAATTTTTTCAGACTATATTTATTTTATATATTTTTCTAATTCACTCTATTTTGATTTTATTTTTTTTTAGATCATTTAATATTATTTCAAAGAGAATGACGAACGGGATTTTAGATAACCTAATTTAAACAATAGTTATAATTGGTGCCGTTTTTATGGCCCAAAAGGAGTTTTTTTTCTCAAATGCTCCCAAATTCAACATTTATTTATAACACAGCCGTCGAGATGTAGCGAGCGAAAATATTCTAACTAATAATTACTAATACATACATATTTATACATTTTTGTTTTGCTTTCCCCTTTCTGTAGTAACGGAAGCAGGGTTGCTGGTAAGTATTTTAATTATTAGTACATTCATGGTGAGTAAATAATTCAGTATTTCATTTTTGGTTAATTAGGAATTTTATATATATGTTTTTTTCTAAAATTTAAAATTCAATGAGGTCCTCGCTCATGTCTTCAACATGCCGGCGGGCCTGCGGCGACGTGACCTGAACCAGGTCTTCGAGCTGTTGTAGTGCCTTCTTGGCCTCGCTGACCAGGCCAGTGAGTCGACGTTGGAGGGCCGAGGTGGAATGCCTTCGGGAGTTTGGTTCGTCAATCTTTTGATGTCCTGCTCTTTTTTGAACTCGTCCACTGGCAACAGGTTTACCTGGTGGTGGTTTGGGGGCTCTCTTCGAGCTGCTGGGCGTGGCTCGTGTTGATATCGTGCGTGCGGAGCTGTGCAGCAGAGTATGGTGTGCCAGTCCGCAGCGGTGACAGCTGTCCCGAGAGTTACAGCTCCCCGTCGCGTGCGATGTCGCCAAACAATTGATACAATACTTGTGCACCTTCGCCGACTCGTATCGCTCGTCTGGAGTCATTGCCAGGAACGCACGACAGTGGCGCAATGAGTGGGTACGGCAGCACAGCCGACACTTGCCGAAGTTCTGTGATCTGAAAAGACATCGTTCGAAAAGCAATTTTAGTATGAGATGATTGTGAGTGGAGTTTAGCTTTTCGAGAGAGAGAGAGAGAGAGGGAGAGAGAGAGAGGGGGATGTGTAAGCTAAGCGGGTGGCAGAAGGCAGAGTTTGGTTATGTTGCGGGTGACCGTTCCGCCTTGAATGCGGATGTCTACCACGCGAACGTTTTGGTCGGGTCCGGGATGCAGTTTGGTTATGCGACCTAGTCGCCATTCGTTTGGGGGTAGGAGGTCGTCTTTGATGACGACGAGATCACCTTCCTTCATATTTCGCTGGGATCCTTTCCACTTGTAGCGTTTTTGAAGATGGTGGAGATATTCAGTTTTCCAGCGCTTGCTGAACTGATGGTGGAGTACTCTTAATTTTTGCCATTTATTAATGAGCGAGAGATTTTCTGAGTTTGGCTCAGGGATCGAGAGTAAGGGCGCGCCTCGTAAGAAGTGGCCTGGGGTTAATACCTTCAAGTCTTCGGGATCTTGAGACATAGGAGAAAGTGGTCTGGAGTTGAGTACCGCTTCGATGCGTATTAGGAGAGTGGTAAATTCTTCGAAGGTGAACTTTTGATTTCCAGCGACTTTAGTGAAGTGAGTTTTGAAGCTCTTCACTGCCGCTTCCCAAAGTCCTCCCATATGTGGAGCGTAAGGCGGTATAAATTGCCATGTAAGTCCGTGAATGGCATATTCCGTTGTGGTTTTGTCAGAAACTTCTTCAAGGAAGGCGGATAGCTCTCTTTGGAGGCTTCGCTGTGCTCCTACGAAGGTTTTGCCGTTGTCGGACATTATCTTGTGGGGAATGCCTCTTCGTCCTACAAATCGTGCGAATGCTGCCTTAAATGCTTCTGTTGTTAGGTCGGAGCATACTTCCAGATGAATGGCCTTTGTCGAGAAACATACGAATACACACACGTATGCTTTGGAATGGGATGCTCGGCGGAGAGTCGAGGTTTTGACGAGGAATGGGCCGGCAAAATCTACACCGGTAGTATAGAATGGGAGTGAATATGTGGACCGTTCAGGGGGTAACGCTGCCATCAATTGCGTGCTCATCTTCTGTTTGTATATCGTGCATGTCTTGCACCGAAAAATGCAAGATTTTACCATCTGACGGATTCGGGGAATATGGTATTCCTGTTTTACCACGCGAATCATCAGCTGATTTTCCGCGTGCAGTAGAGCTGAGTGGAGGAACTCGAGGAGGAAGGAGCAATATCGGGAATTATCGGGGATGATAATTGGATGGCGCTCATCGTAGCTGAGGGCGGCATGAGTGAGACGTCCATTTGCACGCAGCAGTCCTGATTTATCCAAGAAGTGGTTGAGAGTACGGAGGGGATCTCTTTTTTCTATCGGACCTTTCGACTCCAGTGCTGTGATGGTTTTTCCGAAGTATTTTCGCTGGGTGACAGCTATGAGGCGAGTTTTTGCGAACTTTATGCCGCTTTGAGTGAGAGTGGTAGAGGGCGGGTTTGGCAGCTTCCTAGCCTTTTACGCGAAACGAAATATGTACACTGTTACTCTGAGAGCGGTGGAAAAGGAGGAGAAGCGGTCTAGAAAATCAGGAGATTCTAAAGCGTGGAGTGCTTCAATTTATCGTTTTGCGGGAGGGGACGAATGAGTTGGTGAACTTTTCGGCCAAAGAGGGATGGCCTAGTTAACCACTCGGGGCCTTTCCACCAGAGTGAACAGTTGACGAGCTCTTGGGGCTTAGCTCCACGCGTACCTAGATCGGCTGGGTTGTCAGCACTGGAGACATGTCGCCACGTAGCATTATTCACGAGTTCGAGGATCTGAGATGTCCTGTTCGCTACGTATGTTTTCCACGTCCATGGGAGTTTTTCCAGCCATGCCAATACAATTGAGGAGTCTGTCCACAAAATTAGTTCATGAGATGGCAGATTTAGGGAGGATCGGATCTGCTTTACTAATTTTGCTAGCGCAAAACTGCGTCGCAAAGTTCCATCCTAGGGATAGAGACGGTTTGTAAGGGGGCTACTTTACTCTTGGCTGCGAGTAAGTGGGATGTAGCAGATTCACCTTGCTGGACTCGTAAGTATATGCAAGCGCAGAATGCCTTCTCGGAAGCATCTGAGAATCCGTATAGCTTAATGGAACTGTTTGGGCTGAATTGCACCCATCGAGGTATCCTTATTTCTTCGATTGCGACGAGATTTTTCCTGAATATGTTCCATTTGTGGAGTGAGATCGGCTTCACGGTTTCATCCCAGTCTGTTCCTTCCATCCATAGTTGTTGAAGAAGAATTTTTTTTCTGCTATCATTATGGGCGATAGCCATCCTGCCGGGTCGAAAAGTTTCGCGACAGATGAGAGGATCTGTCGTTTCCTGGCAGTGTCTGAGGATAAGGGGGGGTCAACTGAGTACGAGAATGTATCAGTGAGAGCATTCCATTTTATTCCGAGGGTTTTTGTAGAACTTGCCTCTTGGAATTGGAGAAATTCTTCATCTAAAAGATAAGATGGGCGGATGTCTTTCAGCAGTGACTTGTGGTTTGCTGTGATCTTTTTTAACGGGAATCCGGCTGACTTGAGTACTTCGATAACTTGATGTATCGATTCGCCAGCTGAGTCGAGATTATGTCCGCCTGAGAGGATGTCATCTACGTATGTCTCTCCTTTTAATATTTTTGAGACATGGGGGTATGTCTCCATGGAGTCCTCGGCTAATTGGTGGAGTGTCCTTATTGCCAAGTATGGAGCGCAGTTGACACCGAATGTCACCGTTTTTAGTTTAAAGTCTTCTATCGGACTATGGGGGGTTCTGCGGAATAGAACGCGTTGGAAGTCTTGATCTTCCTTATGGACGTATATTTGGCGGTACATTTTTTCGATGTCGCCGTTAAATACATACTTATATAATCTCCATTTTAAAATAATGAGCATTAAGTCATTTTGGAGAACGGGGCCAGTATGTAATACGTCATTGAGTGAGAGACCGGATTGCGAGGTTTTTGAGGCATTGAAAACTACACGGACTTTAGTAGTTTTGCTTCCAGGTTTAATCACCGCGTGATGGGGTAGGTAAAAGGAGAGATATTTACCATCGCGTATGATTTCTCGTGAATGGGTGGGTTCCATGTGGTCTAGCGTTAGGTATTCCTCTAAGACTTCTGAATAAGTGTTCCGAAGCTCATCTTTCTTTTCGTTAGTTCGTTCCACGCTGAGGTATTGCTGCTGTGCTGCGGGTCTTGAGTGCCCGAGTGCAATGGAGTCCGGGAAAGCTGACTTGAATGGCAGCTTTACTACATATCGGCCGTCTTCTCGTCGATGAGTTGTTTTTTTGTAGAGCGCTTCACAGTATTCATCATCGTCTGTGTATGTGGAGGCCGGTGGTACCTCTTCTTGTTCCCAGAATTTCCTGAGTAAATCTCCTAGTGATTCTGAAGGGGTTTCAATCACCTGAGTAGAGAATGAGGAGATTTCTTCCACAACTGGTCAACTTAATATCCACCCAAATATTGTGTTTTGGGCTACTAAGCTGCCGCCTACATTAATTTTAAGGCCTGGGGTGAGTATTTTCGGGATTATATCGCTACCAATGACCATGTCTATTCTAGCTGGTGTAAAGCAGTTGGGGTCTGCTAAGGGTAGCGTGAGATATTCTGTTAAATCTAGTTCTTTTATTTTGAAGGATGGGAGAGTGTGCGTCAATTGAGACAGTATTATCGCTTGAGCCGCGATTTTTACTGTTTGATTAGCTGAGCATATTGTAATAGAGCATATTCTATTCGAGTTTTGGACTGTGTTACCGCCCATGCCAAGAATTTGGTAGTTGGCTTTTGTGGTGGGGAGACCAAGTAACTTTTGTATACGGGATGTTACAAAAGTTTTTTGAGAGCCTTGGTCAATGAGAGCTCTGATGTGAGTTAACTCTCCTTTGTGGAGAATGGGAATATTTGCTGTGGGAAGCAATGTCCTCTCTTTGTTACTCGAATAGTGAGATAGAGTTTTTGTTCTACTGCTTTCATTTGCCTTTGAGTTTTTGGATGCCTGCTTAGAGGTGCAGGGCTGTTCTTCCTCGACTGTCACTTGAGAAGTAGTGAAGTTCCTTTGAGGTTTTGGGGGATAAGGCGTGGGGTTGCTCGCAGTATAATGGAGGAGGGAGTGGTGACGTCTTTGACAATACACGCTCGTAAAGTTGCTTTTGCAATCTTTCTCCAAATGCGAGTACGCCAGGCAATTTTTGCAGTAGTTGTTATCTTTAATAAACTTGTTCCGGTCTGAGACGGACAGTTCTCGAAATTTGACGCACGTTGTCATCGAGTGGTTTGATTGGCATAGTTTACATGAAACTTGCCTTTTGTTTTGAGTATGGAACGATTGAGTTTTGTTCCGATAATTGAATGTTGGGGGAGGGACCGCTGGTGTCCGTTGGGGGTAGCTGGGCTGATTCCTCTTCGGCTTATTGGGTCTGTAGGTGCTGAGTCGCTCCACGACCTCGTACCGAGCTGTCAGAAATTGGTCCATTTCTGACCATCGAGGTAACTCCTTCCTGGAGTTGAGTGATTGCTCCCAGAGAGCTAGTGTCTAGTCCGGCAGTTTTGACGAGCAGAGGTAGACAAGCATTGGGTCCCAGCTGTCTGTTGATACTCCATTTGCCTGTAGGGTAGAAAGACAATTATTTATTGTCGTCTGGATTTGTTGAATCTTCTCTCCGTTCTCTGTGTGGGCAGGTTGGATGTTGAACAACGTCTTTATTTGGCCATCCACTACGATTCTTCTATTTTCGTAGCGTGCCTTGAGTGCATCCCATGCCAATGAGAAATTGTGGCCACTGAGAGGGTAATTTTTTATGAGGAGTGCAGCTTTACCTCTTGTTTTCTGCTTCAAGTGGTATAGTTTCTGCACTTCGGATAATTGGGGGTGGTTGATGTACACTGCTGTGAACATGTCCCTAAATGAGGGCCAATCTTCGTATCCTCCATAGAAGATTTCTGTATCACATGCAGGTACCTTGAGAAAGCTGAGTGAGTCAGATTGTGTTGGGGGGGGGGGGGCATCTTGGTGATGGGGGTAATTGACCGGGAGGAATCCATACTTTGTTGGATTTGGCCAAGTAACTCACTTATCCTGATTTTCGTGAGCATTGCGTTGTCATTTGTTGTCTCGTAGGCCTCTGCACATGCTGAGCGTGTCCTTTCATCATCCACGTTGTTCATCTGTAGGTTTTGGTTGGCTGCCTCCACTAGTTCCATGTGCCTTTCCAGATGGTCTTTGAAAATTTTGAGGGCTGCTTCGGAATGAGTTTCTTCACTGGTGTCCCACCATTTTCCGCAGAATTTTTCCATCCTGGAGAGCTCATATAGAAATTTTTTGTGTAGTTGGGAGAATTCCTCTTCTTCTGCCTGGGATTTCGAGCGAGTTCGGGGTCCTGTAAGGGGGTGGAGTGATTGGGGCTTCTCCATTTTATCCTCCATTGTGAGATATTTTATTTAATTTTAATATAAAATATTTATTTATATATATATATATATATATATATATATATTTAAGTATATATATATTATTTATAATAAATTTATTTAGGGGGTAGCTTTTATGTTTGTATAGTACTGTCTCAGCGCGTCTGAGCACAGCAATGTATAAATGTATACTGGGTGTTTGTTATACCCCGTTTGTATGCTGGGTGCTTTGCTTAGCTTACACGAGTATGTACGTATGTATACTTATGTACATACGTGCCTTTGTCCGTTTGCTATTGTAAATAGCGAAGAAGGGGAAATTGCCGGAATTGAAAAAAACACTTTATGTATATATGTGTATGTATACACATGTACCACAGTTGAGTAGCGGTGACTTGCTATGCGGTGGTGACTATGGGCAGTGTAATGTGCTTACACTGGTCCGGTTATGGGCCCGTGGGAGTGGGTTTTCGGTCCAGTTGTGGTGTATATACTGAGAGTATGTATATACTCGGGAGGATATATGGGAGGGGCAACTGGTCCGAACTGCTCCTTTTCTAAGGTGTTTTTGGACCAGTTGGCGTATATAAAAAGGGGAGTTTATATACGTTAGGGGATATATAATAATAAGCGGTTTTTTTTGTATTAAATATATTATTTTTATGGGGAAAGCGCGAGTTTGCGCTGTTATATTCGGTAAATGAAAAGTAGGGGATTTTCATTTACCGAATTTGGGGACCCGCTATGTATATTATATATTGTGAGAATAGTTTAGCGGATTTTGTAATTTTGCGTAAACGTTAAAAAAACATAAAACTTTTTATTTTATAATTATTATTTTTTGAGATGTGTGTGTATTATGTATGATGAAGAGGTATCATACACCGTTTGGCAAAATCCGCTAAACTTATTGCAGTAATTAATCGAGTGAGAGAGTAGGACTTACTTAGACATCCGGAGTTTTTTTTACAAACCACTTTTTTTTTTGAGAGGGGGTTGACTCCTAAGTAGTGCGGCAGTGTTGTCTTCTGGGTAGTGCTGGTGTTCCTGTTTTGCGTGGCTTGAACTGCTGCTGTATGTACCTGTATGTGCTG
Source organism: Ceratitis rosa (assembly GCA_037013455.1). Taxonomy (NCBI): domain Eukaryota; kingdom Metazoa; phylum Arthropoda; class Insecta; order Diptera; family Tephritidae; genus Ceratitis; species Ceratitis rosa. The sequence goes on along the minus strand of JAWMAG010000016.1, from coordinate 193,463 downwards.
TATATATGTATGTGTTCCTTTTTTTTTTTTTTTTTTTTTTTTTTTAGAGGCCACTTATTGGTAAATTATATATATTTTCAGTTTATGTTCTTTTAAAATTAAACAATGTTAACAGATTTTTTTATATATGCACGTATGTATGTACTTGTATACGTGTGTATGTACATATATAATATATGTATATATGTATATAAAATATATATTTTCTTGTATATATTTTCACCGGTTTTTTTTTCACTTTTTTTTATATGTTTGTTTGCAAAACTAAATACTTTATATACTTTGAAAATTTTTTGTTTTAATTATCTATTTAAAATTTTATTTAGTATGTATTTTGTAGCACTGCACTATATGTATGTTTTTTTTTTTTTTTTTTTTCCACTACTTTTTTTTATGTTTTGTGTCACCGCGTTTTATGTTTTTTTGTATACTTATATGTATATATTTTCATATATATATGTATATAAAATTTTATTTTGGGGTTTTCTTTTTTTGTTTTAATTTTGTTTATTATGTATTTTTGTAGCACAGCACTTTATGTATATTTTTTTTTTTTTTTTTTTTTTCTACTTATGTAAGTATATCGAGCACTGTTTTATATGTATATATATATATATGTATATATATATTTTTTATTATTTAAATATTTTTTTTTTTGTTTTAATTTTGCAGCACAGCACTTTCAATATCTGTATTTACTTACTTTTTTTTTTTTTTTAAATTTTTATATATTTTCAATTTTGCATGTTTTTCACACCGCACTATATATGTATATATTCGTGTATATTTTTTTTTACAAGCACTCACTTTTTTTTTTTTTTTTTGTTTTTTTTTTTCCGGCGCCCGAGTTTTTACCCACGACTTTTCGCTCGCTATACGTTTTTTTTACGATGATCGCGTTAAAATTTTATTAAAAGTTATTTAATTTAGTTTTTTTTTTTTTTTAAATAAAATATCTTTTTTATTTTTTTTGTTTTACAGTTCGCTCCGATAAGTGGGTTTCGGCACCATGCATAAATATCAGCTACTTGCTGTATTTATTTATTGTTTTATATATCTTCCGTTTAATTGAAATACTTTGTTTTTTTTCTTTGTATAGTTTTCACAAATTTATTTTATTTAATATTGAACTTTAAATTTCACAGGGGTTTTTTATTATTTATGTATAATTTATTTATAACACAGCCGTCGAGATGTAGCGAGCGAAAATATTCTAACTAATAATTACTAATACATACATATTTATACATTTTTGTTTTGCTTTCCCCTTTCTGTAGTAACGGAAGCAGGGTTGCTGGTAAGTATTTTAATTATTAGTACATTCATGGTGAGTAAATAATTCAGTATTTCATTTTTGGTTAATTAGGAATTTTATATATATGTTTTTTTCTAAAATTTAAAATTCAATGAGGTCCTCGCTCATGTCTTCAACAAAATTAAATTTTTTTCTATTTAGATAAGAGACTAATAGGATATCAAAACATTATAATTGTATTGCCTTTCTTTCCACATTACATTGGCCTTACCCCTTAGTTTAATTTAATTTTTTCATTACAGTTTCACTAATCTTATTTACTATATTTCATCTGATTTTGACGTAGGATTTGTTTTCAGTTTCTCCTTTGGACTAATTCATTTGAACTTGGCGACATCTACATGCGGTTTCTTTGAAGTACTAAATGCACTCTACATATCACCCTGTTTCGCCACGATGTATGCAACGATTCGCATTTTAAATATTTCATATTGGGATCGCGTCACGGCATAAAGAATTACAAACTGACAGACAGACAGACTGTTTAAATTCCGAATTACTTGGAATTTATGTTATAATTATTTTGTATATTTTTTCCCTTCAACTGAAATACAGTAAACTTATAATTTATTTATATACTATATATAATGCATTTATGACACAACCGGTTTATTTTAATATAGATATATATTATATACAGATAATTATTAAGTCACAACCGTTTTGTCGTTCGAGCGAGCGAAAAATTATTTTGACTAATAACTTAAAATTACCAATACATACATATTTATACATTTCGTTTTGGTTTCTCCTTTAGAGTAGTAACGGAAGGAGGGTTGCTGATAAGTATTTTAATTAGGAGTAAATTCATGGTGGGTAAGTACAAGGGTTAGTAATTCAGTGTTTCATTATTAGTTTGAGGAATTATATATATATATATATTTCTAAAATTTAAAATTCGATGAGGTCTTCGCTCATGTCTTCAACATGCCGGGGGGCCTGCGGGGTCGTAACATGCACCAATACTTCGAGTTGTTGTAGTGCCGTCTTGGCTTCGCTGACTAGGCCAGTGAGTCGACGTTGGAGGGCCGAGGTAGGATGCCTTCGGGGTTTTAGGGCGTCAATTTTTCGGTGTCCTGCTCATTTTGAGACTCGTCCACTGACAACCGGTTTACCGCGTGGTGGTTTGGGGGCTGGGCGTGACTCGTGTTGATGGCGTGCGTGCGGAGCTGTGCAGCAGAGTGTGGTGTGCAAGTCCACAGCGGTGGGAGCTGTCTCGAGAATAGCTGCTTCCCGTGGTGTGCGAGGTCGCCAAACAGTTGATGCAATATTTATGCACCTTCGCAGACTCATATCGCTCGTCTGGAGTCATTGATAGGAACGCACGACAGTGGCGCAACGAGTGGGTGCGGCTGCACAGCCGACACTTGCCGAAGTTCTGTGATCTGAAAAGACATCGTTCGAAAAGCATTTTTAGTATGAGATGATGGAGAGTGGAGGTGTGCAGAGTTTAGCTTTTCGAGAGAGAGGGAGAGGGGGATGTATAAGCTAAGCGGGTGGCAGAAGGCACCGCTTCGCTGCGTATTAGGAGAGTGGTAAATTCCTCGAAGGTGAACTTTTGATTTCCAGCGACTTAATGAAGTGAGTTTTGAAGCTCTTCACTGCCGCTTCCCAAAGTTCTCCCATATGTGGAGCGTAAGGCGGTATAAATTGCCATGTAAGTCCGTGAATGGCATATTCCGTTGCGATTTTGGAAGGCGGATAGTTCTCTTTGTAGGCTTCGCTGTGCTCCTACGAAGGTTTTGCCGTTGTCGGACATTATCTTGTGGGGAATGCCTCTTCGTCCTACAAATCGTACGAATGCTGCCTTGAACGCTTCTGTTGTTAGGTCGGGGCATACTTCCAGATGAATGGCTTTTGTCGAGAAACATACGAATACACACACGTATGCTTTGGAATGGGATGCTCGGCGGAGAGTCGAGGTTTTGACGAGGAATGGGCCGGCAAAATCTACACCGGTAGTATAGAATGGGAGTGAATATGTGGACCGTTCAGGGGGTAACGCTGCCATCAATTGCGTGCTCATCTTCTGTTTGTATATCGTGCATGTCTTGCACCGAAAAATGCAAGATTTTACCATCTGACGGATTCGGGGAATATGGTATTCCTGTTTTACCACGCGAATCATCAGCTGATTTTCCGCGTGCAGTAGAGCTGAGTGGAGGAACTCGAGGAGGAGGGAGCAATATCGGGAATTATCGGGGATGATAATTGGATGGCGCTCATCGTAGCTGAGGGCGGCATGAGTGAGACGTCCATTTGCACGCAGCAGTCCTGATTTATCCAAGAAGGAAGAAGGGGTTGAGAGTACGGAGGGGATCTCTTTTTTCTATCGGACCTTTCGACTCCAGTGCTGTGATGGTTTTTCCGAGGTATTTTCGCTGGGTGACAGCTATGAGGCGAGTTTTTGCGAACTTTATGCCGCTTTGAGTGAGAGTGGTAGAGGGCGGATTTGGCAGCTTCCTAGCCTTTTGCGCGAAACGAAATATGTACACTGTTACTCTGAGAGCGGTGGAAAAGGAGGAGAAGCGGTCTAGAAAATCAGGAGATTCTAAAGCGTGGAGTGCTTCAATTTATCGTTGTGCAGGAGGGGACGAATGAGTTGGTGAACTTTTCGGCCAAAGAGGGATGGCCTAGTTAACCACTCGGGGCCTTTCCACCAGAGTGAACAGTTGACGAGCTCTTGGGGCTTAGCTCCACGCGTACCTAGATCGGCTGGGTTGTCAGCACTGGAGACATGTCGCCACGTAGCATTATTCACGAGTTCGAGGATCTGAGATGTCCTGTTCGCTACGTATGTTTTCCACGTCCATGGGGGTTTTTCCAGCCATGCCAATACAATTGAGGAGTCTGTCCACAAAATTAGTTCATGAGATGACAGATTTAGGGAGGATCGGATCTGCTTTACTAATTTTGCTAGCGCAAAACTGCGTCGCAAAGTTCCAGCCTAGGGATAGAGACGGTTTGTAAGGGGGCTACTTTACTCTTGGCTGCGAGTAAGTGGGATGTAGCAGTTTCACCTTGCTGGACTCGTAAATATACGCAAACGCAGAATGTCTTCTCGGAAGCATCTGAGAATCCGTGTAGCTGAATGGAACTGTTTAGGCTGAACTGCATCCATCGAAGTATCCTTTTTCTCTTCGATTGTGGCGAGATTTTTCCTGAATATGTTTCATTTGTGGAGTGAGATCGGCTTCACGGTTTCGTCCCAGTCTGTTCCTTCCATCCATAGTTGTTGAAGAAGAGTTTTCGCTGCTATCATTATGGGCGATAGCCATCCTGTCGGGTCGAAAAGTTTCGCGACAGATGAGAGGATCTGTCGTTTCGTGGCAGTGTCTGAGGATAACGGGGGTCAACTGAGTACGAGAATGTATCAGTGGAGAAATTCTTCATCTAAAAGATAAGATGGGCGGATGTCTTTCAGCAGTGACTTGTGGTTTGCTGTGATCTTTTTTAACGGGAATCCGGCTGACTTGAGTACTTCGATAACTTGATGTATCGATTCGCCGGCTGAGTCTAGATTGTGTCCGCCTGAGAGGATGTCATCTACGTCTCTCCTCTTAATATTTTAGAGACATGGGGGTATGTCTCCTTAGAGTCCTCGGCTAATTGGTGGAATGTCCTTATTGCCAAATATGGAGCGCAGTTGACACCGAATGTCACCGTTTTTAGTTTAAAGTCTTCTATCGGACTATTGGGGGTTCTACGGAATAGAACGCGTTGGAAGTCTTGGTCTTTCTTATGGACGTATATTTGGCGGTACATTTTTTCAATGTTGCAGTTAAATACATACTTATATAATCTCCATTTTAAAATAATGAGCATTAAGTCATTTTGGAGAACGGGGCCAGTATGTAATACGTCATTGAGTGAGAGACCGGATTGCGAGGTTTTTGAGGCATTGAAAACTACACGGACTTTAGTAGTTTTGCTTCCAGGTTTAATCATCGCGTGATGGGGTAGGTAAAAGGAGAAATATTTACCGTCGCGTATGATTTCTCGTGAATGGGTTGGTTCCATGTGGTCTAATGTTAGGTATTCCTCTAGGAATTCTGAATAGGTGTTCCGAAGTTCATCTTTCTTTTTGTTAGTTCGTTCCACGATGAGGTATTGCTGCTGTGCTGCGGGTCTGGAGTGCCCGAGTGCGATGGAGTCCGGGAATGCTGATTTAAATGGCAGCTTTACTACATACCGACCATCTTCTCGTCGATGAGTGGTTGATTTGTAGAGCGCTTCACAGTATTCATCATCGTCTGTGTATCTCTTCTTGTTCCCAGAATTTCCTGAGTAAATCTCCTAGTGATTCTGAAGGGGTTTCAATCACCTGAGTAGAGAATGATGAGATTTCTTCCACAACTGGTCCACTTAATATCCACCCAAATATTGTGTTTTGGGCTATTAAGCTGCCGCCTACGTTAATTTTGAGGCCTGGGGTGAGTATTTTGGGGATTATATCGCTACCAATGACCATGTCTATTCTAGCTGGTGTAAAGCAGTTGGGGTCTGCTAAGGGTAGCGTGAGATATTCTGTTAAATCTACTTCTTTTATTTTGAAGGATGGGAGAGTGTGCGTCAATTGAGACAGTATTATCGCTTGAGCTGCGATTTTTATTGATTGATTAGCTGAGTATATCGTAATAAAGCATATTCTATTCGAGTTTTGGACTGTGTTACCTCCCATGCCAAGACTTTGGTAGTTGGCTTTTGTGGTGGGGAGACCAAGTAACTTTTGTATACGGGATGTTACAAAAGTTTTTTGAGAGCCTTGGTCAATGAGAGCTCTGATGTGAGTTACTTCTCCTTTGTGGAGAATGGGAATATTTGCTGTGGGAAGCAATGTCCTTTCTTTGTTACTCGAATAGTGGGATAGAGTTTTTGTTCTACCGCTTTCATTTGCCTTTGAGTTTTTTGATGCCTGCTTAGAGGTGCAGGGCTGTTCTTCCTCGACTGTCACGTGAGAAGTAGTGAAGTTTCTTTGAGGTTTTGGGGGATAAGGCGTGGGGTTGTTCGCAGTGTAATGGAGGAGGGAGTGGTGACGTCTTCGACAATAAACGCACGTAAAGTTGCTTTTGCAATCTTTCTTCAAATGCGAGTACGCCAGGCAATTTTTGCAATAGTTGTTGTCTTTAATGTATTGACTTGTTCCGGTCAGAGACGGATGGTTCTCGAAATTTGACGCACGTTGTCATCGAGTGGTTTGATTGGCATAGTTTACATGAAACTTGCCTTTTGTTTTGAGTATGGAACGATTGGGTTTTGTTCCGATAATTGAGTTTTGGGGGAGGGACCGCTGGTGTCCGTTGGGGATAGCTGGGCTGGCTGAACTTCGGCTTATTGGGTCTGTATGTGCTGAGTCGCTCCACGACCTCGTACCGAGCTGTCAGAAATTGGTCCATTTCTGACCATCGAGGTAACTTCTTCCTTGAGTTGAGTGATTGCTCCCAGAGAGCTAGTGTTTCATCCGGCAGTTTTGACGAGCAGAGGTAGACAAGCATTGGGTCCCAGCTTTCTGTAGATACTCCATTTGCTTGTAATGCTTTCTCCGTTCTCTGTGTGGGCAGGTTGGATGTTAAACAATGTCTTTATTTGGCCATCCACTACGATTCTTCTATTTTCGTAGCGTGCCTTGAGTGCATCCCATGCTAACGAGAAATTGTGGCCACTGAGAGGGTAATTTTTAATGAGGAGTGCAGCTTTACCTCTTGTTTTCTGTCTCAAGTGGTATAGTTTCTGCACTTCTGATAATTGGGGGTGGTTGATGTACACTACATACATAGAAGATTTCTGTGTCACATGCAGGTACCTTGAGAAAGCTGAGTGAGTCAGCTTGTGTTGGGGGGCATCTTTGGGATGGGGGTGATTGACCGGGAGGGATCCATACTTTGTTGGATTTGGCCAAGTAACTCACTTATCCGGATTTTCGTGAGCATTGCGTTGTCATTTGTGGTCTCGTAGGCCTCTGTACATGCTGAGCGAGTCTTCTCATCTTCCACGTTGCTCATCTGTAGATTTTGGTTGGCTGCCTCTACTAGTTCCATGTGCCTCTCCAGATGGTCCTTGAAAATTTTAAGTGCTGCTTCGGAGTGGGTCTCTTCACTGGTGTTCCACCATTTTCCGCAGAATGTTTCCATCCTGGATAGCTCACATAAAAATTTTTTATGCAGCTGAGAGAATTCCTCTTCTTCCACCTGGGATTTCGAGCGAGTTCGGGGTCCTGTAATGGGGTGGAGGGATTGGGGTTTCTCCATTTTGTCCTCCATTGTGAGATATTGCTTTTATAAAATTTTATTATAAAATATTTATTTATATTTATATAGGTATATGTATGTATATATATTGTTGTTAATTAATTTATTTAGTGGGTAGCTTTTATGTTGTGTACTGTACTGTCTCAGCGCGTCTGAGCACAGCAACGTACAAATGTTTACTGGGTTTTTATTATACCTTGTATGTATGCTGGGTGCTTTGCTTATACGAGTATGTACGTATGTATACTTATGTACATACGTATCTTTGCCCGCTTGCTATTGTAAATAGCGAAAAAGTGGAAATTGCCGGAATTCGAAAAAAACCCTTTATGTATATATGTGTGTGTATATACATGTACCACGGTTGGGTAGCGGTGACTTGCTATGCGGTGGTGACTTTGGGCAGTGTAATGTACTTACACTGGTCCGGTTCTGGGCCCGTTGGAATGAGTTTCGGTCCAGTTGGGGGTGTATATACCGAGAGTATATATATACTTGGGAGGATGTATGAGAGCGGCAACTGGTCCTTTTTGAGGGTGTTTTTGGACCAGTTGGCGTATATAAAAGGGGAGTTTATATACGTTAGGGGATATATAATAAGCGGTTTTTTTTTGAGTTAAATATGTATATACTTTTCATGGTAATATTCGGTAAATGAAAACTAGAGGATTTTCATTTACCGACTTTTGGCACCCGCTATGTATATTATATATTGTGAGAATATTTTATCGGATTTTGTAATTTTGCGTAAACGTTAAAAAAACATAAAACTTTTTATTTTATAATTATTATTTTTTGAGATGTGTGTGTATTATGTATGATGAAGAGGTATCATACACCGTTTGGCAAAATCCGCCAAACTTAATTTAATATGCAATCGAGTGAGTGAGTGAGACTTACTTAGGCATCCGGACTAGTAAAAACCAAACAATTTTTTTGTTCTGGGAACGGGACGGGGGAGTGTTGTCTCCTGTGTAGTGCTGGTGTTCCTATGTTGTTGAGGTTGGGGATTGTGTCCTCCGTGGCTTATTAACGTGCATGTTTGTTAATTTTTACACGCTTTATATTAGCTTCACTTGTATGTCAGTCCGTATGTCAGTATGTCTGTCTGTCAGTTTGTAACTTTTTAGCGGTGACGCGATCCCAATATGAAATATTTGAAATGCGAATCGTTGCATACATCGTAGCGTTAACAGAATTAATCAGAGAACGTATAATAATCCATACTAATAATTATTATACGTTCTCTGATTAATTCAGAGAAAAAAAATCAAAATAGAGTTATTTAGAAAAATATATAAAATAAATATAGTTTAAAAAAAAAAATAAAAAAAAACACGCTTTTAAAGAATATTAAACTAAAGAGTTGAAAATAAGTTTGGAAATAAACTTAAGACAATAGTATATAATAAATGTAGTTTAAAAAAACTAAAAAAACACGCTTTTAAAGAATATTAAAGTAAAAAGTTAAAAATAAATATAGTTTAAAAAACTAAAAAAACACGCTTTTAAAGAATATTGTACTAAAAAGTTGAAAATAATTTTGAAAATAAACTTAAGACAATAGTATATAAAAAATACTTGTATAATTAAGAGAAAAGCGTGGGGCGCTCGATATATGGAAATTATGGTACAAAGCTCGATATATGGAAATTCTGGTACAAAGCGCCCCACGCTTTTCTCTTAATTATACAAGTATTTTTTATATACTATTGTCTTAAGTTTATTTTAAAAATTATTTTCAACTTTTTAGTACAATATTCTTTAAAAGCGTGTTTTTTTAGTTTTTTAAACTATATTTATTGTATATATAGGTATATATTTTTTTCAAATTTGATTTAATTCTTTTTTCTTTTTTTTATTTATGTAGCTACATATGTATGTACTTTTTTTCACTCCTTTTTTTATGTTTTGTATCACCGCTTTTTATGGTTTTTTGTATATTTATATGTATATATTTTCATATACATATATACCTATATCTAAATAGTAAGTGTTGGTGTTATACCTATGTAAATGTTTTTAAGAATTCTTAATTGTATGTATTACAACATGTATTTTTATATATACATATATATAATTTTTTTTTCTATTCTGGGTTTTGATATTAGTTTTATATGTGATGAGAGAGGTTAGATAATAGTAGGAATTTAATGATTTTACTCATATTATCTAGGTTGGGATTGGAGAGGGGTTGGGAGGGCTTGTGGTTATGGAAGATTTGTCTTCTCAGGATTGATGAAGAGTGGCAGGAGCATGGAGATGGATTTTAAGGCTGATAGAGAATCAGAGCATATGATAAATTTACCTCTTTTTATTTTTATTATTTGAATTGCCTCTAATATGGCAATTGTTTCAGCTGAGAGTACTGACGAGTAGAATGGAAGTATTCCCGATTTCAGGACAGTGTTTTCTGTAGTTATGGAATATGTGGAAAGTGTGTTTGATTGTGTAAATGAATGTACATTCTTATTGCTTAATGATTATTGAGAAATGATTTTTGGGGACTCTTGTTGGTATATGGATTGGTTTGTGTCATTTTTGGTATTAGAGTTTAATGAAGTATCTATAAAATAGGGCGTTATGTTCCGAGTTGGCTCTTGTTTCTTATTTTTGTAGGGATGAAAGGGAGATTAATTGAGTACATTTCGATACAATTTTGTTGAGGACAGATCTTATAGTTTTCCTACGTTTTCTAATTCTTTGGTAGGATTTTAATATTTTGAACAGGGGTGTGTCTGAGGAGTTTATGAGGGTTTTCAAAAGTTTGGCTGTGAGGTAGTCGAACTTGTTTTCTATGGTATGTATGTTTGCTTCTAACAACAAGTTATGAATTAGAGTAGTGCGGAAGGAACCTAGGGCTGAACGAATTGCGGAATTAAGTTTAGTCTTGAGCTTGATTAATGTTGATTTGGGGGTGTCCCCATAGAGAAATAGGGCATAGTCTATTTTTGAGATAATTAGGACTCTAGTTATGCTGAGCAATGCATGTGTGTTGCAGTTAAACTTAGTACTTGATAAAAATTTAATAGCATCCAGTCTTTTTGAAAGGGAAGTTGCTAGTTCAGTTATATGGGAGTTCCACCTGTAGTTATTTCTAAAGGTAATTCCTATTATTTTAAGCGTTCTTACTGTTGGGATTGTGATATTGTTTGTGTGGATGTTAGTAGAGCATTTGTACTTTCTGCATATGTGGATGTGTTTACATTTATCTGAAGATAGGTTTACGCCAGAATAGTTGCACCAGGTGGTAACGCTTTGAAATAAAATATCCAAATTGTAAGTTAAGTTTTTTTTTGTTTATTGAGTTGTATTATGAGGTGGAAGTCGTCGTTAATACTTTTTTTTATTGCTAGGATGTTGCAGATTCTATTATAGGCTATTAGGAATAAAATTACTGATATCGGGGAAACCTGGGGCACTCCGCTAAAAAGTGGAAGAGTGCTTGAGATTTGGTGTCCGATCCGTATCATTATTCTTTTGTTTCCATTCATTTACTTGATCAAGTATAGCGTAGACGCCCATGCTATAAGAAGCCTTTGAGAAGGCGAGGGAAATGATAGATGTGAGGCTTCTTTTTGAAAGTGATTAAGTTATGAGATGGTCTGCATAAATCACAGTCTGTAACTGATTTTCCTCTTTTGAAACCGAATTGATTTTGATGTAGTAAGTTATTGTTGGTGACATACCACCATAGTCTTTTGGCAATTATTTTGTCTAATAGTTTTGCAATACAGGGATTTAGTGATATTTGTCGGTAAGAAGATATAGTGCCTTTTATTTATTGGATTTTAAAATTGGGATAATTAGGCCTGTTTTATATGATTGTGGAATATGGCTGTTAAGAATGTCATTAAAGTGTGGAGTATTCCTTTCTTTGGTTGCCTTTGAGGACTTTTTGATCATAAGGTGTGATATTTAACGAAAGGTATTTAGTGGTAAATAGAAATATTAAGGTGGTACCAAAAAGGAGGTAATTTAGGCTTTTGGTCTAAACATGCTGCCCCCTTGTGATAAGCAAAACCTTAGAGTGGTACCAAAAGGAGGGGTAATTTAGGCTTTTGGCCTAAATATGCCGCCCCCCTAGTGATATTATGTTGCGAACCCAACCATCACTCTCATTTACATAACCGTATCTTATATAGGCTGTTGGACTTTCATTAAGAAGATGAATGTTCTCATCAGCGTCAACCTGTTGTTGTTTATGGAAAAAATTACCTAAGTTTGTTGCACTGGAAATAAAGTTAATAAAACGTACGTAGTTTCTAATTCATTTGTGCTTTATTTAATATAAAATTCATTATAATTATAACTATGTATTTGTATTAATTAATTAATTTTTGCATATTCTTGAGAGGACCCATCCAGTGCTTTGCCAAATAAGCGGGCCAAAAGATGTTTGCAAAGTCCCCGGCAACAATATGTCGGCAAGTTTTATGTGTAAATATGCGCTCGCAATTCTAGGGTCCAGCGATGTGCTGGGACAAACGCGCCGTAAGTCTTTGATGGCGACAGCGTGCGTCATTATACGTGTCGTCGTTCCGTGCTTTCCGCAGTAGCCCAGCATGCAACCTCTTCGAGTTCCCATTTGTACTGGCGGCAGCCTCAGCTCTTGCCTTAGCCCAGTGGAAATGAGTGTATTTGATACGCATACATCTATCAGCGCACGCACGAAATGAAGGTGGCCTCCTGCCTCTATTTTTACCACTGCCTTCGGGGCCACGGCTATCACCGGGCGAAGTGTTTGCCCCACTTCTAAAATGGCGAAGTAGCTGGCGAGGCCTGGTCCCCAGTCTACTTTCGCTTTGATGTTGGAGCCATTGGTGCGGTCGAAAAGTCCTGGTCTCCGATCCAGAGGCGTTATTCTTCTCATGCTGAAGAGGTGGCCGGAAAGTCCGAGTGTCTGCTTCCCTTTGATATGTGGCGGGCAAAGGCGAATAGGGTGTTTCCCTTAACACAGACGGTATGCGCTTGCATACTGATGCCCTTATCGCTCTGCCTTTTTCAACATTTTGCCATAGCGAGCCAGTTTCCTACTAAAATATATTTAAGAAATTTAATTGCATGTGTTTATCGAATATAAAGTTGGGTGGCGAGAATTATTACAAAAGTATGCTTCTACTGTGGTAGAAGCTTAAGTTACAGATTGTTTGTGATTATTGCTTTAAATCAATACCATCAGCTGAAATAATTCGTCAGCTGTTTTACGTTCTACACAAGAGATGCCACTTGGTGTTATAAGCATACACAGTCGGGACACAAACCATTCGAAGCTATGTAAGTTACACAACACCTCGGATGAGATACCCCCTTTCTGTTGACGACCTCCGCAAACAAATTGAAGATCCCGATTTGAGGGCATGTACCTGGAATGTCCAGTCCCTTAATTGGGAAGGTCCCGCTGCCCAGCTGGTTTATGTCCCCGTAACAATAAAGGCTGTCATCACCGTCGTCCAAGAGGTACAATGGACGGGACAAGGACGAAAGCGGGTAGGTGCGTGTGACATTTACTACAGCGGCCATATAAAGGAGCGCAAATTTGGTGTCGGATTTGTGGTAGGAGAGAGACTCCGTCGTCGAGTACTGGCATGCACCCCAGTGTATGAGGGTCTTGCCACAATCCGCATCAAAGCAAAATTTTTCAACTTATCGTTGATTTGCGCCCACTCCCCGATGGAAGAAGAAGATTTGGCCAAAGATGCCTTTTATGAGCGCCTAGAGCATCATACATATGAGCGCTACCCCCGACACGATGTGAAAATCGTGTTTGGCGACTTTAATGCCAGGGTGGGCAAAGAAGGTATCCTTGGTGCGACAGTTGGAAAATTCAGCCTCCACAACGAAGCATGCCCTAATGGGTTGAGGCTGATCGACTTCGCCGGGGCCCGAAATATGGTTGTCTGTAGTTCTAGATTCCAGTACAAAAAAATTAATCATGCTACTTGGCTGCCACCTGATCGAAAAACACAAAGCCAGATCGATCATGTTGTGATAGAAGGAAGACATGTCTCCAGTGCTCTTGCCGTGCGTACACTCCGAGGACCCAACATCGACTCGGATCTCTATTTTGTCGCAGAAAAGATACGCTTGCGCCTCTGTGTATCGAAGAACGCCTGTCAACAAACACAAGGAAAGCTCGACGTGGAAAAGTTGCAACCACAACAGACTGCTGAACGGTTTTCTATTCGACTCGCACTCCTGCACTCTGAGAGCATTCATCAGCAACTCGGTATACGGGAACTGTGGGACGGCATTTCGAGCTCCCTACGTAAAGCTGTAAACGAAACAATTGGATTTCGTAAAGGTCGCAAAAACAGCTGGTACGATTAGGACTGCCGTGTCGCATTGGCAAGAAAACAGACTGCTGCCTACCTCGCAACTTTGCGATCGACCACAATACGTGCAGGATGGGACGGGTACCGAGAGCTGAAGAGGAAAGCAAGTAGCAGACAAAAAAAGAAACAGGCCGAAGTACGTGAGAATGAAGAGCTTGAGAAGCTGACCGACAGGGGTAATGCTCGAAAATTATATGAGAAGATACGACGACTTACGGAAGGACCGTACCAGACTCGTCTAGGACCCATGAACTAGCCACTGATGCCCAGAGCATATTGAACTTATGGAGGGAATAGCAGTGAAAATGGAGTATCCGAAACCTCAATAGATGACGATGGAAAAGACGTTCCATTAACAGACCATAAAGAAATTCGAATAGCAATCGCCGGCTTAAAAACCAACAAAGCAGCTGGAGCTGACGGCCTACCTTCAGAACTATTCAAACATGGCGGTGAAGAGCTAACAGGGTGCATGCATCAGCTACTTTGCAGACGGAGGCATGTCCGACGATTGGAATTAAACGTGAAAAGGGGATCAACACCCACCACCTTTTCGTCGTTTTTAAAGCCACCTTCGGCAACCCGAATAGGAACCACCTTTACGCCGCTATGTCTGAATTTGGTATCCCCGCAAAACTTATACGGCTATGTAAGCTAACGTTAAGCAACACTAAAAGCTCCCTCAGGATCGGAAAGGACGTCTTCAAGCCGTTCGATGCCAAAGGAGGTTTCAGACGGGTGATTCCTTATCGTGTGATTTTTTAAACTTATTGCTGAAGAAAATAATACGAGTTGCAGAGCTGAATACTGAAGCTATAATCTTCTATAAGATTGTACAGCTGCCCGCGCACGCCGATGATATTGACATTATTGCCCTCAACAACCGGGCCGTGAGTTTTGATTTCTCCAGCCAGTAAAGGAAGCGAAGAATATGGGTCTGGTAGTGAACGAGGGCAAGACGAAATACCTCCTGTCATCACACAAACAGTCAACGCATTAGCGACTTGGCTCCCATGTCACTGTTGACAGCCATAACTTCGAGGTCGTAGATTATTTCATCTATCTAGGAACTCTCCTCCCTCGGCGAACGAAAACCAAACTCTACAATATATGGTGTGGAAGCACGGACGATGACAACATCTGATGAGTCGGCCTTAGAAGTTTTCGAGGGAAAAATTTTGCGTAAGATTTATGGTCCTCTTCGAGTTGGCAACGCTGAATATCGCAGACGATCGAACGATTAGCTGTACGAGTTTTACGACGACATTGGTATAGTTCCGCGAGTCAAAAAGCAGCTGCTACGCTAGCTAGGCCATGTGGTCCGGATGGATACGAATACTCCAGCTTTGAAAATTTTCGATGGAGAGCCCGCCGGTGGAAGCAGAGGAAGAGGAAGACCTCCACTCTTTTGGAAGGACCAGGTAGAGAAGTACCTGGCTTGGCTTGGTATTTCCAATTGGCGCCACACAGCATAAAGAAGAATCGAATGGCGCAATGCTGTTAACTCGGCTAAAATGGCGTAAGCGGTGTCTACGCCAGTAAACTAAGTAAGTAAGCATTTGCAAAAACTCGGACATTTGGTAATGATCTGGTTTTCGGACAAGCAGCTTATACATATTTGATGACGTTTGTGTTTCTCCAATCGTTCTTTTGGAGTTAATTTTCCAAAGTTTGGGCAAAAACGAATTTTATGCTCGCTAGTGTTACACATAGGACAGAGTGGTTTGACGACACTCACTTTTTATGAGCCAAGCCTTTACGGGGTGTTTCCTGATTATACCAATATCTAGTGGCATGCGGCTTATGCGTTCTTTGACTCGTTTTTCCCTGTCTCTGCTTCGAGGGCCTGAAAACGGTACGTGAGGAAGTCATCAAGCTGATTCCAGGTTGGAATCTCAGCTCTGTCCTTTCTTAGCTGTTCCCATAGGGCAAAACTGGCATCTGGTAGTTTAGTTGTACAAAAGTATGTAACTATTGACAACCATTCAGTTTTATGGTTCTTTAAAAACGCTACGCAATTATTTGTTTTTTTCTGCAATTGCTTCAGAGATTTGCAATCCTCTGCTTTGACGGACAGCAGCCTAAACAAAATTTTAAATTGTGCCTTAACTAACTGAAACTTATTTTTGTATCTATTGCCAGGCGGTCTCGAAGCCTTCATTTGTTAATGAACAATTTTTACTATTTCTTTGGCTTCCCCTTCAGTTTTCGCCAGAAGATGGAATAAAGGAGGTAGTTGAAAATTGCATTTCCGTGAATGAATGTCTTCGCTATGTCCGCCTTCTCCAACTTATCATTTAAGTTGCTCATGGATTCCATAAAATGATTGTAAATCTGATAACAACCTTTATATTTTTTCTATTTCGTCGATAAACCTTTGGCTGAAAACTGATCCGTAGACTCTTGGAATTCATCAAATGAATATTTGACCCTTTTCCACAGTGCCCAAACTTCTTGATGAAGTTTCAACGAATATTTTGACATATCTGATGAAGATATGCTGCTGTAATCAGATTTAAACTCTGACACTGCCTCAACTAGGTAAACAAAAATATCAAGTTGTGACATTGCAAAAAATATTTTATAAATAGGTATGTAGGTACTTGTATGTATTGTGCAGCAGATGCCGATGAAAGTGAAAAAGTTGAAAAAAAAAACAAAGTGATTTGAACGAATGTCTATCGTGAGTTAAAACAAATATCACGCAGATAAATTTCAATACACCAGTAAAGCAACGAATAAACTACTCTGAGAAAATATAGTTTTGTGAAAATAATTTATTTTTTATATAAAAATTGCGCACAGGAAGTGGCGTATGTATGTAGGTATGTGTAAAATGCCCAACCCAACAATTAAATATGTGTTAATATAGCAACAAAATAAGTTGCAACATAATGAAATAATTTGAGGTGATGAGAAATTGAAAGCTGGTATTTAGTCAACCAAGTCTTTGCAAGTGAAAAAAAGTAAAATTATGATAAAAATGTTGCAAGCAAAGGTTTTATTAAGACACCAGCAAACTGTGTTAACTTTGTTGAATATACAATATATGTATATGTATATGGCACAAAAACAAACCAACTTCGTTTGGTGTTCTATATCAATATATTTTGTGTTAAATATTCACAAGGTCACTTCGATTCACAACGGTGCGTCGTTTGAGTAGAACGCACCGGTGTATGTTTGAAAAGATAGAAACAAAACAGTGAAATAAAAGATTAGTTTTATGCTGGTATTAATAGCCTTAATTAAATTAGAAATGATTTGTTACCTTTACAATGATGTGTGGTTTTAAGAGGGTGATGGCTGGTGGTTCGCTATGAAGTACACGTCCTGTGGATCATTTTTATAAACCGTAATTCGTGTTTTGTGATATTTAACGAAAGGTATTTAGTGGTAAATAGAAATATTAGAGCGCTATCGAAAGGAGGGGCAATTTAGGCTTTTGGCCTAAACAAGATTGTCTGATTTTTGGTGTCATATACCCTAATTTGATTAAGGTTACGCAATTTTTTGTTTTTGTTTTACACCTGTATATTTGCACTTTTGTTTTTTAAGAGCATATATTTTTTATGAGTTTATTCTTGTTTTTTAATTTTTATTTTTGCACTAGTTTTTGAGGTTAATATTCTTGTTTTAACTTTTACCGTTGCACTATAGGCAAAAAGACCGACATTTTTGCATAAAGTCCATCTTTTATACTTTAAAAATTCGAAATATAATGTGTTTTCCAATTATGAATACTTAGAAGATAAAACAATTCGAAAAAAATTTTAAAGCGAGCAGTTTGAAATTGGGGCGCAATTAAGGCAGCTTATCAAATGCAAGCTTGACCGTCTATTTTACTAAACTTTGCTCGTTTGTTGTGGCCTTTTCTTTAAAGTGAATATTGCTTGGAAATATGGCAAACAGGTATGTATACTCAACTTTGTGTGCTAGTTTTTAAATGTTTTGTCGTGTTGTTAGAGTATTTTTTCAGCTAAAATTTAACAAATGTAATTGTGTTCCATGGAGTCAAACTTTTATGCCGCGCGCTCTTGCGAGCCACTAAAACTGGTATGTTTTTTGTCAAAGTGTATAGATTAAGGTTTTATTAATGTCCTATGCCCGTTTTTGTCCCTTTTTGAAAAAATGACATGTTGCAGCCAAACATGCTGGAAGTTATGGACCACGATGGGCGCGACGACTCTGTCGGAACGAAGTGGATTGAGGAAACAATGACTATAAATGAAGTCAGCAACTCACAAGTTCTTCAAATTGATGGAAATGTTATAACTCACATCAAGAAATGTTTACTTAAATGCAACCGTATGATGTCAAGATTTAAAGTTAATCACTCAAGATGGCTTCCGGAGGCAATTATTATAACCTTGGATGAAGAGCTTACTGATCCATCTCCCTCTAAAATGGGTAGATCAAAATTAAATTACTCACATGCCGGAACTCGCTTAAAGCATAAATTAGCAAGTGATCTTGCATCGAACATAGACTGTTCAATGCAGCACTTATTACATGCTGCTAATATTTCTCCGAAGAAGGCGAAAGAAGATGCTTTGTTTAATGCGTTAATAGTCGTAAGGAAAGAATAAACTGGAGATCGAAAATGTCAGGTGATTATTCCCATTAACGCTGGAGAAGCATTGGCATTTTTGTTGGAAAGTGGGCTTATCAAACAGCAGCATACGTGTATCAATAATGCACCATCTTAACAAAGCTCGATATTTTTCCCCATTTTTAAGTACTTCAAGTTGCCAAAACTCGTTGCAAACAAATTCAAACAGAAATTTTTGCTCAGGTTAGAATGTAAACCCATACAGCCTAAATAGTATTAGTCCTACAAAAAGATTTAATATCTCAAATGAAACATGTTTCAGGTTGCATGTTAGTAGCAAGCTCGGGTTTCGATGGATCTACTGGCCAAAGCTTATATATGCAGAAGTTTCGATCAGAAGAACATGCTTCCCTGGATCTATCCACCGAATATTTGAGCCAAGACCTGCGACTCTGAAATGTGGTGTCAGTCCATTGCCTGCCTGGTTTCGATTTTTTAAATTTGTGTTAAACGTATCCTATAGACTTGAAGTTAAAAAGTGGCATATTACCCAGGCTATTAAAATCAATTTGCTAATTTGGAAAAAAGAAATTCAGGAAATGATGTGGTCAAAAATAGGGTTACATGTAAGCATTTCCAAGCAAAACGGAAGTGGGAATAGTAATGATGGAAACACGGCTAGACGAGCATTCGCGAATTACCAGATATTTTCATCAATTACAAAATTTTATCAAATTATTTTATACAATTTGTATGTAGTTTTGATCACTATTTTATTCTATTGATGTTGATAAATTCAAGGCATTTTGTAAGGAAACATTTTTATTTTATGTTAATACTTATCCCTGGTATCCTATGTCATCGACGGTACATAAAATATTAGTACATAGCTGGCAAATAATAAACTCGTCTTTGGTTCCGATTGAATGTTTAGGAGAAAATGCTTTAAATGCAGGGAATAAGTACTATAAAAACAAAAGGAAATCATATGCACGAAGAAATTACCGCTTAAATAATATGGCCGATGTCTTTTATAGAGCTATAGATTCTTCTGATCCATTAATATCAAGTATACCTTCTGCTCAAATATAAACGAGACTTTATCCATAACTCGACAAGGACAAGATATATGGCCATACTTTTTTTTTGCTTAGGTTGCCAGGACTGTTATATGTTCACATGTCAAATTTGAGCGCGATCTGTCACAGAGTTTTTTTTTTTACGGCAAACCAGTCAACCTCGAGTGTGTTTTTCGATTTTTACTATGGAAATTAACGTTGAGCAAAGAGTTTGTTTGAAATTTTGTTATTCCAATGGAATAAGTGCGACGGACGCAATGAAAATGTTGCAGAAGGCATATGGGGAGTCTTGCCTATCACGTGCACGTATTTTTGATTGGTATAAGTCGTTCAAGGACGGCCGTACATCGCTGGAGAACTTGCCCCATGATCGTCGTCCAGCAACGTCAATAAACGAAGAAAACGTCGAAAAAGTAATGAAAATTGTGTTGGAAAATCGTCGTGTGACTGAAAGAGAGATAGCTAGTGAGCTCAACATATCAAATGGATCCGCTCATAGCATTATTCACGATGTTTTGGGCATGAGACGTGTGTCTGCTCGACTTGTTCCAAAATTGTTGCTCATACGTCTCGTCTTGTACGCGATTATTTGACCAAAAACAACGTAAATATTGTTCCGCAAGCACCGTATTCACCCGACATGGCACCGTGTGACTTTTTTCTTTTCCTTAAACTCAAATTGCCGCTTCGTGGAAAGTATTTTCAGTCGATTGAAGTCATAAAAGAGAATTCAAAGAAGGAACTGAAAGCCATACCTAAAGCGGCCTACCAGAAGTGTTATGAAGATTGAAAAAAAGGTGGCATATGTGTATCGCCTATAATGGTGACTATTTTGAGGGGGATAAAATAAATATTGAAGAATAATTAACCGTTTTTGTTTTATTGAACCAGTCTCGTTTATATTTGAGCAGAAGTTATGTTTAAGTGAAAGGCAAAAGAATTACAGAAAAATTCCCTGCTGGCAGATGTAATAACCCTTTCAAACTGCCCACCTCCACCAAACTATAAAACAATCACGTCAGCAATGGAAAAAATTCGAACTCTGCTGATGATTCTAATGATTATTTAGAAATTGAATTGAATGATGAAGAAGATTAAATCTATTTGTAAATCAAATTTCAAAATAATAGTTTAAAAAAATTAATTTTCTCTTTGGGTGTGAGCGAAGAGATAGAAGGTGTGGTTTAATTTTTCAAAAACAACCAAAATTCAATAATAATATTCAAAGTTTTTGTGCCAAATTTGAACTCTCTAGTTCTAAAATTGGACTTTGTGTGAAAATTTCGGCCATTTGGCCCATAGGGCGTGGTCTTTTTTTCTATAAATGTAATTGTTGAAGACATGAGCAAAGACCTCATTGAATTATAAACTTAAGAAATATATATAAAAGAAAATTATACTAATCCTGAATTGCTATGAAAGATTGAATTGTACCTACCCTATTACTTTCCAATACTTACCCAAATACTCACCATACTGAATCTACTCCCATTCCAAAATACTTACCAGCAACCCTACTTCCGTTACTACTCTAAAGGAGAAATCAAAACAAAATATATATAAATATGTATGTATTAGTAATTTTAAGTATTAGTCAAAATAACTATTATCGCTTGCTATCCTCAAACCGCTCGGTTGTATAAAAAATGTAAAAGAAAATTAAAACCGTGTAACAAAAAATTAGTTAAAATATTTCTCGCTCGATCGAATGTGAAAATCGGTTGTATCTAAATACATTATATATAATATAAATAAATTATATATAAATTATAAAAACCTTGTGAAAGTTTTAAAATCCTAAATAAAGAAAATCCAAATACATTTTTTAAACAAAAACAGTGCGTTTGAATTAAAAGTTGGAAAATATATAAAAATAATAATAACATAAATATTCAAAAAAGGTTGAATATTTAAACATGGTGCCGAAACCCAATTACGGAGTGAACTCGTGTAAATAAACTTAAAATAAAAATTTTTTTTTTATCATATGTATATGTTAATACATACATAATATTTACATACAAAAAACAAAAATAAGTTCGTGAGTGCAAATTAAACTATAACACATACAAAATAAAATTAAACATATACATAATACGTTCAAAATAAAATTAGACGAAAAAATTTATATATATATATATACATATAAAACATAAAAGTTTAAAAAATAAGTGGAACCCAAAAAAAAAAAAAAACGTACATAATAATATTGAAAGTGCTCTGTGTTCCAACATAACGAAAAATATATATTATTATATATATATATATGTACATATAAAACAAAAGAATTATAAGCATAAAAAATATGCATATATAAATACATAACATATATTATTGTACATACACACATACATAAATACATACATGCGGTGAAAAAAAAAAAAAAAAAAAAAAAAACACAAAAATGTAGTGAAAAAAAAAATTTGCATACATAGCAACATACATAAAAAAAGGAAAAAGAATTAAATAAGATTTAAAAAAAATATATATATATACAAAATTAACAAACAGTGCACATACTTATTTACATAAATAAAAAAGTGTAAAAATTAAATAAGACTAAAATTTTTTTTATATTAAAACATAAACATAAAAAAAACAAAAAAAAAGGGTAGTGGAAAATAAAATAGACATATACATACATACATAAAAAAAAAAAAGAAAAAAAAGAATTAAATAAAATTAAAAAAAAAAAAATAAAAAAAGCACACGTAAAACATACATATAGCAGCAGTCCAAGACGCTCAAAACCAAAGCTGCAGAGGACCCCAGCAAAACCTCAACAACACGGAAACAGCACTACACTGAAGACAACACTCGCCCGTCCCCGTCTCCAGAATAATTTTGGTTTGTACTAGCCCGGAAGTGAAAGTAAGTCCCACCCATTCTTACTCATATTTGTTTAGCGGATTTTGCTCGTGCTGTGCATGAAACTCTTTGCCATACACATACTACATATTCCCAAAAATTAAATTATAATTCCCAAGGAAAGTTCGAGCAAAATCTCAAAATCCGCTAAACAAAAAAAAAAATTAATAACAATATATAATAATATATAGCGGGTCCCCAAAATCGGTAAATGAAAATCCCCTACTTTTCATTTACCGAATATAACAGCGCAAACTCGCGCTTTCCCCATAAAAAGAATATATTTAATACAAAAAAACCGCTTATTATTATATATCCCCTTACGTATATAAACTCCCCTTTTTATATACGCCAACTGGTCCAAAAACACCTTCGAAAAGGACCAGTTCGGACCAGTTGCCCCTCCCATATATCCTCCCGAGTATATACATACTCTCAGTATATACACCCCAACTGGACCGAAAACCCATTCCCACGGGCCCATAACCGGACCAGTGTAAGCACATTACACTGCCCATAGTCACCACCGCATAGCAAGTCACCGCTACTCAACTGTGGTACATGTGTATACATACACATATATACATAAAGTGTTTTTTTCAATTCCGGCAATTTCCCCTTCTTCGCTATTTACAATAGCAAGCGGACAAAGGCACGTATGTACATAAGTATACATACGTACATACTCGTGTAAGCTGAGCACCCAGCATACAAACGGGGTATAATAAAAACCCAGTAAACATTTATACATTGCTGTGCTCAGACGCGCTGAGACAGTATAGTGCACAACATAAAAGCTACCCCTAAATAAATTAATTAAAAATAATATATACTTACATATTGTATATTTATATAAATATAAATAAATATTTTACAATAAAATTTTATAAAATAAAATCTCACAATTAAGGACCATTAAAAACCCACTATTAGAAAAGATGGCTACGGATATACTGGAACCACCCCAACCCCTCCAAACTCAATTGGAACTCCGCGACTCCCAAAAACACTCAACAATGGCTCACACAGAATTTTTATTCCACTTGAGGAATTTGGATAAATTCTGCGAAAAGTGGGAAAGCATCGAAGAATCAATGCACTCAAAGGCGGCGTTGATGGTATATAAGGAGAGGTTAGGAAGACTTATAGCCCTGGCAGATGCAGCCAATGATAACCTGCAGCTGAGTAACACCGTGGATGAAAAAACCCGAACGATATGTGCAGAACGTTATGACACCTCCAGAGCCAACGCGATGCTAATGAGGACTCGGATAAATGAGTTACTCCTTCAACTCGCCTCAAACCTCGAACCCGTAGCATCAAGGCCCCACGCGCACTCCCTAGCGCAATCTCAACCTCAACCTTCTCAGAACCTCAAACCTGTCTGTACCATATTCCACGGAGAAGATAAAGAATGGCCGTCGTTCAAGGATTATTTCACGGCACAAAATTCTAAATTATGGCTAAGGCAAAAAATGCTGCAATTAAAAATGAGAACAAGAGGAGAAGCGGCGCAAATAATTCACGAATTCTCATTAAATGAGTCCAACTTTAACCCTGCCTGGCAAGCACTCACAGCCAGATACGAGTTCTCTCATCCAAAAATCGTTTCTTCCGAAAGCTCGGAACTCCAACTTCCAGAAGCAACACCCGAACTTCCAATCTCTGCATCGAATTTCGAAATTAAAGCTTCTATTGCTCACATTCAGCCGCAGCTATTCTCGTGCAAATTGTGCAGCTCTCATCACTCAATGATGAAGTGCACAGAATTCAAAAAGCTATCCGTCCCCGATCGGATCAAGTTCACGAAGAAAAATAATTATTGTATGAATTGTTTGGCCTACTCTCACTCCAAGAGAGATTGCAAAAGCAACTTCACATGCTTATATTGTAAAAAGCGCCACCACTCACTTCTCCACTCGAGGCAACCCCAAAGGCCAAGTGAACCAACCCCCCATCGAAATAATGCCACACCCCAAGTGGCAAGTACTGTACCTCTAAACATATGTACAGTAACATTCAACTCAAAATACTCAACCCACCCAAAGGGTACTCCTCACGTTACAAATAGCAGAAACACAGTATTGCTACCCACAGCCTACGTGCCCATCCTCCACAAAGAAAAAATAATTAGAATACGTGCCCTAATAGATCAAGGCTCCCCGAAAACTTTTGTATCGTCTCGAATGCATAAGTCCCTTGATCTACTAACACCTAAGACTCACTCAAATGAAACACCCACTCTAACAATACTCTCTTCAAATAAGGAAAAGAGGATCGCAACTCCCGCTGTAATACTACCCCAAATAACACACTCTCTACCGTCGTTGAAGCATATGGACCCTAAAGAATACTGCTCACTTCCCCTAGCAGATCCCGATTGCTTCGCACCAACCAAAATCGAAATGGTGATTGGCAGCGACATCCTTCCCCAAATTCTTCTCCCAGGTTTTAAGACCTGCGGAAGCTTAATAGCCCAAAACTCCATCTTTGGGTGGATATTAAGCGGCCCAATAGCACAAGAAACTAATATTTCACTCACTCCACCTCGTCCTAACACGGATACAGAACTTCCGAATTTTGACCCGGCAGGATGGCCATCGGCCAAGATGAAATCCTCAAAAATCTCAACTCAGCAGCATTGGATACAAAAACCAGTCCGCGGTCACAAACACAACTCATTGCACAATTACAACTCTTTTCATAAGCATAATCCCCCAAATACGAAAATTAAAAACTCACTCACCAGAAAGCCTCTCAAAAGCTACCTCGTTCCCGAGACTGTACCCTTTCTGAAAAAAAGTCCACTCCTCGTGACTAAAACTCCGTCGAACAGAAGTTCTGAAGTCAGAAAAGAAGATTGGATTCCCTGCCGTTCTAATTCCTCACGTAATAGTGTGGTTCATCGTCCCATTCATCGGATCGGCAGAGTTGGAGCGATTATAAGGAAAACGGAAAAGCCAAGAATGAAGACGGACGTCAGAAATTTCCCGACGCTGCAACAGATCCACACGTCGAATTGCTTTCAGCGCAGAAATCCCTCCGCACTTTGGAAACTCTTATATAAAGGAGGACCTTCCAGATCTTCAAGAATAGCAACAATAAGCTACCACTCGTGTCCACATCCAACTACTCAACCATTCCAGGTTCACAGAGTAGTGACAACCGAACATCATTCACTTCGGTGGAAAAATCCAAAATGGCTACCCAAGTCATCCGAGTCCTGTCCAAAAATCTTATCAAATGGCTACTCTTATCCGGTGCAAATAAAAACTCAGAATGCCCGAAATAGACGGCCCAATACTCCCAATGATGGACATACTCAATCCCAACGAGTAACATGTTGGCAACGTGGACATCCGCATCTCTGGCGGAACTGTCACACTCTGCAGAACTAGCTCTAACACTCTCTCTCTCTCTCTCGCTCTCTCTCTCTCTCTCGCTCTCTCTCTCTCTCTCTCTCTCTCTCTCTCTCTCTCTCTCACAGATCTCTCACTATCCCATTACATCGATACATTCACAGTAATTCATATACTAATAATGTGTTTCGATGAAAATTCTCTTTGCAGACCCTATTATACAGCCGGACCTTAAACTTCCACCTCCCATTAAGCAATCAGAAGCTTTCCAAGACGTCATTACGCCGCAGGCCCGCCGGCATGTTGAAGACATGAGCAAAGACCTCATTGAATTATAAACTTAAGAAATATATATAAAAGAAAATTATACTAATCCTGAATTGCTATGAAAGATTGAATTGTACCTACCCTATTACTTTCCAATACTTACCCAAATACTCACCATACTGAATCTACTCCCATTCCAAAATACTTACCAGCAACCCTACTTCCGTTACTACTCTAAAGGAGAAATCAAAACAAAATATATATAAATATGTATGTATTAGTAATTTTAAGTATTAGTCAAAATAACTATTATCGCTTGCTATCCTCAAACCGCTCGGTTGTATAAAAAATGTAAAAGAAAATTAAAACCGTGTAACAAAAAATTAGTTAAAATATTTCTCGCTCGATCGAATGTGAAAATCGGTTGTATCTAAATACATTATATATAATATAAATAAATTATATATAAATTATAAAAACCTTGTGAAAGTTTTAAAATCCTAAATAAAGAAAATCCAAATACATTTTTTAAACAAAAACAGTGCGTTTGAATTAAAAGTTGGAAAATATATAAAAATAATAATAACATAAATATTCAAAAAAGGTTGAATATTTAAACAGTAATGTAAATATGAATGTACTATTTTTTATTTAGACTTTTTTGTAGCGTTTTCGACTTTTTTTTTTTGGCTTAATTTAATTTAAATTTTCAAAAGCTTTTTCATACATTTTGTGTAAAGTTTAAATGCTTTTTTTATGTCATGAACGCTGAAAACAATTTTTTATTGTGTCAATGTATGTTTTATCCTAAATATATATTTTTAATTAACTTTTTGTGTACTTTTTTTTTGTTAATATACATATGCATGTAGGGCATTTAAAATGAAAACGTCTTTATGTATAAAATTCAGTTTATTTAATTCACTTTGCCTTGGATGTACATATATAATTTACGTTATACCTATTACTCGGTTTAATTTTGAAAGTAGGTGCTCGCTTGAAGGCGGCTTAGAATACAATAATAATCTGTTCTTTCGTTCGCCATTTTCTGGTCTTCTGTCAGGTATGTTCAGTGCTCTTCGTTCTGTATGTATACAGTGTTGTGTTTTGTCGTCTCGTTACCCCGCGTCTCTACTGTGGGCGAATGTGTTATATCGTATGTCATTTCCCACACTCGGTCATCCTGCGCGATCATTCGGCTTCGGATGATGGATCCCATTTCTTTATATATTCGGTCACAGTCACTGTGCGTCCTGGGCCTTCATGGTTACCAACCTTTTCCACCTCGTATCGCCCTCGTCGCATGATTTTTGCTATCTTGTATGGTCCTAGATATTTGGGTTCCAGTTTGAGTCCGCTTCCGTACTGCGTTCGCTTGATGGCTACTAGCTCGTCGACGGCGTACTCCGTCTCAGTCTTCCGACGTTTAACGTACGTCCTTCGATTTTCATGTTGGATGGTGGCTATGTTGTCTCGTGCTTCACGGCGCACTTCTTCTCGCTCCACGTCTAGTTCCCTGATATGATCGTTCTCGAGTGACTTTTGCAGTTGTGGAATTCCTGGCGTTCACATCTCCAGTCCGGCCAGTATTCTGAATGGTGACATTGTTGTGCTACGTGCCGTTTCCTCGCGGCACGCCAGTCGCTGTCAATAAATGTTCAATCGCTTCACTTTTGCAGTAATCTTTGAAGAGTCTAGAGGTGAAAGCTGTTCCCGGTTATCACGCGCTTAGGGTTTCCAAAGACTGCCGATTGCTTCTTTAGACGATCCACCACCCCTGCTGCCTCCGTATTCCTAGTAGGGTAGAGACAAACGAACTTAGATAACGCGTCTATTACGACCAAAATATAATTTTAAGCCTTCTTGGTCAGTTCCATTGGTCCAACATGGTCGATATGGAACGTAGCGAGGGGATGTCCTCTTTATTTATAGGATTCAGGTAAACTTCTTCCTTGCCTGCCTTCGCGTCCATTACTATACATTGTATACAGCTTCTTACGACCTTGAGCACTTTAGAGCTGATTTGCGGAATATGAAAAGTTTTCTCAACTGCATCTTGAGTCTTCCGCACTGAAAAGTGTCCTTGCTTTTGCGCTATGCGAATGATCTCCTCTTCCATCGCTGATGGTACGACTATGAGTTCCTTGATGGGATCTTTGCATAAGATGTCGTGCTTTACGTAGAATTCATCGAACTCATCTCTTTCGAGTACTTTTCGGATAGCTCTTATCCAATCGTCTTGCTGTTGGGCTTGCCTTAACTGATGTCGCATTGAATCCTAGAGGACCAGACACGATACTCTGCTCAAGGCGTCGACATGACGCATCTTGCTACCGCTACGGTGCTCTATTTCGCAATTAAAGTCTTGCGGATACCCTCAGTTTCATCAAAGGAAGAGATAATCAAATCAACCATGTACACAACTATCGTTCCGTCTCGTATCAGCTCGGAGAGAACTGCGAACACAAATCTGGAAAAAACCGCAGGCGAATTGGATATACCAATGGCACGTAGAATTCGTATTAGCAATTATATGTCGCGAAGGATGTGTATTTCCTTGAATCTGCTTCTACCGGGACGTGAAAGAACCCGCTGTTCGATACGTCGCTGATCATTGGCATTGGAAAGTTATCGCGTACGATTTTTTCGTTCAATCGTCGGTAATCGCAGCACAAACGCTTGCTGCCATCTTTCTTTGATACCAGTACCACCGGTGACGCGTAGCTCGAGTTGCTCGGTTGAATGATGCCTTCTGATACCCATTCGCTTATTTGCTTGCCGACTATCTTACGATCCGTGGCCTTTCGTATACCGGTATTTCATTCGTCAGTAAGATCTTCATTTCTACTGGTGACGGGGAGCACTGAGCTGGCTTGTAGGCTGCTATCATACTCCGTACCGTCTGCTTTTGTACCTCACATAAATATGACAGGTCCATTTCGACTTCTTTGTCTTCTTCCATTTCCACTGCCATGCACAACACGCTAAACTCTACTTGCAACTCGCCGATTTGACTTGAAGGTCTTTCTGTGGCTTTCTGGCTTATTCCTGCCTCATGTGCGTCCACACTCATCTTGTCCTGGACTTCATATTCTTCTAGCGGTATCCTCTGAATCCCTCGCGCATTTCGCTCCGCCATGTGTTCTAGTACATTCCACGCCATGACTCCCAGTTACGTTGGCATTCTGGCCATCACGCTTTCTGAGTTTTCTAACCGCATCCTTAATTGCCTCGCAGAAGAAATCTAAATCTTCGGCTGCCAAGTATCCATGATCCTCACCAGTGCAATTACGGGCCAGTGCCTTGCACCTCTTTGGATCGTCTCCAGGACCTACTCCAACCTGCCCCGCTCCATCGCGTTCACCAGCTATTTTGCTGCCCTTCTCTTCTGTGTCGCCTATGCCAGATTCGGAAACTTTTCTCTTGAACATTGCTCCATCTTCTGTCACCATCAGGTCAACTTGTTTGAGGACATCGTTGCCTATCAAAAGCGAGTAACTCAAATCTCGCTCTCTTGCCACGTGGAATGCTATATCCAACGATATGCTGTATATACACATGGGAATTGTGAAACTGCCCATTGTCGTCATCATGCTGCCACCCATTCCTAACAACCGTCGCTTTACCTTACTCAGTTCAACGTCCAACCCCAGCATGAACAACGTGTCACGTCGCATCAGACACAAGTCTGATCCCGTATCTACTAGAGCTGATACCAATTTTAATTTGCTCTTTTAGCTCCTTCATTGATTTTGCCTGGTAAAGGTTGCTTTTGTTGTTCCGGCTGTCCGCAATGCCTTCTATAAAATACTCTATTACGCTTGAGTCATCCAAGTTTATTGGTTTGCCTATTTCCATAATCGCGTAGAGATACTCGCGGAGATCTTCGCCATGTCGTTGTCGCCTCTTACGAAGAAGATTGTGTATTTCTGCCGATGACATACTCATGCCAAGCTCAGACCGCAGAGCAGATTTTAAAGAATCCCAGCTGCAAATCCCCGTTTGACTTCGTACAAATATTTTCGCTCCCCTTTCGACAATTGCTTGGCGTAAATAAACTTTTGGAGATCTTCAAACTGCTCAAACGTTGGCTGACCAAAACCACTGAGTTTGGATAGGGAAGTCCTAAATGTCCCTTAGAGTAAATGTTGGACGTTCGATCACGGGCCTACGCTCACTACGCCTACTCGCTGCATCGTCGAAGTCATCATCTTCGCCATCGCTTACATTCAGGCCCAAGTGTTCCATGAGTCGGTCCCTCAGTGTCGCTTTTCGTCCAGTCGTCTCTAACCCCAAACCCTCCAGTTGCTCTTTAAGTCCGTCAACTGTCAAGGCTAAAATGTCGTCCTTGTTTATGTTTTACAAAAGTGTTATAGTAAATATATAATTATTTAATAAAAATATTATTATTTAAATAAGTGGCGATTTACTTAATCTCGATTAATCAAAACTATATACATTGATACCATGCTTCAAATCAAAAATAGCAATTACTTTACTTGGTCTAAAAGGTTTTTCAAAATTGTAGTATTATATTTAATAAAGTAGCGATTCACTTATATTACTGTAAAGTTTTTTACAAACTGTTAATACAACTGTACTATTCCTTTACACGCTACTGTAATTGCATAACGTAACCATTTATTGAAGTAAAATTATGTATATATGTATAAGTACGACCCACCGCTATTCGAGCACACAAAAATGTATATACGTGTACACTGATGTTGTTGTTGTTGGCCAACACAAATTCGGTTATCCTGCTTGGTCGGCTCTTCGCTGTCGCCAGTACTGCTGCTGTTGTTGCTGCTTCGCACTGCTGTTCTATCGCTGCTTCGTTCTGCTGTTCTGTCGCGCAATCGCTCGACTTGTTGTTATGCTGCTATGCTTATATGCGCAGTTGTACATATGTACGTATGTACGACGGAATATTTTACAACGGGATTTTATGGCGTGAACTGTGCACTTGGTTCACCGTTCTTCGACTTGACAAAATATTAAAGTTCTCCTACGCACTCTTTTTACTTGTAAAATAGCTAAGTCACCACCGAACGCGAATTTATACATGTACATAATTTCCACAGACACAAGGCTCATGCCACTTCCCGACACCAATTCTAGTGCATTTAAGATGAAAACGTCTTTGATGGTTAGAATTAAGTTTGTTTAATTCACTTTGCTTTAGATGTACATATATAATTTACGTTATACTTATTACTCGGTTTAATTTTAAAAGTAGGTGCTCGCTTGAAGGCGGTTTAGAATACAATAATAATCTCTCCTTTCGTACGTCATTTTCTAGTCTTATGTCGGTATGTTCAGTGCAAACGAAACCACATCACGTGCGGGGTGAGATAGATACTTAGAACTGAAGAGGGAAGTAACACGCGTCTGCAGGCAAAAATAAAAAGAGGCCGAGATGCGCGAGTACGAGAAGCTTGAGAAGCTGACCGACAAGGGTAACGCTCGAAAATTCTACGAAAAGATACCGCAACTTACAGAAGGTTTCAAGACCGGAGCAAACTCTTGTAGGACCCAGGGAGGTGAGCTAGTGACAGATGCCCAGAGCATACTTGATTTTTGGAGGGAGCACTTCTCCAGCCTGCTGAATGGCAGTGAAGAGGAAACAGGCAGAGATGGTGAACCCGAAACTCCAATTGCTGACGATGGAAAAGCTGTTCCGTTACCCGACTATGAAGAAGTCAGAATAGCAATCGTCAGCTTAAAAAACAACAAAGCGGCAGGGACCGATATATTGCCGGCCGAGCTATTCAAATACGGCGGTGAAGAACTGATTAGGTGCATGCATCAGCTTCTTTGCAAAATATGGTCGGATGAAAGCATGCCCGACGATTGGAATTTAAGTGTGCTCTGCCCGATCAACAAAAAAGGCGATCCCAAAGTCTGCGCCAATTACCGTGGAATAAGCCTTCTTAATATCGTATATAAGATCCTATCAAGGGTATTGTGTGAAAGACCAAAGCCGACAGTCAACAAACTGATTGGATCTTATCAGTGTGGCTTTAGACCTGGTAAGTCAACCATTGACCAGATATTCACCATGCGCCAAATCTTGGAAAAGACCCGTGAAAAGAGAATCGACACCCACCGCTATGTCTGAGTTTGGAATCCCCGCAAAACTTATACGGCTAGGTAAACTGACGTTAAGCTACACTAAAAGCTCCATCAGGATCGGGAAGGACCTCTCCGAGCCGTTCGATACCAAACGAGATTTCAGACAGGGTGATTCCTTATCGTGTGACTCCTGTCATCAAACAAACAGTCATCGCATTCGCGACTCGGCTCCCACGTCACTGTTGACAGTTTTAACTTCGAGGTCGTAGATAATTTTGTCTATCTAGGGACCAGCATTAATACCAACAAGAATGGCAGGCTGGAAATCCAACGCAGAATCGCTCTTGCCAACAGGTGCTACCTTGGACTGAGTAGGCAATTGAAAAGTAAAGTCCTCTCTCGACGAACGAAAACCAAACTCTACAAGTCGCTCATCATACCAGTCCTACTATACGGCGCAGAAGCGTGGACGATGTCAACATCTGATCAGTCGGCTCTAGGAGTCTTTGAGAGAAAATGAAAACCGCAGACGATGGAACGTTGAGCTGTACGAGCTATACGATGATATTGACATAGCTCAGCGAGTGAAAAGACAGTGGCTACGCTGGCTAGGCCATGTCGTCCGAATGAATGAAAGCACTCTAGCTTTGAAAGTATTTGATGCAGTACCCGCAGGTGGAAGCAGAGGAAGAGGACGACCTCCACTCCATTGGAAGGATCAAGTGGAGAGTGACCTGGGTTCAATTGGCATTTCCAACTGGCGCCAGGCAGCGAAAAGAAGAGAAGAATGGCGCTCTGATATTGATTCGACTATAATCGCGTAAGCGGTGCTCGCTTGATGGCGGTTTAGAATACAATAATAATCTGTCCTTTGGTACGTCATTTTCTGGTCTTATGTACATACCTGACATAGTGCTGTGGGTGAATGTGTTTCATCGTATGACATTTCCCACATGCATATATAACTTTTTTATTTGAGTGACGCTTATTCGTTTCTTAATGTTGGCGTTTAAACTACCTTATGTAACCCGAGCGTATTGTACTTACTTATAGTCCAGCTGTCAAACCTGACATGGCAGCTTCTTCTCTTCGATTAAATGATATAAAGCGAATCGGACGTGTAATTTTATCTATCCGCATTAATCCGCCTTATTTATCCGCTATCACAAATAAACGCTATCGTTGCAGGTCCTTCGAGCAGGATATCGCGATATTTCGACAATTATAGTTTGATCCGCATTAATTTTAAGTTAAAAAATTCTCCGCATAAAAAATATGTCCTCGCTTAAAGTTCGCGATTGCACGTTAAAAGCAATCAAACGTCAACGGTCAACGTGGAAATTTTGTCCAACTATTTCCAATTGTTGGAGGAGCAATGGGGTCGATTCTGTGGTGCCCAACAAGAAGGGAAGCTGTCATTGTGATCAAGATAACCTCGAAGTGGAAGAGGCTTTACGAATTCAGGATGAGGAGTGGTACACCATCGCTAAGGCAAATTTCAAATGCGTTATAACTCCACCGACGTTACCAATTTCTCAAACTACACCAACTGCGTCTGCGTTTATACCGTTTCCAAAGCTACAATTGCCAGTATTTCAAAGAGATCTGACTGAAAGTGACAGTCTTTGGCCGGATAAAAATCCAGGTCGTTCCGGTATAGAGACCCGACTGTCGCGAGAACTATTGGGTTTTAGTCGCCTTTTACGACAGGCATACCTTACCACGGGTAAGCTCGTAGACACCGCTTACGCGATTATAGCCGAATTTATAACATTGTGCCATTCGTTTATTTATTCACTGTTTGATGCGAATTGGGGATACAAAGTAGATCCTCCTCTATCTGGTCTTTCCAGCGGTGTGAAGGTCTTCCTCTTTTTCTTTTTCCACCGGCGAGTACTGTATCGAAAACTTTCAAAGTTGGAGTATTCTTATTCATCCGAACCTCATGACCTAGCCAGCGTATCCACTGTTTCTTGATTCGCTGAAATATTTCGTCAATGTCGCCGTATATCTCATAGAGCTCATCATTCCATCGACTGCAGTATTCGCCGTTCCCACTTGTAGAGGACCGTAAATCTTACGCAAAACCTTGCCTTCGAAAACTACTACGTTTGCCGGTGGTGTTGATCCCACGGGCAAGTATACTTATCGACAACACAAAGGCTACCTAATTTACCTCGCCTTTTATACAATTCTGCACGCAGGCAGAACGTTATTTGATAATAACAATTCATCACTATGAACAGTTTTCCTTAAAACTATGTATGTGTATGTATATATGCATGTTCGTTAAATTCATGTTTGAACATGTTTCTTCTAGTGAAAGCGAAGCGAATGCGCATAAAACGGAATTCATAAAATGTGTACATATGTAACTA
Source organism: Ceratitis rosa (assembly GCA_037013455.1). Classification (NCBI taxonomy): domain Eukaryota; kingdom Metazoa; phylum Arthropoda; class Insecta; order Diptera; family Tephritidae; genus Ceratitis; species Ceratitis rosa. The sequence continues at coordinate 158,987 of JAWMAG010000016.1, read as the reverse complement.
CTTGTTAAACTTAAAATATTATTAATATATATGTATGTACCATATGTACATGTGTATTCGAATTCATATTAGGTTTACATTTACATACATATATTTTCTTGTATTGTTGTAAGGGCTGCAACATCTAAGATTTTGGGGTCCTTACACCCTCCCCTTACTTCCTGCTGCGAGACTTACTGTCACCATGCCCGTTCGTGTAATCCTGACGCGGTAGCTGTTACCCTCGATGTGGGGTTTGAACGATCGCCTCATCTGTCGCTGCTGTGGTTGCTGTACGTGTGCCTCGATATCGCTTCTCAAAATCTCGGGTAGATATTCGGTTCGTGGTTCTTTCCTCTTGATTTCGTTTCTCAAGTAACTCGGTGCTTCACCCTCTCATTACGCTGCCGTGTTATGTCCGAGTGTCGTAAGAACGCCTCCGTTATGTAGTTCCGCTTTCTCTCCTTGTACGTCTGGTTGGTCGGCCTCTCGTTTCGCCTAACTGCTTTTTTTGGTGACGATGTTGGACGGCCTTGGCATCTTCTCAAACTTCTCTGGGTTGTGCGCTGTCGGCTTCGTTGTATCTCTTGATGGTGGAATGACTGGACTCAGACTTACTGTGGTTCTGCGATGCTCCAATTCTTCTGCTAGCATGGTTGTGCATAAAATAGTCTCCTCTTTTCCTCTCTCGACTCGTACACTCATTGATTCTCCTCCGCATCTTAATTCTGCTCTTGCCTTCGCTAAGTAGTCCATCCCAATCACTATCTCGTCGACCAGCTCTGGTAGCACAAGCAACTCATTTTTGTGCACTTCATCTCCCAGTTTCACTTCTGCTTCTACGGCTTTTACTGCTTCTCTCTTTCGCCCATCTCCCATAACTACTCCTACCTTTACTTGCTTTGTTCTTCCTCCAAATCTTCTTGCCAGCTCACTACTCACAAGACTCCTCGTTACCCCTGTGTCGTTCGCTGCTATCACGTCATCACCATTCACTGTTACCCTGGCCAAGATCCGATCCTCCGTTTGCATAAGCGCTGTTGATGTCTCCGATGTGTTCTGAACTCCACCCCTCGGAGATGATGAAGGTCTCTGGTCGTTCCTCTGCGGCCTCTGGCAGCACTGACTAGTGCGCATGTCGCAACAGTTTCGTGTGTGTACTTCACAACGTCAACACTTCCAACAGAATTCCATTCTTGAACTACGACAGCCGTGGGCGAAATGCCTGACTCCACCACATCGTCTGCATGCGATTTGGGGGTCTACGTATCTCCCCTGCCGTTCTGGTTGACGCTCTGCTCTCCTTGGTATACTTTGATTTCGCTCTTCATGTAAGTGTTGATAGAGCTCTGCTTCACTTTTCCGACATGCTGTATCTTCAGACTTTCTTGACTGTTCTCGTCTCTCTGTGGTGTGGGGGTACCTATAGCCCTCTTCGTTCACGTTCATAGACTGGTACCGCTCTTCTGGTCGAAAGTACAAATGGTCGTGATGCGGTTCTTAATGGCTCTCTTTCGGGGGGAAGATTCTCGAAATCTTCTACCAAGTCCACTAATTCTTCAATAATCTTGAACTCACTTCGTTTGACGTATAGTTGATATTCTCGACGAGAATTTCGATATTTGCGGCTCAGCATTTCTTCGGCCATGTAGTTTACGTACCGCATAAGTCCTTATACCACCAGGACGTAATCTTTAAATCGCTCACCCGGTCGTTGGACGCAACGTCGTATCTCGTCCTCCAGTTGCTCGAAGTACGGAAGAACTTCAGGAAGTCCCTTCTAAAAGTGTCCCATTCCTGCAAATGCCGATTGTTGTTCCTGAACCATACGAGAGCCCTGTCCTTTAGCAGCTCTGGCAGCGCTCGTGAGATTGAATTACGGCTAATATCGTAACCGTCCGCTAATTCCTCTACCCGCTCGACAAATCCTAAGGGATCTTTACCGTAGCGGAGTCCCCATTCCCGTACCCTGTCCATAATGTTCGCATACGATGGTGTCGCTGGTACGCACGCTTGTTCATCTTCGTGAAGCATGCCGTGTACTCCCTCATAAAGCACGTCTGATGATGGGACGCCTTCTCTTGGTGTCGCTGGATTTATCGTAATAGTTGGCCGAGTATGTCGGAGGGCCAACTCCTTCAAGCGTTTTTGTACGTCTTCTGCTTCACTCTGATTCTGGATGAAGCTTGCAAAGCGTTTGCGCTGCTCCTCCACTGTTCCATGGTGCTCGAACCCAAATTCTTCTGCATACCTCAATAATTCCTCTAAATTGAGGTAGTACACCCATGTCACCTTGACCATGGCTACCTTGTTATCTCTTTTTTTCGTTCCTCTTACTTTAGAGTCCCTGCTCGGGCGCCAGTTGTAACGGAAATTTCCACTTGGTTGGGGTAAGCTCAGCTTTGCCAAGGGTTTCCTAAAATAATAACACGCTGTTTTCGATACAACAAATTTATTAGTTATAAACAATATATATACTAGATTTCATGTACATGTGTATTCGAATTGATATTGATTAGATTTACATGTACATACATATATTTTTTTGTATTGTTGTAAGGGCTCCAACATTTAAGATTTTGGGGTCTTTACGGAGTTTGGTTTTCGTTCGTCGAGAAAAGACTCTACTTTTCAGCTGTCTACTCAGTCTGAAGTAGCACCTATTGACAAAAGTGATTCTACGCTACGGGGATACCAAATTCAGACTTAGCGGCGTAAATACAGCTCCGATTCGTGATGTCGAAGGCTGCTATAAAATCGATAAAGAGGTGTTGTGTGTCGTTCTTTCCATGGGTCTTTTCCAAGATTTGACGCATGGTGAATATCTGGTCAATGGTTGACTTACCAGGTCTAAAGCCACACTGATAAGGTCCAATCAGTTTGTTGACGGTGGGCTTTAATCTTTCACACAATATGCTCGACAGGACCTTATAGGCGATGTTATGGAGGCTTAGTGCAGTCTGTGGGGCCTCCTTTTTTATGGATTGGGCAGGGCCGCTGATGAGTTCTTTCAGAGAGCAGGAGTGCAAATCGAGGAGAAAACCGCTCGGCAGTCTGTTATGATTGCTGCTTTTCGACGTCGAACTTTTCTTGTTTTTGTTGACGGGCGTTCTTTGATGCATAGAAGCATATGCATATCTGCCGTCTATCACAACATGATCGATCTGGTTTTGTGGTTTTCGAGGAGACAGCTACTTAGCTTGGTGAATTTTGTTGTGCTGGAATCTAGTACTATATACAACCATATTTCGGGTCCCGGCGAAGTCAATTAGCCTCAATTCATTAGGGGATGCTTCGTTGTGGAAGCTGAATTTTCCGACTTGTACCTTCTTTGCCCACCCTGGCATTAAAATCGCTAAGCACGAATGTCACATCGTGGCGGGGGTAGCGCTCTTAAGTGTGCTCCAGGCTCTCATGAAAGGTATCTTTGGCCAAATCGTCCTTCTCTTTCGTCGGGGCGTGGGCGCAAATCAAGGATATGTTAAAAAAGTTTACTTTGATGCGGATTATGGCCAGACGATCATCCACCGGGGTGAATGCCAGTACTCGTCGACGGAGTCTCTCTCCCACCACAAATCCGACGCCACATTTGCGCTCCTTTATATGGCCGCTGTAGTAAATGTCACATGGACCTACTCGCTTTCGTCCTTGTCCCGCCCATAGCACTTCTTGCACGGCGACATCAACCATTTGGGCAGCGGCACTATTAAGGGACTGGACATTCAAGGTGCATGCCCTCAAATCATGATCCTTTAAACGTTTGCGTGGATCGTCATCATAATGGGGTCTCCACCTCGCTGGACGAGTGAGTTTAAAGTGTGTACACATTTATATAGCGAGCCGCTTGCTTTAAAACCGAGTATAGCCCCGCAATTGTAACAGCATACCCGAAAGCTTGATAATACACCATGTATGTACTCGTATATTTGGTCGTTTGTAACCGCTGGAGCGATTTTCGGCCGATTTCATATTCCAATTTGTGGGTTGCGTCTGGATGTTTTTCCAAAAAATGGAGGGACCTACAATTTATACTAAGCCTCCGAACGGCTGGCGGTTTTTTATGAGGAGCCTTTTTTCATGCCAGAAATACACTCGGAGGGGATGACATTCCCTGCCAAGGGGCAGCCGCAATAAGAAAATTTATGTAATTTTTTTTATTAAAATTAATTTCCTATTCACCAGGATTTGAACCCGGGCCAACACCATATAAAGGATTTAAAATCTGTTGGCGGCAAAGGACTCTGGTAAGTCCATCAAGCACGTGCTTAAGCTAACCTTGCAGCATGTAGATGCGCTATGTGCACTTGGTCGGGCGGTTGAGTTTTTAGATGACTACCTCATACACTTGTCAGTTTCCAAATTATCTCAAGATTTTCTCAAAACTCGCGCTCGTTCTTTGGAGATGGTGCCTATAGCCCTTAACAGCATCCGCATCACATCTGGCTATGAAATCGTTACATCGTGCAGTGCATTTGCTGACCGGTTCATAATCAATAAAGCTAAGTACCATGCTACCATGCAACGACCCATCTCACATGTTTCGAGCTCCGAATTTTTTTTTTTTTTTTTTTTGTGTATAATGTTTTATTGAATCTTTCCTTTTTGGAAACTAACAATAATTTCGAAAATCTTAAAGCTTATTCTTATTCCTGGAACAAGTTAATCATTACCACTGTGTAGATTAACAAAGTAAGCAAAGTACAATAAATTATGAATATAACTTAGATTTATCAAAGAATGTGTTTATATAGATATCATTAGGTATACCAAACACTCATAACAAAAGATATATCATAAAGGATATATGCGGAGCGCAACTCCGATGTAGAATAATTGGATGCGGCAGAGCCCTTAGTCACAGTTCAAACGTAAATCCTTTCTCTTTAATTGCTTAGGGTAGTTCTGCTGTAGTAATTTTTTAGCTAGAAAGTTTGAATGGTTAGATAACCTTAATGAGTAATTTTTAAGCAGTTTCTCTATTTCCTCGGTGACGGTTTTAATCCCGAGATCTTTGTGAATTGCGGAGTTTTTTTACATACCAAGGGGCTTTGCATATTGATCTTAAGGTTTTAGACTGCAGTCTTTGAATTCTATCCAGGCTCGATTTAGATGCTGAGCCCCAAATTTGGATCCCGTACGTCCAAGATGGCTTTATTAGCATATTAGAAAGTAAAACTTTGTTTTCTAGGCTTAGTTTGGACTTAGAGCTTACAATCTAATGCAAGTCCGCAATTTTCAATTTGGTTTGAGTAATCTTTTTGTTTATGTGGTTTTTCCAGGTGAGTCTTTTATCCAATGTAACTCCCAGGTAGGTAACGAAGTCTTTCTGAGGTATTGTACTCCCATTTATAGAGATTGAGAGTTTTTCTGTAAACCCGAATTGGTGGCATGGTATGGTCTGTTTCGATTCCAAAATCGGTAATATTTTTTTAATACGCTTTTATTAGCGTCACTTGTATGTCAGTCAGTATGTCAGTCAGTATGTAACTTTTTAGCGGTGACGCGATCCCAATATGAAATATTTGAAATGCGAATCGTTGCATACATCGTGGAGTTAACAAAATTAATCAGAGAACGTATAATAATCCATACTAATAATTATTATACGTTCTCTGATTAATTCAGAGAAAAAAATAGAGTTAATTAGAAAAATATATAAAATAAATATAGTTTAAAAAAAACTACAAAAAAACACGCTTTTAAAGAATATTAAACTAAAAAGTTGAAAATAAATATAGTTTAAAAAAACTGAAAAAACACGCTTTTAAAGAATATTGTACTAAAAAGTTGAAAATAATTTTGAAAATAAACTTAAGACAATAGTATATAAAAAATACTTGTATAATTAAGAGAAAAGCGTGGGGCGCTCGATATATGGAAATTCTGGTACAAAGCGCCCCACGCTTTTCTCTTAATTATACAAGTATTTTTTATATACTATTGTCTTAAGTTTATTTTCAAAATTATTTTCAACTTTTTAGTACAATATTCTTTAAAAGCGTGTTTTTTTAGTTTTTTTAAACTATTGTATATTTATTTAATAAAAGTTTTTCGAAGATTTTTGAGAATACCGTAATTAAGCTAATAGGCCTATAGGAGCCCACCAATGATGGATTTTTACCTGGTTTAGGGATCATAATAATCTCCGATATCTTCCAGGATTTAGGAAAATAGTGTAGTCTCAATATACTATTAAATATACAAAGCATGTGTTTAATTGCCACAGTTGGAAGCTCTTTTATCATATCACCCGTTATCCTGTCGTATCCAGAAGCCTTCTTTTTCTTTATGTCGTTAGTAATAACATCTTTAAGTGATTTAAAATTAAATTGAATAAAATTTTTATCTGAATCTGAACGGAATTCTGGAAGAGATTTGTATCTAATATTTGGTGTAAATACAGTGGAAAGATGCATGGCAAATGAGATACCCTTTTTCTGGCCGCTTCGAGTCCACTTCGAGGTGGTATCAGATGTAGCTGACAGAGATTGTACGGACTTTTGAAATTCGTTTTCCTTTTTTTGTTTCAGGACATCCCGAAGCATTTTTATGCATATATTGAACTCAGTTTTTAAGGCCGGGGAACGAAACTTTCGCCAATCTCTCCTTAGTTGTCTTTTTTAGGTTACCAGACTTCTAATGTCTTTACCCTTATGACCGTTGAAAATTTGTCTTCTATGAGTGTCAGATGGGCCGTGCGTTGAAATTTTCGCTGCCAAATGAAGTAATGTTGTAAAGCTATCAAGTGCATTGTCGACATCTGCTATTGATTTTATAGGAATGAGCGATTTTAGATGCGCGCTAATGAATTTTCTGTATTAAGTCAATTTGTAAATTTATTGATTAAGCCCAGCTGTAAGTCATTGAAAACTGGAATTATGTTAATGGAATATAGACGAGTGATCAGATGATAAGTCGAAAAGGGGTTTTACGCTTACTTGTGCTCTACTGATACCACAAGTTACTCCAAAGTCAATCAAATCTGGGGTTTTGCTGAGATCAGTAGGCCAGTATGTTGGCTGACCGTTACATATAACGTCGAAACCGTTATTTTGAATGGCTTTATATAAATTTCTACCATTTGGAGATATTAGCCTAGATCCCCAGAAGGAATGTTTTGCGTTGTAATCACCTGCTACAAGAAACCGTTTACCTATTTTAGAAAAGATATCAGTAAATTGAGTTTCTGATATGTTGTATCGGTGCGGACAATATATGGCGGAAATGTTTATTCCACCAGAATTATCATATATATGAACTGAGGTAGCGTGAAGTCTTTAAAGTACTCTTCCATTATATAATGTTTAATTTTTTGCCTGATAAGTATTCCAGTTCCACCGCGCGCTTTCCCTTCAGGGTGTTTGGTGTCATAAAACAGAAATGTATCAATACGAGGGTTGCTATATACATATATGTCTGGCCAAATAATGAAAACACGAATATTTATCAACGAAAATGGTTTTATTGTTTTTCAAAGTATTCTCCATCAAGATTTATAAACTTTTGCATGCGCTCAAACCAATTTTCGAAGCACTTTTTCCACTCCGATTGAGACACCTCCCAAACATGGTTTTTGAATGCTTCAACAGCATCTTCTGGCGACGAAAATCGTTGACCACGCATTATTTTTTTGATGTGTGGGAATAAAAAGAAGTCATTGGGTGCCAAGTCGGGGCTGTACGGCGGATGACCCATCAATTCGACGTTTTGGCCGGTCAAAAAGGCGTTGGTTTGAGCCGATGTGTGAGAGCTCGCATTGTCATGGTGCACAATGATTCGTCTTCTCTTGTTCGTTTTTCGAATTTCTCCGAAGACTTCAGGCAAACAAATGGTGGTGTACCACTCAGAATTGACCGTCCTACGTTGCTCAAGCGGAACAGTCGCCACATGACCAGTTTTGCCGAAGAAACAGGCGACCATTTGCTTCGAAGTGCTTCTTCCACGAACAACTTTCGTTAGATTTGGTTCGTCTTGGAAGACCCACACTGTCGATTGCTGTTCTGTTTCGGGCTCATACATATAGATCCATGACTCGTCACCTGTTACGATCTTATAAACGTCTTTTAAACCTCGGCGAACGTATTTTTTCAGCATTTCTTTACACCAATCTACACGAGCCTTTTTTTGAGCGATTGTCAAATTGTGCGGGATCCAACGAGAACAAACCTTTTTGTGGGAGAAATGCATAGGCCTGCCTCTATCTGAAGGTACGTTACATGACGGTCTTGCATTATCAGTTCACGTACGGCATCGATGTTTTCTGGCACAACGAGCGAGCGTCGGCCGCGATTGAATTCAGTGTACCAGTTTTTCACAGTGCTATAGGATGGTGCTTCATAGCCATACAAAGATTGAAGTTCATCGATGCACTCTTGTCGTGATAATCCACGTCGAAAGTTGTGAAAAATGATCCCACGAAAATGTTCACGAGTTAATTCCATTTTTTGGCCGAGATGAATTTTTTAATTCCCTGTAAATAAAACAATTCACGATTAAATGACAAAACGTTCTGAGTGATGTTATGCTAAAAAATGTCAAACTTTCCAATGGAAATGTCAGATTGCACCTGGCAACACTTAGTGTTGCCTAGGCCAGACCTATATATAGCAGCCTACGTATTGAAGTTGTTAAAGAAAGTGGGTGACAAATTTCCAATCACTAAGAAAACACGGACGGAAATGATAGTAGAGCTCTGGGATGTATTTGACATACAGCTCATGAATCGCTGTCAATCGCATTTAATTTAGAAGATCTGCCTAAAAGGTCGACGAAGGGAATTTTCCTCTCTGCTAAAATCCAACAGCCAACAGGGTACGGAAAAACTCTAAACTTTGCTCCACATATGGTACATATAGCCTTTTCGAATACTAGTACAGTAATCCTTGTACGAATTTTAATTTTTAATTTATTTAAATTTATTTATACGTACAGTAAGATACAATTCTTTTAATTGTACACATATTAACATGTAATGAATTATAATTTAATAATCTTAATCTTATGAATAGCTATGAATAATATTATACGGTATTTAAAAGTAGGGATTTCAAAGTATGTGAACATAGATAAGGAGAATAGGTATAGGTTTTATGCAAATAAGTTTGTAACTGCCGTTTTGAAGCATCTAATCGTTTTGGTACATTTTATTGAAATGGTAGTGAGTTCCAAATTCTGTCAGCCCAACAAAAAACAATCCAGAGGGCATCAAAGTTTTGTATTTGGGGACAAGAATATTGTGATATCCGGGTTGAAGGTTTATAATGATTTTAAATAAATAACCCAAGAATGTTTTTAGTATACAAAGAGATATGGTCAAACTTTTGCAGTAAATTAACCCAGCCACTTTATTTAAAGCTAAATTTAATTTGTTACTAGAATCGTAGCTTAAAGTACTATACACAACTTCAAAATAGGAAATTTGGAGGTCATCCTCATCCATGTCTTCAACATATACTTAACGACAATTTTAACGATTTCATTATTCGATTTACATATTTTAAGGACATTAGGATTACCTAATAAACGATAAAAAGCAAAACAGGAGAGGACCAATAATGGCTTTTTAGTGTTTGGCATAGGTCTTAACCCCAGAAAAGGAGGTAACGTAACCCATGTCATTGGATAGAAGTTTTTTTCGAGTAGGGAAAGACCCTCTCCACTGAAATGCTACTGAGTTTCGAAATATAGATTAACCCCAGATTAAGGTGAAGAATTCGTTCCTTAATTTAATAGCCAACTGAAAGGGAAAGGAATAACGGCGATATCTATAGACAAACAGGTAGATAATGTAACTTTTGTTTGAGAGCAGGAAGTACCTATATCAAGCAGTCAGTCGTTCGTAAGACGTTGATGTTTTTTGCAAAGGAGATCCCGTAGTCTCTACAATGTGAATAGTCATGCAGCCTAGATTTGGAAGTGGAAACTTAAACATGTGTTTGATTGGTAAATCTTGAATTGCATTGAAACTCATTTACTAAAAATTAATTACTCCTTCGAATTTACAGAAATAACTCTTCCCAAATATATTTAATTGGCGTTTATATTCGAACATATGAATTATTTGTTGACAAAAATTATAAATGTTTTTTAGAGTATGCAAACGCATTGCCAGCATTCTCTGCTGCAATCAATTTCCATTACATTTGACTATGTATTCCTCTTCCCGTAGGGTGGTACGACTGGAAGATTTGTTAGTTAGCTAGTTGGGCTATTAGTGATTCGACAAAAGTTATTAAATTTCGCCATAGGTTCGTAAATTATTCTGACAGCCCAACAAAAAACAATCCAGATCATTATTCGATTTACATATTTTAAGGACATTAGGATTACCAAATAAACGATAAAAAAGCAAAACAGGAGAGGACTAATAATGGCTTTTTAGTATTTGGCATACGTCTTAACCCCAGAAAAGGAGGTAACGTAACCCATATCATTGGATAGAAGTTTTTTTCGAGTAGGGAAAGACATTTTCCACTGGATTGCAACTGAGTTTCGAAATATAGATTGACCCCAGGTTTAGGTGAAGAATTCGTTCCTTAATTTGATAGCCAACTGAAAGGGAAAGGAATAACGGCGATATCTATAGACAAACAGGTAGATAATATAACTTTTGTTAGAGAGCAGGAAGTATATCAAGCAGTAAGTCGTTCGTAAGACCTTGATTTTTTTGTAAAGGTTAGATATCCCGTAGTCTACTTAAGTAGAGTAAAAAGCTGCAAAGGAAACATTCGTTTTATCACAAACACCATTTTTTAAAGGCTCTATTGGGGTTATCGTTTGAGCTCATGTGTCAATACTGAATTTATTGTACCGCAACATTATTTTTGTACATGGACTTATGAATCTAATCTCAAGATTTTAGCGGTATATTCTAAATACCTAGGAACGCGGCATGTTTTATTTGCTTTGAGCTTCTCTACAATATGAATATGTATTCATGCAGCCTAGATTTGCAAGTGGAAACTTAAACATGTGTGTTGTAGCAAGAAGAGTTTTTCTTGTTTTTTTAGAAAATATTATAGTTGGGGGTGTGTAAATGCATGTTCTACTGTTAGCAATTCATTAGCGAGTGATTTCTTTATATTGTTAATCATTTGTATATGCATAACTATGCGAACAAGAAAGTTTGAGCAAATGAGATAAGTGATAAAGAGTTTATGAGTACAATGCGTGTATGTAGGTATGCATGTGAAAGTACAAAGTAAAGTATGTTGAATGTTAAGTTCTATGAAATGAGAACTTTGACATTATTTTATCCGGAGCGTATATATGTAAGTATGGTTAGGGTGACCCAACATCCCGTCCCCGTTGAAAGGACTATCTTTCAAGAAATCGGAAGAATGGCCAATTTATGTATTGGCCTGCAAACGGCTCCATTGGCAGTTCGGAGATTCGCCACTCGAACATGGCCGTCTCGTCCAAGCATCGTTGTGGCGGCAGGTTGTCATCGTGTATGACCACTAAAGCACCCTCCTTGAGGTGCGGTGACGGTGTTGTCCACTTCACACGGGCTCGCAGTTCGTTTACGTATTCCGCAGACCAGCGACGCCAAAAACTTTGCTTGATGGCAGTTATTGTATTATAGCGATCAAGATGTGAAATGGTCTTCAGCTCTAAGAACAAAAAATGTCCAGTTGTGAGTTCCCCGAAGTCGTTAGGATCTGATGACATTGGGCATAGTGGTCGTGAGTTAAGAATGGCTTCTACTTCTACAGCAATGGTGTTTTGCTCTTCGAATGTCAGCTTAGTGTTTGCCAACGTACGATTTAGCAGCCCTTTTGCGCTCTTTACCGCCGTTTCCCAGAGGCCGCCGAAATGAGGTGCCCTGGGTGGAATAAAGTGAAAATTAATAAAATCAGAGGAACAATATTTATAAATTTCATTTAACGTTTCACTCTTGAATAGAAATTGCTTGAGCTCTTTTAATTGGTTAGATGCGCCCATAAAATTTGTAGCATTGTCGCAAAAGATATCACAAGGCATTTTGCGACGGGCACTCATTCGCTTTAATGCATTTAAGAATGCGTTTGTGGATAGGTCGGAGACCACCTCGATGTGCACAGCTTTCGTTACAAGGCAAACAAAAACGGCTAAGTATGACGTGATAGGTGGTTTTTCTCGGATTCGCAGATATGTGTTTATCGGCCCACAAAAATCGACTCCGCAACGTTGGAATGGGCGTGCCGGTGTAAGACGTGTAGCTGGAAGTGGCCCCATGACCTGTTGTAGCAATACTGGCTTATTACGAACACAATGCACGCAGGAACGAACGATGCGACGAGCGACATCTCTAGCGTTGACAATCCAAAATCCTAATCTGATAAGGGCGACCAATGCCTTTGGGCCAGCGTGAAAGTTTCGTAAATGTATCGAACGTACTTTAGTACAAATTGAGAATGGCTGGGTAGTAAAATTGGGTACTTCTGAGCGGTTGGTAAATCTGCATGATCCAAACGCCCACAAACCTTCACAAGTTCAAACCCAGTTGCGTTATCCAAGAATGGAGTGAGAAACTTCAAGTTACTTTTTAGAACTAGGTTTTTCCGAAGTAGTTGAATGTCGTTTGAAAAGCATTGTTGTTGAATGTTGAAAATAATGCAATATGATGCGCGCCGTAGTTCGTCAGGAGATGGAGATATGGAGCTTGATGTAGATCTTTGTCTGCATTTGTCACTGAATCGAAATAGCCAGGCGATGAGACGCGGACAATGAAGATAGGAACTTATGCCATCAATGACTTCGATCAAGTAATTTGTCTCCTTAACTACAGTGAATGTCTTCTTTCGTTTTTCTGTGTTCACAATATGCATGTCAAGCTCGATATCGCCTTTGTTTTTTAGACAATTTAGGGCATTTTCCCGCAGAAACTCAGTGCTTGAAAACCATATCGAGCTCTTGAGCTCAGCAGCAGGGCAGCCTCGAGAAACTAGGTCAGCTGGATTCTCCTTGGAAGGCACGTGCCTCCATTGTCCACTTGCAGTCAGTTCCTGTATATCAGATACCCTATTGCTCACGAACGTCGACAGCGTGACAGAGTGTTGTTTTAACTGATGCAGGACTAGTTGCGAGTCTGCGCAAATTGATGCGTCGCAAAACCCATGTAGCTGTATATTGCGAGCATTTGGCAGCAGACAATAGCGAGGCAAATTGAGTGATGAAAGTGAATTAAGAGACGCTAAGCAATTTTTTCAGGCTTGATGTATGTGCTGTGGCACCGACTCGTCCCATTCTAATTGGAGGTTATCACGAGTGGTGAAAGGAGTCCAAGTGGATCGAAAAGGGATGAAGCGATGGATAATATTGAGCGTTTTGGAATTTGTTTTGGAGTGAATGTGAACAACAACGTATCGCTTCGTTGATTCCATGTCACCCCAAGTACGCTTGTGACAGAATAATCGGTAATATTGAGCTCTTTCATGGTTTGGCTTTCCATGAAGTCTGGATGATTTGGACAGTGGAAACTGACCGCGCCGAAGTATCTCAATGACCTCTGCTTTTAACGTGTGTAAGGCATCCGTATCATCCGCACCACACATAAGATCGTCAACATAAAACGAAGTCTTTATAGCAGCACCGCCCATTGGAAATTCACTCATATGCTTGTCTGCCAAGTAGTGAAGACTTCGTACTGCTTGATATGGCGCTGAGACAGTGCCGTACGTCACGGTGTTGACGATGTTGATACTGAAATTTACGATCATTTTTATTCAAAGATACTTGCCTGTACATTTTGGTAACATCAGCGGTGATAGCGTAACGATACAACCGGAAGCGCAGCAGCAAAATGTATAGCTCTGTTTGGATTGTTGGGCCAACCAAAATTTGTGTCGTAGTTCGACACGAGGCATCGAACACTACTCGTAATTTTGTTGAGGAGCTATTAGGTTTCAGCACGCAGTGGTGTGGAATATAATAATGTGGTTCTTCTAAGTTCGGCACTACAGACATGTGACCAAGATTTTCGTAGTCTTCCATGAACGAAACATACTGGGAATAAGTAGCTGGTGAATTCAAAAGACGGCATTCAATTGCGAGGAATCGGCGACGAACGATGTCCAAAGAGGCTCCAAGTGCAGCGGGATTGTTCTTGAATGGCAATCTCACAATCAGGCGTCCTGTAGTATCTTGATGTGTTGTGGCTCTAAAGTAGTGCTCACAAATCTGATGCTCAGGTTGAATAAGTTTGGGTGGCCAGTTCATAGTTTCGAGTTCCCACAGTCGTTGCATATTTGAGTCGATAGGGTCTTCGCTAAATAGCAGATATGACTGTGAAGGTTTATAGTGTTGCGACTGGTATCTTCCAGAAACCACCCAGCCAAATAGCGTATTTTGCAATGTAGGCAAATTTGGTCCAAGTTTAATTTGACCAACAGCGAGGGCTTCAAAAAATGCCTCTGTTCCAAGCAACAGATCGATGCGACGAGGTTTGAAAAAGGTTTTGTCGGCCAACGTAATGTTTGCTAGCAAATTCCAGTTTATTGTATCGATTTCACCGTCAGGTTGGTATGCAATATGAGGTGTGATACCGAATTGGAGCGAAAGTTGAAGCGCTGATGTGCGTGACTTAATAGTTGTGGTGGTTGGTAAGCGTGTCGCCTACTGGCCGCAACAAAAACTTCTTTTGTGTTTGTTTGCTCATTTCCTTTGTTTTGCCTAATATTCCTCTCACTCCAAGCGTTGGCAGTGGCATCTGTCGGTTAATAGTTGTATAATTCAGACCCATGAATTGTTGGCATGGTTGTACTCGGTATGTGCCTACCCAGTGGTATAAGTCTCCAAAAGAAGATGTTCGTCAAAACGGTTCCTCCACTAACAAATATTAGGGAAACGGAATGCTTTGCGCGAGTATTCCGTAAAAAGTGGTGTCGCCTTTCTTTTTATACGGCGAGGGGAAAATTATCCCAGTGTACTTGGTGTGCCATGGTGGCGTGCGCGTGCGTTGTGTAAACTCTGTTCCTTTGGGTAATGGGGCGGCGCCAAACGATTGGGCACCAATACACACTCGCCTGAAAATTCTGACGGCCGACGCGTATCTTGCGGCCTGGCTCGTAAGTGCGTGCCGGATCAGATTCTAGCAATCTACGAAAGCGTCAACACCTTTTTTTGCGCAGGCGTGCGAGTAGTGATTTAGTGGAAAAAAAAATATAAATATATAAAATTCGAGTGTTTTGTAGTGCTTTGCCAGACGAGGCAGCTAATAGAAGAAGAGGCAGTTGAAGCCTAGATTTTTTTTCGTGTCAGGACAAATTAGGACAGTCGAAGCCCATAGTGATTATTTATTGTTTATGGCGGTTTCCAGTGGCGGAGCCGAAGTTTGGCGGCATCACTGGAGGAGCACCGAAGTTGGGTACTCACACCCGACTGAAACCGATAAGTACCATTTTGCCTATTTATTGTTTGCGTACGTTTTTTTGTCGTGCCGACAGTGTTGCTTCCTTCGTTTTCCCCATATCCATCGTTATAACATCCCGCACCCAGAGCCCAGTCATACAAGCAGGTTAAAGTTACCCCCGGCAGCACGGGAGTAGGGTTCGTAAGCAGTTTGGTTGGACCACACCTCGGGTGCACCCCAAAAATATATTTTGTTTATTTTGTTTTATACCGTTGCTTAATTGTTGTCGTGCATTTGTTTATACCAGCGTCGATCTTTTCACTTCATTTGTTATTGTACGTAGCTAGCGACCCACGCCGTCTTCACTAAGCTGGCCGGTCGCTTTGTTAGTTTCGTCATCTCCTTTTTGTGCGGTAGTTTGTTTTGTTGACGTGTGTGATTGTTGGTAGGCGTTTGACCAACAGCCATTGTAAGTATACATATGTATGTACAACGTGCGCGTGCGTTGTGTAAACTCTGTTCCTTTGGGTAATGGGGCGGCGCCAAACGATTGGGCACCAATACACACTCGCCTGAAAATTCTGACGGCCGACGCGTATCTTGCGGCCTGGCTCGTAAGTGCGTGCCGGATCAGATTCTAGCAATCTACGAAAGCGTCAACACCTTTTTTTGCGCAGGCGTGCGAGTAGTGATTTAGTGGAAAAAAAAATATAAATATATAAAATTCGAGTGTTTTGTAGTGCTTTGCCAGACGAGGCAGCTAATAGAAGAAGAGGCAGTTGAAGCCTAGATTTTTTTTCGTGTCAGGACAAATTAGGACAGTCGAAGCCCATAGTGATTATTTATTGTTTATGGCGGTTTCCAGTGGCGGAGCCGAAGTTTGGCGGCATCACCGGAGGAGCACCGAAGTTGGGTACTCACACCCGACTGAAACCGATAAGTACCATTTTGCCTATTTATTGTTTGCGTACGTTTTTTTGTCGTGCCGACAGTGTTGCTTCCTTCGTTTTCCCCATATCCATCGTTATAACATCCCGCACCCAGAGCCCAGTCATACAAGCAGGTTAAAGTTACCCCCGGCAGCACGGGAGTAGGGTTCGTAAGCAGTTTGGTTGGACCACACCTCGGGTGCACCCCAAAAATATATTTTGTTTATTTTGTTTTATACCGTTGCTTAATTGTTGTCGTGCATTTGTTTATACCAGCGTCGATCTTTTCACTTCATTTGTTATTGTACGTAGCTAGCGACCCACGCCGTCTTCACTA
Source organism: Ceratitis rosa (assembly GCA_037013455.1). Taxonomy (NCBI): domain Eukaryota; kingdom Metazoa; phylum Arthropoda; class Insecta; order Diptera; family Tephritidae; genus Ceratitis; species Ceratitis rosa. The sequence goes on along the minus strand of JAWMAG010000016.1, from coordinate 142,411 downwards.
AGCTGGCCGGTCGCTTTGTTAGTTTCGTCATCTCCTTTTTGTGCGGTAGTTTGTTTTGTTGACGTGTGTGATTGTTGGTAGGCGTTTGACCAACAGCCATTGTAAGTATACATATGTATGTACATATGTACATTAGCACATACCTATTGTTGAGACAAAAAGTGGAGGTGACAATTGGCGCCCAACGTGGGGCCCGATAAGAACTTTACTTTGAAAAATTTTGTGGTTTTGTTTCAGTGAATTTTGAGTGGTGCTTTGTGCTGTTGGTTTCTGTTTTTATAATTATTAACAATTTTCGATTTTTTCTTTTTGTTAGTTAGGCATTCCAATAGTGGAATTCGAGGAAGAATCGAAAGACTGGGAGTCGAACCCAGACCCAGAGGAATATAATAAAGTATTTTCTTTCTGGAAAGGAATTTGGTGAGTCCGTTCCGTTTTGTAAATTTGCAATTTTTGTGTGTGCGTTGCGGTATATTGTATTGGAGTATTATCTAGGTGTAGAAAATTGTTGGTCAAGTGTGTTCAGAATGGTCCGAAAGTGACCAGTAGTGGTCATCATACATTAGGTTGTTTTTTTTTTAGTTTTTTTGTTAATCAAGGACTTTTGTTGTCTTTTTGTTATTGTTTTCGATTAATATTTTTTTCTTCTTCATTAAAAAACAAAAAAAAAATTTTTTTTGTGTTTTGGATAATTACTGTGTTGTCACCGTAGACAATATATTTGTTTTTTTAATAATTTTTTTTTGTGTTTCTTGTGGTTAGGCTCTTTTGTTGTTCACGTGATAGGGTCTTTTGTTGAGCCAGTATAGGGCAACCCGAAAAATATTAGGATAATAGCTTTTTTTAAATTTTGATTTTTATTAAATTATTATTATCTTCTTTTTCAAATAAATATTTTTCTTTTTTGGTTTTTTCTTGTTTTTTTTTGAGTTAACGTTTTTTAAAAATGGAGATTAATCGTTTAGTGCAGGATGAGCTCGCGGACGAGATGGAGGCACGCGGCCTTCCAGTCGGTACGGTCGAAGCCATGCGTAAGTCGCTTAGGGCATCGCGATTAATCGTGCGAAGAGGGTCGGTAAACCTCTTTCAGGACTACCCCTTTAGTTTCGACGAGGATAAGACGGCGGTCGAATCGAAACTGGAGGAGGTAGAAAATTTAATCGCGTCGGTTTCGGGTGGAGGCAAGCCATCGCATGGAGCGAAAGCGATGGCAATAATCGAATGGTGCCTTTCGCGAATCGGACGGGCGCGACCGGAAAGCGATGGTGAGACGACTCAGCAGATGGAGCTGAAGAGCAAGTTGTGGCTCCATCTCGTCGAATTACAAGAGGTAGTCGGCAGCGAGGAAGCCGAAGAAAAGGAAACCGGTTCGGTAGAGCGCTCGGGTGCCACTCGTGCGGACCAGATAGCACCCCCGCCCGTGGAGGTACGACGCGTCGTTGAGGAGACAGCCGAGTCTCAGAAGCCGGTGAATTTGTCGAAGTTTGACGTTTACTTCGACGGCGAAAAAGCGGGTAAGTCGCTCTTCGCATTTTTAGAACGGATTGAGGAGCTGAGTGAGGCACGCAGTGTGACCCAAGATCAACTTTTCAAAGGCGCGGTAGATTTGTTCGCAGGAAAGGCGTTATTATGGTTTAGGTCTGTTAGGAAGACTCTAGTGGGAGGAGCTAGTAAGAGAGTTGAAGTTGGAGTTTTTGCAACCCAACTACGACGATCTCTTACTAGACGAGATAAGGCGAAGGACTCAGGGCGCGAATGAGTCCATCGGTGTTTAGGTAGCGGGTATGAAGATAATGTTTGGTAGGCTTCAGAAGCCTTTATCTGAGAAAAGGATGTTGGGATTGATTAGGTCGAATCTCCTACCATTCTACCAGAACCAGTTGGGCCTGGTGACAATAGGGTCGATTTCGGAACTAGTTGCTTTTGGTAGGCAACTAGAGGCGGTTAGGTCATCGGTGGATGCGTTTGTCCCTCCTCCGAGTCATAAGGCCAAAGGTTTGTTGGAATCTGACCTGGCTTATGTCTCGGCTGGTGTAGAGGTCGCGGCGGTAGCGGAGCCGGACCTTGCTGATAGTTTGAGGCCGGGGTTAAACACCCGATACTTTAATTGTAGGCGGTTTGGCCACATTTCAGCAGATTGTAGAAAGGGGATAAAGTGCTTCGGGTGCGGTAGACTTGGAGTCATGAAGCGGGACTGCCCGGCGTGTGCAGCGCAGCTGAGTGGCTCCCCGCGCACCCATCGAAGTCCAACTTCCGGTGGTGGGTGAGTTCAGTTTCGAATTTTTTGAGAGTGACTCTCGCGGATGGAGGTCATATCTCGGTGTTAGGTTCGGTTTTGTTGCCAATCAAGGTGAAGAGCAAGTCGGTTCTCCTGGAATGCCTCGTGGTTCCAGAGTTACCTCAGGGCGTAATCCTTGGCATCAATTTTTGGGCCAAGGCGGGTATTATCCCGGATATATAAAAAATGAGGTAGTTGTTTTCTCGACCGGAACCAGAACCGTTGGTGGCAATAGTAGACCACTCCGAGTTAGGTGATAGGGAATCTAGGGCATTAGGTCAACTAATAGCTGGGGCGTTCCAGGCTATGCCGGAAGGGCTAGGCCGGAGCCATTTGGTCGAGCATAAGATCAGGGTAAAAGCAGGAGTTGAACCTGTGTCTCCCGTCACACAGTCGCGTATGGACGAGGAGATTAAGGATATGCTTGACAAAGGGGTGATAGAGAACTCACATAGTCCTTGGGCGTCTCCAGTTGTAATGATCAGGAAGAAAGACGGTACATATAGGTTTTGTGTAGATTACAGGGTTTTGAATAAATGTACCGAGAAGGATAGTTACCCCCTTCCATATGTGTCGGCGACCTTAGACAAGCTAAGGGATGCCAAGATTCTGTCCAGTCTGGATATTAAGTACGCGTATTGGCAAATTCCGGTGGAAGAGCAATCGAGGCCCTTCACCGCATTCACGGTACCAGGTAGAGGACTATTTCAGTTTAAGAGGATGCCATACGGTTTGCATAATGCACCGGCAACTTGGCAGAGATTTATAGATTCGCTCATAGGACCAGAGTTAGAACCTCATGTTTTTGTGTATTTGGACGATATTATTATCGTTACAAATAATTTTGAGAAGCATTTAGAGATTTTGAAGATTGTCTTAGATAGATTAGCTAGTGCAGGGCTCAGATTAAATAGAGATAAATGTAATTTTTGTAGGTCTGAATTAAAATATTTGGGCTACGTGGTGGACAAGAACGATCTACACGTAGACCCTGAGAAGGTAGAGGCGATGCTTCGGATTGAGGTACCGAAGAACGTAAAGCAAGTGCAGTCATTTATAGGAACAGTGTCCTGGTATCACAGATTTATTAAAGATTTTGCAGAGTTAGTTAGGCCTCTCACCGATTTAACAAAGAAGAACCGAAAATTCAATTGGACCGTAGATTGTGAAAGAAGTTTTAAGGAAGCGAAGGAACGCTTGGTGACAGCTCAGGTTTTGAGTTGCCCGGATTTTGATAGACCTTTCACAATCCAGACAGACGCGTCTGATTTCGGTGTAGGTGCGGTGTTAACGCAAATGTTTGATGACGGTGAGAGGGTGATAGCTTATTTGAGTAGGTCCTTGAACAAAGGAGAGCGAAATTACTCGACGACCGAAAAGGAGTGTCTAGCGGTTCTGTGGGCGGTTGAGAAACTGCCACCATATGTTGAGGGCGCTAAGTTTACGGTTGTCACGGACCATTATTCGCTTATTTGGTTGAATAAGTTGAAGGATCCGTGTGGTTGGTTAGCTAGGTGGGCTATGAAACTCCAGCAGTACGATTTTGATATAGTGCATCGGAAAGGCAAGGAACATGTGGTTCCAGATATGCTATCCCGAAGTGTGCCAGTTATTGCGGAGGTGACTACTGCCGATCTTTGGTTGGTAAGGATGATTCGGTTAGTAGAGAAAAAGCCTTTGTCGTATCCAGCGTGGAGAGTTGAAGGTGGTAACGTCTACAAGCTTGTTAGGTCGAGATTTCCTTCTGTTTACGGCGATTCACCAGAGTGGAAAAAAGTAATAGGGCGTGATGGTAGAGGTGAGATTTTAAAACAATGTCACGACAATCCATTAGCGGGCCATATGGGCGTAAAAAAGACTATTGCGCGTATTTCACAAAAGTTCTACTGGCCAAGGATGAAGTCGGACATTGCAAAATATGTTGGGGCATGTAAAATTTGTCAGCAGGTGAAACCTGAGAATTCACAGCCAGCTGGGGGTATGGTAGAGAGGACCACGGCAGTCGAGCCTTGGGAAATGATTTGTGTAGATCTGGTAGGGCCTTTAGTGAAGTCATCACAAGGCTACCAGTATATTTTGACAGTAGTGGACTACTTTTCCAAATTCCCCTTCCTATTCCCTTTGCGTACTGCCACGGCAAAAAGCGTATGCAAACAATTGGAGGACAATGTATTTCTTTTGTTTGAAGTTCCTCGGTCGGTTGTGTGTGAAAATGGACCCCAATTTACGAGTCGAGAGCTTCGGGGCCTTTGCGGTGACTATGGCGTCCAACTCCGGTACACCGCACACTATCACCCACAGGCTAATCCGGCCGAGAAGTTTAACCAGATTATTAAAACAACACTAAGGGCTTATGCATCAGAGAACCAGAGGACATGGGACCAACAGTTAGCGAAGGTAGCATGCTGTATTAGGACAGCGCAGCTCGAAGTGTTAGGAGCTATGCCATATTTTGTGAATTTCGGTAGGGAAATGGCGGTAGAAGACAGTAGGGACTTCATAGACAGCTTAGGAGATCAGGAGAAATTAAATTGTCAGGAGCGGGCAAAGAGGCTCGAAGAGATTAGGGCCAACATTAGAACTAGGTTAGAGCAGGCGAGTGAGAAGCTTGCGAAGCAGTACAACCTCAGACGTCGAGATGTACAGTACATGCCAGGAGAGTTAGTGTGGAGGAAGAATTTTATGCTGTCAGATGCAGCGAATTTTCATGCAGCGAATTTAGCGCCAAAGTATGTAGGGCCGTTTATTGTTAGGAAGAGATTGTCACACCTAGGCAAAGACAAAGGGACTTGGAGCGTTAAAGAGTTGAGGCCATATAGGGATTGATAGGATACAGTAGGAGATTTCCGTTTCCTGATCAAAAGAAGATTCCTTCCTTTTCGTTGAGGAAGGGGTGGAGTTGTCGCGTACTGGCCGCAACAAAAACTTCTTTTGTGTTTGTTTGCTCATTTCCTTTGTTTTGCCTAATATTCCTCTCACTCCAAGCGTTGGCAGTGGCATCTGTCGGCAAATAATTGTATAATTCAAAGCCATGAATTGTTGGCACGGTTGCACTCGGTGTGTGCCTACCCAGTGGTATAAGTCTCCAAAAGAAGATGTTCGTCAAAACGGTTCCTCCACTAACAAATATTAGGGAAACGGAATGCTTTGATATTTTTTTCTCATTTAATTAAGTGATCTAACAAGGGGCGACAACGAAGTCAAAGAAATATATTCTTCGCACACAAACAGAGTTTGCAATACTGTATAACCAAAATGTAGAATTACATACAGATATTTAAATAAATGTTTAATTATAATAAGCTTTAAAACCTGCTTGATTCGATTCTACTTACTTTTTTATGCGAAGGCAGTTTGAAAAAAACTATTTAAGGTTTAAGCGACATTGTTTGATCTTTGTCAGCAACAATTCGTAATACTACAATTAAAGAATTAAATTGAAATAAAAATATGTGCGATAATTTTTAGTATAATAAATTAATTAATGTATATTTGATAGGTAGGTGTGCGTTAATTGCAAGTCGCTAAAAATTTACTTTTCGATACTGGTTTAAAGTAAACGGCGGTGTCATCTTGCCGCTTTATTCCCTTAAATAGTCGCAAGTATTCCTCACTAATTTTCGGCTTGAAGATATCTAATAAGTTCTTTTCATTTTCAGTTCCATTACTATCATTAATTGCATTTTTTTGCGAAGTTTTCAATTTTGATCGTTTGCTTTGAACTGCTGATGATGTCATTATTATTTTACGTTTCATTTTTATAGTGGGAACTGCCTCCTGGAGGGGCAACTGTAAAGGTTTCCTATCGTGATAATCCTATGAAGTTTTTTCCGAATCGAAGTGATTTTTCCAAACAGTTTCCATTGTTTTTATACGAGCTTAAGTTCAAATAATGGTTAACATCCATCCATTTATGTAAATTGCTATGCCGTCAATGATCTTCCGTATAATTCGAGCCGCTTGCACATTTTTTAGCAGATGGGGTCAATAGTATTTCCTTTGTTGATTCATTACGATTTTGCTCATTCCCCAAGTCTGTTCTGGACCTATTCACTGATTGCAAGAAAGGCAAAGGAGGTACGTCCATCTCAGCCTCTCTCCTAGTATTATTAATATTTTGATTATATTCATTTTTTTCGTTTTAGGCCAAAGTAATCGTCGCCCTGTAGCAACTGGCTGTTCAGCAGAAGCTGCGGCAGAATCAATGGAATTTTCAATGTGGTTTTTATTCATATAGTTTTGAAAATTTCCCATATTCATAGAGACCTTGAAAGCCATTGCAAAAAGGATTGCAATATTCTTCTTTAGTTAGTATATAAGAATGCCGTATTATTGTTTCACATTTAACAATGTATAAGAGTGTTCCTGAGAAATACAATAGTTTATATTTTCGATGCGTTCACAAACTCATGTGCCAGCACAGTACTTCTTTACGAAATACGTTGGCTACGCCGCATTGTGGGTTTCCTAAGTTTTTCTTTCTAAGTATAAAGGAATTTGGAGATTGTTTTTTTAGTGGCACACCTAGTGTGGTTATCTAAAATAATTTTTTTTTTACTATTTCATAAATCTACCAATGTTGCTAAACTACAAGACACGACGTTTAGAATGACGTAGAATTGTGAGAAAATGAAAACTTTACAAAACCACAGTTTTGAAAACGGTTTCACCGGAAAATTTACTCTCAATAGGAACGGTGATTCTAAGGCTTGCTATAGGGGATGCTTTTCTATAAGAAAAAATTGTGAAGGTTTTTGAATTACACAGACCCAGTTCAGGGAATTTTCTACATATTTTTGATGAAAAAGTAATTATTTAAAATATTAATAGGGAGAATTGTGTGGGTAGATTCTACTGTCAATTAGGTTATTATGGCCTTGTTTTTCTGTATGGTGGCTGCGGATTTACTTTTGAGTGGAGTTTTGGACGTAAGTATGTATGTACCTGTATGTATGTATGTAGACATGCATTACTTACGCTGATACATGGGTGTACGTATGTAAGTACGAGTATATATGTATATGGGTATGCACATACGTATGCAGGTACGTGCATATATGTATGTATGTTCGTATGGAAGTACGTGCGTATGTAAGTACGCGCAGCAATATGCTTTAAGGCGACATACGTTTTTGCTATAATCTATAAGAAACACATTCTTAACGGAAGACGGTTGCTTCTTGCAATGCTTTCTTCAAATGCTATATATATTATTTTCACTCTTTTCTGTGTACTTTACTAAATACATAAATTACATAAAACAAGCTCAAAAAATAACGTTTTGAGTTTGTACTCGTACGTACATAGGTACACGTATAAGTACATGTTATGATTACAATACTTTTTAAAATGACATGCTTTAATTTTTCAATGGTTTGATTCCAGCTTTAAAAAAATATTTCCATTCGTTTAATGGAATTCTAAAAAAAAAGCAGCAATTATAATGGAACTTTAAAATAATTTATTTATTTGAAAGATAATTATAAATAATTACATTGCAAGATTAAGGCACCTAGCAACGGAGGCTATCGGCCTGCGAATTTTAAATAATATTCTGGAGTTTTGCTTGTTTATTTGTGTTTCACAATATTCTCTTTAATATATGTATATTTACATAAATACATTTGTGGGTACGTATATTCATATGCACGCATGGATGTATATGGGTTGTGTATGTATGTATGTAAGTATATTTATGCATAGCATAGCATATGTATGTACACATGTATGTATGTATACATTTGCAAATATATGTATGGATTTGCATATATACGAGTATATGTATATATGTATGTTTACACATATTTGCATGTATACGAGCATATGTACATATGTAAGTTAGACAGATTTTGTTTCGGAATTTTCGTCGTAGAGAGGGGGTAAGACCAATTTTGCGATTGGTCTCGTAGTTGGCCCCGTGGAGGTTTCCACGTCCACTACCCTCACTCGGTTGTCGGGACCAGTGTGTACGTTAGTGATCCTTCCCAATCGCTATTCGTTTGGAGGAATATTTTCCTCCTTAATTACGACTAGGTCTCCTCGTTTAAGATTGGATTGAGGATACCTCCATTTGTTGCGCTTCTGCAGTTCATTAAGACATTCGGACTTCCATCTTTTGCAGAAAGTTTGGTGTAGGGCTTTGAGTTTTTCCCATCTGTTGACGATTGACACGCGGTTTTCGTCAACATTGATTTCCGGTGGTGCAAGAAGAACACAACCAACTAGAAAATGACCTGGAGTAAGCGGCTCCAAGTCTGTAGAATTGTTTGACGAGGGACTTAATGGTCGAGGATTGAGACACGTTTCAACTCGACAAAGGAGAGTGCTAAACTCCTCTAACGTGAATTTATGATCATTTGCGATTTTTCTAAAATGAATTTTAAAGCTTTTTACCCTGCTTCCCAAAGACCACCCATGTGAGGAGCTGCAGTGGGTATAAAATTCGAATTTAGGACCAGATGTTGGAATTTGGACAATGCACTAAAACGTGCATCAGCTATGAAGGCCTTAAATACGGCGAGTCGTTTACTGTTGATGTTGTGTGAGCATGCACTCTTTTTTCCTCTATAGTTGTTTGTTGTTCGATTTCGTTTACAGGCCAACTACTGTCGTCTTCTTGAAACCAAGAAGGTCCCTGCCACCACAGCAAATTGTCGACCAATTCACCGGCTGGTAATCCTCTGCTGGGTTGGACTCTGAGTCTACATGGCGCCAGTTCTTGTTTCCAAACTTTTCGACTATTTTTGTCATTCTATGGGCAACAAAGGTTGACCAGGAACACGGTGGTTTTCGTATCCATGCTAATACGATGGTAGAATCCGTCCAGAAATTAGTAGTTAAATGACCCATATTAAGTTGATTGATAATGGATTCCATTGTTTCTGCAAGAAGAACTGCGCCGCATAATTCCAGTCGAGGTAAAGATATCGTTTTGACTATTTTTGTCACTCTATGGGCAACAAAGGTTGACCAGGAACACGGTGGTTTTCGTATCCATGCTAATACGATGGTAGAATCCGTCCAGAAATGAGTAGTTAAATGACCCATATTAAGTTGATTGATAATGGATTCCATTGTTTCTGCAAGAAGACCTGCGCCGCATAATTTCAGTCGAGGTAAAGATATCGTTTTGACTGGTCTTGTTTTTGCCATCAGTAGGCTTACGTTAACTTTGCCATCTATCATAATCTTTAGAAAAATTGTAGCTGCATATGCTTTCTCCGATGCGTCACAGAATCCGTGTATTTCTGCAGTGGCACACGGTGTGAAGTTGACCCATCTTGGTATACGGATCTTGTTAATTTCCGTATACCCGTTTACAAAGGTCTGCCACCGATTCAAGGTAGTTGACGACACAGTTTCGTCCCAATCAGTTCCCTCTAGCCAAATGTTCTGCATTAAGATTTTGGCCACTATTATGATTGGTGCAAGCCATCCAAGTGGATCGAATAGCTTGGCGATCGCGGAAAGAATCGCTCTCTTCGTAATGATTCCTTTGCTGTCTATAGGTTTTGTAATAAAATGGAAATAGTCAGACCGGGCATTCCATCTGATTCCAAGAGCCTTTACGGTGCTAGTGTCTTCGAATTCCAAAAAGTCTGTATTTAGCAAGTGTGACTTTGGTATGCCATGTAAAACTTGAGTGTTGTTGGATGTCCATTTTCGCAAGGGAAACCCAGATAATGTCATTACTTTTGATATTTCCTCTCGAGCACGTATTGTGGAATCCAGATTATGTCCACCTGTAAGTATGTCAGCTACGTACATACAGTTACGGGGAATGCTTGATGCTATCGGGTAGTTTTTCTCTACATCATCTGCTAATTGATGTAAAGTCCTTATAGCTAAGTAGGGCGCGCAGTTAATGCCAAAGGTAACCGTTTTCAGCTCGTACAAACTGATATTCAGAGCTCTTACGAAAAACTATTCTCTGGAGTTTCGTGTGTTCATGATTTACCAAAATCTGTCGATACATTTTCTCTATATCGCAGTTGAAGACATACTTGTAAAACCTTAATCGTAGTATTAGTATTGGTAGGTCTGCTTGCAGAATTGGGCCGGGATATAGGACATCATTTAAGCTCACGCCATTAGCAGTGGGGCATGAGGCGTTAAATACCACTGTTTGAAAGGTAATGAGACCACATATTTACCATCAACATTCCTTTTGGTAGTTGCTTTAAATAGCTCTTCGCAGTATTTATCATTTTCGTTAAGGCTTGCTTTCTTTGGAAGATCTTCCAATTCCCAAAACGCAGTCAATTGTTTCTCCAAATTGACTTCATTATAAAAGGAGACAAAATTGTGGGCTGAATGGGAAGTTTCGGCACTGCCGGTTATAATCCAACCGAACACGGTTTCTTGGGCGAGAAGCGTACTTAACACATTCTTTTTAATTCCACCTAGCATTATCTGTGGGTGAATGTAAACTAATTCTGGGAATGCTTGTTGCGTCAGTGCACTTATTTGGCAAGTAGGCAAGTCCCCTGTCAATATTGGAAAGATTAGAGCAATTGCCTCTAGATTTATTAGAGGGTCAATGGGTGACCGTAATTGAATGGCACAAGCTTCTTTGACCTGCGCAGATATAGAATTGTTGATGCCCGATACTAGGGCATGTAAGCGCTTAGATGGCAGATTAATTCGGCGTTTTAGTCTTTCAGTTATGAAAGTACATTCAGATCCAGAGTCTATCAACGCTCTGGCCGAGAAATTGATGCCATTGAAATGCATTTGTACCCGTACTGTCCCTAATAAAACTCCTCTGTTTGTATTTGCATGACAAGAATTTACGTTTTTAATTGAATTTTGATTTTCCGTTGCAGATTCCATTCTTTGCTGAGCCTGTCTGGAAGTCGAAGGTCCTTCCTCAATTGCATGTGGAAATCTCCTAGAACCTGTTGCTTCTGGCTGACTTGCTTGTGGGAGATGAAGCAACGTATGATGTCTGGATCGACATATGCTGCAATTAAATGGACTTTTACATCTTGTGACTGTATGTCCAGCTGACAAGCAATTCAGGCAACGGTGATTTTCTTTAATGAATTCAATCCGCTGTGTTGGTGTTGATTTTCGGATTTCCTCACAGTTTTGTAATTTGTGCTCCGATCGTCGGCACACTTTACACACATTGTTGTTAACACTCGCTTGAAAAGTGCACATTCTTTTCGGGTGTGCTTCTACAATACAAGGTGCTGTGTGGGCTGCTGCTGCTTTGGCAACCTGCTGGGTCTGTTCTCCTTAAGACCTGAGACGGTTTTCAATGTTTGAAACCGGTTTGATAGAAATCTATCCATATCCTTCCACTTGGAAATCTACGTTTTGTTTTCTATGGTTTGTTCTCATAGAGTTAAGGTACATTCCGGTAGCTTGGTTGAACATAAATATGTCAAAATAGCGTCCCAATTCGAAATATCAATGTTATGACATTGAAGTGACGAGATGCAATTATTGATATCTCGTTGCAATTTCTTTATGGAGCTACGGCACTCGTTCTCAATTGCCTTTAAATTTAATAGAATTTTCAATTGTGTATTGACCAGAATACGTCTATTTTCGTATCGGTCAATTAGGCTTCTCCAAGCCAATTCGAAACTATCATTGGTCAATGGGCACCTTCGTACTACTACTTTTCCCTCCACCTTGTGTTTTCTGGTTGAGGTGGAATAACTTCTCAACTGAGGATAGGCGTTGATTTTGAATATAAATTGCCGTAAACATGTCTCGGAAGGACGGCTATGAAAGGTAATCACCTTTGAAAACTTCAGTGTCGCAAGGAGGCAAATGTATGTTGTGCTCCCGAATGGACACATTCTCATTCTGTTTTGTAAATTTTTCTACCTTTTCGGCATCAGCCGCTAAGGCGGCCATGCACCTAATTTAGCAGGCAAAACTGCTTTTCTGCTAAGCTTTTACAGCCAGCCGTTCCTCTTTAGAAAGGTCTGAGTTATTGAGGTTGTCTTGGGCTGATTTGACCTTTCGCCACATAGCCTTCAACTCATCTTGAAGTATAGCTAAGGTGTGCTTATTCTGATCTCCGGATGGAGTCTCTTGAAAATCAGCTTCAAATTCAGTAATGGCATCGGCCAATCTAATGAAGGTTTTTATTGTTAAGAAAAAAAGGAATTTGGAAACAGAGATACCACGAGTACTCCCTTGACTATAATATTAATGATTTAAAACTTTGATTGTATTTTTGTAATTTTGTTTAATTTTATAGCTAGTCAAGAAGTAAACCAAGAAAAGATGCAAACCCAATGTGGGGTGAGTGTACATATGTTTTCAATATAAAACGCAGAGTAAAAAAAAATTCAAGACTCGTCTTGTGCGTGAATGTTTATATGTTTGTTGATCACCAGCCACGAAAGATATGCAAACTGACCCAACTGGGTGTATATATTTGTGATAATAAAAAAACGCAGTGAAATATGTGACACCGATATTGGTGTATATTTATTAATCACCAGCCACGAAAAAATGCAAAACTGACCTAACGTTAAGTGGGTGTATATATTTGTAATAAGAAAAACGCAGTGATATATGTATAAAATCTTGGCGTATATTTATTAATCACCAGCCACCCAACTTTGTGTTAAAATAATATATTTTGTGTCTGTGAAATATTTGTGCACCCGAGTGTATGTAGTAGCGCAAACTCAGAAAAAAAGTAAACGGGAGACAATTCGTGCTATTTTAGCTCAAAATAAAATGTAAAAAATGTCGCGATAGTGAAACAAAGCCAATTAAAAAACTTATTAAAGAATCATATATAGAATATATATATATATATATTGCCGTGCGAATGAAATTTTCCAATAATAAAAAAGGCGTTGCTTTAAAATATTTATTGGTAAATTCTTCGCAAAAACAACTACATCGCGCCAAGTTTACAGCTACAGAATATCTGAGCACTTGATCGTGGATATGTAGGTAAAAGGAAAAAAAGTGAAAAACAACAATATGTGAAAGCGGCACACATGTAGCTTAATGGGATAACCATTGGCTCGTGCTGTCAGCATACCAAGTTCGAATTCCATTCGAACAAAAGGTGTCTGGAAAAAGAAGTCTGATGAGGAAACGTGGTGGTTTCCGAAATAGCAGCTATAACTTCTACCGTCCAAAACTCTTGTTGTAATTTTTTCACTAATTCCAACAAATATATAGTCTGAAACAGTTCCATTTAAACGAAAACCTAAAAAGTGAATTATTGCAACGATAATTGTTAATGTGTATGTATATACGTAAACGCGAAAATCGATGATGGTGCACAAATATTTTTTTTTTTCACTTATTATTTTTCTCAATTTTATTTAAAACACGAATTTTTTTTTACAACTTTTTTTAAGTGCATTGAAATACGTACCTTGCAATTAGTTGTTGTTGACAAAAAAATATTGTGGATAAAGCTGATCGTGTGGCACGTTGGTGTGTGGTTGACAATATGGTGTGTTGCGTTGAGGCAGTTGTGTTGCGGTGATGCAGTTGTGTTGCGGTGATGTAGTTGTGGTGCGGTGATGCAGTTATGTTGCGGTGATGCAGTTATGGAATTGGCACAATATAGTGGTGGTTATCCAAATGTTCACTGAATTAATAAAAAAAAAGCAAAGCTTATAATGAGTGCCACAGTGAATCTGGATCCGCTGCGATCAATTTCAATGAATCCAGCTCGAAGGATCAATACTTACGTGCGGGCGATATTAGCGCTCACACGTAAAACAATTAAAAGAAAAGAAAGTGTTTGGAATTAGTTTCAGTACAGGTGCTTTATTAAAATAATATCAATAAGATTTGTACAAGTGGTTAATGAAAAACTTTGCAATACATATATATATATATATATAATTGGCAATTATCTTAAGTGGCGCAGTGGCTGGTGTATATCGCTTGAAAAACGTTATAGAAGTGAAGTAAAAAATAAAGAAAGAAAAAGGACAGTTTCTTTTTTTGTATAAGAGAACGTCTGTTACTTATGCATATGTGCGTGTATATGCATGTAGGGCTACATGCACATTAGGGTGGTCCCTTATATTTAGGCCATTGGTCTAAACACCTAGTGAAATTCAAAAATGGTGTAAATTTATCGGGCTCAATATAAATATTCATAATTGTTTTTGCGGCCTGTACTATTTATTTTTGTTGTAAGTTTTTAGTCAGCTAAAGACCTGGTTCGCTTATATGAATTGAATATTTTTGTTATACAACAAAGAAAAGTGGTAGAAGCGACAGCTGTTTATCAGACTTTTATGGCAGGGATCGAACCAACGGATCCTGACTTAACAGACGAGTGCTCTACAAACAAACAAATTCTAATGCATTCTTAAGTTTCCTGATATTAAATAAATTTTTATGAACTATCTATAATTTTATTTGATCTTTATAAATATATTTGCTAAATAAAAATTCTTTTAAGCTTTTGGTTTTTTCTCAGTAATAACCTTTCTTCTTTAGGTTCTTATGCTTCATTTAAATCAATCCTACCAAATCTTTTACTGAATTCAATTCCGATCGAAATCGGATTACATAACAGGCAAAACATGTTCATGTTGAACTATTTAAAACCGTTTGTTTCTTTAAATTAAAAACATTTAATTTTTCCTAAAAAAATTTTAATTTTATAAATTATATTTTACCTTCTGTATTCAGCTCTGCTGCCTGTATTATTTGCTCCAGCATTAAATTAAAAAAGTCACACGATAAAGAGTCACCTTGTTTGAAACCTCGTTTGGTATCGAAGGGCTCGGAGAGGTTCTTCCCGATCCTGACGGAGCTCTTAATCTCGCTTAGCGTCAGTTTACATAGCCGTATAAGTTTTGCGGGGATACCAAATTCAGACATAGCGGCATAGATTCAGCTCCTTTTCGTGCTGTCGAAGGCTGCTTTAAAATAGACGAAAATGTGGTGTGTGTCGATTCTCTTTTCACGGGTCTCTTCCAAGATTTCGCGCATGGTGAATATCTGGTCAATGGTTGACTTACCAGGTCTAAAGCCACACTGATAAGGTCCAATCAATTTGCTGACGGTGGGCTTTAGTCTTTCACACAATACGCTTGATAGAACCTTATATGCGATGTTAAGAAGGCTTATTCCACCGTAATTGGCGCAGACTGTGGGATCGCCTTTTTTTGTGGTATGGGTAGAGCACATTTAGGTTCCAATCGTCGGGCATGCTTTCACCGTCGTATTTGAATAGCTCGGCCGGTAATCCATCACTCCCCGACGCATTGTTGTTTTTTAGGCGGGCGATTGCTATTCGAACTTCTCCATAGTCGGGTAACGGAAAAACTTTTCCATCATCATCAATTGGAGCTTCAGACTCACCATCTCCGGGTGTTTCCTCTTCACTGCTTTTCAGCGGGCTGGAGAAGTGATCCCTCCTTAAATCCAGTATTCTCTGGCCATCTGTCACTAGCTCACCTCCCTGGGTCCTACAAGAGTTTGCTCCGGTCTTGAAACCTTCTGTGAGTCGCCGTATTTTTTCGTAGAATTTTCGAACGTTACCCTTGTCGGCCAGCTTCTCAAGCTCTTCATACTCACGCATCTCGGCCTCTTTGTTTTTTTTTCTGCAGATGTGTCTTGCGTGGTATGGAGTTCATGTTCATGTTGAACTATTTAAAACCGTTTGATTCTTTAAAGTGACTTTCAATTGAAATTATTTAATTTACCCAAAAAAAAGTTTAATTTTAATTTTTTATTTAAGCAGATAAACACAATTTAACTACTATCTGCTCTTATGAAAATAAAGGTGTTAAAATAACAAATCAATGAGCCATTATATCTAATATGGGATTTTGTTTTGATCATAAAGTTTTTAATTCAGTAAGATATCCTTTTATAAAATTACAATCTGTCTTAATCCACTTTACGGATTATTTGGGTACATTTTGCATCAGTTTTGTGGTATTTTCAGCCATTTATATCTGGTACGAAGAAATGTGTTTGCATTAAATTATTATATTACAAAATTTTTTGAGTAGCTCGGATTTTTATTCAAATAACTTTTTTTTTACACAAGAAAACTTTGTTTTATATTTTATGGCTTATCGACGCACAATTCTTAAGTGCAAGGATTCTCGTAACGATGCAATGATGTTGTTTAAATTAAAAACCCCTGAGAGCTTCAACTGACTTTAACAAATCGAATAAATTAGATCAAAATCAATTGCTGCTTTCAAGAGATTTTCAATTATTTCAGGTATTTTTATTCATTTCATTAAAAATTCAAAGCTGAAAATAGCTTATCACTTGTTTTTCAAAACTAAATAATATACGCAGCAATAAATAAATTTGAATATAAGCTGGACACTGTAATATAGGTTTTTAAACACATGACAGCCACATAGTTAAATCCGAACTATGATTAGTTTGACTTTGAATCTTAATTTATCTTCTAAGCCAACACTTCAGTTTTTATGTAACCCACCATTAATCCATTTGGTTTGTACTTCGTGTTTATCGTACCAACATACTTTATACCGAAGTTTGGATGCAGTCTGTTTATTGTTCAATTTGTTATTTGCGTTTCTATATTATATAAACACAATATTTGTAATGCAAGAAACGCTAAGTTTCGCGTTGATAAAAATATTTCAATTAATAGAGTTAAAACGGGATAAGGGAATACAATAATATCGTTAAAGCAATTATCAAAATATATATCGTTTCGTTCTTAACAGAAACGTAATGCTGTAGTTGGTTTTAAAGCGGTAACGTAAATGATAAACGCGTAATTTTATGTGAGTTGGTAATGCCATTATAGGCCTTCAGATACCCTGCAATATGGGCAATTGTTACCTAAGGATTAGATTGTTGCTCTACCATATTGCATGAACTTGCGTGAGGCCTTATTTCGAATAGTAGTACACCAAATCGTTGGAAAGAAAAAAATAATTCCTTCATATATGCATATTTATATACTTTGTTGGTTTGTATTTTAAGAAAAATCATTTTCAGGAAAATAATATCTTTTTTTTTTTATAGAAAAACTAGTTTTTCCTAAAATTATGTGTAATTAACCATACACTTAAATGAATATATTATAAAAATACCTTAAATTTGATATACTCGTATGACACTTTATAGTTTTTTGAAGTAGAGCTTAATTGATCCGGTAACGAGCATTGACCATTCTCATACATTGGCCGACTAGGGCTGATGTTTAGGAGCGCGTAAAGATATTTTAGATAACGGTACGTTGCGAGGCGAATCCGGTCTTGGTTCGGCCCATGGTCCCGTATACATCCAATTCACTAAGATGTTTCACTTAAGTATACTTTGCAAGGCGGAGCTGGTACTATACCGCCAAATGCGTATAAATGCTGAAAACAAGGAATATAAAAAGACTAGTTTATGGTCTTAATGAAACAATATTTTTTTTTTTGAATTTTTTCTATTTTAATTTATTTAATTCTGTTTTACTAGTAAATATGTATTCTGTTGCTTCGGTGGTACTTTACGAAAATACTCTTATTTCAGATATTCTGTATAACATGTTATATACCAAACTAAAGGTATTTTTATGCTGTTTTTATTACCTGGGTTGCGGTTGACTACACATAAGAAAAAATAGTTTATCAACTACAAAAGTATTTTTTGTATGTAGATTTTCTCAAAAATTGATCTTTAGAAAGTAAAGAGATATAAACGTAAAAATGAAATTTTACTTATCCTTGCAACGATATCAATATTTGAAATTCGGTGTACAAAGTTTTGAAATATATCCATTTTAAAATTTCGAATTTTCTCTCAATTCTCCATATATCTCCATGAATAAAAGTTTCCCCTCAAGAAAATATATCATTGAAATCAGGGCGGACGACGTCTACTTTTTTTTAACCTACCTTAACGATCTGTATTCTTCACTTGTTCCGTATAAAAACAAACTTTCGCTCACGATTCCGCGTCTCATGAAGAAAGTTGTTCACACAATCTCGCATGTGCAGACATGTTGTGCATCCAAGCAACTATCAGCTAATAAATTTATTTCTTCCTTTCTTTATAATTTGTCTCCAAACTTTTAATTTAAGTGCCGCTGATTCAGTTGCTGTCCGTACACAACTGGTCACTATTTAACACATTACATTTCGAAGATACGCCGACTTAGAAGAGGTTTCAAGACCTGAGCAGACTCTTGTAGGACACAGAGAGGTGATCTAGCCACCGATGCTATATTGAATTTATATAGGGAACACTTGTCCAGCCCGCTGAATAGCAGTGAATATGGAGTATCCGGAGAGGGTGAACACGAAACCCCATTCGATGACAATGGAAAACACGTTCCATTATCTGACCATGAAGAAGTTCGAATAGCAATCGCCCGCTTAAAAAACAATAAAGCAGCTGAAGCTGATGGCCTACCGGCTCGCTTGCGGTATTCGCCGTTGTATTTGCCGTTGTCAACGCGCAAAGGAACATAAATCGTTCGCCAAACTTTTCTCTCGAAGACTCCTAGAGCCGAATCATCAGATGTTGACAGCGTGCATGCTTCTGCGCCATATAGTAGGAACGGTATGATGAGAGACTTGTAGAGCTGGTTTTTGTTCGCCGAGAGAGGACTTTACTTTTCAATTGCCTACTTAGTCCAACGTAGCACCTGTTGGCAAGAGTGATGCTGCGGTGGATTTCCAGGCTGACATTGTTGTTGGTGTTAATGCTGGTCCCTAGATTGACGAAATTATCTACGACCTCGAGCCAAGTCGCTATTGCGATGACTGTTTGTGTGATGACAGGAGATATTTCGTTTTGCCCTCGCTCACTACCAGACCTATATCGTTCGCTTCCTTATCCAGTCTGGAGAAAGCAAAGCTCACGGCACGGTTGTTGAGGCCAATATTGTCGCTATTTTCGGCGTTCGCCAGCAGCTGTACGCTCATATAGAAAATTTTACCTTCTCTATTCAGCTCTGCTGCCTGTATTAATTGCTCCAGCATTAAATTAAAAAAGTCACACGATAAAGAGTCACCTTGTTTGAAACCTCGTTTGGTATCGAAGGGCTCGGAGATGTTCTTCCCGATCATGACGGAGCTTTTAATGTTGCTTAGCGTCAGTTTACATAGCCGTATAAGTTTTGTGGGGATACCAAATTCAGACATAGCGGCATAGATTCAGCTCCTTTTCGTGCTGTCGAAGGCTGCTTAAAAAAAAACGAAAATGTGGTGTGAGTCGATTCTCTATTCACGGGTCTCTTCCAAGATTTCGCGCATGGTGAATATCTGGTCAATGGTTGACTTACCAGGTCTAAAGCCACACTGATAAGGTCCAATCAATTTGCTGACGGTGGGCTTTAGTCTTTCACACAATACGCTTGATAGAACCTTATATGCGATGTTAAGAAGGCTTATTCCACCGTAATTGGCGCAGACTGTGGGATCGCCTTTTTTGTGGATTGGGTAGAGCACATTTAGGTTCCAATCGTCGGGCATGCTTTCACCGCCGTATTTGAATAGCTCGGCCGGTAATCCATCACTCCCCGGGCGATTGCTATTCGAACTTCTTCATAGTCGGGTAACGGAAAAACTTTTCCATCATCATCAATTGGAGCTTCAGACTCACCATCTCCGGGTGTTTCCTCTTCACTGCTTTTCAGCGGGCTGGAGAAGTGATCCCTCCTTAAATCCTGTATTCTCTGGCCATCTGTCAGTAGCTCACCTCTCAGCCTATTTGTTTTTTTTTCTGCAGATGCATCTTGCGTGGTATGGAGTTCATGTTCATGTTGAACTATTTAAAACCGTTTGTTTCTTTAAAATGACTTTCAATTGAAATTATTTATTTTTCAAAAAAAAAGTTTAATTTTAATTTTTTATTTAAGCAGATAAACACAATTTAACTACTATCTGCTCTTATGAAAATAAAGGTGTTAAAATAACAAATCAATGAGCCATTATATCTAATATGGGATTTTGTTTTATCATAAAGTTTTTAATTCAGTAAGATATCCTTTAATAAAATTACAATCTGTCTTAATCCACTTTACGGATTATTTGGGTACATTTTGCATCACTTTTGTGGTATTTTCAGCCATTTATATCTGGTACGAAGAAATGTGTTTGCATTAAATTATTATATTACAAAATTTTTTGAGAAGCTCGGATTTTTATTCAAATAACTTTTTTTTTACACAAGAAAACTTTGTTTTATATTTTATGGCTTATCGACGCACAATTCTTAAGTACAAGGATTCTCGTAACGACGCAATGATGTTGTTTAAATTAAAAATCCCTGAGAGCTTCAACTGACTTTAACATATCGAATAAATTAGATCAAAATCAATTGCTGCTTTCAAGAGATTTTCAATAATTTCAGATATTTTTATTTATTTCATTAAAAATTCAAAGCTGAAAATAGCTTATCACTCGTTTTTCAAAACTAAATAATATAGGCAACAATAAATAAATTTAAATATAAGCTGGACACTGTAATATAGGTTTTTAAACACATGACAGTCACATAGTTAAATCGGAACAACGATTAGTTTGACTTTGAATCTTAATTTATCTTCTAAGCCAACACTTCAGTTTTTATGTAACCCACCATTAATTCATTTGATAAAAAAAATTTCGCGTTGATAAAGATATTTCAATTAATAGAGTTAAAACGGGATAAGGGAATACAATAATATCGTTAAAGCAGTTATTAAAATATATATCGTTTCGTTCTTAACAGAAACGTAATGCTGTAGTTGGTTTTAAAGCGGTAACGTAAATGATAAACGCTTGATTTTACGTGTGTTGGTAATGCCATTACAATCATTCAGATACCCTGCAATATGGGCAATTGTTAATTAACAATTAGCTTTTAGCTCTACCATATCGCATGAGCTTGCGTGAGGCTTTATTTCGAATACTACTTTGTTGGTTTATATTTTAAGAAAAATCATTTTCAGGAAAATAATATCTTTTTTTATAGAAAAACTAATTTTTCCTAAAATTATACACTAAAATGAATATAAAAGTACCTTAAATTTGATATACTCGTACGGCACTTTATCGTTTATTTTAAGTAGAGCTTTATTGATCCGTTAACGAGCATTGACCATTCTCATACATTGGCCGACTAGGGCTGTTGTTTAGGTGCGCGTAAAGGTAATTTTAGATAAAGGTACTTTGCCAGGGAAGCCGGTCTTGGCTCTGTCCATGGTTACCGTTTAAAGCGCCGCTGTATACAGCCAATTCACACAGGTGTTTCACTTATGAATACTTTGCAAGGCGGAGCCGGTGCTAGACCGCCAAATGCGTATAACTGCTGAAAAAATGGAACACAAAAAAATTAGTTCATGTTCTTAATGAAAAAAAATTATTTTTAAATGTTTTTCTTTTTAATTTATTTCATTTTTATATTCATTGTCATCAATATCTTCCTGGAAATTTTGTGAATTCAACGGATGGTATAAATTCCCAGTGAAATTTAAAAATGGTGTAAATTTATCGGGCTCAATATAAATATTCATAATTGTTTTTGCGGCCTGTACTATTTCTTTTTGTTGTAAGTTTTTAGTCGCATTCTTAAGTTTCCTGAAATTAGCGAATTTTTTATGAACTATCTATAATTTTATTTGATCTTTATAAATATATTTGCTAAATAAAAATGATTTTAAACTTTTGGTTGTTTCTCATTAATAACCTTTCATTTAAACTTTCAAAACAAGCAATTTACCCAAAGTCTTTAGGTTCTTATGTTTCATTTAATTCTATATAATCTACCAAACTTTTAGTGATAAATCGAATTCAATTCCGATCGAAATCAGATTACATAACAGGCAAAACATGTTCATGTTGAACTATTTAAAACCGTTTGTTCTTTAAAGTGACTTTCAGTTGAAAATATGTAATTTTCCCAAAAAAAAAATTTAATATTAATTTTTTATTTCAGCATATAAATACAATTTAACTATTATCTGCTCTTATAAAAATAAAGGTGTTAAAATAACAAATATGGCTCATTGATTATATTTAATATTGGATTTTATTTTGATCATACAGTTTTTAATTCAGTAAGATATCCTTTAATAAAATTACAATCTGTCTAAATCCACTTTACGGATTATTTGGGTACATTTTGTATCCCTTTTATGGTATTTTCAGCCATTTTTATTTAGTACGAAGAAATATTTTTGTATTAAATGATTATATTACAAAATATTTTGAGTAGCTCGGATTTTTTCTTTCAAATAACTTTTTTTTACACAAGCAAACTATGTTTTATATTTTATGGCTTATCGACGCACAATTCTTAAGTTCAAGGATTCTCGTAACGAGTTTTTTTACTCTTGCAGTGAAGTTGTTTAAATTAAAAATCCCTGAGAGCTTCAACTGACTTTAACAAATCGTATAAATTAGATCAAAATCAATTGCTGCTTTCAAGAGATTTTCAATTATTTCACGTGTCCTTACTTATTCCATTAAATATTCAAAGCAGAAAATAGCGTATCACTTGTTTTTCAAAACTAAATAATGTACACAGCAATAAATAAATTTGAATATAAGCTGGGCACTGTAATGTAGTCTTTTGAATACATGACAGTCACACAGTTAAATCAGAACTATGATTAGTTTGACTTTGAATCTTAATTTATCTTCTAAGCCAACACTTCAGTTTTTATGTAACCAACCATTACTCCACTTGATTTGTACTTCGTGTTTATCGTACCAACATACTTTATACCGAAGTTTGGATGCAATCTGTTTATTGTTCAATTTGTTATTTGCGTTTTTATATTGTATAAACACAATATTTGTAATGCAAGAAACGCTAAATTTCGCCTTGATAAAAATATTTCAATTAACACAGTTAAAACGGGATAAGGGAATACAATAATAGCGTTAAAGCAGTCATCGAAATATATACCGTTTCGTTCTCAACAGAAACTTGTTGCTGTCGTTGGTTTTAAAGCGGTAACGTAAATGCTAAACGCGTGATTTTACGTGTGTTGGTAATGCCATTAAACATTCAGATAGCCTCCAATATGGGCAATTGTCACCTAACACTTAGAATTTTGCTGTACCATTTCGTATGAACTTGCGTGACTTAGTTTTTGCCGCAAGCATCACCCTCTTAGGTAAATATTTCGTTAAGTAGGAGTACTTCTTACCTTTTCTAATCAAAAGTTGTGTGCTTCCAGTTCGCATAGACTGCCGTCATTTAAATTATTTAGGTTAAGGGATGGGGCCGTGCGTAGAAGTTCACGCAAGTGAGGAAGGTTTGTGACTACCATTTACCTGGAAGTGGCCAGAAACGATTCCGTTTGGAGGCGAGCTAAAATGAGAAGGCGAGTCCCATGCAGTTGTGGGGAGGGTTTGGGACTCTCCACGTGAAAAAATTATCGAATAAAAAAACAATACTTGCCTCGAATGAGAGAACTATTTATTGATGACGATCCCGCAGATGTTCAATGGATTACGATTTAAGAGCATGCACCTGGAATGTCCGTATGGTCGTATAAAGCAACGCAAATTTAGTGTCGGATTTGTGGTGGAAGAGAGACTCCGTCGCATAGTCCTGGTATTCATTCCGGTGGGTGAACGTCTCCGCACAGTTCACTTAACACTACGTTGGTTTGCGCCCACACTCGGGCGGACAAAGAATGTATCTTCTTCTCCACGACGAAACATCCCCAAATGGGCTGAGGCTGATCGACTTCGCCGGGGCCAGAAATATGGTTGTCTGTAGCAAGACACAAGAAAATTCACCAAGCTACTTGGCTATCTCCAGATCGAAAAACTGTCAATCACATCGATCATGTTGTGATTGACGGAATACATGTATTCAGTGTTTTATACGTGCGTACGGAATATACCATATACCGAGAACAGAAGATGGAAGCAAGACGCGTCTGCAGACAAAAAAAGAAAGAGGCCGAAATGGGTGAGTATGAAGAGCTTGAGAAGCTGGCCGACAAGGGTAACGCTCGAAAATTCTACGAAAAGATACGGCAACTAACAGAAGATTTCAAGACCAGAGCAAACTCTTGTAGAGCCCAGAGAGGTGAGTTAGTGACAGATGCCCAGAGTATACCGGACTTATGGAGGGACTCCGAAACTCCAATTGATGACGATGGAAAAGTTGTTCCGTTACCCGACTATGAAGAAATCCGAATAGCAATCGCCCGCCTAAAAAACAACAAAGCGGCGGGGAGTGATGGATTACCGGCTGAGCTATTCAAATACGGCGGTGCTCTGCCCAATCCACAAAAAAGGCGATCCCACAGTCTGCGCCAATTACTGTGGAATAAGCCTTCTTAACATCGCATATAAGGTTCTATCAAGCGTATTATGTGAAAGACTAAAGCCCACCGTCAACAAATTGATTGGACCTTATCAGTGTGGCTTTAGACCTGGTAAGTCAACCATTGACCAGATATTCACCATGCGCCAAATCTTGGAAAAGACCCGTGAAAAGAGAATCGACACACACCACATTTTCGTCTATTTT
Organism: Ceratitis rosa; assembly: GCA_037013455.1. Classification (NCBI taxonomy): domain Eukaryota; kingdom Metazoa; phylum Arthropoda; class Insecta; order Diptera; family Tephritidae; genus Ceratitis; species Ceratitis rosa. The sequence continues at coordinate 117,711 of JAWMAG010000016.1, read as the reverse complement.
AAAGCAGCCTTCGACAGCACGAAAAGGAGCTGAATCTATGCCGCTATGTCTGAATTAGGTATCCCCGCAAAACTTATACGGCTATGTAAAATGACCTTAAGAAGCACTAAAAGCTGCGTCATGATCGGGAAGAACCTCTCCAAGCCGTTTGATACCAAACAAGGTTTCAGACAAGTTGACTTTTTATCGTGTGACTTTTTTAACTTATTGCTGCAGAAAATAATACGAGTGTACAGCTACTGGCGTACGCCGATGATATCGACATTATTGGCTTCAACAACCGCTTTCTCTAGACTTGATAAAGAAGCGAAGCAAATGGTTCTGGTAGTGAAGGAGGATAAGATGAAATATATTCTGTCATCACACAAACAGTCATCACATTCGCGACTCGGCTCCTACGTAAATTTTGACAGTCATAACTTTTGGGTCGTAGATAACTTCGTCTATCTTGGAACCAGTATCAACAACAATGTCAGCCTGGAAATCGAACGTAGAATCACTCTTGCCAGCAGGTGCTATTTTGAACTGAGAAGGCAATTGAAATGTAAAGTCCGCTCTCGGCGAACGTAAACCAAACTCAACAAGTCGCTCATCGTATCCGTCCTACTATATGGCGCAGAAGCGTGAACGATGTCAACACCTGGTGAGTCGGCAAAACAAAAGAGAGAAAGTGTTGTTTCTTTTTCAACTTGAACTATTTAAAACCGCATGTGTCTTTAAAGTGACTTTCAATTAAAAATATTTATTGAATTGATTTCCCAAAAAAAAATTTTAATATAATTTTTTATTTGGGCTGATAAACACAATTTAACTGCTATCTGCTCTTATGAAAATAAAGGTGTTAAAATAACAAATCAATACGCCATTATATTTAATATGGGATTTTATTTTTATCATACAGTTTTTAATTCAGTAAGATATCCTTTAATAAAATTACAATCTGTCTTGATCCACTTTACGGATTATTTGGGTACATTTTGTATCACTTTTGTGGTATTTTCAGCCATTTTTATTTAGTTCGAAGAAATGTTTTTACATTAAATTATTATATTACACAATTTTTTGAGAAGCTCGGATTTTTATTCAAATAACTTCTTTTTTTTACACAAGCAAACTGTGTTTTATATTTTATGGCTTATCGACGCACAATGTTGTTTAAATTAAAAATCCCTGAGAGCTTCAACTGACTTTAACAAATCGTATAAATCATATCAAAATCAATTGCTGCTTTCAAGAGATTTTCAATTATTTCAGGTGTCTTTACTTATTCCATTAAATATTCAAAGCTTGAAATAGATTATCACTTGTTTTTTAAAACTAAATAATGTATACAGCAATAAATAAATTTGAATATAAGCTGGGCACTGTAATGTAGTTTTTAAACGCGTGTGACTGTCATGCTGTCATAGTTAAATCGGAACTACGAATATTTTGACTTTTTTTTTTTGAAACATTAATATTTATTTATTGAATCTGCTTCGACTTCGAAAGCCTAACAATAAATAATAGAATCTTGAACTAAATTAGAAACATAAAGGCCATTAGTAGGAATGGGCTGCTGGCTTGACGTTGCTCTTTAGAAGGCTGCTTTGTTTCTTCTCCGCAGGCGGGTTTGACTTGTTGCATGGGCCAAGGTGTTAGCCAAAGGGTTCGGATGGCTACGTAGTTTTGTTAAGTTGCGATTTCAATTTATTCCATGATGGTAGGTATAGGTATTTAGATCTCTATGAATATTTTCATAACGCATGTACCATGGTGCGCCCGTTATTACTGTTAACGTTTTCGATTGGAATCTTTGGATTACACGTATATCTATATTCGTCGTGCAAGCTGTGCCCCATAACTGGATTCCATACAACCATATCGGTTTTATTGTTGCATTATATGCATTTCTAAGGCTAAGTCCAGACTTCTTGTTTAAAAGCCAATATAAACTGGCAGATTTGAGTTTAAGCTGCAGCTCTTTAGCTACAATGTGTCGTCTCCAGGTTAAGCGCCCGTCCAAGTGAATTCCGAAGTATGTAATTTCATCAGTTTGCGGTATTGGTACGTTGTTAAGCTTAACAGTAGGACAAGCCATCTAGCCATTCTTCAATTAAATTAAGATGCTGCTGTAACACATTTGTGGCTGTAATGGGGCATTTATGTCGACTTAGTATAGCAGTATCATCAGCAAATGTTGACGTAATTACTTCGTCACTTGTAGGAATATCTGTGGTAAACAGTATCTTGTGGAGATGAAATCGTATCTATTTTTTGTACTTATGATCGTGTAATATAACTGACGACATCTCGGGTTAATTAGCCTCGATCCCCAATGAGTATGCTTCGCATTGTAATCACCTCCAGCTATAAACCTATCTCCTAGAGTCATGAAAAAGTCGCTAAGCTGTTTTTCTGTTATGAAGAAATGTGGCGGAGAATAAATCGCAGCCAAAGTAAGGTCAACCCCCCTATTTTTAAGGGTGATCTGCAACTAATTTGTTGAAAAGGAATTAAGAAAGCTGTGCTTTAAACGGTTCCTTATGAGTATAGCTGTGCCACCATGTGCTGTGCCACAGCTTAAACCCGTGGATATAAAAATTATACTTCTGGGTGAGATGTGTTTCAGATATAAGCATAACATCAATTTCGTGAGTCTGTAAAAATAATTTGAGTGCTAATTTATGCTGGTTTACACCATTAGCATCCCACATGCAAATCCTGAGTTCACTAATTTTTTGGTCTACAGGGTTTGGAGCATTTGGTTTTGCGCCTTTATTAGGTCTTGAACCATACTTTGCATGGCTGACATAAATTTTGTCATGCCCTGGGTTAGATTGGGAATAATGGTCTCAACTCCAGTACTGTATAGAGTGACTGGTGGGGCCTGTTCATTGGCTTTGCTACGTTGGCATAGATCATTTGACCAATATTTGAGCAGTGATTCTTCGGTGTAGAATGTATATTAAACCGCATATTGGATGCGTTTCGTTTTTCTTAAGTTGAGCTAAGCTTGGCGATAAGAACACTTTAAATATAGGCTGCGACACTTTATTTCTATTAATTTCTATCCATGATCCTCTAGAGCTTTTTTGTGTCACATGAGTCAACAGTGGCTTCAATTCCCTTAATTACAACCATCAGGCCTTTCGCACTCTTCAACTGGTAAGAGGATTAATTCTTGTTGTTTGCAGAAAGAAACACAACGACTTCACGAAAGTCTTTTACACTGTGTACTTGTATTTTGGTCTCGTCTATGTTTCCTTTTTTAAGAGGTACAATGTGAAAATTGTTGGTACCTATTATCTTAGCTATGTTCGTAACTAGCGAATTGGAGCTGCGCTCCCGCAAGTAGATTGGTGGAGGTTTAGTACTGGCAACTGCGGAAATACCTTTTGGGTCTGTTATAGGTTCTTCCTCATTTTGCCCCGTCAAATATCTGTTCCCTTTTAGTGCATTACCATCAGCATCGATAGTGGAGCCAACGGTATTATACCTCTTAGCATTAATCACTTTTTTGGGAGGACAAGATTTTCTCTTTTCGTTTACCACATTTATGTAGCAATCAATGCCTGTCTGCACTGCCGACCATAGCACTGCCGATTGCATAGCTGTTTGTTTTTCTGCTATTGCTAGGGAACTTACACATGTTAGGAAGAGAGTTTTTCCACTCTTTGCTTTCTCTGTTGTTGCTAAGATCTGCGTTGGCGCCTTTAGAGTTGAACTGCTTGCCTTTGCACTGCTGTTAGGTGGTGATTTACTCGTAACAACAGTGAAATAGGCATTTCTCTCTGACGTCGCGACTGAATGCCGGCGCTCTTTCTGATTTGAGCGTTGATCACTCATTACATCGTGTCCCTGTTTATTTGATTTTGTTGTATTGGTGCACAATCATTTGACGCCGCTCCCATTACCCAAAGGGACAAAGTTGTATAGCGTACGCCACCATGGCACACCAAGTACACTGGGATAACTTTCCCCTCGCCGTATAAAAAAAAAGGCGACACCCCTTTTTACAGAATACCCGCGCAAAGCATTCCGTTTCCCTAATATTTGTTAGTAGAAGAACCGTTTTGTCGAACACCTCCTTTTGGAGACTTATACCACTGGGTAGGCACATACCGAGTGCAACCGTGCCAACACTTCATGGCTTTGAATTATACAACTATTAACCGACAGATGCCACTGCCAACGCTTGGAGTGAAAGGAATATTACGCAAAACAAAGGAAATGAACAAACAAACACAAAAGAAGTTTTTGTTACGGCCAGTACGCGACAACTCCACCCCTTCCTCAACGAAAAGGAAGGAATCTTCCTTTTAGTCAGGAAACGGAAATCTCCTACCGTATGCTATCAATCCCTATATGGCCTCAACTCTTTAACGTTCCAAGTGCCTTTGTCTTTGCCGGAGTCATCTGTCAGTGTGTATGTCCACGGTGACACTTTCTTCCTAACAATAAACGGCCCTACATACTTTGGCGCTAACTTCGCTGCATAAAAACTCTCTGCATCTGACAGCATAAAATTTTTCCTCCAGACTAACTCTCCAGGCATGTACTGTACATCTGGACGTCTGAGATTGTACTGCCTCGCAAGCTGCTCACTCGCCTGTTCTAACCTAACAATTTAATTTCTCCTGATCTCCTAAACTGTCTATGAAGTCCCTACTGCCTTCTACCGCCATTTTCCTACCGAAATTCACAAAATATGGCGTAGCTCCTAACAATTCGTGCTGCGCTGTCCTAATACAGCATGCTACCTTCGCTAACTGTGGGTCCCATGTCCTCTGGTTCTCTGATATATAAGCCCTAGGTGTTGTTTTAATTGTTTGGTTTATCGTCTCGGCCGGGTTAGCCTGTGGACCAAGGAGCTCCAAACCAAAGAAATGCATTGTCCTCCAATTGTTTGCCTACGCTTTTTGCCGTGGCAGTACGCAAAGGAAATAAGAGGGGAAATTTGGAAAAGTAGTCTACTACTGTCAAAATATACTTGTGACGACTTCACTAAAGGCCCTACCAGATCCACAGAAATCATCTCCCAAGGCTCGACTGCCTTGGTCGTCTCTATCATACCCCCAGCTGGCTGTGAATTCTCAGGTTTCACCTGCTTACAAGTTTTACACGCCCTAACATATTTTGCAATGTCCGACTTCATCCTTGGCCAGTAGAACCTTTGTGAAACACGCCCAAAAGCCGTTTCACACCCATATGAGCCGCTAACGGATTGTTGTGACATTTATTTAAAATTTCATTTCTACCATCACGCCATTACTTTTTTCCACTCTGGTGAATCGCCGTAAACAGAAGTAAATCTCGACCTAATAAACTTGTAGAGATTGCCACCTTCAACCCTCCACGCTGGATACGACAAAGGCTTTTTCTCTACTAACCGCACCATCCTTCCCAACCAAGGGTCGGTAGTACTAACTTCAGCAATAACCGGCACACCACGGGATAGCATATCCGGAACCACATGTTCCTTGCCTTTCCGATGCACTATATCAAAATCGTACTGCTGAAGCTTCAAAGCCCATCTAGCTAACCTACCACACGGATCCTTCAACTTATTCCACCAAATAAGTGAATAATGATCTGTGACGACCGCAAACTTAGCGCCCTCAACATATGGTCGCAGTATCTCAACCGCCCACAGAACCGCTAGTCGTCGAATAATTTCGCTCTCCTTTGTTCAAAGATCTACTCAAATAAGCTATCACCCTCTCACCGTCATCAAACATCTGCGTTAACACCGCACCTACACCGAAATCAGACGCGTCTGTCTGTATTGTGAAAGGCCTATAAAAATCCGGGCAACTCAAAACCGGAGCTGTGACCAAACGTTCCTCCGCTTCCTTAAAACTTCTTTCATAATCTTCAGTCCAATTGAACTTTCGGTTCTTCTTTGTTAAATTGATGAGAGGCCTAACTAACTCTGCAAAATCTTTAATAAATCTGCGGTACCAGGACACTGTTCCTATAAATGACTGCACTTGCTTTACGTTTTTCGGTACCTTAATCCGAAGCATCGCCTCTACCTTTTCGGGGTCTAGGTGTAGACCGTTCTTGTCCACCACGTAGCCCAAATATTTTAATTCAGGCCGACAAAAAATACATTTGTCCCTATTTAATCTAAGTCCTGCACTAGCTGATCTATCTAAGACAATCTTCAAAATCTCTAAATGCTTCTCAAAATTATTTGTAACGATAATAATATCGTCCGAATACACAAACACATGAGGTTTTAACTCTGGACCTATGGACGAATCTATAAATATCTGCCAAGTTGCCGGTGCATTATGTAAACCGTATTAAACTGAAATAGTCCTCTACCTGGTACCGTGAATGCGGTGAAGGGCCTCGATTGCTCTTCCACCGGAATTTGCCAATATGTGGACATAATGCCCAGACTGGACAGAAACTCGGCATCCCTTAGCTTATCTAAGGGCGCCGACACGTATGGAAGGGGGTAACTATCCTTTTCGGTACACTTATTCAAAACTCTATAGTCTACGCAAAACCTATATGTACCATCCTTCTTCCTGATCATAACTACTGGAGACGCCCAAGGACTATGTGATTTCTCTATCACCCCTTTGTCGAACATATCCTTAACATCCTTGTCCATACGCGACTGTATGACGGGAGACACAGGGTAATAACGCTGCTTCTCAGGTTCAACTCCTGCTTTTACTTGGATCTTATGTTCGACCAAATGGGTCCGGCCTGGAACGCCCCAGGTATTAGTTGACCTAATGCCCTAGACCTAGACTCCCTATCACCTAACTCGGAGTGGTCCACTATTGCCACCAACGGTTCTGGTTCCGGCCGAGAAATTGACCACCTCATTTTCGATATATCCGGGATAATACCCGCCTTGGCCCAAAAATCGATGCCAAGGATTACGCCCTGAGGTAACTCTGGAACCACGAGGCATTCCAGGAGAACCGACTTGCCCTGCACTTTGATTGGCAACAAAACCGAATCTAACACCGAGATATGACCTCCATCCGTGAGAGTCACTCTCAAAAAATTCGAAATTGAACTCACCCTAATTCCATACGAACTCAATTTCTGTCAACCTAGCCGACCTATTACTGTTCTGGTCGCACCAGAATCCAACAAAGCCCTAAAAAAAAAACCATGGATCCTACTATCCAAATACGGGCGTTCGTCGTGACCGTCCGTCACCAACGAAAACGCCAACCTAACCTCTTCAATCTCGACACCAACATTTGCCAGCTCGGAGTTAGCAGGTTCACTAGCTCGCCCTAATAGACCGCCTACCCTGCTGTCCCAAGGGTCTATCTCCCGTTTCCCGATCTGTTGTCCGACCTGACAACCCTTGACCGAGAATTTGGACCGATGTCCTCTGGCCTATTATCCCTAACGCGCCCTGACCTGAAGGGGTTGTGGCTTCGAGCTTCGTTGGGTACGCGGGGAGCAACTCGGCTTCGCTGCACACGCCGGGCAGTCCCGCTTCATGACTCCAAGTCTACCGCAACCGAAGCTCTTAGTCCCCCTCCTACACTCCGAAGAAATATGCCCGAACCTCCTACAATTGAAACACCGGGTTTTCGACCCCAGCCTAAAACTATAAACTAGGTCTGGCTCCGCTACAGCCGCGACCTCTACACCAGCCGAGACATAAGCCAAGTCAGGTTCCAACAAACCTTAGGAGGGACAAAAGCATCCACCGATGACCTAACCGCCTCTAGTTGCCTACCCGGTTCGCTCCCTGAGTCCTTCGCCTAATCTCGTCTAGTAAGAGATCGTCGTAGTTGGGGTGCAAGAACTCCAACTTCAACTCTTTTACCAGCTCCTCCCAGCTACCTAAAGACTTCCTAACCGACCTAAACCACAAAAGAGCTTTTCCTACAAATAAATCTACTGCGCCTCTGAGAAGTTGAGCTTGAGTCACACCGCGTGCCTCGCTTAACTCCTCAACCCGTTCGAGAAATGCGAAGAGCGACATTCCCGCTTTTTCGCCGTCGAAGTGGACGTCCCACTTCGACAAGTTTACCGATTTCTGTGACTCGACTGTCTCTTAAACCACGCGTCGTACCTCCACGGGCGGGGGTGCTATCGGGTCCGTAAGAGTGGCACCCGACTGCTCTACCGCACCGGTTTCCTTCTCTTCGGCTTCTTTGCTGCCCACTACCTCTTGTAGTTCGGCGAGATGGAGCCACAACTTGCTCTTCAGCTCCATCTGCTAAGTCATCTCACCGTCGCTTGCCGGTCGCGCCCGTCCGATTCGCGATAAACACCATTCGATTTTCGCAATCGCTTTCGCTCCATGCGATGGCTTGCCTCCACCCGAAACCGATAAAATTAAATTTTCTACCTCCTCCAGTTTCGACTCGACCGCCGTCTTATCTTCGTCGAAACTGATGGGGTAATCCTGGAAGAGGTTTACCGACCCTCTTTTCTCTATTAATCGCGATGACCTAAGCGACTTACGCATAGCTTCGACCGTACCGACTGGAAGGCGGCGTACCTCCATCTCGTACGCGAGCTCATCCTGCGCTAAACGATTAATCTCCATTTTAAATAGAAAAAAATAAATTCGAAAAACAAAACAAAAAACAAGACAAAACAAAAAAGAAAGTATTTATTAAAAAAAAATTTTTAATTATAATCAAAATTGAAAAAGCTATAACCCTAATGAAATTTCCGCGTTGCCCTATACTGGCTCAACACGACAAAAGAAAAGCAAATATATTGTCTACTTTGACAAAATAATAATTATCCAATAAAATTATATATAGAAAAAAAATTTATTTCAAACAAAAATTGTAAAACAAATAATCTGTACGAAATTAAAGGTGGGCCAACTTACTTCCACAAGCTCGAGTCGCTCTGCTAATGATCACCTGGTCACCTTAAACGTTGGGCCAGCATCAGCTGATTGTGCATATATGTAAATATGTATATTCACTTGGCTGGAATGGTAGCGTTAATTTATCACACCATTGTACCGTATGCATGCAAATAGTTGCTACTTTATTTCATATTTCTTTATGTACACCTTCGCATATGCAGGCATACCTAGCTTTAAAATAGGTAACGCCAAATTGCAGAATAAAGTATTTCTTTCTTCTTTTGTTGAAAGTCGAAATGGTTGTGTTCTTACTTAATAAGTATTAAATAATAATTGTATTATACATTTTTTGGTGCCTCCTGTGAGGAACTTTAAGAACTTAAGGCTAATAATTGGCGGATGCTGAAGACTTCACTCTTGATGAGATACAGGTTGATCACACCATAAACACCCTGTCCAACCATTACAATCGCTTTCTATAAAACCACTTGGCGTTAGTTGGTGAAGCAAACCTGGATGAATTGGAAGCGCATGATCACCTATTGGAGCTGGTAGAAGCCACTTATGGTGTCGTCGTCATAAAGCTGCAGCGCTTACGTGCCGCGGCAGCCACACCGGCTCAATCCTTACCAGAGCGATGTTTGACGGAGCATCGGTTGGACGCAGTGAAGTTTGATGGTAAGCCGGAAGATTGGTTGATGTTTACCTCTGACTTCGACAGCACATATAAGCTCAGTCGGTTAAGGCAATGCGTGGATGCCCAAGCTGTGGTGTTTATACTGGAGGCTACGACCAATTGTGGGCGGAGTTAAAAAGGCGTTATGATAACCCTAGGCGTTTGGTTGAGTCACACGTCAATCGATTATTGGATTTGCCTGAGCACCCATCACTATCCCAACAAAGTGTTCGCAATGTAATTGATGTGGTGCACTGTACCTTACGTGCACTCAACGTGATGGGTCTGTCTACGGATCTATGGGACGCTATCATTTATCCGATTGTTCTTCGCAAATTACCATCGCTTGCGGTCACACATTGGACGGTTTCAAATCATTTCGACAAATTACCTAATTTGCAGCAAATGTAAGAAGACATCGAGGTGTACGCAGACACCCTGAGGAGTGACTTCATGGCTCTTCAGCGACATCCAACCGGTCATCGTTTAGCAAAGTCACATGTGGTGACTCCAAGGTTTCCCAACAAACTGTCACAGGATTGTCCGAGGTGTGCTGAGCCACATCGTCTCTCAAGGTGCCCTGAATTCAGAACATCGAGTTTAGAACAACGTTTTTCCCTGGTTCGCCAACTGCTTGGGAACGGGGCATTCCGCCCGCGACTGTAATTCGGGAAATTGTAATAATTGCAAATAAAAGCACAACACCTTACTTTGCAAGGCACCAGCCCCCAGTGAGAGGGTATCTACAACCACGACTGCCGCAGCAAGGCAACGGGCCCTTCCGGAGTCATCGTCGTTAGCAGCTGGGGGCGCTACCCGCATATTTTCCCTCGAATTGATGCAGTCCAGTCGCTTCTTGCTCAATCCGAGGGAATCGTTCTTTTGGCCACTGCCAAGGCACCTATAGTAGATTACGCTGGAAAAGAAGTAGCGTGCCGCTTATTATGTGATATGGGATCACAGATAAGTTATATAACCGAGTCATTTTTTAAACGATTGGGTCTCTATAGAAGACATCACACCTTAACTGTGGTAGGCATAGGTTCTCAGGGTCAACTGCGTCACGAGGACAGACGACTCTGCTAATGCGTTCCTATCACGACGAAACTTTTGAATGCACCTTCGATGCACACATCTTATCTAGCATCACATCAACAATTCCTGCCGCTCAAATAGATATGAGCGCCTATCATTATTTGAAGAATATTTCATCGTTCCACATCCCTAGAAGCATAGATGTGCTCATTGGAGCTGATATATTGGGAACCCTCCTCCTCGGAGGAACCATCGGCGGTGGGCCTAAGCAACCATGTGCTCTGTATACCCCACTCGGTTGGGTAATTTGTGGTCCCACATCGCCACGCTATACCTCGCTTTCGGCTTTGCGCACTCTACCCATTGAAGCTGCCGAAGAAGAGTGGCTTGATGAAGTACTTCAACGCTTTTGGGAACTGGAAGAAGTTCCAGAAGTAATAGCTACTGATAACATATGTGAAAGAATCTTTCAGCAAAGCGTGTCTCGTCAAACCGATGGACGATACTCTGTACAGATTCTCTTCGCACCGAATGCACCAGCCATTGGGGATTCCTCTGCCAAGGCATTGTGCCGTTACCTCAATCTGAAACGCCGACTGAGCAAGGATGAGATATTGCGCAACAAATACATTCAGCTCATGCGCGAATGTGAAGCGCTTGGCCATATGGAGAAGATAACATCCTATCGAAGAGATCCGCCTGGAGTTTATTTTATACCTCACCACGCCGTTACGTCGAAGTTCCGGGTGGTAGTTAATGCGTCGGCAAAAACCACCAATGGTATTTCTATAAATTATACCCAGCTAGTCGCACCTCCAGTTCAGGACCCACTCATTGTCATCTTACATCGGTTCCGTCGGTTCCGGGTAGCTATTACAGCGGACATCGAGAAGATGTTCCGCCAAATCGAAATTGATCCGCGGCATAGATGTTGGCAGCAAATCTTATGGAGGGGAAGCCCGAAGGATACGCTCTGTATTTATCAATTGAAGACAATCACTTATGGGATGGCATGTAGTCCTTACAATGCGGCACGCGTTTTAAAGCAATGCGCTATTTACAACCAGTCTGTCATACCAGATATGGCTCGAGCAGCTACAGCACAAAACAGTATTCTACGTAACTTCTATATGGACGACTTACTTGATAGTGCGGATACACCTATCGAAGCCAAAACATTGGCACGAGGCGTTACCGAAATTCTAAACCGGGCTTGTTTGCGACTATGCAAATGGAACTCCAACAACTTAGACTTACTCTTAGCAGCATCGGGATCCGAGTCACCAAGTTGCGAGCTCAACTTAGGATACTCTGATACCAAAGTTTTAGCTCTACATTGGGGATCAGCGGAGGATAAGCTCTTCTTCCGAGTGGGCAAGAGCAATCTCATCCCTACAAAGCGTCAAGTATTGAGCGAAATCGCCAAAATCTTCGACCCTTTTGGATTGTTGGCTCCGGTATCTGTAGCCGCCAAGATGTTAAGGCAGATGACGTGGGCAGCCAAGATCGATTGGGATACTCCCTTGCCGCCAGAGCTACGCGAGAAGTGGTTGAAATTTCGAAGCACCATACCAGCCATTACTGGGATCAGCATACCTCGATGGATTGGAATGACCAGGTCCTCAATCACCACTCTACATGGGTTTTGTGACGCAAGCGAAAAGGCATACGCAGCTGTAATTTATGCGCGCAGTATCGACTCTGATGGGCAAGTAATAGTAGAGCTGGTGACCTCCCGAACCAAAGTTAATCCACTTAAGCCAATAACTATACCAAGGCTGGAGCTATGTGCTGCACACTTGCTTGTGACCACTATGGTAAGTGTGAGAGAGGTGCTTGAAATAAACCCCAGCCATTGCATATACTGGGGAGACTCCATCATAGCTCTTACCTGGATTCGCAAGTCACCAAGCATTTTCATGCAGTATGTCTCAAATCGGGTGAATTATATTCAAAGGAATTCAGATACTAGGAATTGGTATCACATCCGAACCAAGGACAGTCCTGCTGATTGTGCCAGTCGAGGGATGACACCAGCGGCGCTCCGTGGGCTTCAGTTATGGTGGAAAGGACCGGATATCATGTACAATACGATTTACCCCGACGTCCCGCCTTTAGACGACGAGCAACTGCAGATACATGACTCCGAATTGCGACCGATTCGCAATCATCTCTGTACTACTACGGTACCCAAACTACAAGTTCGAATCGGCTCAGATTCTACTACGACAGTCATTTCCCTTGTAGACGATTTAGCACCTTAGAGCGTCTTTTGCATACCACAGCCTATATACTTCGATTTCGGCCGGCAGGTAGGCCATATTGGCGCACACCCGTTATAACAACAACGGAGATTCATCAGGCATTCATCATTCACGTTCGCATGGCGCAAGGTAACTTTTTTAACACTGAAATTAATAGTCTACGTGCTTCTCCCAGTATTACTACATCGAGCAAATTACTTCCTCTGCATCCCGTGCTGGATGACTTGGGTGTTCTTAGGGTTGGTGGACGACTGAGATATTCGGATCTTCCCTATGAGCAACGTCATCCGATCATCCTTCCTAAGGAGTGTACCCTAGCGACATTACGGGTTAGAAACGCTCACAAGGTTACATTACATGGGGGTATCAGAGAAATGTTACAATATGTACGACGCAACCTATGGATTATCCGCGCTCGAGTTTTAGTCAAGAGTTGCCTACATCAATGTAAGATACGCAAATTACATCAACGAGTCATGCAACAGCAACAAATGGCTAATTTATCCCGCTCTCGGGTGTTAGTGGCACCCCCTTTCTCCAACGCCGGATTGGATTATGCCGGACCGTTTCATGTGCGATACGGTGGTAAACGTTCGATCACCACTACCAAAACCTACGCTGCTATCTTTATTTGCATGTGCACAAAGGCGGTGTATATCGAGCTCGCCGAGGACCTAAGCACCAGAGCATTTCTTGATGTTTTCGATCGATTTGTGAGTCGCCGAGGCTATTGCTCCAACCTCTACTCTAGTGACAATGGTACACAATTTGTTGGAGCAAACCGCCAACTTCAGAAGGACTTAACTGATTGGCATAATTCTTATGCTCAACAAAAATTATGTGATTCGGGAGTTTCTTGGCACTTTATTACTCCAAGCGCTCCACATCAAGGGGGCCTATGGGAGGCGGCAATTGGATCAGCGAAAAAACACTTGAATCGAGTTGTCGGTGATAGAGTTCTCACGTTTACTGAGCTCAGCACCCTCTTGATACGCATCGAGGCTTGCCTTAATTCGAGGCCCATTATTGCCCTTCACGATGATCCAGAAGGAGGAGTTGCTTTTTCTCCCGGTGATTTCCTCATTGGCCGACCTTTGAATGCCAGATCAGAAGCTCCAATCCTAGATATACCCGAAAACCGATTAAAATACCATCAACGCTTACAACGAATGTTGCAGCACTTCTGCCACCGCTGGAAGGAGCAGTACTTGACACAGCTACAGGCCCGAAGCGAATGGGCATGACCGGTACCAAATCTACGCATCGGTGACGTTGTAGCCATTCAGAACGAGAATCTACCTCCTACCAAATGGAAGGTGGGACGCATTATCGCCGGACTCAGCCGGGGAGGATGTACGAAATTAAACCAAAAGGTGGGCCAACTTACTTCCACAAGCTCGAGTCGCTCTGCTAATGATCACCTGGTCACCTTAAACGTTGGGCCAGCATCAGCTGATTGTGCATATATGTAAATATGTATATTCACTTGGCTGGAATGGTAGCGTTAATTTATCACACCATTGTACCGTATGCATGCAAATAGTTGCTACTTTATTTTATATTTCTTTATGTACACCTTCGCATATGCAGGCATACCTAGATTTAAAATAGGTAACGCCAAATTGCAGAATAAAGTATTTCTTTCTTCTTTTGTTGAAAGTCGAACAAGACGGTTGTGTTCTTATTTAATCAGTATTAAATAATTATTGTATCATACACAATCTTTAACTAACAGAAAAAGGTAAAAACATAAACTAATTTTGCAACAACCACTACTGGTCACTTTCGGCCCAGTCTCAAAACACTTAACGTACAATTTTTCCTACCAGTATAAAATACTATAAACACTCCAAAACTGTGAGCAACAACACACATCAAGAAAAGAAAACTGCTAATTTAAAAAACGGAACGGACTCACCAAATTCCTCTATAGTAAGAAAATTCTGTTAATATGCCTCGGGGTCTGGGTGCGACTCCCAATCTTTCTTTACTCCTTCCTGGAATGCGCTACTAATAAGGTTAAAGAAAAATAGAAAATCGTTAATATTTATTGAAACTTGAAACAGTTTTTCACAACGTAACCTCTTTTGGAAAATACTTTTATCTTTAAATATAGGGCCCCACGTTGGGCGCCAATTTGTCACCTCCGCTTTTTTCTATTAGCAATATGTATGTGCGTACATACATACGTACATACATATGTATACCTTCAGTGGTTGTTGGTCAAGTGCCTACCAACAACCACACACGTCAATAAAACAAACTACCGCTTAGTGAAGACGGCGTGGGTCGCTAGCTACGTACAATAACAAAACTATGGGCAAAAATAAACCAAGTGAAAAGAGCAACGCTATTTCCAGAAGAAGATCACACGACGACAGTAGTTAAACAGCAGATCGACTATATGTATATGTACGTACATAAAA
The DNA here is from genome assembly GCA_037013455.1 of Ceratitis rosa. Classification (NCBI taxonomy): domain Eukaryota; kingdom Metazoa; phylum Arthropoda; class Insecta; order Diptera; family Tephritidae; genus Ceratitis; species Ceratitis rosa. Next base: position 102,510 of record JAWMAG010000016.1, on the reverse strand, counting down.
TGTGGTAATTTAGTGCACACAATTAGATTAAATTAAATGAAAGACGTGGTTTTAGCGAACAATTAATACAAAGTGTATTGTTAACGGTCGGATGTCCAAAATGTTAAGATAGCTAAACTAAATATGTCCCGGCCTTTTATGCATCTCGAATGCGTAAACAAGTTCCTGTTATTTTCTTATGTACTCGGTATTATCTTTTGTCTTCTTATTCGTTGCACCGCTGCTTGTAAGCATCAGGTGATTCTATTAATTTGGTTTGCCGTATTGTTCGTGCTACCGTACGTAGCAAATATATTATTTATTTATTGTGGGTTTCGCCACAAGTACTCCCCTTCTGCGAAGAGGAAATCGATATCGTAAAAGTATTTATTGATAACAGATTATGTAGTTTAGCGAAATCTGACGCGTTTTTGTGTCGATGGCGTAGATGAGCTAGAACTAGAGTTTGATGGATGATATGATGACGAAAGCAGAGATGTTCCAAGTTGAGGTGTCTCAGGAGAAGGTGGCGAAGTAAGCGTGGCGTTGCTGTCTTCTGAATCATTGATGTTTTCGGCGTTGTTATCGTCGTCGGCTAACAAAAATACAGGTTTGAGGCGGTCGATTGAAATAACTGTGTTTTCGCCTCGAATCTCTATGATAAAATGCTTCTCATGTCTTGATATAACTCGGTAGGGTCCCTCATATGGCGAAGTGAAGGCATGATGGGGGCGTCGCGGCGAACGAAAACGTGTGAGCAGCTGGCTAGCTCTTTAAAAACGAAGGTTTTCCTCTGACCATGTCGGGTAACGGGTTGAGGAGCGAGGTCGGCAAAGTGGCTTCTCAGACGTTCTGCGATATTGGACGGTGGTAACCCTCGTCGCGGTGAAGGAGCAAGGAATTCTGCTGAAAGACGAAGCGGCTCTCCATAAACGAGATCAGCAGGAGTAGCACCAAGGTCTTCCTTCCAGGCAGCGCGAATTCCGAGAAGTACAATAGGTAGCATATCCACCCACGAGTTGTTTTCATGACAGCGAATTGCTTCCTTCAGGTGGCGGTGTAGGCGTTCCACCATTCCATTCGACTGTGGATGAAACGCAGTGGTGTGTATATGTTTGCTGCCAAGGAGGCGAGCGAGAGCGTTAAAGAGCTGGCTCTCAAACTGTGTCCCCTGGTCGGTCGTGATTCGGAGCGGCACTCCATGGCGGCATATCCATCCAGCGAAAAGAGTACGGGCGACACATTCGGCTCCAATGTTTTCTATAGGAAAAGCCTCTGGAAACCTGGTAAAACGGTCAATGATCGTAAGGCAGTTACGATATCCTTTAGATGGGGCATATGGTCCGATGATGTCCACGTGGATATGTTCAAAGCGCTGCGTTCGTTCTGGAAAATTTTGAATGGGTGACGAGACATGACGAGTCACCTTATTTCGTTGACAGGCTATGCATGTTCGGGCCCACAGCCGACAATCTCGCTTGATGTTAGGCCAGACGTAGCGTTGTGTCACCAGCTTTGTGGATGCTCGTGCTCCGGGATGGCTGACACTATGGAGAGCGTCAAAAATTCTTCTTCTTAGCGATGCGGGTACATAAGGTCGAATCAAATTGCCGGTAATATCGCAATAGATTGGCTTATCGCATCCTGGAATATTTACCGGTCGCAGGACGAGGGAATCCTGTTGCTCGTCCTGTATACGTTGTTGAAACTCTTCGTCGACAGCCTGGGCTTCGGCAAGTTCGTTCACGGAGATTGCTGCTGAGATTTCTTCTATACGTGAAAGAGCTTCTGCGACGACGTTATCTTTGCCAGATACGTGCTGGATATCGGTTGAGAATTGGCCGATAAAATGCAGTCGGTGAAATTGCCAAGGCGTTGCTCGATCGGGGTCCTGTGCGAAAGCGTGGAGCAACGGCTTATGGTCTGTAAAGATCGTCACGTGACGTGCCTCGAAGATGTAACGAAATTTCCGCAGAGCAGCATATATTGCATGGAGCTCACGATCGTAAGGACAGTGTTTCCTTAATGCGGGTTGAAGTTTCTCGCTGAAGAAGGCCAGCGGCTCCCAGCTTTGTCCTCTTCGTTGTTGAAGGATGGCTCCAATGGCGTACTCTGAGGCATCGGTGAAGATAGCCCACGGAAGCGATGTATCCGGATAGACCAGCAAGGTTGCTTTTCTCAACTCTTCTTTACAGGCAACGAAAGCAGCATCACCTTCCGTTGTCCAAGCGACTGGTTGTGAACCTTTGACTGAAGCGCCCTGTGTGTACTGGTGTAGAGGAGCCTGAAACTTAGCAGCGTTTTGAAGAAATTTTCTATAAAAATTAATCATTCCGAGGAACTCACGCAGTTTACGGATCGCTGTAGGGCGAGGGAAGTTTGCTATCGCCTCGACTTTCGTTGGCAGTGGTAAAATTCCCTCACCAGTGATGCGATGTCCGCGGAAGTCAACTTTCGTCTGACCCAAACAGCACTTGGCGGTATTGATTACGACGCCATACTTGGCTAGCCGTTCAAAAAGCATGTGAAGATGTTTGCGGTGTTCCTCGATATCCTTGGAAGCGATGAGGATGTCGTCGATGTATGGGAACGCAAAATCGTCTAGGCCCCGTGTCACTTCATCAATAAATCGTTGGAATGTTTGTGCGGCATTCCCTAGGCCAAACGTCATGAACGGAAACTCGAAGAGGCCGAATGGTGTAATAATGGCCGTTTTGTTGATGTCGTCTGCTGCTACGGGAATCTGATTGAAGGTGCGTACAAGGTCGATTGTCGAGAAGATTCTTTTGCCAGCCAGATTACCCGTGAAATCTTCCAGTACACGAACTGGTTATCGGTCTGGTATCGTTCGTGCGTTAAGCTGCCGATAATCCCCACAAGGCCGCCATTCGCCCGACTTTTTGGGTACCAGGTGGAGAGGAGATGACCAAGGGCTCTTCGAACGTTGAGTAATTCCCAGTTGCATCATTTTGTCGAGCTCCGTCTCGGCGATTTTGAGTTTGTCGGGGGCGAGACGACGAGCTTTGCTGAATACCGGAGGTCCGGGTGTAGTGGCTATGTGATGTTGCGTCGTGTGTTTGGCTGGGAGGCATATTCCTTCAGATTTCGTCAGGTTCGGGAAGTTTGCGATGAGATCCGACCATGAAGAGTCGAAAGGCTTGACCTTAATTTCTGAAACAATATTAGTTAGCGATACTTTACATGACGTCGTTAATCCGGTCAAAGAGTCGATTAGGCAGCCATTTTTCAAATCAGGTAAAATTCCAAAATATGCGAGAAAGTCAGCACCGATAATAGGTTTGGTTGCATCCGCTACTACGAAGCGCCATGTGAAGTTTCTTCTGAAACCGAGGTTAGGCGATAGTGTTACGCAACCATATGTGTTTATTGTCGAACCATTTGCTGCAATAAGAGTATAATTTACTCTTTGTGGTGTTCCAGGGGCGAGAGACTTGGGAAATGTGCATAGGTCAGCGCCAGTGTCCACCAGATATTGGATTTTGCTGGCACGGTCAATTACGAAGAGGCGGTTTGATTCGAATGGGGAGCCGTTAACCGCCGCTAACGGTCCGACGGGGCGTTTCCCTGGAACGAGCAAGACGATCTGCAACGTTTGGCTCTGTTTGCGAAATTTTGGTGATACCAGCACATAGTGGTGTTTGCGGGTGCTGGCGAGGTTTCTCGAGAAAGCGGTCGAGATCGAGAGCGAGGACGTAAGCGGGTAGCAGATGTCTCCTTAAGCGCTGAGCTCAATTCGCTGATTGAAGCTTCAAGGCGAGAAAAACGTGCCTCGATGGCTGGTGTAGTAGTTTCCTGGACAGTGTTGATGTGTGCTTCCGGCAACGCGATTTCGTGAATTTTGTCGGCCAGAGCTGCAAGCTTATCAAGAGTCATGTCGGTTTGAGATGCCAGGATAGCTTGCGTTGTCATCGGTAACCTGCTTAGCCACTTGGTGCGGAGAATGTTATCAGGAACAGTATTGTCGAGACTTCTGAGATGGCGAAGGAACTGTGATGGCTTCCTATCTCCCAAAGTTTCTCGATCGAGAAGTTGCTGCAGTCGTGCATCTCGGGAGAGCGTCAGGCGTTCGACGAGTGCCTCCTTCAAACGGGAATAAGGCGTCGCAGTCGGCACGTTCAGTAGCAAGTCTTCTACCTCAGCTGCGGCCTTAGCGTCGAGATGTGATGAAGCGTAATGATATTTTGTTAGCTCATCAACGATACCGGCGAGATGAAACTGCCCTTCAAGTTGTGCAAACCATAAAGCAGGACGTTCGGAATTGAAAGCAGGACACCGTATTGAAACTCGTTGAAGCGGCATTGCGCTATCAGGCACTTGTGCTTCTGCACTATACGGCATAACGATTTGAAGCAATGACAAATCGCACTAAGTCCTTGGAAATACACCAAAATTACTTGGCATCAGTTCCTTGGACAGTTCCACGTGCGCGCTTGATGCACCAAACCAACTCACCAAGTGCACTATAATAAAAAAATATGCACTCGAAATTTCGATGAATAGTTAACGCAAAAACTGATGAAAACTATTCACGCGATCACGTCGGGGTCACCAGTGTGGTAATTTAGTGCACACAATTAGATTAAATTAAATGAAAGACGTGGTTTTAGCGAACAATTAATACACTTTATTGTTAACGGTCGGATGTCCAAAATGTTAAGATAGCTAAACTAAATATGTCCCGGCCTTTTATGCATCTCGAATGCGTAAACAAGTTCCTGTTATTTTCTTATGTACTCGGTATTATCTTTTGTCTTCTTATTCGTTGCACCGCTGCTTGTAAGCATCAGGTGATTCTATTAATTTGGTTTGCCGTATTGTTCGTGCTACCGTACGTAGCAAATATATTATTTATTTATTGTAGGTTTCGCCACATAAAATAAACAAAATATGTTTTTGGGGTGCTCCCGAGGTGTGGTCCAACCAAACTGGGTACGAACCCACTCGCACTACTCCCGTGCTGCCGGAGGTAACTTTAACCTGGGCTCTGGGTACGGGATGTTATAACGATGGGTATGGGGAAAACGAAGGAAGCTACACTGTCGGCACGACAATAAGTGGACAAACAATAAATCAACGAAATGATACTTATCAGTTACTCGCTCGGGTGTGAGTACCCAACTTCGGTGCTCCTTTGGTGGTACCGCCAAACTCCGGTTCCGTCACTGAAATAATAAATAAACACTATGGGCTTCGACTGCCCTTACTTGGCTTCAACTGCCAACTGGCACTGCAGTAATATAAAATTTTATTTTATTTTTTTTCTCTATATCACTGATCGCACGTTTGCACAAAAAGGTGTACACACTTTTGCAGATTGCTAAAATCTGATCCGGCAGGCTATTACGAGCCAGGCCGCAAGCTACGCGTCGGCCTTCAGAATTCTCAGGCGAGTGTGTATTGGTGCCCAATCGTTTGGCGCCGCCCCATTACCCAAAGGAACAGAGTTTACACAACGCACGCGCACGACACCATGGCACACCAAGTACACTGGGATAATTTTCCCCTCGCCGTATAAAAAGAAAGGCGACACCCCTTTTTACAGAATACCCGCGCAAAGCATTCCGTTTCCCTAATATTTGTTAGTGGAGGAATCGTTTTGTCGAACACCTCCTTTCGGAGACTTATACCACTGGGTAGGCACATACCGAGTACAACCATGCCAACAATTCATGGGTCTGAATTATACAACTATTAACCGACAGATGCCACTGCCAACGCTTGGAGTGAAAGGAATATTAGGGAAAACAAAGGAAATGAACAAACAAAACAAATGAAGTTTTTGTTACAGCCAGTACGCGATAGCTTTATACCGAAGTTTGGATGCAGTTGGTTAATTGTTCAATTTTTTATTTGCGCTTTTATATTATATATATATCACAATATTTGTAAAGCAAGAAACGCCAAACTTCGCGTTGATAAAAATATTTCAATTAATACAGTTAAAACAGGATTAAGGAATACAATAATATCGTTAAAGCAGTCATCGAAATATATACCGTTTCGTTCTCATCAGAAACTTGTTGCTGTCGTTGGTTTTTAAGCGGTAACGTAAATGCTAAACGCGTGATTTCACGTGTGTTGGTAATGCCATTACAAACATTCAGATAGCCTCCAATATGGGCAATTGTCACCTAACACTTAGAATTTTGCTGTACCATTTCGTATGAACTTGCGTGACTTAGTTTTTGCCGCAAGCATCACCCTCTTAGGTAAATATTTCGTTAAGTAGGAGTACATATTACCTTTTCTAATCAAAAATTGTGTGCCTCCTGTTCGCGTAAACTTCCGTCATTTAAATTATTTAGGTTAAAGTATGGGGCTATGTGTAGAAGTTCAAGCAAGTGAGGAAAGTTTTTGACTGCTATTTACCTGGGAGTGGCCAAAAACGATTCTTTTGCTTATGGCAACACTACGTTGGTTTGCGCCCACGCCACCACGGAAGAGAAGAATGATGTGACCAAGAATGCTTTTTACGAGCGCCTCGATGTCATAGTTGAGCTTGGGGCCTTCAACGCTCGGGTGGGCAAAGAAGGTATCTTCAGCTCAATTTGTCGGTTCAGCCTCCAAGACGAAACATCCCCAAATGAGTTGACTCTGATCCACTTCTCCGGGGCCAGAAATATGGTTGTCTGTAGCACTAGATTCCAGCACAAGAAAATTCACCAAGCTACTTGGCTGTCTCCAGATCGAAAAACTGTCAATCACATCGATCATGTTGTGATTGACGGAATACATGTATCCAGTGTTTTAAACGTGCGTACGTTCCGAGGTCCTTATATCGACTCGGAACACTATATTGTCACATCGAAGATGCGCACACGTCTCTGTGTATCGCAGCAACCCGGTATAAGGGAACTGTGGGACGGCATTTCAAACTCCCTACGTACAACTGCAAACGAAACAATTGGATTTCGGCAAGGTCGCAAAAAAGCTGGTACGATGAGGAATGCCGTGTCGCTGTGGGGACAAAACAACCTGCCTACCCCGAAATCTTGTGATGGGCCACAACACGTGCCGGGTGTAATATACGTGTATACCGAGAACTGAAGAGAGAAGCAAGACGTGTCTGCAGACGAAAAAAATGTGGCCGAGATGGGTGAGTATGAGGAGCTTGAGAAGCTGGCCGACAAGGGCAATGAAAAGATACAGCACCTTACAGAAGATTTCAAGACCGGAGCAAACTCTTGTAGAGCCCAAGGAGGTGAGCTAGTGACAGATGCTCAGAGTATACCGGACTTATGGAGGGACTCCGAAACACCAATTGAAGACGATGGAAAAGTTGTTCCGTTAACCGACTATGTAGAAGTCCGAATAGCAATCGCTCGCCTAAAAAACAACAAAGCGGCGGAGAGTGATGGATTACCGGCCGAGTTATTCAAATACGGCGGTGAAGAACTGTTCAGGTGCATGCATCAGCTTCTTCGCAAAATATGGTCGGATGAAAGCATGCCCGACGATTGGAACTTAAGGATGCTCTGCCCAATCCACAAAAAAGTCGATCCCACAGTCTGCTTATTCCAATTACCGTGGAATAAGCCTTCTTAACATCGCATATAAGGTTCTATCAAGTGTATTGTGTGAAAGACTAAAGCCCACCGTCAGCAAATTCATTGGACCTTATCAGTGTGGCTTTAGACCTGGTAAGTCAACCATTGACCAGGTATTCACCATGCGCCAAATCTTGGAAAATATCCGTGAAAAAGAATCGATACCCACCACCTTTTCGTCGATTTTAAAGCCACCTTCGACAGCACGAAAAGGAGCGGAATCTATGCCGCTATGTCTGAATTTGGTATCCCCGAAAGACTTATACGGCTATGTAAACTGACCTAAAGCAGCACTTAAAGCTCCGTTAGGATCGGGAAGAACCTCTCCGAGCCGTTCGATACCAAACGATGTTTTAGACAAGGTGACTTTTTATCGTGTGACTTTTTTAACTTATTGCTGCAGAAAATAATACGAGTGTATAGCTGCTGGCGTACGCCGATGATATCGACATAATTGGCTTCAACAACCGCGCCGTGAGGTCTGCTTTCTTTAGACTTGATAAAGAAGCGAAGCGAATTGGTCTGGTAGTGAATGAAGACAAGATGAAATATATTCTGTCATCACACAAACAGTCATCGCATGAGCGACTTGGTTCGAGGTCGTAGATAATTTCGTCAATCTAGGGACCAGCATTAACACCAACAACAATGTCAGCCTGGAAATCGAACGCAGAATCACTCTTGCCAGCAGGTGCTATTTTGGACTGAGAAGGAAATTGAAAATTGAGAAGTAAAAGAACGAAAACCCAACTCTACAAGCCACTTCTCGTATCCGTTCTACTTTATGGCGCAGATGAGTGAACGATTTCAACACCTGATGAGTCGGCCCTGGAAGTCTTCGAGAGAAAAGGTTTGCAAACGATTTATGGTCCTTTGCGCATTGCCAACAGCGAATACCACAGACGATGTAACGATGAGCTGTGCGATCTATATAATGATAATCTAACGAAAAATTCATTTGTTTTCATACTTGTGTATGATATGGAGTCATAATCGACTACAAATAAAACTGCTCATCACGCATACTTTTTCGGCGAAACGTTACGTGCTGATAACCACCGGGTGCCCATTTCTCATTCGTGGGGCGAATTTTCTATAATTTTTGCATAACAGGCAAAACATGTTCATGTTGAACTATTTAAAACCGTTTGTTTCTTTAAACTGACTTTCAATTGAAATTATTTAAGTTTCCCAAAAAAATGTTTATTTTTAATATTTTATTTAATCAGATAAACACAATTTAACTACTATCTGCTCTTATGAAAATAAAGGTGTTAAAATAACAAATCAATGAGCCATTATATCTAATATGGGATTTTGTTTTGACCATAAAGTTTTTAATTCAGTAAGATATCCTTTTATAAAATTACAATCTGTCTTAATCCATTTTACGGATTATTTGGGTACATTTTGCATCAGTTTTGTGGTATTTTCAGCCATTTATATCTGGTACGAAGAAATGTGTGTGCATTAAATTATTATATTACAAAATTTTTTGAGTAGCTCGGATTTTTATTCAAATAACTTTTTTTTTACACAAGAAAACTTTATTTTATATTTTATGGCTTATCGACGCACAATTCTTAAGTACAAGGATTCTCGTGCAATTCAATGCAATGATGTTGTTTAAATTAAAATAAAAGTCCCTGAGAGCTTCAACTGACTTTAACAAATCGAATAAATTAGATCAAAATCAATTGCTGCTTTCAAGAGATTTTCAATAATTTCAGGTATTTTAATTTATTTCATTAAAAATTCAAAGCTGAAAATAGCTTATCACTTGTTTTTCAAAACTAAATAATATACGCAGCAATAAATAAATTTGAATATAAGCTGGACACTGTAATATAGGTTTTTAAACACATGACAGCCACATAGTTAAATCCGAACTATGATTAGTTTGACTTTGAATCTTAATTTATCTTCTAAGCCTACACTTCAGTTTTTATGTAGCCCACCATTAATCCATTTGGTTTGTACTTCGTGTTTATCGTACCAATATACTTTATACCGAAGTTTGGATGCAGTCTGTTTATTGTTCAATTTGTTATTTGCGTTTCTATATTATATAAACACAATATTTGTAATGCAAGAAACGCTAAGTTTCGCGTTGATAAAAATATTTCAATTAATAGAGTTAAAACGGGATAAGGGAATACAATAATATCGTTAAAGCAATTATCAAAATATATATCGTTTCGTTCTTAACAGAAACGTAATGCTGTAGTTGGTTTTAAAGCGGTAACGTAAATGATAAACGCGTAATTTTATGTGAGTTGGTAATGCCATTATAGGCCTTCAGATACCCTGCAATATGGGCAATTGTTACCTAAGGATTAGATTGTTGCTCTACCATATTGCATGAACTTGCGTGAGGCCTTATTTCGAATAGTAGTACACCAAATCGTTGGAAAGAAAAAAATAATTCCTCATATATGCATATTTATATACTTTGTTGGTTTGTATTTTAAGAAAAATCATTTTCAGGAAAATAATATCTTTTTTTTATAGAAAAACTAATTTTTCCTAAAATTATACACTAAAATGAATATAAAAATACCTTAAATTTGATATACTCGTACGGCACTTTATAGTTTATTTTAAGTAGAGCTTAATTGATCCGTTAACGAGCATTGACCATTCTCATACATTGGCCGACTAGGGCTTTTGTTTAGGTGCGCGTAAAGGTAATTTAGATAAAGGTACTTTGCGAGGGAAGCCGGTCTTGGCTCTGCCATGGTTACCGTTTAAAGCGCTGCTGTATACAGCCAATTCACACAGGTGTTTCACTTATGAATACTTTGCAAGGCGGAGCCGATGCTAGACCGCCAAATGCGTATAAATGCTGAAAAAATGGAACACAAAAAAATTAGTTCATGTTCTTAATGAAAAAAAAATTATTTTTAAATGTTTTTCTTTTTAATTTATTTCATTTTTATATTCATTGTCATCAATATCTTCCTGAAAATTTTGTGAATTCAACGGATGGTATAAATTCCCAGTGAAATTTAAAAATGGTGTAAATTTATCGGGCTCAATATAAATATTCATAATTGTTTTTGCGGCCTGTACTATTTATTTTTGTTGTAAGTTTTTAGTCAGCTAAAGACCTGGTTCGCTTATATGAATTGAATATTTTTGTTATACAACAGAGAAAAATGGTAGAAGCGACAGCTGTTTATCAGACTTTTATGGCAGGGATCGAACCAACGGATCCTGACTTAACAGACGAGTGCTCTACAAACAAAAAAAATCTAATGCATTCTTAAGTTTCCTGAAATTAACGAAATTTTTATGAACTATCTATAATTTTATTTGATATTTATAAATATATTTGCTAAATAAAAATGATTTTAAGCTTTTGGTTTTTTCTCAGTAATAACCTTTCATTTAAGGAAAGCTTTAAAAACAAGCAATTTACACAAAGTCTTTAGGTTCTTATGCTTCATTTCAAGAGATTTTCAATTATTTCAGTTGTCTTTACTTAATTAATCCATTTGATTTGTACTTCGTGTTTATCGAACCAACATACTTTATACCGAAGTTTGGATGCAGTCTGTTTATTGTTCAATTTGTTATTTGCGTTTCCTTATTATATAAACACAATATTTGTAATGCAAGAAACGCTAAGTTTCGCGTTGATAAAAATATTTCAATTAATTGAGTTGAAACGGGATAAGGGAATACAATAATATCTTTAAAGTAGTTATCAAAATATATATATTGTTTCGTTCTTAACAGAAACGTGATGCTGTCGTTGGTTTTAAAGCGGTAACGTAAATGATAAACGCGTAATTTTATGTGAGTAGTTAATGCCATCACAAGCTTTCAGATACCCTGCAATATGGGCAATTGTTACCTAAGAATTGGATTGTTGCTCTACCATATCGCATGAACTTGCGTGAGGCCTTATTTCGAATAGTTGTACACCAAATCGTTGAAAAGAAAAAAATAATTCCTTCATATGAGCATATTTATGTACTTTGTTGGTTTATATTTTAAGAAAAATCATTTTCAGGAAAATAATATCTTTTTTTTATAGAAAAACTAATTTTTCCTAAAATTATGTGTAACTAACCATACACTAAAATGAATATATTATAAAAATACCTTAAATTTGATATACTCGTATGACACTTTATAGTTTCTTTTAAGTAGAGCTTAATTGATCCGTTAACGAGCATTGACCATTCTCATACATTGGCCGACTAGGGCTGATGTTTAGGAGCGCGTAAAGATATTTTAGATAACGGTACGTTGCGAGGCCAGTCCGGTCTTGGTTCGGCCCATGGTTACCGTTTAAAGCGCTCCCGTATACATCCAATTCAGTCAGATGTTTCACTTAAGAATACTTTGCAAGGCGGAGCTGGTGCTATACCGCCAAATGCGTATAAATGCTGAAAACAAGGAATATAAAAAGACTAGTTTATGGTCTTAATGAAACAATATTTTTTTTTTGAATTTTTTCTTTTTTAATTTATTTAATTGTGTTTTACTAGTTATCTGCTAAACATGTATTTTGTTGCTTCGGTGGTACTTTACGAAAATACTTTTATTTCAGATATTCTGTATAACATGTTATATACCAAACTAAAGGTATTTTTATGCTGTTTTTATTATCTGTGTTGCGGTTGACTACACATAAGAAAAACCAGTTTGTCAACTACAAAAAGTATTTTTTGTATGTAGATTTTCTCAAAAATTGATCTTTAGAAAGTAAAGAGATATAAACGTAAAAATGAAATTTTACTTATCCTTGCAACGATATCAATATTTGAAATTCGGTGTACAAAGTTTTGAAATATATCCATTTTAAAATTTCGAATTTTCTCTCAATTCTCCATATATCTCCATGAATAAAAGTTTCCCCTCAAGAAAATATATCATTGAAATCAGGGCGGACGACGTCTACTTTTTTTTAACCTACCTTAACGATCTGTATTCTTCACTTGTTCCGTATAAAAACAAACTTTCGCTCACGATTCCGCGTCTCATGAAGAAAGTTGTTCACACAATCTCGCATGTGCAGACATGTTGTGCATCCAAACAAATATCAGCTAATAAATTTATTTCTTCCTTTCTTTATAATTTGTCTCCAAACTTTTAATTTAAGTGCCGCTGATTCAGTTGCTGTCCGTACACAACTGGTCACTATTTAACACATTACATTTCGAAGATACGCCGACTTAGAAGAGGTTTCAAGACCTGAGCAGACTCTTGTAGGACACAGAGAGGTGATCTAGCCACCGATGCTATATTGAATTTATATAGGGAACACTTGTCCAGCCCGCTGAATAGCAGTGAATATGGAGTATCCGGAGAGGGTGAACACGAAACCCCAATCGATGACAATGGAAAACACGTTCCATTACCTGACCATGAAGAAGTTCGAATAGCAATCGCCCGCTTAAAAAACAATAAAGCAGCTGGAGCTGACGGCCTACCGGCTCGCTTGCGATATTCGCCGTTGTATTTGCCGTTGTCAACGCGCAAAGGAACATAAATCGTTCGCCAAACTTTTCTCTCGAAGTCTCCTAGAGCCGAATCATCAGATGTTGACAGCGGCCATGCTTCTGCGCCATATAGTAGGAACGGTATGATGAGAGACTTGTAGAGCTGGTTTTCGTTCGCCGAGAGAGGACTTTACTTTTCAATTGCCTACTTAGTCCAACGTAGCACCTGTTGGCAAGAGTGATGCTGCGGTGGATTTCCAGGCTGACATTGTTGTTGGTGTTAATGCTGGTCCCTAGATTGACGAAATTATCTACGACCTCGAGCCAAGTCGCTATTGCGATGACTGTTTGTGTGATGACAGGAGATATTTCGTCTTGCCCTCGCTCACTACCAGACCTACATCGTTCGCTTCCTTATCCTGTCTGGAGAAAGCAAAGCTCACGGCACGGTTGTTGAGGCCAATATTGTCGCTATTTTCGGCGTTCGCCAGTAGCTGTACGCTCATATAGAAAATTTTACCTTCTCTATTCAGCTCTGCTGCCTGTATTAATTGCTCCAGCATTAAATTAAAAAAGTCACACGATAAAGAGTCAGCTTGTTTGAAACCTCGTTTGGTATCGAAGGGCTCGGAGAGGTTCTTCCCGATCCTGACGGAGTTTTGAATCTTGCTTAGCGTCAGTTTACATAGCCGTATAAGTTTTGCGGGGATACCAAATTCAGACATAGCGGCATAGATTCAGCTCCTTTTCGTGCTGTCGAAGGCTGCTTTAAAATAGACGAAAATGTGGTGTGAGTCGATTCTCTATTCACGGGTCTCTTCCAAGATTTCGCGCATGGTGAATATCTGGTCAATGGTTGACTTACCAGGTCTAAAGCCACACTGATAAGGTCCATTCAATTTGCTGACGGTGGGCTTTAGTCTTTCACACAATACGCTTGATAGAACCTTATATGCGATGTTAAGAAGGCTTATTCCACCGTAATTGGCGCAGACTGTGGGATCGCCTTTTTTGTGGATTGGGTAGAGCACACTTAGGTTTCAATCGTCGGGCATGCTTTCACCGCCGTATTTGAATAGTTCGGCCGGTAATCCATCACTCCCCGACGCATTGTTGTTTTTTAGGCGGGCGATTGCTATTCGAACTTCTTCATAGTCGGGTAACGGAAAAACTTTTCCATCATCATCAATTGGAGCTTCAGACTCACCATCTCCGGGTGTTTCCTCTTCACTGCTTTTCAGCGGGCTGGAGAAGTGATCCCTCCTTAAATCCAGTATTCTCTGGCCATCTGTCAGTAGCTCACCTCCCTGGGTCCTACAAGAGTTTGCTCCGCTCTTGAAACCTTCTGTGAGCCGCCGTATTTTTTCGTAGAATTTTCGAACGTTACCCTTGTCGGCCAGCTTCTCAAGCTCTTCATACTCACGCATCTCGGCCTATTTGTTTTTTTTTTCTGCAGATGCGTCTTGCGTGGTATGGAGTTCATGTTCATGTTGAACTATTTAAAACCGTTTGTTTCTTTAAAGTGACTTTCAATTGAAATTATATAATTTTCCCAAAAAAAGTTTAATTTTAATTTTTTATTTAAGCAGATAAACACAATTTAACTACTATCTGCTCTTATGAAAATAAAGGTGTTAAAATAACAAATCAATGAGCCATTATATCTAATATGGGATTTTGTTTTGATCATAAAGTTTTTAATTCAGTAAGATATCCTTTAATAAAATTACAATCTGTCTTAATCCACTTTACGGATTATTTGGGTACATTTTGCATCAGTTTTGTGGTATTTTCAGCCATTTATATCTGGTACGAAAAAATGTGTTTGCATTAAATTATTATGTTACAAATTTTTTTGAGTAGCTCGGATTTTTATTCAAATAACTTTTTTTTTACACAAGAAAACTTTATTTTATATTTTATGGCTTATCGACGCACAATTCTTAAGTACAAGGATTCTCGTAACGATGCAATGATGTTGTATAAATTAAAAATCCCTGAGAGCTTCAACTGACTTTAACAAATCGAATAAATTAGATCAAAATCAATTGCTGCTTTCAAGAGATTTTCAATAACTTCAGGTATTTTAATTTATTTCATTAAAAATTCAAAGCTGAAAATAGCTTATCACTTGTTTTTCAAAACTTAATAATATACGCAGCAATAAATAAATTTGAATATAAGCTGGACACTGTAATATAGGTTTTTAAACACATGACAGTCACATAGTTAAATCGGAACTACGATTAGTTTGACTTTGAATCTTAATTTATCTTCTAAGCCAACACTTCAGTTTTTATGTAACCCACCATTAATTCATTTGATAAAAAAAATTTCGCGTTGATAAAGATATTTCAATTAATAGAGTTAAAACGGGATAAGGGAATACAATAATATCGTTAAAGCAGTTATCAAAATATATATCGTTTCGTTCTTAACAGAAACGTAATTCTGTAGTTGGTATTAAAGCGGTAACGTAAATGATAAACGCGTGATTTTACGTGTGTTGGTAATGCCATTACAATCATTCAGATACCCTGCAATATGGGCAATTGTTAATTAACAATTAGCTTTTAGCTCTACCATATCGCATGAGCTTGCATGAGGCTTTATTTCGAATACTACATTGTTGGTTTATATTTTAAGAAAAATCATTTTCAGGAAAATAATATCTTTTTTTATAGAAAAACTAATTTTTCCTAAAATTTTACACTAAAATGAATATAAAAGTACCTTAAATTTGATATACTCGTACGGAACTTTATAGTTTATTCAAGTAGAGCTTAAATATTCATAATTGTTTTTGCGGCCTGTACTATTTATTTTTGTTGTAAGTTTTTAGTCAGCTAAAGACCTGGTTCGCTTATATGAATTGAATATTTTTGTTATACAACAAAGAAAAGTGGTAGAAGCGACAGCTCTTTATCAGACTTTTATGGCAGGGATCGAACCAACGGATCCTGACTTAACAGACGAGTGCTCTAAAAACAAACAAATTCTAATGCATTCTTAAGTTTCCTGATATTAAATAAATTTTTATGAACTATCTATAATTTTATTTGATCTTTATAAATATATTTGCTAAATAAAAATTCTTTTCAGCTTTTGGTTTTTTCTCAGTAATAACCTTTCATTTAGGTTCTTTAGGTTCTTATGCTTCATTTAAATCAATCCTACCAAATCTTTTACTGAATTCAATTCCGATCGAAATCGGATTACATAACAGGCAAAACATGTTCATGTTGAACTATTTAAAACCGTTTGTTTCTTTAAATTAAAAACATTTAATTTTTCCTAAAAAAATTTTAATTTTATAAATTATATTTTACCTTCTGTATTCAGCTCTGCTGCCTGTATTATTTGCTCCAGCATTAAATTAAAAAAGTCACACGATAAAGAGTCACCTTGTTTGAAACCTCGTTTGGTATCGAAGGGCTCGGAGAGGTTCTTCCCGATCCTGACGGAGCTCTTAATCTTGCTTAGCGTCAGTTTACATAGCCGTATAAGTTTTGCGGGGATACCAAATTCAGACATAGCGGCATAGATTCAGCTCCTTTTCGTGCTGTCGAAGGCTGCTTTAAAATAGACGAAAATGTGGTGTGTGTCGATTCTCTTTTCACGGGTCTCTTCCAAGATTTCGCGCATGGTGAATATCTGGTCAATGGTTGACTTACCAGGTCTAAAGCCACACTGATAAGGTCCAATCAATTTGCTGACGGTGGGCTTTAGTCTTTCACACAATACGCTTGATAGAACCTTATATGCGATGTTAAGAAGGCTTATTCCACCGTAATTGGCGCAGACTGTGGGATCGCCTTTTTTGTGGATTGGGTAGAGCACATTTAGGTTCCAATCGTCGGGCATGCTTTCACCGCCGTATTTGAATAGCTCGGCCGGTAATCCATCACTCCCCGACGCATTGTTGTTTTTTAGGCGGGCGATTGCTATTAGAACTTCTTTATAGTCGGGTAACGGAAAAACTTTTCCATCATCATCAATTGGAGCTTCAGACTCACCATCTCCGGGTGTTTCCTCTTCACTGCTTTTCAGCGGGCTGGAGAAGTGATCCCTCCTTAAATCCAGTATTCTCTGGCCATCTGTCAGTAGCTCACCTCCATGGGTCCTACAAGAGTTTGCTCCGGTCTTGAAACCTTCTGTGAGTCGCCGTATTTTTTCGTAGAATTTTCGAACGTTACCCTTGTCGGCCAGCTTCTCAAGCTCTTCATACTCACGCATCTCGGCCTCTTTGTTTTTTTTTTCTGCAGATGCGTCTTGCGTGGTATGGAGTTCATGTTCATGTTGAACTATTTAAAACCGTTTGTTTCTTTAAAGTGACTTTCAATTGAAATTATTTAATTTACCCAAAAAAAAAATTTAATTTTAATTTTTTATTTAAGCAGATAAACACAATTTAACTACTATCTGCTCTTATGAAAATAAAGGTGTTAAAATAACAAATCAATGAGCCATTATATCTAATATGGGATTTTGTTTTGATCATAAAGTTTTTAATTCAGTAAGATATCCTTTTATAAAATTACAATCTGTCTTAATCCATTTTACGGATTATTTGGGTACATTTTGCATCAGTTTTGTGGTATTTTCAGCCATTTATATCTGGTACGAAGAAATGTGTTTGCATTAAATTATTATATTACAAAATTTTTTGAGTAGCTCGGATTTTTATTCAAATAACTTTTTTTTTACACAAGAAAACTTTGTTTTATATTTTATGGCTTATCGACGCACAATTCTTAAGTACAAGGATTCTCGTAACGATGCAATGATGTTGTTTAAATTAAAAATCCCTGAGAGCTTCAACTGACTTTAACAAATCGAATAAATTAGATCAAAATCAATTGCTGCTTTCAAGAGATTTTCAATAATTTCAGGTATTTTTATTTATTTCATTAAAAATTCAAAGCTGAAAATAGCTTATCACTTGTTTTTCAAAACTAAATAATATACGCAGCAATAAATAAATTTGAATATAAGCTGGACACTGTAATATAGGTTTTTAAACACATGACAGCCACATAGTTAAATCCGAACTATGATTAGTTTGACTTTGAATCTTAATTTATCTTCTAAGCCAACACTTCAGTTTTTATGTAACCCACCATTAATCCATTTGGTTTGTACTTCGTGTTTATCGTACCAACATACTTTATACCGAAGTTTGGATGCAGTCTGTTTATTGTTCAATTTGTTATTTGCGTTTCTATATTATATAAACACAATATTTGTAATGCAAGAAACGCTAAGTTTCGCGTTGATAAAAATATTTCAATTAATAGAGTTAAAACGGGATAAGGGAATACAATAATATCGTTAAAGCAATTATCAAAATATATATCGTTTCGTTCTTAACAGAAACGTAATGCTGTAGTTGGTTTTAAAGCGGTAACGTAAATGATAAACGCGTAATTTTATGTGAGTTGGTAATGCCATTATAGGCCTTCAGATACCCTGCAATATGGGCAATTGTTACCTAAGGATTAGATTGTTGCTCCACCATATTGCATGAACTTGCGTGAGGCCTTATTTCGAATAGTAGTACACCAAATCGTTGGAAAGAAAAAAATAATTCCTTCATATATGCATATTTATATACTTTGTTGGTTTGTATTTTAAGAAAAATCATTTTCAGGAAAATAATATCTTCTTTTTTATAGAAAAACTAGTTTTTCCTAAAATTATGTGTAATTAACCATACACTTAAATGAATATATTATAAAAATACCTTAAATTTGATATACTCGTATGACACTTTATAGTTTTTTTGAAGTAGAGCTTAATTGATCCGGTAACGAGCATTGACCATTCTCATACATTGGCCGACTAGGGCTGATGTTTAGGAGCGCGTAAAGATATTTTAGATAACGGTACGTTGCGAGGCGAATCCGGTCTTGGTTCGGCCCATGGTTACCGTTTAAAGCCCTCCCGTATACATCCAATTCACTCAGATATTTCACTTAAGTATACTTTGCAAGGCGGAGCTGGTGCTATATCGCCAAATGCGTATAAATGCTGAAAACTATATTCTAGACTAGTTTATGGTCTTAATGAAACAATATTTTTTTTTTAAATTTTTTCTTTTTTAATTTATTTAATTCTGTTTTACTAGTAAATATGTATTCTGTTGCTTCGGTGGTACTTTACGAAAATACTCTTATTTCAGATATTCTGTATAACATGTTATATACCAAACTAAAGGTATTTTTATGCTGTTTTTATTATCTGGGTTGCGGTTGACTACACATAAGAAAAACCAGTTTATCAACTACAAAAAGTATTTTTTGTATGTAGATTTTCTCAAAAATTGATCTTTAGAAAGTAAAGAGATATAAACTTAAAAATGAAATTTTACTTATCCTTGCAACGATATCAATATTTGAAATTCGGTGTACAAAGTTTTGAAATATATCCTTTTTAAAATTTCGAATTTTCTCTCAATTCTCCATATATCTCCATGAATAAAAGTTTCCCCTCAAGAAAATATATCATTGAAATCAGGGCGGACGACGTCTACTTTTTTTTAACCTACCTTAACGATCTGTATTCTTCACTTGTTCCGTATAAAAACAAACTTTCGCTCACGATTCCGCGTCTCATGAAGAAAGTTGTTCACACAATCTCGAATGTGCAGACATGTTGTGCATCCAAACAACTATCAGCTAATAAATTTATTTCTTCCTTTCTTTATAATTTGTCTCCAAACTTTTAATTTAAGTGCCGCTGATTCAGTTGCTGTCCGTACACAACTGGTCACTATTTAACACATTACATTTCGAAGATACGCCGACTTAGAAGAGGTTTCAAGACCTGAGCAGACTCTTGTAGGACACAGAGAGGTGATCTAGCCACCGATGCTATATTGAATTTATATAGGGAACACTTGTCCAGCCCGCTGAATAGCAGTGAATATGGAGTATCCGGAGAGGGTGAACACGAAACCCCAATCGATGACAATGGAAAACACGTTCCATTATCTGGCCATGAAGAAGTTCGAATAGCAATCGCCCGCTTAAAAAACAATAAAGCAGCTGGAGCTGACGGCCTACCGGCTCGCTTGCGGTATTCGCCGTTGTATTTGCCGTTGTCAACGCGCAAAGGAACATAAATCGTTCGCCAAACTTTTCTCTCGAAGACTCCTAGAGCCGAATCATCAGATGTTGACAGCGTCCATGCTTCTGCGCCATATAGTAGGAACGGTATGATGAGAAACTTGTAGAGCTGGTTTTCGTTCGCCGAGAGAGGACTTTACTTTTCAATTGCCTACTTAGTCCAACGTAGCACCTGTTGGCAAGAGTGATGCTGCGGTGGATTTCCAGGCTGACATTGTTGTTGGTGTTAATGCTGGTCCCTAGATTGACGAAATTATCTACGACCTCGAGCCAAGTCGCTATTGCGATGACTGTTTGTGTGATGACAGGAGATATTTCGTCTTGCCCTCGCTCACTACCAGACCTATATCGTTCGCTTCCTTATCCAGTCTGGAGAAAGCAAAGCTCACGGCACGGTTGTTGAGGCCAATATTGTCGCTATTTTCTGCATTCGCCAGCAGCTGTACGCTCATATAGAAAATTTTACCTTCTCTATTCAGCTCTGCTGCCTGTATTAATTGCTCCAGCATTAAATTAAAAAAGTCACACGATAAAGAGTCACCTTGTTTGAAACCTCGTTTGGTATCGAAGGGCTCGGAGATGTTCTTCCCGATCATGACGGAGCTTTTAATGTTGCTTAGCGTCAGTTTACATAGCCGTATAAGTTTTGCGGGGATACCAAATTCAGACATAGCGGCATAGATTCAGCTCCTTTTCGTGCTGTCGAAGGCTGCTTAAAAAAAAACGAAAATGTGGTGTGAGTCGATTCTCTATTCACGGGTCTCTTCCAAGATTTCGCGCATGGTGAATATCTGGTCAATGGTTGACTTACCAGGTCTAAAGCCACACTGATAAGGTCCAATCAATTTGCTGACGGTGGGCTTTAGTCTTTCACACAATACGCTTGATAGAACCTTATATGCGATGTTAAGAAGGCTTATTCCACCGTAATTGGCGCAGACTGTGGGATCGCCTTTTTTGTGGATTGGGTAGAGCACATTTAGGTTCCAATCGTCGGGCATGCTTTCACCGCCGTATTTGAATAGCTCGGCCGGTAATCCATCACTCCCCGACGCATTGTTGTTTTTTAGGCGGGCGATTGCTATTCGAACTTCTTCATAGTCGGGTAACGGAAAAACTTTTCCATCATCATCAATTGGAGCTTCAGACTCACCATCTCCGGGTGTTTCCTCTTCACTGCTTTTCAGCGGGCTGGAGAAGTGATCCCTCCTTAAATCCAGTATTCTCTGGCCATCTGTCAGTAGCTCACCTCCCTGGGTCCTACAAGAGTTTGCTCCGGTCTTGAAACCTTCTGCCGTATTTTTTCGTAGAATTTTCGAACGTTACCCTTGTCGGCCAGCTTCTCAAGCTCTTCATACTCACGCATCTCGGCCTATTTGTTTTTTTTTTCTGCAGATGCGTCTTGCGTGGTATGGAGATCATTTTCATGTTGAACTATTTAAAACCCTTTGTTTCTTTAAAATGACTTTCAATTGAAATTATTTATTTTTCAAAAAAAAAAGTTTAATTTTAATTTTTTATTTAAGCAGATAAACACAATTTAACAACTATCTGCTCTTATGAAAATAAAGGTGTTAAAATAACCAACCAATGAGCCATTATATCTAATATGGGATTTTGTTTTTATCATAAAGTTTTTAAGTCAGTAAGATATCCTTTAATAAAATTACAATCTGTCTTAATCCACTTTACGGATTATTTGGGTACATTTTGCATCAGTTTTGTGGTATTTTCAGCCATTTATATCTGGTACGAAGAAATGTGTTTGCATTAAATTATTATATTACAAAATTTTTTGAGTAGCTCGGATTTTTATTCAAATAACTTTTTTTTTACACAAGAAAACTTTGTTTTATATTTTATGGCTTATCGACGCACAATTCTTAAGTACAAGGATTCTCGTAACGACGCAATGATGTTGTTTAAATTAAAAATCCCTGAGAGCTTCAACTGACTTTAACAAATCGAATAAATTAGATCAAAATCAATTGCTGCTTTCAAGAGATTTTCAATAATTTCAGGTATTTTTATTTATTTCATTAAAAATTCAAAGCTGAAAATAGCTTATCACTTGTTTTTCAAAACTAAATAATATACGCAGCAATAAATAAATTTAAATATAAGCTGGACACTGTAATATAGGTTTTTAAACACATGACAGTCACATAGTTAAATCGGAACTACGATTAATTTATCTTCTAAGCCAACACTTCAGTTTTTATGTAACCCACCATTAATTCATTTGATAAAAAAAATTTCGCGTTGATAAAGATATTTCAATTAATAGAGTTAAAACGGGATAAGGGAATACAATAATATCGTTAAAGCAGTTATTAAAATATATATCGTTTCGTTCTTAACAGAAACGTAATGCTGTAGTTGGTTTTAAAGCGGTAACGTAAATGATAAACGCGTGATTTTACGTGTGTTGGTAATGCCATTACAATCATTCAGATACCCTGCAATATGGGCAATTGTTAATTAACAATTAGCTTTTAGCTCTACCATATCGCATGAGCTTGCGTGAGGCCTTATTTCGAATACTACTTTGTTGGTTTATATTTTAAGAAAAATCATTTTCAGGAAAATAATATCTTTTTTTTATAGAAAAACTAATTTTTCCTAAAATTATACACTAAAATGAATATAAAAGTACCTTAAATTTGATATACTCGTACGGCACTTTATAGTTTATTCAAGTAGAGCTTAATTGATCCGTTAACGAGCATTGACCATTCTCATACATTGGCCGACTAGGGCTGTTGTTTAGGTGCGCGTAAAGGTAATTTTAGATAAAGGTACTTTGCCAGGGAAGCCGGTCTTGGCTCTGTCCATGGTTACCGTTTAAAGCGCCGCTGTATACAGCCAATTCACACAGGTGTTTCACTTATGAATACTTTGCAAGGCGGAGCCGGTGCTAGACCGCCAAATGCGTATAACTGCTGAAAAAATGGAACACAAAAAAATTAGTTCATGTTCTTAATGAAAAAAAATTATTTTTAAATGTTTTTCTTTTTAATTTATTTCATTTTTATATTCATTGTCATCAATATCTTCCTGGAAATTTTGTGAATTCAACGGATGGTATAAATTCCCAGTGAAATTTAAAAATGGTGTAAATTTATCGGGCTCAATATAAATATTCATAATTGTTTTTGCGGCCTGTACTATTTATTTTTGTTGTAAGTTTTTAGTCAGCTAAAGACCTGGTTCGCTTATATGAATTGAATATTTTTGTTATACAACAAAGAAAAGTGGTAGAAGCGACAGCTCTTTATCAGACTTTTATGGCAGGGATCGAACCAGCGGATCCTGACTTAACAGACGAGTGCTCTACAAACAAACAAATTCTAATGCATTCTTAAGTTTCCTGATATTAAATAAATTTTTATGAACTATCTATAATTTTATTTGATCTTTATAAATATATTTTGTAACGGAGTTTTCCACTTGGCTGAGGTAAGCTCAGCCTTGCCAAGGGTTTGCTAAAGTAAAACACGCTGTGTACGTTACAACAAATTTATTAGTTTAACAATCTCTATCTACACGGTTTCTAATACATTACTCGCTATTTCTATGACAAGTAAATAAGTGTTCGTGAGGTGAAAACCCTCAGGTACACTACATTTGCCGGTGGTGTTGAACCCACGGGCAAGTATGCTTAATAATAACACAGATAGTACTTCTTTCGTATGGCGCTGTGGAGGTGTAAACCCTCTAACAGCCCTCGTTCCAGTGAGGTGTAAACCCTCAGTAGAATATAGATAAATGCTCGTGAGGTGTAAACCCTCAGGTGCACTACGTTTGCCGGTGGTATTGATCCCACGGGCAAGTATACCTATCGACAACACAAAGGCTACTTCATTTTCTTTGCGTTTTCGTCGCCTTTTATACTATTCTGCACGCAGGCAGAATGTTATTTTATAATAACAATTTATTGCTGCGTACAGTTTCTCACTTATTCTATGTGTACGTATGTATGTACATACGAATAAATTCATGTTCCAACATGCCTATAGGCTTCAGCGCTTCAATAATTTAAGTATGTATATATATGTATATATATATATGTATTATTTAATTATTTCATGTATAATAATTCAATGTATATATATAAATTCAGTGTATGAATATAAAAAATGTATATAAAAAGTATTGTTGTGAGGTCTCCAAAAGCCTCGGATTTTGGGGTCCTTACCCTCCCCTAACTTCCCGCTGCAAGACTTATGGTCAGCAGGCCAGTCCGTGTGATCCTTACGCGGCAGTAGTTGCCTTCGACGTGCCGCTTGTAAGATCGCCTTACCCGTCGCTGCATAGCATTCTCCTTCATCAGCACTGCCGCTACCTGCATCTTCGTTCCGTACGAATATCACTGTAGATTCGCTGGTACAGGTACTATCTGCTCTGCCTCGTTTACATTGTTTTGCTTCGGGTATATGAGAACGTATCTCCTCCTCTGTCAGTCTGTGTATACGTATGCGCGGCCAGTCATTTGTTGCTGCCATCTCTGCTGCTTGGTTATACTGCTTACTTCGTATGGTTCGTTGGCACAATTAGTTTATTGCTCGCTTCAGTTGTTAGAACACTTGATGTGAGTTTGGTCGTAGCGCCGGCTTTTATTTTGATTTTTCATCGCTCGACCAACTGTGCTTTTCCTGCATATGCAAATTTCTCCTCCGAATTTTTGCAGGAGTATTTCGGTTATTATTATTTTTTTGTGTGTATATATTTATTTTTTTTTTTTTTGCGTCTATGTGTTTTTGCTTGTATATTTTCACTTTGCATATATTTTAGTTTATGTATGTATGTATATTATGTATATTTTTGTTTTTCCACTTGTATGTACATATATATATTCACTTCATTGCATGTATGTATGTATGTTTATTATGTATTTTTTTTCCTCTCACTTAGTTATATGTATGTACATTTGTATATATGTATGTTCATTTGTTTACCGCTGGCTCTGCTGTTGATGGGTGCTGCCACCTTCATACAGTATGTGACTTAGGGTGCGTCCATATCAAACTTTTTTTTTCACTTGAATTTTTTTTTTTTTTTTTTGTTTTTGTTTTTGCTTCTTAACACTACGACTCCCTTTTATGTCCTTTTTAGGGTGCGTCCATATCAAACTTTTTTCACTCTTTATTTTTTTTTTTTTTTTTTTTGTTTTTGTTTATGTCTCTTTTTTTCACTAATTTTTTTTTTCACTAATATTTTTTTTTTCACTATTTTTTTTTTTTTTTTGCTTTTCTTGATACCCTGATGTCCTTTACTTCATTACGTTTTTTTTTTTTTTTTGGTTTCTTGATACTATGATGTCCTTTACTTCATTACTTTTTTTTTCACTATTTTTTTTTTTTTTTTTTTATGGAATGTTTTTCCCATCACCGTGGTAGGGCTTTAATTCACTCAGATGTGCCGTTCTCCTTTTTCCTTTGTGTATTTTGTCCAGTTCCACTATTACTGGAGATACGTAGTTGGTTATTCGATGCGGGCCGCTGTACCTGGGAGCTAGTTTGGCCGCAAAGTTTTCTATCGCCTTTGAGAGGTGGTGTTCCTTCACTAGTACCAAGTCGCCTATAGCGGGTTGCCAATTTCGCCTTCGCAGGTTGTAATGACGCGCTTGATCGGTTGCTGCGCGTTGTTGGTTACCTCGAACTATTCTGTAAACTTCTGCCAACACTGTTGCTTTCTCTGCTGGTGTCGGGGTCTTCTGCGCGGTTCCGAAGGTGTGTTCGTCGAAGAGATTATTCGGCATTCTTGGGTCTCTTCCCTGGACTATGTATGCCGGACTGTATCCTGTGGATTCGCCTACGCAGGTATTGAGTGCGAGTGTTATTTCTGGGAGTAGTTCGTCCCAATCATGTTGTTCTCTTCCGGTGAATTGCGCTATCATTCTTTTAATGTTCCTGTTTGCTCTTTCGGTCGGGTTCTCTTGCGGTGTGTAAGGTGCGGTTAGCTGGTGTTTCACTCCGTGCTCGCTTAAGAAGTTTTTTAAATGCTTACTGGTGAATTGTGCTCCGTTGTCGGTGATTAGTACTTTTGGGACGCCAAAACGCGCTAAGATCCTTTCTCGGAATGCTCGCACGAGGCCTTCGGTTGTGGCTTTGCGGACTGCAACGATCTCTACCCACTTAGAGAATCGGTCCAGAAAGACGAGAGCCATTGTATTGCCATGCTTTGATCGGGGTAACGGGCCGACGAAATCTGCTCACACTGTTGCCCATGGTTCTTCCGCTATTTGGGTGAGCATTTTGCCTGCAGCTTGTTGTTGGCCGGGCTTATATATTTGGCACTCGTGACACTGTTGTACATACTTCCTCACGTCGCGAAACATTCCTGGCCAGTAGTATCGTGCCATCGCCCGGGCTATGGATTTACGAATGCCCATATGGCCTGCACTCGGGGCGTCATGTACTTCTTTTAACACTCGTAGTTTTTGAGACATTGGTACACATAGCTTCCACGGAGTAGTATCTTCACCATCGACTTGGGTCGTCATTCGCCTATATAAACTACCTTCTTCGATCACGTAGTCCGGGTACTTTTCTGGAGCTTCTTCCACCTTCGCCTTCTTTTCTTTAAGCCATGCGCCGTCTTCGTTTTCGTCATCCTCTAATACTGTGCCCAACTGTTCCTCTTGTGGTTGCCTTGATAGCGCGTCTGCTACGACGTTCAGCTTCCCCTTCCTGTACTGCACTTCGAACGAATATTGTTGGAGCTCTAGCGCCCATCTCGCTATCCGACCTGTTGGACTCTCGATCGCGTTGAGCCACTTCAACGCCAGGTGGTCGGTAATCACTGTGAAGTTGTACCCTTCAAGATACGGTCTCATTTTCCTTATTGCCCAGACTATCGCTAAACACTCCTTCTCCGTTGGTGAGTAGTTCATTTCGGCTTTATTCAGCCGCCGACTCGCATATGCTATTACTCGCTCGCTACCCTCTAACTCTTGTGTTAGAACTGCTCCGAGTCCGAAATCACTCGCGTCGGTCTGCAACGTAAATCTCTTTGTGAAGTCCGGGCACGCCAATACCGGTGCTTGTGTGAGGGCGTCTTTCAGGGCTTCGAATGCTGACTGTTGTTTTTCGGACCACTCCCACTTTTTGCCTTTCTTCAACATTGATGTGAGCGGATGCGAAACTTGTGAAAAGTCGGAGACGAATCTTCGGTACCATGATGCCACTCCCAGGAATCGTCTGAGCTCTCGTAGATTTGTTGGAGGTGTTTGCTCTCTTATGGCCGCTACCTTATCTGGGTCTGTTTGGATGCCCTTCTCGCTGACTACGTGGCCTAAATACTTCAGCTTCTTCTTAAAAAAACTCGCACTTCTCGGGGTTGATGCGGAGGTTGGCTTTTCTTAGCCGCTGGAATACTTCTTTGAGGTGCTTCACATGCTCTTCTAGCGTTTTACTCGTGACTATGATGTCGTCTAGGTAGGCAACTGCGTGCGGTTCTAGTTCTGGGCCGATAACTCTATCAAGTGCCCTCTGGAACATCGCTGGTGCGGAGTGTAGGCCGAAATGCATTACCTTCCATTGGAACAAGCCACGTCCGGGTACTGTGAATGCCGTGTACTGTTTGCTGTCCTCCTCCATGGGGATCTGCCAATAACCATTCTTCAAGTCCAGACTGCTGATGAATCTAGCGCTTCTGAGCAGATCGAGTATATGCTGGATGCGCGGCAACGGGTATGCGTCTGGAACGGATTTGGCATTCAATTAGCGGTAGTCGACGCAGAGTCTCCACTTTCCGTTTTTCTTCTTTGCTAATACTATTGGTGCACTGTGCGGACTATGGGATGGTTCAATGTAGCTCTTATCAAGTAGTTCGTCGATTTCTTTGTTGATGACCTCTTGCATCTTTGGGTTCTTGGGGAAGTACCTCTGCTTTATTGGTCGATCGTCTCGCATGTTTATTTTATGTGTGGCGACATTGGACGGTCCTGACATCTCCTCAAATTGTTTCAACTCACTTTGCAGGAACTCACTCACTTTCTTATCCGCTGGGTTGTCTGCTTGTGGTGTGGTTTGGTTTGGGCCTTCTGAGGCCGTGTACTCCTTCGCTTCCTTCTTAACTATGGTGGTGCACGTGATTATCTCGTCTTCTCTCTTGTCTACCCTTAATCTTAGTGACTCTCCGCCGCATCTCAACTCTGTGTTGGCCTTCGCGAGGTAGTCCGTCCCGAGTACCATTTCATCGACCAGGCCTGGTAGAACAAGTAACTCGCTGTGATGTACTTCGTTCCCCAACTTCACTTCTGCTTCTACTGCTTCCTCGATGTCCTTGCGCCTTCCATCTCCCATTACCACTCGTGTCTTTACGGGTTTCGTTCTTTCCGTACCCAATCTCCTCACCACTTCTTCGCTCACGAAACTCCTCGTTGCTCCGGTATCTATTGCCGCTACTATGTTTTCGCCGTTCATGGTCACATTGGCCAGGATCCGGCCTTGTGTCTGGTTTAGTGCTGCTGCTGTTCTCGAGGGAGTGTTGTGGACCCCACCCCTCGATACTGATGAGGCCCCTGGTCGTTTCCCTGTAGATCTGGGCAGCGATTTCGGGTGTGTATTCCACAACGTCCACACTTCCAACAAAAGTCTAGTTTTGGACTGCGACAGCCGTGGGCGAAATGTCCGGCTCCACCGCATCGTCTGCATGCGTTTCGGGGGTCTACGTACCTCCCTTGCTGATTTGGTTGTCTCTCTGCTCTCCTTGGTGTGTTGAGATTCCGGTCTTCACGCAATTGCTGGTAGCGCTCTGCTCCGTCTGCTCGATCTGGTCTTGCAGCGCCCTCTAACCTCCTTGGTTGTTCCCGCCTTTCGCTGCTGTGTGGGTACCTGTAGCTCTCTTCGTTCACGTGCATAGACTGGTACCGCTCTTCCGGTCGTCGAGGTACAAATGGTCGCGCTGCGGCTCTTAATGGCTCTCTCTCGGGGGGAAGGTTTTCGAAGTCTTCTACCAAGTCCACTAACTCTTCCAGACTCTTGAACTCACTCCGTTCAACGTAAAGTTGATACTCTCTGCGCGAATTTCGATAAATACGGCTTAGTTTCTCTTCGGCTGTATAGTTCGCGTGCCGCATAAGCCCTTGTAGTACCGGACGTAATCTTTAAACCGCTCGCCCGGTCGTTGGGCGCGTCGGCGTATCTCGTCGTCCAGTTGTTCAAATTACCGCGAGCTCAGAAAGAACTTCAGGAAATCCTTTTTAAACTCGTCCCATTCCTGCCAGTGCCGATTGTTATTCCGGAACCACACTAGAGCTTTCTCCTTCAGTAGCTCTGGTAACGCTCGTGGGATTGAGTTACGGTTTAAGCCGTAACCGTCCGCTAATTCCTCTACCCGTTCGATAAACCCTAAGGGATCTTTACCGCCGTCGTAGTGGAATCCCCATTTCCGCACCCTGTCCATAATGTTCGCATGAGAGGGTGTCGCAGGTACGTACGCTTGCTCTTCTTCGTGAAGCATGCCGTGAGCTCCCTCATAAAACACGTCTGATGATGGGACGCCTTCTCTTGGTGTCGCTGGATTTATGGTGATATTTGGCCGAGTATGTCGGAGGGCCAACTCCGTCAAGCGTCTTTGCACGCCTTCTCCTTCACCCTGATTCTGGATGAAGCTCGCAAAGCGTTTGCGCAGCTCCTCCACTGTTCCGTAGTTCTCGAACCCAAATTCTTCTGCGTATCTCAATAGTTCCTCTCGATTGAGGTAGTACACCCATGTCACTTTGACCATGGCTTACCTCGTTATCTCGTTCTTCTTACTTTAGAGTCCCTGCTCGGGCGCCAGTTGTAACGGAGTTTTCCACTTGGCTGGGGCAAACTCAGCCTTGCCAAGGGTTTGCTAAAGTAAAACACGCTGTGTACGTTACAACAAATTTATTAGTTTAACAATCTCTATCTACACGGTTTCTAATACATTACTCGCTATTTCTATGACAAGTAAATAAGTGTTCGTGAGGTGAAAACCCTCAGGTACACTACATTTGCCGGTGGTGTTGAACCCACGGGCAAGTATGCTTAATAATAACACAGATAGTACTTCTTTCGTATGGCGCTGTGGAGGTGTAAACCCTCTAACAGCCCTCGTTCCAGTGAGGTGTATACCCTCAGTAGAATATAGATAAATGCTCGTGAGGTGTAAACCCTCAGGTGCACTACGTTTGCCGGTGGTATTGATCCCACGGGCAAGTATACCTATCGACAACACAAAGGCTACTTAATTTCCTTTGCGTTTTCGTCGCCTTTTATACTATTCTGCACGCAGGCAGAATGTTATTTTATAATAACAATTTATTGCTGCGTACAGTTTCTCACTTATTCTATGTGTACGTATGTATGTACATGTTCGAACATGCTTATAGGCTTCAGCGCTTCAATAATTTAAGTATGTAAATATATATATATATATATATATGTAATATTTAATTATTTCATGTATAATAATTCAATGTATATATATAAATTCAGTGTATGAATATAAAAAATGTATATAAAAAGTATTGTTGTGAGGTCTCCAAAAGCCTCGGATTTTGGGGTCCTTACAATTTGCTAAATAAAAATTCTTTTAAGCTTTTGGTTTTTTCTCAGTAATAACCTTTCATTTAGGTTCTTTAGGTTCTTATGCTTCATTTAAATCAATCCTACCAAATCTTTTACTGAATTCAATTCCGATCGAAATCGGATTACATAACAGGCAAAACATGTTCATGTTGAACTATTTAAAACCGTTTGTTTCTTTAAATTAAAAACATTTAATTTTTCCTAAAAAAATTTTAATTTTATAAATTATATTTTACCTTCTGTATTCAGCTCTGCTGCCTGTATTATTTGCTCCAGCATTAAATTAAAAAAGTCACACGATAAAGAGTCACCTTGTTTGAAACCTCGTTTGGTATCGAAGGGCTCGGAGAGGTTCTTCCCGATCCTGACGGAGCTCTTAATCTTGCTTAGCGTCAGTTTACATAGCCGTATAAGTTTTGCGGGGATACCAAATTCAGACATAGCGGCATAGATTCAGCTCCTTTTCGTGCTGTCGAAGGCTGCTTTGAAATAGACGAAAATGTGGTGTGTGTCGATTCTCTCTTCACGGGTCTCTTCCAAGATTTCGCGCATGGTGAATATCTGGTCAATGGTTGACTTACCAGGTCTAAAGCCACACTGATAAGGTCCAATCAATTTGCTGACGGTGGGCTTTAGTCTTTCACACAATACGCTTGATAGAACCTTATATGCGATGTTAAGAAGGCTTATTCCACCGTAATTGGCGCAGACTGTGGGATCGCCTTTTTTGTGGATTGGGTAGAGTACATTTAGGTTCCAATCGTCGGGCATGCTTTCACCGCCGTATTTGAATAGCTCGGCCGGTAATCCATCACTCCCCGACGCATTGTTGTTTTTTAGGCGGGCGATTGCTATTCGAACTTCTTCATAGTCGGGTAAAGGAAAAACTTTTCCATCATCATCAATTGGAGCTTCAGACTCACCATCTCCGGGTGTTTCCTCTTCACTGCTTTTCAGTGGGCTGGAGAAGTGATCCCTCCTTAAATCCAGTATTCTCTGGCCATCTGTCAGTAGCTCACCTCCATGGGTCCTACAAGAGTTTGCTCCGGTCTTGAAACCTTCTGTGAGTCGCCGTATTTTTTCGTAGAATTTTCGAACGTTACCCTTGTCGGCCAGCTTCTCAAGCTCTTCACACTCACGCATCTCGGCCTATTTGTTTTTTTTTCTGCAGATGCGTCTTGCGTGGTATGGAGTTCATGTTCATGTTGAACTATTTAAAACCGTTTGTTTCTTTAAAGTGACTTTCAATTGAAATTATTTAATTTACCCAAAAAAAAGTTTAATTTTAATTTTTTATTTAAGCAGATAAACACAATTTAACTACTATCTGCTCTTATGAAAATAAAGGTGTTAAAATAACAAATCAATGAGCCATTATATCTAATATGGGATTTTGTTTTGATCATAAAGTTTTTAATTCAGTAAGATATCCTTTAATAAAATTACAATCTGTCTTAATCCACTTTACGGATTATTTGGGTACATTTTGCATCAGTTTAGTGGTATTTTCAGCCATTTATATCTGGTACGAAGAAATGTGTTTGCATTAAATTATTATATTACAAATTTTTTTGAGTAGCTCGGATTTTTATTCAAATAAATTTTTTTTTACACAAGAAAACTTTGTTTTATATTTTATGGCTTATCGACGCACAATTCTTAAGTACAAGGATTCTCGTAACTATGCAATGATGTTGTTTAAATTAAAAATCCCTGAGAGCTTCAACTGACTTTAACAAATCGAATAAATTAGATCAAAATCAATTGCTGCTTTCAAGAGATTTTCAATTATTTCAGGTATTTTTATTTATTTCATTAAAAATTCAAAGCTGAAAATAGCTTATCACTTGTTTTTCAAAACTAAATAATATACGCAGCAATAAATAAATTTGAATATAAGCTGGACACTGTAATATAGGTTTTTAAACACATGACAGCCACATAGTTAAATCCGAACTATGATTAGTTTGACTTTGAATCTTAATTTATCTTCTAAGCCAACACTTCAGTTTTTATGTAACCCACCATTAATCCATTTGGTTTGTACTTCGTGTTTATCGTACCAACATACTTTATACCGAAGTTTGGATGCAGTCTGTTTATTGTTCAATTTGTTATTTGCGTTTCTATATTATATAAACACAATATTTGTAATGCAAGAAACGCTAAGTTTCGCGTTGATAAAAATATTTCAATTAATAGAGTTAAAACGGGATAAGGGAATACAATAATATCGTTAAAGCAATTATCAAAATATATATCGTTTCGTTCTTAACAGAAACGTAATGCTGTAGTTGGTTTTAAAGCGGTAACGTAAATGATAAACGCGTAATTTTATGTGAGTTGGTAATGCCATTATAGGCCTTCAGATACCCTGCAATATGGGCAATTGTTACCTAAGGATTAGATTGTTGCTCTACCATATCGCATGAACTTGCGTGAGGCCTTATTTCGAATAGTAGTACACCAAATCGTTGGAAAGAAAAAAATAATTCCTACATATATGCATATTTATATACTTTGTTGGTTTGTATTTTAAGAAAAATCATTTTCAGGAAAATAATATCTCTTTTTTATAGAAAAACTAGTTTTTCCTAAAATTATGTGTAATTAACCATACACTTAAATGAATATATTATAAAAATACCTTAAATTAGTATATCAAATTGACACTTTGTATGACACTTTATAGTTTTTTGAAGTAGAGCTTAATTGATCCGGTAACGAGCATTGGCCATTCTCATACATTGGCCGACTAGGGCTGATGTTTAGGAGCGCGTAAAGATATTTTAGATAACGGTACGTTGCGAGGCGAATCCGGTCTTGGTTCGGCCCATGGTTACCGTTTAAAGCCCTCCCGTATACATCCAATTCACTCAGATGTTTCACTTAAGTATACTTTGCAAGGCGAAGCTGGTACTATACCGCCAAATGCGTATAAATGCTGAAAACAAGGAATATAAAAAGACTAGTTTATGGTCTTAATGAAACAATATTTTTTTTTTGAATTTTTTCTTTTTTAATTTATTTAATTCTGTTTTACTAGTAAATATGTATTCTGTTGCTTCGGTGGTACTTTACGAAAATACTCTTATTTCAGATATTCTGTATAACATGTTATATACCAAACTAAAGGTATTTTTATGCTGTTTTTATTACCTGGGTTGCGGTTGACTACACATAAGAAAAACCTGTTTATCAACTACAAAAGTATTTTTTGTATGTAGATTTTCTCAAAAATTGATCTTTAGAAAGTAAAGAGATATAAACTTAAAAATGAAATTTTACTTATCCTTGCAACGATATCAATATTTGAAATTCGGTGTACAAAGTTTTGAAATATATCCATTTTAAAATTTCGAATTTTCTCTCAATTCTCCATATATCTCCATGAATAAAAGTTTCCCCTCAAGAAAATATATCATTGAAATCAGGGCGGACGACGTCTACTTTTTTTTAACCTACTTTAACGATCTGTATTCTTCACTTGTTCCGTATAAAAACAAACTTTCGCTCACGATTCCGCGTCTCATGAAGAAAGTTGTTCACACAATCTCGCATGTGCAGACATGTTGTGCATCCAAACAACTATCAGCTAATAAATTTATTTCTTCCTTTCTTTATAATTTGTCTCCAAACTTTTAATTTAAGTGCCGCTGATTCAGTTGCTGTCCGTACACAACTGGTCACTATTTAACACATTACATTTCGAAGATACGCCGACTTAGAAGAGGTTTCAAGACCTGAGCAGACTCTTGTAGGACACAGAGAGGTGATCTAGCCACCGATGCTATATTGAATTTATATAGGGAACACTTGTCCAGCCCGCTGAATAGCAGTGAATATAGAGTATCCGGAGAGGGTGAACACGAAACCCCAATCGATGACAATGGAAAACACGTTCCATTACCTGACCATGAAGAAGTTCGAATAGCAATCGCCCGCTTAAAAAACAATAAAGCAGCTGAAGCTGACGGCCTACCGGCTCGCTTGCGATATTCGCCGTTGTATTTGCCGTTGTCAACGCGCAAAGGAACTTAAATCGTTCGCCAAACTTTTCTCTCGAAGACTCCTAGAGCCGAATCATCAGATGTTGACAGCGTCCATGCTTCTGCGCCATATAGTAGGAACGGTATGATGATAGACTTGTAGAGCTGGTTTTCGTTCGCCGAGAGAGGACTTTACTTTTCAATTGCCTACTTAGTCCAACGTAGCACCTGTTGGCAAGAGTGATGCTGCGGTGGATTTCCAGGCTGACATTGTTGTTGGTGTTAATGCTGGTCCCTAGATTGACGAAATTATCTACGACCTCGAGCCAAGTCGCTATTGCGATGACTGTTTGTGTGATGACAGGAGATATTTCGTCTTGCCCTCGCTCACTACCAGACCTATATCGTTCGCTTCCTTATCCAGTCTGGAGAAAGCAAAGCTCACGGCACGGTTGTTGAGGCCAATATTGTCGCTATTTTCGGCGTTCGCCAGCAGCTGTACGCTCATATAGAAAATTTTACCTTCTCTATTCAGCTCTGCTGCCTGTATTAATTGCTCCAGCATTAAATTACACACACGATAAAGAGTCACCTTGTTTGAAACCTCGTTTGGTATCGAAGGGCTCGGAGAGGTTCTTCCCGATCCTGACGGAGCTTTTAATCTTGCTTAGCGTCAGTTTACATAGCCGTATAAGTTTTGCGGGGATACCAAATTCAGACATAGTGGCATAGATTCAGCTCCTTTTCGAAAATGTGGTGTGTGTCGATTCTCTTTTCACGGGTCTTTTCCAAGATTTCGCGCACTTACCAGGTCTAAAGCCACACTGATAAGGTCCAATCAATTTGCTGACGGTGGGCTTTAGTCTTTCACACAATACGCATGATAGAACCTTATATGCGATATTAAGAAGGCTTATTCCACCGTAATTGGCGCAGACTGTTGGATCGCCTTTTTTGTGGATTGATCATGTATTATTTAATTATTTCATGTATAATAATTCAATGTATATATATAAATTCAGTGTATGAATATAAAAAATGTATATAAAAAGTATTGTTGTGAGGTCTCCAAAAGCCTCGGATTTTGGGGTCCTTACCCTCCCCTAACTTCCCGCTGCAAGACTTATGGTCAGCAGGCCAGTCCGTGTGATCCTTACGCGGCAGTAGTTGCCTTCGACGTGCCGCTTGTAAGATCGCCTTACCCGTCGCTGCATAGCATTCTCCTTCATCAGCACTGCCGCTACCTGCATCTTCGTTCCGTACGAATATCACTGTAGATTCGCTGGTACAGGTACTATCTGCTCTGCCTCGTTTACATTGTTTTGCTTCGGGTATATGAGAACGTATCTCCTCCTCTGTCAGTCTGTGTATACGTATGCGCGGCCAGTCATTTGTTGCTGCCATCTCTGCTGCTTGGTTATACTGCTTACTTCGTATGGTTCGTTGGCACAATTAGTTTATTGCTCGCTTCAGTTGTTAGAACACTTGATGTGAGTTTGGTCGTAGCGCCGGCTTTTATTTTGATTTTTCATCGCTCGACCAACTGTGCTTTTCCTGCATATGCAAATTTCTCCTCCGAATTTTTGCAGGAGTATTTCGGTTATTATTATTTTTTTGTGTGTATATATTTATTTTTTTTTTTTTGCGTCTATGTGTTTTTGCTTGTATATTTTCACTTTGCATATATTTTAGTTTATGTATGTATGTATATTATGTATATTTTTGTTTTTCCACTTGTATGTACATATATATATTCACTTCATTGCATGTATGTATGTATGTTTATTATGTATTTTTTTTCCTCTCACTTAGTTATATGTATGTACATTTGTATATATGTATGTTCATTTGTTTACCGCTGGCTCTGCTGTTGATGGGTGCTGCCACCTTCATACAGTATGTGACTTAGGGTGCGTACATATCAAACTTTTTTTTTCACTTGAATTTTTTTTTTTTTTTTTTTGTTTTTGTTTTTGCTTCTTAACACTACGACTCCCTTTTATGTCCTTTTTAGGGTGCGTCCATATCAAACTTTTTTCACTCTTTATTTTTTTTTTTTTTTTTTTGTTTTTGTTTATGTCTCTTTTTTTCACTAATTTTTTTTTTCACTAATATTTTTTTTTTCACTATTTTTTTTTTTTTTTTGCTTTTCTTGATACCCTGATGTCCTTTACTTCATTACGTTTTTTTTTTTTTTTTGGTTTCTTGATACTATGATGTCCTTTACTTCATTACTTTTTTTTTCACTATTTTTTTTTTTTTTTTTTAT
Source organism: Ceratitis rosa (assembly GCA_037013455.1). Lineage (NCBI taxonomy): Eukaryota > Metazoa > Arthropoda > Insecta > Diptera > Tephritidae > Ceratitis > Ceratitis rosa. The sequence continues at coordinate 65,563 of JAWMAG010000016.1, read as the reverse complement.
GGAATGTTTTTCCCATCACCGTGGTAGGGCTTTAATTCACTCAGATGTGCCGTTCTCCTTTTTCCTTTGTGTATTTTGTCCAGTTCCACTATTACTGGAGATACGTAGTTGGTTATTCGATGCGGGCCGCTGTACCTGGGAGCTAGTTTGGCCGCAAAGTTTTCTATCGCCTTTGAGAGGTGGTGTTCCTTCACTAGTACCAAGTCGCCTATAGCGGGTTGCCAATTTCGCCTTCGCAGGTTGTAATGACGCGCTTGATCGGTTGCTGCGCGTTGTTGGTTACCTCGAACTATTCTGTAAACTTCTGCCAACACTGTTGCTTTCTCTGCTGGTGTCGGGGTCTTCTGCGCGGTTCCGAAGGTGTGTTCGTCGAAGAGATTATTCGGCATTCTTGGGTCTCTTCCCTGGACTATGTATGCCGGACTGTATCCTGTGGATTCGCCTACGCAGGTATTGAGTGCGAGTGTTATTTCTGGGAGTAGTTCGTCCCAATCATGTTGTTCTCTTCCGGTGAATTGCGCTATCATTCTTTTAATGTTCCTGTTTGCTCTTTCGGTCGGGTTCTCTTGCGGTGTGTAAGGTGCGGTTAGCTGGTGTTTCACTCCGTGCTCGCTTAAGAAGTTTTTTAAATGCTTACTGGTGAATTGTGCTCCGTTGTCGGTGATTAGTACTTTTGGGACGCCAAAACGCGCTAAGATCCTTTCTCGGAATGCTCGCACGAGGCCTTCGGTTGTGGCTTTGCGGACTGCAACGATCTCTACCCACTTAGAGAATCGGTCCAGAAAGACGAGAGCCATTGTATTGCCATGCTTTGATCGGGGTAACGGGCCGACGAAATCTGCTCACACTGTTGCCCATGGTTCTTCCGCTATTTGGGTGAGCATTTTGCCTGCAGCTTGTTGTTGGCCGGGCTTATATATTTGGCACTCGTGACACTGTTGTACATACTTCCTCACGTCGCGAAACATTCCTGGCCAGTAGTATCGTGCCATCGCCCGGGCTATGGATTTACGAATGCCCATATGGCCTGCACTCGGGGCGTCATGTACTTCTTTTAACACTCGTAGTTTTTGAGACATTGGTACACATAGCTTCCACGGAGTAGTATCTTCACCATCGACTTGGGTCGTCATTCGCCTATATAAACTACCTTCTTCGATCACGTAGTCCGGGTACTTTTCTGGAGCTTCTTCCACCTTCGCCTTCTTTTCTTTAAGCCATGCGCCGTCTTCGTTTTCGTCATCCTCTAATACTGTGCCCAACTGTTCCTCTTGTGGTTGCCTTGATAGCGCGTCTGCTACGACGTTCAGCTTCCCCTTCCTGTACTGCACTTCGAACGAATATTGTTGGAGCTCTAGCGCCCATCTCGCTATCCGACCTGTTGGACTCTCGATCGCGTTGAGCCACTTCAACGCCAGGTGGTCGGTAATCACTGTGAAGTTGTACCCTTCAAGATACGGTCTCATTTTCCTTATTGCCCAGACTATCGCTAAACACTCCTTCTCCGTTGGTGAGTAGTTCATTTCGGCTTTATTCAGCCGCCGACTCGCATATGCTATTACTCGCTCGCTACCCTCTAACTCTTGTGTTAGAACTGCTCCGAGTCCGAAATCACTCGCGTCGGTCTGCAACGTAAATCTCTTTGTGAAGTCCGGGCACGCCAATACCGGTGCTTGTGTGAGGGCGTCTTTCAGGGCTTCGAATGCTGACTGTTGTTTTTCGGACCACTCCCACTTTTTGCCTTTCTTCAACATTGATGTGAGCGGATGCGAAACTTGTGAAAAGTCGGAGACGAATCTTCGGTACCATGATGCCACTCCCAGGAATCGTCTGAGCTCTCGTAGATTTGTTGGAGGTGTTTGCTCTCTTATGGCCGCTACCTTATCTGGGTCTGTTTGGATGCCCTTCTCGCTGACTACGTGGCCTAAATACTTCAGCTTCTTCTTAAAAAAACTCGCACTTCTCGGGGTTGATGCGGAGGTTGGCTTTTCTTAGCCGCTGGAATACTTCTTTGAGGTGCTTCACATGCTCTTCTAGCGTTTTACTCGTGACTATGATGTCGTCTAGGTAGGCAACTGCGTGCGGTTCTAGTTCTGGGCCGATAACTCTATCAAGTGCCCTCTGGAACATCGCTGGTGCGGAGTGTAGGCCGAAATGCATTACCTTCCATTGGAACAAGCCACGTCCGGGTACTGTGAATGCCGTGTACTGTTTGCTGTCCTCCTCCATGGGGATCTGCCAATAACCATTCTTCAAGTCCAGACTGCTGATGAATCTAGCGCTTCTGAGCAGATCGAGTATATGCTGGATGCGCGGCAACGGGTATGCGTCTGGAACGGATTTGGCATTCAATTAGCGGTAGTCGACGCAGAGTCTCCACTTTCCGTTTTTCTTCTTTGCTAATACTATTGGTGCACTGTGCGGACTATGGGATGGTTCAATGTAGCTCTTATCAAGTAGTTCGTCGATTTCTTTGTTGATGACCTCTTGCATCTTTGGGTTCTTGGGGAAGTACCTCTGCTTTATTGGTCGATCGTCTCGCATGTTTATTTTATGTGTGGCGACATTGGACGGTCCTGACATCTCCTCAAATTGTTTCAACTCACTTTGCAGGAACTCACTCACTTTCTTATCCGCTGGGTTGTCTGCTTGTGGTGTGGTTTGGTTTGGGCCTTCTGAGGCCGTGTACTCCTTCGCTTCCTTCTTAACTATGGTGGTGCACGTGATTATCTCGTCTTCTCTCTTGTCTACCCTTAATCTTAGTGACTCTCCGCCGCATCTCAACTCTGTGTTGGCCTTCGCGAGGTAGTCCGTCCCGAGTACCATTTCATCGACCAGGCCTGGTAGAACAAGTAACTCGCTGTGATGTACTTCGTTCCCCAACTTCACTTCTGCTTCTACTGCTTCCTCGATGTCCTTGCGCCTTCCATCTCCCATTACCACTCGTGTCTTTACGGGTTTCGTTCTTTCCGTACCCAATCTCCTCACCACTTCTTCGCTCACGAAACTCCTCGTTGCTCCGGTATCTATTGCCGCTACTATGTTTTCGCCGTTCATGGTCACATTGGCCAGGATCCGGCCTTGTGTCTGGTTTAGTGCTGCTGCTGTTCTCGAGGGAGTGTTGTGGACCCCACCCCTCGATACTGATGAGGCCCCTGGTCGTTTCCCTGTAGATCTGGGCAGCGATTTCGGGTGTGTATTCCACAACGTCCACACTTCCAACAAAAGTCTAGTTTTGGACTGCGACAGCCGTGGGCGAAATGTCCGGCTCCACCGCATCGTCTGCATGCGTTTCGGGGGTCTACGTACCTCCCTTGCTGATTTGGTTGTCTCTCTGCTCTCCTTGGTGTGTTGAGATTCCGGTCTTCACGCAATTGCTGGTAGCGCTCTGCTCCGTCTGCTCGATCTGGTCTTGCAGCGCCCTCTAACCTCCTTGGTTGTTCCCGCCTTTCGCTGCTGTGTGGGTACCTGTAGCTCTCTTCGTTCACGTGCATAGACTGGTACCGCTCTTCCGGTCGTCGAGGTACAAATGGTCGCGCTGCGGCTCTTAATGGCTCTCTCTCGGGGGGAAGGTTTTCGAAGTCTTCTACCAAGTCCACTAACTCTTCCAGACTCTTGAACTCACTCCGTTCAACGTAAAGTTGATACTCTCTGCGCGAATTTCGATAAATACGGCTTAGTTTCTCTTCGGCTGTATAGTTCGCGTGCCGCATAAGCCCTTGTAGTACCGGACGTAATCTTTAAACCGCTCGCCCGGTCGTTGGGCGCGTCGGCGTATCTCGTCGTCCAGTTGTTCAAATTACCGCGAGCTCAGAAAGAACTTCAGGAAATCCTTTTTAAACTCGTCCCATTCCTGCCAGTGCCGATTGTTATTCCGGAACCACACTAGAGCTTTCTCCTTCAGTAGCTCTGGTAACGCTCGTGGGATTGAGTTACGGTTTAAGCCGTAACCGTCCGCTAATTCCTCTACCCGTTCGATAAACCCTAAGGGATCTTTACCGCCGTCGTAGTGGAATCCCCATTTTCGCACCCTGTCCATAATGTTCGCATGAGAGGGTGTCGCAGGTACGTACGCTTGCTCTTCTTCGTGAAGCATGCCGTGAGCTCCCTCATAAAACACGTCTGATGATGGGACGCCTTCTCTTGGTGTCGCTGGATTTATGGTGATATTTGGCCGAGTATGTCGGAGGGCCAACTCCGTCAAGCGTCTTTGCACGCCTTCTCCTTCACCCTGATTCTGGATGAAGCTCGCAAAGCGTTTGCGCAGCTCCTCCACTGTTCCGTAGTTCTCGAACCCAAATTCTTCTGCGTATCTCAATAGTTCCTCTCGATTGAGGTAGTACACCCATGTCACTTTGACCATGGCTTACCTCGTTATCTCGTTCTTCTTACTTTAGAGTCCCTGCTCGGGCGCCAGTTGTAACGGAGTTTTCCACTTGGCTGGGGCAAACTCAGCCTTGCCAAGGGTTTGCTAAAGTAAAACACGCTGTGTACGTTACAACAAATTTATTAGTTTAACAATCTCTATCTACACGGTTTCTAATACATTACTCGCTATTTCTATGACAAGTAAATAAGTGTTCGTGAGGTGAAAACCCTCAGGTACACTACATTTGCCGGTGGTGTTGAACCCACGGGCAAGTATGCTTAATAATAACACAGATAGTACTTCTTTCGTATGGCGCTGTGGAGGTGTAAACCCTCTAACAGCCCTCGTTCCAGTGAGGTGTATACCCTCAGTAGAATATAGATAAATGCTCGTGAGGTGTAAACCCTCAGGTGCACTACGTTTGCCGGTGGTATTGATCCCACGGGCAAGTATACCTATCGACAACACAAAGGCTACTTAATTTCCTTTGCGTTTTCGTCGCCTTTTATACTATTCTGCACGCAGGCAGAATGTTATTTTATAATAACAATTTATTGCTGCGTACAGTTTCTCACTTATTCTATGTGTACGTATGTATGTACATGTTCGAACATGCTTATAGGCTTCAGCGCTTCAATAATTTAAGTATGTAAATATATATATATATATATATGTAATATTTAATTATTTCATGTATAATAATTCAATGTATATATATAAATTCAGTGTATGAATATAAAAAATGTATATAAAAAGTATTGTTGTGAGGTCTCCAAAAGCCTCGGATTTTGGGGTCCTTACAATTTGCTAAATAAAAATTCTTTTAAGCTTTTGGTTTTTTCTCAGTAATAACCTTTCATTTAGGTTCTTTAGGTTCTTATGCTTCATTTAAATCAATCCTACCAAATCTTTTACTGAATTCAATTCCGATCGAAATCGGATTACATAACAGGCAAAACATGTTCATGTTGAACTATTTAAAACCGTTTGTTTCTTTAAATTAAAAACATTTAATTTTTCCTAAAAAAATTTTAATTTTATAAATTATATTTTACCTTCTGTATTCAGCTCTGCTGCCTGTATTATTTGCTCCAGCATTAAATTAAAAAAGTCACACGATAAAGAGTCACCTTGTTTGAAACCTCGTTTGGTATCGAAGGGCTCGGAGAGGTTCTTCCCGATCCTGACGGAGCTCTTAATCTTGCTTAGCGTCAGTTTACATAGCCGTATAAGTTTTGCGGGGATACCAAATTCAGACATAGCGGCATAGATTCAGCTCCTTTTCGTGCTGTCGAAGGCTGCTTTGAAATAGACGAAAATGTGGTGTGTGTCGATTCTCTCTTCACGGGTCTCTTCCAAGATTTCGCGCATGGTGAATATCTGGTCAATGGTTGACTTACCAGGTCTAAAGCCACACTGATAAGGTCCAATCAATTTGCTGACGGTGGGCTTTAGTCTTTCACACAATACGCTTGATAGAACCTTATATGCGATGTTAAGAAGGCTTATTCCACCGTAATTGGCGCAGACTGTGGGATCGCCTTTTTTGTGGATTGGGTAGAGTACATTTAGGTTCCAATCGTCGGGCATGCTTTCACCGCCGTATTTGAATAGCTCGGCCGGTAATCCATCACTCCCCGACGCATTGTTGTTTTTTAGGCGGGCGATTGCTATTCGAACTTCTTCATAGTCGGGTAAAGGAAAAACTTTTCCATCATCATCAATTGGAGCTTCAGACTCACCATCTCCGGGTGTTTCCTCTTCACTGCTTTTCAGCGGGCTGGAGAAGTGATCCCTCCTTAAATCCAGTATTCTCTGGCCATCTGTCAGTAGCTCACCTCCATGGGTCCTACAAGAGTTTGCTCCGGTCTTGAAACCTTCTGTGAGTCGCCGTATTTTTTCGTAGAATTTTCGAACGTTACCCTTGTCGGCCAGCTTCTCAAGCTCTTCACACTCACGCATCTCGGCCTATTTGTTTTTTTTTCTGCAGATGCGTCTTGCGTGGTATGGAGTTCATGTTCATGTTGAACTATTTAAAACCGTTTGTTTCTTTAAAGTGACTTTCAATTGAAATTATTTAATTTACCCAAAAAAAAGTTTAATTTTAATTTTTTATTTAAGCAGATAAACACAATTTAACTACTATCTGCTCTTATGAAAATAAAGGTGTTAAAATAACAAATCAATGAGCCATTATATCTAATATGGGATTTTGTTTTGATCATAAAGTTTTTAATTCAGTAAGATATCCTTTAATAAAATTACAATCTGTCTTAATCCACTTTACGGATTATTTGGGTACATTTTGCATCAGTTTAGTGGTATTTTCAGCCATTTATATCTGGTACGAAGAAATGTGTTTGCATTAAATTATTATATTACAAATTTTTTTGAGTAGCTCGGATTTTTATTCAAATAACTTTTTTTTTACACAAGAAAACTTTGTTTTATATTTTATGGCTTATCGACGCACAATTCTTAAGTACAAGGATTCTCGTAACTATGCAATGATGTTGTTTAAATTAAAAATCCCTGAGAGCTTCAACTGACTTTAACAAATCGAATAAATTAGATCAAAATCAATTGCTGCTTTCAAGAGATTTTCAATTATTTCAGGTATTTTTATTTATTTCATTAAAAATTCAAAGCTGAAAATAGCTTATCACTTGTTTTTCAAAACTAAATAATATACGCAGCAATAAATAAATTTGAATATAAGCTGGACACTGTAATATAGGTTTTTAAACACATGACAGCCACATAGTTAAATCCGAACTATGATTAGTTTGACTTTGAATCTTAATTTATCTTCTAAGCCAACACTTCAGTTTTTATGTAACCCACCATTAATCCATTTGGTTTGTACTTCGTGTTTATCGTACCAACATACTTTATACCGAAGTTTGGATGCAGTCTGTTTATTGTTCAATTTGTTATTTGCGTTTCTATATTATATAAACACAATATTTGTAATGCAAGAAACGCTAAGTTTCGCGTTGATAAAAATATTTCAATTAATAGAGTTAAAACGGGATAAGGGAATACAATAATATCGTTAAAGCAATTATCAAAATATATATCGTTTCGTTCTTAACAGAAACGTAATGCTGTAGTTGGTTTTAAAGCGGTAACGTAAATGATAAACGCGTAATTTTATGTGAGTTGGTAATGCCATTATAGGCCTTCAGATACCCTGCAATATGGGCAATTGTTACCTAAGGATTAGATTGTTGCTCTACCATATCGCATGAACTTGCGTGAGGCCTTATTTCGAATAGTAGTACACCAAATCGTTGGAAAGAAAAAAATAATTCCTACATATATGCATATTTATATACTTTGTTGGTTTGTATTTTAAGAAAAATCATTTTCAGGAAAATAATATCTCTTTTTTATAGAAAAACTAGTTTTTCCTAAAATTATGTGTAATTAACCATACACTTAAATGAATATATTATAAAAATACCTTAAATTAGTATATCAAATTGACACTTTGTATGACACTTTATAGTTTTTTGAAGTAGAGCTTAATTGATCCGGTAACGAGCATTGGCCATTCTCATACATTGGCCGACTAGGGCTGATGTTTAGGAGCGCGTAAAGATATTTTAGATAACGGTACGTTGCGAGGCGAATCCGGTCTTGGTTCGGCCCATGGTTACCGTTTAAAGCCCTCCCGTATACATCCAATTCACTCAGATGTTTCACTTAAGTATACTTTGCAAGGCGAAGCTGGTACTATACCGCCAAATGCGTATAAATGCTGAAAACAAGGAATATAAAAAGACTAGTTTATGGTCTTAATGAAACAATATTTTTTTTTTGAATTTTTTCTTTTTTAATTTATTTAATTCTGTTTTACTAGTAAATATGTATTCTGTTGCTTCGGTGGTACTTTACGAAAATACTCTTATTTCAGATATTCTGTATAACATGTTATATACCAAACTAAAGGTATTTTTATGCTGTTTTTATTACCTGGGTTGCGGTTGACTACACATAAGAAAAACCTGTTTATCAACTACAAAAGTATTTTTTGTATGTAGATTTTCTCAAAAATTGATCTTTAGAAAGTAAAGAGATATAAACTTAAAAATGAAATTTTACTTATCCTTGCAACGATATCAATATTTGAAATTCGGTGTACAAAGTTTTGAAATATATCCATTTTAAAATTTCGAATTTTCTCTCAATTCTCCATATATCTCCATGAATAAAAGTTTCCCCTCAAGAAAATATATCATTGAAATCAGGGCGGACGACGTCTACTTTTTTTTAACCTACTTTAACGATCTGTATTCTTCACTTGTTCCGTATAAAAACAAACTTTCGCTCACGATTCCGCGTCTCATGAAGAAAGTTGTTCACACAATCTCGCATGTGCAGACATGTTGTGCATCCAAACAACTATCAGCTAATAAATTTATTTCTTCCTTTCTTTATAATTTGTCTCCAAACTTTTAATTTAAGTGCCGCTGATTCAGTTGCTGTCCGTACACAACTGGTCACTATTTAACACATTACATTTCGAAGATACGCCGACTTAGAAGAGGTTTCAAGACCTGAGCAGACTCTTGTAGGACACAGAGAGGTGATCTAGCCACCGATGCTATATTGAATTTATATAGGGAACACTTGTCCAGCCCGCTGAATAGCAGTGAATATAGAGTATCCGGAGAGGGTGAACACGAAACCCCAATCGATGACAATGGAAAACACGTTCCATTACCTGACCATGAAGAAGTTCGAATAGCAATCGCCCGCTTAAAAAACAATAAAGCAGCTGGAGCTGACGGCCTACCGGCTCGCTTGCGATATTCGCCGTTGTATTTGCCGTTGTCAACGCGCAAAGGAACATAAATCGTTCGCCAAACTTTTCTCTCGAAGACTCCTAGAGCCGAATCATCAGATGTTGACAGCGTCCATGCTTCTGCGCCATATAGTAGGAACGGTATGATGATAGACTTGTAGAGCTGGTTTTCGTTCGCCGAGAGAGGACTTTACTTTTCAATTGCCTACTTAGTCCAACGTAGCACCTGTTGGCAAGAGTGATGCTGCGGTGGATTTCCAGGCTGACATTGTTGTTGGTGTTAATGCTGGTCCCTAGATTGACGAAATTATCTACGACCTCGAGCCAAGTCGCTATTGCGATGACTGTTTGTGTGATGACAGGAGATATTTCGTCTTGCCCTCGCTCACTACCAGACCTATATCGTTCGCTTCCTTATCCAGTCTGGAGAAAGCAAAGCTCACGGCACGGTTGTTGAGGCCAATATTGTCGCTATTTTCGGCGTTCGCCAGCAGCTGTACGCTCATATAGAAAATTTTACCTTCTCTATTCAGCTCTGCTGCCTGTATTAATTGCTCCAGCATTAAATTACACACACGATAAAGAGTCACCTTGTTTGAAACCTCGTTTGGTATCGAAGGGCTCGGAGAGGTTCTTCCCGATCCTGACGGAGCTTTTAATCTTGCTTAGCGTCAGTTTACATAGCCGTATAAGTTTTGCGGGGATACCAAATTCAGACATAGTGGCATAGATTCAGCTCCTTTTCGAAAATGTGGTGTGTGTCGATTCTCTTTTCACGGGTCTTTTCCAAGATTTCGCGCACTTACCAGGTCTAAAGCCACACTGATAAGGTCCAATCAATTTGCTGACGGTGGGCTTTAGTCTTTCACACAATACGCATGATAGAACCTTATATGCGATATTAAGAAGGCTTATTCCACCGTAATTGGCGCAGACTGTTGGATCGCCTTTTTTGTGGATTGGGTAGAGCACATTTAGGTTCCAATCGTCGGGCATGCTTTCACCGCCGTATTTGAATAGCTCGGCCGGTAATCCATCACTCCCCGACGCATTGTTGTTTTTTAGGCGGGCGATTGCTATTCGAACTTCTTCATAGTCGGGTAACGGAAAAACTTTTCCATCATCATCAATTGGAGCTTCAGACTCACCATCTCCGGGTGTTTCCTCTTCACTGCTTTTCAGCGGGCTGGAGAAGTGATCCCTCCTTAAATCCAGTATTCTCTGGCCATCTGCCACTAGCTCACCTCCCTGGGTTCTACAAGAGTTTGCTCCGGTCTTGAAACCTTCTGTAAGTCGCCGTATTTTTTCGTAGAATTTTCGAACGTTACCCTTGTCGGCCAGCTTCCCAAGCTCTTCATACTCACGCCTCTCGGCCTCTTTGTTTTTTTTTTCTGCAGATGCGTCTTGCGTCGTAGAGAGTTTGCCGTCCCACAGTTCTCTTATACCGGGTTGCTGTTGAGTGCTCTCAGAGATCAGGTGTGCAATTCGCGTAGAAAACCGCTCGGCAGTCTGTTGTGCTTGCAGTTTTTCGACGTCGAACCTTCCTTGTGTTTGTTGACGGGCGTTCTTCGATACAACATAGTGGTCCGAGTCGATATTAGGACCTCGTAACGTACGCACGTCTAAAACACTGGATACTTGTCTTGCGTCAATCACAACATGATCGATTTGGTTGAGAGTTTTTCGATCTGGAGACAGCCAAATAGCTTGGTGAATTTTCTTGTGCTGTAATCTAGTGCTACAGACAACCATATTTCGGGCCCCTGCGAAGTCGATCAGCCTCAGCCTATTTGTGGATGTTTCGTCGTGGATGCTGAATTTTCCGACTTTTTTTGCAAAAATACCTTCTTTGCCCACCCTGGCGTTGATGTCTCCAAGCACGATTTTACGTCGTGGTGGGGGCAGCGCTCATAAGTGCGTTCGAGGCGCTCGTAAAAGGCATCCTTGGTCACATCGTCCTTCTCTTCCGTCGGGGCGTGGGCGCAAATTAGTGTGGTGTTCATCCACCGAAGTGAATGCCAGTACCTCAAATCGTAATCCTTAAAACATTTGCGGGGGTCGTCATCAAAAGGGCGATCTCTCATCCTAGGCTGGAATTGGTTTTTCATTGGAATTAAGTTTTTCATCTGGTGGGTCCCAAGCCCTACGCACAACCGCATGGGGTTTGCCTTCTAACTTAGTTCGCCTCCAAACGGATGCTTGTTGGCTACTCAGGGGATATGTGGTCTAAGACCGGAAGTTGTGAGCTGCTTGATCCATATGCAAAAGAATCGTTTCTGGCCACTCCCAGGTGAATTGCAGTCAAAAAGTTTCCTCACTTGCGTGAACTTCTGCACATGTGGTCGGACGAATGCAAGCCCGATTGCAAATTAAAGTGTGTTCCGCCCTAACCATAGAAAAGGGGAACCAACAGTCTGTGCCAATAATCGTGGGATAACCCTCCTTAATATCGCATATAAGGTTCTGTCGAGCGTACTGTGTGAAAGACAAAAGCCCATCCTCAACAAACTGATTGGACCTTATCAGTGTGGCTTTAGCCCTGGTAAGTCAACCATAGACCAGATATTCACCATGCGCCCTTTCATTTAAAGAAAACTTTAAAAACAAGCAATTTACCTAATTTTTTTAGATTTTTATGCTTCGTTTAACTCAATATAATCTAACCTAATCCTTTTAAAACTTTTAGTGAAAACTGTGTAAAAAGATATTGAGTGTATACCGTTGAAAATGTTTCAGAACTTGCGATTATTCCGTGGTTATGATAATCTCCTTGAGAGAAATTTGATTTTAATTAAAAGAAAACCAAAGCGAGTCTATAAACTTTTATAATCAATTAGTTATTAAAATTACTTAAACTCGTCTTAAAGGGTTTAGAACCTATCAAAATCAAAGATACTTTAACTTAGGTAATTATTTCTATTATTATGCAATAAAATTATTTACTTAAAGAATAGCATAGTAACTGTGAGTTATTCATGAATACTACCTTCAATTACCTACAATCTGTGGCGATAGAAAGATTTTTACCGCATTAAAATGGGGTTATTTTGATCATTTTTATTAATTCTACTTTAAATAACGTTGAAATTGATCACACTGCTCCTAATTGTATATGTATATGAGCAAATAACCTTTTTTTAACACAAGCAAACTTTGTTTTACATTTGATAATTTATCGACGCACAATTCTTAAGTTCGAGGATGCTCGAGCGAGTTTTTCTTACTCTTGCAATGATGTTGTTTAAATTAAAAATCCGTGAGAGCTTCAACTGACTTTAACAAAACGTATAAATTAGATCAAAATTAATTGCTGTTTAGCCATCACGTTAAGTGATCTGCGGCACTCCTCTACGGTTTTAGACTTTACTGTTACAGAAGCTCGTAATGCGATCTGGCTATCCGAGAAAATATGGATACGATTATCCGAAAGTACCAATGATCTGGGACAATTGACAGCTTCATGTATGACCACCAATTCTGCCTGAAAAACGATACAGGATTTACAGATGCCAAGTTCCTTTGAGTAAACCCCTCCACCGACCCTATTGTCTAGTTTGACCCATCCGTGTAAAAATTAATCGATTCGGCGCTTTTTGGTATAATCCTGTCCGGAATAACTACCTTGAAGTCTATCATGAAGTCAGTGAATGATATGCAGTAATCTGTTTTTTTCCGGTATGAGGAATCTTCTTAAGAAGCTAGTATGCCTGTGGCTTATAAAAATCCATTCAGACACCTTTTGCAGCCTTACCGCGGCTCAAGCAGCGTTGTGCACCCTTATTATGTCAGCGGGGAGTAAGTCTTAGAGGACATTCATTGCCTTAGTCAGTGTAGTACGCTCCGCTGGTCACGAGATTACAACCCTATAGACAAGTATAGGCCTAATAACTGTAATATATTTTGGGTGAGATGTCCCCTTTTCGGCCTATCGCTCCCTTGCAGGTATAGAGGGCAATGGGACGTCTTTCTCATGCTTTCCTCTGAGTTCTGTAACCAGCTTAATTTTCTGTCCAGGATGAGTCCCAGGCATTTCGCAGACTCAGGAATGAGCATGTCCGTTCCCACTTTTCTATCCTCCACTTTGCATGATATCGTTCATGTGGGAAGTTGCCGCCAACCCTGCAATTTCAGATATTACAACCCTGCATCTGAGCATTTGGCGTATAAAATAAAAGAGCAGTGGAAGGGAGCTAGTGTACGGGCAAAACGTCTAGCTCTATTCCGACGAAGTCCGCACAAATTTCTGAAACAGCAAGAGCAAGTGACTCAGATCAACGCATCTTTAGCTCCTTCGTCAGGGCACATTGGGATCGAAAAGCAGCCCCCACGACTGTAAAGGGGTTAAGCACCAAAAATGTCAAAGACCTTCTCCCTACCAGAAAAAAGCTGTTCTTAGGGATAGGCAACGAGAAACGACAACCCTCTGAAACAAAAAAAGGCCTAAGTCTCTGGAAAATATTGCGAATGGAGCCAAGAGACCCAATACCACAAAAGCTTCCCTCTACACTCTGGCAGTCCCACCAGCAAAAACCTTTAGCAAGGTTGTCAAGAAGCAGCTCACCCCACTGGTCGCATGCAGGGGTCGCCCGAATAATTAGAAACAGTACCGATGGGCTTGTGCAGGGTATACTTCAGTAACTCCTTAATACTGCACCCGTAGTGCGCGCGGCCAGCTGGCTCAAGCACCCCATAAAACCTGTGTCGTGCGCTGTAAGCTTTATAAAGAGGCTATCGCTGAACTACAAAAAAACTTCCAATAGATGTTGAAGCCAACGGGAGAGCGCGCAACACCACCTGTTACTCTAGTGGCTCTTGAGGTGAGTATCTTCTGGATTTGATACTTAATAATGATCTAGCACTTTATATATATGGGAATAAACCCATCTTTTCAACCCCTTTTTTAAAAAACAGGTTCTGAATATTACAATAATTCAATCTCTTTTTTCTGATTGGAACCTGGCCCTTCTTCTCGGACCATATCCATATACTTTTTGTTCTCACCTTGGGAATACTACGGATCGCTGCCTACAGAAATAGGAGGACGACTAGCTAGACGATCTTAAAGAAAGACTTGGCAGCATCCTTCGCCCAATACGCTTCTCGCGATAAGCCCCGATTATTAACAAGAACTGATGAAGCGATGGCATCTAGCACTGGGTCTTTTTCTTTCGGTGAACATGAAGCAGTGTACTTTGTTACCAAAGTCTGTAACGCCGGCTTTGGGGTCATGTCCTCTAACTTTTCTAGTAGGGGAGAGTAGGCCCAAATGGTGAAATAATGAAATCACTGAGTTGAGAAAAAGTAGCCAAAAACTCTTTAACGAAGTCAAATGAATGTGCTTGCCTAAAAACTTTCATTACAGCCATAAAGAAAGCAAGAAGAAAAGTTTGGAAGAACTTCTGCAGTGTTATTGATGGATGCGCGGAAGGAAGCAGATTTAGGAAGGATCTCTCCAATAGATCCGCTATTTAGGACACACACTTTCCGGAATTCTCTACAGGTTACAAACAATTCCAACGAAGGGCTAGACTCTTTGGCCCTCTCGGATATCAGCAACTTTGTATGTCGCAGAACAGTAGAGTCCGACCAATTATCCCCATTTCTATTTAAGATCTTCAAAACTTATCTGCGCGAGGGGTATATTCCACAGGCATGGAATAAGGCTAAATTTATTTTTATCCCAAAAGGAGGCAAAGCCAACCAAGTTAATCCAAATGACTTTCTGTCCATCAAGGCTACCTCATTCTCTTTAAATCTTTATAATCCTGCTCGACAGCTATATACACCTAAATGTACCCCCGAGCATCCTCTCGAGAAAACAACATGCTTACTTTGAGAGCAAGTCAGTCGACTCCTTCTACTATGCGCAAACTGAAACGTGAAGTTTCTTTTAAGGATATTCGGATTATCTAAACAATAGAGAATCAACAATGGCTTTTGAGTATTTGGCATTCGCCTGAAACCAAGATGAGGAGACAACGTAACTCATATCATTGGATAAATGTTTTCTTCGAGTAAGGGTCCACCCTCTCCACCTGCAACTGAATTAAACGTCTTGATAGGGAGCAGAAAAGTATATCCAGGAGCCAGTCGTTCGTGTCTTTTGCAAAGATCGGATTTCCCATGTGTCAATCATAATCACCTGAAATCATGAAGATGCCTATGTTAATCATTGTATTATTACGAAAGTAGTAAGAGTAAAAATTGTTTATAGATTTTTGAATCTAATCTCAAGATTTTGGCGGTATATTCTAAATACCTAGAAGCACAGCATGATTTATTTGCTTTCATCTTCTTTTCAATGTGAAAAGTCTTGTAGCCCAGTTTTGAAAGAGGAAACTATAACATCTGTTTGTTTGGTAAATTTTGTAATGCATTGAAATTCATTTATTAAAAGTAAATACATACAATTACATTTGAGTACATACTCCTCTCCCGGTAGTGTGATACGACTGTGAGATTTGTAAAATAGCTAGTTGGACTATTGGCAATGCCACAAAAAATATTGAAATTCACTACAGGTTCGTTAAGCATTACACATTTTAATTTAACAGTTCTTAAGTTCCTCGTTAAGTAAAGAATGTTAAATAATTACTTAAAAAACAAAACTAAATTTATGGCCTATACGAGACCAAAGGACTTTATATCCGAAAAAGCGAAGTTAGCTATCATTCTTGAGTATGTATTTCAGATTTCTTGCTTCAGGTGACAAAAAGAAAATCCTGGTACGACCAACATCAAAAAGTCATAGAAAATTAGTTTTATTCAAAAAATAAGTTAAATTTTAATTAATTAACTGCGGTCGCCCCTCGGCAGAGAATGTCAACCCCTTCGAATGTAATTCTGATATGAAATAAAGGCTCCTCATAAAAAACCATTAGCCTTTCGAAGGGGGCTTAGTATAAACTTCCGACCCTCCATTTGTTGGAAAAATATTAAGACCCAAAACTACAAATTGGAGGAGGACCTCCGAAAATCGTTTCACCGGTTACAAAGCTCCAATTATATATATATATATATATATATATATATATATATATATATATAAATATATATATATATTTATAAATAAATGTATATATATCTATATAAAAATACATATTTATATCTATATATATATATATATATATATATATGATGAGCATTTGTTGCAGTTGAAAGTGTTTTCTCGAGGGAGTCGAAAAAGCAGAATCTAGTGCCCTTAAGTACAATAGTACTGAAGCAGAATTTATGGCGTTATTAACAGCAGCGAAAGAAACTGCCTATATAAAGAAGCTGAATAATGAAATAGGTTTTAATAACACGGCTCCAATGGCACAACAATTAGTCAAGATTCCGACTTATCATTCAAGTAGCAACCACATAGATAATAAGTATCATAATATTAGAAATCTTTATAAAAATAAGGTAGTTCAATTTCCTTATATTTGCACTAATGAAATGCTTGTAGATATTCTCTCGAAAATTTACAAAAGATTAAGCTTAATAAGTTCACACAAGAAATGGGATTATATAAGAATTTTACTTCATATTTTGTAGTAGTTTCATTGTAAATAGTTTTTTGTGATATACATATTGTTGGCGCGCAGCATTAACCTGAGCCTTTAGAAGTTTAAGCTTAAAATGTACATAAAAATGCGACCTTGTGGATGTGTGTCCCGTTGTTCCTCAAACGAGCCTGTTTGCCGTTTAGTTTTTTAATAAGCTTTCTTTTTCATTTGGTTCGTTGGCGGAGTTAGACATACATACATCCACGAGAAGCACAATTATTTTAGCGTTAACATTAACTTAACTTACATTAACATATACATACATATATTTTGTATATTGATTGAAAACTTTATTAAAATTGAATTTATAAAGCGCACATAAGAAGTGTTAAACTCGTAACCCGCCAACACATATATTGAATATGTTCTGGTTGAGGAGTGTTCAAATATATTTCACATGTAAATACTTTGATGTATATACATATGTGAAAACAACAAATCACATATTCATTGATTTAGGGCTTAGGGCTTCCAGATTGGGATTCGAGGTTTGCCATTTGCATGGAATTTCTTGCTTTGTCGATCAGAGATATGTTTTCAGGTATACTCAACTAGTAAGTCCTAGGTATTAAAAAATTCGCCCAAATATTAAGCATTATTACATCTTCAACTAAAAATCTTCATTAATAGGGTCGTTGGTGACCGAAACTTTATTTTATGGGTTATTACCTGTGTCTTCGTGTCTCTGTTCCATTCGCTGTATAAATTGAGTGAGTAACTGACTGTTTACACTTTGTTTTTTCTGCAATTTTAATCACTGATATATGCGCCCCTGTCGTTAAAAATTTGTTAATCGTCGAAAATATTTTAAGCGAAAAGATGTAGACTTTTGTCACCGTGGCTAAGCAATGATGGCTCCTGTGATAAGACTGTTAGATTTTACGGAGATCTATTGGGTGTCGGTTTGGCGCTTAACTTAATCGAATTGGATTTGAAGCTTATTGTTGGTAGTTGAATGTGTGGCTGCAGTCTTTTGTTTGACTTGTGATTCTTAATTTTCAAATATAAACATTTTTACATAAGAATATCATTCCCAGGAAACTAGTAAAGCGAAACCGACTAGGTATGTATTTTGTTTATAATATTGATTGTGCTACGAATGTATACATACATTGATCCATACATACGTATATAGGCATAAACTTTCGCCAAGAATAGTTCTCTGAGAGTTAAATGACAAAAGTTGAAACTATAGTCACGTATTGACGGAACTACTTATATGTTTATTAGTATTACAAATTTGGATATATGGTTCTCCTGTTGTATATTTTAATTTAGGTAAATATAGATCTCATTGTGGACTGCCTTTATATTATTCGATAATTATTTCAATTGAAGAAATTTTGCAAATAAGTATTGAAAATAAATTTCATACATAAGGGGATTATCATTCACTCAAAGTTTGCTTTTTTGGAACATTTGGTTAAAAGCGATTTTATAGTACTTTTGGCGCGTTAGCAATATTGAATTCAAAGACCTAAGAATCTTATGAAGTCTGCTAATAGATCTTACTATATGGTTTAGAACGAAGGCAATCCAGTTAGAGTTAGTAAATTATCTGTCTGGAGCGAAAAAATCACTGTGCCTTCAACAAGGTTGAAGAATAACCACGAAAAATGTAAGGAGTTTTTGGAGGCACTTTTGTCTACCTGAGAGTTGCTAGATATTTGTATTCGAAAACCATACATATAGCCTTTTCGAATAGAACCCTGCCTTAATTCCAAGCCCGTTTCTTCAAGCTTTCGTGCTTTACACCTGTGCACTACATAAACTTTCATTTCTGCTAACGTCTATCCTTGTACGAATTTCCTTTAGGAATTTGTGAACTGCAGAAATAATACCTGCTGCATTGAAAGTTACTTTGACTTGGAAAAAAGTAGGATTTCTATTTTTCTGGACATAATCTGGGTGCTTTACCTGCAACTGGTCGAGAGTGCCCAATCTCATTGTGAAATTCTAAAATGGAACAAGCAAATGCAACAGCAGCGAAAGAAACTGTCTATATAAAGAAGCTGAATAATGAAATAGGTTTTAATAACACGGCTCCAATGGCACAACAATTAGTCAAGATTCCGACTTATCATTCAAGTAGCAACCACATAGATAATAAGTATCATAATATTAGAAATCTTTATAAAAATAAGGTAGTTCAATTTCCTTATATTTGCACTAATGAAATGCTTGTAGATATTCTCTCGAAAATTTACAAAAGATTAAGCTTAATAAGTTCACACAAGAAATGGGATTATATAAGAATTTTACTTCATATTTTGTAGTAGTTTCATTGTAAATAGTTTTTTGTGATATTCAAACGTGTATATTGAATATGTTCTGGTTGAGGAGTGTTCAAATACATTTCACATGTAAATACTTTGATGTATATATGTACATATGTGAAAACAACAAATCACATATTCATTGATTTAGGGCTTAGGGCTTCCAGATTTTGTTTGCTGTAGCGAACCTCAATTTTTCGTGTGTAAAGCAGTGTAATTTTTGGGGTTGAGCTAGGGCGTCATCTGGGATTCGAGGTTTGCCATGGAGTTTCTTGCTTTGTCGATCAGAGATATGTTTTCAGCAGTGATGCCAACTTGGGGGTTTTCCTCCTAAATTTGGGGGAAAGAATTTAAAAAAGTGGGTTTTTTCGGAGGAAAAATTTTTCAGGGTATTTTTTAGGGGGAAATTAAATTACTTCGATAATGTCAAAATTTTTTTATTTAAACCGTTTAAATTAAACGATGCAAAAATGTCAAAATCGGCTAAACGTTCAAAATGTTACGCCCAAAAATATACAAAAAAATGGGAAAGTGACAATCAGCTAAAAGGTTTGTATTATGTACATCGGAATGTTTATGTTAATTGCGTATTCATCGTTGTTCACAGAATGGATTGGACCTGATCCGACTGGAAACATAAACTCAGCTTATTGTAAGTATTGTCGAACAACACTAGCAGCACATAAACGTGGATTACTGGATCATGGGGACACTGATAAACATCAAGATGCTGTTCTTAAAAATAAATCAGCTCAAGAATCTAAAAAATTAGATTCTACCTTCAAGCCTGTTTTAACTGAAGCCGTGAAAATAGCTGAATTAAAAATTGCTGCTTTTATAGCCGAGCATTGTTCATTAAAAACAGTTGATCACTTGGTTAGTCTCTTACCTCAACTTGACCCATCATCAGACACACTGTCTAAATTGAAACTTCACCGAACAAAGTGCACTATGTTAATTAAAAATGTACTAGGACCATGTATGCTTGATCAGCTTATCAACGAACTAGGAGATTCTCCATATTCAATTATAATTGATGAAAGTACCGATACTGCGACACAGAAAACTTTGCTGAGATTTTTCTCCGAGAATAAAAAAGAAGTTGTTACAACTTTCTATAGGCTAATTAAAATAACCGACTGTGATGCAAAATCAATTTATGATGCGATAAAATCTCAGTTACTGGAAGATAAATTAAAGATTGATAATATGGTGTCGATGGAGCAAGTGTGATGGTCGGCAAACACAAATCAGTAACTGCTCTTTTTAAAAAAGAGTTAACTGATTTAGTTATTATGCGATGTGTGCTGAGAAAGCCGCAGAAAAACTACCTAGTCGACTTGATGATTTTGTAAAAGAAGCACATAACTTTTTTTCAAACAGCCCCAAACGCTGGGATGAGTATCAAAAGTTATATAAAGATATGAACAAGAATCACAATTGTAAGAAAATTCAAGGTCTAAGTGGTACTCAGTGGTTGGCGCGATTTGATGCTATCCAAACTATACTAGATCAATGGAGATTTCTTGAAAAGTATTTTCATTCACACAAAGATGACACTTTGGCTGCTTCCTCACTTTATGATACGATGTCACGAATACCTTATAAAGCGTTTTTAGTTTTTTTAAAGTCGGAACTTAAAGCTGTTGTTCAACTGAATATATTGTTTAAGAGTGATAATGTTGAAGCAACGAAGCTATTTGAAGATTTGTTTTTATTATATAAAAATTTGCTAGTAAAATTGTTGTGCCGGGTCATTTGCAAAAAATAAATGATAATGATTTAGTAAGTTTTGACTTTAAACCGTATATTATGCACACCGCATCAATAAATTTTGGATACGATTTTGATTGTATTGCTAGATATATTAATCAAACTGATTTAGAAGATGTAAGAGAAAGGTGCAAATCGTTTTTAATCGCATTAGCAGAGAATATTCAACTACGATTGCCCGATAACTTATCCGTACTTAAAACAATGGCTGATCTTCAGCCGAAAGTAGCAACATCACAACTGAAACCTAGTCTCAAAAACATTCTCGCACAATTTCACAGGACATTGTATGGTAATAAAAATGAAGAAACTTCAAATCATGTGTTAATTTTACACCATGTTCTAGTATGTTAAAAATGTTTAACGTTAAAATGTACGATTTTAAAAATCCTGATACAGAAGAAGAGAAGGAAGCTAATGAGTTCTTTGAAATTATTAATGAGTTGGGAATTAATATAGTTTAAATTAGAATACCTATGTATTTATGTTCATTTAATGCGTTTATTTATTTATTTATTGTCTTACTCGGTTGACGTACTGATGTATTAAAATGAAAGCAATAAATAATATATGGTTTTTTGTAAATCTATTCGATGTTGTAACAATTTTAAATATTTAATTTAGGAGGAATTTAGGAGGTTTTAAAATCAGCTTAGGGGAAAAAATTTCAAGCAGTTGGCATCACTGGTTTTCAGGTACACTCAACTAGTAAGTCCTAGGTATTAAAAAATTCGCCCAAATATTAAGCATTAATACATCTTCAACTAAAAATCTTCATTCATAGGGTCGTTGGTGACCGAAACTATATTTTATGGGTTATTACCTGTGTGTTCGTGTCTCTGTTCCATTCGCTGTATAAATTGAGTGAGTCACTGACTGTTTACACTTTGTTTTTTTCTGCAATTTTAATCACTGATATATGCGCCCCTGTCGTTAAAAATTTGTTAATCGTCGAAAATATTTTAAGCGAAAAGATGTAGACTTTTGTCACCGTGGCTAAGCAATGATGGCTCCTGTGATAAGACTGTTAGATTTTACGGAGATCTATTGGGTGTCGGTTTGGCGCTTAACTTAATCAAATTGGATTTGAAGCTTATTGTTGGTAGTTGAATGTGTGGCTCCAGTCTTTTGTTTGACTTGTGATTCTTAATTTTCAAATATAAACATTTTTACATAAGAATATCATTCCCAGGAAACTAGTAAAGCGAAACCGACTAGGTATGTATTTTGTTTATAATATTGATTGTGCTACGAATGTATACATACATTGATCCATACATACGTATATAGGCATAAACTTTCGCCAAGAATAGTTCTCTGAGAGTTAAATGACAAAAGTTGAAACTATAGTCACGTATTGACGGAACTACTTATATGTTTATTAGTATTACAAATTTGGATATATGGTTCTCCTGTTGTATATTTTAATTTAGGTAAATATAGATCTCATTGTGGACTGCCTTTATATTATTCGATAATTATTTCAATTGAAGAAATTTTGCAAATAAGTATTGAAAATAAATTTCATACATAAGGGGATTATCATTCACTCAAAGTTTGCTTTTTTGGAACATTTGGTTAAAAGCGATTTTATAGTACTTTTGGCGCGTTAGCAATATTGAATTCAAAGACCTAAGAATCTTATGAAGTCTGCTAATAGATCTTACTATATGGTTTAGAACGAAGGCAATCCAGTTAGAGTTAGTACATTATCTGTCTGGAGCGAAAAAATCACTGTGCCTTCAACAAGGTTGAAGAATAACCACGAAAAATGTAAGGAGTTTTTGGAGGCACTTTTGTCTACCTGAGAGTTGCTAGATATTTGTATTCGAAAACCATACATATAGCCTTTTCGAATAGAACCCTGCCTTAATTCCAAGCCCGTTTCTTCAAGCTTTCGTGCTTTACACCTGTGCACTACATAAACTTTCATTTCTGCTAACGTCTATCCTTGTACGAATTTCCTTTAGGAATTTGTGAACTGCAGAAATAATACCTGCTGCATTGAAAGTTACTTTGACTTGGAAAAAAGTAGGATTTCTATTTTTCTGGACATAATCTGGGTGCTTTACCTGCAACTGGTCGAGAATGCCCAATCTCATTGTGAAATTCTAAAATGGATGGAAAGGTTGTTCCGTTAACCGACTATGAAGAAGTCCGAATAGCAATCGTTGGCTTGAAAAACAATAAAGCGGCAGGGACTGATGGATTACCGGCCGAGCTATTCAAATACGGCGGTGAAGAACTGATCAGGTGCATGCATCAGCTTCTTTGCAAAATATGGTCGGATGAGAGCAAGCCCGAAGAATGGAACCCAAGTGAGCTGTGCCCAATCCACAATAAAGGCGATCCCACAGTCTGCACCAATTACGGTGGAATAAGCCTTATTAACATCGCATTTAAGGTTCTATCAAGCGTAGAGTGTGAAAGACTAAAGCTCATCATCAACAAACTTTTTGGACCTTATCAGTCAACCATTGACCAGATATTCACCATGCGTCAAATCTTGGAAAAGACCCGTGAAAAGAGAATCGACACACACCAATTTTCGTCGATTTTAAAGCAGCCTTCGACAGCACGAAAAGGAGCTGCCTTTACGCCGCTATGTCTGAATTTGGTATCCCCGCAAAATTTATACGGCTGTGTAAAATGACCTTAAGAAGCACTAAAAGCTCCGTCAGGATCGGGAAGAACCTCCTTGAGCCGTTCGATACCAAACGAGGTTTCAGACAGGGTTATTCTTTATCGTGTGAATTTTTTAATTTAATGCTGGAGAAAATAATACGAGCTGCAGAGCTAAATAGAGAAGGTACAATTTTCTATAGGAGCGTACAGCTGCTGGCGTACGCCGATGATATCGAGATTATTGGCCTTAACAACCGCGCCGTGAGTTCTGCTTTCTCCAGACTTGATGTTGTTGTTGTTGTAGCGACTTCGCTAACCCCGCTTAGGGCAGGCATAATCAGTCTAAGTCGCCGAGGTCATCTAATTTAGCGCCTGTCTGTATGCCGTCCTGTCCAGCGGTTGTTGAACGTGGTGCTGTATGGTGCTGTTATAGTCGAGTACTCCCTTCCTGATGTGCCTAGGCGGAGGCTCGGCTTCTAAGAGGTGCCTGCTGGGGTGCTCCGCGCGGTGGCATCCCAACAGGAACTGCTTGCACAGCAAAGCATTATGCTCCTTAACTCGTAGCATAGATGCTTCGCTGTGTAAGTGGTGCTCCGGTGACATCAGGAGGTTTCCTGTCGCAGTCCTAAGGGCGGTGTTTTGGCAGGTCTGTAACTTTCTCCACTGCGTCTCGTTCGTCCCCGACGCCCAAATCGGTGCAGCGTAATTAACGACCGGCCGGCCAATTGCTTTGTAGATTGCCAGCAAGGTTTTCTTATCTTTACCCCATGTGCTGCCGGCTAGCGCTTTGAGTATTTTGTTGCGGCCCTGGAGTTTTGCGGCAATTGCGGTCGTGTGCGGAGTGAAGGAGTGCAGGTTATCGAATGTGACCCCTAAAATCTTAGGGGTGTTTACAGTCGGAATTTTTCGGTCATCGACTTTCACATCGAGTTCTAGCCGGTACTCCTTCGTCCAGCTGGTGAAGAGGGTAGCCGAGGATTTCGTCGGTTGAATGTTTAGATGTCTTGCAGTGAAGAAACGGGAGAGATCGGCGAGGTAGCCGTTCACTTTCGAACATAGGCTATCAATATCCTGGCCAGACGCCAATATCGAGCAATCATCGGCAGACAAGGTTAGTGAAACTCCTTCCGGTGGAGGAGGGAGCTTCGAGATATAAAAATTAAACAGTAGCGGGGAGAGGACACCACCCTGCGGAACCCCCTGTTTAATTTTTCTCAATTTAGATGTTTCTCCTCGGAATATAACCGATGATTGTCGACCACTCAGGTAGCCCATGACCCACCTCTGCAACCCCGGCGGTAATGAGGATTCCTCAATGTCACTGAGTAGCACTGAATGGTTGACAGTGTCAAAAGCTTTTAACAAATCCAGTGCTACCAGGACAGTTCTCGCGCAGTGTCGGTTTTGGTTCAGGCCATTGACCACCTGGCTGTTTATGGCGTTAAGTGTTGTTGTGGTGCTGTGCACTTTTCGGAAGCCATGCTGATGTGCTGCTGGACGCAGATGGTGAGTGAAAGTCGGGAGCAGTAAGGCCTCAAGCGTCTTCGCTACTGGGGATAGGAGAGTTATCGGCCGATAAGACTCTCCTTTGTTGGCTGGTTTCCCCGGTTTAAGTAGCGGGACCACCCTACCGGTTTTCCACACATCTGGTATGATTAGGGTGGTCAGAGAAAAATTGAGGACCTTGGTGAGATATTCTGCTCCCGCTGGTCCGAGATGTTTTAGCATCAGCATGCTTATTCCGTCAGGGCCGATGGATTTGGAGGCTTTCGCCTTCCCGATAACCCCCTGAACCTTCTCTCTGGAGAAATCAAGCACCGCGCTTGTGTTTGGCAGTTTGCGCATACGGCGGGTTACACGCCTTTTCGCTTTGTCTACCGAAAGATGCAGTGTAAAAAGCCGGCTAAAATAGCTCGCGCATCTCTTCGGGTCCGACGAGGCGCGATCACCGAATGAAATTTCCAGAGGAGAGATTGCAGGACCTTAAGTGCTCCTCCCACTTTTTCCGCTTGTGTTTATTTACAACGGTCCGAATCTCCGCATTTAAATCCCTGATTAAGGGATTCCCGGGATCGGAGTTACGGAGGATGTCGCGCCTTGCTGCTAAAGCTGCCGCTTCGGACGGGACGTTAGGGCGGATTTCCGCAATTCGGCCTGCCGGGATGAAGCGGGCGGCAGCGGTCGCAATTATCCTGCGGAAAGAACGTTCACCAGAAGTGACGTCAGTTGGAGTGGAGAGAGCACTGAAGGCGTTCTCGGTGAATTCCGTGAAGCCGGACCAGTTAACTTTTTTGAAGTTAACGAAGGTCCGGTGGTCCGCGGAAACAAAGTCGGGAGGTCTGTCAATCGAGATGTGTATGGGTAAGTGGTCCGATGCTAGTGTCAGTATAGGTCGCCAGACTATACTGTTTATCAGACCAGCACTCGCAATTGTTATGTCGGGCGAGCTTTGGCAATTACCCACAACTCTGGTGGGGGTGTTGTCGTTCATTGTGCAGAATGTCGAATCGTCTATCTGTTCCGCCAGCTCCATTCCTCTACGGTCATTTGACAGGCTAGAATGCCAAAGATCGTGGTGCGCGTTAAAGTCGCCCAAAACCAAACGGTTTTCGCCTCTGAGTAGCGCACCTATATCAGGGCAATATCCAACTGGGCAACGGGAGGAATGTGTATATTAAATATTTCGAGCTCGCCTGACCGGATAGCTATGCCCTGACATTCTAGGGTAGTATCCCTGAGGTCGATGCCGCCATCGATGAGACGATACTGCACGGTGTTGTGCAGGATGAACGCCAGACCCCCTCCATGGTCTCGCTCGCGGTCCTTGCGGATTATGTTGTATCCGGCCCGACTTAGAAGATCCGAGCGGGCGGTCAACTTGGTTTCCTGGATCGCAGCAATTGACAGATGCTCCCGGCTCATATAGTCGACTATCTCGTCGATCTTCCCCTGGAGTCCGTTGCAGTTAAATTGGAGTAGTCGGGTCCGTCTCGAGGGAACGTTCGTGATACGGGGGGTGAGGGAGTGGTGCGTGGATGACGTGTGTTGCTGCTGTAATACCCGCTGAGGTTGGTTCCGCACGTTGGTGTTGGTTGGCGGTGTTGTCGTATTAACGGGCGGGGGCAGACTCCTACAGCAAGGGGCAACGTACGCATCACTCCACTCACGGGTGGTGCGCAGGCCCGAGCACGTCCGAAAATGACACCAGCCGGAGCAGAATTGCATCTGACTGAGGTCACATTCCGACGTACTAAGGTCTGACACACGGAACAGACTGTGCGGGGGACTAGGAGCTGCTGGGTAGCCCTCGCACGGGAGGAGGAAGAGGAGCTGGTTGTGGGAGGGGAAGGGGGTGAGGGTTGGCGGGAGTCATGCTGCGGGGAGCTCCGGGAGACCGTGGAGGTCTGCTGGTTACCCAAAGTGGGTAAGGGTGCTGAAGGCACTGCCATGGTGGCTGGGGGCGCACTTGGGTGCTGGCAACATGGGGCCACATAACGTGTGGTCCACTCCCTATGTGTCTTAAGGCCTGAACAGACCTTAAGATGACTCCAACCATTACACTGGTTGCACCTAACCGAGGTGGAGGAGTGGTGGAGTCTTCTAGTGCACACGCAGCAGAAGTAATCCGTCGGACCAGGGTTGGTTTCTACGCCAGCCCTGATGAGAAGGATTTGAAGCAATCCAGCTGCGAGGTATTGCTCCGATGGCGAACTTAAACTAATTTTACCTGTTGACCTAAACGTTGTTAGGTCGCCGAAAGGGTGACAGCCCTTGGCCGGATAAAATCCGGGTCAACTCCGGTACGTAGAACCGGCTGTCCAGACTTGATAAAGAAGCGCAGCGAATGGGTCTGGTAGTGAATGAGGGCAAGACGAAATATCTCCTGTCATCAAGAGAACAGTCACCGCGTTCGCGACTCGGCTCCCACGTCATAACTTCGAGGTCGTAGCTAATTTCTATCTAGGGACCAGCATTAACATCAACAACAATGTCAACTTAAAATCCAACGCAGAATCACTCTTGCCAACAGGTGTTATTTTGGACTGAGAAGGAAATTGAAGAGTAATTCCTCTCTCGGTGAACGAAAACCAAACTCTACAAGTCGCTCATCATACCGGTCCTACTATATGGCGCAGAAGCGTGGACGACGTCAACATCTGATGAGTCAGCTCTCGGAGTTTTCGAGAGAAAAGTGTTGCGAACGATTTATAGTCCTTTGCGCATTGGCAACGGCGCATACCGCAGACGATGGAACCATGAGCTATACGATGATATTGACATAGTTCAGCAAATGAAGAGACAGCAGCTACGCTGGCTAGGCCATGTCGTCCGAATGGATGAAAGCACTCCAGCTTTGAAAGTATTTAATGCAGTACCCGCTGGTGGAAGCAGAGGAAGAGAAAGACCTCCACTCCGTTGTAAGGATCAAGTGGAGAGTGACTTGGGTTCACTTGGCATTTCCCACTGGCGACAGGCAGCGAAAAGAAGAGAAGAATGGCGCTACTATCTTTTTTCGGCTATAAACGCGTAAGCGGTGCCAACGCCAATAAAGAAGAAGATGTATGGAACCTACGAAAAGGTAGTTGTGATTGGAAAACAAAAACTTCGAGGTGTTTTAGAGGTAAACTGCCACCATTGCCGTATTATTCTTAAAATAAGGCTTGGATGATGTAGTTAACTATAATGAAAAAATTAGACCAGTGATTGAGTAATCAGAACCGAAAAATTTTATTAATTTTTGACAATGCAGCTTACCATAATGATGATGTATCAAGACTTGAAAATATTAAAATGAAATTTTTGCTACCAAATATGATTGCGTTCCTGCAGCCTTTCGACCAAGGGATGATATACTGCTTCAAAATGTATTACAGACAAATAATAATACGAAAGCAGCTATTTGCTGTAGACAAAGGAGTATCTGTCAAACAATTCATAAAATCAATTTCAATACTAGATGCCGTAACTTTCGATAAACGGTCCAGGGTGTATTCCTAATGAAAAATTGTTTTGACGACGACAACGAGCTTGTAGATGGGTATTTTTAACGAACGGAACTTAAGTACCATATGATACTTAAGCGGGATTCTTTTAAAAGCCATTCCCGCTTGAGTGCCACGAAAAATATGCATCTTTGGTTGTGGCACTTAACCGGGTTTGACTGTACCCCTAAATCTACCCTCGAACAGACTCCCTCTACTACAAACAAACGGAAATGCGTAGTTTCTTTCGGAGTTTCTACCATACATTTGACAATTTTCATAGAACTCGTCAGTGATGGAGTTAAACTTTTAAATATACTTAACGACAACTTTAACCATTTCACTATTCGCTTTCCATATTTTAAACTGTGGTTTATTGGCTACCCAGGATATACTTGGTCTAAGACCGGAGGTTGTAAGCTGCTTGAACCATATGCAAAAGAATCTTTTATGGCCAGTTCAATGGCAGTCACAAACTTTCCTCACTTGGGGGAACTTCTACACATGGCCCCCTCTCTCACGCTTTATAACAACTGTCAGAAATCTTACAAGATGCAATTGATCCCAATATGCGCTTTCATTAACATTGAAGGAGATTTTGACAACACCTCCATGAAACAGTTGATAAAGCCTTTCGAAAGAACGGAGTTGAAGATACGATTAGAAATTGGATCAAATTCATGCTTATCAATAGGATAGCAGAGACAGTTGTAGATGACGAGACCATTCAGATGAAGACTATGAAGGGATGCTCCTAACAGCCAAAGCTACACTAACTAAACTACAAAGAATAGAGTTCGTCTGTATAACCGGATGCATGAGAACATGCCCTACAGTAGTATTAGAAGCACTCCTTGATTTTACACCTCTTCACAGAGCCATAAAACTTTCATATAAGAAAGCCCTATTGCAGGAGGAGTCAGGGAAACGAAAAATCATATCAATCAAAAAGGGGTCAGAAATAAAAGAAAGGATACATCTACCAAACTTCAATAGAAATGAAATATTAAAGATATTAAATTCAATATATCCGTAGGGGAAAGAAGATCAGCAT
This sequence comes from Ceratitis rosa, assembly GCA_037013455.1. Lineage (NCBI taxonomy): Eukaryota > Metazoa > Arthropoda > Insecta > Diptera > Tephritidae > Ceratitis > Ceratitis rosa. The sequence goes on along the minus strand of JAWMAG010000016.1, from coordinate 36,124 downwards.
CTTTTGTTTAAGCGTGCGCTTAAAGACGTAGTAAACATAACATCTTACTTTATATAATTTTAATATTTTGGGCGCCCCCTAATCTCCGACAAAGGTATGTGAATATAAGCCGCAGACGAATGAAAATATATGAGATTTTCTTACCAACTATCGGCAAGCGTGCACGGGACGATATCAAAATTAAGTCAAATTAATAGTATTTGCATTTACTTAATTAATAAAAATAAATATGTGTGTATGTTTAATTAATTAAACAATTGTAGATAAATAAAACATTTGTACAAGTCAAGTGCTGCTGCTTGTTGAAGATCTTTGTAGTGGCACTTTCACTATTTCACTTAATTTTTTTTTGTTGTTGGTACACCTATTTAAACCTTACACGCTTGGTTTAAATTTTTTTATGTATGTGTGTATGTGAGCTCCATTTTTGTATATATGTATGTATATTTCCCACTTTCAAATATGTTTGGTTTTTATTTTTTGGTAGTTTTGGGTATTAAGTTTTCGGAAAATGATAAATTTGTGCTTTTTTGTGTTTAAGTTAAGTGTTTTTTTTCTGTTTGAACTCTTGGTGCGTTTGTTTTTTATGTACCATAATATGTAAGTGCAGTTCCACGTATGGCGTTTAATTATGTAAATTCAAAGCAAACAAACGCTCAGTACATTACAAAATTGAATTTTCACTTTTTTTACTTTTATTAATTTTGAAATTTTTCGGTTTTGTTTTTTATAAAACGGACGCACAGGGAGAGCGACGATTGTGGACTATATACATACATTTTTTTTTGTTTAGAGCTGGTCAAGTTTGGCCTCGAAAGACCATGACCCTCGCAGAGGTGAGGTGTTCGATATTACAACATGTGCAGAACTCAAACTCAAAAGGAAGATGGTTAACCAACATGTTGAAATTTGTAGTGACAGTCAGGCCGCTCTGAAAGCAATACCAACTAAGTCATATATGGTATGGGAATGTGTCAAAAATCTCAATAAAGTGGGCGAACGGAACCAAGTTCAGCTCATATGGGTTCCAGGACACACAGGTATTGGAGGAAATGAAATAGCAGATAGACTTGCAAGAGGAGCCTCATCAATCTCCCCTATGGATATACGAGTAAGAAGAGTAGAATATAAGAAACAGGTACTGGTAAATTAGTGACAGGATGAGACAATCAAGAGGGTTACAATACCAAAAGATCTAAAACTATAATATTACATAGTAATAATAACTTAAGAATACTAACACTATTTCTTAGAGGACATTGCAGACTGCGTAAGCATATGCACAGACTCGGAGTCAGTTTTGAGCTTGTCGCTTCTGTGAACTATTACCAGAAACACCGGTGCACATTCTGTTTGAATGCGAAGCTGTCCCAAGAAGAAGACAGATACACCTAAGGCTCAGCCGTGGCAAAATCACATTAAATCAATCAACCCTCTAGCCTGCTAGGTTTTATTAGTGCACTAGGGCTCGTTGAAATAATGTGAAGAATCGGAGGGCGGTGCATATCCTCCTTACAAATCTATCTACCCTTTGAAGCAATTTACTTACATTTTTTATGCTTTTATGCCTCATTTAACTCAATACAATCTGATATAATCCTATTAAAGCTTTTTCTGGTAACAGGTCTGTATAATATATAATAAATATTTGAAAAGTCAGAGCTTTTTTAAAAATCTGTTGAGTATATACCCTTATGTTTCACGTTTTGATTATGTTTTTGCTTGACTTTAATTAATAGAAACTGAAAGCTAGTCTATAAACTTTTATTATCAGTTAGTTATTAAAATTACTTAAACTCGTTTAATGAGGTTTGGGACCAATCAAATTCAAAGATAATTTAGCGAAGCCTGAGGTAATTAACTCTGCCTAAGATATATTGTATATTATACACGTACGTATGCAATAAAACTCTTTGCTTAAAAAATAGCAGTTTTACTACGTACACGTATATTAGCTAGTCATACTACTCTACATTAACAATCTGTGGGGTTAAACAACTTTTTAACAAAACGGTAAAGTCCCTGCTTTGCAGATATTTTTATAATTTTTATCAATTAAATTTTAAATAACGTTGAAATTGTTTCAAATAAAATTAACAGTTCATTAATTAGTAAGGATTTAACAAATTTGTTAAAACTTTATTATTAAAAAGAAAATTAATTTCCTGAATGATAAATTATGGTCTATAATATGCATTTATTACTTATTTTATTGCAAACGAAAAAAATACAACCATATTTTAACGCCAATACAAAAGACAGAAAGTGTTTTTTCTTTTTCATGTTGAACTGTTTAAAACCGTTTTTTTTAAAGTGACTTTCAACTGAAAATATTTAAATGTCCAAAAAGTTTTCTTGAATTATAGTGTTGTATTTGACAGATAAACACAATTTATTTATTATCAGATGCTATGAAAATTAATGTGTTAAAATAAAACAACAATAAAGCATATATATATCTACTATGACATATTTATTTTGATTTAGGAACAATCAGGATGATATCCTTTAATACAATTACAAATCTGTCTTAATCCTATTTACGGATTATATGGGTATATTTTGTATCACTTTGGTGGTAATTTCAACCATTTTTCATTGGTACGAAGATGTGTCTCAAAAAGATTATAACTATTAATGTACAAAAGTGTCTTAATAACGCTTTTAACTTTCAGATTTAATCAATTCTTATTTATTTATTAGAAACATTTTTGTATTATATTGTATTACACAACTTTTTGAGCAGTTGGAACTTTTATTCAAATAACTTTTACCTTTAACACAAGCAAACATTGTTTTACATTTCATAGTTTAACGACGCACAATTCTTAAGTTCAAGAATTTTCGATGCCCGTTTTTTACTCCTATGATGTTTTAAAATGAAATGGTTTTTAAATTAAAAATCCTTGAGAACGTCAACTTAAGAAATCGTATAAATTTGATCAAAACCAATTGAGTTTCAATAATTTCAGATATCTTTATTTATTTCATTAAAAAATTAAAGGTGAAAAATGCTTATCACTTCTTTTTCAAAACTAAAAAATGTACACAGCAATAAATAAATTTGAATATAAGCTGAGCACCGTAATGTAGCCTTATAAACACATGACAGTCACACAGTTAAATCAGAACTATTATTAGTTTGACTTTGAATTTCAATTTATCTTCTAGGCCAATGCTTCAGTACATAATCTACAATTACTCCATTTGATTTGTACTTCGTGTTTTTCGTACCAAAGATTCTATATCGAAGAGCGAAGCGAAATATAAAACCATTCATTGCCTTCCTCAGGCCAACATGTCAGCTTATACAGATGTTTGGATGCAGTCAGCTTTTTGGGAATACGTTTTGTTTATATTCAATTTGCTAATTGCTTTTTTATTTAAACACAACATTAGCAATGCAATAAATTATGGTTAATTTGGAAATGGGCTGTCAGGCCTAACGTGGATGAAAGCATAGTAACGCTAAATGATGCGTTGATCAAAATACTTCAGTCGATACAGTTAAAACGCTAGGAAATACAATAATATCTTTAATGCAGTTATCAAAATATATACGGTTTTGTTCTCCACAGAAACGTAATGCTGTCGATGGTTTTAAAACGCTAACGTATATGCTAAACGCTTGATTTTATGTGTGTGTGTAATGCCATCACAAGTATTCAGATACTCTGCAATACGGGTAATAGTTATTTACCTACTTACTTACTATACTGGCGTAGACACTGCTTACGCGATTTTAGCCGAATTTATAACATTGCTCCATTCATTCTTTTTTCTCACGCCAATTAGAGATACCAAGTAGAGCCAGGTTCTTCTCTATCTGGCCTTTCCAACGGAGTGGAGGTCTGTATTTCAAGAAGTTATACACCAGGTATTTCCTTAACGAGCATTGACCATACTCATACATTGTACGACTGGGGCTGCTTTTCAAAAGCGCGTAAAGGTATTTTAGATTAAGGTACTTTGCAAGGCTAAGCCGGCGTTGGTTATACCCAGAGTTATTGTTTAAAGCGCGGCCGGAGGCATCCGATTCCCAAAGGTGTTTCACTTAAGAATACCGTGCAAGGTAAAGCCGGTTCTAGTTCGGACCAGAAATATTTTTTTAAAGCAACCGCAGAAACCGCCAAATATCAATACGTTGCTTCGATGGTACTGCGCGATAATTTGTATTTCATGTTGTATACCAACTTAAAGGTATTTTTTTGATTATTTTATTCATGTTTTGTGGTTGACTACACAAAATTTTAAGAAAACCTAGTTTTTCTATAAAAAATTTTTTGTATTTTTTTGAAAGTAGATTTTCTCAAAAACGTATCCTTCGAAAGGAAAGCAATGGTTCCAAATGGTTTTCTGGCTTATCTTTAGTTCCTCAGCAATCAGCAATTAAATAAGTGCTCACGTGACGGTCTGTTTCCACTATTTCCATGATTTTATCGCAATTTTCGACGACAGACCTCCCGACGCGTGGTGCATCTTTGACATCGAAATTAACGGAACGGAACCTAGCAAGCCACTTTGGTGCTACACGTTCGTTTACAGTATTGAGCCCATAAACTAAAGTAATTTTTTCAGCCGCTTTGGCTGTTTTTTTGCCTTTACCGAAGAAAAATTGTAAAATTTACCGAATTTTCTCTTTGCTGGTGTCCATCTTTGACGAGCGCTCACAACGTACTGGGTCAATAATCGAAAAACTCTCTGTTTACGCGAGGTATCTTCTTCGAGCTTTTCCGAAATAAAACCACTCGCGTATTCGATTTAATTGTACACGTATTAATGTTTTTATTTAATGAATTTTTACAAAATATGTATATCAATGTTTTATTAGAAAGTTGTATGGTGTATAAAAGTCCATATGATTTTATTAGATGAGTAATTTAGTTTATCTAATTTGAAATACATACAAAATAGTTTTATTTAGATATTTTACATATATATATTAATAAAAGTCACGTTTTGTATGACTGTTTGATTATTTTATTATATTTGCTTTTAAATATTTTTATCCCGTGTGCGCTTGCCGATGTATTGGCGAGAAATCTCGCTGGTTTGTTTGACAAGCACGGCTTATATAGGCCAAAAGCGCATTAGGGTGCGTACAAAAGGTATGGATGTGCTAATGATTAAGCACACGCTTAAACATCCTGGGGCCCCTGCACGAATGTGCAGTATTGAGTTTGTTTGGGTTTTCAGCCGCCAATATCCGTATGTGGCGACATTTGAGTAAGTCGATGCTTTTGCTCAGCTGACGGGTTTTTGGAATTTGAGACGCAGGCATATTTGTGCAACTATTTCGATGTCCTTTGTCGGGATCCGGTGGCGTTGATGAAAGAGTTCGTGGATACTTTGGAGTGCTCACGCTGCACTTATGTTGCAGATACTGGATGCTATTGTGACCTTTGCCATTAAGGAAATGGGTTCTCCGTGCAAGGCAACTGTTTGATGGCTGTCCTTTTCCTGCAAGGAGAAAATTGGAAGTTTTCTGCAGTGAAAAGTGCCTTCTTTTAATTTTAGACTTATAATTATTCATGTTATACAGGTATGACTGAGTATCATGCTGTCGAAATGAGCCTGTTCTACGGGGGTTGTAGAGCATATTTGAGTGGCGTCTTTGAGAAAAATCTGATTTTGGGGTAATCAGATTATGCAATGAGTAAACCTTCTCATGATTTGAGAAGTACGATTGCATATTTCTTCTTCTGATCGATTGTGGATTATGATCTGGGGTGATCTTCACTGTTTTTTGCATTTTTTGACACGGGGTGTATCTTGACTCGGGGAGGTCAAGGACGCCTTTCTTTTAGTGATTCGGTCATACCCATGAGTTGGGTTTATGTGCAAGAGAGTATTATGCCTTTTTTGGCAAGTCAAGCATGTGCATTGCGATGTACACCATTTAAGGGTATGGTGCAACGCAAGACAATTTGTACAAATGTTGTTAATTTTTATAAATTTATACCGTTGGGGTATCGGCAATTTCTTAAATTGCTTGCAATGCTTTAACGTATGATTCTTTTTGCACAATTTGCACGATTGGTGGCTATTCTGTGGAGAAGTAGAGGATTTCGCGAGCTTGTGTTCAACGCATTCTTTAATTTCGAATTGCCTGTATAGGAATTCTTTGTTGCCATGTTGGGCATTGCTTTCGGGATGCGAGAGATTGCTCCCATAGGATTAGAGAATTTTCTGGTAATGCGGATGAGCATATATTGATCAGAATTGGGTTCCAGCTATCAGTGGGTGTGCCGAGAGTTTCGAGCACTGATAAAGAATTTGTGATTGTGGAGTACAAATCAATAAACTCTTCACTAATTTCTTTTCGAACTTTGGGTAAGTTCAATAATGTTGTGATCTGATTGTCGACTAATTGGCGCTTGTTTTCATATCGGGAGTGGAGAGCATCCCAAGCCAATTGGAAATTGTCGTTAGTTAAAGCGAATCGTTTAACTATATCTCCTGCTTGGCCTCTTGTTTTATACCGGAGATGGTATAACTTTTGAGCTGGAGATAGTAGGGGGTGGTTTATATATACGGCAGTGAACATGTCTCGGAAAGACGGCCACTCATCGTATCCACCAGTCAGTGTCACAGGGCGGAAGTTGGAAATATACTTCCGGTTGTTCAATTATTTTGGGTCTGGGTTCTATTTGAGAACTAGACATTGGTTGATTCACTGCACTAATTAATTTTAGTTGTTCAGCAATTTTTGCTAGGCTAAATTGATACTTTCCTTCCGCCAGCGCAAGAAAATTCGCGGGGAGGTCTTCTTTGTCTTTTTGGAATAAGACATCGTATGCGTCTTGAACTTGTTTATACCAATCGTCAAGAGGATTATTTTTAATTTTCAGGAGATTTTCTGAAAATTCCTCTATGGGGGAAAAGGTGAATCTGGCAAAATATCTTATTAAGCCATCATTTGTTGCGTCAAATATTTGCGCACACGGGTAGTGTGGTTTGCTTTTAACTGCTACTTGAGGAGAAGCAGCATTAGTGGCGGGGTGTGCCTTAAGTTGCATTGGAGATTTCTTTGGGGGTATCTTGGATGAGATACTTAGCCGTGGACTTTGATCTCTCGGCATTTTGAAATATTTATTATATAATTTAAATTTATTTGAATACTTTTACTCAAAATTTCTTGTTTTTAAACAAGTTAGCACTTAGCCTCGGGGAACTAGTGTTACATGAAATTGAGTGTAGTCGAGAACTACTTGTATATAAAGAGCCCCAGAAGTGTTTACTGCCGGGTTGGAATGCCGTTTGTATGTATGTATGTATGCTTGGAAGTATACTTGCAATGTTATGCTTCAGTTGAAATGAGAGCGAGTTAGATCAATATCTTTCAATGCACTGAGCGGCTGCAGTATATGTGCGCTTGTGTGTTCGCTGTTATGCTGAAGCTGTGCTTGAGAAAGCGCAAAAGAAAATAGAAAAATAGAGCACAAGAGGGAATTTGTGCGTTTATGCTACTCTTTAAATGACAAAAGATAAAGATTATTGTCGAAATTTGGTCTTTGTAAATATGTACTTATTTTAATGAAGTGATCGCGGGATTGGATGCACCATTTTTTGAACAACTGTTTTTGTTGAGAAATGACACAGGAGAGTGTCTATTTTGAACTGTGTGAACTTGAAAAGTGTTGTAATAAATTTTCCTGGATATGTGTGTACGAGTATACATGTACATACACGTATGCTTAATTTGCAAATTCGAAATTGAGGTCAACAACCTTCAAGATCGCGTTGCTAAAATTTATTACTGTTGGAAAAGCAAGTATATTTCTGCTTATGTTAATAAAACAAGAGCATTTGCATAAATATACAGAACAGGTAGTTGACTGTATATTATCCGCATACAATAAATTTGAATTCTTAGTGAAATCTATTGTTTATGGATCTTACGTTTCTTTTATTGCTTTGGAAAAAGTCCTTAGGATCCTTATGGGTGCTTTTGGTGAACGTGAGTCCTCTTGACAGTAGTTGATCGCTTTTTTAATGGAACTGACTAAAACTCCAACGTTTCGTTGGTTTCAGACCTTATGGTTAGTAGTTTGGAACCGATGATACAGCTGTTGTTGCAGAGAATGTTGTTGTTGTTTGATGTTGTTGATGCTAATGTTGCAGCTTTCGTTGGTGGAACTGTTGTTGACTTTTTTTTCGTGTTCTTTCTTTCATATTTTCACTTAGGAGAACGTTGTTCTTTTTTATTGAAGTTTTATTTTGTTTTTAGTATTTTTTATATAGTTTTTTGTTTTTGTTTGCACTGCACAAATCTTCACTTTATTAATGTTCTAATGTTCAAATGTTAATGTTATAATTTTGTTTAGTTAAGGTGGCAGTACACCATATGTGTAAGTAGGCTCAATTTTAGCCTCGAAGGACCATGTTTACGCGAGGTACCTTCTTCGAGCTTTTTCGAAATAAAACCACTCGTGTATTCGATTTAATTGTACACGTATTAATGTTTTTATTTAATGAATTTTTACAAAATATGTATATCAATGTTTTATTAGAAAGTTGTATGGTGTATAAAAGTCCATATGATTTTATTAGATGTGTAATTTAGTTTATCTAATTTGAAATACATACAAAATAGTTTTGTTTAGATATTCTACATATATATATTTATAAAAGTCACGTTTTGTATGACTGTTTGATTATCTTATTATATTTGCTTTTAAATATTTTTATCCCGTGGGCGCTTGCCGATGTATTGGCGAGAAATCTCGCTGGTTTGTTTGACAAGCACGGCTTATATAGGCCAAAAGCACATTAGGGTGCGTACAAAAGGTATGGATGTGCTAATGATTAAGCACACGCTTAAACACTGTCAAAGACCAACTTTTACCACGAATAAACACGTTTACAGCTCCGGATAGTATGACATGATGCGCCACGTAAAACTAGTACTATGGACAATAACGTCATCTCTTAGATAAAAACCAAACGAAATTTTTTTTTTTACCTAATATATCATTAAAATAAGGGCGGACGATGTCTACTTTTTTTTAATCTACTCTAACGGTTTGTATTCCGGTCTAGTTCCGTATAATTTCAAATAACTTTTGCGCACGATTCCACGGCTCTTGAAAAAATTTCTTCACACAAATCTCGCTTTCTGGACAATTTGTGCATTGCATTTGTATTTAATATTCTTTCAAATACAAATAATTCTCAACTCTCTTTTGCTTGTTTTTTTTTTATTGTTAATTTGCGTTTACCAATACCAATCTAGCCATGAGAAAAAGCCTGTACCAATATTGACACAAATAACTTCGATTTGTATTGGACAGTGGAAAAGAATTATCCGACATCGGTGAAGGACAGCACAAAACCTTCATCAACTTATGACGTTTTCGACTTCACTTCTAACAATAAAAAAAATTAGCCGCAGAAAAAAAGTGAAAACAGTAAACTATCATGTCGTATAACTAGGCGGGAGAAAAAAAGTTTAAATAGAATGTGTACAAATACAGTTACGTATATTCAAATGAATTGATAACACTCGAAATCATTTTTAATAATCATAACTAATATTTATTATAAATGGTTATTTTTATTCTAACATCATTAACATTATTGCTCCTGGTTTATTTTCCCCGCATTGGAGGTACAATTTTGTTGATGTTTATCTCATACGTGTAGGTAAAAATTTGTTCTATTTCAAATAAGTTTTCGTTCCCTATTATTGTATAATAATGTTGCGCAAAATTCAATAAATTAAAATCCATTGAAATGCAAGCTTTACTAGGTGGGGTGAAAAGTAACCTCCTTGACCGTCAATATGGTGGATGCGGAAGCAATTGGAGCCCAAACTCATTGATTTTAGCCATAGATGCGATGCTCTTGTGCGCGAAAGTCGTTTTTGTTCATACTCAACATCATGTTAAACACGTCAACGGCAATCAGATGTCAAAACAAAACTAAGGGCAGTATCGCACGGAAATTTGGAATGTTTGACTAGATATGAACGCGCTGCAAGGCACTATAACCTTTTTTGCATTGTAAGGACCCCAAAATCCGAGGCTTTTGGAGACCTCACAACAATACATTTTCATAAACATTTTTATAGACATATACTGAAATCATATACATGAAATAATTAAACTAAATATTACATATATATACATTAGGGTGATTCAAAAAAACAACAAATTTTTTTTTCTTCTTTCCAACATGCTTAAGAGTTCAATATAGATGTAAAAAGATCCCAGTTAAAATTTGAGCGCTTAATATTAATATTAAGGACGTCCGCATCGCACTTTTCTATTTTCCATAAGAATAACATAGGCAAATATTTGTTTGCGCCTTCTGATTTTTATTGCTTATCCATCGTAAGCCATACAAAAAATCCCTGCACATATTTTTGTAGAGAATTGAACGCTCTACAAAAAAGGTCTCATATGATTTTTCCGAAAACCTAACCAGCTGAAAGTTATTCGAGGTCAAAGTTCAATATGCTGAAAATTTGACCGTTTGTAATGCATTACAGTGAATTCGATGAAGTTATGGAAATCATTTATCAAAGTTTTATGTTTTTCTTTAATGTAGGCTTTCAGGAAATCTTCATAAATTTTCCGCAGTAATTTGGAGAAGTAAAATAGTTTCATAAAAAATTTTTAACATTATTTAAAAAATTTTTATTTTTCTAATTTTTATTTATAGAAATTTCGAAATCATGTTAAGTACAACACTTCATTTGATTGGTTTTTTAATAAGAATATAACAACTACCTCACCAAAGATGAAGAGCAACTACAGTATTTATTACAAGTAGTACGAGAACATCGGCAACGTTACCCAGATTGATTAAAAAGAAATCTTCAATAATAATAATATAAAGTATTTATGAGCTGAATAATAAATTATTTCCTTAAAAAAATCAAATGCAACTTAATTTTGACCTCATGTTAGTAATCCTCAATGTCAAAAAGAATGTTTCGTTTAAAAATCAAAATAATCTGAAATTTTTATTCTAAAAACTTTCTCAATGAGTTTCACTGGGCTTATTACTCCATAGAATTGAAGTTAAAGGTTTTCTGAACGCCTTCATTAAGGAAAAACATAAAACTTTGATAAATGATTTCCATAACTTCATCGAATTCACTGTAATGCATTACAAACGGTCAAATTTTCAGCATATTGAACTTTGGCCTCGAATAACTTTCAGCTGGTTAGGTTTTCGGAAAAATCATAAGAGACCTTTTTTGTAGAGCGTTCAATTCTCTACAAAAATATTTGCAGGGATTTTTTCTATGACTTACGATGGATAAGCAATAAAAATCAGAAGGCGCAAACAAATATTTGCCTATGTTATTCTTATGGGAAATAGAAAAGTGCGATGCGGACGTCCTTAATATTAATATTAAGCGCTCAAATTTTAACTGGGATCTTTTTACATCTATATTGAACTCTTAAGCATGTTGGAAAGAAGAAAAAAAAATTTGTTGTTTTTTTGAATCACCCTAATATACATATATATTTACATACTTAAATTATTGAAACACTGAAGCCTATAAGCATGTTCGAACAGGAATTTGTTCGCATGCACATACATACGTACACATTGAATAAGTAGGAAACTGTACGCAGCAATAAATTGTTATTATAAAATAACATTCTGCCTGCGTGCAGAATAGTATAAAAGGCGACGAAAACGCAAAGGAAATTAAGTAGCCTTTGTGTTGTCGTGTCGATAGGTATACTTGCCCGTGGGATCAACACCACCGGCAAACGTAATGCACCTAAGGGTTTACAATTCATGAGCATTTATCTATATTCCACTGAGGGCTTACACCTCACTGGAACGAGGGCTGTTAGAGGGTTTACACCTCCACAGTGCCATACGAAAGAAGTAGTATCTGTAGTATCATTTGGCATACTTGCCCGTGGGATCAACACCACCGGCAAATGTAGTGTACCTGAGGGTTTTCACCTCACGAACACTTATTTACTTATAGTAGAAATATCGAATAATATATTAGAAACCGTACATGTAAAGATTGTTCATAACCAATAAATTTGTTGTAACGTACACAGCGTGTTTTACCTTAGCAAATCCTTGGCAAGGCTGAGCTTACCCCAGCCAAGTGGAAAACTCCGTTACAGCATTCTGGCGGTCAAAGAGGTTACTTTTCACTACTCCTAGTATAGAACAATAATTTTTGATTTGAATTTTTAATACTGCTTGAAGCTATTGAATCGTTCATTCATTACGTGCATACGGCTTGAGCTTTTGTAGGATGTATGTGTTTTCGGGAAAAATAGGCATTGTAATCTTCAAACTGTTTTTCGGCCAGTTCCGCCGTTCACATAAGCGATATAGTCAGGTAGCTCACTTAATATTTCAGCCACTAAAATTATGGTATATGCTGTTCAAAGTTTGGCCAGTACAAATAATTGTCTTCCAAATTTAGAAGCGACTTAAATATTCTGTTTACTATAAGCTGGAAAAATAAAATTTTTAGTTCATTGCCGGTCACATCCTCACTACAATAAACCTGTATTGCATTGTCATTACTAACACCAAATAAACTGGCAATTTTCGAAGTAGTTGCACCTTGTCGACTGACCCCCACTCGATACAGCACATTAGAATACTTCTTCGGTTTTGATTAAGTTGAATATTACTTTGAAGGTTGAGCTGTTCACGCGGACAATCTGTCGGAATCTATTTTCATCAAAATATGACAAAATATTTGTTAGAAAACTTTGAGTTTATGGAATTAAATGGTGTATAAACGAATATACATATATATGCATATATACCATATATAAATAAATCTCAGATTTTTCAAAGCAAACCCACAAAAATTTTACAATTCTTACCCACAGAACTTAAAAAATTACTACGTAAATTACCACACAACAGCTAACTAATGAAGCAATTTCAAGCAAACTTTTTTAATTCCTGTGTTATTTATTGAACGAAAAATATAAGCAATAATAATCTTATATATTAAGGCCAGAAAGTTTCCGGAAATTGTCATTTAAACAGCCCGCGCTGAATATTTTTCAGCACCTTTTTTGTTAAATTGGTAGCACTGTCGTTAATTACTATGCAAAAAATGAGCGCGATCTGTCAACCAGTTGGTTTGCAGCTTGAAATCAGTCGACCTCAGTTCCCTCTGCGAATTTTCTTGTAACTTGAAATTTGGATACAAAAAAAAATCGTATGGGGCCAAATCCGGTGAATACAGTAGTTCGTCGATGGAATTGAACGAGTTTTTAGTTTTAAAATCGTTCACAACTGCAGCTCGTTGCGATTGCCCGTTATCGTCATGAAATTTTCCGGACATCGTTGGCTCACAATTCCGGCCGTTTACGACGCCCAAATAATACTCTTTATTGACCGTCTGTCCCGTTGGAACAAATTCATGATGTACCAAACTGCGAATTTCGAAAAAAGTTCAGGCAACATTGTGGTTTTAAAGTATAGTAACTATAGTACATTAAAAAATTAAGTCCGCTTGGAAAAATCCACAAGAAAAAAATTTCGTGAAATGGACGCGGGACTGATCTATTCTAGTTTTTCTTATGTCTCTACGGAACGGGTGTCCTACAAAAGTTATCGACCTATTGACTTCAAATTACGGGATATGGACCTGGGACTGACTTATTCAAAAAAACTTATTTGTAATTTGATTTACTTGAAATTCGGTATATAGACGGGTTTTAGCTTAGATTAACAGGAAGACTACAATTCTCTCCGCAATTTATACCAGTCCCTGGGACTGACCCATTCGAAAAAATTGGAAAACTCTTATCTCCGGAAAGTTTACCAAGGACTGAATAATTCGAAAAAGTTTTATTTATCTTTCGATTTACTTGAAACTCGGTAAAAAAATGTGGTTTTTTACTTTCACGTAGATTAGACTGACCAATCAAAAAAATTTTAATTATGGTTCTATTTACTTGAAATTCAGTACAAAAGCGGTTTTTTCTTAGACTAACAGCTAGACTACTCTACTCCCCGGGAAGAGGACCAGGGACTGACCTATCCGAAAAAGTCTAATTTATGATTCTATTTACTTTAAATTCTCTCCGGAAAGTGAACCAGGGACTTTCTATTCAAAAAATCTTATTTGTGGTTCGTTTTACTTGAAATTCGGTACATAGGTGGGCTTTTGCTTAGATTAAGAAAAAGGTCAAGGAAGTGGACCATGGTATTTATGGTTATATTTACTTGAAATTCGTTGAATAGGAGGTTTTTTGCTTAGATGAGCAAGAAAACTACCCTTCTCTCCGGGAAGTGGACCAAGGACTGAGCTATTTGAAAAAATTGTATTTAGATTTCGATTCACTTAAAATTCGGTTCAAAGCTGGCCTTTTGCTTAGATGGAGACTGACATATTAGAGACTGCATATTCGAAAAAAAAATATTTATTGCTCGATTTACTTGTAATTTGGTACATAGATAGCTTTTTACTTAGATTAACAGACATAATTAACTTCTCTCTGGAAAGTTTTTACAAAAATTAGCTGGAAGACTACACTTCTTTCCGGAAAGTTGACCAGGGACTGACCTTTAAAAAACGTTATTTTTGCCTGGACTTACTTGAAATTCGGTACATAAGCGGCGTTTTGCTTAGATTAACAGGAAGACTCTTCTCCTCTCCGGGAATCGGACCGGGGACTGACTTATACAAAAAATCTTATTTACTATATGGTTCGATTTCCCTTCGGTACATAGTTGGGTTTTTGCTTTAGTAAATAGGAAGACTACTCTTCTCTCCGGAAAGTTGAGCAGTGAATGACTGATTCGAAAAAAGTCAATTAACGGCTCGATTTACTTGAAATTCGGTACACAGGTGGTATTTTGCCAAGATTAACAGGAATACTACACTTCCCTCCGGGAAGTGGGCCAGTTCCTGGGACTGAACCATTCAAAAAAGTCGTAATAATCTTATCTCCAGGAAATGGACCAAAGTTTTATTTATCTTTCGATTTACTAGAATTTGTGTGGCTTTTTACTTAGATTAACAGGAAGACCACACTTCTCTCCGCAAAAAAAGTTTATTGTATCTTACGATTTGCTTGAAATTCGGTACATATGTAGGAGGGCCTTTTGCTAAAATTAACAACAAGACTACACTTCTCTCCGGTAAGTGGACCAGAGACTGATATATTAGGTCGAGTAAAAAGTCCGATCGGTTTTTATCTAAGAGATGACGTTATTGTCCATAGTAAAGGGTGGTTAAATTGTAAGGGCCGATGTTGAATGTGAACCACACCTAAACGCCAAGTTTTTTTCCGAATTTAATTTGACATTTCTCTATTTCAGACTTATTCAATTTGAACCATGGAGAGATACACAATCCAACAACGTGTTAAAGTTATCCAGACTTATTATGAAAATTTTCGAAGAAAATCATCTTCAGTGATGAGGCACATTTTCACCTCAGTGGATTCGTCAATAAACAGAATTGCCGCATTTGGGCGAATGAGAATCCAAAAGTGATTGTCGAAAAACCAATGCACCCACAAAGAGTGACTGTTTGGTGCGGTTTATGGGCTGTATTGCATTGTCATTACTAACACCAAATAAACTGGCAATTTTCGAAATAGTTGCACCTTGTCGACTGACAACGTTATTGTCCATAGTACTAGTGTTACGTGTCGCATCATGTCATACTATCCGGAGATGAAAACGTGTTTATTCGCGCTAAAAGTTTGTCTTTGACAGTTTTTACTTAGATTAACAAGACAACACTTTTCTGAGGGACCTATTCAAAAAAGTCTTATTTATGGTTCGTGTTACTTGAAATCATATACGTGGCCCTTTCTTTAAGATTAACAGGAATACTACACTTCTCTCCGCAAAGTGAACCATGGACTGATCTATTCGAAAAAATTGTATTTTTTGCCCGATTTACTTAAAATTTGGTACATATGTGGCTTTTTGCTTAGATTAACAGGAAGGCCACACTTCTCTTTGGTGGCTTTTTGCTTAGATTAACAGGAAGACCACACTTCTCTCTGGAAAGTGGACCACGGACTGACCTGTAAAAAAAAGGTTTTTTATGGCTGGATTTACATGAAATTCGGTACCTAGTAGCTTTTTACTCAGATCAACAGGAAGACTACAGTTCTCTCCGGAAGGTGGACCATCCACTGACATATTCGAAAAAAGCGTGTTTATGGTTCGGCTTTCTTTAATCTCGGTGGCCCTTTATTAGAAATTCTGTACATTAATTGCTCTCTTTTGCTTGTTTTTTTTTATTGTTAATTTGCGTTTACCAATACCAATCTAGCCATGAGAAAAAGCCTGTACCAATATTGACACAAATAACTTCGATTTGTATTGGACAGTGGAAAAGAATTATCCGACATCGGTGAAGGACAGCACAAAACCTTCATCAACTTATGACGTTTTCGACTTCACTTCTAACAATAAAAAAAATTAGCCGCAGAAAAAAAGTGAAAACAGTAAACTATCATGTCGTATAACTAGGCGGGAGAAAAAATGTTTAAATAGAATGTGTACAAATACAGTTACGTATATTCAAATGAATTGATAACACTCGAAATCATTTTTAATAATCATAACTAATATTTATTATAAATGGTTATTTTTATTCTAACATCATTAACATTATTGCTCCTGGTTTATTTTCCCCGCATTGGAGGTACAATTTTGTTGATGTTTATCTCATACGTGTAGGTTAAAATTTGTTCTATTTCAAATAAGTTTTCGTTCCCTATTATTGTATAATAATGTTGCGCAAAATTCAATAAATTAAAATCCATTGAAATGCAAGCTTTACTAGGTGGGGTGAAAAGTAACTTGACCGTCAATATAGTGGATGCGGAAGCAATTGGAGCCCTAACTCAATGATTTTAGCCATAGATGCGATGCTCTTGTGCGCGAAAGTCGTTTTTGTTCTTACTCAACATCATGTTAAACACGTCAACGGCAATCAGATGTCAAAACAAAACTAAGGGCAGTATCGCACGGAAATTTGGAATGTTTGACTAGATATGAACGCGCTACAAGGCACTATAACCTTTTTTGCATTCTGGCGGTCAAAGAGGTTACTTTTCACTACTCCTAGTATAGAACAATAATTTTTGATTTGAATTTTTAATACTGCTTGAAGCTATTGAATCGTTCATTCATTACGTGCATACGGCTTGAGCTTTTGTAGGATGTATGTGTTTTCGGGAAAAATAGGCCTTGAAATCTTCAAACTGTTTTTCGGCCAGCTCCGCCGTTCACATAAGCGATATAGTCAGGTAGCTCACCTAATATTTCAGCCACTAAAATTATGGTATATGCTGTTCAAAGTTTGGCCAGTACAAATAATTGTCTTCCAAATTTAGAAGCGACTTAAATATGGTATTCTGTTTATTATGAGCTGGAAAAATAAAATTTTTAGTTCATTGCCGTCACATCCTCACTACAATAAACCTGTATTGCATTGTCATTACTAACACCAAATAAACTGGCAATTTTCGAAATAGTTGCACCTTGTCGACTGACAACGTTATTGTCCATAGTACTAGTGTTACGTGTCGCATCATGTCATACTATCCGGAGATGAAAACGTGTTTATTCGCGCTAAAAGTTTGTCTTTGACAGTTTTTACTTAGATTAACAAGACAACACTTTTCTGAGGGACCTATTCAAAAAAGTCTTATTTATGGTTCGTGTTACTTGAAATCATATACGTGGCCCTTTCTTTAAGATTAACAGGAATACTACACTTCTCTCCGCAAAGTGAACCATGGACTGATCTATTCGAAAAAATTGTATTTTTTGCCCGATTTACTTAAAATTTGGTACATATGTGGCTTTTTGCTTAGATTAACAGGAAGACCACACTTCTCTTTGGTGGCTTTTTGCTTAGATTAACAGGAAGACCACACTTCTCTCTGGAAAGTGGACCACGGACTGACCTGTAAAAAAAAGGTTTTTTATGGCTGGATTTACATGAAATTCGGTACCTAGTAGCTTTTTACTCAGATTAACAGGAAGACTACAGTTCTCTCCGGAAGGTGGACCATCCACTGACATACTCGAAAAAAGCGTGTTTATGGTTCGGCTTTCTTAAAACTCGGTGGCCCTTTATTAGAAATTCTGTACATTAATTGCTTTTTACTTAGACTAACAGGAAAACAACACTTTTCTCCGGAAAGTGGACTCGGGACTGCCTGATTCGAGAAAAGTTCATTTATGGCTCGATTTACTTGAAGTACGGTACATACGAGTAGGTGGCCTTTTGCTTAGATAAACAGGAAGACTACTCTTCTCTCCGGGAAGTGAATCGCGGACTGAAATACTCGAAAAAAGTTTTTGCTTATATTAACCATTTCATACTCAAGAGAAACGTGTTTCCCTTCTACAGAAATTATTTTATTGATTATTTCTGAACGAAGAAAAAAAAAATAACAGTCAAACTCTAGCGGAAAACTGAAGCCAAGTGCAAATTGTGCAAAACGACGTACAGAAAATGTGCAAATGCCCACTTCTGCTTCTCAAGTAAACGAAATTGTTTTTTAAAATACTATAACTAGCTACTTTTTTCTTTTTCTGATAATTGTTTTTATATTTTTTGTATTACAAAGCAATAAATAAAATACCGATATGAAAAATCTAAGTCTTCGCTTATTTACTTTTATGGTCCATAGGGAAAAATATTTCACATGAAATTGTAGGAAACCTATATACAATACCTTGCTATGTTTTTCTGGTGGTATTCTCTGACTTTACGCCCACAAGAGAAAAATATTGTATTGTATTGCCATGTTTAGTATTGGGCAACTTATGGTCCTGAAAGGGTTAACAGGAAGACTCTTCTGCACTTCGGAAGGTGGACCAGAGATAGACCTATTCGAAACAAATATTTTTATGGCTCGATTTACATGAATTTCCGTACATAGGTGGCCTTCTGCTTAGATTAACAGAAAGGTTACTCTACTATATGGGAATGTGAACTCGGGACTGATATATACAGAAGAAGCTTATTTACCATATGATTAGATTTTCTTGAAATTCTTTACATAGGTGGGTTTTTGTTTAAGTAAATAGGAAGACTACTCTTCCCTTCTGAACGTAATTACTCGATGTCGCTGAAAAGGTCTATCTATCAATCTATTTTGAGTATCCATTGGTTGTGGAGATAGTCGGTAGTGGCGATGGTGTGTCCGCCGTTCGTGCTGAAGGAGAGGTCAAAAATTCCTAGTTTCCACTCGCTTTTGTGTCGGAGGAAAATGCTGAGTTCCCTCTCCAGGTCCAACGAGTTCCCCGTTTTCGACTTCCAGTTGGAGAGGCCCAGTCTCCGTCCCAGAATCTGAGGCGTGGATATTGAGCGCTTCATCAGAACATGATTCATTTCGATCGTTCGCCCGAGGTTCACTTATGTGAAGCATCGTATGATGCTTTTCTCCGCATCGGCGGTTTTGTGGTTAACGGACAGGCGATTGACACAATGACGGTCGACACAGGCGCTGAGGGTGCTTGCTCTTGCACAGGTGGCATGGCTGAGGGAATCGATGCGGGTTACGTTCCACGCTTTTCTTCAAAGCTGTGAACTTTGTCATTTTTTCTGTAGGTTGGATTATGTATACATATACATGTTTATTTTATATAGGTATATGTTTATGTATATAGAGATGAGCATGTGTAAAATTGGGTTGCGAGAAATAAACAGTATTTGGATATATTCAGTATGCTTCAGATTTTAAGAAGCGTCACTTGTGGTTGCATTTTTAGTTTTACTCAAAGCGTATTCAAATCTTCTGAAGAGTAATTTTATACATACATACATACATATATTCAAAGTTTTCATACAGAACATAGCCATCAGCTGTTTTACAGAATCATATGCTTGGGTCCTCTAACGACCAATCAGAGTTGATCGTCTATTAAACGGCGAAAGTGCCATTCTGATCAATATTCCCCACAGGCCGGATGCCACCGTGTGCCCATAATTTCGTGGCCCATTGGTGCACTAGTTACAAAAAATTTTAAGACATGGTTAGGTGTATTAATAAACGAAAGAATTATAAATAAGTCAGATGACTTTGTATTATATTAGTAGATTCCGTAGAGCAGTAAGTTTAGTGGATCATCAAAAAAAAAAAAAAAAGTAGTCATGGAATGGAGAGATTTGTGCGAAAACTCTTAATACGAATTTCTGGTGAAAAGTGGAATAATAACTCCACCACAGTATAGAGTGCGAGAAATTGGAGGGTAGGTGTGGAGTAGACACCTTTTAAGAAAGTGATAGAACCTGAAGAATTTTCGAAATATTCGTATAATATTCTACTTCTACAACTTATGAACGTGTATATGTACATTGCTAAGATTGATATCATTTGGTATGACATGTAGGTTTAGCATTCTGTGAGTTTCGCCAAGTTTTGGTCGTAAAATATGGCCACATGAGTTTCACCACGTTTTGTATGTAAAATATGGCAACACGGGTGTCACCACACTTTGTACTTAAAATATCGCAACATTAAATAGATTTGTTGTACTATACATCGCTCCATTTCATGGGTCCTTTCAACTATTTCCGGGAAAATTGTACGTGGTTGCAGACCAGATCCGATATGGATTACTAAGCTTTACCACCTGGAAAGTCTACATAACAAAAGATGTGTGACATCAACAATATACTGCAGGATGCACCAGCAAATCTATTTGATAAAAAAATTGCACCAAAAACTGGTAAGGAATCTCTTACGCACATGTTGTATGAACACAAAACTTGTCCGGCAGTGGTGGTAAAATAGCCAATTAAGAATAGAACAGCTGCTGCACTAGTAGAGAATTTTAAAGAGGACAATGTACCAGCAATACCAAACCTATCTTGATACAGACTTCCGTTCCAATTAGCTGCGAATACGGCGACCATGCTTCACAGAGAAGCATTCGATGAGCTTCAATTCATTTTTCTCTAGTGCAAATGATATTACATGTACGAGTATGTACAATATGATAATCTGGGTGATATAAGCAGTATGCATACGCTTATGAAAGTACATATGTATGTGTTTTCACTTTTGACTAATGCTGCAACTACCCATCTTACATACCTTCCGTCCATAGCAGCCTATCTTATCTATCTAGAGCGCCATGTCGTTACTGACGGCTGCCCGCAGAAACTAGCGGCCATTTGATTTTTTCCGTAAAACCGACTCTGTTCACTTCTCGCTGTTAAATAAGGTTGCCAGTATTAACTGCTTAAACTAATACGAAATAAACTAAGAAAATGCTTAGTTTTTTCTTTAAAGAAATGAAAACTAAATTCGTAATTAATTATTTATTACCATATATATATGTACATATATATAAAAATATATCATGTATTTATATTCGAGCATATAAATTATGAAATTTGTAGACGAAAATTATAAATTTGTGTAAAAGTATGCAAACACAGTGGCAGCTGGCAACATTTCACCGCTGTCGGCAGCGTCGATAACTCGTGTATATACATCGCTCCTCCAGCTCCTCCAGGGACAAAATTCCGTCATAAATAAAATAATGATAATGAAGATACCGAAAACGCTAATCAAAAAGGTATGAAATTCCCTAAAAATTTCAAGTATTCAAATATTCCACAGACGTTTCCAGCAGTCTGTTGAAATAAATTGAAATAAATGTAATATAAATACATGTATATTTATATAACTTAGACTTAATGATGGTAGATATTAAGAAATTCTATAAAAAATAATTTTAAATTTTGGTATAACTCATTATTGGGCCTGTAGTTGGGTTTACAAAGTGCGCATGATTAAGTTGCGTCCGACTGGCCAACAACAACGGCTACATCATGAATACCAATTGTTGGTTTCAGCGTCGGATCGTGTGATTGAGTTATCGGGATTATGCTTATTGATGCTGTTTAGTTGGCAACTGTAAACTGTTTGGATGTTGTTCCTGTGCTTGCGCTGTGTTACTTATTCGACTTATAGTAACATCCTTTTTCTGCAACGTTGGTATTTTTGTTTGAATTAAAGCAGTTTGCGCTGATTGTTGCCCCGATGACCTTTGTTGTTAAATGTTTTAAATTATAAAGGAAATGTCCGGGTTTTTAATAATGATAATTGCTCATGATGATTGGTAATAATGATAAGACTCCTATTATTATTTTAACTTGAGAATTAATGACATCTTTTTAACAACCGAATAATCGCATTAATGGTGTTGAAACTAGCTGTGTTCGTCGAGAAATGTCCGCAAAAATTAACCTGCAACCAAATTGAGAGAGTAAAATATCTTACACTTCCAAAGACAGAAATTTACTGAGGATTCAGTATATGAATTTCTCAATGGTGCATTATGTGAAAAATTGAACCCAGGCGCTCTGGTTTATATGAAAATTGATTTGTTAAAGCAATTGAAAATGTGGAAGGAAAAAAATTCACTTTTTAAATATTTGTTAAAGGATGATCCTGACCGTTAAGACTATTACCAGGATTACTTGGGCAGCTGTTGTTTAGCTACTGAAAGAAACCTCTGAAGATTCATTAAACGATAAATCTAATGATGGGAATGGAACAAATGATTTAATGAGCACACTGCATGAATGCCACGATTTTCGCTGCCAGATGAGTGAATCTGCTGAGAGCAAGGTGCGTGGCCCATATTTAGCACGCTTAGACCTACAGAAACGGATGCGAGCACAAGGCATGAATGCGGAAACACTACTTGGTGACTTTTCCATATTGTTTACTGAATATTTCCGCTTGTTCGGAAATAAACCTTGCTGCACACATGACATTGCACTTTTCTTGCCCTCCATTAAATTGGAAGCACGTCAGCAGGTGGCTAGTAAATTGCTACGGGAAAGTGGCATTAGCTCCACCAAATTGCCACAGAATAAAGAATAAATGCAAAATCACATATATATGTGCGTTACAAATTTCACTCATTTGTGGTCCACATTTGGATTTGGAAACGGAACATTTGCTTGCATTTTACACTGCATTTAAGTTAAATTACGAGCATGGTTCGAGTTCTTTTGTCAAGAACTAATTGTATGCCATCATGTTTGTATATGCATCATGTGAGTTTGAGAGACCAGATAGAATTTTTGAGGCGCTGTGTCTTTTGCAGTATGTGCTTCATGTTAAATTATTAAGTCTAAAGATTTACTAAATTTTTGACTGCATGCGACTACGTCTTATGCACTATAAACCATTGTCGAATCGAATTCTTTACTTCTTTAGCACAGTTGATACTGGAGCTATATACCGGTGTCACTAATTTGCCCATACAATGCAAAGTGGTCGGAGAGCGATGATGCAGTCGATGGCCTTTGGCGTCGTCGTGGGTTGCAAAACAAGGTGGCAGCGTGTTTGGAGATACTGTCATTATATAACATCGGTCATCTGTAAGAAATTGCAACAACCTGCCAAAACCGAACCGTGTAAAAAGACTGTCCACGAGGGCAATAGCGATTTGAATGTTATACATGAGAAAGAACGCAGTCAGTTGGTTGTTGAATTAATGCTCCATTTGAAAAAAAAAAAAAACAATTTCAGAGCTATGAAACTACCATAGTCAATTGGAAGACTACGAGTATTCATATAGCAGAAATGCAGATTTTGTACATACTCGTGGTTATGTAAATATGTACGTATATGCATATATAAGTATACGATCCGTCGTTTAGGGTGCATTCGGTAAATCTTTCGATACTTCGTTGGTTGGAAATAGAACGAGTTTGACCAGAGGCCTTGTAGAAATGCCCTTTTCTGTCATTACATCCAGCACTTTTGATCGATTGTCGCAACCAGGATGTACTTTCACTACTCTATCCATTCTCCATTCGTTGGGTGACAAGTTGTCTTCTTTAATGACTACGAAGTCCCAACTTTCATATCTGGACGGGAGCGTTTGCACTTATATCTTTTTTGCAACTGGGAAAGGTACTCGACTTTCCATCTTTTGCAAAAATGTTGGTGTAATGCCTTCAGTTTCTGCCATCGGCTGACTATGGAGGCTGGATTTTCAATAATCTCTAACTCTGGCGGGGCTAGATGATGACCACCTGCCAGGAAGTGACCTGGGGTTAAGGGCTCAAGGTCCTACGGTTCATTTGAAGCGGAACTAAATGGTCGTGAATTTAGACATGATTCGATTCGGCACAGTAGCCTTGTAAATTCTTTGAATGTATACATATGTATTTGTACCCAGATGCTACTTCTTTGAATTGACTTTGAAAATCTTTTACCCCAGCCTCCATACGGGGAGCTGCTGTGGGAATGAAATGCCATGCAATCATTTGAAGAGAGAATTTCATTAAGGTTGCTTGCCGAGAATCTGTTAGGAAAGCTTTATATTCTGATCATAGAGATCGTAGAGCTCCAACAAAATTTGTTCCGTTGTCAGAGTAGACGTTTTTCAGACACCCTCTTCTGGCAAAGAATCTGGAGAATGCTGCTAGGAAGGACGGGGTAGACAAATCATTAGTAGCCTCTTAATGCATGGTCTTAGTGGTAAAACAGACGAACAAACAGACAGACATACCCTGAACTCGTTTTTTGTAATTTGTGCAGATTTTTCAAATGCGGATGATGGATCTAATCATGTTCTTTATCTGAGGTATCCAATATTGTTTTCGAATTAGCGGTAACATAAGCTGTTCCTCTCCATGCAATGAGATTTCATGTATAAACTGAACTACTAGACGAGACAGTTTACAATTATATGAGAGTATTATAGGGTTGCGTTCATTATAAGTTCTCATTATTCCAAATTTAGCTAAACAAGGGTTTAGGAGAAGTAATTCACCTTTACTATATATGGGTTTTTTCGATACTCCTCTCCGCGGCCACGGTAGCCGAGTGGTTAGCATTGTTAAAGGACACTTACGGACAAAATGGCTTCACCCCGTGTTTTTTTGTTAAGATAATAAAGTTTCTCAACTGGAGAGAGACGCTTGCTATATATATAAATCGCCGTGAACATATCACGAAAGATTGGCCATGAAGGGTAGTCATCTTCGGTGGTAAATGCATGCCGTGCTCCTTCTTTGATTTATCAATTGCTTCTTGAAGTTTTTTAACGCAATTTTCTACTGATTCACCAAAGAGAGTTGAGCATTTTACATAAGTTTGGAAGCATACTTTATTCCTCTTTTTTACCGCTGATAAATCTTTTGGTGGTATAGGTTCAGAGCTTCGTATAAATTTATGATAAGAAGATGAATTCTTATTCCACGTAGATTTTAGCTCTTCTTCTTGGATGAATAAAGAATGTTTGGAATATTCAGATGGATTTATATTCATTAAATCCGCTTCAAATTCTGAGATAGATTCTGTTAAGCGACTAAAATATTTCATATTGAGAGGTAAAGTGAAAACTGTGAAATTTTACCAACCAGGTGAATAAGAAAGTGAAAACTATGAATTAGTACAATACCAACAAGGTGAATATATGTACTAGTGAAGTGAATGCAACGATTACTCACGCAACTTTATAACTAAATAATTTTTCGTAATGATATTATTTTGAATTTTCACTATGTTTTTGCGTTATATTTTTGAAATATAAATATATATAACAACCATCGCTAATGTGACAAAACTTTAAATGGATATGTATGATAAAAAATATTATAAATGAATACGTGTGTATTAGTTAATTTTCACATGTAACTGTGTACTATGGATTACTAAGTGAATATATTGGTGAAATGAATGCAACAATTTCTCACGCACCTTTAAAACCAAATAACTCTTCGTAATAGTAAATACTGTATTTTCGCTAGGTGAATTTTGTGAATTATTTTTGAAATATAAAAATGTATAACATATTCGCTAATGTAAAAAAACTGTACTTATAAATTTTCACATATAACTGCTTACTGAATTTTCTCGCCACCCATGATTGTTAAAATATAAAGAACGGCGACAAAATGTGTACATACAGTATGTCAAGAAACAGTTTACACACTGAAAACAAAATATTTTTTTGACTTTATGTGAAAAAATCATATACTTCTTTTATATTTAAGGGATTTTTGTAATGCAAAATGATTTCTCAGTATCTTTTCAGTTAATATCACTAAAAACATTAACAAAATTAATAACATTTAACGAAAAAAACAACAAAATGATACTTTCCACATTTTAGACACTGTCAAGAAACTGTTTACACATTCTGTTTTTCCCCTCTGTTTCGCTTTCCTTTTTGCCTAAAAAGGTAATTAACCGTTATCTATGCTTCTGCAATTGCTTATTGCAATGCTCTATTTGTATTCCTTCTGATTTGGTTGTGAAATTTTGCTGTGAGTGCATGTAAACAGTTACTCTTAAGAATTTTTAAAATGCCCGGTGAAATGTCATTTGTCATTTGTCATTTGAAGTTAATAAACTCCTTTACTATAACCAAACCACCAATGAGGTAAATAAATCGGTTCCAAAATTGGTAGACATGTTTTCTATATCACGGAAAACAATTTACAATGTCCTGAGTCGGGCGGAAAAGGAGGGAGAGCAAAGAGTGGAGGTGTCCAAAAGCAGAAAATTCATGAACGATCGGACCGCATAATCATGCGAAAAGTTGACTGAAGTCCACAAAAAACGATAAGAACTCTTGCTCAAGAGCTTAAAGAAGAAAGTTACCTTGATGTTTCACAAGAAAATGTACTCCAAGCCATTCTGCGGAACAAGTACCGATCAAGAGTTACCGCAAAAAAGCCGCTGTTTTCTATGGTCAATGTAGAAAAGCGATTCACTTGCGCTGTAACCATGGTAAATCTGCATCTGCAGTCAAGGAGTGGGACACTTGGCATTTATAGAAATAACCATGAATGCCGTGCTGTATTGCCAAACTTTGGATGCAAGTTTGAAGCCAAGTAGAGCGAAATTCGGCTTTTTCCCAACAACAAGCCAACTTTTAAATTCTACCAGGACAATGACTCCAAGCATGAGGAGCTTAATGTGCGGACATTGCTCTTATAAAACTGCGGCAAAGTCATCGATATGCCTCCTCAGAGCCTCGATATCAACCAATTAAAAATTTGCCGGTTTATCTTAAGAAAAAAGTGTTAAAAAGGCAGCCCACAAATCGACAAGCCCTATAATCTGCCATACACAAGATTCCATTGGAATATGACATGCCAAAGTTAGTCCGATCGATGAAAAGGGGGCCACACTAAATATTGAGAATAATAAATATGTTTAGTACATTGTGTAAAGTGTATTAAAAAAATCCACTAAACATAACCGAAGTGTATGATTTTTTCACGTAAAGTAAAAAAAATGTTTTTTTTCAGTGTGTAAAGAGTTTCTTGACAAACTGTATGTACTAATGATTTTAATTGTAATATTGACCGAAATAATTCGCAAACATAGAATTTGCGAGCGAACTGATGTGGTAATTTAAAAGAAATCACTTGCAGTTTTAATTTATTAATTAAAGTACTATTGAAATTAACAACTTACCTTAACTTTGTCAGTGTTTTTGTGTAAAACTCCTGATGCTTGCTGATAGTAAATTTGTGGACTGTTTGAAGATATGCAACAAATAATATGACTTTGCTGTCTAAAAAATTTGTGATAAAAGTTTTATTGATTGTAGACCAAGGTGCCCGTTGCTTTTATTAAACTTAGTTGAGGAACAAAAGTGGTCTTGGGGAAAATTTCTTCCTAATGTGTTGTTGAATGCTGCACTTCAGAGACTTGGATAGAGAGTGATGTTGTTACTTTTCGATGATAAATAATATATAATATCCTATTTATGGATCCATTTATTTGAAATTCAGAACATAGGTAGTTTTTTGCATTTTCGTTAAGTATAATATCTTAAAAATAATCTCTGAAAATTTCAAGTTAATCCGATAATTCGTTTTTAAGTTATTCGACAAATAACAAAGAGAGCTCGGGCCTTTCAAAGCGCTCGGGAGCAGGTAGCTAGTATCTAGTGTGAAACTTTAATTGCGTTTTTCTCAAAACTATGTTTTTTGAACTGGTGACAACTGTAACTCGAAAACCGCTCAGTTGATTTTAATGAAATTTATACAGCTTTTAGAATACGTAATAAACTCGGGCCTTATTCAGATTTTTTTTTTTTGAAAAATTTCGATTTTTTAAGACCAATTAACTGTTGATTTTTTCCCAAAAATCTAGACAAAAATTTCCTGAGGCCGCCATTTTGTGAATTTTTGAAAAAAAAAATCTTTGGATCAGGCCCAGGATTATTTATTATTTAAAACTAAGTGGACCAGGGACTGAAACATTCGAAAAAAGTTTATTTACGGCTCGGTTTACTTCGGTTTATTCGGTATATACGTGACCTTTTGCTTAGATTAGCAGGAAGACTCTTCTTCTCTCCGAAAAGTAGACCAGAGATAGACCCTTCGAAAGAATAGGTTTTATTGTTTGATTTACTTGAAATTTGGTACATAGGTGGCTTTTTGTTTGGATTAACAGGCTGACTTGAAGTTCGGCGAATAGGTGATTTTTTATTTGGATAAGCAGGAAAACTTCTATTCTCTCCGGGAAGTGGACCAATGACTGAACTATTCGAAATTACTCTATTTTTACATATATCGAATCACTTGAAATTCGGTACAAAGGTGGTCTTTTGCTTAGATTAATAGGTATACTCTTCTACTCTCCGGGAAGTAGGCACGAGACTGACATATTCGAGAAAAATTTATTCATTTCTGGATTTACTTGAAATTCTGTACATGGATAGCTTTTACTCAGATTAAAAAGAAGACTATACCTACTTCACTCCAGTAACTGGACCAGCGACTGACATACTCAAAAAAATTTTATTTACGGTTCGGCTTATTTGAAATTATGTGCATAGATGGGTTTTTGCCTAGATTAACAGGAAGACTGCACTTCTCTCTAGAAAGTGGACCAGAGACTGACCTTGTCAAAAAATCTTATTTATGGTTCGATTTATTCTAAATTCAGTACGTACGAGTAAGTGGCCTTTTGCTTAAGCTAATAGGAAGACTAATACTCTCTCCGGAAAGTGGGATAGGAACTGAGTGATTCGAATGATTAAATTAGATTAGATTAGATTAAATGAAGGACTCTTCTTTTCGGGAGGTGGACCAGAGATAGATCTATTCGTAAAAATTGGTTGAATTGCTCGATTTACTTGAAATTCGGTACATAGATGGCCTTTTGCGTAGATTAACAGAAAGGTTACTCTAAACTATGGGAAGTGGACTTGGGACTGACCTATACAAGAAAAGCTTATTTACTATATGGTTCGATTTATTTGAAATTTGGTTCATAGGTGGGTTTTTGCATCAGTAACTAGGAAGACTACTCTTCTCTGAGTTATTCAACGGCTTTAGTATACGGACGTGTTTTTTGATCGGCTCCGTAACTTGACTTAAGGTTTAAGAACATAAAAGTATTAAATCGTTGAAATTTATACATCGACTGTAGTGGGTGTATAGCCACTTAAGTTGGCAATAAACGAATAAAAAAAATAAAAATAAACAGAGTATATAACAAAAACCAAAATCAATTCCAAATAAACAGACAATCGAAAATGAGAAGTGAAAAGTGAACCGGCGATGTAATGAGTGATCAACGCTCAAATCAGAAAGAGCGACGGCAGAGAGAAATACCCATTTCACTGTTTTTGCGAGTAAATCACCACCTAACAGCAGTGCAAAGGCAAGCAGTTCAACTTTAAAGACGCCAACGCAGACCTTAGCAACAACAGAGAAAGCAAAGAGTGAAATAACTCTCTTTCCACATGTGTAAGTTCCCCAGCAATAGCATAAAAGCAAACATCTATACAGTTAAGCAGCGCAGCAGCAGCAACTCCAGTGCGGGCGACTAATACTGAACAAGGTGAGGCGAGGCATTGATCGCTACATAAATGTGGTAAACATAAAGAGGAAATCTAGTCCTCCCAAAAACGTAATTAATGAAGTATAAAACCATTGTCTCCACTATCGATGCTGATGGTAATGCACTAAAAAGGAACAGATTTGCCACGTTAAATGAGGAAGAGCCTATAACAGACCCAAAGGTCTGCGGGAGCGCAGCTCTAATTTACTCGTTACGAACATAGTCACGAAAATAGGTACCAACAATTTTCGTCTTTTACCTCTGAAAAAGGAAACATAGATGAGACAAAAATACAAGTACACAGTGAAAAAGACTTTCGTGAAGTCGTTGTGTTTCTTTCTGCAAACAACAAGAATTATTCCTCTTACCAGTTGAAGAGTGCGAAAGGCCTGATTGTTTTACTTAAGGGAATTGAAGTCACTCTTGGCTCAGGTGATATAAAAGAAGCTCTAGAGGATCAAGGGTTTGAAATTAGGGAGGTCGTTAACGTAATTAACAGAAATAAAGTACCACAGCGTATGTTTAAATTGTTCTTATCGCCGAATTCAACTCATTTAAAAAAAAAACGAAACGCAGGGAACTAACTCCCATATATTACTCCAATTCCGAGCCCTTCCAACCTACCCAACTCTTATGCCAATGAACAGGCCCCACCTGTCACTCCATCCAGTACTGGAGTTGAGACCATGATTCTTAATCTAACCCAGTGCATGACACAATTTATGTCAACCAAAGTATGGTTCAAGACCTAATAAATGCGTAAAAACCAAATGCTCCAAACCCTGCTCACCAAAAAATGAGTGAACTCAGGATTTGGTTATGGAATGCTATTGGTGTAAACCAACATAAATTAGTACTCAAATTATTTTTACGGACTCACAAAATTGATGTTATGCTTATACCTATCTGAAAGAAATTTCATCTAGAAGTATAATTTTTTATCCCTGGGTTTAAGCTGTACAACACTAATCACCAAGATGGCAAAGCACATGGTGGCATAGCTCTACTCATAAGGAACCGTTTAAAGCACAGCTTTCTTAATTCCTTTTCAACAAATTAGTTGCAGATCACCCTAAAAAATAGGGGGGTTGACCTTACTTTGGCTGCGATTTATTGTCCGCCACGTTTCTTCATAACAGAAAAACAACTTAGCAACTTTTCCATGACTCTAGGAGGTAGGTTTCTAGCTAGAGGTGATTACAATGCGAAGCATACTCATTGGGGATCGAGTCTAATTAACCCGAGATGTCGTCAGTTATATTACACGATCATAAGTACAAAAAATAGATACGATTTTATCTCCACAAGACAACCAACTTACTGGCCTACGGTCACTAAAACGGAAATAGGAGTTTCATATTTTCTGAAAATCTCTATGGAAAGCTAGCAAAAACCTTAAGCCGCCAGTAAGCACTGAAGTACCGTTGAGACTGCGTAGTGGTTCATGGGCAAGAACGGATGAAAGAAGGCGTATTGTTTTGCACAGCACCTCAGCACGGTATTTCAACCAAATACTGCTACATATAGTGCACCTTTGTCACCGAACCATACTGCTCCCAGATACACTGTTACTTGCGGAGCATCTGTGTCTGAACTAAAAAACATCAATTTGGTTTTCGAAATGAGAGAGTATTGCTCGGCCGTTTTTCTTGGTGTGGAGCAAGCATTTGACAAAATATGGTATGATGGCCTGGAAATGAATACATAACAGAAGAGTGTCCAATTACGGCAGGTGTTTCACAGGGTAGTATTCTTGGACCAATATTGTACATACTGTTTACTGCAGATATTCCTACAAGTGACGAAGTAATTACGTCAACATTTGCTGATGATACTGCTATACTAAGTCGACATAAATGCCCCATTACAGCCACAAATGTGTTACAGCAGCATCTTAATTTAATTGAAGAATGGCTAGCGAAATGCGCATAAAAGTTAATGAAAACAAGTGCAAACACATAACTTTTACATTAAGGCCAAAAACTTGTCCTACTGTTAAGCTCAACAACGTACCAATACCGCAAAGTGATGAAATTACATACTTTGGAATTCACTTGGACGGGCGATTAACCTGGAAACGACACATTGCAGCTAAAGAGCTGCAGCTTAAACTCAAATCTGCCAGTTTATATTGACTTTTAAACAAGAAGTCTGGACTTAGCCTTAGAAATGCATATAATGCAACAATAAAACCGATATGATGTATGGAATCCAGTTATGGGGTATAGCTTGCACGACGAATATAGATATAATCCAAAGATTCCAATCGAAAACGTTAACAGTAATAACTGGCGCTTACAACTTGGCCCATGCAACAAGTCGAATCCGCCTGCGGAGAAGAAACAAAGCAGCCTTCTAAAGAGCAACGTCAAGCTAGCAGCCCATTCCTACTAATGGCCTTTATGTTTCTAATTTAGTTTAAGATTCTATTATTTATTGTTAGGCTTCCGAAGTCGAAACAGATTCAATAAATAAATATTAATGTTTCAAAAAAAAAGAAAAAACTCTTCTCTCCGGAGAGTGGACCAGGGACTGACTGATTCGAAAAAATAAATTAACGGCTTGATTTACTGAAATTCAGTACATAAGTGGGCCTTTGCTAAGATTAACAAGAAGACTACACTTCTCTCCGGCAAGTGGACCAGGCAGTAACTTTGTCAGAAAATCTTTTTTATGGTTCGATTTACTTGAAACTTCGTACATTAGTGACTTTTTGCTTAAGTTTATAGGAAAACTACACTTCTCTCCGGAAAGTGGAACAGGGACTGACTGATTCGAAAAAGTTTATCTACGGTTTGATTTACTTGAAATTCGCTACAAAGGTGGCGTTCTGCTTAGATTAACAGGAAGACTCTTTTTCCCTTCGGGAGGTGGACCAGAGATAGACCATTTCGCAACAACTGGTTTAATTGCTCGATTTACTTGAAATTCGGTACATAGATAGCTTTTTATTTAGATTAATAGGAAGACTACACTTCTCTCCGGAAAGTGGACAATGGCAATGACCTATTCGAAACGATTTAGTTGAAATTCGGTACATACACGTAGGTGGCCTTTTGCTTAGATCAATAGCAAAACTCTTCTTCTCTCCGGAAAAAGGGCCAATGATTAACAGGAAGGCTCTTCTTCTCTCTTGGAAATCCTGACGGCGCTTTTAGCGCTGCGTTAGGTAAGTTTACACAGTAGTACAAGTTTTGCAGGGATACCAAATTCAGACATAGCGGTGTAAAGGCAGCTTCTTTTCGTGCTTTTGAAGGCTGCTTTAAAATCGTCTTTTCCAAGGTTTGCTGATGGTGAATAATTGGTGAATGGTTGACTTACTAGGTCTAAAGCCACACTGATAAGATTCAATCACTTTGTTGATGGCGGGATTTAGTCTTTCAAACAATACGATAAAAAGGAGGCTTATTCTACGGTAGTTGGCGCAGACTGTGGGATCGCATTTTTTTGGATTGGCCAGAGCACACTTAGGTTCCAATCGTTGGGCATGCTTTCATCCGACCATAATTTGCAAAGAAGCTGATGCGTGCACCTGATCAGTTCTGTGGCACCGTATGTGAATAGCTTGGCCGGTAATCCATCGGTCATCGCCGCTTTGTTGTTTTTTTTTACTCGAGCGATTGCTATTCGGACTTCTTCTTAGTCGGGTAACGGAACAACTTTTCTATCGTCATCAATTGAAGTTTCGGGTTCACCTTCTCCAGGTGTTTTACTTTCATTGCCATTCAGCAGGCTGGAGAAGTGTTCCCTTCATAGATTTAGTATACTCTGGGCATCCGTCTTGAAGGACCCAGAGGTGTGAGCTAGTACCTCTGGCTTCTTCAAGAGTTTGCTCCGGTCTTGAAACCTTCGATCATTACTCTTATCGGCCAGCTTCTC
Organism: Ceratitis rosa; assembly: GCA_037013455.1. Classification (NCBI taxonomy): domain Eukaryota; kingdom Metazoa; phylum Arthropoda; class Insecta; order Diptera; family Tephritidae; genus Ceratitis; species Ceratitis rosa. The sequence goes on along the minus strand of JAWMAG010000016.1, from coordinate 2,456 downwards.
AAGCTCCTCGTACTCACGCATTTCGGCCTCTTTCTTTTTTTCCCTGCGATTGCGTGTTGCCTCCCTCTTCAGCTCTCGGTATCTATCGCTCCCCGCACGTGTTGTGGTCGATCGCAAGGTTGCGAGGTAGGCAGTCTGTTTTCTCTCCACTGCAACACGGCAGTCCTCATTGTACCTGCTGTTTTTGCGACCTTTCCGAAATCCAATAGTTTCGTTTGCAGCTGTATGCAGGGAGTTTGCAATACCGTCCCACAGTTCCGTTATGCTGGGTTGCTGATGAGGGTTCCCAGAGAACAGGTGTGTAAGCCGAGTAGAAAACCGCTCGGCAGTCTGTTGTGACTGCAGCTTTTCAACGTCGAACCTTCCTTGTGTTTGTTGACGGGCGTTCTTCGATACACAGAAGCGCGTGCGTATCTTCGCTGCGACAAGATAGTGATCCGAGTCAATGTTGGGACCTCGGAACGTACGCACATCTAAAACACTGGATATATGGCTTCCGTCTATCGCAACATGATCGATTTGGTTGAGAGTTTTTCGGTCTGGAGACAGCCAAGTATCTTCGTGAATATTTTTGTGCTGGGATCTAGTGCTACAGACAATCATATTTCGGGCCCCGGTGAAGTCGATCAGCCTCAATCCGTTTGTGGATGTTTTGTCGTGGAGGCTGAATTTTCCGACTGCTGTTCCAAAAAAAACTTCTTTGCCCACACTGGCGCTGAAGTCGCTAAGCACAATTTTGACGTCGCGTTGGGGGCAGCGCTCATAACTGCGTTCGAGGCACTCGTAAAAGACATCCTTGGTCACATCGACCTTCTCTACCATCAGGGCTTGGGCGCATATTAGTGTGGTGCTGAAAAATTTCATTTTGATGCGGATTGTGGCGAGACCTCCATCCACCGGAGTGAATGCCAGTGCTCGGCGATGGAGCCTCTCACCCACAACGAATCCGACTCCAAATTTGCGCTTCTTTATATGGCCGCTGTAGTAAATTTCACAAGGACCCACTTCCTTCCATCCTTGTCCCGTCCATCGCATCTCTTGGACGGCGGTGATCTCAGCCTTTAATTTTGTGAGGACATCAACCAGCTGGGCAGCGGCGCCTTCACAATAAAAGGACCTGACATTCCAGGTGCATGCCCTCAAATCTTAATCCTTAAAACATTTGCGGGGGCGTCTTTAAAAGGGAGGTCTCTCATCCGAGGCTTAAAATGACTGATGATGGAATTTAGTTTTTCATGTGGTGGGTCCCAAGCCCTACGCACAACCGGATGGGATTCGTCTTCTCACTTTAGCTCGCCTCCAAAGGGATACTTGGTCTAAGACCGAAAGTCGTGAGCTTTTTGAACCATATGCAAAATAATCGTTTCTGGCCACTTCCAGGTGAATGGCAGTCAAAAATTTTCCTCACTTGCGTTAACTTCTACACATGGCCCGTCCTATTTCGGTACATAGGTAAATTTATGATTCCGCCTACTTGAATTTCGGTACATAGTTGGCCTTTTGCTTCCATTAACAGGAAGGTTACTCTACTCTATTGGGACTGACCTATACAAAAAAAAACTTATTTACTTTATGGTTTGATTTACTTGAAACTCGGTACATAGATAGCTTTTTTATATTAACAGGAAGACTATACTTCTCTCCGGAAAGTGGACCAGGGACTGACCTATCCAAAAATATCTTGTAACCTGGCTTTTACTACGCTACAATAGCACACCATACTAGCGACATACATTTCTACAATATACACGATACACGCATACACAGCACATACATATATGGTATTTATGCATTAGCTGGACGGCACCAGCAACGGGTTTTTGTATTTCGCTCGTTTTCCATAAGCCGAGCGAATTCACAACAGGGATTTCGTACTTAACATCCGCACTGGACAGCACCAGCAACGGTCGTTTGCATTTCGTTCACTTTGCGTTACCTACGCGAATTCTCAACCACTGCATGGTGAAGTCCATATTTAACACTTGAACAGGTCACAGGCCAGTCAGTCTCGTTAGGTAAGCCGTGCGCTTAACTAGTTGAGGAACAAGACGTTGCTATTTTTCTTTCAAGCCCCTACTGAGATAGAGTGCGATTACGGGAGCTACGATGACCGTGCAGTCTGCTTAGGCCCACTGTGGAATATGAAGGAGTGGACTAGCTACTTCCTTCTCATTTTCACCGCACTGGCCTAAACCGCCCGGGTCAGCACCAATGTTTAAGTTTCGTTAGGTCGCTGCACCATCACCGAGACTAGTTTTCTGAGCTGTAAGAAGTATTGAGAGCCATTCGCCGTCGTCGTAAGCATCACTGAGTCAAGATCAGCGCCGCCGTCACTAGCTTTAGCAGCTCTACTGAGAGCCGATTTCCTACTGACATACTCATTCGCCAAGAGTGCAATTATCTTCGCTTCTCAATCGCCTGAAAATCTTCGCACCACTGGACGCTTAGCATAACCT